>CM057387.1:119934292-121329292 GCA_030015415.1 Cynopterus sphinx
TTTAGTAGCATCTCTGGCCTCTGCTCACTGGATGCTAGAATAGCAGCTTACTTGCCTGCCCAGTTTTGACAACCAGAAAGGTCTCCAGACACTGCCAAATGCCCCTAGAGTGGGCAGGGGCAAAACCGCCCGAAGCTGAGAACTGATTCTCTAATCTTACATATAGCCCGGTCCTGATCTGCTTTATCTCACAGCTGGACAGCGCTTTTCCAGGCTGCAGGTCTCTAATAACAAGCAACTCACACTGAGCACCTATGAAATGCCAGGCGTTAAGCAGACTGACATAGGCTAACTTAATCCTATAGCAGCCGTTGAGGGCAGGTGTTATATTATTCCATTTTACAGATGAGGAGACTGGGGCCCAGGGAAATTGGGTGAGTCACTGGCAGACCTCAGTTCCTCTGCCGCAGCTAGACTCTGCTGAGCAGAGGCCCTAGTTCGTGTTCTCATTCAATCCCAGCGACGCTGCGTATCATGGTGTTAAAATGCTGGATTCAGAAGGAAATTGGGGCTCAGATCGTTCCCGTGAGGTCACCCAGTGTCCCATAGCCACAGCAATTGGCAGAGCCGGGGTTTGAACCAAACCTTATGGAAAAGCCACTATTTTCCTACCATCCCTAGCTGCCTAGTAGAGACTCATAAATATACTTTCAGACTGATAGATGCTTAGGGGTTGTTCTCTTATTCAACAAATGGTTATTGATACCTGCTCCGTGCCAGGCCCTGTGGTTAGGGATGTGGACTCTTCCTTATCTTTTAGATACACATGCCGAAGTATCTAAGGATGAAATGATGTGAGATCCTGGATTTGCTTCGAAGTAGCCCAGTATGTGGGACTGAGGTAGGCGAGGGTACAGATGTAACGAACATGGTGTAAAGTTGATAATTATTGAAGCGCGGTGATGGCTACGTCTTTGCTCTTGTGAAATTTTCCATCATGCAATGCGTTTAGAAGAGTGGACACTGATTCTTTGTCTGGGTTCAAATCCCGGCTTCACCACCTCTGGTGTGATCTTGGGTAATTTTCTCCTCCTTTCTAGACCTTAGTGTCCTCATCTGTAGAGTGGCTTGCAGGGTCGCTGTAAGGATTAAATAAGATGATACAGAGAGCACGTGACCATTCCCACACAGAACAGGGACCCGGCCAAGAGCAGGGCTCCTTGAAGGTCATAGCAGCTCCTCTTTCTTCCCCACAAGGGTCTCACTGCCTTCAAGGCGACAGGGACCCAGCCTTATCACAGAACTCACCCTAGAGTTTCCTCAGTCCTTCTCTAGCCCAAGTCGCCAGGGAAGCCTTGGGCCCTGTGATGGCCCTGCAGGGACTCTAACTCCGAGTTATCCGCACAGTGAGCTGAAGACAAAGCTAATGCCCATGAAGGACTCTGAGTCATGTAAGTCCTCCCGCCTCGGCCCCAGCTGTGACGAGGCCTCATCTGGTATTCCTGGTGGCGGAGTTGCCAGCAAGGTCCTTGCAGAAGCCGCAGATGAAAGGGCCCTTCCACCCATTCAGCACTCTCCCCTGGCTTCCTCTGTTCTGTCAAGCGACAGCCTTTTTCTCTCCTCAGCTGTCTGGGGTGGGCAGGTTATTCTGATGTTCCCAGACTCTCCGGAGTTGGCATGGAGCGTCGGGAGTCGTCCGGGATTTCTGGCAGGATGCGGGGCATGAATGGGCTTATACGTGAACAGGTCCCCCTTCAATATGCGTCCACTGGAATGAATTGTCTCGTGATCAGAGGACTGATGCTTGGAGAAGGGGCCTCCACCCAACGAATATTCCATGGGCTGCCTCGCATGTCCCAGATTGCCTTGCAGTAGTCAGGCCATGTGACCTATTCCATGACAGAAAATGACATGTGCAACCTCCTGGGCTGGGTTGGTTAAGAGCAGGGTGCCTCAGCCACCCTCCTCTTCCCCAGCTACAGTGTCCTTGGAGGCCACGTGTTCCAAATAGCATAGGAACAGGAAGGAGAAACAACCCTTTATTGCGGAGGAGGGCTACTAAGACCTGGTATTTATTGCGGCATAGCCAGGCCTTGCCTGGTTACACACCAGGACATGTCGAAAGGATCAGCTCCACCTCCAGAGGGTCTGGGGACTGAGGGTCAGCTGTGTCTCCCAGTAAAACCTCTGCACATGAAAACTCGGGTGCGCTTCCCTGGTTGGCAGTACCCTGTGTATATTGTCACACCTCGTTGCCATGAGGAGTCAATTCTGTCTATGACTCCACAGGGTGAGGGCTCTGTGTTTGGATTCTGCCCGGGCATCTCTTTCTGGGCCGATTTTCATCTGTATCCTCACACTGCCATAAACCATAACTATGGGCGTATCAGCTTTCAATGAGTCTTTCTAGCAAATTCCCAAACCTGAGTGTGATCTTGGCAACACCCAAACTCTGAAAGCTTAGAGTCCCTTGGGACACTTAAACTATTACCCCACCCCACCCCCAACATGATGCTAATACAACTGGCTGGAGTGGGGTCTCCCTGCCCCCCAAGACCGGCCCTTAAAATGGCTCCAGATTGCGACCAGGGACGGGAACTGCGGGGTGGCTGCTCCCCCACCAGATTTCCCTCTGTCAGATCCCCTCTCATGGCGACTGAAGTTTTCTACCTGTCTCTCCCCACCTCAGCTGTTTCTGAACCACCTTAAACAGGACCCGGAATAGATCAGCCTCTCAGGAAAGTGTTTCCTTGAGATGAACTGCCTTTAAACCGTTCAGACCGATGAGACACACACGTTCTTGTTCAGTTCAGCCTGGCACTGCCATCATATCTTTTTTTCAGCCACTCCAGGTTCAGCTCCTAATTCCCTCCAGAATTTACCCCTTCTCTTATCAACCCATTGCTTTATTGAGAGTCTGTGGGGTGTAGGTGATAAGCCAAGTGGTTAAAGTCAGGCTCTGGGGTCATTTGGACCTGGGCATGATGCTGCTCCAGTACTCCCTAGGAGGAGGACCTGGAGGAGGACCCCAATTTCTCATCGTAAAGTGGACTGTCTTGAGAATGAAGAGGAAAGGCCTATGCAGAATGCTCAGTGCAACACCTAACACTATTCTTAGCAGCTTCTTTTGGTGATACCTTCACACATTAAGACTGCCTATAGCACCAGGGGCCCAACAAGGCACAAAAGCCTGGGGTCGGAGGGCCGAGAGTTTAGAGAGAACTCCAAGGACCAGAGGTCACATGGAACCCATTTACCTGAAGGTGGGACAGATCCACACCTTGTCTTTCTGGCCATGTGACAAGGAAAAAAGATTCCTATGATCCGAGGAGTGTGAGAGAAGTTTCTGTTTTCTATTTATTTATTTATTTATTTATTTATTTATTTATTTATTTAAAAAACCTCTTTCCTGCCCAAGGCCAATACCAGTGGCAGAGCACTGATAGATGGCAGTGGTGGTAAGCAGACACTTAAGAGTCAGAGAGAAAACTTGTCCCTCTGAATTGAAGAACCAGGCAAAAGGACCCCTTTTTTCTGAAGAGTGTGGGAGAAGTCCCAGAGGTTTTCTTCTTTTCTTTTTTTTTTATCTTTTATTCTGTGTCTCCTCCCTGAAGGCAGGTCCAGTCACGTGCAACTGCGACAGTGTGAGAAGCTAAAACACCGAGAGAACCTCATCTCCCTGGCCAGAAGAACCCAAAAAGAGAGCCCCTAGGAACCAGGGGGAAATCTCTGAAAGGAGAGAGACAGAGAAGCGGAGTCCCTCATTCTGTGTATGAACTGACACAGGTACCTGGCTCACCTTCAAGCTGTGCCTGCGTGGAAGGCACCTTAAAACACAAAACAAAACAGCAGTATTAAAAGGTGGATGCTAACGAAGCCTATTGTGCTAATTGTTTCACAATTTATGTAAATTAAACTGTCATGTTATAGGATTGAAACTTACACAGCAAAGCAAATCATTTTTTCTTTCAATGAAACTGGGGGGAAAAAAACCATAGCAAAGGCTTTGAGAACTGAAGGGTGATGTAAACCACGACCCAAGTCCCTAGACCAGCCCTTGTTGGCACATGAGTGAGACGGAGCCAAACAGCATAGCAAAGGCTTTGAAAACGGGACTGAAGTTGAACCGCCATTCACAGAAAGCAAGACAGATCTCGACCTAAACTTAAATGAGTGATGGCCTGCTAAATTCAAACAACAACAAAACGAAACGAAAACCCCATTCTGTAGAGGATTTTAACAGAATCCAGAACCTCACAGCGTAGTCTACAAACATCCCAAATTACTTGACAATATCAAGAACCAGAAAACTTTAAACCAATCCTCAAGAGAAATCAACAGACGCTAACTCGAGGGTGACCCAGATATTGGAATTATAATAGCCACTTTCATGCGGCTAATCTAACCACACCCATGAGGTAAAGTGGACATCCTTGAAGTGCGTAGAAAGATAGAAGTTCTTAGCAGAGAAATAGAAACGACAGAGAGAACCAAATGAAAATTTTGTAACTGAAACACACATCAGAATTTTTTTTTTAAATCACTAAATGAGTTTAATAGAAGAATGGAGACGCCAAAGAAAAGCAACAGAAATCATTCAATACAAAGAGCAGAGAAAAAAAGATTTTTAAAAAGGAATAGAGCCTCAGAGACTTGTGGAACAATAAGAAAAGAGCTAGTATTTCTATCACTGAAAGCCCTGTATAAGAGGAGTAAGAGACAGATACAGGAAAAATATGAAATAAAAATGATGGCTGGAAATCACCTAAACTTAAGTGAAAAAAAAAAACCATAAACTTACATATTCAAGAGGTCAGGTCCATGACCCAAGAGGATGAACCCAAAGAAAACCACGCCCAAACACAACCTAGTGGAACTTCTGCAAATAAAAGATAAACAGGTCTCGAAAGCAGTCCGAGAAAAACTACAAGTCAGAGAAGTTTCGACAACTTGCCCAAGGTTAGCCGGTGGCGGTATTAGGATCGGGAAGCAGGCTGTCTGCCTTCAGCGTCTACGCTCTCAAAACTGTAGGTAAATCGTGTATTTAAAGAATCTAGCACAGAGGAAGCGCTTATCTTTATAGCGCGGGCAGCTAAAGGGCTGGACTCAAGGATGGCTTCACAAAAGGAAGGTTCTGTCCAGTCAGAAGGGTGTGGTCCAGCCCTGGGTCTCAGGGAATCCAGCCACCCTCATCCAACTCTTCCTGCGACGCTCTTCTCGTGTCAATTTTATCCAAAGCTGCTCTTGATAACCCGCAAACCTCTTACTGGAGTCTGATGCTCACCCTGACTTCTCCTACGTTCTACTTTCTTCCCTTGGAGATGTGCTCTGTATGGACCAATTCGACAGGCCTGGGGTAGGGGGCTTCATAGGCACCGTGGAGTCATTGCTTATTGGCCAGCAACATACTTGTAAAAGTGGAAGAAGGTGAACCAGGCAGAGGATTCTTTTGGTTTTTTGGTTGTTTATGCTAAATTTTCTGAATAATAAGTCCCAATGCTTAACTCCCCTATAAGAGACATCCATACCTTTCCATACCTCAAGGTGTAATAGACTGCCCCAACCCGGACTTTAGGCTTGACCAGTGGGATGTTGATGGATCTGACAAGAGAAGCTTGAAATAGGACTTAGCATGGGACCCCCTCACAATGCCCTTTGAACCCTGGTGGTCTGTAATCATAGACCAGTAGCTGCCTTCTTCATGGGTCCCCAAGGACAAATATCATCAATCTACAAGCCTGTAGCCAGGCTAACCATCTGTATTAGTTTTTTCTGTTGCTGCATAATCAATCATCACAAACTAACGGGCTTAAAACAACCCATTTATTATCTTACCGTTTCTGTAGGTCATAGACTGGCACAGCATAGTGGGGTCCCCTGCTCATGATCTCACTAGGCTGAAACCAAGTTGTTGGTGGGGGTTATAGCTTCATCTGAAGGCTTGACTGGGGAAGAACTTGTTTCCAAGCTCATTCAGGGAGCTGGCAGAATTCAGGTCCTTCTGTAGGACTGAGGTCCCTACTTTCTCGCTGGCTGCCAGACAAGGGTCACTCTCAGCTCCTTGAGGGTCCCCTCACAACCCAGCAATGGCCCTCACACAGCACAGCAGCTTACTTCTGCGGAGACGGCAGGAGCATCTCATTCCAGAGAGCTCTGATGGAGTCTTACGTAACCTGGGGTAATCGCGGGAGTGACGATCCCATCACTTTTGCCAGAGGAAGTGATCAAGTGGAGGAAGGGACCATCGGGTCCTCGTCACAGATCCTGCCCACATCAAGGGCAGAGGACCGTATCGGGAGTGCGCACAAGGGGGCAGGCCTTTCGGTGGACCTCCTAGAGTCCCGCCTGTCACACCCCCCAGATCTAGATTAGCCAAACTGTGGCTGGCCTACAAACCCGTGACGGTGAGAACCAATGAGTGTTGTAAGCCGCCGTTTTGAAGTGGCTTATTACGCAGCATTGCCATGGTAATGGCTGGCTGAGACACTTTTGGTCAAGAAGCGTTGTCTCCTAGTTTACGTATTATCCCATCTCGACTTTGGGAAGGCAACTTGCTGTGAAGGACAGGGCACCGGGACCAGTCAGGTCTGGGTTTGACTGCCTGCTCCTCCTAGTTCGGGGGCCTGGAGCCGCTTACTTCACTTCTCTGGTTCCATTTTCTCATCTGTGTGTGGGAAACCACACTGTCTACCTCGCCCCGACGTTGGGAAGGCTAATTAACTAAAACAATGCATGAGGACCACCCGGCACATAGTAGGCACGGTAAATGTTAGCGTCTCTTATCTATGAAGCTTAGATTTCTAGCCAACAGGCCTGTGTCTTCGGAGAATGAATGTGGCACGAATTCTGTGGGCAGCTGCTGCTAAAACAAACCCCTGGGTCGCCTGCCTGCTGTCGCATCACCAGATGACGGGGAGACCTTCAGCGTCCTCCGACCCTGGGTGGACTCTCTGAGCCAGGCCGTGGAAGGCAGCACTGCCTGGTTTCTATGGAGTAGACACGGTGGGCATCCACCCTCAGACAAGACCCTAGCTCCATGTCTCCAGCCCTTTGACTTTGAAATGGGACAAAGATCATCTTATTTTGGAGAGCTCAGCTTGGGTAAATCCCCACACGTTAAGGGTGAAATTCCCACCTCACAGGGTTGTTATGCCGATGATATGACAAAATGGGTATGTCTGGGCCCATCACAGGAGCTTTGCAGGGGGTGTTCCCTTTCATCTACAGCAGAGACCACCTCTGTTCTTTTAGGGTCAGAGGGAGGAACACGGAGCAGGTGCTGGTGGAAATGTTTCCTTCCACATTCTTACCTTTAGTCTCATTTTATCCCCATGAAAACCTCTGCACAGGTGGGTGTGGTGGTCCTAAGGGCTATTCCCAGGAGTCCCACCTCCCACCTCCCAGGCACAGGGTGGATTACACGTCCTTTCTCTGCCGGTCAGTGAGGTCATGTGACTTGCTTTGGCCAAAGGAGGTTGAGCAAAACGCCGCCCCCCATCACTTTGAGTGGAAGCTTCGGGAGCCACCGAATGATTCACCACTTTCCCCTTTCCTTCCGGTATCAGTGACCATCAGTGCTGGAGGCGATGCCCATGCTCCCGCAAAGAGACAGAAGAGTAGTGAACGTGGATATAATCGAGAAATAAAACTGAACCTTTGGTGTTTTAAACCATGAGATTTGGGGTTGTTGTTTCCTGCATCCTAACCTGATACAGTAGGACCGACTTTAATTCCATTTGAAGGATGAGGGCAAGTGCTTGCCTAACATCACACAGAGGACACCTGGGGCCATGGACAGGGATTTACCTAAGGGAGAGAGCAGCGGTGACCACAGCCCTGAACACTCTCTCCCTGGAGCGTGGGGGAAATGCGTCCCTGCTCCCTGCCACCACCAGAAGCAGGAGAATGATTCTCTGCTCAGAGCAAGTCAAGGGCAGCCTGGGGAGTGGGGAGGTGGTTCCAGAATCTGTACTCTCTGGAGGACCAGCTATGCTAGACTCAGCTCTGCAACAGACGGGGTTATGCACAGGAGCCCCAACCGCTCTGTCCTGTGTGTCCCTCCCCACCCCAGTGACTCCAGTCATCTCCTCCCTCAGGAGCCTCTTTCCTTCACTAGTAAATTCCGCGCAGGGAAAGGCCATGAAACTCGTTCACCGTAAGGTGCGCCTGAGCCATGACACCAGGGACAGACTTCTGTGTTGGGCAGCGGTGTTGGGGCAGTAGCTGACGGATACATTTGTCTAGCCAACATCCATCCTTCCTTTTCTCCTGTAGAGGCGGACCCCTGATTGTATTCAGGGCAGCAGTGTGCCCGGGCGGAAATGAATTTCTCAGCTTTCCTTGGGATGTAAACGAAGGTTGTTGGGTGAGACTCCTAGGAAAGCTCCCTACGTGAGGGGCATCAGAGCTCTTGGGGCCCCCCAAAGGGCAAGGCTGTGTCTGGGGAGCTCCTTGGAATCACACATTGAGCACTCGACATGTTGAGCTGCCTTCCCAGCAGTGGTGATAAGTGCCTGGTTGGAGTGGGGGCGTGGGGAGACAGACACGTGGTGGAATGTGGTTGGGGGCCCTGATTCTGACAGGCGCCGCCTGGATTTCGCGAGGACTGGTACAGAGTTCCTCACACTGCGGTCACTCTGCGTGGAGGAGGATGCTGCGACAGCCCTCTCTGATGGGTCTCAGACCCCGGGAGACCCAGCCTCCCTTGGAGCTGCCCTGGAGAACGTGGCTGGCTGGCTGGACCAGGTCCACAGCAACACCTTAGCAATCTTCCAAGTGCGGTTCCTCCCAACAACTCCCCCACCATGCCCCCTTCTTGTTCAGGTCATTCAAGGAAACGAGCACCCTGGGATGACATGGGGACCCTAGTTTAGAGCCAGGGGGACTTATGTGGGGTAGACACTGCTGGTCACTGCCCAGACCTCCTTAACTGGGCCAGTGCATGTCCCCTGACCGATGTGAACAGTGCTGCTGAGGCCTCACTGCTGCCCCTTGCTCTGGAGAACTGGCCTCAGACCACAGGAGCCATTTTAACTGGGGATGCTCAAGCTCATAAGCCCTTTATGCACCCGCACACATCCCCAGGGACAGCCAATAGCCAATGAATGACAGATACCAAGGAACAAAAGGCCAGTCGCCTGGGGTCAAGGTGAGGCTAAGTCCGTGCGACAATTCACGCCCAGAGCTCTCTGCTGATTCAGACCGAAGCTAGACGTCAGTCAAAACCCCTCTTTGCTCCTCTCCTTCCCCTGCCCTATCTTGCTTCCTTCTCCCCTTCACAGGTTTTTCTTGAGGGCTTTTCCCTCAATAATTCACATGCCCAGGAATCCTCATGTCAGGCTCCGCGTCTAAGGCAACAGGTAAGCTTCCGAGCTCTTTCCCCCTTCCCTCCCCAAATTCTGTGTCCTGAGAGGACCACAGACAGTGCTGAGCTTAGCAGCAGGAAAAACCTGTCCTGGCGAAGAGGACTGAGGTTTCACCAGAGAGATGCTTACACAGCCACATCCACTGATCAAATGTCGATCAGGCATCACTATGTGTCCAGCAGCTGCTTGGCACTGGGGGACCCGCTGGGTCACGAGAGAAAGGCAGGTCGTGCTCTGACCCTCCAAATCGGGCCCAAAGGCTTCTCCATCACCCCTCGATCCCCCGTGATGGCGATCAACTGAGCCCACGGCCCCTTGGAAATGCTTTTTAATTCCTTTTAATGTGTAACAGTGACGCCTGAGTTACAGAGGAAGCGCTTACAAGCAGGTAGTTAAAGCCAATGCCGGTTTCTCTTCCTAGTCTACTACTCCATATAGCTGAATAAATTATGGTGCGATTATACTTAGACACACACCCTCACGCCCACACGCCCGCGCACACACCCCACTCACTCGCTCACGCACACACACCCACTTCCACGCGGAAGAAATGGCTGCGAGTCAAACACAGAAGCAACCAAGTGGCAGTTCCTCGGAGGAAGGAATGATCTAGATGGCGTGCTCTTTCCCGGCTAGGGGATCGGCCATGGTCGGGTTGACAGGGAAAGCATTCAACACACGGATGTCTCTGAGCGTTTCGGGATGGCAGCTGGAGAACCCCCGTTTGGTCTCGGTTTGGTACCTCCGCGGGAGGGGCGGAGAGAAGGCCTGGCCATCTTCAAAAGCATCCAGCAGCGAAGGGCACATTCGGGAGCTTGAGAAGGACATCGACCTGAGAGAGGTCCCGGAGAATGTCTTTTTTGGGGGGCAATCGTGGAGTTTCACCAAGTTCTGGGATCCCAAACTCAGGATGCTTCACCAGCTCCATCCAAAACGACACGGGCTTGGGGTGGAGCGGTCAACTGTGGCACCTGTCCCTGTTCTCAGCCATAGTCAGTTTGGGAATCGGACCTAATTTTCCTTCTGGACAAACCTCTCTCTTCATTCTTCCCTTCTCTCCTCTCATCCCCCTGTCTCTCTTCTCCTTCACGTTCCTCTGGCAAAAGACTGGCAAAGGTAAATCAAGTAAAAACAAGAGTATAAAAGCATAGCTTGGTTCTTACACATCACTTCTTCTTCTTTTTTTCCATAGCAAGAGACAAATACCAAATGAAAAAACAAAGCAAGACAAACGAAAGAACCCAATAGAGCCTGGAATGTATAATGTGAAACACACGATATGCAGAAATATCCCTACAGATGGTCCCTGGCACTAGCACGACACGCACTGTGGGGGTTTTCTTTCCTTTTTAGTATATATATTTATATATATATATAAAAGTCAACTTCCTATAAACGAACAGCACATCACCACGTTTCCAACTAATGTACAATGAGCTCCGAAGAGGGGCCGCCCGTAGGTAGGACCAACAGCTACTTGTGATAAGTTGGAGGCAACATCTCTCATTTTGCTACAGACTCTATTTACAGGGATGGGTGGGGATTGTTTCGGGGCCGGCCTAGCCCCCGGGATTCAGGCCTTCTTTCTCAGGCTGTGGTTTACCCTCAAGAGTTGGAGGCCCGGACCTCTCGTCCAGCATCATCTCTCCGCTGAAGTTGCGAGCTGCCAACCAGAGACTGAATTTTATAGACGAAGCTGGCGAAACACATTAATTTGTGGGGTTTTAGGGAAAGCCTGCCTAGGTCAGGGTCTCTTTCTTAGAGGGGTCCCTGGGGGAATAAGTCGCATTTTCTACCAAGATAGTGGCTTGGGAGAACTCCAGAGAAGTTGGACATAATGAGACATCATTTGGTCTGTTTCCACTTCACCTTGGGGGGCAGAGATTGGTCCTAGCATTGGAATGTCACTCCTTAGGGGTGGGGCTGATGTCACCTGCCTGACATCCCTGTTCCTGGGTAACACAGGGCGTAGAGAGACTCCAATGATTCCTGAGCCAGGCCACCCGAGAGGAAAGACTGACTATTCAAGGAATGTGGATGAAGCTTGTGGTTGACTTAAGGAAGAGCTAGCTGCCTCCTGGATGTGATAGCTACAGAAGCAAGGACTGGGTCGCCGAAGGACAACACAGTCTTCTTTTTTTGTCTGGACCATGAAGAACCAGAAGTTTCCTGCCGTGGATGCGCCAGCTAAAACCTCGGTTAAAACTGAAGGGCCCCAGACAGCTGGGCGTCCACTGCTATTGGTCTGTCTGTCCCCGTTATTCATAGGTTCCTCTCAGAGATACAAGCAACCCTGGCATGGGCCAGGACAAGCTTGATATCACCAGGTCTGCAGGTGAGAAACAAGCGAGCGTTTGTCACAGAGGTGACGTCTCCATGCGGGAGAGTGTCCTAGCATCTTGCTGACCTGGCTCCCAGGTAGGGAGGAACTTGGCTCCCCCTGGAAGTGTCTTGTTGGCTGAAGGCAAGAGGCATGGCTGAATAAAGACGTGGCCTCACGTGCCTAAATGGGGACAAGCAATTTGGTCCAGTCTTTGTGGATTCAGTGCTGTGTCTCCCATCACAAGGGCCTTTTACCCGGCAGCACTTGATAACGGTGATCCAAGTGTAGACCATAACGATGGTGATGGTGAAGATGAATTTGACTTTGATAAATAGGTCAAGGTGGTGCAAGGTTCCAAGGGAGGTATAGTCAGAGGCTTGAAATGTTACCCCAAAGATCTCAAGTCCTAAAGAGAAGGGAACCCAAGGAAGCCAAGGAGTGGCCAAGAAGGTGCCTTTTCCCCTCTTCTCCAGAACTTAGTGTCTCCCTCTGCCTGGGGTGGCGGCTTCAAGATTGGCCATATCTGTCCCCGCCCAGCTGTGCTGGATCAGGAGACAGAGGACTCTGAAATCAACCCTAAAAGATGCCACTCTGCGTGGGAAAGGAACATGTCCCCTCTTCCCCAAATGCCAAAGGGAATCGGTGGTCTTTTCTGTGGGACAAGCAGTCCCCACCAATCCAAGAAGCCTTCTCCAGACCTCCAAGGGATGTCCTCTGTACTCCAGCAGCTTAAAGGGATTCCCCAGGCAGATGGAGAAGCCCTGCCCCCCTTCCTAGAGGGACAGGCATGCAGAGGATGGCCTTAGGTCTCTGCCGAGGCTTTCTGAGAATTCAAAGCTCCATCGAGCTGAAGCCCTTGACAACAAACATTTGCTACCCATAAGCAGAGGGGTCCCAGCTACCCGCTCTGAGTCTGCCCTATGCCCCTTCACTCATCACTTGATCCCCTCCCTCTCCCATCTGATCCAGGGAACGAGAAAACTGAAGGATTCTGCAGGCTCCCCAGGCCCCACGTGGGGTGGGCAAGGTTGGAACTTGGCCTTCAGTTTAAGAGCTTCTGGATGCCTTATTGGGTTCTTGTACCCTGGGCCTGTCCACTGCTGACAAGCCCCACCTCCATGTGCCCCTGCCCTTGGTCAAGCCTCTTCTGTCTGCCTAGTCCCCTTCCTGCATGGGCTAGATTCCCAGTAGAGGTGTGTGGGGAGGGTCCTAAAGTTCTCAGAATTCCCGGGTGATTCCCTTAGGTAAACGTCAGGGGTAGGGTCCCCTCTCTGCTGGAATCCCAGCATCCAGAGGAGGAATGGGCTGTGGTTCTGGCCCTGGGCCAGAGACCTGCCTGGGAGAACTGGCTCCCAGCTGAGAGTGGCCCGTGAGCTCCACTCTGCCTCTGGCCAGGGTGCCCACTGGAGTCAGGTTCAAAGAGCTCCACGACCTCACCCCAGAGACCTTTAGGTACCCGTGATGCTCTATTCAGGGTGAGCTTCGACCTCTGCACCTGAGAATGCACAGAGGCCACAAGGGCACCTAACTGGGAGAGGACTGCAGGCTGACCTGAAGCCCACCTAGGGACAGAGTAAAAGGGCCAACACCAAGACGAGGGGAGGGGGTCGCACTAGGTCCCTAACCGCAGGTGAATGATAGACTGACTGCACATCTCCAGAGGGCTGGCTACGAGAAGGAAATGGGCTCCTTTCCTTGCCTCCTGGGACCCCAGAGTGATGAGGGGACTGAGGCTGGGAGGTTCAGGGATCAGTAAGAGTTGAGCTAGGATTTGGGCTGGGGCAAGTCGCCCCAGAGGCCCTAGTAGGCCTGGCCCGTTTCCACCGGCAGGAGTCCCAGCACAGCAGAGTGCTCCCCGAGCTTCATGCGACGCTGTGTGGACAGGCTCACGTTTTTGGCCAGGTAATCAACAGCAGCTGGAAAAAAAGAAAAAAAAAAAGAAACTCCTCGAAGTTAAAGTTCTTTTTGTCTCTTCTTTTATCTGCCCTATATCTGTCCATGCAAGTATCTATACCCATCCATCCATTTATCCATGTGTCCATCATCCGTTCATTCATCTATACATCACTTATCTATTTGTCCATCCACCTATCCATTTCTCCATCCGTCAATCGATCCACCATCCACCATCCTCCCATCCACTCATCCTCCCATCCTCCCATCCACCATCCTCCCATCCACTCATCCATCCACCTATCCCTGCATCCATGTATCCATCCATCCATCCACCCACCCACCCATCCATCTCTTCATGAAGCTCTTTCTTATACCTCCTCTCCAATCGTTTGGCAACTACTTACTCAACACTTAATTAAAATACAAAAAAAGCTCTTTCATGGGTTCTTTAGGGAGGTCCAAAGGGCATCCACATTGTTGGGTGAAGAATTAGTTCCTCTTTCCAACACATCTGTACATTTCCCCTCTATGGGGTGTGTGTGTGGGGGGGGCGGATATCCGATGAGTCCCATTCAGCCCAGCTAGTGATGAAGACAAGGTCCTTCTGCCGTCTCTGAACCTTAAGCCCAGCTCATTGAAGAGGCAAAGCAAGACCCCTTACTCAACGCCAAAACAGCGTTTGCAGGTGAGCTGAGGAGGAGCCAGGACCCTGGTATTCAGGGACCTGGGACCCTCAGCCGTGTCAACTCCAGTCACCCAGGGGAGAGGGATAAGAGCCTGAGGGGGTGTGTGTGTGTGTGTGTGTGTGTGTGTGTGTGTGTGTGTGTGTGTGTGTGTGTGTGTGTGAACAGTGGAAACAAGAATCTCTGTGACGTGGTAATGAGCACAAACATGAATGTTCGCACCTGAGCAATGCACATGCACGCGTATACAGATGTGGGTGACTCGTGTGCACCTGTGCGAGCAGAAGAACAGCGGGAATGTCTGCACAGGTACAGGTAACCTACAGGTGAGTTCCACCTAAGCCAGGTACGTGCGTCTGTGTCCGCGTGTCCGTACAGGTATGACCCCTGGGCCTGCGTGTGCATGTCTTGTCTTGCCTGTACAAATGGTGCCCGTCCCAGGCTACAGCAGAAATCAGCCCTGACCAAACGATGTGACCGGCACGTGACCCAGGCCTCTTGAGGCAACAGCGATGCTGCTTCCCAAGGCAGAATCAGAGGCTGTGGCCAAGCTGATCCCTCGGGATCTCTCAGACCCAGAGGTGAGAGGAAGGCAGAGTGCCGCACTAGGAGTCACGAGGCCTGGCCCAACACCTGCTTTGCCACCTGTCTACGAGGGACCCTGTAACACTCTACATGCCTCCCCAAAGTCGGGGGCTCCTGCCTAGGGCAGGTAGGTAGAGCCAGAAGGTGATGGGCATGGCCAGAGGGCAAGGCCCGGAGAGGCGAGATGGGGAGCATCAATACTTGAGCTAGGGGAGGCCATATTGCCTAAGGGTTCAAATGACCTAGGTTCGAATCCTGTGTCTGCCAACTTGGAGTGTGTGATTTGGGGCATCCCACCTCACCTCCCAAACCTCAGTTTCCTCGTCTGTAAAATGGGGATGTACTAGCACCTAGGCTAAAGCATTGTGAGGATTAAACGAGAAAACGCCTAGAGCGGTTAGTTAGCACCGTGCCTGGCATGTCGTGAGCTCGGCAGACTTGGGCTCCCAGGACTGGCCACTCGCTCTTGCCTGTCCTCTAAGCAGGTTACGTGTATCATCTCATTTAATTCTTACGACAGCCCTCTGAGGCTGGCAGTATTATCATCCCCATTTTACAGATGATGAAACTGAGGTCCTGCCCCGAGAGACTGCATAACGTGAAAGGTCACACGGCTCTTAAGCTGTGCAGCCGGGATTCAAATCCAGGCAGTCTGACGGCAGCTCCTCACCACCCCTACGAACTTCACCCCTACAGATTTCACTCAGGGAATGTGACTTCTCCAAGGGCACCTGGACAAGTCAGACGACCTTTCCCAAGCCACCGAAGGCTCTGCCGGCCCTTTCTTATTCCGCATCCTGCCACTCTCTGATGCTAACCTCTCCACCTCTTCCTGTGGGTGACACAGAAAGGCCTGGCTTTGAATGACAATGGTGAGAACAGCCAAGCAAGACCCCCTCCCTCATACATGAGCACCTACTATGTGCTAGGCGGACATGCTCTCCCTGAATTCTTTAAATATCCCCGTGCTTTAGGTACAGCTGTTCCCATTTTACAAAAGTGGAGACTAAGGCACAGAAAGACTGCTGGCCCAGGGTCAGGCAGAGCACGTGAGATGGGGGAATGCAAATGTGCACCCCTGGTGTCCAGTCTGCACCCCGGCTCAGTCTGAGTCCCGCAGCAGAAGCTCCTCCAAGCTCTGTCAGTTGGGCAAGGAAACACCAGGAACCCAAACTTTACTGACAACCCAGCCCCTCCGAGGGCACCCTTGGCACTGCAGAGCCCACCTCTCCCTGGGGCGGAGCCGGGGCCGGGAGGGTGAGGGCAGGGCTGTGACATTCCTCATGACAGCCTCTGTCAACGGCCCTCCCTGTCCCTCTGTCTCTGCTGTCTCTCCGTGTCTCCCCTTCTCTCTTTCCAGCTCGCGCCTGGGCTCTAAACATCTCAAATTAGATTAATTGGGAGTTGGCAGGAGGAGCGGCCGTGATGCCAACCAGTAAACGAGCCTCAGCCGTCAGCGTCTCGTCAGCCCGCGGCCCCAGAGGAGGACCCTTCTAGACACAAATTCTTATTAGACTTGTCAGATCTATTAAAATTCTTTTCACACTTCTGCGTCCTATCAGCCCCATCATTAGTACGGCCCTGGCCTCTGGGAACACCAGGGCCATATTAATCTTCTGTGTGTCCTGTCCCCGTCCCCCCCCACCCCACCGACCCCTTCTAGGGGCAGGAGGGACAGACAGATGGACGGACGATGGCTGGGGGCAGGAAAGCAAAGTGTGGAGGCGTCCCTGGGAAGACACGAGGCCTAGGAGGCGGAGGTGGACTCCGCTGTTTGAGTCTGGCCCACGTGTCCACGCCATGCACACCTGAGTGAGGCTCTCCGGGAGCAGAGCCACAGGCGTGGCTGTGTACACACCGATACACACCCCGTGTCATCTCAGGCAAACGACCTCTCCGGAATCGCATTTCCTCGTCTGTCTGGTGGGAATAACCATGCACACTATGCAGCAGCGGTCCCCCACCCTTTTGGTACCCGGGACCGGTGCTCCTGTGAGAATCTAAGGCCTGATGAGCTGAGAGGTGGTGATGATCGCTCTGGGGAGCGGCTGCAAACACAGATGAAGCTTTGCTGGCTCGCCCACCACTCCCCTCCCGCTGCAGACCAGTACCAGTCCACGGCCTGGGGGTTGGGGACCCCTGCTCTATAGGGTAGCCATGAGGATGAAATGCCAGACTCAGTAGATGCTCAATAAACGGTCGTTTCTCCTTCCTCGCATTTGGTGTATTTATACTTCAAAGCCACGTAGGTGCACCCACGAGCGAACACTCACACAGAAATAAGTCTCTGTGCGTGCGCGTGTGGAGGTGGGGGCGCATCTGTGCATGTGAATTCACACACAGGTGGGCCTAGGTGTGTGTCACGACTGGGTGTCTCACACAGGTTTACGGTTTGGCCAGAGAGAAACGGGTCTGAAGTTAGGAGACCTGGAGCTGCCCATACCCCTGCTGCGTGACCTTGGGAAAATTCCTAGCCTCTCTGGGCCTTAGCCTTTGTGTCTGTGACCTGAGGACAGATAACACCTCCCTTGGGTGGGCTCTTTGAGAATCACATAAAAGGAGCGACATGCATGTGGCCTAGTGCACGGGACAGATATGAGCAGACGACAGGTGGCCCTGAGCACACATGAGGCAGTCTGGGACACGTGACTCTTGCACGGACTATGGGAGGCCAGTCATAGGTGTATTCAGTTGTCCATGCATATGGGGCAGGTGGTCAGTGGGAACACAATGTGCTCCTCAGCTGTCCCAGAACGTCAAAGGCGAAGGACATGCTAGAGTGGAAAAACTGGGAGGACTGAGTCTAATCTCTGGGTCCCCGTTTCACAGGTGGCAAAACCGAGGCTCAGGGAGGCAGGGTGCCTTGCCCCCTCTAATGGTGACGGGGGGTGGGCTTTTTCTTGGCGCCCACACCCAGCCCTGGAGCCTCAGTGGGGCTGGCTCTGTTCTCTAGGCTGGGCTGGAGAATGTGACTCGGGAGGAGCTCTGAGATGCCAGTGGAGGACGGGGGAGCAGGGGTGCAGTGAGTGGGGAGCAGGAGGAGGGAGAAAGGATGGGGAGGGAGGGAGGAGGGGGGGACAAAACCGCCCTGGCCAGCTTCTCCAAGCAGAGGAAGAACAAACGCTCCTTACAAACACCCCTTTCTCGCCTCCTGGGCCCCTTTTGATTCCCCGTCCGTGCCGCCCTGTGCTGACTCTGGGGTTAATTTTATTTCCGAGCTGAGCAGGCGCCCCTGGAGTGGGGCACGGGTGTGACTAACGCCTGCCCCAGGCCGGGGCTCTAAACTCTTTATCAAGAGCATGTGTGTCCCTCTCTGTGCCCGGGTACGTGGGCTGGGGCCGGGGGTCGTCCTGGGCCCCCTTGGAAGCACGCCCGTGCACACGTGTGCACCCTGCTCTCAAACACACATGCACACACACGTTATACACCCCTGTGTACTTGCTCCCCACGCACGCACATTCACACAGACACAGTTATACATGACGACATCGTGCGTGCACGCCCAGATGCACAACTACACACACCGCACCTATGTACACCCTCAGCACGCACGTGCCCATATTTACACACGGCACAGTTTACACAGCCACGTACACACTCCCACACACACAGACACACTCAAGCACGAGTATATACACGTACATACAGTCTCGCATATTCGCACGCTCACACGCACCTATACACACGTTTATTACACGCGTCCACGTAGGGACACGTCAAACACACCGGCGCACACATAAACACAGCCACATGGACACACCCGAACGCACATTTCAACACGTGCCTGTGTGCTGCAGCCACCTACGCTTGCATGGCCAAACGTGCACACACGGGCGTTCACATAAAACCCGAATGTGTGCCACGTGCGCACAAAATGCTCGTTTAAGCTCTCACACACACGCGAACAGTCACACGCACACACACTCACACGTGCCGCTCACAGTCACGCGTATCTACCCATCCGTCTGCACAGGGATGTGGGTACGAGCACTTACATGCTGAGATACACAACACGCACGACACCCCCACGACACACATTCACGCTCATGCACACACAGGTGTGCGTATGTGTCATGTGCAAACGGGCACGTACACAGGAGGGGGCCACGAACGCAGCTGGGAGGTGGAGGTCGGCACAGCTGGTGCTCATTTAGCCGTGGAGGCCAAGGCCACATGAGGAGGAGAGGCCTGGGGTGGGGGACAGGAAGCACGAGGTCAGCGGGGCCCGGCCAGGGCTGTGGCGAGGAGAGAGGACACCCTTGGGCTGGGAGGTCTCACCCTCTCGCCACACGCCCTTCTGATTAGTTTGACACCAGCAGGTGAGGCCTTTGCCACGGGGTGGGGAAGGAGGGGCAGCCGGTGACCTCGGCTCCCTGTGCCCTCTTGACCTGCCCTGCTGCTGCCCTGTCCAGCCGCTGGATGCTGTGGCTGGGCCTGCCTTTTGCAGCTTTTAGTCCGAGGACCTGCCGTTCTCGTCTCCGGGCAAAGTGCCCAGGGGTCGGCAGCTGGGATGGGCATACGAGAACAGCTCAAAGTTTGGAGAAAGCAAAGGCTAAGGACGAGGACAGAAGGGAGGACTCAAAATATAGCTGCCCCCACGGCCAGGGGGCAGAAAGGGGCAGGACCTCCAACTCGCACTGTCCGACACGGCAGCCCCAGCCGCACGTGGCTCTGCAATGTAGCTCGTGCGACTGAGGAACCAAATTTTACATTTTTATTTAATTTTAACTAATTTAAATTTTAAAACTGAAATGTATCTCGTTTAGTGGTTGGGAAACTTTTCAGTGTATCGATAAACCTGCCGCCTCAGTGGTAAATTTCCTAAACTTTCAGTGCGGCTCAAGCATTTCCAGTGAAAACTTAGGCTGAATTAAAATGGGCTGGACTTCAACACATAGTATTTAAAAAAATCTAGAAAATGTCTTATTAATAAGTTTCTATGGCTTACACATCAAGATGATCACCTTTTGGATATTTGGGGGAAATAAATATGTCAGTAAAAATAATTCACTTGTTTCTTCTCAGGTTTTCGAATGTGGCCACTTGGAAATTTTAAGTGACAGGCGTGGCGCCTATTATATTTGATGGGACAGCGCGGCTCTCAGGCAGCAGAAGCGTGAGTACAGGGTCCCGGCTCTGCATCACCTGAGAACTGCTCTTTCTCCCTTCTGGACCTCGGTTTCCTCGTCTGTGAAATGGGCACCCCCAAGTGGGCACCTCGCAGCTCTCTACAAATAAGCAGGGGGCAGGGGTAGGGAAGGCGACGCGGGGGCACCAGGCACTCACTCTGGCCGTACTGGCCGTACTGGTAGCCAGCCACGGGGTCCACGCTGTAGCCGGTGGTGCTGTAGGTGGGCGGGCAGTAGGACTGGGAGGTGGGCAGGCTGTCCCCTGGCTTGATGGAGTCCGCCCGCTGGCTGCAGCTGGCCGAGATGGAGGGGGCCGAGTCCAGGCCGCCGTGCAGCGGGGAGATGGAGAAGTCGGCCTGCGGCTGCGGAGGCACTGCGCTGGGGTTGCTCAGGATGCTCATCACCTGCGGGGAGAGACCATCGGTGGGGCTGAGCAGCAGGGCTGGCGGCTCAGAGGGCCCCGCAGACGCCGTGCGTGTGGGGATGGTGCCGGCCTGGCCCTGGCCGGGCCTCTGGGAGAGCGGCTCCCTTGAGGTCCCTGCAGCATCGACATCCTCAGTTGACCTGGCTGCCTGTCCTTGTGGGTAAGAAGGTTAGTGGTTTCCGCTGGTTGGGTCCTGACCCACGGAAGTGTCCTCCACCGAGAGGTCCAGGGGTGGGGCAGGGCCTTGTTCTCTATCCCCAGGCCTGGCGGAATAAATGAATGAATAAGAAAATGAGTAAATGAATGAATGAACTAGCTACCAGACAGGGAGCTCCCCTATGACAGGGACTTGTGCCTTCGCTATCAGACTGAGGTGCCCCCATCTTCCAACACGAAGGTTGCAGCAGGACTCTGGACCTCTCTGGCTTCGCCCCTTGTCCTGTGCTGGGCCTGCTACGCTCTTGACTTTGAGCTTCTGCCTCTACGATACCAATACACTCGCCAATGTTGTCCAAATGCCTCCCAGGCAGCTCCTGTCTGTGACCGTCACCCACTTCCCTACGTGGTCTGGCTCAGCAAACAGGAACTCAGCCATGAGTGCTGGCGACTCAACTGACAAGGAGAAGCTGGTCTCTAGAAACGCAGTTTCAAGAACCTGGGGTTGGTTCATTGGTGTAATCACTTATTCATTCAACAAACATGCATTGATGGTGACTATAGCCCTAGGCCTCAGGCTGGGCCCTGGGACTTCAGAGGAGAAAGAGCCATGTTCACAGCCCTCAGCAGGGAGAGCGTTTGGGTCAGGGGTTGGGGTGGGTGGGTAGCAAGAGATCATCAAGATACAGAGTGAT
This sequence comes from Cynopterus sphinx, assembly GCA_030015415.1. Taxonomy (NCBI): domain Eukaryota; kingdom Metazoa; phylum Chordata; class Mammalia; order Chiroptera; family Pteropodidae; genus Cynopterus; species Cynopterus sphinx. The sequence goes on from CM057387.1 coordinate 119,955,489, forward strand.
GAGAGGTGGGCTGTGGGAGCCCAGAGGAGGGCACCTAGCCAGCCAGGTGGTCCAGGAAAGCTTCTCGAGGATGTGACACCTGCTGTCCAGGTATCCAGAGAGAGAGTGGCTAGAGGCAGTGCAGGCAGCAGGGGTCCCTACAGTATGAGAGAGCCCAGGTGACCTGGGCAGTCCAGGGGAGCAGGCGGAGAGGCAGGAGGGAGAAGCAGGCCTTTGTGGACTTGACCTGCAAAGCCTAGGCCCCTGGTGACCTCCTGGTCATGCCGCCACTATGGGAGGGAGGTCACAGTGCCAGGTGGGGTCAGGCTTGCTGTAGTCTGCCCATCACCAAGCTAAGGAATGACAGTGCCTTCCATGCTGGGCACGTGGCGGTGTCCCCTGATTTCCCCACACGCCTCCGGGGAGAAGGCAGGCTGCGGCATCTGAGTGAGCAATAACCTTGAGGCCGAACATTTCCGAAAATGTTTGCTTCTCACTTTTGACTCTTCCCTGCCACAGGCGTCAGGGCATGGCCGGCATTGACATTCTCAGGCCAGACGCTGAGCTCCACCGGGTACTAGCTATGTGGCCTCAGGGTGTCCCTTACCTTCTGTGACCGCCTTATCCTCAGAGAAAGGGGTGAAGATCAGCCTGACTAGAGGGTGAATGGAGGATGAGATGAACTCTGCACCAAAAGGGCTCTGTACCCAGCTTGGCACACGGCGAGTGCTCAGGAATTTGCGGCCCCAGCTCCTCTAATCCCCCTCTTCCTGTCCATCTTCTTAGCCATGAATGCATGTGACTCTCCTGAACCAGTGCCCTACAGAGACACGTGGGGCAAAACTATGAGGCCCATTTTTCAGATGAAGAAACTGAGGCCCCGGGGCTCCCGCAGATCTCATAGCAGGTCCAGCTGGCTTGACCCGCTTGCCTGACTCTCGAGGATGAGCTGTAGGCACGCGACCCCTATAGAAGTTCTCCCTCCAGCGGCAGTTTGCTCCCCAGGAAGCCACTTGATGGGGAGGGAGTGAGTTGGGGGATGGGGTCCCTCCCTCACCCCTGGGGGCCTGGCTCCTCTGAATGGCATGAGCACAGACTCCCCCCAACTCTTCCCTCAATGCTCCCAACATACCTCCCCTCTGCCCTAGGGATACCCCTCCTCTGTCCTTTTACTCCCCCACCCCTTCCCAGAGCCAGTGTCAAGGGCACAGGCCTGCTGGGGTTGGTCTTATCTCCACTGAGTCAGGGGTTTAGGTGGGACTTAATGGTGTGTCCACCCATAAAGGTGACAAAGACACATGGGTGTAGGTTAGTGAGGAGGAGAGAGTCTGGGCAGGAGATGTCTGGCTCCTTTGGGCAGTGGGGCTGTTTAAAGGAGCTGAGGTCACAACAACTCACTTTGCACTTGAAGGTGCTTCAGAGACCTCTGTCACGGTAGGGTCCACGCAGGGGTGCTGGGGTGGCAGCAAGAGGGGCCCCATATAAAGTGTGGACCCTGTGGTGGGGTGGGGTGTGAGGACGTCTGATGCCATCAGGCTGTGATTCTGGCTCTCTGTCTATAGAGATGGGGTCTCCTAGATGGACAAATTTGCTGGAGTATGTGGGGGTGGGGATTCCGTGGGAAAATTCAGGAATTTTCTGGGGGTTAGGAGACCCCATCTTTTCCAGGTTGCCTGTCGGGTTCCCAACCTAGACCTTGCTTTCCATCAAAATTAAGAAAATCACCATCCACCCCATTCCCTTAACCCTGCCCATCCCTCAGAGGAGGCCTGAGCCCCAATGAGAGACTCAGAGGCTCAGGGGAAGCACACAGGCCTAGTTGCCTTCCTTCAGAAGGACACCTGTGGGCATGAGAGACTCTCGGGAGGGTCTGTCAGCTTGGATGAGACCCCAGTTTAATCCTTCCCTTTTGCATATCACTAAGATACCAGGCCTAGAAGAGATGATGGGATGGGGGGAAGAGAAGTGGGCTGGGTAGGGAGAGGATGAAGGCATTCTGAGGATGGACTATGCATAGACTCAGTATGCATCCTGCAAGACAGACCTGCAGAGAACTAATGCTGATCACATCACTAAGAATGACTGGTGGCTCCAGTTCCGCCCAGATGAACAAAACACAGGCTTCTTGTGATCTGACCACTCCCTGCCTCACCAACTCCTCCCACACCTTCTACCTTGCACGTGATGTCCCAGCTACACCAAACACCGCGGCAGTTCCTGAAGAGAGCCTTCACCCATTCATTTATTCACTCAACAAGCATTTCCTGGAGCCCTACCAGGTGCCAGGCCGGAGACAGGGCTGGACCGTGAGCTCTCTGAGGACAGGATGGAACTGTGTTTCATCCGTCTTTGCAGCCCCAGCCCCTACACTGTACCTGCTACGTATCATGGGCTCAGAAAAACCCTGTTGGATTCATGCACATTCACTTCACAGATATTTACGGAGCACTTACCCCCACGGAGCACTTACGATGTGCCCGACACTGAGCCAAGCACTGAGACGTTGTGCTCTCCTGGAGCTGTCAGTTTTGTGAAGGAGGCTGACAACAAACAAATAGACGAGTAAAGAACTTCTGATACTCGTAAGTGCCATGGAGGGAAAATAAAGAGAGGTATGTGGAACTGTCAAAGGCCTCCCCAGAGAGATTACATCCAGCGAGACCCAAAAGGAACAGCCATGAGAAAACATAGAGTGCTTCCCAGGCAGAAGCATCAGCAAGTGCAAAGGTCCTGAGGTGGGCCCAGGCACAGACGGTTTAAGAACTAGCAAGAAGGTCAATGTCGAGAGTGAAAATCTCAGAGGCTGCAAAGCCTCCCGGAGTCCTTTGTCAGAGGGACTCACGTGGTGCCCAGTGGCTCAAGAGGCCTTGGACCCTGGGCAGCTCCGTATCAGCTCTGGCCCAGGGAGCTTTGACTGTAACGGGATTTGTTCAATGGGATTTGCCCTGGAACACCAAATCAAATCCGCATCTGGGGTAGGTGTGAATGGGGAGGTGTGGCATCTGCTTACTCTCTCCCATAGTCCCTCCCTGGAGGCCTATGGATCTAAAAGGTTCCATTTCATCCATCCCCGTCTCTGGGCATGGCCGCTTCCAAGCAAATGGGACAGGACCCAACTGGAGAGAGGTCGGAGGTGAGAGCAGGGACTCCTCATTGAAATAGACTATTAATACCCCCATTCTGCAGATGGGGAAATTGAGGCACAGGGAGTGAAAGGGGAACCTGAGATCACACACCCGGTAAGTGGCAGAGCTGGGATCTGAACCTGACCTCTAGCTGTGTTCCTTCCCCCACGACAGCCTGTGCTGGAGAACAGGAGAGAGAGAAAGAGGCCCTCAGCAATCCTATTGCACAGTGTCCTGCAGACCTTGGTGGCCCTCTGGGCTTCTGGCTGGCCACAGCCCCCCAGGAGTCCCTCTTTGCCCAAAGAAGCAGGAAGCGTTAGCCCACGGTTGGGGCCCAGCTGAGGTCTGGGGCCTGCAAACTTTTGAACTTGAGGAAGTCCTGGTCTGATGTGGTAATCCACCCCCCTCAAGAATGCTAAGGCCTTTCCCTGGTGGGTTTTACTTTTTTCCCGGTGACCTTGCTTTCACTAATGTATTACTTCTTGGTACGTTACCGTTACTAACTCAAAATCAATACCGACCTCCACATCTGTAAGGTTTTATCTGAAGGCAAATCTCCGGGCTGTCCGTCAGGCTGAGTGACAGCCATCCCTTCCTCTCCCCCCACCACCCGCCAGGGCCCCCCGCCCGCCCCCAGCCCCTTCCTCTCCCTCTGCTCTAAATCAGTCCCAGCCTCCACCAGACTAAATCAATAAGGGGCTGGCCTCGCCCCCCTTCCGCTGCTGGGGAGAGACTTGCAGGTTTTGGGGGTGGGGGCAGAGAGAGCCCCGTGCCAGCCCCCCTTCCACATCCTCTGCTCGCCGCCCCCTCCCCCAGGAGTGCCGTGGCTCCCCTACTTTAAAAGAAGGGGATGGGAAAAATGTAATTAATTCCCTCCGTTCCTGAGCCGGCCCCAGGGCCTGGGACCACGGAGGCTGAGCTTGGAGATCTGCGCCCTCTGTGATAACCGAACGTGGCTTTGGGAGCGAGGCTGCAATTAGAAGGGGTGATCGCCATCGCCATCGTCGGGGCTCCCTGGCAGGGCTGGGGTGGGTGGATGGGGGCCTTGGCAGGACCGCAGAGGGGAGAGGGAGGGGCAGGGGCCGAGACTGGTGAAGTCGGGACAGGGGATGAGACAGGGGGCTGCAATGAGGCCAAGGACCTTGCAGGCCAGCAGGCAGGCCAGGGGCCCCACCCCTGCAACGCCAGAGCAAATCCCGGGGTCCTAGAGGGTCAGCAGTTTCACCAAGGGCACTGGACCAGTCAGTGCTTTGAGGGGCGCCCTGCAGCGTTGGGGGCCAGGATGTCTGCATTAGCATCTGCTCTGCCGCTGACTGGCTGTGGCCCTGGGCAATTTCACCTTCAGTGCCTTAGTTTTCTCACCTGTGTAATGGGGAAGCTAATAATTGTAGTGACCTACAGGGTTACTGTAAAGGTTAAATGAGTAAATGCACATTAAGAGAGTGCCTGGCACATCATTTGTGTTCAAATGCAAGCTCTCCTCTCCTCTTTATCTCCCCTCTTCTTCTTCCTCTTTCCCCCATTCCCCCACCCCCTTCCTCTTCTACCTGGATTAGAAGGGACCTGGCCTGAGGGAGTAATGATCACACAGGACAGACTCGGGGGACTGCTCTCAGTTTAGGACTGTGTCTTCTTTGTCTCTCCTTTCCTCTGGAGCCTGGTACACAGTGGGTGCTTTCTGAATGAAGAATTGCTCTGCCTCAGAAGCTGGGGCCTGTGCTCGAGAGCAAGCCGCCCAACCCTTTTGGCCTGAATGTGCTCATCTGCAGAGAGGGACACGGGCCCTGATGGCCAACCTGGGAAGGCTCAGAATTCACACACCTGTGCAACACACCCTGCACAGGGCTGCACACGCCACACCTGCGCGGGATACACACCTGAATCCAGAGAGATGAGGCAACTCAAAATGCCTCTTGTCTGAATTGCCCAATAGTGTGTCATCAAAACCTCAATGAATGGCATGAAAATCCCTCACAAGTGCACACCCGTTTTTCCCAAGCTCGTCAGTACACTCACAAGTGCGCACGCCTACATGCGAACACACCTAAATACACACAGGGAACCTGGACCAGCCTTGGAGATGGCCACATTTTCCCAGACGGGAAAGGAAGGCTCACGGAACGGCGATAACTTGCATTCACGGGGAGTGTCCCCGCAAACTAACGGCAGCGGAGCCATCCCGGAAGCTCGCTGCTGCCACTCCTCCTGTCCCCGTCCCCGGTTTGGCTCCCAAAGGATGGGCTGGCTTGGCACCCTGATCGCGTTCATCTCCAAGCCTCGGATCCACTGCAGCCCTGGTCCATTCTCTCATTAACGCTTCCTCTTGACTTCCCTAAAGGGTGAAAGGAGGCATTTTGGGGGCCACCCTGCTCCCACTGTCAGGCAAGAGAAGGCCAGGGCACAGCTTGCCAGGAAGAGAAAGCAACTTTTGCCTGGACTGGGTGAAATACGCGTCTGGGGGCCAAGAACTGTCCCAGGCTGGCGGGTAAACTGGGCTGCTCTTGCCTCTAAGGGTCTGGGGCCTGGAGTCCATCTCTGTGCCCAGATGGACCCCGTACAGCAGGCCGAGGGCTGAGAAGAAGTTCCTCCCCTGGGAGCTGTCTGCTCAGTCACTGTTTCTTTACCTTGGCTGCCCAAGTGCAATCACCAGGGGAGATGCTGAAAATGAGGCTTCCTGGATCCCACCCCTGAGAGAGCCTGATGAGTTGGTCCGAGGGTCTGGGCACCAGGATTTTTAAAAACACATTTCGATTCATCCTACAAGTCTGAGAGCCACTGCTCTCAAACCATCCCTGTTACGTGTAGTATGACTACACGTCCACATCCAGATGGTGGAGACACGTGCAGACGCTCATTCCAGAACGCACACAGCACGACACGGACTGGCCCACCAGAAACGACAGGGAATGGTGCACACCGCACCCGGGCACAGCGCTGGGCCACACGCCATCCGCAGGCTTCCCAGGTGCACACCCGGGCAAGGACTCATGCACGTTCGCACGCGCCGCAGCCTCACAGCTCCATGCTCACTGCTCACTAACGCGAGCCCATGTGCCTGTGTTCACCACCACCCCCAGGCCCGGAGGACACCCAGACGCACATCACTCCAACGTGCCCCCGCCCGTCCCGCTGCCCGCCCCAGCTCCACGCTGGGATTAGTGCGGGCGAGAAATCACCCACCCACCCAGGCGGCAGAACGCCCCGCTCCCCCCCTCCTGCTCCATTCTCTGCTAAGAGGATCCGGGCCCCCTCCCCTCTCGCGCTGCCCCCCGCGGACAGCAGTAATGGGCTTCGGGTGCTGACTTTGAGCTTCCAAACAAGATTTCCTGCATGTCTCCCTTGTCCCCTCTCCTTTGCCCTCCATCTCTCTGCTAATGGCCCTCGCACTCCACCCGCTCACCCTCCGCATCCCACATGGCAGCACCGTGCGCCCCACCACCCACTGGGAGAGCTGGTGCCCAGGCATGGCCAGTGAGTTCCCCTCTCCTGCTCCAACCTCACCCCCAGCCCCCTAACGCCTGTTGCCCCCTCCTTTGTCACCACCCGGCCTTCAAGGAAGGCTCTTCGAAGGCTGGCTGCTGCCGGTCTCTTGCTAAGTGTAGGATCTGACAGTTTCCAAAGCATTTATTTCCCTTTAGGCCTCGAAACTGCTCCACAAAAACCTCTATTTTTCAAATAAAAATCCTGAGGCTTAGGGGCTCACCCAGAATTTCCTAGGCGATGAGTGGAAGCACTGGAGCAGGAACCCTTGACCCCGGCTTCGAGTCCGACACTCTTGCCCTGCATCCGGCTCTGGGTTGTTCTTACTTGTGTGTGTGTGTGTGTGTGTGTGTGTGTGTGTGTTGTGTGCGTGTGTGTACTGCGTGGGTGCCTGTGAGGGTCTCGCCTGCATGCGGGATTAGTGTGTGTGCAGACGCGCATATGCACGTGAGTGTCGCGTGCATTCCACATGTGAATGTTGTGTGTGTGCTTGTCTGGGTGTGTACGTGTGTGAGTTCATGAGCATGCGTGCGATTATCATGCGTGAGTCATGCTTGTGCATGTGTGTGTGCTTCACGTGTGTATGGGCACGTCTTGTAGCCCCCTCCAGTCGATCTCACCAAGGGGACACACTAGGGCCTGGGGACCTCCGAAGTTCAGAGGGCACTTGCGGGAGGTCAACATGCCAGACCCAAAAAGGCTCCCAAGACAGGCTCTGTGGGACTGAAGAGAAACTCAGAGAAAGGATTCAGCCAAGACTTTGGTAAGAACCTCCCCGTGAGTGGGGGGAGAGACTCTGAAAAGCTAAGCCCCAAAAGACTGTGAAGTCTGGGGTTTGGACCTCGTAGAGAAAACTTTCAGCCCTGTGGTGGCTCCGCCTTCTGCCCTGGGCACAGACTGACTCTGAGCCTGGATTGAGCCATGAGCTGCTGGGGCAGACCTGGAATTCTGCTCTCAGTGCCGGGCACACAGTAGGTGTCTAACAAACATTCGTCGAGTGAGTAAATTCCTGAGTGAACGAATGAATGAATGAATGACTCTGTTGATCCCTAGCTCAGGGCTTGGCATAGAGTTGGCCGAATGGATAGAATAAATGGAGGGTGTCATGGCCTAGTCACACCCAGCCGTCCACACAGTGGGCTTCAGAGCCCCCTCCCCACCACAGGGGGCCTCGGAGGCTGAAGACTGTGGGCAAGTGAGTGGCTGCACAGAAGGATTTCCCATTCGTCTCCAGAAGCTGAAGACTCTGACACTCACACACACACACACACACTCACACACACACACTTCCAATGTTTGCTCTACAAAACGCCACCCTCCAAATATCTGGAAACATCTAGAAATGTCTGGAAACACCCGAGGGGGCCTGGATTTGGCCTCCCCCTGCCTGGGAGGATCACGGGTTGGCCCAAGTCTGAAGGCGTCTGTGCCGGGATGGGTCCGAGGGCTCCCGGCCCCCGGCTGGTGCTGGAGCTAGGTGGGGTGCGGTGGGATTCAGGGACCCGCTCCGATGGCGTGATAATGGCGGACGAGGGATTAGCACGACTCTGCTCAGAGCGGCGGCGGCGGGGCTGGAGGAGGAAGGGGCCGATCGCCGGGAAAGATATGACTATTTAAAGATAATGATTGCATAAATTTAATTAGCACACTTTCACGCGGCAAATGGCCGTTTTGTAATTAATGTATCTGGCCTTACTAAGCATGAAAGATCCCATCTCCTCCCCCTCCCCTCCCGCTCCCCCTCCTCTGCGGGCCCCTAATGAAAGACAGAGAGCAAGTGACAGAAACAGTTTGTCAGCGGCTCCAGGTGTCAGCGGCCTAATTGGCTGAGCGGAGGGGAGGGGAGGGGAGGCAGGAGGGCTGAGGGGGGCGGAGAGGGGGGACCCCTCTGACTTGGCCAGGCCCATGTAGGGAGAGGGGAAGGAAGAGGAAGGAGAGGCCTGGGCTCTTGGCCCCTTGGCATGGGTTGGGGGTAGCAGTGTGGCGGGAGGGGGCGGGTCTCCTTCTTGGTAATTGCCAGCCACGAGGACACAGATTGGCAGTGGCAGGAAGTGAGTGGTGGCAGGGAGGCCTCGTTAGTACCTGGGCAGACAAGCTGGCACCCATCACGATGCGTTAAGGACCCACAGCCATGATAGCTCAGGCCCCGCTTGCCCTCTCCGAAGAGCAGTCTCTTCAGTGGAATGAATGAATGAGTGAGCCTCAGTTTCCTCTTCTGTAAAGCGGCCCCCATTATTGAAAGGCTCAAAAAAGAAAAGATTATAGCCCCCATTATTAAGCACCTACTATGTGCAGGCAGCACCACCCTTCTCCCCTTGCCACCGCTGTCAGAGGAGGAGTATTTTCCTCTTTCTGAAATTGGAATGGATTTTACTGTCTCTAGCGCCGACCTATGCCCGAGGTAGCAGCCAGGTAGCGTCACTGTGAGGTAGCAATGACGACGACGGGGCCGTGTGCAAAGCGTCTGCTGACTCTTCTGAGAAGATCTAAAAGGGGCCAGCACATCAGATTATCTTCGACCCAGTGAAATAGGAGTATTGGCTGTTCCGTGGTAGAGATCAGGGCACCGAGGCTCTGAGAAGCTAAATACATTGCCCCAGTCCGCACAGTTAGTAAGCGGTGGGCTGGGATCTGGGCTCAAAAGGCACGACTCCGGAGTCAGTTCTCTTTCTAGCACCTACGGGACCCACGGTAGGGCCAGCTCAGCACCTTTCCTACCTCCCCGGCACCATCCCCTTCAGGCCAGCTAAGGTGCTGGACTGGCTCTATGGGAAAGCCTCTTTGTCAGGTGTCGGCTGCAGTAACGTCCACCAAAGTTAGACTTGTCTGATTTTCTTGCGAGGTGACCAGGAAACAGGGTCGAGAGGGTCCCAGCTACCATGGCTGACCCTTATGCCGTGGCTGCCTTGGGGATGCATGTACTCCGGCCTCTCTGACATCGACCCTCCATCATCTTCACCAGCTGCCCTCTGCCAGCCTCAGCCACCAGCTCCTGCCCCAACCAGCTTCACCCTTCACCCTGCCCCGTTTCCTTGCGGGAAGGCAGGGCAGGGAGGCCTTGAGCCAGCCTAGGTGGAGCAGGGCCCAGCCAGCCCTCTCTCTCTCAGGCCAAATTCAATTTCGAAGCTTAATGAGTTTGCAGAGAAGCTGAGTGAGCTCGCTGCCGCCACTCCTTGCCGGCTGGGTGGTTCCGGCCCGGCCACCGAGCGCGGCGGCAGCCAGAGCAGGGAGAGCCCTGGGCTCCATCGAGAGTGGCGGGGGCACTGAGCGAGTGAAAAATGTCAGAGCAAATTGCTCTTGACAGCGTTAATATCTGCACCTCATAGCAATAATTACATGTAAATAAATAGCAAAATCACACTCAGCTGGAGGCAGCGTGGGGAGGACAGACACTGCTAAGGACCAGCTGGGGACCCGAATGCTCCGTTTCATCCTTTTCTTTCCCTCTTAGAGTCTCTGCATCCCCCACTCCCACCCCTGCAACCTCAGCCAGATTCGTGATGCAGCACAGAGCAGGAACCTCAAGATCGTTAAATGGCCACTCATATTAGAAATGGAAGGGACAAAGAAAACATTTGGGCCCCTATGGGGGCAAACAGCTGGAGGAAGCATCCTCCCCGCCTCTTTCTCTCCTCTCTCCCCGAGCATCTTATTCCATCTCTGGGTCTCTGTAGAAAGATGCCTCTGACATCCACGCCTCTGCCTTGACCCCTGTCCTGGACACCCTCTCGGCTGCCTCCAGGCCTTGACCTGCACACATCCACCCCTGATCCAAGTCCTCCTCCCGCACCCCCTGTTTCTATGACTTCATCACCCTTTGGCCACCCAGACTCCGCTCGTCTCCACCTCCTTCCTCTGTCCCGACATCCATGATGTTGCAACATCACATCCCATACAAAATCATAAGGGAAACACGGCACAACTTCCTGGAGAGTTGACCCGACCCGATACTAATTACTTTTATGATTACGACCAACAAATATGCCGCTGCACAGTGGCAAAGAATGCAAAACGAGCATGTGTTTTAAAGACAATACATGCAAGTCAGAGTTGTGCCCCATCCCAGGGCCTCAGGGGAAAGACGACTATGGTCAGGGGTACTCTGGAGAGAAGCTTAAGAAGCCTGGTGTGCAACCGGAATTGCCTCCTGCACCTTGTTTGGGGGCCTGTTAATTCACTGGTCTGGTTTTGTGGTTTCGTCTGCAAAAGCAATGACCGCATCTGAACCCGCATCTGGATTCACAGGACTTAGCAATGGTGGAGGGAGGAAGGAAACCAAAAGGAAGCGAAAGGCTAGGAGGAAAGGGAAGGAAGGGTGGGCAAGGCATAGGATGGCGGGAGAAAGGAAAGAGAAATCTGCTGCCCAGGGAGGTGACACTTTCCCAGTGATCCCAGGTATACCAGGTGGCTGGATTTAAGGCAGAGATCCACTCTCCCCTTCCTGGAGTGACCCAGGGGTCTTCCTCCTGGGACCCCAGTCTCCTCTGACTCTGCCTGCGCAATAGAGAGTTCCCACGAGTCAGGGCTCGCCCACCAGGGAGGGGCTCAGAGAGCCCGCAGCTACCTGGAAGCCCTGCCTGCCTCACCTGCACAGGGCAGGGAACACAGGCTCATTCTTTGCAAAACAAATATCTTCTCTGGAGCAGCTCCTGCGTCCCACACCATCTTGTTTAGCTCACCGACTAATCCACTTATTGAGGATAAAGCGCCTGTGAATCCCTGTTTGATAAAGGCAGCCACGAAATTAGCAGAAATGTGCCCACGGCTCCAACGCACCAAACAAACAAGAGGCTCGGGACTTTGGGGAGAGATGTTGTCTCTTTTCAGTCCCGGGGCCAGGAGAGATGCGGGAGGAGATAGGAGCTTTCTCACCAGCACCGGAGCTGCGGGCATGGAAGGCGCTGCCACGGGGCATACGGGGTATACAAGAAGGAGGTGGGCAAGGTGGGGGGAGGAACTGGAATCGTATGCTGCGTGCACCCCAGTGCCAGCCTGGATCCCCAGCTGCCATCACCACCCAACTCTACGACTCTGGTCTGATCACACTTCCAAGTGCGCCCATTCCTAATTGTCGCTCGTCCCTCTTCAGGGTGTCCCCGTGCCAAGCAGTGCTCTAAGTATTTCGTGTGTTGACCCATTCACTCCTCACAAGGACCCTCTGAAAGAGGAATTACTGCCATCCATGTATTATAGATGAGGAAACTGAGGCACAGAGAGGTCAAGTCACTTGCCGAAGATCACACAGCCGGTCACTCTGTCCCCAACTGGAGAGTCTTAGAATCTATTATCTCACTTAGATAATAACTCTCCAGCTCAATCACGACCAACTCAAAACTCACCCCACATCTCCAGCCATGGTCCCTAACTCTGACAGCAGTCCCCTAAACCACCTGGCTCGACCCCCAACTACCTATGGCCCCCATCCCTGCCGTCCTGCACAGGGCCTTCAGGTTGCTGGATCCTGTGTGCCCCATAAACGACCTGATGACTGTCAAGTTCACCAACCTGTGTCACTGACAGAGTGTAGTTAGCCCACGTCCACCATGACTGACTGTTACTGGGGCGGCGGGGGCCCCCAGCAGGCTTCCAGAGGCCTCTCTGCTTTGCCCCAAGGGGCTCTGGGCACTTCGTTGACTCAGCCTCCTGATCACGGCAGCAGGGTCACTAGGCAGCACCATCACACAGATAAAGACTCGGAACAGGGACTTGAACAAAAACTCAGCAACAGTTAACTGGCTCATCTGAGGGTGGCTTCGAGGAGGGGTCTCTTCTCTGCTCCTGGTGGCTGGGGTAGGTCCAGAAAGAGGAAGGGACCAGGAGGAGATTCCAGAAGGCTCGGTCCCTGTGCTACCCACTTCCCACCAACTCTGGTTTGGGGAGGAGGGGCCGGTCCCAGGCCTAGGGGTTGGGGACATTAATCACAGGGAAGCACCTGTCAGGGTGGCATCTGGAACTAAAGGGAAACACTTGGCAAAAGGGCAGAACTTCTCGCCCTGGGATCCTGGGGCTCTGGGACCAACCCTGCCACACCAGGAGGCCAGGGCTGGGAACGGGGCATCTGGAGTTCAGGCCCAGGCAGCCCCGTTGGCCTGGGTAAAGGTCCCTGCCGGCCACCTGGACTGTGAGGAAGAGAAAGACGCATGGAGAGAAGTTGGGCTCTGGCAGGTGGAGGACGAAGGGACCATTCCGCTGCTGCTGCTGTTCCCATTGATGGAAAAACCCAAGGCCAAGTTCCTTTCTTCCCCAAGGCACCCAGCTAGGGGGTGGTGGGGCCGGATTCCAACTCAAATCCCAACTCAAATCTGTCTGACTGCAGAGCTGTGTCTTCGTCTCCCTCAAGCCCTCCCTCTGCACCCAGTCCTCTCCAGCTTTGGGGTCCTCCTTCCTGTCTTGGCTCCCTGCCCCCATCCTATTTCACTTCCCTTAACTCTCCATCACTCCTTGCTTCTGTCATCCACAGGCTCCCCCCGGTTCCCTTTCTCGTCCTTTTTCTGTCCCTCTCAGTCTCTGGGTGTATCTCTCTGTCTCTCTCTCCATGCTTTCTGTCTCTTCTCTCCCAGACTCTCTCTCTCTGTCTCCCTCTCTCCCCCATCTCCACTGCTCTTCCGTTCCCTCCCTTTCCATGACTGTTCTGCATGTAGGTCTGGACCCACCTCTCTTCTCTCCACCACATCTGATTGTCTTTCTGGATCTGTCAGTCTCTGTCTGTCCACTTCCACGCCCCTATGCCCACCACCCGTGCATACCTCCAGCAAGAGGCACCTCCTGAATCAGCCCCGGAGCTCAGAGCACCTGGGATGAGCCCACCAGGCTGGGGTGCCAACCTGGTCCAGCTGGTTGTGAGCACAGAACTGGAGGAACTCTCAGCCCACCCCCACCCCTCCCAGTCCCTGCTTCTTGCTCTGGGCTTCTGAGGGATTTTGGCTTCTCCCAGGCCCCCTCCTTTCTGCTCCTCTGCTGTCCAGGGTAGTCCACTCTGAAGTCACTGCGGGCAGCTAGGGGGGCATCTGAGAGCTGGGGAGTGGGGGAGGGCATGGCCACTGCTCTTCAAACTTTCCTAGGCATGCGAGCCCCCTGGGAACTTGTTAAAGTGCAGACCAGACTGAAGAGAGAATTTAATCTCTGGCATCAGGCAGACCTGGCTTTTGGATTCTGACATTGTCCCTTGCTGCTAACCTTGAACTTTACTTCTCTGAGTCTGCAAAATGGGCAAGGTGATTCCAGGCCCTCGAGGCTAAGTCAGGATCAAACGGTTAATGCGCCAGGTTCTGAACAAATTAGGTATGTTGTCATATAGACAGTAACGATGCTGGGACAGCAACCTTGCTTCTTTAGGGGCCGAAGCAGGGCAGGACCCCAGCTAGGACAGCGACTTCTCCCCAGAGGCTTAGAGAGGGAGAATGGAGTTGGCTGGGGTTGGAGTCAGCACCCAGGGGCTCAGGGAAGGATGCTTGGGGAGTTCAGGGTTGGAGAGGCCCCTGGGATTATGCTCGGGAAGTTCTAACCTGGGGGCATCACGTCTCAATTTCGGCCTGGATGCGTCCCCTTTGTGTAAGACACTTGCCAGAGCCCTCACAGAGCCTTAATCCCCGGGGAGTCTCTGCTGGTCCCCAACAGACGAGCAGGTTGGAGGCCAGTAGCTGGGCAGAGTGGGCCTCCCTCGCACACCCACCCAGGTCTCCTTGTCCCCTCCTTTGGCGCACGATGCTTCAAAAGGTTTCCCAGGGCTTTACGTCTAAGCGGGGGTTGTGCTCTCCACTTAGAGCAGAGGCAGACAGGACTGAAAAGGCTGTCCGACTCTGAAACAATTCGGCTGTTGCCACAGCCACCGTGCCTTCAGAAAAGCCCTGCTAACCCGAGTCTTTCTGGGCAGTGTGCAGACTTATGGGTGTCTCAGTCTGTAAAGGAGGCCGTGGGTGCCTTCTAACTCGGAGACTGCTCGTGAGGGGAATTTCAGCTCAGCTCAAACACAGCCTCCTCGGCACTGGTTCCTAAAGAAAGTGTGGGGGTCAAGGTGTTGATTCAATGTTGATGGAGTGAAGGCTCCCTCACCCAGTGCTTCCAGAGTGCCAGGCCTCAGACCTGCGGCCCTGGGTGGTGCCTTCTTTAACGGACAGTTTCCCCCAGGCCCCGAACAGACCTGTGTGCCCATCAGAGTGAAGTCTGGGAGTTTAGATTTTGAACCCAGATCATTCTAAGAATAGGTTGGGGGAACCACTGACTCTAATCTAATCCCCTGCGAAGAATCCACTCTCCAACAGTCTTGACGAAAACAGATTCTGCTTGCACTGCCCCACCTGCAGCCTCCCCCGCACCCACCCATAATCCCCAGACTGGGTGCTCCCTGCTTTCCAAGGCTGAGCCTTCCATTTCCGGTGGGTTCCACTGTTGAAAACCCTTTTTCATCCCAAGCTGAATCTGCCTCTCATGACCTCTGCCCCCCGTCATCACTCCAAACACACTGGCTCTCTCTGTCGCCAACAGTCAGCCCCACAGAGGCTTAGAGTGGGCCGGTGAAAGTCCCCTTTGGCCTCACTTTAATCTGACCTCCTGCCACCTCGTGAACCTCCAGGTTGGATCTCAGCTCGCCAAGGAAGGTGGTTAGAAAGCAAAGGTGGGCCTCCAGGGGTCCATCCAGCCTAGCCAAGCCAGCAGGGTGGGGGTGGGGGGCCACACAGCTCCTAGCTCCCAACTACCCTCTCCTTTGTCCTTGCCTGGGGTATCCCCTCCTTCCTGGAGGCATCTGGGTCCTGGTGTGCTTTCTCATCTCTTGCAGAACTAACTGGAAGGTCTTTAGAGGCAGGTGCCATGTGCCAGACACAGAGTGGGCCCTCGGTGTCTGATGTGTCCTACAGCTGTTCACAGGGCCCTGCTACAGGCCAGGCTTTGTGAGGGAAACACAGGCCCCAGGACAGCCCCGTCCTTGCCTTAGGGGGGCAGCCAGCAGTACCCACAAAGTTAGAATTTAAAGGCAAAACGGCCCGCAGCCTAGACTCCTGGACGGGAGGGTCAGGGAAGGCTTCTGGGAGGACGTGACCTCCGAGCTGAGCCCGGAGCGAGGAGAAATGGGTTCGTGGAGAGAGGGGGGCGGGTGCGAATGTTCCAGCAAGTGCCGGGCAGAGGATGGGAGGACGGGAGGACAGGAGGAAGCCTCCCTGGAGGCCGGGAAGGGCCTGTCCGCAGGCTCGTGGGCTGGGCCTCGCAGGGCCGGCCCGGCCCACGTCCCCGGCCCCGGCGCGGGGACAGGTGCGGCGGCGGCGACCCGCTCCCCATGCCGGGCAGGCCGGGCGGCGGGAATTAAACAGGCCGCCGAGCCGGGCGCTCCTTATCTCGGGGAGACAGTTGTTGGGAATCACTTTGACTGAGTGGTTTTGTCTCCCCGCATTTTCCACTGTCAGGCGGCCTCGGGCCATGGATCAAAGGCGCGCGCGGCGGCGGCGGGGATGGGGTGGGGAGGGGTGCGGCGCGCATCGGGCCCCAGCCCCCCCTTTCCTGCCTTCTCCCGCCCCCCTCGCCGCTCCCACCCCTGCCCCGTCCCTGGTCATCCCGGGCCCCCAGAACCTGCGCCCAGCCCAGCCTCTGAGCCCAGCATCGCGAGCCGCACGGGTCCGAGAGAGGCCGGAGGAATTGGGAAAGGAGAACTAGGAAAGGGGGACCCACGGGAGGAGGAAGAGGGTCGGAGGGGAGGGAGGGGCTGGAGATGGAGAAAGAAGGGGTGCTCGCGGGGGAAATCAAATCGGGATGTGAGACGAGAGCTTGAGGAGAATGACAGATTAAGGAGGAGAGGATGGGAAGGGGGGCTGGACTGGAGGGATGGAAGGAGGGAGAGAAAGGGGCTGAAAGAAGACGGGAGGGGGAGGGGTGGGGGGAGGGAGGCTGGGCCCAGGGGAACCTGGCAGGGAGGACCCTGTCTGGGGAGGTGTAGGAAGGAAGCTTAGGAAGGGAACTGGGAGAGGATGTCAGGGGGTGGTGCACGTGGGGTGAGGGGAAAGGGGGGGCTGAAGGGAGAGAAGGGGCTGGGGGACCTGAGACTTGGAGGGAGGAAAGGGGGCAGGAGAGGAAGCACAGGCGGCATGCGGGAAGGAATCAGACATTCTTTTCCCATTGCTGGGCCCAAGAGAAAGTTCTGGGCTGAGTGACTGGACCTGGAGGCAAGGCTGGCTAGAGGAGAAAGTGGGGGGACATGCCTGGCTGGGTTGGGGGAGGGGGAGGAGCTGTCCTTTCCTCCAAAGAAAGTGCTGGCGTTTGTCACCCAGAAGAAAACAGAGGTTCAGAGTGGGGTGACTGGCTGAGACTGCACAGGTGTTGGGGTGGCAGCCAGGCCCAACCTTCCGAAGGTCCTGGGTGATCCTGGAGCCCACTTCTGGGAGATACCTGGTATCTCCCAATGAGGGAGCTTCCTCTGGCTGCTTACTCCCCATCAGCTACCACCCTGGGGTGGCTCAGAACACCTGTCCCCAAAAGATATTGGAGAAAAGTTCACAGCTGGGGGGAGGGCCAGGAGACATTGGGGCTGAGGGATGAGGTTGGGGCAGGGCAGATGCCAAGATGGGGAGGCAGGAAGGAGCAGGGGAACTCAAAGATGCTCGGGGAAAATTCATCCTGAAACAGGGGGTCTGGGCCTGGCTCTGCAGCCACCCACTGTGCCGCCTTGAGAGCCCCCATCTGCAAATGGCTACTCCGCATTGGGCCAGACACCGACTTGCTCCGCATATATTAACGTGCTTAGCCCTCAGACCAACTCTATGAGATAGGAACTATCATTAGCCTCACTTTACGGAGGGGGAAACTGAGACAGAGAAGAACCTGTCTCGAGTCACAGTGCTGGAGACCGCAGAGCCTGGGTCTTGACGTCCCTGGGCTCCAGCCTCTCAGGGCACTGGGAATAGCAGAGATCAAAGAGTCATGTTTGGCCTCCAAAGCTCTCAGCAGCAAGTGGAAAACAGACCATTTCTGTGACACGTACCAGGTAAGAGCATGGTCCCTGGGACCAGGAGGGAGGGAGTGGAGGGGTGGGGTAGGTTCAAGTCTAGGCTCTGCTGCTTGTTAGCAATTTATCTTAGGCAAATTATTTAAACTGCTGGGTGCCTCTGTCCTCCCACTTGTAAGACAGAAGTGACATCTTCCAAAGATGTTAGGAAGATTGAATGAGATATCCATGTAACGGATTTAGCACAGCATCTGGCCTGTGGTGAGTGCTTGAAAAAATTGAACTATTATTTTTATTACTTAATATTTGTCTAGTAACAGCTACTTTTAATATACCAATAAAATGTGATAAATGCACAGTGAAACACAGCTAACCCATCGTGAGGGGGTGAGAGAAGGCTTCCTGGAAGGGCTCAAGTCTTGAAGGATGAGAAGGAGTGGGGCTGAGATGGTGACAGGATCCTGGAGGAGGGAGCAGCCAGTGCAAAGGCCTGGAGGCAGGGGAGAGCTTGGACCCAGGGGATCCTCAAAGTCTCCCCTGTCTCTCCTACCTGAGGCCTTGCTATCCTGAGGTCCAGTTGCTGGCCATCCCGGCGGCCTCCCTCCCTCTGGGGACCCCAGGGACGGGCCTGAGCAGCTCTGAGTCCGCCTGCCGTATTAATTGCTAATCTCCCTCATTTTCTTCCCCTTATCTGCTGGGACTGTCTCATTCGAGCCCCCTTGCTAATCAGGAGGAAGGACAAATCCGCTATTTGCATTCTTTCCCACTGAACCAGGCAGCTCTGGACAGCTAAACCCCCAGCCTGCTGGGAAGCCCAGCAGACCCAAGCTGAGGCCCCAGGAGAGTGCGGAGGAGGCACAGGACAGAGAGGAGGGCTGGCCCCACCACAGAACTAGAAGCTAAGACTCACGTGCTTGTGCAAAGAACCCACAGAAACCGGACTGAGCAGGAAGCTTCCTTCCTAGTTCATCATCTCTTTCTTTGTATAAATAGGGAAATTGAGGCCCAGAGAGGGGTCAGAAGCAGGGCCAGGAGGGAGCCCAGATTGTCCAACATTCCAACCAGTGACCAGGGCAAAAAGAAGCAGAGGGGGAAACTGGCACTTATTAAGCTCCTCTGTATGCCGGGCATGCTACTCCATGTTTCATATAAATAGTCTCATTTATTTTTCATAACCCTGCAAGGTGAGTAGTATCACCCATTTTATTGATGAGGAAAGTGAGGCTCAGAGAGCTCGTGTAACCTGCCTGTGGTCACGTAGCAAGTAAATAGAGGACCTAGGCTCCAACCCCTGGTCCATATGGTCATTCCACTGTCTCCATGATGGATCTGTTTTAGGATTTGCCATATTATTCGCTGCTGTCTGGTCTGCACCAACCTCCTATCCCTTCCTATTTCCCCTGAGCCGATCCTACTTCCCCTTCAAGATGCCTCCTCCAGGAAGCCTTTTCTGACCATGTCCTCCCTTCTCTAAACTCTTCTGCTCTTCTTATCCTGTCTGACCAGAAATCTCACTAAATGATCAAAAACAGACTCTCTCATTGCTCTTGGGGGGTGGGGGGGAAACTGTCTCCCCCTAGATATACTTGGCAAGGGGAGAGACAGCTGTGTGTATTTTTTTTCTGAGCCTCCCTACATGCGGTGTTAAGAACAGGAGCTAGATGAATGAACTTGAAGGGAATGGCATGTAATGACAATCAAGTGCAAACTAAATGATCAGTTGCCTCCAAAAGCTCTGGAAAACAGACCACAGCTGTGGGCCATCAGGCCTGCAGCATGCCTAGGGGTCACCCAGGGTGGTTGAAAACCTACTATGTGCCAGACACTGAGTTCTACGTGTTACCACATGAATCATCATGCGCCTACTATCTGCCTCAACTGTGGTCCTACTGAAGACCGCGGCCCCTGACAGCAAGCGGTGTATGGAAGCATCGAGAACTCGCCTTCTGCTATTCAGGACGGGCCTTGACCCAGGGGCAGGTAAGCTCTCCCTACATCTTCTCAAGGCCTGGGGTCTAGACTGCTGCAGATGTTTCGGTGGCAGGAAAAAAGAATCCCAGAATGGCCCTTGAGGGCAGTCCTCAGCCCACATCTCCTATCCAGACTCAGGAAGGTGGACTCAAGATACCATCTTCCCAGAATCCCACTTGGTCCTCTAAGAAAGAAGAAAAGGCCAGGGTTGTCCCTCCTCCTTCTCCCTCAATGATTAAAAGACCCCAGAGTCACCCAGAGCCAGGCAATAAACCAGGTCTCCCAGTCCCTAGCAGGACCTGTGCCTAGGCATGATGCCCCATCTCACCAGAAATCTGGAAGGTTCCTGATCCTGGTCTCACCTTCCTCTCTCCCACCCGCTTGTTCCCCTCCAAAGGGGCAAGAGAGGCAGCGACATAAACACGGGTCTGTTTTCACAGGAGACGAGGCTCTGTCCAGGCCTCTCCCTGTGGGCTGGAGTGGGGCCTCCTCTCTGATGGATGTGAGCAGGTGGTTTTGTTTGGCGAGGAGCTGCCAGGGGGGAAATAACTCAACTTTTCCCACTGAGGTAGGTTAACCATGGACAAAGGCAGAACTGGATGTGAGAGCAGGATCTTGGCAGGATCTGTCCCCCAGGGGCTGGAAGGGCTTGAGGATGCCCAGGGCCCCATGGCCAATTCTCTGAGCTTTGTAGCTGGCCTGGCCAGGAGTCAAGAGAAACGGGCACTCGGGGTGTGGGGGGTGCTTGACGAGCCGAGTAGACAGTCCTTACAGCCCCAGTTGGTGTTCTGATCAGGGCTGTGATGAGGGGCCCGCAGATATGGCTGGGGGCTGTGAGTATGGGGAGGCCAAGCACTGTAAAATGTCATCTGGCTGCAGGTCCAAGAAAATCTGGCCACAGACTCTTGGCCCTTTCCACGGCTGATCTCCGACCCCACACCATTGCCCTTGGTCATGGTGAGAAATGGTGAGAAATTGGGGGTGGGAGGAAGGTGACTCAGTTCCCTTTTTCTTAATCCTGGGGAAAACCACTCAGAGCCAGTGTCCTTCCAATGTGAACTAGTCAGTCCTGGCATCCCAGCTCATCCTTCCCAGGGACCTTTCCTGTGCTTTCTGCAGAGGGGAGTGCTACCTGCACCCCGGCGTCCCCTCTTTCCAAGGCTGGGGACAGTAGAACCCAGTCTTGTTCTAGATTGGAAAGCAACTCAGGCATTTCCCAACCCAGTGAGGAAATGAAGGAAAGAGAGAAGGGAAGGGGGAAAGAGATGAAAGTAAGACAAGTTGGAGGCCAGGGGGCAGGGGAGAATGAACATCTATTAAGCACCTACTATGTGCCAGGCGCTTCACTCAAATTCTCTCTTGGTCCTCACGGAACCCGGGAGAGGAAGGGATCATCACTCCTATTTTCAGAGGAGGAAATGGAGCCCAGAGAGGTTAAGCAAGCTGCCCGGGGGCCACACAGCAATTTAGTGAGTGTCAGAACCAGACACTCTAACCTAGAGTTTCTCTCGCCCCGGGAGACTGGTGGGGAGAGGCTTCCAGAAAAAGGGAAAGTGTGGAGGCGACCCTGAGAAGGGAAAGGGGAGGAAGATGGAGACAGAAGAGCCACAGGGAGGGGAGGAGAAGGAAGGGCTCCGCGGGGCCCAGTGGAGCGCTCGGCTGGGGTTAAAGCCCCGTGTTCCTACAACCCGCTAAGCCGGAGAAATGAATTCTGATCCCTCCAAAACCCAACCTCAGAAAATGTGCGCGAGAAGGGTCTCCTTTCAGGGGAGCAGGAAATCCTCCACACCTCCTCCCGACGCCCCGGTAATGCCAGGATGTCCCCAATCTGCTTTGAGGAACGGAGAGATTAAGAATAATAAAAAAATTGCAATAAAATATGTGTGAAGGAGGGGGTAATTGTGGACAAACGCAGCATTCAAATTCATTTTTCAGCTCTTTTACACACCATTTCAATCTTATTTTCTGCTTGTTAATGAGATCTTGTTGCCTGGGCTAGGCAAAACCTTCCAATATCAGGACGTAATTGCACATAATTTTCTCTCCTACCAGTGATTTGCATCAGTTTTTAAAAAATTCTGGGCTATTTAACACCCCACAATCCCCCTCCCCGTCCTTCTGCCTACAAATCTCTTCCTCCCTCCTCCTTCCTCGTCCCTGGTCCAGCAAGACTCATTTTAAATGCTTATTATAAACGCAGTGTCGCCCATAAAGGGGGGGAAACACGAAGAGGGAGTGAGAGGAGAAAGAAGCAAAGGGATTTCCAGTGCCCGCCCCATGAGGGCACAGCTCAGCGCCCTGGAAAGAGTGCACTGGATCTTATCCTACTGAGGGTCACCGGAAGGTGCAGTGCACGGGCCAGGCAGATCCGCCTTAGGATCCTGTCTCTGCCACTCGTCTGCTCTGTGGCCCTCAGCAGGTTACTTAACCTCTCTGAGCCTGTTTCCCCAAGTGCAGAGCTTCTATGGGGCTTGAATGACTTCCTGGAGTCAAAGTGCTTGCATGGGATCTGGCTCCCCATAGGTGTTTCGCTGATGTAGTATCTTTCCTTGCTGGATTAGCTCCCCTGGAGGCCTCGAAGGATGCCAGGTGGGCATCGGTGGGAATCTGCTGTTGGGAAACATTCCGGAGACCCCCCCCCATTCATCAAGAAATCGAAATAAAGCCTTGAGCCTTATTCCTGGTCTCAGAAGGAGGGGAAACTCTGAACCTGGCTATGCCCCCGAGGCTGCAAACCTCAGCTTCCCCATGGGGACCACAGGACCAACCTCTCTCCGTGGATGCAACAGGGTAAGACAGTGGGTTCTGGAGCCAGACCGATTGCATCCTAGCTCTGCCACCTTCCAGAACCTACTCAAAGCCTGGCATACGGTAGGGGCTTAATAAATATTTGTTGGATGGATGGATGGATGGCCCTGGTCAGGTCAGTTTCCTCATCTGTAAAATGAAGGTCACGAGGTAACTGCCAAGGTTCAGTGGGTGAAAGCATTTAGCCGCCTTCACGGCTGGCCCGCCGCACGGGTGCACTCCATGTTGGCTGCCACTGTCGTCATTCCGAGCACGGGAGGAAGAGGAGAAAAGGACATCAAGGAGCGGGAAAGGACAAAAAGGCCTGGTTCACCGCGATCGTGGCCAGGTGGTTAACTGCACACATAGAGAATATTCCTCATTAGCTCAGTGAGGGGGAAATTGTAAATATGTAAATCCTTTTTACGGGTTCCTTCATCTTAAGCTCCAGAGAGGAGCAAAGAGGATGACGAATGTGGGACATGTTGAAGGAGCGAAACGAGTGGGAGTGGCAAGGCAGAAGCACCCCCTTTCTAGGAGGCAGTGGCGAGAGCCCTGGGCTGCGTCTGGGGCCCTGAGTGCCAGAGCCAGCTCGGCTGCCAAGTGGCGTGTGATACTGTGATTTGGGGCAATTTTCTCCCCTTCTCTGAGCCTCAGTTTCCACGTCCACTTCTAACTCTAATAGAGTCTGCCTCTTAAACAGTTTGGGGGAGAAGGAAGCTTCAGCTAAGGGCTGCCCCCTGGGGACACACTGCACAGGTCCTGAAGAAGCCCCGAGCCCTCGGCACCCTGCCTGTGGCCTCCAGCCCCAGTGACCCTTGAAATGGCAGAATCCCCCCACCCCCCCAGTTCTTTGCCTGGGAGCTTAGAGTGGTAAGTGCTGCAGCTGTGAATGATTTCCTGATGCCCGCCTCCTGGTCACCCTGGGAACTGTCGAGAGAGAGCTGTGCCCCGCTGCCATCAGGCTAGGACGTCTGAAGATAAACAGGAGGAGCTGGTCCCTCCTCTCAGGTCAGCAGCTCCTCGAGGCAAGGGCTGTGTCTCCCCTGTCCCCTGGGGAATCCCTAAAGACAGGCCTGGGCGTCGTCTCCTTTCCATCTCTGCCCTCTACCCCTAAAAGGGTGCCCAGCCTGCGATTCCTAGACCAGGGCTGCTGTAAAGTGACCGGTCTGCAGGTCTCAGATCACTCAGAGTTGCTTGGGCTACAAAAGCTTCCTTTAGTCCTAAGCTGCCCGGAGCTGTTTTCCAGCCCCTGACCCTCTCAGCCTGGAGTGAAGGGGAAAGAGTGGGCTGGGGGGTCTTCCAGGCCCAGTCCCCGATGAGGAGCCATCGGAGAGAGGTCTCATGGGCAGCTGTTCTCCTCGAACCTTTTCAGAAGGACCCGGTGCACAAAGCTGGGGACACCCACGTGTGTGCTGAGTGCTGAATGCCTGATCCTATAAAACCGGGCTTTGCAACAGGTAAAGGCTGGGCTACGAGGGAACCAAACCTCATGGTTATTCAAACCTCTAGGATGGCTTTTACCCCGTTTTACTCAGCCCTGCCCATTGGTCCCTAACCTGTGGTCCCGGCCTCAGTCCTCTCATCCATATCATGGGTGAAATACATTTTCCCCTCCACTGAGCTGAAGGGACCAGCTTCCCAAGATGGTTTCTTCTTGGGGCCAACCGAGCTCCATGAAAGAGACCAAGAGTGGGCATTTCTGAGGCAGGAAGGCGGCGAGAGTGGTTAAGAGCTCGGGCTCTGGAGACGAGGGTTGAATCCTGGCTCTGCCCCGTAAACAGGTTAGCATATGGGATGCACTCAGAACAGGGTCTGAATCCTGGGGCCTCGGAAAGTTTTGTCGCCCTCGTCAACGTCGGTGTGAAACGTATTGTGTGACTCGCTGGTCTATGCTGTTTGTTGTCTCCCTGCCCTGGTACACTGCCAGCCCCACATGGACGGGCGTCTTCATCCCTGTGCTCGCTGGTAGAACAGGGTGGGCACATAGCAGGCCCTCCGTAACCATCTGTTAGAGTCAGGGCTGAGATGACTGAATTGGTGAAATTCTACTGGGCAGTCTCTCCATGGGGTCCCTGAGGCTCACAGCACCCGCTTCTCAAGCTGGGTCTGAGACAGAGATGGGATCAACCCCCAGGAGGGAGCATGTCTTCCCCAGGCAGCTGCCAGCCAGCTCAGTAGAGCCCTAACGTCATCCCCTGACGTAATCCCCTTGGGTTTTTGGAAAAACAAGGGCCAAGGCTATGTGGGTGATGGTGGCAGGGAGCTGCAATTCTGGGTGAGGGGATATGTGCTGGCCCCACAGACCCGGTGGAAGCCCCATCCCAGACAGGGCCCTTCTTGGCCAGGTGAGCTAGGAAAAGCCCCTCCTGTTGGGGAGACAGGGCATGGGGAGTGGCTCTGTCTTGGTGGAGGACTCATCCCTCCCCAGACCACAGGGAGATGGGCTCAAGATGTCCAGAGAGGCTTCTAAGAGGGGGGAGGGAGTATGCTGGGTGTCAGAGCTCAGAAACGTACAAGGCCCCAAGCCCCCCTCCCTCGCTGCCCGCTTCCTTCAGGAAGTGTTTGGAGCTTAACCCCCGAGGGTCACACACACAGAAGCACACATGGCCTGGCCTCCTGTCCGCCCTGCACACAGTCCCCCCTTCCCCCACCCCCAGCAGCTGTTCACCTCCTGGTCCCCTCTGGCCCTGTCAGACCCTCCATCTGTCTTCACACCTTTGGTGGGAACCTGTGGGCAGGTCTCCGAAGTTCGCCCAATCCATCACAGCCTCCCAGCCTCCCAGCCCCGAGGAATGGGGAGGAAGCGGCCAGGGTCTCTGGGAGGAGGGGTGAGGGTCCAACTCAGGCACGGAGAAGGCTGGGCCGAATCTGGCCGCTCACACTAGTGGGTCAGTTTCCCTTCCTCTTCACACCCTCCCTGCGGTTCATTCCTGGGCCCTGATGGCGCATGGAACATCTTCACTCTGTAATCCCCTCGCCGAACCACGACCCAGAAGCCAGGGACCCCTGATTCGCTAGTTTCTCCTCCGCCCTGGGACAAAAGTGCTGTTTGGGGGATAAACTTCAGCCCACATCGAGACAGGTGGGCTGGGAAAAAGCAGTGGTCAGGGAGCCAGGGGCCCTGGACTCAGTCGTGGAGTCCTGGATCCTCTGTCTATAAAGTGAGGTGTCCAGCCTACATGACCTCAGTGTCCTCCTTCAGATTGCCAAGGGGGACTCCTCCATCTGGTTTTGTACCATAAAGCCAGACCTGGACCACACTCTTGGGTGCGGACACCCAGGGTCTCTGAGGCCGTCCTCGTTTATCTGGCTCTGGAATCCCGTCATGTCTATCTCCTGACTCTGGAAGGTTAGCTCTGCCTGTCAGTCCTGAGCACTAACGAGACAGAGGTCATGGCCTTGAACCCCAGAGAAGCTCCGTTGCACTCCAGGGTGACAACATTCTAGTGACTGGGCACTCAAGCCCACAGGGGCATGGGCGAAGGGCTTCCCCTAGGTCATCTCATCTGGTCCTCAACAACCCTGTGAAGTAAGGGCGAGTCTCACGCTATTTCATGAACGAGAAAAATCGAGGTGTGGAGAGGGGAGGGAGCTTCCTTGCAAGTAAATGATGGAACCGCCATGCAATTAGCCCTCAACGACACATATTAACGGAGGCAAACAGGAATGAACTCAAACATGCAGAAAATTAACATTCTTGGACAGGTCTTAGACCACGAGGCTTTTTCTGGAAGGGCCACAGAGTACATAGTTTAGGCTCTGTGGGGCCGTATGGTCTCTTTTGTAACTTCTCAACTCTGCTGTTTAGCACAAAAGCGATAAATATGTAAATGAATGGGCATGGCTGTGTGCCAATGAAATTTTTATATAAAAAAACAGGTAGCTGGGTAGAGGGGACCAGGAGACGTGCCCTTTTTTTGTTTTCGGTAATAGGTCCTATGCTCATTATATTGTCTTGGCCATGGGGGGGGGGCTACAAAAATGAACTCACGCATTCCTCAAACCCACTAGGGGTTCCAGCATCACCCAGTCCTGTTGGCCAAACATCGCCTCCTTAGCATTGTCTTTCCAGCTTCCTCTAAAGTGGGTCTCGGGACTTCGAACAGCACCACCGGGCAATGAGCGACTTCACCAGTGACCAACCACCCATGAGCGAACAGAGTCCCCAGACCCCACGGACTAGAGTTTCCAGTCTAGACCTTCAGATACAAGTCTCTCGCCCCTAAGACGTGGCCTCGCCTTGCACTGACTGGCCACTCCTGGTGGAAGGTGGGACGTGGAGCACGGGATGGAATCCAGGGAGGACTCCTGGTCTGGGAGCAAAGCCCAGCCACAGTGAGCAGCCCTCAGCAGACAGTGCGAGGCTCCCGCCCGTGTGCTGTCTGAGATGCCCGACTTTCAGGACTGAACAGCCCCGGGATGGGTGGTGGACCCGCTTCACAATGCTGGGTGGCCGTCGGACCAGAAACAAGCCTGCGACACAACACCTGTGTGTTCTAGGTGGTGAGAGGTACAGAAAGCTGCTGTGGAAAGCCTTTCCCTGCCTCTACCCACTGCGTCACCCCAGTCTGCAGCTCGAGAAGACACACCCAGGGTGGAAGGCCCCAGAATACTGACAGGTGAAGGCGTCTGCGGAGACCAGTGAGTTCTTTCCCCAGGGGGAGCCCACCTGCGTCACCTACAGCCCTTGCTGGCTGGGCGGGTGGGCGTCTGGCCATGGGCCCCTGGGCCGAGAGGGACGAGGCCACCCACCTGAGGAGACAGCCCGTTGCTGACGGGGTTCATGTGGTTGGACGGGGCCGCGGGGTTCATGAAGCTGTCCGAGTAGCTGGAGAAGCTGTGGCGCGCCCCGTAGGCAGAGCTGGTGTCGGCGGCGGCCGCGGCCAGACCCCCCTGGTGCATGGTGGACGGCGGGAGGGGCTGGGGCCGGTGCACGGTGCTGCCCCCATCTGCGGAGAGACCCGGGAGACAGCCTGAGCAAGTGGCCTCACCTCGGAGGGTGGGCCTCCCCGGGCGGGGAAAGAACCTCCTGTTTGAAGAGCCTCCTTCTCCCTGTCCTCGTCCAGTGGAGGGAAGGGACCCGCTCCTCCTGAGACTTGGGATGGGACAATCTGGCGTCTGGGCAGGGCACCAGGGACCGGCCAGGTCTTGACCAACAGCCAACCAGCATGCCAGGCAACTTGGCTGGCTCTGTTACTCAGTCCTCGGCGCACAGTAGGTGCTCGATGAGTGCTACCTGGACTGAAAGTCAGACCTCGGTGGGGACTCCATTAACCTGCCCAGGCCGGTCCTGCCGGCGTGTCGTGAGCACCAACCAGGTGCTTTCAAAGCAAACACTGTCCGAGGCTAGGAAGCGAGAACGTGGTTCCCATTTCATAGATAAAGAAACCGAGGCTCAGAGGGCTGGGGCGCTGGTGCGAGGTGATGGGACCAGCGAGTGGTGGGGCCAGGGCGTGGACTGCTGCATCTGTTCCTGGCTGTGCAGCTGTTATTCCGCTCTGTCAGGACCCTTCACGGAGCCTTCCAGGGGAAGGGACTGTCATCCTTGGAGATGGTTCAGTTTCTCATCGAGAACCCCAAGGAGAGTCCCCTGCCTCTCTCCTCGGTCCCCAGAGCTCCAGCCTGCCAGCCCCTTAAAAGAAGGCCGCTGGGGCTTCAGGAGCAGATGTCCTAACCTGTGCTGGGAGTGGGGGTGGGAGGGGGGAAGGGGAGTGCTGAATGGGACACTTCCCCTCCTCCAAGGGTCGCCATCTCTTGGGCATAAGCCTCCAGGAGATGCACATGACCCTGCAGTTCGAGAAGCTCTATCCTAAAGGTGGGCCTGGAGGCCACCTTACTAATCCCCACCTGGATGCTCTGTGACCATGTTGTGTTGCCAAGAAGTTCAAGGGCAGGACCTCACCTTTTTTGTCTTAACGATCTGTCCAAATGAAGGTAAACAAACGGTCCTAAATCTACAACCCTCATGATTCCTCCTTTGTTAAGAAAAGGAGAAAGGGACAGGGCCAGGGAAAAGGGACAAAGGGTACAGCTGGGATGCCAGGCAGGGGCTGGGGCGCTCACCTTGGGAGATGGTGGTGCTGGGGTAGGTGGAGTCCGGCAGCTGGTAGGGGGGCAGCGTGGGCATGCCAGTGGGCGGGAAGCCCCCCGGGAGGAGGTGGTTGAATGCTGCCAGCTGGTTGGCTCCCGCTTGCTTGCGCCAGCGAGCGCGGCGGTTGCTGAACCAGACCTGGGGGCATCGAGAGTGGAGAACAAGGGTCTCAGCCTGGTTCCAGCTGGAGAGCTGAGACTCAGCTAGAACCATCGCCCCCACCCCACCAGCCACTACCCTCCACCCAGCCAGCAGCACCCCACCCACCCAGAGGGGCATCCCCACCTTGCTGCAGCTTGGGACAGTGTGCAGGACGCTTTCATCGACATGGTTCCATTCCGTCCTCATGAGCACCCTCGGGGGGCGTTATCATCGTTATCCCCATTTTACAGACAAGCAAACTAAGACCCGGAGAGAGTGGGTGACTTGCCCACATTACAGGCTGCGCGACTCTAGGATGTCAATAGGTGCTTGTCCTTGTCTGACACACGCTGGCTCCCTACCTCCTCCAGGAAGCCTCCAAGGAGTGAAGCCACACCCCTGGAATTAACCCACCTGCCAGACCCAGATGCCATGGCCCGTTCTCTGCCTGGAGCCCGAGGCCCCACCTGGCCTACCCAGCACCGGGCCCCTTGAGCGGGGAGGCCCGCCTCTGTTAAGCATCAACGGAAAAGTCACATCTTTGAGTCCCCCCTTCCTCCAAGCCCTGCGATGACGCTTCGCCTGTCTGTCCATACACAGACCCGTGAACCATGGCACAGAAGGGGAAACCGAGGCTCCCAGAGGTCAAATAATTTGGCCCAGGCACAAGGCTAGTCTGTAACAGATCTGAGGTTCGAGCTTAAACCGGTCTGACTTGCTAGCGTCCAGATTTGCAGCGAGTTCCAGGGCGGGCCAGAGAAGGAGGAGGATGACTGTGTGCGAAAGGGGCCGCTCTGGGGGGGCTCTCGTCCACGTCTGGGTTTTGCGTGTGCTGTTCCCTGTAGCCGGAACACTGTTCCTGCAGCGGACCCAGCCGAAACGCCGCCTCCTGCTCTGTTCCCCATCCCTGGCTGGAAGCGAGGTCAGGCAGCTCCCTGACTTTGCTTCACGCGAGCACTAATTCTGTTTACTTGGTGGTGCTTCTCTTCTTGCCCACCTCAGGCTCCTTCCCTGTGGGCAGAAGGCCTGCTCCACGGGGGCCCACCCGATACGAATGAATGAATAAATGAATGAGTAAATGAGTGAATGAATGGGCAAAGGCAGGCAGACATGGCTCTGGGGTGTCTTTGCCGAGGTTGGGGCCACAAGGCTCACTTGGGACCCCTTCTTGGTAGGACGAAGACCCCGACTTTGCCTGGCATGGGATCGTTTAAGACCCCTGCATCTCTAGGATGTGCGGGAGGGGGTCTCGGCTGGGCAGAGGGGTGGGCACGTGCCCCTGCTATCTCTCGCCTGTCTCTTCTCTCAGGGGAGAAACGGTGTTGAACTGGACAGCTGGCTCTGGCCTGTTTCAGATTCACAGGAAGAGGCACCCGAACCAGGAGGCCTCTGGACTGTGGGGAAGGGGCAGTGACCCCTGCTCCCTGCTTCAGGGAGAGGGTGGGGAGCAGTTTTGTTTGAATCCAGCGTTTCCCAAAGGTTGGGGAGATGACCCAGATGGCCAGTGACACGGACGTTAAAAATCCCCTAGCTGCTTCGCTTCTCCCAGTGAGGAGGAGGCGGTCTAGGTCTGGGGCTAATGCCTCATCCTCCCTGCCTTCCTAACACCTGCTAATCTCCCTTTTTAACGCGCAGAGAGGGGTCTTTGCAGGTGACGTTTTCCTGCAGGACGTGTTCCCTGTTCTTCTGTTTTCCTTGTGTGCGTGGGTTTCCAATTGCCTTCCTTTAGGAGGCTGAGGTCCACTTTTACTTGAAAGTACCTTGATTTTATTTAAAAAGTAAACCAGGTGGATCCTGTGCAAATGTGGCGAAAATCTCCAAGATGGTCAGAGAGTCCCTTCAATGTGTTCGAGTTTGTTGCGTGGCAGCCGTTCCTCAGGGCTGGGCCATCTGTCCCTCAAATGAAGAGTCCGAAGTCAAGTCGGAGGCACTTTCCCTCCTGTCCCTCCTTTCCCTGCTTTCCTTCCCCGGCTCCCCTTCCTCACTTCCCTCCTTCTCATCTTAAACCTCTACTGGGACTCTCTTCTCCAGAAGAGAGAGAGAAATAGGACACAGCCCTAGCCCTCGAGCTGCCCTCTGCCTGGGCACACGACAGACATGTCCAAGAAGAGCTGCTTTCCGGTGACAACGTGGCATGCCAAGTGCTCTAAGGAGGTCCGAGGAGAGGTTTCCTACTTCACCTCTAGAATCCAGGCGGCCTTCCTGGAGGTGGTGCCATGCCCTTGACTCTCCATTCTCTCACCTCTCTTCCCCTGTTGTTCCTCCAGGGCTACTGCCTGGCCCCTGGCCCCCCAACAGGCACCTCCTTCCTCACAAAGCGTAACGAGACGGTTAGTTAAAATCCGAGATCCTGGAGCCCGACGGCCTGAGTGCAAATCCTGCCTCTGGCTCCCAGCGAAGATGAGCCAGTTCTGTTGTCCCTCCGTGCCTCAGTTTCTTCACAGGACGTGGCTAATAATAGTCCCCGGCTCCCAGGCAGGTCCGGACCCCAGATGAGTTAACACAGGCAAAGCGCTTAGGACAGCGTTTACAGCCATGATTCCGCGGGAAACTCTGATGGCGGAGCGGGGCTCAGCTAGGGGTTCTGAGCCAGAGGCTGGTACAGTGAAGAAATGGGGAAATGGAAGCTCTGGGGGGCGGGGGACAGTGGCATCCCCAGCACCCCGCCCAGAAACCCTGGTCAGGGCGGAGTCCTCTGAAAGCTGAGTTTTGTTATTCGCCTTTGATCCTTCCCTGCACACCCAGCAGGGCAGACACCCTAGGAAGCATTTGTTTACTGAGCTGAATATTTCCTCTGGCCCTTCTTCAGTGGAGCACAGAGAAAGGAACATGACGGACAGACAGACCTGGGTACAAGTCCCAGCACAGCTGCTGGCTGGCATGTCTTTAGGAAGTTACTTCTCTTAGCTAAAGCTCAGATTTCTCCCCTACGAAACGGAGAAGAGGCTAGGAAGGCCTACCTACCTTCCTCCGGGGATCATGGCGGGGATGGTAATGCATGGGAGGGGCTGGGCACCGTGCCTGGCACAGGGGAAGTGCACTGTTATCTGGGGTTAGGAAAAGACTCGGGTTCAGTTGCTACTTAGCAAGTTCCTCTAGAGTGCCGCCGCCGCTGTGGGATCCTGTTCAGGGCAGCCTCTGCTTCTAGAAGAAACACAGGCTCAGGGATCTTGGCTTGGGGACACAATGGATTTGTTTACTTCTGAGGAGTCTGTATGCGAGGTTGGGGTCAGCCCCCAGCTATTGAGAGAAAGGTCCCCCCCCCAAGGCATGTGTCCTCCTGCCTGACACCCCTTCTTCACGGTGGCGTGGGCTTTCTGCAGGCTGAGACAGGGGTGTCTCCGCCAGACACCAGGGCTGCCATATAACACCCTGCGGGCTTCAGAAGCAGGGCTGGAGGGGAGCCAGAGGGAGGCGACACACTTGAATTACTACAGCTTCGTCTGGCACATGTTTACCTGTGGGTTTGTTTACTCGAACGTCAGCTCCGTGACAACCAAGGTTTCTGTCTGCCGAATCCCCAGTGCCTAGGACAGGGACTGGCACTCAGTTGGCGCTCAATAAATGAGCGCCAGATGAATGAACCTGGAGTTTCTAGGTGGCCAGAATGGGAACCACCAAGAACGGGTGGAGTTTGAGGGATAAGCCCCCCGCTTCTGTGTGGCAGCCGCTTCCTTACGCCGCGTGTGTGCATTTCCACGTGGTCGTTTGATCCTCGGCACGAGGCCGCGCTACTCCTGCCATCTTCGTTTTGCAGATGAGGAAACTGAGGGTAGACGGGGGACGTGATGGGGCTGGAATCCACACCTAGGCACGCGACTCTGAGACCACTCTGAACCACTCCGCTTTCCCACCCGTCATCTCCCAAGGCCACCGAGAAGGGGGGCTTAGGCTTGCAAAGTCCCTGAGAATCAGAGGCCAAGAGCGCTCAGAAGTAGAGTCAGTTTAGCCACACTCCACGGCGGGTCCCCCGTCGACTTGGACTTTCGCTTGAACACGTCGGGTAACAGGCTCGCCCCACTTCACAAGGTAGCCCTGACTGTAATAAGTAAGGATCCCAGGACTTGGAGGGGCCTTCGGGACCACAGGGTTGGATGCCTTTATTTACATGTGGGGAATGAAGTCTCAGGGGAGGAAACGGACCCGCTGAAGGTGACGCAGCTGATCAGAGGGCAGGGACCCGTGGGAACCCAGACCTGTGGCTCCTAGTCCTGTGCTCTTGCCCCCGCAGACCTTCATATGGGATTTGGGATATTTCTCTGTTGGCCCTGGTCCCACCTTCTGAGGCCCCTCAGAGCAGCCCTGTCCTCCAAGGCTCGTTTTCCAGGCCAAACGTTTGGCCAGTCCCGTCTCCATTGTTTTAGTTAGCCTTTGTCCGTTCTTTAAGAAAATCAACATTTATTGTTCCTTCGTCCACAGGGAAAGCTGTCTGGCTAAGGGAGGGAAGGTCTAGCTCTGCCCCGGGGAGCTCCCAGTCCAAGAAGGGAGACCCAGCCCTGCCCTGGGGGAGCCCCGCGTCTGGCAGGGGAGGCAGCATGTGGAGGATGTCTGCCTGGGCTCTGGCTGCTTCCCCGTGTTCCCAACTCCTCTCCCTCCTCAGACCTTGAGTGACACCTGTTTCTGGGTCCCCTGGGCCCATAAATGCACTGTCCTGACAGCCAGGAAATTTTATAAGGAGCAGTCAGGCTTCAAGGTGGTGGGAAGCAGCGCGGCCCCCAGACGTGGGAATGAGAAAGCACCCAGGAATGTGCCCAGGAGAACAGCTGCAGGAGGATCAGGGCAGGGGAGGGAGGCCCGGGGCTGGGGCAGGCTCGGGTGTCAGCCCCAAGAGGAGGGGAGGGAATGAGATGAGCTGGCTGCTGCCGCCTGCCCCCTGCCCCTTGGGGTTTCCCTCAAAGGCACCAAGGGTCCCCCACTCCAGGAGTAGGGGTGGGGAGGGCAGAGGGAGGTACGCTGGTTTCTGGAATGCTTAAATGCCACTTTCCTTCTAGAACTCTCCCTATTGCTTTACAGTTCCAGGCTCTTCTCCCAGATGCTAAGAACCTGGGCTTTGGCGGCCACCTGGCCACAGCTCCGAGCCCATCTCAGCCCGCGTTGAGCTCTGTGCCATGTCCTTTCTCTGAGCCTCGGCTTCTGCACCTGTGGGTGACCGTGCTGACCTGCCGAGGTGGTCTGAGGTTCTCCCAGGTCATGCGTGAGAAGCCCCGAGCCCCACAACTGGCACGAGGTGGGTACCCAACGAAGGCTGGTTCCTCTCAAATGGAAGTGCCCCCAGAGAGAAGTTTGGGGTGGCCCCTCGGCAGAACCCCCCCCCACCCCACTCAGGAAGAAGACAGGCCAGGAACGGGTTCCCACAGGAGCTATTCGCCATGAGCTTCCTCCTCCACCACCCAGCCCGAGCCCTTCCCAGCCTGGCCCCAAGAGACTCTCTGGATGGGAGGCCTCGGGACCTGATTGCTCAGCCTGAGGGAGTCGGGGGGGGCCTCCCCCTACTGCAGACCTCGAACCCCAGCAGGTTCTGCTCTTTCTGCTCGCTCCCTTCCCCCAGCCCTGATGGTTAGGAACCGTACACTCCAGGGTGTGGAGGGGGCCTTCTCGGTCTGCCCAGCCTCCCTCTGATGCTTCCAACTCCCCAGGAACACGCCTGCCCAGTCTGCTTGCATGCTTCCCACAACGGGAAGCTCATTATCCATCTCAGGAAGCTAGGCCTGTTCAGAAATTTTCCTCCTGACTACTTC
Source organism: Cynopterus sphinx (assembly GCA_030015415.1). Taxonomy (NCBI): domain Eukaryota; kingdom Metazoa; phylum Chordata; class Mammalia; order Chiroptera; family Pteropodidae; genus Cynopterus; species Cynopterus sphinx. Next base: position 119,989,734 of record CM057387.1, read on the forward strand.
CTCCCTTCATCACAGAGCGGGAGAGTTTTCTACCCCCCGAGCCCTCTCTTGCAGCTGAACCACTGCCTTTCCTTCCTTCCTCTCTTCACACATGTCTCCCTTCCTCCCTCTCTCCCTTTTCCTGTCTTCCTTTTTCACTCTTTTCTTCTCCCCATCTCCATCTCCCACCCTCCCTCCTTCTCTCTTTTCCCTGAAGTCCTTGCTGCCTGCAGAGGTGGATGCAATCCAACAGGCCTCAAGCCAGCTCCTGGCTTCCCTGGGCATCACCTCTGGTCGGTCAGCCAACCAAGCTTTGCTGCCCACTGACTCTGCATCGGGTGTCGGCGACACTACTTGTCTACGGTCCCCAGGCCATCTGCTGCAGAACCCCCTACTGAACCCCCAGACCCTGGCCTCCTCCACCTTCTCAGCCCCCCAGTCTCTGGGTTCTGCCGACAGCACGGACACCGGAGACGCCTCCGCACCTGGACGCGCGCCTCGGTCAGCTTGGTCCTCTGCGCCAGCTCCTCGCGGGTGTAGATGTCCGGGTAGTGCGTCCTCTCGAAGGCCTTCTCCAGCTCCTCCAGCTGCTCGGCCGTGAACGTGGTCCGGCTCCGGCGCTGCTTACGCTTCAAAGGAAGGTCCGGTTCTGACTCCACGTCCGAGCCCTCGTCCAGGCGGTTCCCTACAGCCAGGGGACAGGGAGGGAGATGGTGGGGCCTGGTGAGATGGAGGGGTACTTCGTGCCCACCTTCAGGCCCCTCCACGGCACTGAGGACCAGATCCCTCCTGAGCACAAGGAGAAGGATGCTCCCCATGGCACCGTTTATCAGAGGGCAGCGAGGGAAGCAACCCCCATGCCCAGCCCTAGGGGACTGGTTAAGTGCTTTATGGTGCAACCATCCCTTTTCACAAACCCCTACAGTGGGCATTTAGGTTATTTCCACTCACACAGAAAGATGCCCATGACATAGGACTCGGGGGCAGTTTCATGATGAAAATCATTTGTCAAAATTCCTAGAACTATATTCTCCAAAAAAAGGGAGAATTTTACTGTATCTTAACTATACCTCAATAAACCTGACTTTAAGAAAAGGGCAAGGTACAAACCAGTGTGCAAACAGCAATTCCACTTTTGGAAACAGTGTGCATGACATTACGAAAAACTACAGTCAACAGATTAACCAGTGTTAACCTTCAGGGCGACAGAACTTTTGTTTCCCTCTTTACACTTGTTTATTGTGTAGTATTTCTTAAAGGGGATTGTTTAAGCAAGGACCCTATTGCATTTTGGGAAAATATTGCAAACACTAAGGAAAGGAGAAAGGCAGGAGGAAAGGAAGCAAAGAAGGACGAGATGGAGGGAAGAAACGTAATAGCGTCCTCCCCGTTCTTACTCTTTTCCTTCAGATGTTGGTTACGTGAATAGGTCTAAGCCCCTCCCACAAGGGACAACCTCCCCACCCCATCCTTACCCCCTATAACCTAACATAGCCTCTTAGACGTCAGGTAGAAGTGAAGGGAAAGGCACCCCAGGCAGGGGGAAGAGCATGTGTCTGCAGTGCCAACGGGCATGATGGGTCACGTTATCACGGGCCTGCAGCCACTGCTGGGAGGTGACCCCGTCTCAGGCAATGCCCTCTGTCCCGGGTCCCCTTCCCTCCATTCTGGCCATTGGGCAGTCATCCCTGCTTTGGATTGGTCCCTGCCAGGCGGTTCCTGATTGTGCTGCCACACAGCAAGGGAACCAAAGGCAAGAGAGACCTCCCTTCACTGCCGCCTGCCTCGTCCTCAGGCAAAGCAGAGCCTGCCCTTTCCCAGACGCCCAGTAACCTGTCACTGAGAGAGAATCCTGGGCCACCTTCCCCAGCGTGTCAGAGGCCCAGAGCCAACGACAACCAATCGCAAGGATTCCTTTCCTGAGTCTCACTGCATAACCCTAGTTTTCGGATGGTGACAAGGAGAACGAGCCACTGGGGCCTCAGAAGGAGGCATCGGGGCCTGGGGGCAGGAAGGGAGGCCAGTCCGCAGGGAACTGGGCACCAAGTTCAAGTGGGGACCCCTGAGCCCAGACAGGAGCTGAGTGAGACGGGGATCAAGGTTGTCGGGAGCCAAACCTGTGGCAGGTTGTGTGCTCAGAGTTGGGAGATCAGGCTGAGGAGGAGACTCAGCCCTGTCCTGGAAGAAACCCCAGTCTGATTAAGTCTCAGTTCAGTCCAGAGCAGTGCTGTCCAATAGAACTCTCTGGTGAAACTGTTCTAGAGTCAAGTGGTTCGATGTGGTATAATCAGTCCATGTGGCAATGAAACGTGCCTAGTGCAGTGTGTCATTTCTTTGCAGTATGTCGTTTGAATTCAAATTTCCACAGCTGCATGTGGCTGGTGGCTACTACGCAGGACCCCGTATCTTCTACACTGTCATTCCCCCTTTTTAACAAGGACAGGGCCGGCCTCGAGCTCAGAGCTTTCTGCATGCAATAGTCTCTAGATAAAATTAACTATTTGTTTTTATGGTTCCCGTTGATTTATGGGACACGATACTCATTTCTCAGTTACAAGAGCTTCCTCGAAATCAGTTTTTTAAGATGCTTTTGTATAAAGTAAAATGGTAAGAAAATAATAGGACAGGCCGTCCATCTGGCAGTAACCAAAAAAGTGTGACTGCAATGAGCAACCGACTGCGGGACACAATCAAAGTGCTTCTGATTTTGCCTTGCCCAGCCTCACTGCCCACTTAGGCCCCATATGCACCTGATGCCCTTGCCCTCCAAATTCTGCGCAGCTTTCTAGGCTCATCATGGAGTTGTGAGTCTATTTCTTTCTCATCTTCCTGTCTCTTCCACCCGTTACTCAGCATGGATCTTGGAACTCAGGCCTGAGACAAGCCCAGACCAAACCAAGACTTGAAAAATCAAAGCAGAGCCCACAGATCTCTGTTGTTTGAAAAGGTCTGGAATGGTCCTCTAGGATGCTGGCGGTTGCCATAACAACCCTCTGGACGCTGAGTGTGGAGGGCAGGGCTCTGTCCCACTAGCCAGGTACAGTCTGTATATAACCTCAGGCCTCTGGAAAAGATCTCTTGCCTCCTCCCTGGCTCAGCCCAGAGGAAGGGACCCTCCTGGGGCTGTGCCAGCCTCACAACAGGTCTGGGGCTATTGGCTCTTTTCAAATAGGGAAAACGGGGCTCAGAGAGGTTCAGTAACTTGAGGGGGGCCACACAGCCAGGAAGGCCATGCTTGTTCCCGGACAGGGATGGAGAAGAAGAATAGATGGGGAGGGAGTCCTGGCCTGGGAGGCCTGACACCTGCACTCTGAGCTCTGTCTCTCCCTCGTTGTGTGTCCTTGGACAAGTCGCTATCCCTCTCTGGACCTCAGTTTTTTCAGCTGTACAAATAAAGATAATGAGCCATCCCTGCATGCCTCACCGGAATGCTTTGCGAATGGAATGAAGTGAAGACCACGGGAGTAACCTGGAACCCGGAAAGGGCACGTGAAGGATGCTGATGGCAGTGCCCAATGATGATGATGATGATGACGACAGAAAAAAGACGGGGTGGAGGGCTGAAGCAGAGTGAGTGAGGGTGGCTCGCTCACAAAGAACCCCGATGCCACCGCATTGCCCTCACGTCGGTTTCCAGGGACCCGGGGATGCCCTCCCCTCCCCCTCTGGAGCCCTTTAGTCTCAGAGTTAAATTAATCAGCGGGATTATATGGACTTGGCCACAGAGAGGCCCTGCGGTTGGGGCTGAGTCCTCCATGCATCGAAAGCCTGGACAGCTGGCACAAGGAGGGGGACCTGTGGGGAGAGTGGCCATGGGAGCGCATTCATTAAGCAGAGGCTGGGTGTGGGGGGGGAGCAGCCTCCCGGCCAGCTGCAGCTTCTGCCCTTTCAAGCAGCTGTGAGATGGAAAGGTCCCAGGGGTGGGAGTGGGGGGTGGGACAGAGCTGGTGCTGGTCTGGAAATAGCTCCGAGAGAGAGAGGGAGAGAGGGGGGGTTATGGTGAGGAACCTCTCTCTCTGGGTTCCTAATTCCTCTCTCTACTTAGGGATGCGAGGAGTTCCATGCAGAGCAAAGAAGAAACCCAGCCCCACGTGGAGGCCCTCCTTCCCAGTCTTATTGGGGGTGCGGGGGACAGCCTCTGCCTTAGGAAGTCTGATGGAGGAGATCTCAGCCCTGTTCTGGGAAGTCCCCAGGCCGGTGGAGGAAACACTGCTTCCAGATGAACTGGGGCCAGGGCAGGTGGGAAACATGTGACCTGAAAGAGCCACAGAGCAGCCTAAGGGTAGAATGAGGACTGGGAGGGGTGACAGGAGCCGTTCGGTTTGTCAGAGTTCAAGGGTGGAAAGCCAGGAGGTCTGCTCAGGACAGAGTCCAGCGGGGCTGACTGAGGCGGACAGCATATGGCTGGGGGCAGCTCTCACAGCCTCTGCCCCATCTCTGCCCCTGCCTTCAGCGCCCTCCAGCTCTCGCAGCTGCTGACTCGGGAAGCCCAGCTAAGCCAGCAAGGCCTGCACCCCACCATCAGCCCTGCCCACGTGTCAGATTTACCCCACCCTCCACGGCCAGCTCGTGGCTTCCTTAAATGCCCCAGCCTGGCTATCTCACACCTCCGGCCTCTGAATGGGAGCCTCCTCCGCCGGGGATGCCTCCCCAGCTTTCCCTGGGTGCACCCCTGCTCACCCAGCAGAACCCAGCTCATAGACGCCACCCCCAGCAAGGCTCCGCAGGGCGGGTTTCAGTCCCCATCCTCGGGGCTCTTAAAGCTCATCAGGACACATCAAAATTGCCCATTTACAGGTCTTTAAGTCCCACTGGACTCAGAGGGCCTGGAGCACACCAGGGACGGTGCGGCACTCAGCAGGTGCTCAGTAAAGTCTTCTTAGGCGAACAGGGCTTAGCAGGACAATCACAAACCCTGACACACTGCAACGGTCACCACCTTAAACTTGTGCACTGCACTCTACAGTTTACATGTCCTTTCTTTGTTCTAATACAGTTTCTCCCAGTCACCCTGGAGGGTCAGGCAGGCAGTCACAGCCCCATCTTACAGATGTGCAGTGGAGTCCCAAGGCAGTGAGCCTGGGAAGAAAACCCCGGACTCAGGACTTTGCTAACGAGAACTCCCAGGGGATGGAGAATTCCATTTCTGATCATGAAAACCGAGGTGGCTTGTCCTCCATCCCCACCCCACCCCCAAACCTTCTCTGCTTTCCCTTTTGCCAAAGGAAAAGCCTTGAAAGGAGATAGCCACAATGTTTGGACCCGCAGGAGGGAGCGGACTCACCTCCAACTCGTCACTCTGGATCAGGGGAGGCCAGCAGCGGCCTTGGGGTGTGGGGTCCTTGTCCGAGACCCGCACCCCCGCAAAGATGCCCTCACACCCGTTCCTGTGCTCCCATCCCCGCCGCCTGCCAACCCAACCTTTATTGCAGTTTAACATAGGCCGGCTAGGAGCTGCGGCAGAGAAACGAATCACATAATAGTTGATATGCGTTTTAATCAAGTAATTCGGGCAGCGCCGGGAGCTGGGGAGTGTGGGCCGGTGTCCCTGAATACCAAACAGGCCTAGGCACAGGTCTTGGAAAATGGAAAAGTCATTTACAGCTCAGCTGGGGGTCTGGAGAGCCAGGGCCACGGGGGCCCTCCCAGCCCCTCGCTGGAATTGCTCAGCTGTAACCTGCGTGTGGTGCATGCATCTAGGTCACGTCTGCGGGAGCCGGCCGCACTCAGGGCCGCACTCAGGGCCGCGCAACTGGGCATCAGATGGACATGGGGGGCTCCCACCCCAAGTCAAACCTCCCGTCCCGTCTACTTCCTCTGCCCAAACTTTTCTGGGATGCCCGTCTCAGCACCAGCACCCAGGCATCCCTATGGCGGACCTGGCCCTCATCCTTAACACCCCTTTCTTCTCCCTTCACCCCTCACATGCAGCCAGCCCAGCACCAAAGGCAGGAGATGCAGAATCCCTGTTAGCTCTGAACCCGCCCAATACCCGCACCCCTGGCCCCGCCCCAGAGTCTGTCCTCTCCATCTCTCCCTGGACTCCAGCAACCGCAGGCCTTTGCATGGACTGTGCCCTCCGCATGGCACACTTTCCCCACGCCCCTCGCGACCTGCAGTTTGCATCTGGCCAGGCCACGCTGAGTGGGGGCATTTAAAAGCACAGGCTCCCGACAGTTTGCCGAGGCTCTGTGCCAACTATGTATATTAGGGACTCCCCTCCTCCACGCCTACTTTCCTTGCTTTGCATTTTTCCGAAGTGCACATCACAGTCAGGTACACTAAATACCTTCTTACTGACTCTTCTCCACTCCCCTCCCCCACCACCCTGGCCATCACTAGAGAGCACGTAAGCTCCGCGGGCGAGGACAGGTGCTGCCGTTCACTGCTGAATCTCCAGTGCTGGGCACAACGTGGGTACCCAGACAGTCGTTGAATGAATGCATGAGTAAATGAGCGCGTCTATGAAAACGCATGGAACAGTGCCAGGGACGAGTGAGTGCTCAGCGGACGTGCGTGTGTGTGTGTGTGTGTGTGACGTGCCGTTGAGTCAGCTCCAACACCTGGCGACCCTGCAAATGAGTCATGTCCACCATGGCCTGTGCTCAACAGCTCTGCTCAGCGCCCGGACACTCATGCCTGTGGCTTCTTTTATGGAGTCCAACATCCATCTCACACTTGGTCTTCCTCTTCTCCTGCTGCCTTTGGTTTTTCCCAGCATTATTGTCTTTTGCAAAACAAACAAACAAACAAAAAACCCTGCTTCTCATGATATGTTTGCGGTAGGACAGCTTCAGCTCTGTCCTTTCTGTCTCTGGCGATGTTTCAGGCTTCATTTGCTCTAGAGCCCACTTGGCGGTCCGGGGTATCCGTAGAGGTCTCTTCCAAGACTGGACTTCAGATGAACCCGTTTTTTTTCCCCATCAGCCTTTTTCACTCTCCAGCCTTCGCATCTGTACGCAGTAATTACATACGTAGAATCTGAGGGCGTGGCCGACCTTGGCCTTGGTCTCTAATGACACATCTTTACTCTTGGTGGTCTTTCCTGATTCTTCCATTGCTGCCCTAGTGAGTCTCAGCTTTCTCTTCCTTTCTTGGCTTTTCCATTAATCTTTATCCCTTCTGACTCAGCTTGGGATCACCCCTCCAGGAAGCCCTCTTCGATGATGCCCTCCGCCACCTGGGTCTGACGTGCCAGTATAGCTGGGACTCAGCGAAACTGTCCGCATTTGATTCATTTAGGTCCTGCTTCCTGAGAGGCTGCTCTTGGTGTCGGGGGAGGCACTGGCAACGTGAGGATCCAATAAATTCTGTCCGACTCCAAATCCTATGCTACTTCTCAGTTACTGAGATGAGTCAGCAGGCCCCATGTCATTCCCCCAACCCAAAGAAAGGTGGGAAAGGAGGAAAGTGGGTGGAACAAAATCTTTCCTTCACAGGGAAGTCCCAATCTAACCCCATCAGGCTGCCTTTTTTATTTATTTATTTTTTACTTTGAACCTTAGGTAGATAATTTGCATTACAAAATGGGGTGTCTGAGCATGGCTTCTGTGCTAACAGTGTCCTACGGTTCTCAGGCACCAGAGGACACTCTTCATAGGTGCCTACCAGGAAGGGGCAGATCTAGGAGGAAGGATTCTTCAAACCGCACTGTGCAGTTGCCTGGCCACAATTCAGAGCCACGCTTTCTCAGAGCAGATCCAGAGCTTTTTCCGCACCGAACTGTGAACCGAGCACAAGTCACGAATGGAAGAGAAGAGAGGGTCTGTAAAGGCCTGGAACCATCTGCGTCCAGGGCACGCAGGGAAGACTTCCTGCATCCGGAGTTCAAAACTAAGGTTCGCCTGCCCTTAAGGCCAGAGGTAAAAGCTGAAGATGTCGTGGGGGCCCTTCCATCTCGGTCTCTTTAGCCTGTGGGCGTCACATGCAGCAAACGTGGAGCTTTGGCAGGAGGCAGCAGCTGTGGATTGGGGAGCAGAGATCGCAGGGCATTTTGAGCCGGTGCCTTGGAGGCAGGAGCAAGCCCACTAGGAGAGGAGCTCAGCTCATCATCCCCTTTTCCACATTTCCTGTGACTTTCAGTCTTGAAGACAACCAGTTTCCCCTTCACTTCCTCAGTGGACTCTTGCCAGATGGCAGAGCTCGCTGTGTCAGCTCCTGAAAGCGGGCTTGCCACCTGGGTCCTGTCTTATGGAGTGTGGCCCAGGCAGCCACACTGCCTGGGACAGGTGGGAAGAGAAGCTGTGGGGTTAGTTGGACCTTGGATTTGTGTGAATTCTGGAACCGCCTCCCACAAGCTATAGATGTTTTTTTAGCTCCGAAGCCTCATTCTTGTCATTTCTAAAATGGGGACAGTAATGGGAGTCAAGAGAGAGAAAAGGAAGAGAAGAAAACTGTGTCTGGAAGCTAAGGGTACAGGGCACACCGAGGCTGCCTTCCTGCCCCAGCCTCTCTCATTCAGACAGAAGCATGGTAGGTGGGGACCTGGTGCTCAGGCTCAGTCCCTGACTTGCTGTGTGACCTTGAGCATGTCGCTTGTCCTCTTGGACTGTTACCCCACCCACTGGAAATAAGAACTGCCAGCCACCTACTTCTCAGGATATGAGTGTGGCTGCACAAGTGGGAACCTCAAGAAATGCCAAGCGGTGGCTTTGATGGAACTCCCACAGCCTACTCAGGCATCAGCTCAGTTACCTCGCTCCTCTGGGCCGCAATTCCTCATCTGCAAAGTGAGGGAATTAGTCGTACCCACTTTATAGGGTTGTCATGCACAAAGATTAAATCAGGGGTCCTTAGCCCTTGGGCCACAGACAGGTATCTCTCCAGTCCGTGGCCTGGTAGGAACTGGGCCACACAGCAGGAGGTGAGCAAAACTTCATCTGCATTTGCAGCCGCTCCCAGCGCTAGCATCACCGCCTCACGCTCCCCCTCAGATCACCAGGCATTGGATTCTCATGGAAGCACCGGTCCCTGGTGCCAAAAAAGGTTGGGGACCACTGGATTCAACGAATTATTGCAAGACAAGGGTTTACAACAGTGCCAGGACACAGGAGGGGCTCAGTATGTGCTGGCTATTATTATTGTTGCTGCTGCTATTGGTGCCAGCATAAATGAGAACTCAATTCGCCTCTGTGTCCCCCAGAGGCAAGCACATTTGCCTGGCATAAAACGCAAAAGCAAGGAATAAATGAATGAATGAATGAATGAACTAATGAATGAATGAATGAATGAATGAATATCCGTCTGTCATCCCTTCCTTACTCTACTAAGGTGGAGGCTCTGCACGATCCCAACCACAAACCTTAGGTAAGGGTCGCAATTGGCCTGCAGATGCGCTGGCAGGTGCCAAGGGCCCACAGAAGGAGACAGACGTCAGGAAGCTGGGCTGGGGAAGCCCTGAAGTGAGGCCTCGGAATCAGCGAAGGGGAAACAGCAGCAGCTGGGGCCCCAGTGGTCAGACGAAGCTGCCCAGCGTGGCGAGGAAAAGGCAGCTCGGCCACCCGTCAGCGCCCCACAAAGCCACTGTGAATGGACCATATGCCTGAGAAGTCAAGCCTGCCCAAACCCTCCTTCTCCCCTACCCCACCCCCGCTCCTCCCCTCCTCAGTGCTGGGCCCTGGGCAGAAGCGGGGCTGCAGCCAGTTGGAAAGTTGTCAAAGGAGGCGGGATGGAAAGTGGCCTCAGGACCCCTGGCCCTTGCCTCCCTCTGCCCATCAAAGCCCCCTGTCTCCGGGCTCAGCCCTGAGGAAGGGCTTAAACCTGGGGGTGGCTGTACCCTGGAGGCTGAGCTCTGTGATCACACAGTCTCCTATAGCAGGACGGGCATGAAGGCCACCGGGGGATGAACAAGAATAGCTGCGGATGTATTTTGAGCTTATGAACTCAGGGCAGAGTGACAGTGAAACCCAAGCAACTGCTCCAGAGACCCCCTCTTAACCATCAATGTGACACTTGTGAGCCCGGCATTCCAGGCCCAAACGTGCCTTTCCCTGTAAGCCACTTCCAGGCCTTTCTATCTTCCGTGACCTTGGATGACGCCTTCATGTTACTTTCTATTCTCTCACCTCCCCCACTCTTCAAACCTGGACTCAGGGCCCACCTGGTCCACGGACCTCTCCAGGGCTACCACACCCAGGCAGCTTTCCTTGAATCTTGGTGGCACCTGCCACCTGTGCCACCCTCCCAGCATTGGGCATCGACTCCTGCTAGAGACGGATGATTGACTTTTAGTGCAGATAGTCTCTGTTTACCAAATATACCTACTCATCTAGGTTGCAAAAGGTTTATTTGAACTTCTTAAGTGTGGGAACTTAGTTTCCCCCATTGTATTGAGGACACCCCAGAATAGAGGTGGTGCCTTTACAACAACGCTGGGAGCTTCCTGAGGATAAAATCCATATTGTTTCTCTTACAACTCGGTGTTACCAAGGGCAGGACGACTGGGAACAGCTCTGTGGTTATTCTAGAATGTTCTTAATAACAGTCGCTAATAGGAACAGCATTGTCATCACAGACGCAACAAGGAGAATCCACACAAGCTCCCCCGAAGCTATAAGCTTTCCCAGGACCCGGCACTGGTTTCTTTCCCTCGGGAGTCACTTTTATCCATCCGACTTCCATCCATCCCCACCTCCAGCTTTCTTTAATAAGACAACTCCGAAACCTAACGTCACGTGGCAGGTTGAGGCGCACAGAGAAGCGTGTACTCAACAGGTGTTTACTGATGGGCGCCCCCCGACTCACACTGATAAAAGCCACAGCAATTAACGTCCGCCACAATGGAAATAAGCTGGTATCTCAGGTCCTGCCCCTTTTAACCGAAACCACTATGCTAAAGGCGGCAGAACTGCAGGCTGGTTTTAGAGCAAGGATGCGAAAGCAGGATCTTCGGAAAAGCAATGGGCGCCTTCCGGCCACAGGTGCAAGTGGCTTGCACAGAGCCCGGCCTCCCTCCTTAGAAACAAAACGCTTTCCCTGCAAGCACATGGAGCAAAGCAGTCCTCCCCTCTGTGGACCAACACCGAAGCCATCTGCTTGTTACTGCATTACTTATTGCTCCCTCCAGAAATTCCAGGTTGAAATGCTAATGGTCACTGCCAAAGCGTCCCCCCAAACTGGCTACAGGCACCCATCACCCCAGCCCGATGACTATTACCTTGCCCAGAGGGGTGTCCCCAGGGGGCTTAGGGGCTGGCTGGAAAGACTAGGGGGCTCCAGACTGGAATCCTCAAGTTTGTCTCTGACTTAGTTTTCACCTTGCTGTGTGACCTTTGGCAAGTCTAAACCTGTCTCTGGGCCCCATGTGCCTCATTCTTAAAAACGAGGGGTCCTCCTGGATCTCTAAGAACAACCCTGAGAAAGAGGCCTGGGTTGCACCTGATTTACTCATGACTTTACACTGCAGAGCCCATTTCAACAGTTCCTGGCACACAGTAGGGCTTTCAGTAAATGCCTATTGCTGGATGAAAGAATGACTGATGAATGGAGGTAGTGAGGAGCTCCAGAGGGGACTGGGATTCTCAATTGGGGGTGCAGTGTAGGCTATAGAACACCCTGAGGTCATCTGATTCCTGGAGGGGCGGGAAGGATGGATTTTATCACCCTTATATTCTGCCTGGGCCTAAGCCTACTTCCCAGTAGTCCCCAGATCCTTCTCTTAGAGGAAGGGAGTGGGGAAGCCCTAATCCTCCCCTTTCCTCCCCTCCCCACCCCTCCTCTCCCTTCCCCTCCCCCTGGCTAGTCACAGCCCCTTGTGTCTCAGGCTGGTCGCTGGGCAGCCAGAGGCCTTTCATGGTGCATTCTCCCGCTGCCCCCTCCCCACAGTCTCTCCCCAGCAACCCCATCCTGTCGTGCCCCCATCAATCTACTGCAGCCCAGCCTCTCCAGCTGGCCCGGCTGGGCTGTTCCCAGGCAGAGCAGGTCCACAGTGGAAGGTGGTGGAAAAATGTGGACAAATTTCTGATTTGCAACACTCTGGGAAAGAGTTTATTGCCATTGTTTGAGGACGAATGTATAAATAAAGCAAGGCGAAGATTGCAGGGGGAGGCTGATGAAAGGCAGAAAACGAGAAATTTTATGGCCATAAGGAGCGTACTCTAATGGTGATTTTTGAGGCACTGGACCATGGTAGTTACTTAGCCAAATGATCGCTGTGAAGCTGGGCAAGGCTGCTTATTTCTTAATTACTGTTACGTATCATGTCAGGGGGATGCCCAGCCCTGGAAAACTTGGTCCTGAAGCAGACAATGGCTGGAGCCAGGCCCCGGAAAGCCGGTGGGCCAACAGAAGGGTCATCACCTGCACTTTTCAAGGGCAGGGGGCTCCCTGGGCCTGCAGCCCTTTCCCCCTGCCCGGGCTCCTGCTCCTAGAGAAACCGCCATGGGGATAAGAAGCCAGAGAAACACGTGAACTTAGGACTATGCCTTCGGAATATTAATTCACCCCTCGGCACGTAGTAATAAACACGTGTTGATTCTGAGCTACCTATGACTAATAGAGCAGAGAACGAAATGGACGTGATGCCCAGTTTCAAGAGATATTTGCAGAGAGCAGCTAAGGGCTCGTTTGGGGCAGCCTCCTCGCAGGAAAACTCAGAGGGCAGGACAGAGGTGGAAGGAGGCACTGTGTATTAGAAAGGGGGTGGCAGCAGAAGAGGGGTGGCTTCGACATGCCCTGTCACCTGGGCCACTACACGGCCTCCGTGAATTTCTGTCTCTTCACCTGAAATAAAAGGAGTGACACTAAATAGTCTCCTTTTGGGTCTAACATCTTAGGGTTCTGTGGTTCCAAGATGCTCTGATGCTCCTGATTTTTCAAAGCTGCTCAGCACTGGGCCTGTTGAACACTTCCGTCTGCTCGCAAAGAGTCACTTCTCTCGTGTAACGAACGCAGTAACAGAAGGAAGAAGGGGTTGCAGGCCTACTGTGTGCCAGGAACTCAACAGGGGTTGGGTCATCTCACGGTACCCTCACAACCATCTCAGCGGCCGGTGCTCTTTGGTGGATGCTCAGAGAGGTGAGGGGACTTGCTCAGATGCTAAGTGGCAACACTCCCTTCCAACCCAGGTGGGTCCCGCACCAAAGACAATGAACGCATTTTAAGCACGTCAAGTGGCCTCCCCAGCACCTTCCTAACTAGCAGTTCTCAAGCTCCAGGGCATCAGATTTCCCTGAAGGGCCTGCTGGACACAGATTGCTGGGCCTCTATGGGAGTTTCTAATCCAGAAGGTGGAGTCTAAGCAGTTGATTTCCAACAAGGTCCCAGCTGCTGCTGGGGGCCGCACCTGGAGAACCGCTGCACTGTAGAACTCAAGAGAAAAATAGCGACAGCTAACAAATAAAACCATGCTCCTCTGTGGAAAGAAAAAACCATGAAACGTCTTCCCCAATGCCAGAATGGAAATCGAGGGCCTTAAGGACAGTGCCACCTCTTTCCACCCCTTCTCCCCACCTGGCTCCTTACGTAAGTCCTCTTTCCTTCCCCCCACCATCTTTCCCTTTGCATCCAGCAATCAGATGCGTCACTGGTATTATGAGGAGAAAGAGCTCTCACAATATCAGGAGAGTGACCTTTAAAAGGCCGAAGTCGGGGACATGCCTGGCATCTGCCTCCTGCATTACCCATCTTTTAACCTCCCAGCTTGAATTATTTGGAGAGGCAATAGTCTCTCTCCAGGAGGACAAGGACTTTTATTTATTTATTTATTTTTGTTCATTGCTTCATTCCTAAGGCCCAGAAGCAGCCTTGGTTCATGGGAAAAGCTCAACACACAGGTATTGAATAAATGAATGAATGAATGAATGAATGCATTGCCTCCTTCTGTATGCCCAGACCTGTGCAATAACTTGCAATTTTCCGACCGATACCTACAACTATTGGCTCTTTAAGCCAACGTGATTATTGGTAAGTATGTAAAGATCGTCCCGCACAATCATCTCATTAAAGATGTATTTATGCAACACCAGACCCCTGGCCCCATGCTGAAAGCCACAGCTAGCCAGCTGAACAGTTCTAAGAGGTCCGGAGCATCGGCGCTCTGCAAACCCAAATCCCCCGGCCTGCACCCAGATGTTCGGTCTACTCAGGGGCGGCCCAAATGCAAATGCAGTGTCTGAACGATGGCTGCGCACCAGCTTCCCCTGCCCAAGAATCCCTCGGGCCCGGACTGTGAGCCTCTCACTGCAGAGAGTCAGACATCTCTAGAAATGGGTCGCTGGAGGGAGCCAGTTCTGAAAGGAGTTAAAATTCAATTTGGTCCTGCTGTTTATACCTTTTCTAGTTTGATGTGTTTTTGATAAAAAAAAAAAAAATGTGTTTTTTTTTGATCAATAAAAATAAAATCTGCTACTCGCACCCTGGAGCGATTATTGCTCTGAGCCCAGTTTGCTGAATCTTGATAGAATAAATAATGATATTTTCCCAAAGTGGCCAGCCAGAGGTTGGTTACATTAAACTCACAGGGAGGGGGGGTGGAATCTGAAAACGCGCTGGTTCTAAGAGGGCAAATCATGCTGCTCGATATTGGGGAGCGGGCGAAACCTTCTCATGTGAGAAGCTGAGGATGAGAGGTTGGGGCTTCCAGTTCTGAAGAACAAGAGGTCTCCCAGCGGAGATAAAACGGTGGTAACAGGCACTGGTGATGCACTTACCTGGTGCCAGGTACTGGGTTTGGCAAAACTGGCATCACCCCACCATACGCAAACCTGGCAAGCAGCCCTGACATTAAGGCAGCTCCAAAAAAAATGAGACTCAGCGGGGGGACAATCACTCACCCACGGTGGCTCGGCCACAAGCAGCTGTGCCACTGCTTGAGCCCAGGTCTGTCAGGAGTGTGAAGCTACACACGGGCCCCTTTGCCCCTCCGTCTCCCTTTCTCTATGTGAAGACAGTGAAGAGGCCTTGGAAACTGCCAAACGTTCACCTGCCAATGCTGCTTTTTCTACACCCCTTTGCCTTCTTCCCTTCTCTCCCTCCAATGCCACACCTTGCTTGCTCCAAAGAGCTCCAACAACAGGGGCTGCTGGAAAAGACCAGGGCTCTGTGGCCTGGGGCCGCATATGGTGGGAAGGGATGCAGCGTCTGACACAGGGGTGGGTACCATGAGATGGGGCTGGATCCTGCACTTTGTAGGTAGCAACAGAAGGACATACGTCTCCTGTGAGCCGTAGTCCTACCGGGTGTGCACAATGCTGGGGACTTGCACTCTCTGTTACTTATCTCTGAACAAAATAGCTGAACTTTTACTAAAAGGCTCTTAAGTATCCTGTAAGAGATCGTCGGGAGGAGAGTGGAAAAAGGATGGCTTGGTGGCCTCAGGGGCTGAGCTGGACGGGTAACACCAGGAGGCTAGGGGACCTGGGGGCTAGCTTCAGAGGGCGGCTGGTGAAGGAGCAGGGAGATGAAGGAGGCTCTGAAGGTGAAGGGGATTATGGAGGGGCCTGTTGAGGCGGAAGGTGTCGGTGTGGAAGCTGATGACCGCAGGGGATAAAGAAGGAAAGAAATCAAACACCGAGGGCCCAACATGTGTCAGACTCTGCTCGTCCTTCGCTCCATCCCGACAACGACACCAACAAGGAGTGTTGTTCCCACTTTGTAAAAAGGCCTCGGATTAAGCCATCAACTCAAAGGCACAAGGCTGAGCAAAGACTCGGAACTCGAATCCAAGCCAGCCGAGCCTTCTGTGATGCCGGGAGGGAAGATGCCTCCCAAAGCCCAACTCCCAGCCCCAGCCTCCCACCACGCAGCCCGTGGGGCCTCCCAGCCTCAACCTCCAGCTTTCACCCCCTCGCAGGCTCGGCCGCCCGCCCTCTAATGAGATTCCCCTGGAAATACGAGTGCGTTGTACAGTTCTGCTAAAGGCAAACTGATTTTACAATTTCTTTTCTTCCCTCCTCTTTAATAATTTGCAATGTCTCAAGGAGGTTTTACTTATGGCCTGCACACTGGAGAATTACTGTCTCCCATGCGCTCGTTTTTCCCTCGAAGAGAACTTGAACCTGGATTTCTCCTCCAGCCCTGGCCCCCTCTCTTTGCCTATCCTGTGCCTAGAATATTCTAGTCCATCCTCCAATTGGCTCCTTGGCCCTTCTCTAACCTTGAAAGCAAGGCCCACCCTTCCCAGCCTTCCTGCCCCACAGCTTGGAAAAACTGGCGGCCCCGAGTGATCTTGGGAACAGCGCGGAGTCTTGCACAAGTCTGGAGAGCAGGCAGGAGAAAGGGAGGGTGGCATGCGTGGGGTGCAGAGTGGTTTGCTCCACTTTGAGGTGCATTTGCCTCTGCAGAACTGGGCTGGCTCCAGCACTTTTGAGGTAGGCATTGGGTGAGTGTGGAGACTTTATTGGTCCCATCGGGTTCCCCTTGAGTGTCAGCGAGTAAATTATAAACAAATGGGCCCTATTTCCATTTCTGAAGGCATCTCTAGCCCTGCCTTTGCCCTTCATATTTAAAGATACATCCCCTTAAGTCGTGCCCAGTGGGATGAGAAGCCAGGTGGGTGGCTGTCACACAGGCCTGGGCTGTCATCTAAAGAGCTCGCAGCCCCTGCCAGCAGGCTAGCACCCACCCTCAGGGCCCTGGAGCCAGACCAGAGATGGTTTGTAATGGATGGGGGGATGGACAGACAGATGAACGCCCCAAGAGAGTGTGGATCTGGATTCTGAGTTGGCAGGTCTCATGAATTAGGGTTTGAGAGCTCTGGCCCAGGAGGAAGAAAGAGGGTGGTTGCTGGGGCGAGGCTGAGGGTACGGCTGGCTGGCATGACCACAGCCACGGGCTAAGAATGGGGGGAGGGGAGCGCTCAGGATGTGTGGGGCAGTGTCCCTGGCCCCCTGAGCACAGCCACCAAAACCCACCCCACCCTGTCCTACCTCCACCCCACCCCCCACTTTCCAGCTCCTACTGCCTCTGCTCCCATTATAGGGTTTGGAAATGGGAGACTCAGCCACACCCATGAAAATCACTGCTTTTATAATAACTGGGGCCATTTGCCAGGCACCAAGGTCCGGGCACTTATCTCATTTAATCCTGGCAATAGCACCACCAGGCGGGCCGTATAACGCCTACTTTACAGACAAGGGCTCCGGACCACAGGGAAACCACTGCCGGCGATTTCTGCAGCTCCCTGGACATGCTTCCCATGTGCCAGGCACTGTTAAGGGCTTCCCGGGGATTAGCTCACTTTTGTTGCGACGACGATCACTGCATTTACAGAGAAGGAAAGCAAGTCTCGGAGAGGCAGAGCGTGGGCTTGATCAGCAGCCTCCCTGTTTACGACGGCTTCCCCGGATGGACTCTAACGTCTGAGACCTTTGGTGTCGAGACAGTCAGTCTGTTCAATGTGGGTGCAAATCTGAGAAACGATTTCGTCCCAACGCACCATCTCATAGATGAGAAAAGTGAGCACAGAGAGCGGATGTAATTGGCCAGAGGTCGGTCACACGGCAAGCTAGTGGGGGAGTCGGGACTGGTGTCAGGGCCCCTCTCTAGTCCCAGGGACACGCAGACACTCTCAGGGTATGTCGGCAAATGCTGGAGGGGCAGTGACAGCAGACCTCCAGAGGCAGGGACCTCTGAGGGTGTTGCCAGTATGCTAAGTCCTGGAGCCACCGACTCTGGGGGGAGGATCTGGAGATCTAACGACGTCCTGGATCCCTCCTGCCCCCTCCCCCGCCCCCACCACCACAAGCCTGGAAGCAATGCCATAGGCTGCCACCCCCAGTCTCAGGGTGCTCCCGACCAGGGAGGACGGGAAAGGAGAAAAGAGAGTGAGGCCAAATGCTAGAAATTGAGTGGTGCCAGGCCAGGCTGAGTATCCGGAAGCATCATTCACTTGCCCCTGACGTGGAACTATAGGCTACCAGCAAGATAGGGCTTCGGAGATCAAGAACTGGGGTCTTGGATCCAGCCTGGGCGACCTCAGCCTGGTCACTTAGCCTCTTTGAGCCCCGGGATCTAAGAGGCAGGTGGGTGCTCAGGCAAAGCAAGTGCCTGAGGAAGAGACCCCTGATCCCTTCCAAGGGCCCCCAAGGAAAACCGACACAGGCACTTGCCACATCCCCGTGGGCCGGGACTTGTTGCCGAAAAGAAACCTGAGGAAGCCGGGCCAAGCTGGGGAGGCGCGCAGCTGCGGCCGAGTCACTGTTTGCAGAAGGTTACCTAAGATGTGTGCTAACAAGAACCAGCCAGGGTCCTGCCCCAGGGCCCCCAGACGTGCCTGCCCACCCCCCACCCCCAGAGCCAGCGGGGACCAAGGCGACCAGCCTCCCGTGGAGTGCTGAGCCCGTCCAGGGATCACCCGGGTCCAGGGAAGAGCGTTATGTAAATGCCAAACGCCAGGCGAGCAGCAGGAAGGGAGCCATTATTACTTTAACAAGCATTTAGTGAGCACCTACTAGGTACCAGGCACTTTCTCCCAGGTCCCTCTTCCATGCACCTTACAGCTCTGTGAGAAGGTTTTTGCAGGTGAGGACTTTGGAGCTGGGGGGCTGTGGCTCGGGCAGCCTTGAGGCTAAAACGCCCACAGCTCTGACTGAGCCAGCAGGTCTCACCTGGGGAAGCTTTAAAAAGTTTTGCTCCGCCCCCCATTCTGACCTAATGGTCTGGGGAGCAGCTGGGCATTAGGACTTTTAAAAGCTCCCCACTGTGAATCTCGTGTCCAGCCAGGGCTGAGAACCTAGTGCTCCCCGGTTTTGCTCTGAATTTTCCCATCTCCTATTCAGCTCCCAAGGCGGCCTGGATTAGAGACCAGGGGTGCAGGGAGGAGGAGTGATGGAGGTTTCAGAGGGAAGAGGAGAACTGGGAGCCTGCGAGGGGGCATGTGTCCCGTTGGTAATGGCTGGGGGAAGAGAAGAGCAAAGATGAGCCCCTCCCCAGCTCTTGGTGCTGGGTTGGACTGGCTCAGAATGGCATGTGGTGGGGTGGGGGGCCGGGTGTTGCCAGCTGAAGCCGATGGGTGGGTCCTGGACTGGGCCCGGGAGGTCATTTACACCATCCCCCTGTCCCTACCACATTCTCGGAGAAAACAGCTCCCCGCCCACCCCTGCTCTCCCCCAGAAAGTCGTGACTTGCAGAGACTAAGGGGTGTGCTAGTCCTTACGTCTAGGCTCAGTCCCTCCCACTGCGTATTCCAGAAATTCGTCCCCCGTGTGCTCCGGTGTCAAGTGAGGGCCTAGGCTTCCTGGGAAAGAGTGGTAAGGCAGCTTGCCCCACAGTCACATGTGGCTAGATGCGGTAGGATGAGAATTCGAACCCGGCTCCTGGCTCAGATGCTAAGCTGGGGCAAGCGGTGGAGGTCCTGCCGTCTTTTCACCTGTCCCACATGGGAACGAAGTCAGGCCAAGGGGAGAACCGCCCGGCCTTAGTAGTCCTGAGCTCTAGAACCAGCTGCCATGGGAAAGATGCAGGATGTCTCGGGGGTCTGTCCTGGTGACCCCTGCCCCCTAAGAGCCAACTGCTGGAGCCAAGCTTCCACTGCCAAGCAGTCTGAATATTTCCCCAGGTGAGTCGGAGGAGAAATTCAATCCAGTTTGCTTTTCTCTGAACTTGCCAAAAGCTTGTTTGCTCTGAGAGGCCTGTGAGGCCTTGGCTTCCCTGGTTTCAAATAATTGACTTTCAAAGCCTGTCTTTGGGTGGAACGCTGCCATGAACCACCTGGGTAAAGGGCTGAACCCTGAGGACTCTGCCAGGGAATGAATGGGGAGGTGTCTGGGCTCCGGGATTGGCTGGGTGCCTCCCAGAGTCACCTCTTGGCCCCGCCACCCCCTTCCCCCAGCCCAGAGCCTTCCCTGCAGTCACGAGCTGGCATGGACTTTACTCCGATTGGGGCTGAGATAGGCCAGGCAGACCCCCTTGTCCCTGAGGACGTAATGGGCAGCTATTAGAGAAAATGTGGCACGTATAGGTGTGTTCACCAGTGCCATTGGCCCTTCTGGGGCTTATGGCAGAGAGTCCGCCACCCCCCCCGCCGCCACCCCACCCAGCAACTTCTCTGGAGACCCCACGAGGTCCCCACAGCCCAGAGGGCAGTGAGGGTCTCCCCTAGACAGCAACCAGACCCCTGGTGTGTGGAGAAGGTGGGGACGGGCCCGAGGTTTGGAGCTGGTCTCCAAGCCTGGACTGTAGAGCCAGGTTTTGTCCCCTCCCAATTCAGGATGAGCTGAGCTGGCACAGTCTCCAGGGAGAGGAGGTGCAGATAACCACCTCTTTTCTTGCTTTTATAGAAAACTTCACCATTCCTGCGGCTGAGACACCTCCGAGCCTGCCCACGCCGTGTCTGTCTGGCTCCAGGCACAGGACACCTCGTTCCTCGGCCAGAGACCTCTGAAGGACACGCGCCGCAGGTGCGTTGTCTAGGCCACCGGGGTTGAGAACAGGTCTAACCTCAGCCCTCCTCGGCCTGCCCTGATCACAAAAACAGCCTCCCACGTGGACCGAGCACCGTGGGCAGGCTCTTCGCGAGGCTGTGTGCATGCCTTCTGTCCTTCCAACACCCTCAACCACCGTCTACACGGGAACCGAGGCCCAAAGAGACGAGGTAGTTTTCCCGAGATTGGAATTCGGATCCAGCTGACTCGAGAGCCTGCGAGCGTGGCCACCACCCTACGCGGCTGCCATGTTTCGAATCACTGGAACCCAAGGGTGGCGTCTCCAACTAGGCCTCGTCAAAGGTCGGCGGGTTCCCTGGGAAAGGAAATGCATTACCCCATTTCCCCTCAGGATCTGGGGTTCACCTGTCTCGGGGGACAGCCTGTGTCTAGGGGAACAGACACTCCAGAAGAGGGAGCTCCCAGCCTCTCCTCTGAGCCTCCTCCTCCCTGCCTATAAGCCGAGGGCAGAGAACTAAGACGGTTCTAAACCTCAGGTCCGACACGCCATCACTTACTGTATGACTCTGAGCTCCTGACGTTACCCTTTGGGTCTCGATTTCCCCATGTAAAACTGGGACGACAAAGCTACTTCACAGAGGGCGTGGAGATCACAGCCTTGGAAGGGCTCTGTAAACTGTAAAGTGCGGGCCGGAGGAGAGGGCCGCGATAACTGTGTACAGGGACGTCCAGCACGGCTGCCTCGCCCTCACCCCTGGGAGCAGCTCCTCTCCTCTGCCCTCCCCCACTTCAGGCTTTGTCTTCCTTTTTCCAGGTCACCGGTTCCCCATTTGTTATGCCTCCTGGCCTCCTCCGGGTTTGGAAGTCTCTCAACAGTTGGGAAGGAAAAACCCAGATGTGGCTACAGGCCGCGTGGGGGCCAGGAACAAGGTCACCAGGGCCTCGGAGGAATGAGATCATCTTTCCAGCAAGATGGAATCTGTCCTGGCCCTGTCACTAATTAGCTGTGTGACCTTGGGCAAGTCACTTAACCTTTCTGGGCCCTCTGCCCCTCCATCTGTGAAAGTGAGAGGGTCAGACTAGATGCTTCCGGATCTGACATATGAGGAGGGTCTGATGCAGCAGTAGCTTTTCTCAGCCCCAGTTCCCAGTCTCAGTACAAGGATCTGCTGTGAGTTTCGGGATCCCAGATTGCCAACGGGGACTGCAGCCTCCGGATCCCAGTTCCTAAGGGCAGTGGGCGAGGGGTGGGTCTCTAAGCTCCCCTTTTTCCTCCCTTCCCTCTCGCGAGGCGGGAAAAGGGAAGAAGGTGGTACTCGAGGGCCATCTTGGACCTAACATCAGGGCCACTTTAAAGTCACGTAACGTCAGCCCTGCTTGTCCTTCACCACAGGGCCAGGCCGCATTCCTATCTGGAGTCTGTCCTCTGAACTGAACAGTCGTATTTTAGGATGGGGCCAATTCCTAGAATATTCCAGAAGGACTTAAGAGTCAGAAATATTCCAGAGGACCTAAGAGCCAGAAAGCCCAAATTCAAATTCCAGCTCAGCTCCTTTCTGGCCTGAGGCCTCCTCAGCTTAACAGATGAAAGTGACGGGCACATCGGCTCTCACCTGCCGGATCAACAGTGACAAAAGCACCCAACGAAACCCCATCGCTGACGAGGCGTCAAGGAGGAAGCAGCCTCTCGCTCCGGCCTCCAGAAAATGGTGTCCTGGACACAGTCACTGTTTAAGTCTAGAGCACATGGCACAAGCCCACTTTGTCAAAACAAACATGTGTGGAAATGCACTTCCCGGCAGAGAAATTTCTAGACGCTCAGCCTCTCATGTCATTCACAGCATTTAACTCTGGAGGGTAGAAAGGAGGGGACGGCACACTTTTACTTTCTATACTCTTCTACCATTTGACACTTTTCCACAATAAGCTGTCATTCTTGTATAAGGAAGAAGTAATAAAACCTTTTTTTATGTTAGAAACCAGGTTTAAAAAAAAAAAAATTCCTAACGAAGTCTGGCTTGAAGCTGCAGCCTCTCTCACAGGGCAAGAGAATAAGTGAATGAATGAATGAATGAATGAACGAACAAACGAAAGGCACAAAGGAGCCAAGTGCACGACTTCATGAAGGTTGCCTATTAGTGCCACGCCCTTCAGCATCACTTAGCGCATCCTTCCAGGTTGCTGGGGAGGGATCATCATCTTTACGCCCGTTTTGAGGACAAGATCACCTAAGCCCAGGGAGGATGAGCAGCTTGGCCGGTCACATCCTTCAGAAGCACTCCCGTGGGGCTTTGGGAAACCTAAGCTCGCTCTCACCTCACTCGGGGTCCTCCCAGCCCACCAGCACCTCATGAAAGGGAGGCTGCTGCCCCGGGCCCCGAGTGCCCACCCTGTCTCAATGACCATCCTGTTGTCCAGCCCCAGAGCAGGCCGCTGAGGACACAGGCACAGGCCAGGGACCAAGCTGGGCTCAATCAGGGACCACAAAATAAGCACTGCCACTCTCCGAGCTCCAGGAGGCTGGCTTCCACCTCTCCGTGGAAATGTTCTTTGATTTCAAAACAGGCTGGAGTGTACAGTCAATAAAGCTTCCTATGCCCACAAACAAATAGGCAGCTGCTTAACCACCCCCGTCCTGGCACCCTCTGCCCACCCGCTGCCACTCCAAGGCGCAGGCGGAGCGCAGGCCTGAGCACCGTCGTCCCGGGTAGTTCACTGCGGGGACAGAGAGCTGCACTGAGCTTCAAAGGCCGGGCCGGGCCCCAGGAGCTGGGCCCTGTGTGCATCTGGAAGCCAGCATGGGCACCAGGCCTGCCTCTGGCACCAGCACCCACCTTCTGAGGCCCTACTGTGCGCGAGCAGTGTGAGGTGGGTGTCATTCACCCTACTTGACAGGTCAGGAGCCTGAGGCTCTGAGAGGTCGCTTCTTGCCTGAGGCTACAGAGCAAGGTCAAGGACTAAGTGGACACAGAATTCAGCCCCATGCAGGCTTCCAGAAGACCCGTGAAGAAGACGGGGGAGAACGGCGGGCAGTGCCAGGAATGTGGACGGACACGCCACGGCAGGCTTGGGTGGGCGAAGGTGGTGGTGGGGACAGACATCAGAAAGTTTCTGGAAAGAGGCACAGGATGTGTGTTCGCAAAAATAAAGGCAAATTCATTTCCACCTCATGGCCCCCGGAGCCTGTGTCTCCCACAGCCCCCGTGCACCCCCACCCCCAGGACCTCTCACACTGAATGGGGCGTAATCAGTTTGCTTGTCCGATTCCCCCACCAAACAAGGGGGGCGGCCACGCTGTCCTCGGATTCACCCAGCGCCTGGCGTGTAGTTACTGCTCAACAAAGAGATTAATCGACTAACATCAGATTGTCAACTATTCAAACCCGCAACCACCACCACCCCCCGTTCTGTTTTCTTTTCATCTCCCTCCCCCAGCACTGTTGAGCCCCTACTGTGTTCCAGGCTCATAATTTCACCGAATCCTTACAAAAACCCGGAGAACATCAAGTTCAGCTCCATTTTACAGGTGAGAAAACTGAGGGTCAGAGAGAAGAAATACATTCTCATTTGGAGAGTCAGCTGCCCACTGTCTCTCCGTTAACTAGTTCCACCTCCTAAGCATCCTCCCTCCCCGACCCACCCCTCCTGGGCCGCGTGCTTGTGGTCCAGCCGGTCCCCACCTCCGAGTGCCCTTCTGTTTTTTCGCTCAGGATTCCTGAGCCCAAGGAGCCGGCTTGTTTATAGCTTTGCCTGCCCTGCTGCCTTGGTCCCAGCTCAGGTCACCTCTCTGGGGCTAGTGAGAGCTTTTGAACGTGCTAAATACAGGTTACAGGGGTCAGGGGTCACAGCCCTTTCTTGGGGCAAGTTTGACTTGAATCATCCATGAAATAAGGACTCTTATCTTGGGGGGAAGAGGGAAGGCAGATTTCTTAAATTATGATGCTTCAGCCACCTCCCCACCCCGCCAGCCTCCCTCCCCTCCCCTCCTTGGACTCTCTGGATATATTTAGCATCTGGATTTCCCGTTTTCATCCCTCTAACTCTGTCCTCAAGCCAGAACAAAATAAGGGGTCTGGAGGACACGCGGAGCAGAACCGAAGGGAGGAGTTGAACGTTTGTTCTGAGCAGATCTGCATTGAGAGTATCACCTCAGTTTCACAGGTGGGGTGATGATCCCCCCATAAACCACTCGGCCAGCCAGCGGCCCAGCCAGGACTGAAACTCAGAGTGGTCTGAATCAAAAGGCCAAGCTCCCACCCCCCAAATCCAAATCTGGGCCCTTTCCCCAACAGAGGCTTCATCAGGGGAAAGGCTGCCCCAGTCCCCCACGAGAGGAGGCCCCGCTCAGCCACCCAGTACAGAGCACAGATGTCCAGTGTCCTCCCCAAGGTAATGCCTCACACACTCAGAGCCTGCCATACTTTTCAGTCCTTTTGTGTCCCCTTTCCCTTCCCACCCAGCCCATTACATCCATTTGATGGTGACATACCTGCATCTCACACAGAAGGGGGTCGAAGGGACTTCCACCTGCCCCCAGGGAGCAGGGTGACCCACCATCCGCTTGTCAGGGACTGAGGGCTTTCTGGGACATGGGACTCTCAGCGCTAACACAGGGACAGTCCCAGTAGGCTGCTCCCCACCCCTGAGGAGGGGGTGGAGGGACGCAGGATGCAGAGACCAGGCTGCTTGCTACCTCTCAGGCAAGAGAGATTTTCTTCCACCTGCTACTTGCCTAAGCCCCCTTCCCTTCCTCTCACCTTCTCTTTTCCCAGGGAAGAAGCACCAGGGAGGGGGAGCACGAACACCCTCCCCTGGCATGGCTCCAAGGGAAGCTGTTCAGAAGGTGAAGGTCAATGATACAGGTTGGATTCTCTAGCCCATGATCCTTAGGGACACTTCATAGACCCCCCTTTAGTACCAGAGTGAAGACAGGTGTGGGATGGGGAGAGTGGGAAGAAGGGAAGGGGAAGGGGAGTGCGGGGAGGGGCCAACCTCAACCCTCAGCAGAGGCCCGGTTGCCCTCTCTCCTGTACGGGTCAAGCACGTGTATCAGGAAAGTTCTAGATAGAGGAAGTATTTATTGAGCACGTAGTCTGCAGATAGCATTGTACCGGCACTGAGTAGAGGAAATCAAAACGGAATAAAATGCAGTTAACTAGTCCTTCCCCGCCCCCAAGTTCTACTCAGGCACAGGAGATGGAAGCACAGAACCCAGCTCACTGGGACAGTGAACAGCAGTTCACACACACACACACACACACACACACACACACACACACGCTCTACATACTTCCCATGCACCGCACGCTACACATGCACACGCCTACACACACGCACACACTTGCACGCACGCACATACGCATGCACACCCGCTTCCCATCCCAGTTAGAGGGAATCGCAGGTACCACCCCCCACCTCGAGCTGGGAGTCCTGGAGCTGAGGCCCCGCTCTCTCATCGACTCTCCCTGAGCCCACCACTGAGTCGCAGCCGGAGATCCAGGATACAGCGGGGATAAGATCTGCTTCACGCCCCAACCCTGTGCTGAGTACAGCAGCTGAAAAGAGGGTGAGGCTCCAGTCAGCCAGGCTGGGGTTCCATCCCCGCTCAAAACTAGAGAGAAAGAGAGAGAGACCTCATTCTCGCCCCACTTTCCCATCTGCAGCGTGGGGAGAAGTTAGCACCCGCCTGGATGCAGAAGCGCAGAAGCTGACACGAGCGAGGACATAGCTCAGCTCATCCCACAGCCCCCGCACGCAGTGAGTGTTCAGTAAAGGTAGGAATAATGGGGAGAGACAGAGGCTACACCCCACCCTCTCCTTTTGCAGAAACACCCACCCCGGGGTCCCTCCAAGGCACAAGCCGGCTGTGCTCAGCAACATATGGCTGGAGGGCCACTGGGGGGAGGGGGCGGGAAGGCCTGGCGAGCAGGGCAGGTGGGGGCAGGGAAGAGGAGGAGAAGGAAGGGTGCATTTGGGGGAAAAAAGAAAACCTCACACAAAACCGACAGAATTCCAGCCGATTATTCCTCCCGCTGCAGCTGTACATTAATGCGCGAGAAGGAGCGGGCGGAGCCTCGGGCCGGGCAAAGAAAACGCCCGCGGTCCTTTTAACAAGCCGTTGTCTGGCTTGATCTTGTCACTCTAAAGAGGGCCATTGAGAGGTATTCATGCGTCCGCCCTGGGGGGACAAAAGGGCCCAGTATCTGTACTGACTGCTCAGTTGCCTGCGGGCCGTGGGGCCTTTGTCTCCCCTTCCCTTAATAAACTTTCGGGAAGAGTTCATCAATCCGCTTCAATAGCTGATGTTCTCATTTTCAGAGGGAGAAGAAAAATAGCAGAAGGCCGGCGTGGGTTCTCTCTCTCTTTTTTTTTTTAGGAGGCATTCTCAATCAGAAGGGGAATGGGAAAGAGAGAGAGGGGGAGAAAGGCTGCAGACACCCCACTTTCAAGGGGGGAAGAGAACACATCCCCACCACAGCCACAGCCACAAATCCTAAATGGGAGCCCAGACAAAACCGCTATTCATGGGGCCTGGAGTCCACTGCCATCTGAGTGTCCCCGGCTGGCTGCGGCTGCGGGAGCCAGTCCCCTAGCAGGGGAAGGGGAGGCTGGGGGAGCTGTAGCTGCAGGGGGGCAGGAGGAGAGCAGCTCGTCTTAGAAGGAAGGTGTGGCTCCAAAGGAACAGCAGGCCGGAGCCCTCCTCCAGCTTCTCTTTTTGACCTGGGGTCACTTGGTTTCCTTCCCATCAGATGGTTTCAAAACCTAAAGGTGTTTTTGTTTCTTTGTTTGTTTTGATTAAAGGGGAGGGGGGTCAGTTTTTTTCTCCTCCAAGCAGTTTTTTCTTGTCTAAATAAAGCTTCTACTTCTAAGACCAGGGAAACCTCCAGCCTCGGTCTGGGGTGGAGTTTCAATCCCCAGCCCCTGTCCTGGAAGCTTCTATGCCCCTCAACTTTGCTTTGGGTTGTAGGAAAGGACCCCCAGCTCCTCACCAAAGGTGAGTGGGGAGTGGGCTGAACTGGGGAAGCGACAAAGAAGAAAGATAGTCCTATTATTCCTACAGTGCCAGGCACCACACTATTTTGGACTCAGTGTTAACTCACTTCTCACCACGATCCCACTTTTTAACTAACACGCAGTTTATCATGCTCGTTTTACTTGGGGAGACTGAGGCTCAGAGACACGCTCCCCGGGGGGATTCAGAGTCCCATAGCAAGAAGCTGAGGTCCACACTCGAGTCGTAGCAAATCCATAGTTCAAAATTCCAAACGAAGCTGCCTTCCTCACATCTGAAGGTAACAGTAATAATTGCTGCCACCAGTTGCGTTCTTAAAATGTGCCAGGTGTTGTGATCAGTGCTTTCCGCCCATCATTTTTCCAACAGCAGAGCGAGATGGGTCCTGTTATTAGCATGACCATATTACAGACGGGGTGACCGAGGCACAGGATAAGGCACTGGCCCACGTCAGACAAGCGGGAGGGCAAAGTCAGACTCTGAGTCGAGTCCCACGCTGGGGCTGGGCCTCGACTCCCACACTGTTCTGCCGTTGACGAAGGCAGATAGAGAAGGAAATAGAGGAACAAACGGATCTGACTGCTGCCCCTACCAAGCCTCAGAGGTGGGTGTCCCAGGGCCTGGTCCAGCTTCACAGTGCATGCTCCCGGCCACACGTGCGTGCACACACACACACACACACACCCTCTCCGCGTCTCCCCAGTGGCTCTAGTTCAATGTTTTAAAGGCCTAATGAGTGTTGACAAGTTTAATGAGTTTGTTTTAAAGAAGGGAGGGGGGACCTGGTCAAGTTGAGATTTCCGAGTCAAATGAATTAGTGGAGGCCGCCAGACTTCAGCTGACAGGCCTGGAAACCCTCCCGCCCGACTGCAGCCTTGAGCCACGGACCTCGGCTCCCCCAATGGGAGGCCGGCCCCACGCCAGACACCCAGACACCGGGGGCCCTGGGGGCCTCTGGGCAGCCTGCAGGCGCCTGGGTCCCAGTCAAAGCCCATCCTGCAACCCCCTTCCCTGCCAGCCCACCCCCGAGGGGCCCCTCTGTGCTGGACTTTCCTCCCCCACTGGGTCCCCAATGAGACGTTTGATTCAAACCCAGTTTGGCACTTGTTTGCATATTGATTGCGTGGTAATTAAGTGGCTTCATCTGTGGAGGGGATGCGCCACCTGCATTTCCAAGCTTCCTAGTCATGGGCTGAGACTGGCCACAGCCCTTGCTTCTGACCGTGCAAACTGGAATCCAGGGAGACTGGCTTCTGGCTGCCAGCAGGGAGTTTCGTCCGTGTTTGGTTAAAATAGGAATCTGTATTTTTTTCAGTGATGAGATGGATTGGGAAGGAGCTTGCACAAACCTGACCAGCCAGACGAAACAGCAGAGTTAAAATTAAAGCATAATAATTATGCCAAAAGTAAAGGAATGTATGAGCTTTGGCCCAGGATCTGGTGTCCCTGTGGCATGGCAGGCATGAGCAAAGCAAAATTAGTTGTCCCTTTGGCCCCTCCTAAGCCACCTGGGGGCTGACCTGAGTCCTGGACCCAAAGCCGGAGAGGCGGGGGTTCGAGTTCCTTTTGCTTCATTCTCTAGTCCTGGTCTTGGGCAAATCACTTAACCTCTGAGCCTCAGTTTCCTTATCTGTAAAATGGGATTAGTACGACTTGTAATGGTTCACAGGACTGTGGGGCTTGAGGGGATTGTGCTTGGCATATGGTAGATCCTCCACGATCCCAGAGCTGCATCCCAGCTGGAAACGAGCATGATCTCTAATAATTACAGCCTTGCAAATCAGCACAAGCCACCTCCCAGCCCACCCAACGTGGTCTGAATTTTTTCCTCCATTAGCCAGGGTAGCCCCACGACGTTCTTAGTTGTCAGCTGTCACCCTCGCCGCTCACCAGGAGAACATGGCCTAGTGGAGGCTGGGGAAGGAGTACGGCATCGCATCGCAGGGCCTTGGTCTACTTTATTATGTCGCGTTTTGTCGTCCATTAAGGAGAACAGAGTTGGAGCTGACACATCCCAGGCTGGGTCACGGTGTCCAGCTGGGATTCCAGGCCCCCTCCTCAGCCATTTCCCCTGGGGGTGCCCCTCCCATTCTTTAACTTTCCCCTAATCTCTGGTCTAAGGCAGTGGACTTTCTAGCGAGAATTTCTTTACAGACTGTTTTCCCCTTCCAGCTGGGAGCGTGGTGGGAGGGGGCCTAGATAAGGGCGGGGGGGGGGGGGGATGGGTCACTCCAAGTCAAGCGCACAGACCCTGTGACCCGCCTCTCTGGACAGAGCTGCTGTGCCTCTCTGGAGATTTCTTCACTTCCTAGGTCTCGCCATTGTTCGAGGCTGCAGCCAGCTGCGGGCGTTAATCTTTGCCATATTTGCAGTCCCCAGGAAGAAAGGCCCCCGTGCGACAGGGCTGGGCTAGGGGCCCCGTGGAATGGACGGAGGCTGAGATGCCAGAACGAGGAGCATGTGACCGCACACACGTCTCCTGGGCGAGTGAAGGCAGCATCACTGCACACTGGCATTTAAACCTTTCGTTGTCACTTAAACCTTTCTTGGGGAGCAGGGGAAAGAGCCGGATACTGAAGGCAGCCTTGGTTTCCCTGCTGGCTCGGCCACTTACGAGCTGGGTGACTTTGGGCTGACGACTTGCCTTCCCCAAGCCTTTCTGTTAAATGGGGGCAGATACATTTATCTGTATAGACAAATGGGCTGATCGTCACCCGTGCATCACGGAACTGATGTGGCCCCATTGGTACATATGTCCCTTAGTCTCTGGGGACACACAGGGACATCCACCTTTCAGCACCAACAAAGGCACACGCATATCGACACAACCACATACTCCTAAACGCACACTTTACATCACAGGAATAAACCTACACACACCAGCACCCAAAGACAGGGCTCCCCACCCAACCTAAACAGGACCTACTATTCCCGTCCTGACGCCCCAGATGCAACCCATCAGCAGCCACAGGTACACAGCACAGCGGGGATGACAACAAAACCCACACGAGAAACAATGTTCCCTTAACAGAGATCCCAACATCTACCTTCCAAGACACTCCCAAGGCCAACTGGGATCTCTCAGCTCATAATCCCAAGCACCAGTCAAAAACGTGAACGAGCACCCCGTGAAAGAAACACATCAGCAGGTCCTCTTGATGCATCCTGTGAAAGACCAGCCTCTCTGCTCTAAAGAGGAGCCACTCCCCAGGGACACAGGACCCTATGAATCAGTGGAGGGCATTCCAAAGTCGGATGCTGGCCAGAAAGCTGGTGTGTAGCAGCAGGAAAAGTTTGTGGCTCCTACATTCAGTCACTGGCTCTGCCATGTGCTGACCATGTGACTCTAGGGAGCTGAGCAAACCTCTCTGAGTTCTGCTTTCATTTGCAAAATTGGGATAATAGCTACCCAAGGGCAGGCCTGGGGGGTTAAGTGAGATGAGGCCTAGAAAGCACCTGGCACAGCTCCTGACAGGCAGCAAGAGGTGCCAGGTTGAGCACAGGCTTCTAATGAGACGTACCTGTCTGTCTGTGCCCAAAGGGCCAAGGCACCTGCTTGTGCCTCAGTTTCTGTATCTATCAATGGGCATAATCCTTCTTGGGAAGATTTCATGATTTCATTCTCATAAAGCACTTAACTCGATGCTTAGCGTGCGGTCAGCTCTCAATGGGCTATTCTCCTAAGAAGGTGTTTGATAAATAACTTTCTTGGCATCCAAGTCTTAGGTCACATACCACCTCCTCTGGGCCGGCTTCCCTGAGAACCCATCTACCATCACTTCCCAGGTAGGTCAGTCACTCTCTATCTCCTTCAAACCTTTGTCCACCTTCTGAAAATATTTTCCTATTTGTGGACATTCTCGTCGCCTACCTGCCCTCAGTGTGTACGCTCAGCGAAATCAGGGCCTTGAGCAGTTCGTGGCTGTACTCCCGGCCCCGAGAACAGTGCTGAGCACGTAGGAGGTGCTCAGTGCATTGCTATGAGAGTCAAGTGGGAGTGTAGCTCCACCTTCCTGGGGGCGCTGGTAGGGGGAGGGGAAGAAAGACGATGGACGTTGCAGGTGGAGGGGCCCTCCCTTCTCCTGCCCCTGTCCTCCCTGCAGACACATCCTGCCCCTCCTGCCCCTCCGGGGAACGTGAGTCCAGACTGCTGACCAGCCTTTCTGCTATGGCCTGGATTCTACCCCTGCCTCCTGCCAAGGGGCGGGTGAGCCTTGATGGGTTTACCTGGGTGTTAATCCCCCAACAATCCCCCCTGGCCTGACTGGAGAGCCAGCCTCCATTCTTGTCCTGGGTCTAATTAAGCGCCTGAAATGCCACTTCCCCTTTCAAACCAGGCTGCTTTTCTCCGAGGCGAGGCAGGTAAAGCCCGGCCTGCTCTTTGAAACAGAGGAGGCCGGAAGCCTGGCAGGTGCAAGAAGAGGAGGGGGAGGCGCTGAGAGGCCTGGGGGTTGAAGGGAGAAGGCTTCTGCCTGCCCCTCCTCAGACAGGACAAACACCTGCAAATCTTCTAACCTGGGATGCTTAACCTTTCAGGGACCCCAGTTCTAAAAGACCCAGGAAAAGCTACAGTTCTCGGCCCAGGGAAATGCACAAGATCAAGAATTCCATTCCAGGGCTTCATGGTCACCCCTGAAGCCTCTACAGTCCCCAGGTTGATGTGATGCCACTTTCCTTTAAATCTTTATCTAGATGGATGGATGGATAGAGATATAGATCGAGATAGATAAATCTAGACTGATATAGTCTCAAATGCAACAAGATTACCTCTGAGGAAAAAAAGAATTCTCAATTTTAACATTATATACCTTTTCTGACTTGAAACTTTACAAGCACGTATTACTTTTGTAATGAAGCTTTCAAAAGCATGTAACAAAACTATGGGCATATATATTCTAGAACAGGGTGCATTTGACTTCAGGAATTCTCAACTTAGAAACCTTTATGAATTATCGATTCAGCACAAATTCCTTTTCTTTCATCTCATGTTAATCAGGCACCTCCTATGTGCCAGCCACCTTTTCTGTTTTAACTCATTTGCTCCTTTTGTGATTTTTGTCCCCATTTGGCAGATGAGAAAAATTAAGGCTCAGAGAGGCGAAGCAATTTGCTCAGGGGACCCACAGCAGAAGGCTATGTCTGGTCTTCTGATTCTGAGCTCTTTCTGTGGCCCCCCAAGGCCGCTTTTGAGTGTAGGGGCTGAGGGTCCAGTGCTGAGATGAATGTGAGTGTGTGGGAGGCCAACCCCATGGTGTGGGTGGGAGTTGGGGATAGCACAACAGGTGCCCTTGCACATCAGACGCTCAACAGAGGCAGGTGACAGTAATAAAGGGTGAGAGACCCAGTGACTTTGGAAGAATGCTCCTTCGTGGTGCCTGGTTCAATAATCTGGAGACCTGGCCCCTGTTCTAACTCCGCTCTTGATTTGCAGTGCAACGTGGAACAAGTCCCTCCCCCTCTCTGGACCTAGTTTCTCCATGGGTTGCACTAGACCGGTGTCTCCTGAGGATGACCACGACCATAGCAGCTTATCCAAAAGCCACGCCCCTCAGATGTCCTAAATCAGGACAGCACCCAGGTATGCATTCTTTGCAAAAGTACCTGTGTGACTCCGAAGCACACCTTTCTGCCCTCCAAGCTCATGGGTCTTTCCATCTTGCACACCCTACCTACCTCAGATCCCCCTTCCTGGACCGTGGCAGGATGGCGCCGCAACCCAGCCACACCCCTAGTCCCCCTATGAAGCACAGAAAGTAACTGCCTCCCCTGGTCACAAAGCAAGCTTTGCAGGTAGACCCCAGTGTCTGGAGGACAGCCTGTGCCTATCCAAAGAGACCTCCTAGCCAGGAGAGAAAGTTCTCTAATCAGGGGAATTGAAGGGGAGGGAATCATTTGTCACCAGATAAGCAATATCGGCTTATCTCTAAAGACCAATAACCACAGCCTGGGGCTGATTCCGGGCGTACACAGAGCTTCTATCTCCTCTCCACCCCCTCCTCCGGAGTAGCCTCAGATAGAAGGTGGCACTGCTCCTCCCTAGGACAAAGCCCTGTCTCACCAGGGTCCTGTATCAATGCGGAGCACACGGGTTTTTGACTTCTTCCCCTTCAATGCATACATGCCCAGAGTATCAGAGCTCAAAGGATCCTCACCTGCTGCATCACCTCCTGCTCAGAACCCCAAGGTGCCATGGACCACAGTTTGAAAACCACCTAGCGCCTCATGCCTGGCCATTGTTTGGACAAAGGGGCAAGGACCAGAGACATTAGGTGGCTTGTCCAGAGTTACACAGCAGTGAGTGCTAAAGCCAGGGCCTCTCTGTGGGTGGGAAGGTCTGAATTCCTGCCCTCGCCACTAGACTGCACTTCCTTTTCCTCTGGGCTTTCTTTTTCCTTGTCGCTAAAGTACCCTTCAGAGGGCCACATCTGTGGCATCTGTCAAGTTTCTTTCAAGATCCCAGTACGTGATCATGGGTGCTGGGACTGTGGGTGGTTCTGGCTTGAGCCACAGTCTCTCCTGGGCCTGAGGATCTGGGGTTCAAGGAGAACGGGAGAGGGTGTGGGGCTCTAATTTTCCAGATGAGGCAAGGAGAGGGGCTGGATTCATGCCCTTCAGGCCACTTAGGGTCCTCTAAACCCTATTAGGAGAGGCCCTTCCTTCTCTATTTCCTTCAGCTAACCTCTGTGCCTCAGCCCCCACTCTGTGAAATGGAACTGAAAAACATGTATCACATTAAACGCAAAGAGAGATGGACTGCGGGGCTGGGAAGGGGTCATACTACCCGTGGCTGCCTCAACCCCAGCCTTCGAATCCCTGGAAGCGAGACCTCACCCAGCCTGGTTTGCTCCTCTACCAGCGTGCCTGGCAGCAGTCCGGTTACCTGTCCCTCCTTCGGGCTCACTCATGCCACGCCCTCCGGACCTCAGCTCTTCCATCTGCCAAATGGCCAGGTGACCCATTCCACTCTGAAGTACCCTTTGGGATCTCAGCCTGGAAAGGGAATCCAGGGTCCCTTTAATTGACCTAGTAGCCAGCCACAGCCTTCGAACACCTGAGCATCCATCGGGTGGGAGGAGTCTGGGAACAGTCTTTTCTCTCCCTCCTCCCATCTCAGAATGGGGATACCTTCTCCTTACACCTCTCTGCTCACCCTCTGTTCTCCACCCCATCTGTACCTCTCTTACTCCTGGTCTCTCCACACCTCCGTTGCCTTTTCTGCTCAGTGCATCACTCCCTTGCTAAAATCCCCTCCTTGGTTCCCCAGTGCCTTGGGAATAAGTCCCAAGTCCTTAACTCGGCCTAGAGCAGCCATGACTTGGACTCTAGGGATGTCATCCCAGCACAAAGTAGGGGTTAATAAAGAGTTGTAGGATGAACAGATGAAGAGCCAGAGGCCTTCAAAGCACTTCTAAGTCAAGTCATCTCATTAGCTAAAACCTGCCCTATGGTTGGGGAGAGGATGTGACTGGAGGTGGTGTCGAAAACCCTCACCTGCCTCCTTTACACCTAGATGTTTCCACCTTCTCCTTCAATCACCACATAGTGCTCACCCCTGCCATCCCATCCTGCTCACCAAGGCTACCTGGCCTCTACCTGGAGGGAACAGAACTCACCTAACCGTGGCTGTCGGGCCCCAAGAACTGGCTCTGTTTCTTTCTGCCTTCTTCCCCTGGCCTTCTGTTGAATGAGGTTCTGTCCACGGGAGCTACTTATTTCCTTTAAACAAGGAAGGATGCTATTCATTTGCAGCTGGCTGAGTACTTGTCCCCGGTCTACTCACCCCAAATATGGTGATTACTTAAAGATTTACAGCCTCTATTATTTTTCAAGTCATAAGAGAGTGGCCTCTAGATTGAAAGCAGCCGTGGGGGAGAAGGTAGAAGCAATTGGAGAGTAATACTTCTCCAGCCTCCCACTTTGCTCTGCACTTTATGTGATTATATTGTTGACTCTTCCCAAAGCACTGTGAAGCTGTCATCCATGGGACCGTTTTGCAGATGGGGACCCTGAGGCTCTCATGGCCCCTCACTCAAAGTTACCCAGATCTTTCAGGCTGAGGATGGGGCTTTTCCTCCTTCATCCGCCCTCTGTGTCCCCCTCCCCCTCTCAGACACCTCCTCTAGAGCATTGCAGGAGAGTGGCCTCTGCCCACAGGACATCACTTATCCCAGCCCCGCAGGTGGCCACAACTGGGATGACTCTTGGAGACCTTTGGACTCAACTCCCAGGGGTCACAGAAGAGGAAGGGAAGGCCTGAGAGAGACAGAGCGCGCGTGTCCAAGTCACACAGCACTCAGCGACAGATAAGGCCTGCTTCCACGGCTGTAACTTTTCTCCTTTCTCCATCACCCGCTCCCAAGAAAGCCACCGACTCCCAGCAGCAGCAGCAAGGAAGTCTAGCGTCCCATGCCCCCCCCACCCCCCTTATGGGGCAAGTGACCCAGCAGAGAGAGGCTTGGCAGACGACGCCCTGCGCCAGGCCTGGCTTCCCCTCGCCCGAGCTGGGGTTTTGTTGTGGGGTTTTGTGCGTCCTGTTTTGTTCGGTCTCCCCGCCCCTTCCCGCTCGGGGGCCAACCCCCTCCCATCCCCCACCATCCCCCCCCCCGCGTCCCCTCCCCCTCCGGGGCTCCCAGCGCGCCCGCTCTTGACTTCATCCACTAAGTCAATAGCCCGGGCGCGGGCGGACCCGCCCCCCCTCCTCCCGCCCCGCGCCGCCCCCCGGTTTTCTTCTCGGGATAATGGGGGCTCTTTGTGGCCTAATCAGCCTCCTGAGGGGCCGGGAGGCCGGGGGCGCTTCCCCCGCGGCCGTCGGTGGAAATGAAAGCGGGATTAGGCCGGGGCCTCGGCCCACAGCATCGTAAAGCGCCACCAGGCATTCGCCCCTTCAAAGCCCCTTTCGGGGGTTTGGTTACTTTATTTCTAAAGTTGTTTGTATTTCTAAAGTGGCCATTGAGGCGCGAGCGGGGGCCGCGCCGAGAGGGCGGCGGGGAGGGGGGGCGGCCAGGGGGAGGAGGAGGCACTCTGGGGTCCCCGCCCCCTCCTCGGCCCCAGGACCAGTTTTCAAAGCGCTTTTCGAGGCCCCGTTTCCTCCTGCTCCCAGCCGGGAGGAGGGGGCCCTGATCCCCACTCATCAGATGGGGAAACTGAGGCTGGGGCACTGGAAATCGCTGACTTATGGCTCCGCATCAGAGGATGGCTTCACGGGATTCAAACCCACCAAGCAGCCGGGAGGGGACGAGGGTTTTTCTTTTTCTTTCTGTTTTTTAAAGGGGGAGACGCAAAGGAGGCATTGACAGCGCTAATCGCCCAGGTCGCCCCGCGAAGCGCACCAGCTAAGCTGCTTGCTCGTGGCCTGCACAGGCCAGGGAAAGGGAAAGTCCTAAACCGAACACAATTTGGCCCCTGGGCAGAGGGAAATTCAACCTTTCTTTATTCAAGGAAGTTCCAGAGCCTCTTTTCTCAGGTTCACTCCCAGCACCTCCAATAAACCCCAGAAATGCCGACGCAATAATTCAGAATCTTCCCGCAATAATTCAAAATCTTCCCCCATCGCCGAAGATGAGAGGGTGCGGGCAGAGACTCTGATTTGGGCTATTTGCAGGCAGTCGGAGGGAGGAGGATGGAAGATGGGGCATGCACCCCTGCGGGGCATGAAGCAGAGAAACGGGGTTTCTGCTGGCTGCGCCCTCGTCCCACACACATACATGGGGATTTCATTTCATTATCGAGCTTTTTGACCCGGGGAAGAGCAAATCCAAGCTCCAGAAGTTCAGGCAAGAAGGAAAATTGCAAGCGCGAGGAGCGCGGGGGTGGGGGGCTTGGTGCACATTTGGGGGGAAGCAGCGAGATGCGTGCCCTGCCTCCGCACCAGCGGCGTTTGCGGTGTCCATGGTTACGAGCGCACGCGGGAGACAAGGCGATTCTGCAGGCTTCCCTGGGGACCGAGAGGATTCCGGAAGGTTCCTAAGGACCTCCTCCTGACCCCTAACTACCCAGAGGTTGTCACTCTGGAGACCAACTTGAGCTCGGATCTGATTTTCGTGTCTATGCAGCCCAGAGGAATACACTACAGACGTGTAGCCCAGATTTTAGGGAACCAGAGACCTCGACCCCAGTCCCACGATCTCCACGCAAAAGTATACACCACGCACTACAAAAATATCCACACATCCTACGGAACTTCGTGCGAATGTTGCCTTCTCTCCACCGTCCCAGGTCACCTAGAGACTCAGGGTCTGAATTCGAACCCGCAGCCGTAGTGGTCCCGCGCCACCTGTCACCCGCGCTGAGGGTTGGGGCCGTGGAACGGGCTGCGGAGAGGCAGCCGCCCTTTTGCCTGGGGATCCGCTGGGTCTGGGACCCCAGAAACATTTAGGGTGGAGTTTTCCAAGCTACTTCTGGAGCCGGACGCCCCACCCCTTTTTCCGTCCGGTCCAGGGCCTCTTTGATCTTCAGTGGTTTTTCGGCTTCAGACAAAGAGCGCAGGGAAGGCGGGAGGCTCCGGGGACCCGCAGCCTGGCCGCTCCCCCTCCTCCTCTCGCTCGCCCAAACCGAGGTCCTCGGTGACGCCTGTGACTCCTGGGGTTAGGTTGGGGGACTGCCTGCTAAATTCAGCCCTGGCCCCAAACATCCTGATGTGCTCACAGACAGACCTGCACACACACACACGCGCGCACACACACACGCGCGCGCACCATTTACACTCAGATGCACACAGGCAGCCTGGCAGAGGCAGGCGCACTTGAAATCCAGGTAGACACCACGTCCACACGCGCACGGAGACACTTTCTGTTTACCGTGGGTTTGTTCATTTC
Organism: Cynopterus sphinx; assembly: GCA_030015415.1. Taxonomy (NCBI): domain Eukaryota; kingdom Metazoa; phylum Chordata; class Mammalia; order Chiroptera; family Pteropodidae; genus Cynopterus; species Cynopterus sphinx. The sequence continues at coordinate 120,027,860 of CM057387.1, forward strand.
CTTTCTCAACCACCTGGCTCAGAACTGCTTCATGAAGGCAGGGAATCTTATTCGTGGACACTTTACACAGTGCCTGGCACATAGTAGGTGCTCAACAAATATTTACAGACTGAAGAAATTCACCGTGCCCCGCCCCCACAGAGGACATTTCCCTTCCTTCCTTCCTTCTTTCCTCCCTCCCTTCCTTCCCTCTTTTCCTTCTCTCTCTACAGACAAAAGGGGAGCTTGGTATTTGTGCTTAACCTCAGAAAAAGCCCCTTCCAACAACGAATAGGAGGGACAGGCCGCGCTCTTTCTGAAAGAGGAAGCAGCACCCGCCAGGCTGAGGGCAGGCTCTCAGCGCCCCCACCCCACTCGTCTCCTCATCCCGGGCTCTGGCTTCCAGAATCAGAAGCTCCCTCAAGAATTCTGGCGTCACCAAGAAACATATATGTAGAGTTCTTAATGGGGTGAGACCCCCTGTATACTGTCTACAAAATTCTGCCTGTATGAACATGTGAGAATGACCAGTTTCTAACGTTTTATCTGATTCGGGCGAGGCCTCAGGATTCCCCCCCCCATGGGGAATTGTTTTCCCCTCTCCCCCATGGGGCGAAACTGAAACCCAGAGAGGTTGAGGGAACCCCAGATGACATTGCTAGTGAGTCAGATGCAGAATGGACACTGGAACCCTTACTTCCTGGCTCCACCACAATGCACTTGACTTCTCCCGGATCCCCCCTGCCTTGCGCAGCTGGGTTCACACAGGGATAGGGGGAGCAGGCCATCGGAAGAGGGAATCGATCACTTAATGGCCGGGGATTATTCGCAGTGCACTGGACCCAGAGCGGCATGAAGGCTTCAGCTCGCGCCGTGTAGGAACTTCACCCTCATTCCCCCTCCGGTCTGCAGTGTCCGGCGCCGGGCAGTGGGGACAGTGGCCCGTGCGCTCTGCTTCCCAAAGCCGAGAGCTTGGGAGGGGCGGTAGCTGAACCCCGGCAGGCAGTGAACCCCGGACGGACCTGTTTACTCAGCGACTCTCAAATGGGCTCCCCGCCCCCTCTGCTCCGAGTCCCGACCGGGTCCGGCGCGTGGGCCGGCCCCTTCCCAGCGGCCCGGGTCGGAGCGCGGAGCCGGGGCCCCCGCCTCGGGGTCGGCCTCCTTCCCGCCTCTAATTAAGCGGCGGGATCGCAGCGAGCCGCCGGGCCGCGCTGTAATATGATGAACTGCCTTTGTGCCCGTGTCACCGAAAGCGCTTCTGATAAGGGGAAGCCGCGGAGGATCAAAAGGACGACAGCGGCCCGGCCGCCTCCCGCGGCCCGGCTTTGCGCGCTCATCCTCTCCGCCCGCGCGCGCTCCCTCCCGCCGGCTGTCTCCGGGTCCCCGCGGTCTCTCCTGATCTGCTCGTCCCAGGGCCAGCCTTTTGGTGACTCCGAGTCTCTTTGTCTTTCTTCCAGACACCCCGAGCCTCCCTGGGTCCCTCTGCATTTCTCAGCGTCCGCAGACACTCCAGGCAGGTTCTCTTCTCCCGCGCCTGGTCGCTCTCGCGCTGCATTTGCGCGCACGCGCTCTCCTCCTCTTTGCTGACACTCTCGTCCCACCTCTGTGGCTGTCTCCCCGGTTTCTGCCTATCCCTCTCTTGGTCTGGATCCGGGCTCGGGCCCAGCGCGCGACCAAGTCTTGGAAAGGTCCTTTAGAGGACCTGCTGTCTCGGGAAACGAACCGACCCATCCGCAGCAAGCTTGCAGGGCTCCGCGGCCCTTTGCAACCCGCCCTCCCCTCTGCGGGACAGAAGCCCAGACCGGTGCCCTGGAGTGCCTTCGGGGTCTCTTTCAGAGCGTGACTTGGGGCGCACACAACTTCCCCCCAACCCTCCGGAGGCTGCTGGGGCCCGCGACGCTTTTCTTCTCCCCTGAGGCTGAAGTTCCAAGTGCAGCCGACCCCCTCTTTGGCATTCGCGTCCCTAAACTCCTTCCTTTGGCCCCCACCTCCCCTTTGCCCTCGACCCCTTCTCTTCCTCCTCCAGGCCCCTCCCTCGCCTCCCCCCACCGCACCCTCGTATTCTCTCCCGATTCCTTCCCTGCATTGCCTCCCCCCCCCAACTTTGAAGTTTTGTAGAGATCTATCTACTAATGGCGAAGTTTCCCCCTTAGGTCACCGTTCTGCCTTGATTCGATTTGGGAAGGCAAGTTCCCTCCCTCCCCTTGCCCGACCCCAGCCGGGGCCAATCGCTCCAGAGCAGGTCAGAAAGCGCTGACCCCATTTCCACCTTTTCCTCTTTTCATCCAGAGTTGGGGGAAGGGAAGGCTTAGGACAGCAAAAACTGAGGGGAGCATTCCAACCCTCCAATCCCCTCTTACCCTCATCCCCAACTGGGTTTCCTAATTACCTCATTAGTCTGGAGTGGGAGAGTGAGATGAGCAATTTTTTTCTGGAATTCCTGGAATGTGCTCCCCCCTTTTGTCACGGCCTTCAAGGCCCCCAAGCCCAGCGAGAACCTCTCATTTGGGGTTTCTATTCTGTGCTCTTAGTGGCAGGAAGGATCCCCTGAACCAGGCACTGTCTCTTCAAGGGGTTTTAGTTCTGTCTGGCTTTAGACCATGGACTCCTGGGGCCAGAGCCAGGAGTCTTGCACATTTCGTGTTTACGTCCTTAGGTTCCCATTAGAAATGAAACCTCATCACCTTTGCTGATGATGGCAAACAGGAACTCTAAAGAGGCAACCTGGAAGGAGATTTTATTTGCTCAGCCCTCTCTCCCTATATAAAAGTGTTTTTATATAATATTATTCATATATAATGTAATGTATAGTAACTATCATTTTCGGAGAGACATTATATATTTTTTAAAGCCCAAATAATCACCTTACTGCTTTAAGGCGACTGTTATATGTGCTTTTAAATCCTTCCATGTAAATTCCACTGAAAAATTTGGAAAGCTGTGGAAGGGGAGGCGGCGGCAGGGGTGGGTGGGGGGAGGTTAATCCGGGTTTAACGCTGCGATGCCGTCTTAGGACCAGGGTTAGCCCGATTGCGTTATCTCTGCCCAACATTTGAGACGCCCATATATCACCCAGCCAAATAGCTCGGAGAGCAGCGCAGATGGCTGCCGTGGTCGCGCCTCAGGAAAATGTGTTATTAATATCTAAAAACTTCCCAATACTGTCTGGTAAATCTCCCCTCCACCATTCCAAATGATGAATTCGTTTGAAGTCTTCCCCTCGCCTCGTCTTTCCCGATGTCTCTCTTCTCTCTTCATCTTAGCCAGGCTTATTTCAAACTGGTAAATATCTAATTCCTTTCACGGCTGGGCCGTGGCTCGAGAGTCTATTAGGTACAAATGCCTGGAAACAGCCGGTGTGTGGCGGTGCGTGGCGGTGCGTGCCCGGAGGTGAACAGAACCCGCAAGCCCAGGCAGCGGGGGACCCCACCCTGTTTAGAAATGCGACGGGGAGACGGGCTGCGCGGGGTCCCCGATCTGGGAGCCAAGCCCTTCCCTCGTGCGCCCCTGGGACCCCCTCCTGGTTCACTTTGGAGTACCAGAGGCTCCCCCACCCCCAACACACAGCTCGTCGCGGCTCGGGTCCCCTCCACCCCACCCCAGCGCCCCAACGGCTTCCCTGGCTCTCGGGGGCGGATAATTGCGCTCCTAGCCTGTTCTCCCTTGTTTAAAGTTTGCTTTCTAAATGTCTTCTATTAGATTAGCTTCGTTCATTCCCCCTCCAACCTTATCTCCTTCTGTCTCTTCTCTCCCGGCCCGTCACACTCGATTTAGGCACGAGTTTATCTGGCCAACAGTTTGCCGACTTTGTTTATTTACCGCGGGTTCCGGGGCTGCGAGCGAGCGAACGCCCGTGTTTGCCTTTGTAACAGTTATCTCCCCTTGTTATTCTTCCTTAGCCTCAGCTCCCTCCTCCTCCTCTCCTCTCGGGTGGGAGGGAAGAAAGGGGGGCGTCTAGTCTGCCCTGTGTGGGCTCAACCCGCTCGCCAGGAGCTCCCTCCCCCGGGATATTTCCCCCCAAGCGCACCCCCCTCTCGGCTCACCCCATCCCCCCATCTCCCGGCCCCCACCCCCTCCTCTCCCTCTGGTCTCACTGAAGAGCCACCGCGGAGCGCTGCCTAATGCCGGGGAATTGCTCGACACCCTCCCATCTTCCTCCGAGCCCCCATTATGCGAAGCTGATCCCACTCTGAACAGCTTCAAATCCCGCCTGGACTCTGTTTGATTAGATTGCCAACCCGGGGTAATCCTTTGATTTGGTGGAGTGTCAATTACCTTTCTCTAAACACACATTTACAGAGGAGGGAACTTGTTGGTTTAAATCAATGCAGATTGTTTCTTGATAAATGGACTATCTTCGTCCCCTCCCTCGCTCCCTCTGCCAAGGCCCCTCTCCCTCGGAGCCCCCCTCCCTTCCCCTTGCCGGTTCTCGCCCATCCGGTAAACAATGCCCCTTCCAGGTGTGAAGACGGAAAAAAAAAAAAAAACCGGTGTGGGCGGAGGGGAGCCGTGCCCCCCTTCCCCTATTCATTCGCTCCCCCGGAGCCTAATTAAATTTGGCAGGTCCTTGTACACACAATCAAAACAGCTTCCTCCAGTGTAGCAAACGACCGAAAACCGCATTAGCAGCTATCGCCGCTGCCAAATTAAATTGTTTCCCACCTCCTTTTACAAGTGTCTAAAACCGACACTCGGGGGCTCTCCCTCCTTTCCGATCCTTCTCCGTCATTTCCCACTCCGCACCTGTAAGTTTGCCGCTTTGAAAATAAATTAAGGGAAAATGCAAAGAAACACAAATCTGCCTCTCACACATACCCCTCCTAGGACGCCACCTCATATGGTCTTTCCTTCTAGGAAGATCAGCAAATTCTCGGATGGACTTTGACATTGGTAGCCCCCCCTCCTCCAAAGAAAAATGCACATTGTCTTTTTAATCTTATTTTACCCCGCTTATTTCATATTAATTGTGACCCCAATGGGGTTCCTATCCTAGAGACCAACAGTAGAGCCTCAACCATTTGGTCAGTTTCAGCCTGAGTTTGTGTATTGTCAGATGCATAAAGCTTTGGTGTTTTTATTATTATTATTATTATTATTATTATTATTATTATTATTATTGTTATTTGCTATTATTATTATGATTATTGCTCATTTCTTCACACTCAATCCCTCGTTTGCCACAGAAGAATGATTTGACTCTGCAAACCCCTATCAAATTTCCTACAAGAGTCTCCCTAGGCTCAGGTCGGCAAAATCTTGTTCTTTTCTAAGTCCCTCCTCAAACTCTTTTCCGGTTGGGTCTATGGCCTGTCTCTCCCCTGATCCTCGGAGCAAGGATGACGAGAAGAGAGTCCCGAGTGGATGAGGGCGAGAAACTGTCCATGCCCCTCTCCAGGAGAGCAGAACCTGTCCGGAGCCCCTATCTGCAGCAGCCTGTGAATTCTCACAACCAACAATCCTAATAACTCAGTCTTAACAAGGATAAGAGCAAAAAAAAAAAAAAAATATGAACAGCCTCATGAATATCAGCCCAAGGGGAGCAGGAGTGAGCTGTTCAGAGATGAAAGTGCACAGAAATAAAAGCTCAATTTAATCTGCTTTAAAACCCTTCAACTTAACGTTTGTGCTTCAAACTCTGAGAGTGAGGACTGATTGCGGATAAATAGTTTCTTACCATGCCTGGAAGCTATTACACCCCTCTCCAACACAGTTTCCCATTCAGCAGTCCCAGTTTTCATTACCAGCTCTAATAAGTCTTAACATTATTAAATGCCAAGCGGACGATAGGAAAAAACGGACTCAGGGAGGGATCTCTCTTTAGCGCTTAAAGAGGAGAGCTCTTAAACCCCTTCTTCCGAGGCTCCCCGCCACGAGAGGGACGACCCCCGGAGAAAGCATTTGTAGAGAGCGAGGAGCCAAAACAAAGTTTGTGGGTGTGCACCCCTCCCCCTGCTCTGCCCATGGGGCCTCTCTGCCTCTCCCCACCTGGCCGACTTGGGAGGAGGTTGGGAGATCTTTTCACCTTTAACCTGCCCGTGAAACTGCTGTCTGGGGCCTGGGAGAGAGATGAACTGGGCAGTTCACTGAGGTGCCTGCGAACTGACTCAGGTACCACACCGGGAGCTGATCCGGGTTGTCCACAGATGCGCTGACAAGCCCACGGACACACTGTCCCTTTGCACCCATCTACCTTCACACTGCACGCCCACGCAGAATCCCACTTGCTCATAACACAATCGGCGCACCCTGATCCAAAGGCCCACGGGCAGCCGGTCACACTGAGACACAAGCGCCTACATAGCCATCTGACACACAGTCGCAATGCCCAGCGTGCCCGCTGTCACTCAAAAACTGCAGGGCTTTTCCGACACCAGCCTGCCGCTTTCATTTCATTCCTACGACTCCTCTCCCAGACTCTCAGCCTCTGCACTCCCCACCCCACCCCCCATCTGGAACCGCCAGGCCCCTCGTCCAGCCCTGGAGACTTGGAGCTTCCTGGTTCTGCTGCAGGAAAGACCTCTATCCAGCGAAGTTGCCTGGTAGCTGGTTTTGTAAACCCGGACCAGCCCTGGAAGCCTCAAACTCTCTTGAGTCAAAGGGATTCCCCAACCCACACAGTGTTTCCATCCTCCTCAGCTTCCTTCTTTCTCAACATTCATCTATTGTGTTTCCTCACAGACTAAACTGCACATACCCCTGCGCCCCCCCAACACACACACAAGCACACCTAAAGCCTCTCCAAATAAAACCATATCTCCTTCACTTCGCCGGGGCTACCTCCCAGAGGCAGTGTCTGCTGTGTGGTAATTGGCTGGGAAAGATTATTTGAATTTTATGTCCCCCACTCTACAGGAAAAAAAAAAAAATACTAAGCCCCTTTCCAATTTGAACCGAAATAAGGACTGGGTCCCCTCCTCCAGGGGTGCCTCAGCCAAGCCAGAGAGCGTCGCTGAGTTCAGGGCTCCACCCGCTGCAGACCCTAGGCCCCAAAGCAGCCCCGGCACAGCGGGGTGCCAGGCACAGCTCACTCCCTTTCTTCCCTGGCCCTTTTGTCCCTAGTGGGACGGGGCTCCACTTAGGGCCTTGACTGTCAATAGTCTGCCCCTTCCCCAGCTCTGGGCTGCTCTCATGGGAGGCTACCCCTCCATCTCCCTCCCCTGCAACCGGGCCTCTGGGGGCTGGGCCTCGCTGGGCGTTGTCTTTGCAAGTGGGCTTTGTCTGCGAAGTTCATCTTCAAGGTTGGGAGAGAAGACTGAAACTGGAGAGAGTCCTGGGCTAGGAATTCACAGGATGCAAAGAGAGAGGGGCCTCAAGAAACCTCGGGACGGAAACTCTAACCTAATGTGCTCTTTATAAGTTTCCCCCATTTCTCCAAAGCCACCGTTTTGCAGGTTCTCAAGGCCGCTGTCTTTCCTGCGGCTTCCCTGCGTGTGCCTGGGGATCTGCTTCTGTTCCTGGGTCAGTCTTTGTAACTCTGGGACTTCCAATTCTCTCTCTCCCCACAGTTCTACTTAATGGACACTTACCAAGTGTCAAAGACAACTGTGAGGGGTGGGGGTACCGAAAAAGGACGTTTTCCCTTCTGAAACTTCCTGCTCCAGTCAACGAAAACACAATCCCCTTTCCCCCCACGCCTGCAGGCGCTTGGAAGGTGAACACCTTTCCTAACTGGCGGCGAGAAAAATCTGAGCGCTGGCCTCAGATTCCAGCCGGCCCTGCAGCCTCCCCGAAAGTGGGGAAAGGCCATGTGGAGGCCCAGTCTCTCTCCTCCACGGGATCCTCCTCCTGGGGCATCTGGGCACTTCCCCTCATCTCCAGGTCTAGCCGGAGCATCTTATTAGGGTCCCCATCTGCCTCCCCCTCCGCCACTGTTTCGTTTGTGGGCCTGGCAGCACGCAACTGTCCTCGGCGGCGGCCCACGCGGGCCTCGCTAATTTTTATTGATTGCAGCGGCCAGTCAACTGTCAGGCGGGGTTTCAAGGGACCGTTTAGAGAGCGTGTGCGGGGCTGGTTAACAAATTCATTTAGGGAGCCTCAGGCCGGCTCCTCCTTCCTCACACCCCCGCCCCCTTGCCTGAGTTTCCTATAAATAATAGATCGACACCAGGACCTGCAGCCAAAACGCCCCCCGGGAGGACTCGCGCGTCGGGGAGGACTCGGTACCGGAGCCCTGGGCTGGACTTGGCGCGCGGTCAGCGGTGCACTGACCTGCAGCCGGGCTCCTGGGGGACGCAAAGGCCGTCTGCGCCCGGGCTTGGGTCCCAGTCCAGCCCCAGGGTGCACCGAGGGGGTCCGATCCGCCAACTCTGAGAAGCTCCTGGCTGCCCCAGGGCTGCAAGGACTCCCGCCAAGGTGCTGTCCTCCAGTCTGGGGCGGCGGAAGCGACCCACGGACCCGCACACTCCGGCGTCGCGGCTCCCGGCAGGTTCCCTACCTTTGTCGCCCAGGATGCCATCGATGCTGTGTTTGGCTTTCTTCTCGCCGTCGTCCTCCTTCTTGTCCGTTTCGTCGTCCTCCTCCTTCTTCCCGAACTTGATTCTGAGCACGCGGCTAATCGAACTCACTAAACCTCAGAAATTCAAAGGCAAAAGAGCGAGTATAAGTTATTGGGGCAAGACGACTGCGGCCACCTGGGTCCCTGGGAGAAAGTCCCTACGCCCCTTCCTCCTAACGTACTGAAAGTGGAGTCACACCCACATTTAAGCATTTCTACCTACTCGAAGGCACGAGTACAGTCACCAACGGAGAAAAGTCCCGACTCCAACCTGGGGCATTCCGAGGGTGACAGAAGCACCCACCTGTGCACTCCGAAATACGTCTTGCACATACTTGTGCCTTACACTATTACATGCCCTAGATGCACTCATACGAACAGCCACCTCCCCAGGACTTGCTTGGAGGCAGGCCCTCCAGCCCCTGCTGCTGCCATTCCACACTCAGGTGTGTCCCAGCCCTGCGTGCCTGAATGCCCACGTATGCATGTACACACACGCGCACACCCCAGGCAACCTTCCCTCTCACGAGCAACATGGTTAAGGGCCTCCACATTAGGGATCCACTAGTGGCTAGTCGCAGCAACAGAACCAGACAGGGTAAGAGGGTCCAGGGAGCCCACGGAGATCAACCCTCCTGGGACAGACCCATCTCCAGGCCACTTCTCTGAGAAAGTGCCTGGGGAGCTTCTCTTATCACTAAACCTTATAAGTTAACTTATTGTTCCTTCCTTTCTTCCTTTCCTTCTTCCCTCCCTCCACCACCTTCCTCCTCCCTTTCTTTCTTCCATCTCTCCACTCCCTTTTATTTCCCCTAATTTCATCTCTTTTCTTTGCTTCTTTCCTCCTTCCATCCTCCTTTCGGTTTTGATTCTCTCCTGTGCTCTTGCTCCCCTTTTCTCTCAACTTTTCCCTGTGTTCCCCACCACCCATCATCTCTTCTCTTCTCCCACGTTCAGCCCCCCACACCTGGAGCTCTGGTTAGACTTGGGCAAGCTCTGCTGGCTCAGCTGCCTTCTCACCTGAGGGCACGGTGCTACGGTCGCAGTGCCCATCCTTCAGCAGCCGGTCTCGGATCTCCCAGCTGAACATGCCGGGGTTTTCTCTCTTGTACTCCTCGATCTTTTTCTCCACATCCGGAGTCGCCACCTGCTTCAGGGGTGCAGGTGGGAAAGTAGGAGTGGAAAGATGGGGTGGGGGAGGGAGATATTTTAATATTAACCTCCCAAGAGCCCCAGGACAAGCTGGTGGCTCTGGTCACTAAGTCCCCCTTCTGAGATTAGCTTTACCCTTTCAAAAAGCCTGTTCCTGGCTTCCTGGAAGGCAGCCGGTGCAGGTAGGGAGGATAGAGTAGTGACAGGTAATAAAATAGAAACCTCCAGGATGCCCCTCCTCACTGTTTCAGGCAAGACTGAGGAAAGGTTTTCCCTGGTCTGGGATGGTGATAAGGGATCAAGACAGATGTAGGGACAGACCTGGGAATAACTCATTGACCTCGACGTTTTGGACAGCCTGGACCTCAGTTATCCCCATCCATGAGAAATGCAAACGATACGTGGAAAGGGATATCTAGGGATGGGGACATTCTCCCACTGTGTTCCACAAGCAGCCTATAGTCACCCCGTGTTACTGGATGACACAGGGTGGTGAAGGGGGCCACAGCCAGGATCCCTCGGCTTTGGGAAGGCTGACTGTCAGCTCTGCAGCAGAGACACTCACTCTGGGCTTGCTGCCACCGATGGCCCCAGGCCTGATGGACCCGGTCTCCTGGTAGCGGCAGAGAATCTTGGAGACGCAGCCATGGGAGACTCGCAGCTGGCGGGAGATGACACAGGGCCGAATGCCGTGGTGGGCCATCTCCACGATCTTGTGGCGGATGTGGTTAGGCAAGGGTCGCCCGTTGATGAAGACCCCACCAAGCTGATTGACTCGGCCTTGGCCAAGTGGGGTGGACACTGGAGAAGGGAGAGATGAGGAAGGAGAGAAGCACAAGATGAGGATGGGGGAGGAGATTCTGAGCGCACCCCTTGACTCCCGTTTTTATGAGCCCCAAGACCTCCAGCAGCTCCAGGTTGCCCAGATTTAGAGCTGCCATGGTTCAGAGGTGAGGGAAAAACACTGTTACGAAGCTGAGGGAGTCCTGGAAGGATTGAGAGAGGGATCAGGGCTGGCTCCTAGAGTCCTCCTCCCAGGTGCTGTTAGTGTCCCCGGGGCCTCCTACACTAAGGGGAATGAGGATGCATCTGGGGGAATCTGAATGCCTCTGAGGGGCAGGAGACAGAGGCAGAGCCAGGAGGCTTTGAGACCAATGGCTCTGTTCCTCAGGATGCAGCCTGCGCTGCCTCTTAGAGAGGCCTGTACTGGGCGAGCCCTACGTGGTCAAGACTGATCCATTTTGTTGGAGACCAGAGGGGCTGGTTGGTTACTAGTATTTACAGCCCTGGCCTGGAAGGCAGAACTGTCCTACCCATAACTGAGCAACGGAGGCACAGCGGAGGGTCTGGTGACAAAATACTGTTGGCTGCTACCTCTGAGAGCACCTGGCTGTCCTTTGAGGGACTCTCCTGGCTTCCAACCCCTATCAAAGTTCTAATTTCGTTTTGGGACGATTTTGAGACATGCTCCATTGCCAGCAGTTCCTTAAATCGAATACCTGGTTGGCCTTAGAAATCCATAAACTGTCTCTATGGGCTCCGAGAGGCTGGTAAGCAGATGGGCCAGAGTCCCTGGGAGTGGGTGACTTTAGGAACCAGGAGGAGGCCCACCCCCCACCCCCCGTGTGTGCTGGGGAGAGGAGGACGCCTCAGAAGCCTTAATGCAAAGTCTACACAATTTCCGCACAGAAGGTTGGGGGACACCCGATGCACTAATCCAGCCTCGATCCCCCCAATTTGGGGACTCGGCGGCTGCGGAGATCTGGCAGATTAGAACGATTTCACAGCCGCGGAGCGGAGGGAGCCGACAGTATAATTGGAAGGGAGGAGGCGAGAAGAGGCTCCGGCTGTCGGGCTGTTCTACCGCCCCCTCCCTCGCTCTCCTGGTCCCCCCCACCTCTCTTTGTAAAAGTAGGTGTCTGAAGCCACCCTCGGATTTAATCAGAAATCGTGCGTCGCCAAGTCAGAGTCACTCGGTCTCCGTGGCGGGATATGCCATTAGCGCTCGAGAGCTCTCGAGCGCCCAACTTTATATTCAAGAGCCTCTTGAGCGACCGGCACTCGGCTCTCCTCAGTATTCTCCGTCATGTTGGGCAAATATTGTCCTAATCCGCCGCGCGTCCTCGGCCGCCTGCTTTACTTGCATCCGCGACAGGAGAGGGATGCGGCAAATCCCCGGCCGTGTGCGCTCTCCCGCCTGCGTGGCTGCTCGCGCGCACTTGATCACGGAGCCGCTCTCTTCGCCTCCGTGTCATCCTGGGCCCCGCGCCGTGTCGCTGCCGGAGAGATGCCCCCTCCCCAGATCGCAGGCTCCCCGCCCGCCCATCTCCTCCCTGCCATCCCTCCGCTTCCTCACGCACCAGGGGCTCGCGCGATTCCAAGGAGAGTCATTTTACAAAAATCAGAAGTCGCACCTATCCCTAACGACTGTTCTAGGACGCCCTGGGCTACCGAACCCCGGGAGCCCAATGATCTCCCAGTTGACAGGTTAGAGACCTATTTAGTTTAGAAAGAAAACAAAACGAAAACGCAGCAAAGGGTCTCGCAAGCGGGCTCCCAGCCCTTTCTCCACGCCGGGAACCCATTCCCCGTGCGTCTTCTCTGTTCACCCCGGTGCTGGCTATTTAGGGGAGACACATTACAAAGTGAACATCTCCCCCTCGTCTGGACATTTCAGTGCCCTCTCGCCGTCGTGAGGTTCTCTCCCGGGAGATTTTCAGAGTTCCAAACTCAAGTGAAAAGTTTTTTTGGGGAAAAACTCGTTACTATTTATTATTTCAAATGAGTTTGTTTCCAGACTCCCCTCCCCCCGAAAAAAAAACAGGAATTTCTGGGTGTTGCTTTGGAAGAAGCAAAAAGCCTTACTCTTTGAGACGTATAAAATATCACAGATGGTTGGTATTTCGAAATAAAAGGGTTCGGAAGATCATTGGGAGTGAAAAAAATAATTCAGACCAAGAATAGGAAGCCCGGAGCTGGGGAACGTAAGAGCCAAGAAAGTATCCCGGGAAAAAGTAGCTGAAAACGGTGGAAAGAGGCGAAATTCACGAGGACCTGAAATCTACCAGAAGCTCCAATCCACGCGGAGCCCAGCTCAGAGGGGAAAGGCCGGAGCCCGAGCCCCGTGAGCTGCGGCCGCGGGTCAGCGGGACCCACGCGAGAACCCGACAAGTGTCGGTCCCAGAAACTTCCTGGGTCCGGCGCCCGGACTTGAAGGTAGAAGAGAAGGGGACCGGGTGCTGTGGCTGGCACGGCCACCCCCACCCCGGAGGTGGCCCCCTCCCGAAGGCCCTCGAGGTCCCGGCGGAGGAGTGAGGCTCTGCGGGCCCGGCGGTCTTACCTTCCAGGGGAAACCCGGTGCGCGGGTAGTTCTGCCCCGGCGCCGGCCGCATCATCCTGGGTACCGCGCCGGGAAGGGCCGCCATTGTCGCGCGCGCCGGGGACGAATCCGGAGTCGGCAAAAAGCGCTTCCCGTCCGCTCGCTTCACCCCTGCTGCGATCTCTTTCTTTCCTTCTTCTGCTGCTTCTTCTTTTTCTTTTTTTTAACCTCGTCTCCCTCCCCTTCCCACACACTGCATCCCCCCACCCGTCCCCCCCACCCCCGCCACCACCCCCGGCTGCAGTCAGCGCGTCCAGAAGCTGGGGATCGAGGGAGGGGGGACGTGGGGGCGGAGGTTGGGGAGGGGGAGAGGGAAGGTGGCGACAAGGAAGTTCAAACAAACAAACACACCAACCCCAAGTCCGCCTCTGGCCGCTTCCCTCGGCCAGAAGTTACGCGGTTGGATGCGCCGGGCGGGCCCGCGAGGCGAGGCCGGGACGCGGCCGGAGTCGGGGCCCCCAGCCTGGGGGCTGGCGAGCGCCGCGCTCTCGCGCTCGGGGCCAAAGTTTCTGAGCCGAGAGGCTGCCGAGTGGATTCTCGTTCGTATTTATTTATATATTTCTGCTCTCGCTCTCGCTCCCCCCGCGCTCCCCGCTCACGCCTTTTCCCAGACGATCCTCGCAACTCCCTGCCACACGAGCCTGCGACCCCCCGCCCCCCAGAACACTCGGGGAGGGACGAAGGTGCCTCTCGGGTTTCGGGGCTCGAGTGTGAGTGGGGGGAGGCGACAGGGGGTGACGGGGGAATGCGCGGGGGCGAGTGGTCCTCTGGGTAAGTTGTGCCAAAGTGCTCAACTGGAGGAGGAGGCGGCGGCGAACGAGATCTGATAGGTTCGGACTTTTCTTTTATTCATGAGGAGGGAAGGGGGCCAGGGCGGAAAAGAGCCAATAACGAAAAGAAATCGCCAACGAATATATATATATATTTTTCTCTTTTCTAATCCCCGGCTCGACCTGGTTTTTTTTTGGGGGGGGGATCTGAACTGCCCATTAAAACGAGGGAGCAGAGACCGGCGGTTGGGGGAGGGAGGAGAATGGGGGGGCAACTTTGTCCCAGTGTCTTCTTTGGACGAATGGGTCGGTCCGAGCAGAGTCAGCTCCCCCTGGTCGCCCACGGCCCCCTCAGCTGCCGGGCTGCATGGCAATGTCGGCCTTGGCCGGTGGTGGCTTCTCTCCTTTTTCTCTGGCCTCCCGAGGGTCCGAGTCCGTTGTACTTCACATCTTCTCCCTCCTCTCACTCATAGCACTGAAATGTCCGCGGGTGGGGCCCACTGGGTAATGGCCGAGGGTGACTTCATGGGAACGATTTATGACTTTCTCTGAAATATGTCTGAGCTCCGGTGTCCGGTTCTCGCTCGGCTCCCCGCAGCTCTGAGAAGCCCAGAGTTACCCGGCGGGGGGTGAGGGTGGAGGGGTGGGGGAAGCGTCCAGGGCTTAGAAAACTGGGTCTGCCAAGGGTGAGAGACGCGACTCTTCCTTCCCATCCCCGCCTCCCCCCACACCCCCATCTCAGCAGGTTTCAACCCGTCCTCCTTCCGGCTCCCAGGCCACACCCAGAACCCCTTTCCAGCAGGTAGTCTGATTCCCTGAGGCCCAACAGCAAGTGGGTGCCCAGCGTCTGGGCGTCCAAAGGGATGGGAGGTGGGAGGGAGGCAGCGGGTCGCGACCGGGCACTGCCCTGAGCTCATCGATTCTGAGCTCCCTGGCTCAGAATTTGGAGGGGCGACTAACCCCAATTAAACGGTCAGGAGTGGGGGCGGGGTGATCAGAGGTCGGGCGACTCTGCGCTGCCCGGGCCAGCGTGACTAGACGCCCCCGCCTCGGACACTGAGTCCTGGGGGCGAAACGCCCTCCCAGCGGGGCAGGACGCCACGACTGCAGGTCTTTTGTCTCCCCCGGGAAAGAGTGTCTCCAGCCCCGCGCTGGAGGCAAAATACAATAAAATAAACCCAGCCCTCAAACTCGCCCCCCACCTCCCCAGCCCGCCCCCTGCCCGCCCTCACCCCGGGCTGGGGTCAGCCTTGTCTTGGCCTGGGGGGGCTCTCCTCAGGCTGGCCCCACCGTGCCCCCTTCCCTCCCCTTTTCCTCACCTGTGACCTTTGCTCTCTCAGCATGTGACTCGCTCTCTCCTCTCCCCTCTCTCCTAGCACAGGGGGGCTCATCAGACTCTTGGGGGGCTGCCCTCTGGGAATGGAATGAAAGCCTACCGAAAAGCTGTTAAACCCACGCCCTCCTGTGGCCCCAGAACTGAGGAGTGTGAAGCCAAGTAACTTGGGTGCCTTGCCCAGACCAGGGTGCCAGGCGGCCTGAGTCATAGGGGTCTTACAAGGTTTCCTGGGCCTTTTACTTCCTTGGAGGTGCCACCCTGCTTTTTCCGCTGGCCCCAGGAGAGACTGGGAGATGAAGTTTTAATCCACAGTGTTTGTGCCTGGGGAACAGAGTTAGACTTGAGTCCCCTTTACATCTCACCTTCTCGGAGGGTCTGGCCTGTTTTGACTTCCAGGGGTGGCTGTGTATTTCATATATATATATTTATATAAATATATAAATTCATATATATATGAAATATATATGTAATGTAATACAAAATATATATGAAATCTATACATACACATGCACAGATGCATGTATATAATATTCGCACACATTTATATTTATATAGTGCACATGCATTTATTCATTCATTCATCACTATTTCCCCTCCTGGCTTGGAAGGATTTAGGCACCTCTTCTCTGGCTGTGGGCGGGCCGGGCCGCGTGTCCGCGCGTCCCGGTGAAGGTGGGTTTGCGAGCAGGTCCGCTGTAGGCTGCGGTCCAGTCTGAGGGCGCGTGTCCAAGCGACGGCCTGCGTCTGTGTTTGTGTTTTGGAACCTCTTGGTGTTGCCTTAGCGTCGCAGCCAGCGCCTTCAAGGTGTAGGTGTGTTTTAGGCAACCCCCTCCCTGGGCGAGAAAAGGCCCGCGGAGCACCCCTGGTGCAAACTCTGCAAGACCCCGTCCCTTCTCCGCGGGCTTCGCAGCCGCAGCGTGTCCTGGACAGAGTGGGGCGAGCGCCCAGCTGGACCCCTCAATTCAGGGTCCACCCATCCGCGGCTGCTGGGCATACCGGACCCTCAGGCGTCCCACGCGGGGGCCACTTAACCCTTGGCACGGCTCCTGCCCTCTCTGGCAGCAGAGCAGCAGCCGCGTGTCGGGTCGCCAGGGAGGCTCCGAGCGGGCGCCCCGAAACCCCGCGCCCCGCGCCGGCGGCGGCGCCGGCCCTGCCTCTCCGCAGCTGGGGCACTCCGTGGGCTCCCGCGGGGCGGGCGGAGGGGGCGGGGGGGGGTGTCTGTCGGAATGAGCGTGGCCGTTCTCGCCTGTTGGAGACCAATTTCACAAATGAGTTTTGCAACAATTAAGAAGTGTGGCGGGGTGAAATGGCGATTTCACATCCAGCAGGGGAAAGGGGGGTTCACCTGGGAACTGGGGCGGCTGCCGCCGAAGGTGGGGGTGGGGGATCTTTCCCCGCCTCTCAGTCCCCCCTTGCTCACCCCCTTGCCCGAATTCGCTCCCCAGAGAGACATTCACCGACTCCTAAGACCGCCAATCGTTGCTGTAAGCACTCGGGGGCTCCCTCTGCATTGCGGGTGTTGGAATGGGCTTGGCCTGTAAGGTTTTCCCTTCAGCCCCTCACCCCAACCTCTCTGTCTGTCCCCCTGCTTCTTCTTCCCTCTCCTCCCTCTGTCTCTGTTTCTCTGCCTCTGCCTCCCCTACCCCCCCTTTTTCTCTGTGCCCCCACAGCCTGTCTCATGGGCTCCCCCATCTCCCTTTTTGTCTCTCTCTCTTTCCTCCTTGCCTTTCTGACTTCTCCCAGCGGTTTCCCTCTCTGAGCCTGTTCATCTTGGCCACCGCCTCCCCCATCTCCATGGTTTCCTGTGGTATGTAGGGTCCCCATTGCTCTCTGGGCTGTAACTCAGAGCTGAATCCTGGGAGAGGGCTGTGGTCCCCACGGGAAGGGGCAAAAACCTTCGGGAGGGGACCCTCCCCTGCTTTGCATCTACTTCAGGCTGTCCCCTAAAGGAGCATCTCCAGGCCCAGCCCAGCCTGATTCCCCACTGCCCCCCATCACTCCTGTCCCAGTGCTCTCTGGTTGGATAGCTGTCTACCATCTCCATTCCTCCCTGTCTGGACTGAGAGTGCCCCCTCCCCACATGCTCCTTTTTAAAAAGAACAATGCTAATAGGAATTCTTCCTCCCAAGTTCCCAAATTGAACCCTCCAAATCTAATTAAAATCGGAAAGAAAGACATAGGCCTAAGGATCAGGAGCAAGACCCCTGGGGTGACATCAGCCGGAGAAGCTGGCTTTTCTCTGGTGACTCCCACCCCAGACTGTGAATGACAGAAAGTGCAAGACAACTTAAGGCCACAACTGAGGCTCCCTTTTCCCCACCCCCACCTGCCCAGCGGTCCCTTCTCCCAGTCCAAGGGAGAAGACGCTCTTTATTCCAGATCCCTCTGTGATGAGCACTTTTTGAAAACGATTGCCCAATAAATCTTTCTTTAAAGGGTGATAAATCCACCTTGAAAACCAGGGGGTTTGATTTCAGCGGGCCTTTTGCATTTTCAGAGGCTCTGGCCGAAGACATCGACAAATGGAATTATTCAGTCTTCAAATGTTTGATAATGAGAGAGGGAGTGGGTGGGCTTGGGGGTGGGGAGAGAAATGGAATATCCATGAACAAAGGACCCTCTGGAGGCTCACTCCAGGTTCCGGATGCCAGAATTCCTCAGTGCTGCCTTTGAAGAGGCACCCTTGAAAAAGAACACCTTTCCTCCACTCCCCCAACCTTTTATTATTATTTTGCTTTTAAGAAGTAGCACTCTTCTAAGAGTGACCTTGAAATATCTGCCCAAACCGGAATTAGAAGGAAAAGGAAACTGCAATGTTGTCTTGCTTGACATATTTATTTTTCCCCCCAAAATAAAACGGTGTGCGTTGGATTCCGGTTCTCAAGGTAAATAACAACGGCAATAATAATAATAATTAGGCTTTTCCCAGGCCCACTGCTAAACAGGGTCTCTGTGAGCCTCCTCCGTCCCTCTTTCCTGGCCCTCCCTCCTCCTCGCTTCCATCCTCCTCCTGTTCCTCTGACTTCTCCCTGGATAACTGCTTTCCCACTGGCTTTCAGAAGTGCAGTCAAAGCCATCCTACAGTCTGTTCCCCAATATCTAAAAAAACATTTCCTCTCCCTAGCAATCCCTCTTTACTTTCTATTTCTGGTAAGGGAAAAGCCTCCCCTCCCTTAGGGGACCAGAAAGCCCCCCAGTCTGGTCCCAGTGACCTAAAGGGAATGGAGTGGCATGGAGGTGACTGTGTGCACTGCAGTGTGCATGTAGGAATATGTGGAGCTGAGAGCATGTGTGCACCTGTATGAGAATATATGAAAGCACACGAGTGTGTACATGTACACGTGAACATGCATGCACATGTGTACACAGGATGCATGTGCATCCACACAGATAGGAGGTGGAGGTGTGTGTGCAACGGGAATTTCTGTTTCCTGGAACCACTGGAGGTCTCCTCCCAAGCTCCCAGCTGCCTGAACAAAAGACCAAGTGCCTGATCGTACTGGGTTGCCTTCTCTGGCTGCTTTAGATCACTTCTCCAAGTTCAATTTGCACCAAGTCCAGCGTTAATGGGTTGTAGACTGCGCCCTTGGACAATTACCTTATCGCAGCCGAGCATCTATGGAACCGGCAAAGCATTTTCATTAAACAAATCAAAGAAGGTGGGGTGGGTAGCGGCTCCCAGCGCCGGCTGGCCTGGAGCTCTGGCTGTACACGAGTTCCAGGGAAGCCCACAAGCCCAGACTAACATTCCCTCCAGACCCTCAGGCTTTTTGCAGGGGTGGGGTTGGATGGGAATGATGCTGAAAAGATCAAACACTGCCTGGTCCCCACCTCAGATCGGCTTGTTGCTAAGGGCAAGCTGATGGAATTGGGTTCCTTTGGTCCTCAGGGCTCCTCCTTCCTCCTCTGCTTGGGAAGCCCCCTCCTCTATCGGGGCCTACTCAGTAGGGAGGGATCTTCCCGCTCCTGGATGTAGGAGCATTCATTCTGCGTGGTTCCATCTGTAACCTCAGTTCCATAGGAAATCCTCAGTAAACATTCATTGGATGAATGAATGAATGAATGAGTGGTGCTCGCACAAGCAGGATATCTGACCTTGGGAAAAGGTTGGGAGACCTGGGCTTGAATCTTGTGAGACCAGCAGTTTGCCATGATATCGAACCTTTGCTGTGCCACGTGTAGCTCATCCCTATGTGGTGAAAGAGCTCGACTGGAGCTCAAAACATGGTCAATCTGTACCGTCTTAAATAGCAGGGATGAGCCGGGTGAAAACACCTGGCCTATTGCTTGGCCTGCAGTCAGCACTCAGTGAAGGCTGTCTCCCTTGCTGTCAGCTCCTGGGACCCTGTAGTCAGCTCCTGGGACCTTTTCGTATTCATCTCTGCAATCCTAGGACTCAGCTCAGTGTCTAGAAGAACACGAGGGCACTCAATAAAGAGCTAAGTCGAATGATCCTATTACTTTCACCTTGGGCACCGATATTAATAACTGGCCTTTTTGGATGCCCGTGTTAGGCATCTAACAGCCTGTGAAATCTCAAAGCCATCTTGTGTGGTGGATACCAGCATCTCTGTCTTACAGAGGGGGAAACCGAGACTCAGGGAGGTCCAAGATCAAACTAGGACCAAGAGTATCAGGTTGTGGGGAAGGGATTTTAAGTTAGACCTCCCTGACTCCAAAGTCTACCTTCTTACTTGCTCCCACGTTTTCTCTTGCTGCCTCAGTGACCCCTTTTGTTAACCAGATGATCCCAGCACTGAGCACAGAGATGGGCACATAGGTGCTCAAAAGGTTCTATTGATTGAATGAATAAAGCTGAGACATTCTAATGACCATAGGATGACAAGGGAGTCCATAGGGTGGGAGTGGAGGGGGGGCACTGTGGGACCAGAATTCTAGAACTGGGAGGGAGCCTCTGAGATGACCTTGTCCAAGGAGTTTTCAGTTTCAGGAGGCTACCTCCCTCCTAGGGGCTGTGGAGAAGCCAGAAGGGCTTTTGCCTGGCCAGAAAGTGCCTACCCTAAGGGTGGAGGGGGCCAGCGTGGGGGTGCCAAGAGCCCCCCAGCAGGTGCCAGGTCTTCATTGAAATGTATAGGTGGAAAGAAGAGTGCAGTGCATATTTGTCTGGGTGAATTAAAAGCACAATCCCCGTTTCCCAGAGGGAGCAGTTGGTTCATATTTATACATTTAGTCTTACAGGTGTAAAATAGGTTTCCTTTATGCTTATATAATAATTTTTCATTTGAATTTCAAGGCTTTATTCCCTTCTTTGGATTCAAGTCTTCCACCTGAACCCAATTCTCTCCATAACCATTAATTCCTTCATCATAAAAATGAATTCCATCTAATTCTCTATAGTGGCAGTTACAGCAGATCAAAAAGTGCCTTTGCGAAGGGGCTCCCCCCACCCTAACCCCCCCACAATCCGATTCTACCATTGTCATTTTCAGCTCGCCTGTCCGCCCCACCCCCTCCAAAGCTGAATTTTAGAAACCGGGGCTTGGAGCAGAAAAACTTATTTATCTTTCTCGGGGAAGAGGCGTGTGTGCACGCGGGTGCGCGTGGGTGCTGTAGAAGATGTTCCTCAGTTTCGGAAAGACAACGACGAAAATAATATTGGTGACTCGGTGCTTATGATGAGCTAGACACGTGCTGGGCGCCTTACATACATTATATTATTAAATGCTCATACGTCCGTGATGTAGGTGCCAGTATCTTCATATTACAGACAAGGAGACCAAAGTCGAGAAATGTGAAATAAATTGTCCGGGGTCACGCACCCCTCTGCTGCCTCATCTTCTTTCTTTTCTCCCATAACAAACTACAATTATGAATTTGGCACATGCTGTAGGAGGCTGGAAGATATGAGGTCCTAATCCCTGGAAAAAACGTTACCTTAAATTGTAAAAGGATCCTTGGAGATGGGACTAAGTTAAAGACCTTGAGGTGGGGTGCTTATCCTGAATGATTTCAGTGGGCTTGCAATGCCATCTCAGATGTAATTACAAGGAAGAAGAAAAGAGAGATCTAGCACAGAGGAGGAGAAGGTGCTGGAGCGATGAGGCCATACACCAAGGAACGCTAGCAGCCACCAGAAGCCGGAAGAAGGAATGAATGGCTTGTCCCCGAGACTCCAGGGAGAGCATGCCCTGTGACCGCCTGATTTTGGCCCAGTGATAGTATGATTTAGGACTTCTAGCCTCTCGAACTGTGAGAAAATAACTTTTTATTGTTTTAAGTCACCAGGTTTGTAATTCTTATAGCAGCCACAGGACATTAATGCACGTTTTTATAATTTTGCTCTGTATTCCATTAAAATATGTAATACTTACAGCTTATATGTGGTACTCTGTGGGGTTCTTTCCGAAACTTGTTTTCCTTGCCCAACATAATGTTTTTGACATTTATCCTTATTGACATAGGTCATGTTGGTTTAAAGACAAAAAATAATCTAATTTGCTGGGCAGATGCAGTTGGATCTCGAATGGCCCGATTTGGCCTCGCAGAGTGCTCTGCTGGGTAGACAGGTAGAGGTCCTCTGACTGCCACGTCCCGAAAGGGCAGAGACGCACTTGTGCTTTCTGCACTTCTGGGGTCGGGGGCTCAGGTCAACATGGATTTGCCACAAGTTGAAGGCCGGGCTCCTTGGAGCACGGGTGAAGGTGTGGGGATCTGGTTTTAAGTGAACTCAGCATTCCGTGTCTCGGAGTCCTTGAAGGGTCAAGGGTTGAAAGCAATGGAAGAGAAAGACGTTCGACTGAAGACGAGAATGTGTGTGTGCGTGTGTGTGTGCGTGTGTGCATGGGGTATGCCCATGTGTGCAAGGAGGTGTGCACGTGAGCACATTAGTGTAAACTCCTTGAGGTAACAGACGCCGTCTGCCTCTACCTCCAGGACCTGGAAAACAGTGACTATTCGTTGCATGAATAAGTGAATGAGTGGGATCGTGCAGGTGGGAAGGGGTCGGTGATCCATCTTGTAAATGCAAGCGTCTGGCTATAATGACTGATACAAAGAGATATAAAGGATAAGGTTGCGGGTGAGTAAATGGCTGTATTCTGTGAATTCGTCTAGAAGGTGCCATCGGGACCTTTGATGAACACTTTCAGAGTTTGTAAAATTTTCCTGCCTGTGTTTTAAAGACTCAGTTCTCCCCAGATTTTGCGTGGTATAAGGCAGGCTATTATTATCCCCAGATGAAGGAAAACCAGGACTGGGTGCTGAAGGGGTTTTCCTGGTGCCCAGAGCAAGCAGTTGGCAAAGCTGGGGGTAAAGGTCAGTGGGTCCAGCGTGTGGGGCTCTGCGATGGGACACAGGCTTTGAAACCTGGTGAGCTCCATCTTAATCTTGGATTCAGTCCCCACAAACGGGGTTTCCTGGGGCAAGTTACTTAACCTCTCTGAAGCTCCATTTCCTCATTTAGGAAACAGCACAGTGACACTTAGCTTGCGGGGGACTGCTCTAGAGATAACATGTGACCAGCCGCTGACACTTGGGCTCAGTAAGGGGTGGCTTTTATCGCTTATCGTCAATCAAATATTATTTTTCCTATTGTAGTCCTGGGCTATAACCTACATTCCACCAAAAATTACTGGGGGCATTTAGAGAAGCAAGCAGCTAAACCAGTTGGCTGGCATCAACTGTTAACACCAGGAGGCTTGAGTTATCTCTTTTTGGGGGTTATTGGGGCGTGATGACCTGTGACCTGTACAGTCAGCAGGGGTAGGAGCCCAGCAGACTTGGGGTCATCTAGGACTTCTGGAAAGACCTGATCGACCACTTTCCAATTTGGGGTTTTTCATTATGTAGGGGACAGTAAATCAAAGGGACTGCTCCAGGCCACAAACTTAAAAGGGCCCCAGGCTGATGGGACTTGGCAGGGAAGATGCTGGTGGGGGAGGCAGCAATGGTTCCCTGGCTGGTTGCCAAACGAGTCTGAAGGGAGCAAAGTAACGAGAGAGAGAGAGAGAGAGAGAGAGAGAGAGAGAGAGAGAGAGAGAGAGAGAACTACCCAAAATAAAATTGAGAAGGAAATGGCAAACTGGAGAAATACTTTCAACATCTCTGCTGGAGAGGGTTCATGTCTTTGCTATATAAAGAGCTCTTGCAAATCAATAAAGATGATATACAATTCCCAGGCAAACGACATGGGCAGGCAAGTTGTCACAGATATCCCTGAAGGCGAGACGCACGTGAGAAATTGTCAGTCCTACCAGATACCTCAGAAAAGCAAATTCAAACCATGAGGTACCATGCTCGCCCATCCAGGTGGAAGCTGGGACTCTCATCTATTGTTCACGAGGGAGTAAATTGGGACCAGCTTTCTGAAGGGCAATTTTGGAAAGAAAGTTTCAGAAGCTCTAAAGCGTCGAGAACCATCCTTGTGATACCACTTTGTCCTTCTGGGAATGTATCACACATATGTGCAGAGACACGGGTACGTTCATCCCAATTTTTTTTTTTTAATAATAGGAAAAACTGGAAACAATTTTTAACAATGGGATCTCGACTGATACATTATGAAACATGTAATAGAATACTCTGGATCCATCACAAAGATACATAACAAGAGGAGACACTGGTGTCATTTTTTTTCACTCCATGCTAGCAACCACCCTAAATGCTTTACATACATCGGCTCATTTAATCCTTGTGACAAACGTCTGAGGTAACTACTAGTATTATCTTCCCAATGTACTGGTGAAAACATGAGGCATTTTTCCCCAACGTGAATGAAGCATTTTGTGCCAACGTGAACACAGGTAGTACGGCTTCAGGGGCTCTGTTCTTAACTCACCTATGCTCCCTCTCAGAATTTTTAACGACCTGGAAAAATGTTCGTGAAACATTGAGTGGAAAAAGGCAACTTTCAAAACAGCAGATCCCACTAAAAAAAAAAAAAATATATATATATATATATATATATACATATATATATATATATATATATATATATATATATATATATATATATGGACATGTAGAAAAAAAAAACAGAAGCTATACTGAAATGATGAGTAAAACTAATAAGGGCTGAGATTACGAATGATATTTCTTTTTCTTTTTTGCCTCTAGGCATTTTCTAAATGTTTTATAATGAGAATTATAACTTTTAAAAGTTATTACCGTGGAAGAAAACAGACACGGGGCCCGCATTCACGCCTCGTCACCTAATTAGTCCCAACCGAACACGGAGACGAAGAAGTGAGGTTCGTGGGTCGCCCCTGATGTTCCTTCCTGTGGCCCCTGTGCCATCTCTCCCTTCCTCTCCACTGGGTGGGGAGTGGGGACGCACTGGTGTGATTTACCTCCACCCAACAACAGAGAAAGCTCCCGCAACACACATCTATGGGACACCCATGACGCCCCCGCCCCAGGGCGCAGCAGGAACAGGCCTGCACGGCTGGAGCTCATGGCAGAGCTCAGGTGCCACCCACCTGTCCTTGGCTTTGAGTCCCATGCTCCACTGCCACATTATTCTGCTCCCAGATGAATGACGTTGTTTTTCACCCCTGAACCTCCCCAATAGCTTCAATGGCTTAGAGCACTGATTCTCAAAGTGTGGTCCCCAGCCCTGCGTCCTCAGCCTTTCCTGGGGCGGTGCTAGAGATGCAGCTTCTCCGGACCCTCGGGACTCTGGGGGGTGGGCGGAGGTGGGGACAGCAATCTGCGTTTTAACAAGCCTTCCAGGTGATTCTGAAGCCCGCTGAAGTGCGAGAGGCGCTAAATCAGAGGGACCATCGTGCAGGTTTAGAGCAGTTGAGGTGTGAGAGGCATTTCTCATTTTCTCAGACGCCCCTCAAAGTGACGGGCTCTGCTAAACTCATTTCTGAAATCCTGAAGGCAGGCTCTGGGAAATGAGTTAGTCCTCTGCCTTCTCCACTCCCCGCCCCTCCCGCAGAAGGCTGCTGACAGCTGATTAATGGGGAGCGACTCTCCAAAGGTTTCTTTACATATATTAGGTTAGGAAAGGCTTTGAAAACTTTTCGTGGCAATCGTGCCACCAGAGATTCCCTTCACTGGCTCTCCCTCGGGGATGGAGAAGTCGCATTCGCCTCCTTGCAGTTGAGACAATTCCCTCGATTCCTGTATCACTCTGAGCGGTGCTGGGCCAGGAGCCAGGGGGGCCTGGGTCCCCATCGGAGCTCCAGCACGGAGTCATGGGATGACCTTGGGCGAGTCACTTTCCCCGTGGGCTCTGTGTCCTCCTCTCTTTAATTACAAACGCAGACGGTCCCTAAGCTTGCATCCGTGATTTCAAACCTGAAAGTTTCCTTCTGTCCTGCATTTCCAGAGCCGGGCATTGTTGAGACGGTTCATTGAGGTGAGTTTCATATAGAGATGAATTTTAGGGAAGAAATCCGTGAAGTTGTAGGGGACAACGTGTGTGTGAGTATATCACTGCGCACGAGTGCCTGTCTGTGCCCTAAAGACGGATGCGGCTGAAATCCCTAGAAAGGAAGGTGGATTCGTGGGGAACGGCTCTTCAAAGATTTCTTTACCTATGTGAGGTTAGGAAAGGCTTTGGAAATTTTTCGTGGCAATGGTGGTGCCTGCAAAGATTCCCTTCACTAGCTCTCCTTGGGGATGGAGATAAAAAGAGCCGATTTCAGTTTTCTTTTCTTCCCAGAAGGACATGTTAACAAAAATGTGTTGACTGATACTGGGTTTCTGCGAATGGCAAGTATGGGCCACCCAAATGTCCTCACTAAAAAGGCAAACGTTTTTCATGCTCGCATGAACGCTAATGGTTTTACGTTAGAACTAGAAATCTGCACGAAAGCAGAGCGTCCCTGGAATGCATTGGGAGTCCTTTAGAGGTAAACATTTTATTTTTCCTCCAAGCGAAAAGTAAATCCTAGAAGGTGTATGTGTGTGTTGGGGGGACAGGGCAGTGGAGAGATCCACCTGAACCGAGCTTCTCGCTTCTCGCACCAAGACTTGGATCTCATGAAGCCTGGGGTGGGAGTGCAGGGGTGTGGGGGGCTGAGCCAATTGCCTCCAGCTGCAAGTGGTCCCATCTATTTATCCCAAATGCCATGATGTATGAGAGGTTGGGAAGTGAACCCCTATACTTACCCAGGGGGCCATGTCCATGATCTGCAAGGAAAAGAGCATCTTACCTTGTCTCCTTCAGCTGGGTAATGTCCTCTGACCTGCAGCGGGGTCAGGATGCCCACCAGTCCACAGCCAGCTGCCGTTCACCGCTCCCACAGTCTCTGCCTAGGAAAGCGAGACTCAGGGGACTGACTGCCCTATAGACCCAGGGCATTGCTGCCCGGCCATAAGCTGGAGCACAAACAAGATTTCCAGGGGCTGAATCTGCCAGTTTAAAAACCTTTACCTCTGGTCCCGTGAATACCAACCGTCACTCCCACACCATACCGCTAAAAATCGGAATCTTCACCTCATCTGACACACTGGGGTTCAGGTCCCCTGACTCTCCAGCTGTGTGTCATTGAGTGACTCCGTTTACCTCTCGGTGCCTTCATCTCTTAGCCTGCCAAATGGGCATAATAACAAGGCCTACCTCTTAGGGATTTGGTGGAAGGTAAATGAGGTAATGTATGCACAGCACTCAGCACAGGGGCTGACCCTCAGCAGTTGCACAATAAGTGTTTGCTATGATTACAGATTCTTCACAAACGTGGACTGAGCCATCCGGGACAATGCAGATGCAAAAATAAGAAACAACCCAAAGGAGCTT
Organism: Cynopterus sphinx; assembly: GCA_030015415.1. Classification (NCBI taxonomy): domain Eukaryota; kingdom Metazoa; phylum Chordata; class Mammalia; order Chiroptera; family Pteropodidae; genus Cynopterus; species Cynopterus sphinx. The sequence goes on from CM057387.1 coordinate 120,054,677, forward strand.
GGGCCCTGCAGCCAGGGACCTGGGTTGGAACCCCGAGTCTGCCATTCTCCATCCGTGTGACTTTGGGCCTCTGTCTCCTCGTGGGTAGAGTTGCATCTGCCTCGGAGGCCTGTTCAGTTAGGGGAACAATCAGACCAGCGTGGCCTGGACACAGGGGTAAAAACCCCAGGTTGGACCGGAGCTCTGAGGACTCGCTCGTTTGACTCTCACTGGAATAACCATCTCTTTCTGCTGGTCCAAGAACACGCGGCAAATTAAATGACAGGAGTGGAGAGCGTTAGAGAGAACACTCGGGAAGAACTTCCTGCGGTGAGGTCTGACAGGACGCTTCTGCCTCTCTCTGAGGCAAATCCATCCTGGATGCAACAGTGCAGCATCCTGTCGCCTGCAGCCCCATTGCATCTCTCCAGGCCTGGCTTTCTCCACCGCCGTCTGCAGAGGCAGCATCTCCGGGAGGTGGCCAGGAGCAGCCTACAGCCCGAGAAACTTCTCTGCCTGTGATCGGAATCACCCCCACTGCAGCTGCAGCGACAAGCTAAGAGCAAAGAAGCGTTTAGGCCATTTGCAAGCTGGAATCCATTTCAAAGGGAAAGCGGGTCCTTGATCGAGTCCCTGAAAATATTTGGAAAAAGAAAAAAAAAGTTTGTGGTTTATAAAAGCAACGCGCACTCTCTGCAAAGCGTGTAGAACACACAAAGGCTGCCACCGCGGCCTCGTTTTCTGCGTTTTCATGTACTTGATGCCGACGTTTTCCCTGTCCCTGCATTTGCAGTGACCCTGTGAGTTCACGTGCCCTTTTACTCCATTCTCTATGAAAATAGATCCTCCATCCTTTGTTTTTTCATGTGTTGGCAGACGGCACATGCAGCATGCAATCGCCACGTAATGTTTTCGCCTATGGAGAGGGTACGGTTCCATTAGCCATTCCCAACTGAGACTTCCTTCCCCAGGACAAACAATGCTGGGATGAGCCCCTGGCACGGCTGTTTTATAAAATCCTCCTCCCTCAGCCCCAGGGAAGAGCGAAGCCCAGGAGGCATCCATTTTTCCCTAAGCTGGAGCAGGACCAAAGCTATTTTGGCTCCAAATGCCTGAGGCCAGGTCCTTCTGTAAGAGGACGTTGCCTCTTCTATTAACTGGGCGATCTGGAAACCTGGGCTTGAGCAAAAATATTATTTTTCCCAGTCATTCTCAAATTGCTTATTCACCAAGTGAAAGCAGCCAGTCCAAGAGAGGGAAAGGAAAACAAAACCCCAAACTTCAAGCCAGCTGTGCCGTGTTGTGTAGACAAAATAACCCTTTGTCAGACCGAGCGGATCAGCTTTTTTGACCTGTTGATGCTCACTGACGTCTGTGATGCTTCAGCTGTTCCAGTGGTTTGGGCTTTCATTTGTTTGTTTCTTTTTCTTCTTCTTTTTTTTTTGGTGGGTTTGTTGTGCAAACAGTATTCCAATATTAGAGACAGAATTAAAAGAATTAAAAGATGCTCACATACTCTGGGCCCAGAGGGGTCAGTTTGCCCTTTTCTCTCTTCCTTTCTTCCTTCCTTCCTTCCTTCCTTCCTTCCTTCCTTCCTTCCTTCCTTCCTTCCTTCCTTCCTTCCTTCCATCCTTCCTTCCTTTTTCTCCTCTTTCCTTTCTTTTTCCTTCCTTTCTTTCATTTTTTTTTCTTATTTTAAAAAACTGGTGGTAAAATACATGCACATAAAACACACCGTATTTTAGCCACTTAAAACTGTACAAAACAGTGGCCTTTCGGACATTCACGACATGCGCCACCATCACCACCGTCAGCTCTAGAACACGTTCGCCTCGCCCCCCACCAAAGGGAAATCACAAACCCATAGCAGTCACTCCCCGTTCCACCCCCTGACCCCAGCCCTAAGCAGCCACCAACTTCCTCTTTGTCTTTATAGATTTGTTTGCTTATTCTGAATATTTCCTATAAATGGACTCATATGATGTGTGCCCTTTGGCGTCTGGCTTCTCTCGCTCAGCACGATGTTTCCCTGCTTCACCCACGCTGTGGCATGAATCGGGGCTCTGTCCCTTTTTACAGCTGGATGGTACCCCGTCGCATGGATAGACCTGTATTCGGCCATTCGGAGTCTGCCATTCCCCATCCGTGGTGGAGCGGGTGGGGGGCGATGCTGTGAAGGTGAGGCCGGCTGGAAAATGGGGAGGCAGCATCCCACGTGTCAATCATCTGGGTCACTTGGCCCGTGTAGGCCCCAGAATTAACCATACCAGCTTTGGGATGAGGCCACACCGGTTGGTAATGCTGGATTTCTTTATCTCTAAAAAGGAAATAGTGTCGTTTTTTACAGGGTTGCTGTCCGGGATTAATTGGTTAATTCAGACAGTGCATTGAGTTATTACTATTCCCTATCTGAGCAAATCAATATGATTTATTTCCACTTCACCATTTCATTGAGTTCATGGGCAGGTCCCGGTTTTACTATTTACTCACACAGTCACCTGACTGAGCTTAGTTCCTGCTTGTCCTCAATGACTGTCGCAGGATGAAATAAGTTATAAATGAAACCACAGACCATATAAGACTTTAAAGATCACTTAAAAGAGAATAGGGGTTAGGTTAGGGACACCCTCTTCTCCCTATAACAATAAAACATGTTTACAACGAAACAGAAGGTCTGTAGGCGTACTGAAAGAAGAATTAAAGAAGAAGCTGTAGAGTAACTGAAAAGGAAAGTGGGGGAGGGAGGGAGTCGAATCAGAAGTCTAGGCTGAGAGAAGCTATGACAGTTCAGCATCAAACTTTGCTCTGAGCTTCCTAGCGGCCAAGGTCAAAGAGAAAGCAAGGGGGATGAATCGGTCTGATCCAGGGTCTCTCAGCCTAGGTCCCCTTGACGTGTTAGGCTGGATGCTTCTGAGTTGTGGGGGCCGTCCCGGGCGCTGTAGGATGCTTAGAGAATCCCTAGCCTCTGCCCACCGGATGCCCGAGCACCTCCCCTCTGACCCCCTGGATAGCTGCGACAATCAAAAATACCTCCGGACATTACCAAACGTCCCCTGGGGGTGAAAACTGCCCTGGTTGGGAACTGATCTAGTGACCCTAAGAAAACTTTGACATGGGGTCTTTCAATAAAGGACTGGACAGTATAACCCCCCCAGGGCCTTCAGGATCAGGCCTCCAAGTCCATAGACAAGTTTTCAGCCCGTGCTGTTTCCAGCCTGCGAAGACATCGGGCCCAGCTCTGCTGACTTCCGCCGCTGGTGCTGGTCTCCTCTGGGAGACATATCTGGGAACAGCCTGTGACCCTTTTCTTGGTGAAGTGTAAGTGTCAGGGGCTGGCTAAGCACCCGGTGTGCATCTCTCAGGCTTTATCTCACGAAATCCTTAGACCTTGTCCTTTCTTATGACCATTATCCCCATTTTACAGATGAGGAGACTGAGCTTTAGAGAAGTTAGGCTTCTTGCCAAATGCCACACTCTCAGGGGCAGAAGGAGCATTGGCACCAGGGTCCCTGTCCTTTTGACTCGCTAGTGCGTGGAGGCCAAGGATATTGCAAAAACATTTCCCTGTGCACGGAATTGTCAGTCCAAGGTGTCAGTTCGAGCCCCTGCCCCGGGTGGCCGTCCTGAAGGAGGAGAGGTGAGCCTGGTGGCCTGTGGGGTTCTGGAGGAGGAGGGCGAAGGTGAGTGTGATGATGGGGTGGGTGGGAGGTGCAGCCTTCACTGAGTGCGCTTGGCGGCCTTCCCCTCCCCCTCTCCCCCTGCTGGAATACAGACCCGGACATCTGCACAGGCTTGGGGGTGCTGCTGTAGCACAGGGGCTGCTCCAGAAGTCTTTAAAATTCTGGACACATTTCTTTCTTGATTTTTAGTTGATGAGGAAACGTTGGAAGATAAACGTATAATCCTAGACCTGCAGAACCGTCCGAGACGGTTTTACCAAGGGATTTGGGGTCAGGAAGGGTGGGCGACAGGCACTGCCACCACCCGTCTGATGCTCCTTCTGCTCCTTCGTCCACACAATGGGAACAATAATAGTACCAACCCACGGCGTTGGGAGGATGCGATAAGATGATATACGTGACAGCGTGGCGCCGGCCACCAGTCAGCTCTCACTGTGTGTTAACTCTTGTCACTGGGGTCATTATTGTCAGAATCGGGAATGTTCCTAGATGTGATCTGATCCAGCCCTTCGGTTGACAGATGGGGAAAATGAGGCCCAGCGAGGCTGCCTCCCACCCGACATCACCCGGTGAACGAGAGGTAAAGCAGCTCCCGCCTGGTGCTTGCTCTGGGCCCATCCTGGACAGAGCAGCAATTCCTACCCGAGGTCGGAGACGCCTTCTCCAGCCTTTCCCTCCCCGAACCGATTTGTAATTAATGGCTTGTGGCAGGCACGTCTCTCTGGCAGACCTGTAAAACCTGTATGGGAAGCTGCTGTGGGCAGGGCAGCTGGATGGGCAGCCGGCCTCTCTGCTCTGGCCCCTTTGTCCTGCAGGAGGGGGAGAATGGGCCACCTCCCATCCCAGTCCCCCCAGCCCTTCCCTGCTGGCGGGAAATCCACACTTGTCTCGGCTGTGATTTGCGGCTGGCGTGGAGGCCATTCGGGGGCGTGGTGCCTGCTGGAGGGATGGAAAGACGTGGGGTGGCAGGGGCTCCCGGTGGCCGAGACGAAAGAGGGCAGAGGTGGGTGCCAGGCCCAGCCAGGGAGCCTCCCCACTCCTGCCCCGAGGCCCTGGGTGCGATGCCACCGCAGCCGGAGTTCCGGGCGCTGGGGCGTCTCTGCCACAGCTGCTGACTTTGGCAAAAAAGAAATCCTTCTACTTAATACACTCTCTCTCCTTCCCCGCCGACTTGGGGCGGGGGTGGGGGGCTGAAGTGTGCTGCGGAAAGGGAAGACAATCTCGTTACTAATGCACCATAAAGTACAATAAATATTCTGCTGACAGACTCCGAACCTGGGAAACAATTCGGGAACCCTAAAACATAACAATAATAAAGAAAACAAAACTCCAACCTTCTGGAAGCCTCTTTCTCCTTTAGGAAAATTTTATTAAGATGGGACGTGAAGTCACGCTCCCTCCTTGCACCCCCTCCATCCAGCACTCCTCTTTCGGGTCAAGGTCTCCTTTCTGTGCCGAGGACTCATCTATGATTTTACCACTTCAGAGCCCCTGACAAGTGGGTCAGGATGCGGCACCCTTGTCCAGAACCCTCCAGAGGGAGCAGAGACGGCCGAATAAATACCTCCCAGCACCCCCCTCTCTCCCCGCACCCCTCAACCACACCTGGCTTCAAAACCAGCTCCGCTTTTTCATTAAATCCGAGAGTCATACGGAGGGAATGACCTGGCTACTTCAATTAATTTTTTTTCCCCTTTCAAATCATCAGGTTCCATTTCCTTCGGAGGAAGTAGTATCTTGCAGGAGGGAGGTGGGGTTTGAAAGCGGAGGGCTGCATTTGAATGTTTGGTCTTGATAGGAGATAGGGACCAGCATGGAAAATCATCTTTATCACCCCAATATGAAAGGTAAAGCGTGTGGCCTGGGCTGGCATACCAAACGGCCTGCAAGCCCTTATCGTAATCCCAAGAGTCGGCCCCCCCACCCTGTCACCTCTGCTATTGCAGGCAAGTGTCAGCTGTCTTCCCTGCTGTACGGAGCCAGATAGCACTGAGCGGGGCCGGCGCAGCGGGCGTAATAAGGAGTGGAAATTGCTCCCAAGGAAAGTTTCTGAGGATTTAACTTCCGAAGGGTGGAGGAGGGACTGTGGGGGTGGGAGGGCAGGAGGAGGAAGATGAGGAGCTGGGTGAAGACAAGGAGAATGCCGGCCGCCTCTGAGGAAGGAGAGCGGGGCTTGGATGTATCCAGAGGGACATGTGCTCTGGAGGTGGAAGACAGGTAGGGGCAGTGCCCGCCGGGCCCCTAGAGATGCCTGAGAGAGGGCATCTGTGGTTCTCCCTCCGGGTGCCGATTACTCCAGACTGGCTGGGCTGTGTGTCTGTCCCAGAAGTCCTGTGGCTTCGGGTCACAAGGAGCTTCGGCCTGATGCCTTTGCTGCTTCCCATTCTCTAAGCTTCTATCCCCCGTCTCAGCCTCTCGCAGGCTGTTTAAACATGAATTTCCCACCCCTGTGCCGAGGGCTCCACAAAACACTGCCTTGCAACCTTTATAGGTGTTTGCTGAGCATCTGCTATGTGCCCAGTGCCATTCCAGGCCCAGTGAGGAATAGGAGGGACCAGGTGGGCTTGCAGAGTCAGGGCCAGGTGGAGCCAACACCTTCCGAACGCAAATGCACGAAAAAGACAAACCGAGAGAGTGCAAAGTGCATTAAAGAATGTGACACCGGGTGGTGCCATGGGGGGTGGAGCAGACACATTTCAGCCATGAGACCCCAGGCAAACCTCTTCTCCCCATGGCTCCGATTTTCCACCTGTAAAACGGGGACACGAACACTCCCAGGAGGCATAGCGTGCAGCACCCAGCCTGGCATGTCGTAAATGCTCGTGGAGGCTTTGCTCAGGTCAATGATCAGCCGGGGGAAGTGGAAAGGTGGCAGACGCCCCTGTCAGGAAGTCAAGTATGGGAACATGGGGACAGAGGCCGGGATGTCGCCCCCAAGCTTCTACCGAGCATGTCCAAGCAACGTCTGGAGCTGGACCTCCTGGATGGGAGTCCTGGCTCACCTGCTTCCTGGCTGTGGGACCCTGGGCAAGGACTCGCCCTCCGGCCTCAGTTTCCTCATCTGGAGATTGGGGATGATGTTAGTGATTATGTAATAGAGCGTTACTGGGGAAGGGGCTGAACTGCCCCTATGTTAAGTGGGCGCCCATCTTATCCAAGAGTCTGACCCCCAATTGGCCAAGTGGCTGGGGCCTCCGTGTCTGGCTAAGATGGGGCTGGGAGTGGGGTCCCTGGCTTCCACCCATGTGAGACTCACATGTCTCTTGTGTAGAAGCTGTAGGGCCACACGGCGGGGTGCGGGGCGGGGAAGGTGCAGTGCTTTATTGGTTTGGTGATTTGAAGGGATCCACAGGACAGCTAATGAGGCAAGATACCCAGAGAGGGTGCGTGAACCTCCCAAGGCCACAGAGCAAGCTGGAAGGACTCAGGCCTGAGCCGATGGCTCCTGCCTGCCCCAGCCCAGTCCTAGCAGGGGCGAATGAAGGGGGTTTTGGGAGAAGGATGCCTCTTGAGTTTTAGCTGCGGGGGAGCCAGAGTGATCATCCTGGAATAATTGGGTGCTAATACCATTATGCCTCCCATTTCATACTTTCCCTGTCCGCAGGGCTCTCTCTCCAAGGATCTCAAAGCCCTTCCTACGACAATGCTGCCATTAACTCATAAATCCTCCCCGGCCTGCTGGGAGGAGAGGTGGGTGGTATGTTTGAGGTGCTGAGGAATTAACCTCAATTATTTTCCTCTGATTCAGGCCTCACAGGGTTCTCAGGTGGCTGTGGGGTTTGTCAGGCCCCAGTTACTGCTTGAGGGCGGGAGGCCGAGAGGCCGGGCGGGCGGCTGGTGGGGTTTGCCGAGCAGAGCTATGTTCTCCGACTGAGCAGGCTGTCCATGATTGCACTTCCTAATTTTCAGAACAGCCTACAGGTTCGGGAGCAATATTCCCGTTTTACAGCGGGAGGGACTCGGAGAGGCACGATGGCTGAAATAAGGTCGCGCGGTGCGTGAGGAGCAAAGCCGGCATGGAACCCCCAGCCGCTTCTCTGTCGCTAGGCACTGGGTGACCTCAGAGGGGAGCAGGGCTGTGGAATGGGATATGCCTGGCCTCCTACCAACGTGCTGTGTGGCTCGGGCCTGTCACGTCCCGTCTCTGATTGGGACTGGAGTGGATGCTTCAGGGTCAAGGGTCAAGGTCTTGGGTTTAGCGCTTGCTTCGGGATTCGAAGGGGTTGCTCTGCCCCATCCTGTCAGAAAAACATAGGCCCCTGAGGGAACTGGGTGAGAAAGGAGGGTGGCGTGCTCATTTGCGCATTCATTCATTCATTCATTCATGCTTGTATTCATCAGCCATTCTTTGGGCTCCCAGTGGATAGGGGGGAGGTTAACAGGATGGGCTCTGGAGTCAGGCTGCCGGGGTTCACCTGTACTCCCTCTATGACCTTGGGAAAGTTACTCACTCCACCTCTAAGCCTCAGTTTTCTCATCTGTAAAAGGGGACAGCAACAGCACTTACCGTTCTTGTGCTGCTCATTCATTCATTCCACACCTGGATCCTGAACACCTGCTCTGAGCCAGGCACTATTCTCAGCCCGGGGTGACAGCAGTGAACAGGCAGATGGGATGACTGGGCGCAGGGCCCGTGTGACCAGGTGGGGAGGAAGGACCACACACACACACACACACACACACACACACACACGTCAGTCTATGACCATTAGGAGATGCACGTGCTCACGGGGTGGGAGGTGGTTGTGGGGATTAGACTAGAAAATCTGCATAGACGCTGCATGTGGGGCTTGGTGCACGGACAGTGTTTCATCAGTGTCAGCGGGGATTTTGATGAGCTGGGCCCTGCACTGGGGGCCGGGGATGTGTGACACACACAACTGGGGCTTTCATGGCGCTTGGTCAGTGTGACTATTAGAGGCCACCTGCCCACCGGAAAGAGAGGCAGAAGCAGCATCTCCTGGTGGCAGGGTGTGTCCCACCCCATACCTTCCATCCCGACTGTGGGGGCAGAGGGATGCTATACTTTCACAGGGCCGAAGTCTAGACTGCGGAGGCACGGTGCCCTGGCTTTGGGCAGGAGGCGTAAAGGTATTTCTGGAGCTTCAGCCTCCTGGGTCACGGATGCAGGGAAAGAAGAAACTGGCTCCCATTTCACAGATAGGAAAACTGAGGCCCAGAGGGGCGGCGGGACTGGCTTAGGGTCATAAGGTCAGGCCTCCACTGTTTCTGAGAGGCACCGGCTGCCCCAACACGGAAGCCAGAACTGCAAGGGTTTGGGAGTCCTTTACCTTACTCCTCAGGTGACCCCAGAGAGTTGGTGTGTACGTTAGAGATGACTGGGCTTCAGTACTTTGTGGAAATAATTTTCCCCAAATGTTTGTTCAAATGTTTGTTCACTGCAGAACCAAAGGTTCCAGTGAGAGCTTGGGTGGGGAGACACAGATTCTGGGTTCGTGTCACCCCCCTCCTCCCATTCTAATGCTAAGGGATGATGGGAAGTGGAGAGTGGAGTGTGTCCTACATAGGGCAGCCACATTTAGCAAATAGAAATGCCTAATTAAATCTGAATTTCAGATAAATAATGTGTTGCTTTTTTAGTATAAATGTGTCCCAAACATTGTCCTGTATTTTATCTGGCAAAGCTAGTCCCACTGGCGGAGCAGATAGGATGCTCAGAGCTGTGCAGCCTTCTCCAGACCTCGGTTTCCGTCTGTCCAAAGGACCTTTTCACCTAATAGAGGTTAGGCATCTCCAAACGACTGCTCAAATACAGGGACGAGACGGGGGTTGCTTGTGGGCTGGGGCTATGTGTGGCCACTGTCTGCCCTTTCTCTTCTCACCCCATTGCAGACTTCATCCTGCGGGCAGAGCAGGGATGAGCCGGGGCTGTGGAGATGACAGGCAGACCAGCATTCACCTGACTCCTGCCTCTGCTGCCTTGGAGCTGAGTCACTTTGTCCCACTCTCTGTTTTCTCATCTGTGCAATGGGCACAGCCATGAAGCCTATCCTGCAGGGTTAGGTTTGTGGACAGCCTGGGGAGTTCAAGTGCAACAGTGCATGAAGGAAATGTGTGTATTTTCACCTGGGTCGCTGGCCCCAAGTGAGCTGCCAGGTGAGCTGAGAGCAAAGTCTCCTGGGGCAGGACTCCAGATCCCCCATCCAGGGCTCGCTCACTTGGATTTCCCCCAAAGAAAGTGAAGATTGTATGGAGTCTTAGCACCGGAAGACACTTTTGGGGAGCACTACTCCAGCCTCCTCTTTCTCCTGGAAAATGAGGCCACAGATGCCATGTGGCTACCCCAAGGCCGCACGTCGACTTCCTAGCCGACTAGGGTTTGGAGCCAGGTTTCCTGAATCCCAGTGCAAGAGGTCGGCCTCTCCACGATGTTCTGGCTGGAAATTTAATTGAAACATCTCTTTCCAGAGGCCAAAGTTCATTCTGTGTGCGGCATGACAGTGCAGCGGGGACTTAGTGGCGCGTCTCAGAGGGGTGAGAACAAGGTGAATGAGGCCACAGATGGGAACAGAGTGTGAGGATGTGTGACCTCGGCACACCTGTCCTCAGGGATGAGGAGGTTCCCTGCTCCCAACAAAGGGACAAAGACACTAGCACTTGGTACTGGCCCAGGTGTCCTGCCTCGAAGTCTCTGGATCTGCCACAAGCTCTGCTGCGTGACCTCGGGCCAATGTCTTGCCCAGTCTGGGCCTTGGCGAGGAAGACCCTTCCCCTCCTTAGTGCTCAGGAGCAGTGAGGTTATCAGTCTTGTCTTCCGGAGAAAGACAAGATGGATATGCTCAGCAGCCAGGGTCCGGAAAATTGATTCGGGAGGCAAGAGCGGCTGTGCTCGCTGGCCTGCCTCAGCCATCCCTCCATCCGCTTCGGTCTCCCAAGCCCTTCTCTGTGACTTCTTACAGTCCTCACCTCTCTGGTTGCTCTGTCTCTGACTCTCATCCCTGTCTCTCTCTTGTCTCTTTTCTTTTCTCTCTCCCCATCCCTCTTCCCTCTTCCCCTCCCCTCCTTCTCTCCTGCCCTTTTGCTGCTGCGTCTGTTTATCCCTGAACCATTTTTCCTGCAGGGAGACACTGGAAGGCCCTGGCTCCAAACCAGTGTGATCCTAATCTTCCCAAGCTCGGGGGGAACAGGAGCGAGGATGAGGGCTGTCTTCGCTGGGTCATCTCACATTCTGCTGTCTGCCCATCGGCCTGGGAATAGACCCAAACCCGGCTGGAGAAGCTTTTGATATGGACCCAGCTCCAGTTCTGGGCTCATGGAACGCAGTGGCCCCTGAAGCAGCAGCAGATTACTGCTCCCCCACACCCCCACGTGGGCTCTGCAAAGCTGGGAGGCGGGAGGGGCCTCGTGGAGGCCAGGGGATCAGGCCAAGACATTCATGCATGCTTCCATTCATGTTTACGAAGTGCTCTGTGCCACATGCCGGCCGTGGGAGCTGAAGACAGAATTTGGAGCACGAAGAGGCCAATGCCTCTTCCTTTTGGAGCTAACAGCATGGGGGGCGGGCGGGGGGAACCCAGCAGTTACTAACGAGAACATGAAATGGGTCTGCTTTAGACCCATGTGAAAGGAGAGGTGCTCAACGCTTTATGACACGGGGGTTTGACTTGTTCTGTGGGAAGAGGCATATGGGGAAGCCGGTCTCTTTTTTTAAGCAAGAACACACAATAATGTCATTAACTGAGCGCTTATGAGACAGTTAAGCAATTGCAAGTATAATTTCTTCTCCTTTGCCACCTCTTTGGACCTTATTTATCTTCCACCAGCTGACATGACGGGGTTCAGGTGGCCCCTAAAAGGGTCCCCAGACACATGCACTATTCTCAACTCTTCTCCATTCTCATCTTCGGAGGGGCTGATCATCTCTTGGACCTGTAAACCTGGACAGGTAACGGCACCGTTCCCCACTTCCTCTGCCCCACTGCTCCCTCTGCCCCTGTTTCAGGTCCAGAGAAGAGAGGCAAGATCAGCGAGGATTTGGGGCCAGCCATGCTCCCCCATTGGGAACTTCGTTCTCACCTGTGAAAAGGACTTCCAGGTGCATGGGGTGAGCTCATAGAATTGGCTGTGAGGTTCACGGGGAGCAGTTGACGTGAAAGACATTAATTGTCTTAGGGACCCCGTCAGTGAAGGGTCCCTTGGAGGTGAGGGCGGGGGAGGTTCTGCTCCCATCTTTCTGGGACGAAAACTCCCAGCTCCAGCAGGCGCCGGGCTGCCTTCTCAGCAGGGCAATGCTGTCACCTAGCGGTCACCTGATGCCTTTCTCTTCTAGAAGTCGGGGCTCAGCCAGACTTGAGACCTGCCTCCCAGGAGCCCCCCTAAAACCAATCTCTCGCCCCATCCACTCAAAGCTTCTAGTGGCCAGGGCTTTCTTATCCGGTCATCGGGGGGCAAATATTGCAGCAGGGAAAGAAGGGAATGAGGATATCGGGCGACAGCCCTTAGGGAGAACGTTGGTCCTGAGGTCCCTGGTCTCCTCCTGCCCTTGGATTTGGTCTGGCTGAGAGTTCAGAGAGGCTGAGAGCAGATGCCTGGACTTCGGCTGCTAGATGCCTGCCAGTGTCAAAGACACTCATTCCTGCGAGCCCTCCTCTGTTTCTAGTTCCCGCCTTCCTGCGTTTTATTCTCTGGAGGGCTTCCGCAGCGACCCCTGTAAATGTCAGGTAGATTAAGTCACCACTTCTCCCAAGATCCTACAGTGGCCCCACTTCGCTTAGAGTGAAGTCAAAGACAGTGTCGTGGCCACGATGACTCTCCCTGCCCACGTTTACCTTGCAGACCTCACCTGCCCCTTCCTTGCTCCACTCCAGCTGCACTGGCTAACCTCCTTGCCGTCCCTTAAACTGTCATGCACGCTACTGCCCCAGGGCCTTTGCACAGACTGTTTTCTCTGCTTGGCTCGCAGGCATCCACCTGGCCCGCCCCTCCCGTTATTCAGAGCTCTGCTTAAATGTCATTTTCCCAGAGACATCTGTCCTAACCAAACTAGTGGCCTCCATCACTTGTTCCTCCTCTTTCCTCTTTTACCTTCTTCATAGGACTCACACTAGGCTCTGAACTTGTACGTTTATGTGGGGCAATGGGAGAAGACATAGCCTCTGCCTTTGGAAGTTTTCTGACACATTTTTCAGGTCCTTTAAGAATTCCAGGTCTGATGGGGGAGAAACAGTTTCTGCCCTTGGGAGGTCTCTTGCTTTGAGAGGAGACTGGGGGCTCCTTGTCGAAGGAGGGAGCTGTGACCCCACGTACCTGGCTTCTGGAGTATGGCATGCACGGAAGGGCGGCTGCTGGAACGACTCAGCAGAATGCCGACGTGCACGTGGCAGCACAAGACGGAGTTTTATTTTTTCTACCTGAATATCACACGAAAGGTGAGTAAAGACCCTCCACAACTCCCTCTTCAGCAAGACTAGAATTCAGAAAGTTCAGACTCAAAAATAATGTACAAATAATGTGCCCGAAGCAGCTATGATCGGTAGAAAAATCACGTGGGGTGGAAGGTCATGGAAATCCTACAGGAGGATACAACAGTAAGATGCCTTGACCCCTGGAGGCTCAGAAAACACGAGTAAAATCATACTTCCCGTCAGCACAGGACTCCCTCAGAAGCGATGACATCGCTTCCTCTAGAATAGTGCATGAGCAGAAGGCATTGCCTACAAGTCACCAGACTGGGAGCGCCTAACTCTCTCCCTGAGCTGTCATAGGAAGGGAATGGACACCAGCAATGTCAAGATATTGTAAGACAGTAGGGCAGAGTCCACGAGATCTAACTGGGCAGGATTTCATATTGAGCTAAGCTGAGCTATCCTTCACGTGTCAGGGTGACCCAATGCCGATTCTGATGGCCTCAGAACTCAACGAGTATTGATACCATGGAGTCCACCGTGATGAAACTCAAGATAAAGCTGGACTTCAGTCATTTAGACAGGACTGACAGAGGACTGGCGGTGTGTTCATTGTGGTTACGTTTGCTGTGGAGACTAACACAAGTGAGGGGAGTAGAGGGGCAGATAGAAGTGGGGACGATAGTTTTCTCGATGATGTTAGAAAAAACGACACATCAAAGAAGAAATGGGAGGGGATGGGAGAAGCAGAAGTGTGTTTGCTTCACCTGTAGTAGCTGGGGATCAAAGGACGTCATTCAAAGTTGACAAATCAAAAAAAAAAAGTACAAAAACATGTAACAAACACAGGAAATCACTAATCAAGGAAACTTGAATGCCTAAGAGAGGGATGGTGGAAGAAAGCAAGAAGGCATGGGAAAAAAGAGAAACACCTTAATTTTCTCATTTTCTGAGAAATGCTGGACCAAAAATATTATATAGTTATAATAACAAACCAAAGTACACGACTCCTTGTATAGTAGAAGAAGCACATGTAAAAACAAAGAGAACAAACCACATAGTAAAAGACTGAACAATTCCATAAAAACAGAAAAAAGTAACAAAAAATAAGGAGACAACACAGATATTGGAAATATTAATAAGTGTAAATGGGCTTCATGTGCCTAGTAAAAGGAGAAAAATTTAGATTGCAGTCCCAAACCCAATCCAACTCTATACTTTATATGAGAGGCATCCCTAAACCAAAATACTTCGGAATGGTTGAAAAGAAAAGCTGGACGAAGGTAAGCTAGGCACACACATGTAAAAATCTTGATACTGTATCACAATCTTAATATTAGATACTGTGGAGTTCAGACCACAAGAGTATTTAACGAGGCAAGGAAAGGCACTTTAGAATATGAGAGAATACAACCTGCAATGGAGACAACGAGAGTCATGCCCATAGATGCTCTCAGCCACCTGGGAGGTGACTTTATTAAGGAGAAGCTACATGAGGTACAAGGAGAAACATCCTTCTATTCACTGTCCTTAGTAGTGACAGATAAAGGGCACAGAAAATCTTCATGACGTGATCCATAACTCACCCACTACCTATTAAGACAATGTCACCTACTGGTCCCCCGCTTCTGGTATCAAGTCCTGTATGACTGAGGATAAAGGATCGAACTCGTAACAAAAAGACCTCAAAATACCTTGGCCCGAGGAACACAGAAGTCCACCTCCCTCACAGGCAGACATCGTGAGGGGACCTGCTCAGGGGGCGGAGCAGCTCTGCTCCCGAGAAGCCTCCAGGAAGCCAGATCCCCTCCAACGCATTTCTCCACCCTCCCGTAGGGCACTGATATTTGCGTGGTCGACCCTGGGCCATTGTGGGGTCCAGAGAGAGGGAAGGGGAAGGGAGTGTGGAGCAGGTGCACCCTCCCTGGAGTGCAGAAAGGGCGCACAGATTTCCATTGTGGGCCACTGGTGAGTTCTCAGCATCCCGTGGCCTTACGTAGCTGCAAGGGAGGCTGGAAAATGGGGTCTCCTCATGTGTCCAGGAAAAAGGGAAGGCCGGATGTGAGCAGACCTCCGGCAGAGTGGAAACGAGTGAAAGAAGCCAGGTACCAAAGAGCACAGACAACGCGATTTAAGTTACGATGTTCGAAACTGGTAAATGCTCACTCATGATGACAGAAGCGGGGAAAGGGGCTCCGTGGGGAGGCGGGATACAGAGGAGGAGGCATTGTGGAGGCCGGCGAGGTGCTAACCAATTTCTGGTTTTCAGTCTGGGTGGCAATTTCACGGAGGTGTTCCCTTTGTGAAACCTCATCCAGCCGTACCCTTAATGATCTGTGACTTTTCTGTACACATGTTCTATTTCAATAAATATTTTAATTACCCAAACTGCTGAAAGACAGGAAGATGTGAACAAGTGGAAAGATACATCATGTTTCAGGGAAGAGATTCCACACCATGAAATTTTAATTCTCTCTCAGCTAATTGATAAATATACTGTGATTCTGGGAAAAATATCAACAGTGTTTTGCTGAACCAGGTATGTTTATCTTAAAGTTCACGTGAATAATTAACCAGCAAGCACAGCCAGGAAAACTCTGGAAAAAAGAGAGTATTGATCGGAAGGATGAATCGTGTTATGGAGCTTCAGTCAATTCAGTATTTGACACAATTACCATACCAAACCAACGAAGAAAAGCTGAATTATTCAATACATGGTGCTGGGACGAGTAGATAGCCACGCGGGAGAAAAAATTTCTGGATTCCTACTTTACACCTCCAACATATGACAAAGGAATCACAGATTTAAATGTGAAAATGAAACCATAAATGTGTTCAAACAAAACACGAAAGGATTTTTTTAAGACTTTCACGCGTGGGGACTTTCTAATTACACCTCAAACATCTAGAATCCTTTAAGAAAGTTGGATACATTCACTCACACACACACAACAAGGATTCTGCGTGCTGGAAAAAAATCCCGGATGAGCAAAGTCAAACGATAAATGAGAAACTGGGGAAAACATTTGCAATTCCTATGAGGGCTAATCTCCCTCTTGAAAAACCTATAGAAACTGATGAGAAAGTCAAACAACCCGACATAACACTGGATGTGAACAGGCGACAGAAAAGGAGGTTCCGATACGATTAAACACAGGGAAAGACGTTCAGCTCATCCGTAGTAAAGCCCGTGGCCATTGTAGCTACAGCCACGTGTCATTTTCCTTAGGAAACTGGCAAAACTCTGGAGTCCTAAGAGGCCACCCTCTGTTGGGGAGTCTGGAGGGGAAACAGATTCTCTCCAGCTTGGCTTGGGGGACAAGTCTGGGCTGTGTGGCAGCACAGTGGCGGGAAGCGTACCAATGACCTTCAACGTTTCAAATGCGTGTCCTCGCTGACCCAGCAGTGCCCTTTGGGGGATTTATCCGATGGAAATACTTGCACACACATGACATGACAACTGTGTACAGGGTGGTCCATCACCGCGTCGTTTACAATGGCAAACGCCTGGAACCCAGCCAGGCCATGCCCAGCAAGGGTCACTGGTTAAATCACGGTCCATCTGTAGAGGGGAACGCCATGGTCAAAGAGAAAAATTTAAGGGGAAAGACAGCGGGTTCAGTATTTTACATCTTGTGTCAAGAGGGGGACAGCCAAGAATCTATCTTCTTACACCGATATGCAGAAGAAATGCTGGGAAGACACTTTAGAGTCTGTGGGCAGCGGTTCCCTGTCGGGGAGGGCGAGCTGAGAACTGGCGGGTAAGGGACGGAGGTGCAGGGAGAACTTTTCATTATGTACATTTTTATGTCTTTTGGTCTGTGAAGCATGTGAACGGATGGGCTATTCAAAAATTAAAATGAAATGAAATTTAAAATAAAACCGCCCAAGGACGCACATTATGCGTTGCACGCTAGTCCCTGTTCTCGCATGGACCCTCTCTGATGCGTTTAAAAATCCAAGCCCTGGCGGTGGTTTCTGCCTGGCCCAGCTACCTCCTCCCACAAATGGGAAATCTCCATCGATTCCAAGGAACCTTCCTGGTAATGCTGTTGCTCATCGGAGGATGCTGACATGTTCACTCTCAAGCTGGTGATCCTGGGACAAAGATGCCCTCTCTTACTGGAACACCTAAACCTGCAGGCCCTCTGCTGACCACCCTTGGGGACCACAGAGGTTGCCAGCTTTAGGGGGAAGCCCACGCTTCGAAAGGCAGAGCACAGAGACGAAAAGGAACCAGTTTCTTAGCCCTATCCCTGAGCTGCCGCTGCAGGAACCCTCGCCCGACCACGCCCAATGCTGGCCTGCAGTCATGTGAGCCCGTGGAACCCCTTTGTGGTCCAAGTCAGATTGGGTTGGGCTTCCTGAAAGTGTCCTCAAGAAGGGTCTGGCACGCTTCCCCCCATTTACAACCGAAGAACTGAAGCACGGAGCCATCTGTGCGTGTTGGTCACCTGCCTGGGCCTGGACTAGGCCCACATCCAGCTCTGGGCCATGTGGCGTTTTGTCAACAGCAGTCATGTCTAAGGCATGGCCAGGTGGGGATGTCCTGTAGGATGCACTTGTCACTGTGCTGAGTCTGGAAACAGCGATGGTGCAGTGAACAGGGCCTCAGTTTCCCCTTTTTATGCCATCAGGCGTTGGGCTAAGTAATGTCTAAACTCTCTCCTGAAATCCCAGGCTCCGTGGTGAAGGTCGGGGTTCTGTGGGTCTGGAGGCTCCCTGAGGGTCTGTGGGTACCTCCTTCAGATGACTCTAGTCTGGGGGCATCCCTCTGCACCTCTGGGCTGCTTAATACCTATTTTTTAAAACAGCTTTATTGAGATATAACTGACACAGAATAAACTGTGCATATTTAAAGTTCCCTTATGCCCCTCCTCCTCCCAACCATCCCCTGGGCAGCAGCTGATCTGCTTTCTGTCACCACAGATGAGTTTGCATGGTTTAGAATTTCATATGAATGGAATCATATGATATAAACTCATTTTGGCTGGCTTCTTTCTATACCATAATTACTTTGAAATTCATCCATGTTGTCATGTATATTAATAGCCTGCTCCTTTTTTGTTGCTGAGTAGTATTCCACCATATGGATATATCACAGTTTAGTTATTCCATTCACCTGCTGATGGACAGTGGGTTTTTTCCACTTTGGAGCTAGTTATAGAAGCTTCAGTGAATATGCATATCCAAGTGTGTGTGTGTGTGTGTGTGTGTGTGTGTGTGTGTGTGTGTGTGTGTACGTTTGCTCCATTTTTCTTGGGTAAATATCTGGGAGTGAAATGTCTAGATGACATAGTAGGCATCAGTTTAACTTTTATGGAACTGCCAGACTTGTATCAGGTGGCTGTACTGTTTTGCATTCCCACCAGCAGCGTAGGCGAGTCCAGGCCCCCACTCCTCCCCAGCACTTGGTGTGGTCAGTCTTTTTAACCGTGGCCATTCTAGCAGGTGCATAGTCCTATCTCGTTGTGGTTTTCATCGGCATCTCTCCAGTGAATAATGAGGTCGAACGTCTTTTCATCTGTCTTCTTTGATGAAGCATCTTTAAATCTTTTGCTTGTGTTAAAAATTTAATGCTAGGCTACATTTAACTCATGGCAAGTGTCTACTGCAGGCGTCTACTGTCGAAGATGTCCCCATCAGCGCTGCTGTTTCTGTCCCTGCTGACAACAATCCTTCCACATGGCTCTTGCCAACCGTCCTCCTCCCCACTCGCACGGATCGATTAGGACTAGAGAGGGTTGCTCTTCTTGCTTCCAATGTCCCTTCCTAGTCTTGCATTCCGGGTCACTACAACCTCAGCTCTCATTCTGGCTGCGCCCCTCATGCACTCTGTGACCCTGAACAAGCTGTTGCCCCCGCTCCCCAGGCCTAGGTGCCATCTGTAATGCACAGAGATTCGATTGGATCATCCTTAGACCTTCCCCTGCTTTACCACTTACCGTCCGTGACCTTGGGCAAGTTACGTAGCCTCTCTGTGCTTCGGCTTCCCCATCTTAAGCGGACATGAGGCTATGGCAGTGCCTGGCTCCCGGGGTGACTGCAGGGACCAGATGAAATGATAACCACTGAGCCCTTGGAACAGAGCTGGCACACGGCGAGTGCTCAGCAACACTCACTTCTTTCCTGACCATCTAAGATTGACCCCTCGACTGCTCGGCTACCCCCCTTTGCACAACCAGCAGCTTATGCCAGGCTGTGAGCTTTTGCACCGACTATTCCTTCCTCAAGATGCTCATCCTTGAACTTCCAGCCAGTCCACCGCTTCCCTTGCTCGAAATACAGTGTTCTGTTTTGCTTCCTCCATGGAGCCAGCCGTGATAGACTCTGAACCCTTGTCCAACCCTTAGCTAACATGGGCCAGACTCCATTCCCGGGCATTTATTTGCCTTTGTCTGTTTGTAGCTTTGTTTTAATGCTGTTTTCATCTCGATGTCCGGCCTCCTTCAAGGATGAGGCTCCCAAAGGCAGAAGCTTGGTTTCTCCCATCTGACCGAGGTTACCTGAAGCCAAGGGCTCGGTCTCCCCCATCAGATAGGGAAGGGGCCATGCCAGCATACTTCATAAAGGGCCTGGCCAATTCTCAGAGCTGGCCAGAGGGTTTGCATGCTCTGTTCCTGACGGCATTTAGTAGGGCTTGGGCTGCATCAGCCCCTTGGGCCCAGAGGATACCCCCACCAGAATTGCACTCATGCCCTGGCTCTGCCCCTCCCTCTCTGGCCAGGCCAGCCCTGGGACAGGGAAGCTCAGCCCATGTGCCTCAGGGCTCCTAAGGGGGCCTGGGAGTGAAGGCAGCTTTGACAGAGGGCCGTAGGGCTGGCAATTAAATGTTTTCCGATGCCAGGAACAAACCGCGTATTGACCGGAGTCCAGAAGAATGAGGCCCCTTCAGAAAGAGCAAGGGCTCACCCCAGCATGTCTAAAGGCATCCATCAGTACAGCCCTGTGTAGGCGGCCGCCTGGTGGCCTGGGGAGCAGAACCCCAGGGATCCTGCTCAGCTCGCCGTAGACGTGGCTCTTTGAGGCGAGAAGTCTTGGACCCACTGACAGCAGGGAGTGGGCTAAAGCGGACAGCACTGAATTAGGGGCCAGAGGTGGGTTCACATCCCAGGGACAAGCTGGATTCCCTGGGGAAGTCAGGCTGAGAGCATGTTTGCCAGAAAGGACCTCAGGGGGGAGAGGGGTTCCGTGCTGCTCTGTGACTTCCCAGCTGGGTGACTTCGGACCTGTCACTGAACCTCTCTGAGCTCGTTTCCTCAACTGTAACATGGG
Source organism: Cynopterus sphinx (assembly GCA_030015415.1). Lineage (NCBI taxonomy): Eukaryota > Metazoa > Chordata > Mammalia > Chiroptera > Pteropodidae > Cynopterus > Cynopterus sphinx. The sequence continues at coordinate 120,074,976 of CM057387.1, forward strand.
AGTAACCCCAGCGCTTATGGTAAAGAGTTGATGAGAGGAATGAGCGATACACAGTAGCTCCCGTTATTACACACCTTACTCACTTCACAGATGAGGAGACTAAGGTTCAGAGAGGGGAGGAAACCTGCCTGAATCTGCTCAGCAAGCGAGCGCCGCGGCAAACGCGGTGTCCGGGTCCCCTGGTTTGAAGTTTGCAGGGGAGAGAGTTGGGACACTGTTGAGAGGCAGCCTGATGCCGCAAGACGGCACAGTCACAGGGCCTAGGAGCAAACTCTGGCTTTGGGAAAGTAACCGACATCTCTGAAATTCAGTTTTCTTGATTTGGAAATAGGGATCCTGCAGGGTTACAAGGATGAAAAGGCAATAGACCAAAAGCCTGGCAGCGCTGGGGACGGGGGTGAGGAGTTAGACTGGAGCTGGGAGCAGGGGAGGCAAAGGAGGGGGCTACACAGGCAGGATGCCCGCCCTGGCCATGGGCGGTGGCCAAGTTCCAAGGTGCAGACCCAGGACTCATGGGAAAGGCTGCCTCCTGCCTCCCGGATCTTGTAAACGCTGCTGGTCCTTCTGCCCAGAACACCTTTTCCTTCCCTTTCCACCTAGTTAACGTCTGCTCTTCCTTCAGATCTTTACCCAGCCACCACCTCCTCTAGGAAGCCCTCTCTGACTTGCCCAACCAGATCGAATCCCCTCATTGTGGGCTCACCCAGTGCTTCCTACTTCCTCATAGCAAACCAGCTTTATAACATAATAGTGTTTATTTTGCTTGGATTCACGCGTGCCACGTGGCCGTAAGTCGGGTGAGGACAGGGCAGTGCCTCCACCCCTGTCACCTGACCCTTTGCAGGATGGGGTCAGCTCGTGTACCAGCGGCGCTGTCCGAAGTGGGAGTGGGGAGGCAATTGACCAGGCAGGCGAAGACCATTTTTGAAACTGTGTATTTGGTATTTATTTTAAAGCGAATTAGGGGAAAAAAAAATGCCACTAGCATGCATCAGATGTGGGATCGCGCAGAAGCTATTGCTCACCACGAAGCTAAGTAAAACAGTGAGTTGATGCACAGAACGACATCCGGAGTGCATGACAGTTCAGGTGGTTTGTGGACGTAGCAGAAACTGAAGGTGGCACGAAAGGGCCCGAGGTCTGGGTTAAAAGCCCAGGCCACCTGCGAGCGACCCTGCTCGCTGGGCCAGCTGCAGGGCTGCTAACGGCTGCCAGGTGGCGCCAGCACCCCACCCGTGGCACGTCCCTGTCCCTCCAGGTACCCCGTGGTGAGCTATAGAGAGTTGGGGGCTCCATTGCCCTGCTGCGGGTTTCCTGGGGGTGAGTAGAGCCTTACCAGGCCCTGGAGGTGCCCCAGACACCTCTTCTCTAGCCCCTGCAGGCGTCGCCCATCGCCCCTCTGCAAAGGCCTGGACAGGGTCCCATGCTTGGGAGTGAGTGGCGGCCTTTTGGGGGAACAGCAGCCTAGACCCGGGAGGAGGAAAGCCTGGTGGAGGTGCGGGTTCCGGCTGGAAAGACGGGTGCACAAAGCCTGGCTCTGCCACTTCCTAGCTGCGTGACCTTGGGCAAGCTACTTAACCTTCCTGAGTCTTAGGTTCCTCACCTGCAAGGAAACAAGTACGCCTCTCGTAAAATTGTTGGGGATTAAATGAACGAACAGGTGCTCGGAACGGTGCCAGGTGTAGAGCACGCACCCAACACGTCAGGCCGCGGGAGCGCCTGTGGACCGTGTCGGAAGGAGTGGGTGGAGAGGCGACGCCGGTCGGAAGGCAGGTAGCACATGCCACCTGGATTCTGGTTCCAACTGCAGCGTGTGCCCCTGTGATAAGCAAGCCAGAGTCACAGCAGGGCCAGATGACATCTGGGCGGCATGCACTGGCGCACACGCACTTTGGTACCGCGAGATGCTGCTTATCCATCTGTGCACCGGGGCTGGGGACCCCACATGGCTGGGAGGGCAGGGGTCGGGGCTCCCATGCAGGAAACTTGGATGAATCCCTTTTGTTTGTCCATCTGTCTGATGAGAGCTGCGAGGTTGACCTTACGGGGATGCTGTGAGGGTCACAGGTGGTGCCTGGCATCTAGGAAGTTCTGCCGGATACATGTTTCTTTCCCTCCTCCTCTCCTGTACCCCCAGCAGGGGACTTCCTTGGAGCATGAAGAAGGGAGGACAGAGCACAAGGCAGGGATGGAAAGTGGTGGGGTGGCCACAGGTTGACCCCTGGGGCAGGGGCCAGAGGGGACGTGGGAAGGGGTGTGGGAGTCCAGCGACGCCCCAGCTCCGGGACACCCCAGCAGCCCGATGCCTCTCCCCCTAGGACAGCTCATTCATTCTCAGCCACGACCACGGCGTTTTTATGAGTTTATAAACTGCGGAGGACATGGCTGCTCTGAGCTCTGGGCCAATAATGGGCCATCAATTCATGCTCCAGCTCACTTTATGGGGTGCTGGGCGGGCAGGTGTCGGCCCCCTTAACCACCCTGTGTCCAAGGCCACATGCTCCCCAGCGGCGCCACTCACTCCAGAGCTGCACTGGGCTGCCACCTCTCTGAGCGAGCCGGGAGGGGGAGACCTAAGCTCTCGGCCTCGGCTGACTTAACCCTAAAATGGGAATGATCACGCCCACCTCTCAGAGGGGCTGTGAAGCTGACAAAGCTGTACCCAACCTGTCAGAGTCCTGGTCGATGCTCTACCTCGCAGACATATCCAGACTCCGACTGTGTCTCCCACCTCCACTGGGGTAGCCCCAGCCCTGGCCCCGGCCACCATTGGCCTGCAGCCTCCTCCTTCCTGGGCAGCCTCCTCCCTGGTCTCCCTGCTTCCACCCTACGAGTCTGCTCTAGTGCAGGAGCTGGGGGGAGCTTTTGACAATGTGGGTCAGATCCTGGTACAGCTTTGCTCAACACGCTGCAGTGGCCCCAGCGCAGAGCCAAAGTCCTTACAGGAGCCCGTCTCCGGCTCCTTCCTCTGGGTCCCAGCCACTCCAGCCTTCCCGCTGTTCTGGAACGTGGTTGCTCCTTCCTACCTCAGGACATTTGCACGGGCCATGCCTTCTCTCTATATCTGCTTGACACCCCCCCCAACTCCTCCCCATCTTTGCTAAATGTTACCTTTCAGGGAGGCCCACCCTGGCCACTTTATGAAAAATAGAAATTCTCCTGGCAATATCCGGCCCCTTCTCCCCATTTGGTTTTCCTTTTCCCATAGCACTTACCACCTACCGTACTATTTATCTATCTATTGTCATTATTATTTTCTTCTGTCTCTGCTAGAGAATCAGCTCTACGAGGGCAGGGATCTTTGTTTTTGTCATTTTTCTCTCCTGACTGCTCAGAAAAATGCCCGGCACATGGTAGGTGCTCCAGAAATGCACGTATGGGACGTTCCTAGCATTGAGCCTGGGACATTGTAGGCCACTGAGAAGTGGCAGCATTGTCATTAGAAATCCTGAGAGTTGAAATGATTTTGAGCGAAGCTGTGGAGCCCGATACAAGGGCATCGTGGGCCGGCCATGACAGGCTCCTGTGTATTTTAAGGGGCCCGTGCAGGTGGCCATCGGGCAGAGGCGTTGAGGTTGAACAGAGGCTACCTTCCTGGGATCCAGTTCTCGGTGGCTCTGATTGACAGGCCACACCTTCCCTTCAGCCTGGAAGCCTCTCAGAGCTGGGAACGGAGGAAGAGCAAGGTCCGGAGACTTTGGGAGGCTGTTCCACGGCTGATAGCTTCTTACCCAGCCTATCGACCTCGGAGCTGGAGGCCAGGCCACCTGAGTCCACAGAATCCTTAGGCCGGCCCCACTGTTCAGGCCTCACCAGACTCAGCCTGACGCCAGCGCCCAGGGGTGTGTGCGGAGAAGGTGGCTTGGAAGGGTTGTGCACACCTGTTATATGGGGCACAAAAAGGCTAAGTGACTTGCCCATAGTCACGTGCCTGGGGATTAAAGCCGTCTGTTTAGGTCTAGGCCCTTCTGATTCCTGAATTGTTCTCACCTAGTTGTTTGGGCAGGTGAGGGAACCAGCACAGCACATGGCCCCTGTGGAGGTTCAGGAAATACGTGTGAAGAACCAATAACTGGAGGACGTGGGCTGGTCCCATGTGGCTTCATCTTTGTCCACGACCTGTCAAGGAGACAGGTGAGGCCAAAGGGCCAGAGACGCCTACCTGAGACCCACCATGCGCTTTGGTCAGCTCAGATGTGGGGAAGGACACCCGGGCGCTAAATTCCTGGCTTCGGTCCCCAGGTGTTCAGGGAGCTTTGCCCAGAGTGAGGTGTGTGTTGGGCGAAGACTCACCTCCTTGACTGACCCTTGCGGAGGAGAGCGAGAGGGGGCGAAGCTAGCTTTGCGCACCTCGGTCTCTCAGCCGCAGATCCCGTCCTCTTCAGGAGGCACGATTTTCCCAGGCTGACGGGGGTTCAGCCCGCTTCCCGTGGACACCCAGCATCACGCTGATGCCGGCCGTGATGATGATGGAGACGACAGCGATGAAGGTGCTGGTAATGCTGGTGACGACGACGATGATGATAACGGAGATGCTGATGCCGGCAGTGGTGACGATGGAGATGACAGCGACGGTGCCGGCCAGATGATGGGAGAAACGACGGAGACATGGACGATGCAGATGACCACGGCAGCGACGGTAACGACGTCGCTGCTGCTGCTGCTGCTGCTGACAGCCGTCTTTCATCCTCCGTTTGCTCCCTGAATCTGAATCCTGGTTCTTTTTATCAGCTGGGGATTTGGGGCAAGTTACTGGTCTCCTGCACCTTAGCCCCCTCGTTGTGAGTTGGAAGTGTTTATTGGGGAAACCTGCTTTCCCACCTGTAGGACCGAGTCCCTCAGATGTGTGCTGTGAGGTGGAGCGAGCGGGTGCGTGCAGAGCGCTGAGAGGGCTTCCTGGCTCCGGGGAAGGGCTCAGCCCCTGTCATTAGTGGGTGCCGGGTGCTCGGTGCTTGTACCCACCATCTCGTGTAACTCCACACCACTCCGGGCGTTGTTACGCCTCTCACTGAGGCTAAGTGACAAGCCCAAGGTCACACGGTTGCTCATGGGGGAAGCTCTATTTTATCTCTTTGTGCATAACAAGACAGGCAACCTGTGGGGGCTTCGAATAACCACCGTCCCTCGTTACCTCTCGTGATTGCGGGTTGACTGGGCTCAGTGAGGTGGTTCTGTCCCCGTGGCCTGGCCAGAGCTGCAGTTGTGCGGAAGGTGACGGAGGCTGGGCTGTCCTAAACGGCTGGCTCACGTGGCAGCCGTCGGTGCCGGGGTTTGGCTGCGGGCCCCGCAGGAACTGACTGCGGGAACACCTTGGTTCTCTTTGCATGGCCTCTTTGCCAAGTACAGGGCAGCTGGCGTCCAAGGAGGATTCTAAGAAGCAAAGACGAAAGCCGCAGAACTCTCATGGCCCAGCCTTGGGACTTAATCGGTGGCATTTCTGCTGCTTTCTGCCGGTCAGCGCAAGTCCAGGACGGCCAAAGTCAAGGGGGAGCGAAACAAATCCCTCCTCCTGGTGGCAGGAGTGCCAAGGACTGGCTGCCATTCATCATCCACCCAGCTGGGACCGGAGCCCCGCGTTCTCCTGACCTCCACGGGGACCGGCTTCTGTTCCTCCCCCGGATCTCATTCTGTGTGAGTGGGGGGGGGGAGGGGGTGCTGTAGAAGGAGGAGGCCAAGCCTCTCCCTCCATCTGTGACCCTCCCACCTGTCTCTCACCACGTTCCCCTTCTCTGGTCCCTCGTTCCTTCATGTTCTGATTGTTCCCATGTCCCACCCACCCCTGGACCAGCCAACAGCCTAGTGAGAGACCTGGCGCTGGAGACGGAGCCAGAGGCCACGAGGGGGCAGCAGAACCAAAGGCCTGGGGAAGTGGGTTTCCCCGGGCACTGGACACCTGTTGGGCTGGGCCGGCCAGGGAGCACAGAGGCTGGCCCACGTGGGACCCACTTTTGCCGGACTTTGTGTACTCCCAGCCATTGATCAGAGCTGGCTTCTGCTCCCCCCGATTATTGCATGTCCCTGAGGGAGGGTCAGGAGACTCAGGTGCCAGTCCTTTCCCTCTGGTGACCTTGGGCTGGTCGCCCCTCCCCAGGCCTCCTGGAGCTAAGCGTCCCCATTTGCACTGAGAGGTGGTGGACGGATGAGTTTCTGAACCGCGCTGGTCTCAGAGGCTGCGGAGGGAAGTCGAGGCTTCTTCCACTTCTGGGACCAGCCCCTGCTCCCCTCTGTTATCACATGGGGTTTTAAACCCAGGAACTCTTACACAAGCTACCTCAAACCCCCAGCGGCCCTGCCCCTGTAGCACTGAACCCCTTTCCAGCCAGCCAGGCCAAGAAACCCCGTTGCAGGACAGAGGCCCTGGGTTCCAGCAGAGGCGTCTCCTTTCTCTCCTGCCCTTTGCCCGGAAGACCCGGGCAGCGAGTGCCCTCCAAAGACCTCAGACCACAGGTGTCAACTGGGGTCGAAGCCAGCGTCATAACCTGGCGGGCCCCTGCCGGCTCTGGGGGTCTCCCTCCCCTGCTCCCAGATGTCGCCCCTAGAGCGATCAGCTTGCAACAGAGCTTCCGACAGCGACAGCCATCTGCCAGAGTTCCCCCAGAGGCCCGGATGTTGTGTGGGCAGCCCCGGGGATCTTTGCATCGTTATTTGCATTTCATTTTCACGTGGCTAGTTTAGACCGTACCTTCCCTTCTCAAGCAAGCTCCCCGAGAGGCGGCCTGGCAAAGAGGGAGAACAACACAGGACTTGCAGTCCCCAAGTCCCAGGTTCAAATGCTCTTCCTCTGAGCTTCAGTTTTCTCTCTGCAAATGGGAAGAACCCCCACGTCCCTCACTGAGGCACCCTGTCATTCAGCAAATGTTTACTGAGCTTCTAGTTAGTACAAGGCAGGGAGACCGCAGCATGACGAGGCGGGCCCTGGGCCTTGATCGCGTGGGACTTACTTGCTGGGGGGGACAGACGATGAACAAGTCAGCCAATCAGTGAATAGGATGACCTCAGATTTCAGGGTGTGCTCAGGAGGAAGGAAACGGTGTGACGGGCAGGCCTGGCCCTCTGCAATGTCAGCTCGCCATCGCCGCCCCGGACCAGATAGGCAGCAGGCGGCTGAGCCCACAGACCTGTCCCTGTCCCTGTCCCTCAGCAGGTGGCTGGGACTGACCAGACTGACCCCGTCCACTTTCCTTGCCCTGACGACAGCATCAAGATGGCAGGAATGGCCTCAGTCCCTGCTGCCCAGGCCTTGAGCCCAGTCTTCAGCCCCGGACCAAGAGTAGGGGTGGCCAGTGTGAGCAGCAGGGATTCCCAGGGGAGGAGCCTCGAGAGTCCAGAGGTGAGAGCATGCAGGGACAGGGATGTGCGCAGAGGGACCCTCAGCCCAGGGAAGGAGGGAAGCCAGCCGAGCCAGTGTGGGTGCAGGAGGCAGGAGCGCTCAATGGTTAAGGCTCAGCTTGGGGATGACCGGACACCTGGTTCAGCTCTGGACACTGTCCCTTTCAGGCTCGGGACCTCGGTAATGGATGGTCGCAGCCTCTCAGAGCCGTTTCCTCCTGTGAGGACACGTGGGTATCAGTGAAGCTTAAGGCCCGTAGCACGCACAGTGCCCGGCGTCCAGTAGGCAGCTAACTAATAATGACAGCTTCCCCGCCGTCATTCTTCACGTCACCCTTCTGGGGCAGCGATCCTGTCTGCCTCGCCGTCTGACTAAGGCAGGGGACGCAGAGCAGAATGTAGGGAGCCACTGGCTCTTAGAGGCGTCCTTAAATTTTGTGCCCCAGGCGCCTCATTTGTGCGTCCTTGTCCCGGGATAATTTTTTCCATAAGGTCACTGTGGCCCCCACCTGCTGATATCTGTGACGTGCCAGATACCAGGTGACAAGGGTTTAACGGATATCAGCCTCTCACCAGTGCCGTGGCACCCCTGTCTGCACCGAACAGACCGGGAGACTGAGGCTCAGAGGGAGAAATGACCCGACTAGTTCATGTGCTGGAGAAGGAGGCCCTGGGATTTAGCTCTGGCCTGGCCTCACCCCCAGGAGATGTTTGCTCTAGACACAGAGAGGACGCTGGTGGCTGCAGGAGGCCAGGGGGTGAAGGTGAGATCCTAGGAGGAGCAATTCCATCTCAGGGTATCAGATGGGCCGGTTGGCCGAACGCCTGTGAGGCCTCACACGTGTTCCTCACATCCCAGTGGCAGTGGTGGGGCTGGGGCGACCCCGCCTCTTTTATAGACGAGGAAACCAAGCTCGGGGAGGGTTTGCCCAATGACAGAAGTGCCCTCAGGGGGTGGCCTGGGCCTCCTTCCCTCCCCCAGCCTCCCCTGCTCCCCGGCAAGAGCTTCTCCCCACTCAGAGGGGCCGGAGCTGGGGTTCACCTCTCTCCTCTGGTCCATGACTCAGGGCTGGGACTTCCAGAAGCAACGCAGGACACTTCAAGTCTCAATCAGCAGGCGGGAGCGGCTTGCTGGAACCCTTGTCTTTCAAGCTTCAGAGAGAAATAAAAATAGACGGGGGCGGGAAACTTATCATCGCCTTCCCTTTGTCATTCCTGCGGCCCGGCTCCTACAGCTCCTAATCTGTCATGTTGTCACCGAGCTCCTGTGGGCCGCTGGCTGTTGGGCGCTTGTCCCTGGCCTAGGGCTGAAAGTGATAGAAGGGGTCCGCTCCCACCCAGAGGAGGCCCAGAGAGGTGGGGTGTCCTACTGCAGGGATTGAGAGAACACGCAGCAATGGCCTTTGAAGCTTTTGGCAGCCACTTCCCACCTGCACGTCAATGGCCACTCAGAGGCACAAGGACTTGTTTGTTCTCATGTGTTCTCTCTCTCACTCATTCATTCAGTCATTCGCTCACGGCCAGGAGCCCAGCTAACACATCTGTTGAACAGGGGAACCAGGGCCAGCCTCAGGGCTGCCCTCTTCACCTGAATGTCAGCTTTTCCAAGGTCACAGGGCCGCTGGGAATGGAAAACAAAGGCGTGACTTAATCAGGGAAGCCCTTGCAGCAGTGTCTGAGCGCTCCAGGAAGACGTTTCACCAATTCTGCCCGCCCCCAGCCCCGACCACCCTCCTGTATTGAGGTCTGCCTTTTTCTTGTAAGAAGGGCCTTGCGGCTTCCTGTGCACAGAAGCTTTTTAATCAGTAAACATCTGTAGACGAAGAGTACCCCTACAGAAAAGTGACCAGGTCCTGAGTACACAGCCTCAGGACTTTTTCCCGAAGTGGACTCTCCCACGTGACCAGCCCTGGACCGAGAGGCAGAGTGGGACCGGCACCCGGCAGCCCCGCCGTGCCTCCTCCCAGAACGTGCGTGATTTTCGATTTCCCACCGGCAGCTGAATTAGATCTCTCCTCCCACCTCGTGCCTTGGTCCCCCCGCAGGGAACTGTGGGTTTAAGGTGCATTCGGGGTGCTGTTCAGGGCCACCGCCCCACCCCCTCCTGGCCCGCTTCGATGTCTGAACCGGCCAGGCCTGTTCCGACACGAGGGCCTTAGTACGTGTTGTTCCTCCGGCTTCTCCACGGTTCGCTCCTTTTCTGGACGACCTCCTCGCCCCTCTCTCCCCTCGCATCATGTCACAATGCTTCTTTTCTTAGGACCTTGTTACACTCAGGAGCTCCCTGCAGCAACAACCTGCTTCCCTATGTGTTGTCTGTCCCCTTTGCCGGCCTGATGAGGGCAGAGTCTGTAGCTTCTGCCTTCACTGCGTCCCCGATGCCCCAGGCAGGGCCTGGCGACTGTCGTGGCTCAGAAAAATTTGCTGAATGAAAGGACCACGCAGAGCAAGCTGCCCTCGCAGCATGCCCTTGCCCGAGCTGGTCCATGCTGACGCTAACGTGTCTCTCCGCGTGTCTTTTTCCTTATCCAGCTTGCGAGCTCCCCGAGGCCCCAGCCGGGGCTGGCTTTGGCTCCTGCTCGTAGGCCCGCAGATCAGCGAACCTGCCTCACAGGTGTTTGGCTAACCTCGTTTCGAGCCAGACGTGCCGGGGAGAAATACATTTTAAAACCACGTGCGAGTTAAAGAGAATTTAATCTGCATGTCTGGGATTCATTAACACGTAGATCATCAAATTAGGGTTTGCTCACAGCTGTTTGACATTCGAAGGGCCTTCTGAGTCTCTTTAATAAGTGCCTTTAAATATTATTTTTTCTCATCATCTCACGGCTGGGTTGTGAGCACGGGTTGTTTGAATGGGAATGTGACATGAGAGACTCAGGATGGCAGGGCCCGGTCCTGCAAGAGGGGTGCTGGCCGTGGGGAGGTCGGCACGGAGCCGTCCACATCCTCCTGTCCTTTTCCCTTCACCAGCGGGCTCTGGCCCAAGTTGGCCAAAGCCACGAGCTCCAAACATCCCCCTGTCTCCATGGTGGGTGTTAGTCGTTCAGCTCTCAGGCCCTGTCACTCTCCTGGGGGAATTGCACTTCTGATCCCCACCCCGGACCTGCTCCAGGGGTCCGCATGGGACTCAGGCTTGACCACTTAAGCATGGCCTTTCTGGGCTGCAGCGATGGGTCTCAGCGTGACTCTGCAGCCCAGTGCGAGGATTCGAGATGGAAGGACACTCATGCTGGGACTGTGGAGGGGGACGGCTCTCTTTTCTGCTGGTCCTTGACTACACGCTGCAGTCCTAAGCTCTGGAACCGCAGACTGTGACCTCGTTTGGGGATAGGGCTGTTGCAGATGTCATCAGTTGGGGTCATACTACAGCAGGTTGGATCCTCCATCAAGCCGCCATGACTGGTGTCCTTATAAAAAGGGGACATTGGCCCTTGAAGACACACACAGGGGGACGATGATGTGAAGACGGGAAGAAGACGGCTGTCTGCAAGCCAGGGAGAGAGGGACAACTCCTCCCTTCACAGCCCTCGGCAGGAACCAACCGGCCGACACCTTGATCTTGGACTCCCAGTTTCCAGAACTGTGAGGCACTAGACTTCTGCCGGTTAAGCCCCCAGGCCGTGGCACTGGGGCCCCGGCAACCTAACACACACCTCCTTGGAACTTTTTAGTTATGAGAACCAACGGTTTTCCTTTTCTGGAGACGAGCTGTGCTCAGTCTGTCCGTAGGGGCATGGATAAAAGGCTTGCTCGAACATCGCTATGCAGCCTAGAGCCTTCTTGTGGACCATATTTCAACGCTCTGCTGCTGTGTGACGAACCACAGACTTGGTGGCGTCAAACAAGGACAACTGTTCCTTTTGCTCATGAGATGCAGTCTAGGCAGGACATGGTGGTAGGGCGGGGGGTGGCAGTGGCTCGTCTCCGTTCAACAAGGCATCGCTGGGTAACTCAACAGAGGATGATGAATCCACTTTCAAGATGGGAGGGTCGCCCACGTGGCTGGCAGGTTGCTGCAGGCTGCCGGGTGGGGGCTCAGCTTGGGCCGTGGGTTCCTGTCCTACGTCTCCTCCACAGGCCGCTTGAGCTCCCTCCTAGCGTGGTGGCCGCGTTCCAAGAGAGAGAGAGTCCCAAGAGAGCCGGGTGAGAGTGCAGCGCATAAGCGTGATCTACGCAGAAGTCACACAGCATCGCTGCCACCATACCCGGTTAGACGAGGCCGTCATAAAGGTCCGCCCAGAGTCAAGGGGAGGGGACGCAGGCCTCACAGCTCTGCGGGAGGCATGTCATTGTCACATGGTGAGAGGAGGATGGGCCGTATCGCTGCAGCCATCTCTGGAAAATGCCGCCTGCCGTGGGCCACACACTCTGATACTTTATATAAAGGTGAAAAAACAGACAAAACTGGAGGTGACAAATAGTGGTACCTTTCGGGGAAGAGAATTTTGACTGGAAAGGGACGCAGAGGGAGCTCCCGGCTGCTGGGAGTGACCTCTGCATTGACATGGGGAGAAGCGACGTGGGCGGAGACGTGTGAGAAGTTCAGTGAGCTGTCCTTACTGTTCCACACCCTTCTGCATTCTGCGCCTCAGTTAAAACATTTTAAGGAAAGTGACAGAGAAAATCCGACTTCGGTAATACAGATGGGAGCATCCTCCGCCAGCTCCCAATTGTCCCAGCGGCTTGGCGGCTGCGCCAGCCCCGTCCAGACCCAGCACCCCCTCGCAGGCCTCACCGAGCCCTCGGCTCCTTCTGGACCACGCTGACGCCCCCCGCCAGACCTCCGGAGCCTGTTGGGTGGAAGATGGATGGAGCCATTAATGTGCACAGTCTAAAGGTTAATTCAAAGGGCAGCCGCAACTGGAGATGGCGCCATCCACCTGGCTCCAGCTCGCAGACCAGGGAGGCGGTGGGACTTCCTAAACCTCCAAGCACCTTCGCCACCTCCAGGCTGGTTTTGTGGCCCCTTCACACCCCCAGCTTGGTCCCCTGTGACTTCCTTCGGGTCCTGTCTGTGGAAGAGGGGATGGCGTCGGGCAGGCTCCTCTCTTCCCTGAATCTTTGTTTTCCCATCTGTGGATGGGGACCGCGGGGCCAAGCGGTCTTCTGGCTTGGACGTCCCAAGCTTGTGCCTCTCCATCCAGCCGCCAGGTATTCCTGCCCCCACCCAGCACCTCGTCTGCCCTGCCTCTGGGTCTCTGCCCCGGCCGCGCGTCCCGTCTCTCCCCTGTCCACTCGCTTTCTGCCTTTTCTTCCAGAGTTTGTAGGTGTCAGAGATACGTCCCCAGCTCACCCTGGTGCATCCAGGCTCGTTGTCCGTCCTGTGGCTCCCTGTGGCTCCCTGTGGCCATGGTCTTGTCTCCGTGAAATTCGCACATGCCCGTGTGTGGCTCCGGATGACATGCTGGCGCAGTGATGGAATGTGTCCCCCATCCACACCAGGGGACCCCAACGGCAGGGCTGTGCCTCCAGCATCACCCTGATGGGGGCCCGAAGGCAAGGACGGTCTTTTCCCTTCAAATAACTCCCGTTCACGACCCATTACCCCTCAGGGTTCCAACCTGCACAGTATTCTGTTTACCTCACCCAGTTTTTTTTATTTTTATTGTTGAATTATTACCAGCACTTAAAAATCAGGTGATTTCACATAAAAATCTAGATTTTCATCTTAAAAAAAAAGAATGCGATCAGAGCCGGCTCCGGCGAGCTTGCATTTCTTTCAGTGGTGAGTGGCTGGGGCTGACGGGTGGAGAGGTCACTGTCTGGTTCAGCCCGCACCTCAGCTGGCTCCGGGCACTTCTGTCACCCGCCCAGTCCTGGAGGCGTTTGGCTTTGCCGACCTGGCTTTGGGGCCCGAGGCGCGTTCCGGCTGCGGTAGCTGTCAGCCCCTTGGTGGCCGTGTGGGGAGAACTGTTCCAGGGAGGGATGCAGAAATGAAGGTTTCTCCTTGTCTCTGCCTCATTAGGCTCTAACAGGCTGGATCAATGCTTTTTAAAATTAGATACATACTGACTGCTTCTTGCGTCAAGAACAGTCGGTGCCAACATAGAATGCGTCTCTAATCTCGCGCCTGCCTTTGGGAAAACCGCGTGGGGAAGGAATGAAGCGACATGCATCTTCCTTCAGTAAGTATTTATAGGGGGCTTGTTGTGTGCCAGGCGTGGAGCCCGGTGCCGTGGGTACAACCGTGAAAAAAGCCCCAGGCATCATCTTCCACAGCTCACAGCCCTCTCAGCCCTCTCCGTTTCTCAGGTTAGGCAGCCAAGGTCCAGAGAGGGCAAATAGAGTACTGGAGATCACACAGCAGTGGGGGGGGGGGGAAGAATGAAAACCCGCACTGCTTCCCAGGCCTCCTGCTTCATCCCTCTCCCAGCCTCGCGGGTCACCCGCAGGGTCCCCTCCGGAGCCCTAAACACCATGGCCTCCTCCATCTCCTCTTCATCTCCTCTCCAAGTTCTGTCGCTCCGTCATCACTTTTCGGGGATGGCTAGAGTTTGGGGCCCATCCAGATGGGGTTGGGGCTGCTCAGGGCCGCGAACTGGCCCGTCTCTGGCTGTTTCCCACGATGCCCCGCCTGTTTATCAAGGACGATTCCAATGTCAGCGATAGAGTTTAGCGGCATCCCACACCCCGTCCCCCCAGGTGGAGCACTCTCCGGTGTGGCGGCGGCTAAGCCGGCTGACGTCTCTTTCAAAGACACAGGCTTGGAGCAGGGCCCCAGGCTGTCAGCACCAGCCCGCCCTTTCTGCGAGCACAAGCGGAGCATCGCTCTAGCTGCCTCTGGGGCAACGTCGGGCTTGGTTTTCGGCCATCGTCACAGATTCTCGTTTTGAAAGGGAAGATGTGCAAGAAACAGCGGCTCTTCTGCACACGGCCTGCACCCTTCACTCCAGAGGTCGATCCCTAGAAGACTCAGCCTCCTGGGCTGATTCCGAGCCTCCAGGGACTTTCCAGATAACGAGGGGTGAAACGCAACCAACTCTCCCAAAGCCCAGATACGCTTGCATACTGAAACCAGCCAGGCAGACGTTGGCCACCAGCTGCTGCGTCTGGAGAACGATGACTGCAACTGGCCCAGAAGTCACGACTCGCTTAAATAAAATAAATAACGACAGCTACCGCCTCCTGAACACGTGTCAGGCCCCCTTGTACCCTGCAACCTTGCAAGGTGGGCATGCACATTTCTATTTTCCTGGGCATGAAGGAGAGGCCCAGAGAGGTCAGCTTCCCTGCCCGAGGTCACACAACTGACCAGAGCACAGCCCAGATTTCATCCAGGGTCTCTCTGATGCTCCCTAATCGTGTTCTCCTGGTCAGCGCCTGCTCAGGAGGCCAGGCGGAGGCTGTTGCGGGCCCCCCTTCCTTTCCTGGGTCTCTGCACAACAGAAATGTCCTCAGCACAGTGAGATGTGCTAGGTTATGGCTCAGGGCAAGCAGGTCAGAGGACCACAAGACTGTCCAGGACAAGGCTTTGATCTGCAAAGGAAGAGATGGGTGAACTCCTCTCCCTTCGCAGTCCTGATCCAGAGCCCCAAGGCGGAGGCCTGGTGGAAGCGTCCCCGTTCAGAAGGTCCTTTTGGCCAAGGAAAGAACAATTTAAAAATCAACCACAGTCACCTCGGTCGCGGGCACGGATGGAATCCCACAGTGTGTCAGGGACTTCACGTGAATTACCGGTGTGGCGCGGAGGGCGAGCCCACGGCCCCTGGAGCCGGACTGCCTGGGTTCAAATCGTGACTTTGCCACTTGCCAGCCGTGTGCCTTGGGCAAATCGCTTGAACGTCCAGAGCCTCAGTTTGCCCCTCTGTGAAATGGACCAAAGAGTAGTACCTTCTTCACAGGGTCATTCTAGTAAGAAATGAGATGATTTATGAAGTTCATGGGACAGAGCTTGTCAGGTAGCCAGGGCTCTACGAATGACTGATAACCCCAGGGGGTGGGTGTTCTTATTTCCACTTCACTGATGAGAGACGTCCTTCAGCCTGCCCAACGTCACACAGTGAGGACCTCCTTGAGCTGGGGTTTGAATCCGTATTTGTTCCTTCACCACAGGCACCGAGATACAATTCCAGGAGCGATTTTTATAAAGGGCAGGGCTGCGACTTCTCCCCTCAGAGGCAGCTTCCACTGGCCCGCAGCTTTTCCTTTCCTTTCCTTTCCTTTCCTTTCCTTTCCTTTCCTTTCCTTTCCTTTCCTTTCCTTTCCTTTCCTTTCCTTTCCTCTTCTTTTCTTTTCAGTTGATTTTTAACTCCCTCAGACTAAACATACAGAAGGGAAACCGAGGCCTGCACAGGGAGTGGACCCGTCCGAGGACACCCAACCGCACTGAGACCCAGAGCACCTTCCAGGGACCAAATACCGTCTCGTCTCACCAGGGACTCCATTCAGCCCGTTCCCCAGGGAGTTTGCCGGAAGATGAGTGAGCAGGGACTGGATGGTGATTTCTCCTGAGGACGAGTGCTGGGCACCAGTGTGTCAGTCGATGGCAGAGAAAGGTTATTTCGCAGCCAGACTTGGCCCGGGGCTTGGCCTGGGACATCTGTCAGCCAGCGCCATGTCACTCTGAGCTGGGAGGCATGGAGGGGAAGATGAGGATCGAATGGCTTGCCCTCTCTGGGCCTGTTTCCTGGAAATGGGAGGATGCTGAGACCCCCCTCCAGGGCTGCGAGGGGACCGCAGGATGGAACAGCCCAAGGCCAGCCTGTGTGAGGCCTCCGAGAAGCATCCCACCAGCACATCCCCCTGGGGCCGACCCTCTGCATCCATGTGGTCCCACTCAGGGTCTCGGGAAGACTTTGCTACAGAAACAGACTCTCACGTGGCAGAACCATCACTTTTCCTGAGCCCCATCTTCCCCTCCATGCCTCCCAGCTCAGAGTGACATGGCGCTGGCTGACAGATGTCCCAGCCCAAGCCCCGGGCCAAGTCTGGCTGCAAAATAACCTTTCTCTGCCACACAGGGCGTGAGTGCGGGAGTTGGTCCTGGACCCCAGGTCTCCCTGTCATCTCTCTGGTCCTCAGGGAGGGGTGCTTTCTAATGATTACACTGATCTCTCTCTCTCACACACACAAACTTATATACACTTTGATAACTTATTTATTGGATATAATTATATGAAATTGCCTTTTTTTGGTAGGCTGAAAGCATTTGAATAACAAATTTTATAAAGTTCAGCCAAATATAAATCATAAATGTATATAAACGTATGTACTTATGTCCATTTATCTATTAAATAAGCCCAATTCATCGACCTGTACGTAGAATCCCTTTTGTGTGTGTATACACATGTATTATACACATACACACACACACACGTACGAACATATAAATATGTAAACATCAATCGGAGTGTACCCCGCCAGCCCACTTGTTACGTACCTCGTATGGTCGGTGGCGTGCTGCTAAATTGGCTCTCTGATTAAATGAGAAAAAGACCTGATTTGGAGTGTGTATCTGCATGGTGTAAACAAATACTCCCACTAAGGCTGATTTCAAGGAACCGACGTGATGTCACTGATTACAGAGTTAGGGGGAAATTTGTAAAATCGGCTCCCTTAGCCGGCATGCACTGCCTACCACTGAATTTACCCACCTACCTGAAATACAGAATCCGTGTATCTCAGAAAGGGGCTGATCGGTGCGGCACGTGAGTAGACCCCTAAGCGTGTGTGATCTACCCCCTGATCGTGATAGATCCCTGGTATACATAGTGTCTGTCACGACGTTCAACTCTCTATTTGAAATCCACCCTTTGGTCCGACTGACTACCCATCTAGTCCGTCTGTCTGTTTCCTCAAACCTCGGTCTGGCTTGCCCCGTGCTTTGTCCCTCCGTGTTGTACCATTTCCTGCTCTGCCGGGTCTGGGGTGGGAGTGCTGGGCTGGTGCTGTGGCTGGGCACGGTGCCTGCTTTCTGTCCTCTGAGGGGTTTGCATGGTTTCTCTCTGGGTGGGGACCCCGTGTTGACCTCACAGCTATAGGTTCAGAACCCCTGGTTCTGGGTGAAGTCTTGCTGAGCACACACCTCGAGGTGCTGGCCAACGGATTTTGGCCTCTCTGGGTCTGTCCTGGGAGTGTTCTCGGAGCCAACAACCAGGCAGTGTTACCTGGGCTGGTGTCTGCCGAATCCCTGCGACTTCTCACGACTTCTCAGGTCTCCTGGTCGCAGGGTCTCAGGGGCCAGCCTCTGGCCTTGGGAGACAGCCGTGGGGATGCGCCATCTCTGCTCTCTGGGCCTCGGTTTGCTTATTTGTATCACGGCACGTTGTTCTCAGGCCATTAGAAGAGACTTTTCTTTCAAAGTCTTGAGTTTTAAAAATTCACGCACCTGTTGCCTTGTCCTCCGTCATCAATCCGGGTTTGTGTGATATAAAAACAACGTGTTGGAGCATGTGTCAGGTGAATGACTCAGCGTCTTTCACCCAGATCCTCAGCAAAATGGAAGCTCCGGGAAGAAGTGTCGTTTTTGTTTTATCCTCTGGTTCTGTCAGCGGAGGCATTGGTCAGCACTCACGTGAGACTGAGGGACTGGATGGCCTGGATTTGAGCCTGGCCTGCCGGGAACCACTGGGTCTCCTCGGGCAGGTATTTCTCAGCTCTGAGCCTCAGTTTCCTCATCTGTAAAATGGCAGAATAACAATACCTCTTGCATTGGCTATTGTGGGGATGAAATGAGTTATTTCATAGCACTAAAAAAAAAAAAAAAATGCCCGATGTAGAGTCAGCTTTCAGCAGCCGTTAGCCTCCAGCACCCCAGCACCCAGCTGAGTGCCTGCCTGCAGCTTGGTCTGGAAACCTGGAGAGCAAACGGTTTCTAAACCGTTTTCCCGTGCGAAGGTTCTAGTTTACACTCAGGCTGCTCGTGTCTGCTCCAGGACAAAAATCCCCTCGTCGCCCCAGCCAGGCCCACAGCCCTTGCATGTGGAAGAAGTTCTTCCTAAGTTTTTAATAAAAAGTCCAGCTACTTTGGCCTTTTCACCGTTCCTTGAACATGCCAGGTGTGTGGCTGTCGCAGGATTTCGCCTCTGCCGTGCCTCTCCCTGGACGTCTCTCCCCTGGACAGTCTCATGGCTGGCCCCTCTATGACCGGGCTCAGCTCAAATTCTCTCTCTCTCTCTCTCTCTCTCTCTCTCTCTCTCTCTCTCTCTGTGAGGCTCTTTCCCTATCTAGTAGGGATGGCCTCGTCTAAAGTTGCCCCATGCCCCTCAGTCACTCTGTCACTCCCTGTTTTATTTTCTTCAAAGCACTTATCACCTGCTGAAAATAGTTTATGTCTGCAATTATTTGTACTTGCCAGACTCTCTCAACCAACCAACAGTTCCATGCGGGCAGGGGGCCTATTGTCTCGTTCACCGCAGCATCCCCCAGGATGTGCCAGGAGGGAAAGAGGGACTTAACAAATGGCTGTGAAGTGAGCTAAGGGGAAGAATGCTCCACTGTGACTCCACAGGTGAAAGTGCTTAGCATCAAGGCAGGAAGAGACGTTTCGGGATTGGGATTCCGCCCGCCTCCTCTCGGTTTTCCGTTTTCTGGACTTTGGGAGGAGCGTGTCTTAATTTCGTAACTAGAAAAAAAGCCCAAATGTAATGGAGACACAGCTCGGCGGCAGGTCCGACCAGCCTCACTCCGGGTTCGGAATTTAAAAACAAACCTCGATCCCCGCCTTAGGAGACACTTCTGCAGAAGTCAGCCACCAGCCGCTGCCTTCCACGTTTGCTTTCCTTCTCGGCCTTGATTTCTGAAAGAAGACGTTTTATTTTGGAATTCTGCTGGGATAAATTCAGGAAGGAAGGCCAGGGGGCAAAGAAGTGGGTGGTGGGTGCCTCTCCCATCAGACCGGGAGCACTTCAGGGCTGGGCTCCCCTGTCAGACTGGCGCTTCCCAGAGCGGGGCTGTGTCTCCTCCAGCGGACTCCCAGGTATCTCGCTCTAGAAGGGGCCCCTTCCTTCACTCCCTCAATGATCGCAGTCCCCTTGGGGGTTCCTGTTCTGGCCCTGCCAGCTTATTAATACCTGCCCCTCCCCTCAATGCTCCCCAGTCATCCAGCAGAGCCTTCGCATGGACTGAAGGCTCTTCTAGGAGAAGCTCCAGTGTGCAGGACAGTTCTGGAAACTGCCATCAGAATTAGATAACATCCCTGCCTGAAGAATCAGGCCAACGGCGATCATGATGCTCGCCCTGAGTACCCACGAGCAATGCCTACCGAGCTGGGGAGGTGGTATCCTGGGTAAGCAGTGCTAAGGCCTGAACCGAGGTGGGGCAGGGGCACAGGAGAAGGGCCAAACTTCAGAACTAGTAAGAAGGGACACCCAGGAGGGCCAGGGGCTCATTAGCTCACGGCCATACCTTCTTTTTGACCCACGGCAGCTTTTTCAACTCACCAACCTTCCTGGCCCATGAGATTTTAACTCCAAATTACTCCTGCATGACTGCAAATCAGCGTCGCTTTCCCGAGAGAACGAAGATATGAATCTGCAGAGAATGAGGTGCCGGCCCCTCTTCCCAAACACAGGCCAGGATGTCCTGAGTGCGGCCAGCATCACTATGATGCGTGATATGGCATGGGGGTAGAGACCCCGGGTGCTGGTCCACGACAGGTCTGGGTTCATGTTTCTAGATCTCTGGGTGCAAAACAGACACCATGTTCATAGGTCTGGCACGAGGGTTGAATGAGACGACACGTACAGAGCTCGGCACAGTACCTGCCACATAGTAAAGGATCAATAAACGATCACTTTCCCCTCCACTTTTAGCTGCTACCATTATGAGGATCCGTATTATTTTGGGAGAAATATCCAATTAAATTTTTTCTGGTTACAAAGAATTCTGAACCTCCATGAAAAAAGATAAGGTGCCGCCCAAGGAAGCCCTGCGTATCCAGCTCCCAGCCCTACCAACCCCGACCAGTCCTGCCCCATCCATCCCCTATACGCTCCCCACCCAAACCATTCCTTATTAATTTAAAGCAAATCTCAGATATCATCACATCGTTCATCCATAAATATTTCATCACTATCACTGTTAATCACAGGCAAGGTGACAGCTCTGAAAGTGACAACTTCGTCTGGGAAGTGCTTACGGAAGGATTGGCTTCCTCTGGCCCGGGCTTGTGCAGGGCACCTCCGAGACCAGGATAAACAGAGTCCTCGACCCCCAGGAGCTCACGCCAGGGGCTGGGTGTGCAGGAATGGGGTGGGGGGGGTGAGAACAGATACGAACCACAGCTCCCACCCAGCCCACTGTGCGCGAGCGCTACGATCCCATTAGATACAAAGAGAAGCTTATAATCGAGAACCGGAATAGAGGGCAGTGGTAAGTTCCAGAAACGCTTTATATATTTATTTGTTAAACAACAACATCAACAACGAAACCACCAGTCACGTGCAGTGCGGGCCCGTCGGGAAGGCGTGGGGTGTGAGGTCAGATGGCCCGGGCTGAACTCCAGTGCCGGCCCAGCACCCGGTGGCTCGGAGTGAGTCCCTTCCCCACTCAGGGCCTCAGTTTCCCTCTCTGTCACAGTCCTGCCCCTGGGGAAGTGCCGAGGAAGGGCACGGCATGGCGCGGAGCGGGGAGAATCGGTGAATGTTCGTAGCCAGGCTGCCGCCGCCTGTGACTTGAGGCAGAAATGCTGACCTGGCACATGACGATGTAACTGAACGGCAGAGGACATTTGTCTTATGCGGCCAATTACACAATAGATGGCTTGGGACATGGTTTGCTTAATTAAATCTATAACCAATCGTGGATCTATCACCACTTGTGATGCCGCTCTAACTGGAGCCGGTTATCAGAGTCAGGTTAGGAGGGGGGTCACCAGGATGGCGTCTGACCTGGGCGGCCTGCTGGAGCATCCAGGGCCTGTTGATTGGATTTGAGTCGGTCTTGGCCCACCGTGTCCTAGCTGTGTCTCCGAGGACAAGTCCCTGTTCCTCTCTGAGCCTCAGTTTCCCCAGGTAATTTCTGCCCAGTTTCCCCACAAAGCCATGTTGTTTGCCTTAAGGCAGCCCCTGGAGAGCTCTGCGGGTTAGGATGAGCCCAGGGATGTGGATGCCAATCCTGTCAGCAGGGCCCGTGTCAGCAGACACGTGATGGGATCGGGGAGCCGGTGAAGTGGGACAGAGCATAGCACCCTCTGACTGCTCCATAGAGAATGGATTAGATTGGAGGGAGGGCGCGAGAGGAAGCAGGGAGAACAGCCGAGGAGGGTGGCGGTCTCTGCTGTGTCTGAGTGACCAGTGGGGGTGGTCGATACTTCGATGCGGGCAGCGACGACGGAGTGGATGAGAGGTTGGGCGGGGACTGCAGAGGACATTGGGGTGTCAAGCATGATTTCCAGGTTTCTGCACAGAGCATGAGGGGCAGGGGAAGTCATCCTGGAGATGAGGAGCCTGAGGCGTCAGGGAGAAGACCCGTGGGCCAAGCTCTAGAGCTCCGTGCTGCCCCAGCCAGCCTGAGGGACTGAGACGTCCAGGTCTGGAGATGCGTGGTTGGCTGAAGACACAGAGCACGGGGTTCCGGAGAAGGGTATGAGGCAGAGATGACATTTTGGAGCCATCAGTAAGCGTGGATGAAATCATCTAAATATAAATATAGTATGGGACGAGAAGTCAGTTCCAGACCCAGCCCTGAAAGCCTCTCCTGGGAGGAGAAGGAGTAACTAGGGAGGCAGGGGAACCGGAAGAGTTTAAGGTCACGGAAACCTAGGGAAGAACGTCTCAAGGAGAAGGGAGCGTCCGACTGTGCTGGAGATGGATGGGCATGGGGGTACCGACTGGATTTGGCAACGCGAAGGCCATGCAAGCTTTGGCAAGGGCCGCTTGTTACGATGGTGGAGATGGAAGACAGAACAGCTGGAGAGGAGAGGCAGAGAGCGGGGTACGGGGCCCAGGGAAGGAGCTTTGTTGAATGAGAGAGAGTTGAACATTTCTGAATGTTTAGAAAGTAGGGAGGATCCGAGAAAGACAAGGCCTGGAGGTGTAGAGAGCAATGGGGGTACCATGCAGTGGGGGATCATGGTGGAACCCAGCGTCCAAGTAGAGAGACCAGCCTTTAGTGGGTCTTAGGGGGCTCAGGGGGCTTCCCCCTTTGTGAGACGAGGGATTAAAGAGGGGGTGCAAGTGCAGTGGGGCAGGAGGAAGGTCTGCGGGTGGGAAGCTGAGGGAGTTTGAATCTGAAGGCTGCGCATTCTCTGAGATGGAAGGGGCGAGGCTGCCAGTTGAGAGCGAGTGGGGCGGGAGAGCCCGGCAGGAGACGGAGAAGAGAAAATATGAAAAGGTCTTTGGGGAGGAGAAGGCACTTTGTAGATGAAATAAGGTGCACGGTTTTTGGGTAGTTGATTTCCCGAGGCTTAAGCACTGTCATCTCGACCTTCTCATTCCTCAAAGGCCACCCTGGCCTCTCCCCGGAGCTGCGGTGCCTCGGCTTTGAGAGTTTTTTCCTGCAGCAGCGAATCATTTCTTCAAATAAAACCTGACATGCGGCCCCAACATATGTACAGACAAAAGCAGATCTGTTTCGGCGGCGAACGCTGCCTGCTGGGCGTCACCCTCCTTCCTCGGGTGACCCTGTGGCATGTCTGTGAAGTCTGGGGCTCCTCTGGACCCCGTGTAAATCCCTCTGGGGTAGGAGCTGGGTTCCAGTTCCCCTCCTTACCATGTGCTGGGGCAAAACCCAGGGCCCCAATTTCCTTGTCTGTAAAATGGGGACAATGTTACCAGAATAGGGACAGAAGACCGGCCCGCATGACATTCCTGCGTGCGTGCGCACACGTGCATGTGTTAACTTCTCCTCGGACTCGTAGGATGTTCGTGAACTCCCAGAGCCTCGTCTGCTGGTTCCCTATTTGCCCCTCACTCCTCAGCTGTCTTCGGTCCTTATTTCCGATTCTGGATTTCACCCGGGTCTCACTCGAAAGCCTGCGCTGTGTCGGTGAGACCGGGTTTGTGCTTTTCATCTAGGTGCAGTGGCCCGTGGAGCTGGGTGCTGCAGCTGTCTGCTGGGACACGTGGATGGGAAAAGGCGCACAGGGTGGATTTGCACGGGAGGGTGATGGGCCCACAATGGTTGGGTAGACCTGTTGCCTGGCATCCTCTGGGCGCCACCCGCCCTTACAGAGCGCTGTGAGAAAAGGGCTCTTACGCGAGTCTGTCCGCTGAATTTGCCACAGCGAGAATGCGACAGCCTGCTTCCACCCAGGCTGGCCCGGAGATGGGTGCCTCCTGGAAATCGGAGCCTGACACACTGTGGTTCAAGTCCCAACTTGGCCTTTTATAAGCTGGGTGACCTTCTATGGACCTCCGTCTCCCACCTGTAAAAGGGGGGTAAAAAGGTTGTGAAGAAGAGCCCAGCTAGTGCCTGATACATGGCAGGGGCCCCGGAAAGGCTAGCCCTCTGGCTTTTGCCCCCTTTCTCATTTCAAACCAAGGGCATCCTTCCCCTTCAGGCCAGGTAGATGCCCTTCAGACTCTTGTTTGCCTGAGAAGGTTCCTCTGCTCCTTGTGGTTTCTTTATTGTTAAGTGAGCGTGGATTTGGGGTTCAGTGACAGGGACCGGCTCCAGCATGGACCTCAGACTCACGCGGAGCTGCCTTTTCATCTTGGTTCTCCCACCTACTCACTTGGTGACCTCGGACAAGTCTCCTCTGGGCCTCGGTTTTCTCACCTTTAAAATGGCAAGAATCGCAGCACCACCTCAGATGGTTATTGCGAGGATGAGATGCGTGTTTGGGAAACAAATGCTGCCCTTCACTCCCTTGGAGCCAGCTCTAGCCGCTTCAGTGGCACTGAGGTGGAGGGGAAGGGCCAGAGGAGGGGTGACACAGGGGTGGCAGGAGGGATGGTCCGTGGGAACTTGCGTTGGATGGACTGCCTGGTAGAAGGAATTTACAATAGAGGGGCCTTGTTTTCCATTTTAGGGCAATACCATTTCCCTCCATTCCTACTCCCCCACGACCCGCAGCAAACTTTGGATATGCACGTGTGTCTTGTCCTGTGGAGTCTAGGAGGAACCAAGGCAAAGGACTTGCCGTGGGTCACGTCTGGGCTGACACATGGCAGGAGGAGGGAAGGGCCATATGAGAGGAAATGAGTGAAACCGAGCCTTTCCCGGCGCTCAGAGTGAGTCGCCTGCCTGTGTCTGGAGCCACTTTACTTGAACATTAAAGGACACACACATCTACAAAGCTAGGACACTTGGACGCATCATGCACCCGTCCCCTGACGTTTCTTGGGCACCCAGGCCATGCTCTACACTCTGCCAGGCACCAGGGATACGAGGCGACAGGTGTCCACGCAGGTACACGCGGTTACACGTGCAAAGCTCAGCACATCAGAAGCACGACGAGTCCATCTGTTTAAGAGGGTGGGGTGCAGTTCTGTGAGGAGCGGTGGCCGTGCGGGGACACTAACTCCGCCGGACAAATGCGATGACAGAACGGGCACGTGGCGTCACGGGCTCCATGCTAATGGCACCCGTGTTTCTCCGTGGGGTGCAGGCCGTGATGCAATTAACACCGAGAGCCGGCTGGGAGCTGTCATTTTTCCAGCTGGCCAGCCTCGTCCCGCTTCCGAAGTCCGCGTGACTCTGGACTTGGCACCTTTCTTTTCCAATAGAAACACCTGGAAAGTGTGTGGCGCTTTTTCTTTTTTCTTTTTTCTCACCGCACACACAACTTGACAGATTTTGAGATCAAATTCACTCTCACTACCTACTCCCCCGGGAGCTGAGGATGGAGCTGGCTGCCATGTTCAGGAAAAATAAAGCGGGACACAGAAGCTCCGCAGGTCGCCTGGGGTTGCGGAGTAAGACTGCGCCTTGAATTCCTCCTCTGGGTAGTCCCACCTCTTTGCTGGTCCCCCAGCGGGAGAAACCCTGGGTTCAAATCCCAGCTCTACCCCTAACCCGCGCGTGGTCTCGGCCAGGATGCGTCATTTCTCTCAGCGGTGATGCCCTTGACCATCAGCTGGGTCCAACACGATGCTTTATTTGTAGGATCGTGAGACTCACGTGGACGGTGCTCAGCACGCTGTCAGCGCTGAGCGACCCGGGCTGCGAGCTCATCTCTGCTCATCTGTGCTCAGACGTACCCAGATCCTCCTCCTTCTGGCCCCCTTGGCTTGAGTGGAGCCATGGACTTTCTCTAGCCAACGAGTTAGGGGCCAAATGTCACGATTGCCCCTGCGAGGCCCTCCGGGGGCCTTTTCCCTTTTGCCATGGTGACTGGCTACTCGGGCAGTCTGGGTGCTGGACGAGGAGTGGGGTGCAGAGTAGGCCCGCAGAGCTCCGGCCACAAACAAGTTAAATAAGTAAGAAATGAGCACCGTGGCCCCTCTACAAAGCTATTCGGGGATGGTTTGTTAATGCGCCAACATCGTTTTTCCTGACCAACGCAAAGAATTAGCTCCCGTCTCTGGACCTCGGTTTCCTTATCTGGAAGATGGGAGGTTGGACAAATGGTTGATCTCCAGGTTCCCTCAATCCTAACCTCTGGAGTGGGAACCAAGGGGGCTGTTGTCCACACTCCCCCAGGGGCCCCTGCCTCATTCCCCTCTGAGCTGCCCCCAAACCAACAGGTTCTGTCCTTCCTGCAGATGGGCAGTGCTCAGAGGAGAAGCGGGGCGGGTGACAGGGGCGGTTCCATAGGCTTTTCAAGCTCAGCAGACCAAGAAGAGAATTCCTCCTCCCATCGGCCACTGCTTCTGGCTTTCTTAGCTTGGTGGGGACCCCAGGAGCCATCCAGCTGCTCAGAAGAGAACGCCGGATGCCATCCAGGGCTCTACACTTCTCTCACCCCCAATCCTTTCCCTTCTTTCCTTTAATATCTCTCATACCCATCCCCTCCTCTCACACCTCCCCCCACTTTGCCTCCTTCAGTAGCTACCTCCTCACTGCTCTCTTTCTGCCAATCATACCAAAGCCCCCGCCCCTCCCATCCACATAAACCGCTGCTGCCGAGGAGTCTTCCGAAAAGGCAACCTGGACACGTCGCTCCCTTCTGCCCTCGAAACGCACCAAGCAGCTTGTGGTTCCCCCAGACACTCTCCATCATGGCTTTTGTCCCTGCTATTTCCTTTCCCTGGAATCCCCTTGATCCCCTGGCTGCCTGAAAAAGTCTTACTCCTTCAAAACTCAGCTCCAGTGAATGTCATCTCTGATAGCCTCCGGCCCTCTGAGCGCTGTGTTCATGCCTCTGTTACGGCACTCAGCACAAGGAGCCCGATTGACCAGTTATTGCTCTCCTGTGAGCCACTGGACGCAGGGACTGTGCCTTTCTTATTCTTCCAGGGACTCCTAGCCCGGGGCTTGGCACACAGCGGTCCCCAACAAATGTTTCTCTCGCTTGCCCACCCACTCACCTGCTCACTCTTCTACCGGGCAGGTTTTATTTTTTATTTTTTGACTCTGGGAAGGCAACAGTAAGAACGATTGTTTTCTATCAGGGGATGGAGAATTCCACAGTAAACAAGTAATAAAACAAAGGCCCAAGATGGTTTTAGATTGAGGCCCGTGCTGTTCAGCCTGGCGATGCAGAAGGGGAGCTGCTGTAAATGGATAATCAGGAAGGTCTCTTTAAAGAGACAGCAGGTGAGCTAGGACCTGAACAAGGAGAAGAGTTCTCCCTGTGGGCCCCTGAAGGGAAAAGTGTTCTAGCCAGCGGGAACAGTATGTGCAAAGGCCCTGAGGAGAGAAAACCTCAGTGCTTATTAAGTGGTGGATGGATGGATGGATCGATGATGCCTATTCTCTCTTTTCTCTCTTGGGGTCTGGATGCTGAATGGCTTCGGTGGCCAGAGTCAATTGTTCCTGCTCTCCAAGATAATAGCCTGCTCTCACAGAAGGTGCCGGACCCTGCCACTGGGCATTTATAACCAGGAGAAGTCAGGAGCGGACACACTGGCTCCTGGAAACCCCGCATGGACAGTGCAGAGGTAGGTGGGACACAAGCTACCGGTCCCCCAAGAAGACACGTTTGGTGGCTCTGTCGTGCATCTTCTTGAGTGAGCCAAGGCTCTTCGGACGCTGCAGGAGCCTGCTTCATTATAAGCATCTCTGCTTTTAATCCCCCGAGAATTTCTCCTTTGGTCCCATCTGCAATCGACGAGACCAGAAATACGGGGGAGGCGCTTCTCATGCCCTCCCCATCCCTGTCGCCCGCTTCTGCTGCTCTCCGCAGAACTTGGCACCATTAATTTGATATTTCGGCCTGCCCCGCCGAGCCCCACCGCGCACATCCACGCATATATTTCTCATCTCAGCGAAATGGCTGTGACTGGGAAGTGCCAATTAGCGAGTCAGAGGGCAGGTGTGGAACTTGCAGCAATCAGCCCGCAGAGCAGCCGGGGCTGCCTTCGCCATCTGCACCGGGGGAAGCCGCGCCGCTGGGCGCGGTGGCTGGGACCGGATTTCCACTGCTCTCAAGCCGGCAGTTAGCCCGGGACCGGTGACTTTCCCGGGGACAGGAGAGACAGCTAGAGGTGCTGTGGTTGGGCTCACGGTTCCCATAGTCAGAGCTCGTGAATGCCTGGGGGAGAGGAGATGTCTGTGTGTGTGCGCTGGGAGGCAGGTGATGGCGAAGGTCTTGGAACAAGACAGGTCTGGTTTCCAAGCCATCATTGGTTTCCTGCTGTGGCTCCCGGCGTGGTAGTTACCTGCTCTGAGCCTCAGTTTCTTCACCTGGATGAGGGATGATAGGGCTAAATGCCATCCTCTGAGTCGTGGTCCTGAGGGTGGATTAGAGCATCATCTGTTCAGTTCCTGGTACGCGGAAGCTGCTCAGGAATGTGAGTGTGGGCTTGGGGCTCTCTGTGACTTTATCATATTTAAGTCTCACGGTCCAGGTGCAGAGGGAGATGGAGGCTCAGGGATGTGGAGTGACTGGGGAGGCACAAGACCTATAGGAAGCCGGTCACTCTGACTCCTGAGGGATAGGGTTAGGGGGACTGAGTACAGTGAACATTGGCTCAACAGAGGGATGGAGCAAGGACGATGAGAGGGCAGCCCTCCCTGAGGGGTCGCCTCCGCTCGCTGGGCAGATCAGCCCTATCTGAGTGCCCCTCATGCCTGGAGGGCCCCACTGGTCTGCTACTGCCAACAGGCCTGGAACGGAGGCCCCTCCGGAAAGACGAGGTGGGAGGGGAATAGGACATCCTGTCGGTTGTAGGCCCAGCAGGTGTCAGAGCAGCGTCAGCTGAGTATTGGAAAATTGTCATGGAATGAACGTTGGGCACAGGCCCCCTGCATGAGGACACCTGCGGAGGGAGGAGTGCACAGCTTGTCTCCAGGCTGGGGCTTTTCCCGGGGTGTGCTGGTAAAATGTTTAACAGCCAGCTTCTCAGGAAAAAAAAAAAAAAAGGAAAAGGAAAAGAAAGACAAAGTCTGATTTGTAGCATTTTCAGATTTCTGTGGTGTAAATCCCCCCACGGAGGCTGCTCCCAAGTCACTGCAGCACGGGGGAGCGATGTACCCCACAGATTCTCAGGAGCAGGTGTGAACCCTCTCCAGAGCTCCCCTGGGGTCCCCCCTGGCCTTCTGGTGCTCTGGAGCCCCTCGCTGCGCCCCCACTCTCGCTTCTCCTGCTTCCAGCCCTGCCCTCATGGCCCCTGGAAGCCAGGTGCTTGCACCACGTCTCCCAGAGGGTCTTGTCTTGGGGCACGGCCGGTGATGGTCTCAGAGCTGGTCCCTGGAGTTGGCTGCAACTGGGGATGTGCGAGGTGGATTGTTCAAGAAATTACACTTAGAAAAAAAAAAAAAAAGGTTACAGACCCTCGTAAAGAATCTAAAAACGATTTCAGCAGAGCAGTGTACGCATGCAGAACAGGTTGCACACAATTAAGGGGGATTCCTGGACCCCTGAGAGCAATCAACGGGCACTCTCGGGGTCTCAGGGGGTTGAGCGGGGGAGGGAGTGGGTGATGAGAGTCTTACGTGGAGTCAGGATGGCGTCTCTGGACAGCATTTTAGTTTTCAAAGCTCTCTCCGCCCCCATCGCTGGATTAGTCACTGCATGGCCAGTCCCTGGGAGCTGTGCTGTCCTAAGCAGCAGAATGATCAGATGAGGAAATGGGATCTTTCCACAGGGGACAGATTCCACCCCAAGAGCCGTTTGTGAATCAGGCCACAGCTGTCATCTTTTGAGTACCTTCTGCGTGCCAGTCGTTTTGCTGTTGTTGTTGCTCTTTTATCGTCATCGTTAACTATTTAACCAATGTTTACTGAGTGCTTCCTATATGCCAGGCTGCGTTCTAGGCAGCTGAGTACAGTGCCTCCGTGAAGGCTTCGTGGACTTACAGTCTAGCCATAGGAAACACATAGATGTAAGTCATTTGCTCAATAAATCCACTGGGGAAATGTCAGATGCTGCACAAAGAAAGCTCAAGACCCTTCCTTAAAGTGGGGCTCTGGCCTCTAAAGTGGTCATTTGAGATGTGTGACATTCGAACCCTGAGGTCTGCTAGGTGCCAGGTGTTTCAATAAATATTTCTCACCTTTTACAGAGCTGGTGCATTCGTTTCCTGTGGCGACTGTCACAAATGCCCACAACTCGATGGTTTACACCTTTGGGGACTGAAGCCTGAAATCAGTATCACTGGCCACGGTCAAGGTGTTGGCAGAGCTGCGCTCCCCCTGAAGGCTCGAGGGGAGACTCTCTTTTCAGCTCTGGTGGCTGCCTGCACTCCTTGGCTTGGGGCCGCATCACTTCTGACCCCCAAGGGCGGCATCTGCGAATCTCTTTCCATCGTCGGCTCCATCGTCTTTCTCACCTTCTCCACTCTGCGCGTCAGATTTCTCTGCCTCTCTGTCTTATAAAGATACTTCCTACGGGCTTTTTGGGCCTCCCACATGAGCCAGGATAACCTCCCTATCTCAAGGTACCTAATCGCGTGCGGCAAAGACCCTTTTCTTCTGTTTTGCCGCAGAAGGTGGTATTTATACGTTCCAGGACTGGGATGTAATATCTCTTAGGGGGTGTGTTTTTCAGCCTATCACAGCCCCCCTTTTCTAGCTGAGGCTAACTCAGCCTGTGCCATGTCCCACGGCGAGGCTGTGGCCTACCTGGGGTTTAAACGCTGATCCTCACGTTCTTGCCACCACACAAAGCTCCCTCCACCAGCAGGTACACGATCTGCAGATGAGCAAACCAAAGCTCAGTGAACGGACACGATTGGTCCAAGGTCATGGGCTGTGGCGGGCTCTCTATGCCCTGAGCCCTGTCCTCCTAGGGGGCCAAATTAGGGTCCGTCTGAACCGTCCTCAGCCAAGCCTGTGCACTCCGAGCTGGCGCTGGGCCTGCACTCGCCATCAGAAAACACGTCGACAGAAGGGCCAGCCCAGAACTCCCTTCTGTTTCTGCATTTACCAGCTTTAAGCTTTCAAACCCAGTCAGCCTGGAGGCTAATTTTCTGCAGCTCCTAGTTGTTCAGCTCCATTTATTGCGCCTGACACTGTGAAAGCTTTCGCTATTGATTCTGGGCTATATTAACTTTTTTTTTACTCCCTTCCCCCTAGCCCCAGCCCCAGCTCTCCAGCAGTTTTTGGTCCAGCAATTAGGTATTGGCAGGGACAATGTGGGGTGGCTGCCGCTGCCTTTCAATTACCAGTCACAGTAAACACAACTCACTCTCCACCCCCTGGAGTCCAGGCCCCGCTGGAAAGAGGAGAAGGCTGCTTAAATGACTCCTCTCTCCTGTTTGACACTCCAACACACACTCGAGATGATCAATAAGTCTATCACCCTGCGGGGCACCCCCGAGACCACCCAGGCTGGCTAATTGGCTCTGGGAGACGGCTGGCCGGTGGAGAAGTCCGTGTGTCCCTACGTGCGAGTGCATCTGCGCACGTGAGTGTGCCCGTGTGTGCGTGTATGTGCGTGTCTGTGTGTGTGTGTGTCTGAGAGTGTCTGGGGGAGGGTGGAGAGGGTCTTCGGTTTTCTCCACTCCCCACGCACCCAGGTTCCTAGGGTGGGAGCGCCCCTTCAGCACGGATTGGATCGGCAGGGTCTCTGGGTTGGGAAAAAGGCCTTTGCGTTTCGGAGATGGTTATTCGTGATTCCTCCAGATTTAAACCGTCTCAAAGCGTTTTAAAAAGAGGCATTTTAAGTTCGTGGTTAAGCACATGGGCGGGAAGCCAGACCCACTCCAGGTCTGAGTTTGGCTCTTTCATTACCTCGCTAGGTAGCCCTAGGTGAGTCACGTAGCCTTTCTGAGCCTCATGTCCTCACTTGTGAAACGAGTAAAATGCCCCAGCCCTAGAAGGCTGGTAGGAGGCCATCGTTATAATAAATGGCAACGATGACCACAGTCCTCAGAGGAGCTGGGGGTTGGGCTGGGCCGGAAAGGGTCTGAGCGTGGATCCTGGACCTGCTTCTCGTGACCTGGAGCAGGTCATCCTCTCTGCCTCAGTCTCCTCTTCTGTGAAATGGGGGATGAGAACTGATGTATTGGTTGAATAGTGTCTCCCTAAAATTCGTATCCTCCTGGAACCTCAGGATATGACTTTATGTGGAAATCACGTCTTTGCAATGGCTGGTGTCTTTATAAGACCATCTCGTGAAGACACAGACACAGAGAGGCACATGGGGATGAACACACGTGACAATGGGGATGGAGATTGGGGTGATGCAGCTACAAGCTAGGGATGCCAAGGACTGCTGGCAGCCACCAGACGCTGGAATAAGTTGCCCCTTTCGGTTGGATCCCCATCTTGGTGTAACCCAAACGTCCCTAGGTCTACCCCATACCACATTGACGGGCCCCCAGCTCCCAAGACAGTGGCGAGGCTTCTTTCTCCTTCTTTCCAGAGGCCCCGGGGAATGCAGTAGGCCTTGCTGTGGCAGGGGTGGGAGGTAGTCCCGGGACATGAGAAGTAGCAGGAGACGGCATTGGAGGCTGGTGCCAGCCCCTGGGGGTCTCGAAGCCTGGGCTACGAAGCGTGGCCTTTATCCATGTGAGCCCCGGGAGGCCCAGAGAGGTTTTGCCTCAGAAGTGACACGATTCTGAGACAATCTGGATGAACCTGCGGATTAGAGAATGTATTAATTAGCCTGCTCAGGCTGCCATAACAAAGCACTGCAGACTGGGGGGTTCGAACGACTGATTTCTCACAGTTCTGGCTGAAAGTCCGAGGTGTCGTCAGGTCGGCTTCCTTCCGAGGCCACTCTCCTTGGCTCGTAGGTGACTATCTTCTCCCTGCGTCTTCCCATGAGTAGTACCTGCTTATGTCCCACCGCCCCTTCTCACAAGGACACCAGTCACACTGAATTAGGGCCCGCCCTCGTGGCCTCATTTTAACTGAATTATCTCTAACTACGGTCCCATTCTGAGGTGCTGGCGGTTGGGAGAGCACATGTGAATTCTGGGTAGGCGCAATTAAACTCCTAACGGAGGAGATGAGGCCAGAGGCCGGGAGGCTATTAGGAAGCTGGGACAAAATTCTGTGAGAGAGATGACAAGGTCTGAGTTAGGGCCATGTGGGGAGGGTGGACAAGAGAGAGAGGGCAGGTCACCCCACGTCCTTTCCCACCTCCCGAGTGCTGTCCGAGCTGCCTGCTTTGTGGGACTTGGAGAGAAGTGAACCAGGCGCTGTGCTGGAAACCTGACTTGTGTGATCCCATCTCATTCCCCCCAGACCCGACCGGGAGGAACTGCTGTCATCCCCATTCTACAGGGAGGAAACTGAGGCACAGAGAGGGCAAGCAACCTGCCCAAGGTCACACAGTTCGGGAGGTAGCAGAGAGGGCTTCATGCCCAGGCCTCGACCTTAACCACTCACCCATGTTTTCACCTGGAGGAGACTGCGCTTCAGCACGTATTAAGCTTCTGTTGTTGTTGTTGTTGTTGTTGTTGTTGTTAGTTGCTTCCCACAACAGCCTGGAGACCCAGCACAGAGCAGGCTCATGGTCAGGGCCCAATAAGTGTTGGTCAAATGAACAAAGGAAGGCAGAGCATTGCACCCTTGTTTTAAGGAGAAGCGAAGTGAGGTCCTGGAAGGTCGGGGGTTTGGCCGCAGCTGCCCATGGGGAGGGCAGGGTTGGTCAGGGACCTCGGCGGCCCCGGCTCAGGGTTCAGCACGCTGCTGGGCTCTCCATGGCAGCGAATGGAGAGGGCCGAGGTGGCGCAACCAAGGTCACAGCACGAGGTGCGACTCTCCCAGGGTCACCCGGGTAGGGGGGTGGCAGAGTGTCGGTCCCTCCAGGGTGCCATCTTAACGGCTCATTCATGCTTTCTTCTGATGGAGGCCCTTCCCGCTGGCTTGGCGCCTCCTGCCTCCGGGACCAGGCACCTCTCACGGCAGATCCACAGTGTGACCTCTCTCCCCACTAGGAGTGGGGTCATCACACATCTTTTGGCAGCGCAGGGCCAGAAAATTGGCTGGTGCCCCCCAAAGATGGTGAGGGGTGGCGGGTCCACAGGCTCTTGTATTTTTCCTCCCCAGGAGGACATTCGTGGCTCAGAATCATACTTCAACCATCTTTGAGTCCTCGCCTGGGGCCCTCAAACCTGCTTATTAGTGGCCAGGCCCAGAGGCTGACATGACCCTTGTTCACCATCTCCCCACTTCCTGCCGCCGCCTGTAGCATCTTCCTGTTTTTGCGCCTCGCTCCTTAGAAACCGTGTGCTCTTGGGGGAGTCACGTCACCTCCGAGACTCGGCTTTCTCATCTGCAATGTAAAGGTCCTGGTAGTAGGAATCTCATGGGATTGCTGTGTGAACGAAGATAGCTGACACGCACAATCAGCACGGAACAGTGTCTAGCGCGCAGCACGCACCCGCTAAGCGTCAGGTGGATGATGGTGATGCTGACGGTGGAGGTGATGAAGGAGGAGGAGGGGAAACGTTTGCGCTGTGTCTAGCCCGTGGTGGGTTCGTTGTTGTTATTGTATCTGTGTTATCTTCTTACAATAGGCTTACGGCGTGGGGGCCTGGAATGGTGCCAACAAGGAGTAGCTGCTCATTAAAATTTTATCCCTAAAAAAGGAGAGGGTAGAAAATTGCACCCTTGTTTTAAAGAGTTGCAAATCGAGATGTTGAAGGACTGGGAGCCGTGACCATAGCTGCACGGCACCCTAGCCGGGAACAGAGGTGGGTGAGCAGAGGGACACATATGGTCATTCGGAGAAGACGTTTGAAAACCAGAGACCCTGGAACCAGGAAGAAAGGAATCGAGGCAGGAGGAGGGCTGGCCTCTCGGCGGTGAGGTCACCCTGCCCCTCCTCAGCTGGACCAGGTCTCAGGGGCTGGCTGCTCATGGACCTGAGTGAAGACGGAGCGGTTAATGTGATCTGGGCTCCCCGGGTGGGTGAAGCTCTGAGAGTACCCAGGTGCTGGGTGTCAGGCTTTGAGTCCTCCTGGGGCCCTGCTCAGGCATCTTCCTGGCCCTGCTGGAGTTATTAGGGTGACGGCACGACGGTAGTGCCTCATGCACAGAGCAAGGTAATGAGGCCTCCCAGGGGCTGTCCAAGAAAACAGAACACGGAGCAATAATAATTCTGGAATATTAGGCCCATATATCAACGTGCAGCCGGAGCCTGGCTGGCGCAATTTGGGTCACTTTCTCCCAAGGGAAGGGAAGAGGCTGGGCTCAGCGCCACCCCGATAAGGGCTGTTGGGCCCAGCCTGAAGAGTGACCAGGGGTTTTTGGGGTCCAGAGACTCCTGCTCACCCTGGGGACAGATGCCAGGAAAGGCAGGGACGGGGTGGCACTCAGCACTCATTGGGCTCTCAGTTGATGGAGAAGGTGCTTAGTTACGACTAAGCTGCCATTTGCTGACTCCGTAGTGCCTTCCAGTTGGTTCCCAGATGCAGAAGGTGGCCCTGTCCTGCTCAGGGCCATGGGAGGAGCCCACTCAGATGGGGAGCCCAGGAGGTGGCGAAAGGAAACGATGACCTCATCTTGCCTCTGCTCCCTCCCTTTGGTTCACCCCCACCTCATCCCCTCCTCCATTTACAGGCTTTGCAGTGTGGGACTCCCCTCCAATGACGGTGACCAGCTGACCCAGTTTGCCTGGGACTGAGGAGGTTTCCAGAATAGTTTAGAAGCCGGAATAGTCTTGGAGAACCTGGCTGAGGACTCTGGCTGGCAGGGATGCTCTCCTCCCGAGTCCCCATTGCAGCCCCCACTGCTCTGGATTCATTGTTTTTCGTGTCAGTGTTTATTTTTGCTTCTAGGCACTAGGTTTCTGGAGTATCTTGGTCAGGTCATCATCTCCAGCATCTTGCGTGGGGCCTGGCACGAAGCAGAGTTCCACCTGAGGTCTGATGGATGAGTGAGGGCACGAATGAGTAAAAGAGTAAAGACTCCTTTTAGCTCCTT
This sequence comes from Cynopterus sphinx, assembly GCA_030015415.1. Taxonomy (NCBI): domain Eukaryota; kingdom Metazoa; phylum Chordata; class Mammalia; order Chiroptera; family Pteropodidae; genus Cynopterus; species Cynopterus sphinx. Next base: position 120,110,613 of record CM057387.1, read on the forward strand.
GGTTTCTTAGACCAGAAAGTTCCACATACTTTATTAGTGTTTCCTTCCGCTCATTCCTGATGCTTTGGGGCTTTTCTGCTCACATCCCCCTGGAGTGGAGGCCTAGGAATTGGTGAGCATGTGCCCTGCAAGGCCAGAGTGGCCCTTGGGAGTCAAGGGGTCGGGGCCTGGGCTCTGGCGGGAGGCTCTGTTCAGCCCCTGACATGCCCATTTCCAGATCCCAGTTGTCAAAGCTGGATGGGCCTTCAGGGGTCATCCTGCTCAGTCACCTGTTCTGCAGATGGAGAAACTGAGGCCCAGAGAGGGCACGGGGCTTCCCAATCCGCACAGCAAGGCGGTGCCAGAGGCTCTGGGCTCCAAACCCAAGCTTTTTCCCAGGTCCTAGCCCTGCCTCTGGGAACAGTCAGGCTCCTGTCTCCTGATCAGAGCCTGTCCTGCTGTCGGTCTCGGTCCTCTCTGGCTTAGGACCGACCCACATTGGTCCGCCTCTTGCCCCTGCTACCATCACCCCTTTCCACACCCCAGAAGTCCTCTGCAGCTTGCTGGGGCCCCAGCATCAAGTCTTCTTTTCATGGAGCCTGGAGACAGCTCTGACTTGTCCTGATGACCAGATCCACCGCCTGTGGCCATCTGTCCACTCCTCCTTCAGTGAATACTCGTCACCTACGTGGTGCTGGATCCAGGGGCACAAAGATCTACTCCCAGCCTAGTGAGGAGGGTGAACATGTAGAGACGTCCTGACACCACGGGGTACTGAGGAGGGTCTGAGCAGGAGACAGGAACATGGGAGACGAAGCCAAGTGCTATGGGCTCTGAGTAGGGGACCCCACCCCAAGCCAGGCCCGTCCTTGCTGCCAGCCGGCCTCACCCCAGAGCCCACGCAGGTCTCCCTCTGCTGAGCGGATGTCACGCTTTAAGTTTATGTCTCCTTGCTGCTTCCAACACTTAAACAACTTCCTTGAGGGTACTCACCGTCAAGCGAGCATTTATTAAGCACTTACTGTGAGCAGACAGTAAATGCTCTCAGGTAATGCTTGTATTTATTGTCTCAGGTAATGCTCATAACTGTGTAAGATGGAGCAATTAATATCATCTGACAAACGAGAAAGCCGAGGCCTGCTGAGGAAATACTGTGCCCCCCTGAGGGTATTCTTCTGCTTGGTGGCTGAGCTGGGACCGACGCCAGGTGTGAGGATCAGTGCCCTCCCGCCATGCTGCTGCCTGTCCGCCAAGGCCCCAGATGAACCCACCTCTCTGGGCCACCCCAAACCAGAGAGACTGCTCAGAGTGCTCCACGCCTGCTCTCCTCTCCCTCCTTGGACACTTGGTTCAGTCGTGGCACGCTGGCTCCACCGACGAGCCCTGGGGGCCCCTTTGTGCCAGGCATGTCACAGCGGAGACAGATCCGAGTGGGAGTACCTGCCTCTGGCCTCAGAAGGACACTTCTGACATGAGACCGGGGTTCTTAGCTGTTCTTGTCTGATGACAGTTCTCGATCGTTGGAGGTGATGGGACTTGAGGACTATTGCAATCGACCTCGTTATCAACTTTGTTTCATACCTAATGGTGGCTGACATCCTTTCCCCTGAAGCAGCAGCAGCTAAGGGAAAGGTTTTTGAAATCAAAATGTAGCTACGGCCGCTTTTAGATGCAAGAGACAGAAAAGCCAACGCACAGGAGTTTATTTTTCACCGTGCGTGTGGAGTCCAGAATGAAGCAGTCCAGCTGTGGCCGAAGGAAGTCGCGAAGGGCGCCACCTCGTCCTGTCTTTCTGCTCCGCCGTCCACGTGACCCCATCTTCTTGTTCGCAGAAGGGCTGCTACACTGCCGGGCGTCGTGTGCACATCCTAGGAAGGAAGAAGCAGGAGGATGGGGCAGGGCCTGTACCAGGTAATGATAAACACCCCATAAATCCCCAATCGACTTCCATGTATATCTCAAGGGCCATAATTCTGTCTCATGTCCACTCAGGCTACCAAGCATTAACTGCCCTGAATAAAATGAGTGCTCTGGAGGCAAAAAGAAAAAAAGAAGAAGAAGAAAAGAATGGATGTTGGATGAACAACTAAAAGCGTCTTCCCTCATTACATAGCAGAATTTCAAAGTGCGCCCATTAGCATAATGCCTGCCATCAGAGTCTCCTCAGGGGGAAAGCGATCTTTGTTTTGGAAAATACTTTGACAGTCTTCTGAGGGGGGAAGATAAGACGGAGAGAGCATGCAGTGTCTGGAAACGGCAGATAGCTGAACTTGCAGCCCATGATATGCAGGGGGCTTTGGGGAAGAGAGGAGAACAGGGAGAGGGTGAGGGGAGGCCAACTGGCAGGAAATTAAAGCCAAGAACGACGGCCGTCAGTTGGGTGACCAAATATTCTTTTTTTAAAGAACAGAGATCCCAGCGTAGCATCTAAGTGGAAGTCAGTCGAGAGCCTGAGAGAGGAAAACCCCCACGCTTCCTCCAGGCCTTCTGCGAAGTCTGTTACATGCACAAAAGTCTTCCAAGTTATTTGGGGAAAGCACTGGCTTTCAGTTCTGGGATGGGAACAGAGTGGGAGAAAAGATGGGGATTAGAAGGGGCAAGAAGTGTGACCTTAACGTGACCAGGAATTCACAGGACTCTCGGGGAGTCGCCGACTTCCCAGGAACGGGGAACAGGGGTGCATCAGTTCTCCCTCGCGGCATAACACACCATCCCTAAACTTAGCGGCCTCAAACAACAAAAATCGTTTATTTGGAAGCTCCGCTCGGTTGGGTGCTTTTCATCCACCTTGGAGGTGACAAGCTGTGCTGAGCAGGGGGTGGCTTCCTGGTTTCTTTCAGGGCAGGCGCCTGTAACTCTTTTCTTCTCCGTTCTGCAGAAGGATTATGAAGGCACACCGAAGTCCCAGAACATCGGCCCCTCCCGCATCTAAACACGAGGACGAAAACGTGTTCCAGAGCCAAATATAAATGCCTTTTTAATTATCTGCACCACTGCTCCCTCTCATTAGTGTGGGGAATCAGGAGCTGAGTGCAGAGTATTTACAGTAACAATCCCAGGCACAGAACTTTGACTTTCGGAACAGTTCTTCATCTCGTACTGCGTTCGAGGGGCGTGGATATGCCCTGAGAGGGCTTGGGCTCGTTTGGGTGGCCTCTTCACTTTTTGTTTGAAGAAATGGAAACTCAAATGGGACAGAAGGCTTGGTGGAGGCGGGATGTGGGGGGAAGAGGTGGAGACAGACTGTGAAAGCTGGTCCCCTGGGTGTCTTCCCTACTAAGGTGAGGAGTAGCCTCCCCTGGTGAGGAGTGGGGTTCAGGGGTGGTGGTTGGGGACAGCACTAGACGTGCAGTTGGCTGCTCTGGTTGAATCCCAGTTTGGCTGCATCCTAGTTGGGTAAGCTTGAGCAGAGCTCTGCCTCTCTGAGCCTCAGTTTCCCCAACAGCAAATTGGGAATAGGCCCATGTTTCGTGTAAGGGATGTTGTGAGGCTTGCCAAGATGTCCCATGTCATAAACCTGGCGTGTGCCTGGTGTGTGTCGGGGCTGTCACACTGTCCTCCTGTCTTAGCTGCTGGTGCGTTGCACTGGCAAAGTGGTGTCCGCTCTGGTTTCGTCCTCTGCATGGCCCCGGGATTGCCCCACTTCATAACCTTCCCATGGGAGTGGCAGGAAGAAAAGGAGGGGACAAGGGGCAGGAGCCTGGAGCTTCTCAAAGAGAGACATTCGCAAGCAGGCTGCATGGCTCAGGAGCACCGTGGCGATGAAGCCGGGAGCTTTGGATAGATAACTCCTTGATTTCTCGAGAGGCTGTGCTGGGGAGAATCAAGCCCTGAGCAGGGTCCCGTCCTGGAGCTGGAGTGAGGGGAAATTCTAGGATCTGCTGTGGCCTCAGCGCACAAGGTGTCAGCAGGCTAGGCCTGGGACTCGCTCCATGTAGCCTGAGAGGGCTGGTTTCCTCTCGCTCAGGGGCGTCGTGTTGTCATTGCTTCCAAATGACCCTGGCCCCTTTGGGCTTTTCATTTTCATCCCAAGAGAAAATTGAGGGTAAGGGTGGGCTAGCTGTGTGACCTTGGGACATTGCTTAGCTTCTCTGAGCCGCAGTGTCTTCACCTATGAGCCCCGGGTTAGGTTCCTGCAGCTGCTGTAACCAGGCACCAGAAATTCCGTGGCTTAGAAAAGGCATTTATCCTGCCACAGTTTTGGAGGCCAGAAGTCCAAACCCAGGGCTGCAATCCTTCCAGAGGCTCTCGGGGAGAATCTGCCTCGCCTCTTCCAGCTCCTGGTGGCTGCCGGCATACCTCGGCTTGTGGCCGCATCAATCCGGTCTTCAAGGTCAGCATCTCCAAATCTTTCTCTGCTCCATCCTCATGTCACCTTCTCCTCTGTGTGTCAAATCTCCCTCTGCCTCACTCTCAAAAGAACACATGAGATTGCATTTAGAGTCTACCTGGACAATCCAGGATAATCTGCCCATCTCTTAATTTATTCACATCTACACAGATTGTTTTCAAACTAAGGCGATATTTACACATTCCAGGTGTCCTTGGGAGCTATTATTCAGCCGACTATGAAGCTCTCTCTACCCATTCAAAAGCATTCTGCAGATAGTATCGAGGGTTGCAAGTGCAGACTCTGAAGCCAGCCTGCCAGGCTTCCATCCTCCTAGTTGGAATCTGTTGGGGGAAGGGGCAATGGCTGGGACATCACCAGGAGGATGAGCAAGAGTCGACGAGATGAAATGATTTGATGAGTATCCTGGGCCAAGGGAACAGCCCTACCACGTAGAGAAATGGGAAGGTGGCCCTTGAGGGTGGTAGGTGGGTAGGGGGGATTCAAGGGGCAGCTGGGAAGGTGGGAGGTGGTCAGGAGCAAGCTTTGTTCTCTACCCGAGGAGTACGGTCTTTATCTTAAGAGGGGTTTTCAACGGGAATGACATCATCTACTGTGTGTTGTATGTTGACGAGATCGTTCTGGCTGCAGAGTGAAGGATGTGCTCGAGGAACCAGATGTTCGAAGCTGAGATGGGAGGTTCTTCAAGTGGCCCGCCCAAGAGGAGGTGGCCAGTCACACAAGGGGGGTGGAGAGGGAGTACCGAGAAGTGCGAGCTTCAGGAGCAGTTGGGGAGGGGACACCGACAGCACTCGGGGGTGGATTCCTAATGGGCACAAGGCTGGGGTGAGGGATAAGGTCACTCGTGAGGTTCTGGCCTGGGCAGCTAGGTGGTGGTGTCATCTCCGGCGACAGGAAACGCAGGAAGAGCACAGGATGAGGAGATAGAGGAGACCCCTGTGAGCACCATCTTGAAAACCACCCGAGTACCTAATAACTTCTGAAAGAGTCTGGACTCCAAGGAAATGCTGGGGCTGGAGATGCGAACCTCACAGAGGGAGAATTAGGCAAGACAGATGTAGAGTGTTTTGCACCACATCTGGCACCTAGGAGGGCTTCAGAAGAGGGTAGCCTTTCCTTCTTACCTTAAGAGTCAGGCCTTTCAGGAGTCCAGGGTTAAGGTACATCATCGGTTGGGGAGGTGGGCTGTCTGGGTCCTGGGACCATTGTCTTATCCATGCTCAGAGACAAGCAGCCTTGCTGTCAGGGGTAGGGAACTGTGAGGACCACAAGCTGGTGGGAACTCAATGAAACTGGAATTTGTTGAATCCTAATCTGGCTCAGGTGTGCCCTGATCGGAGCTCTGGGGGAAAGAGATGCTCAAAGGCCGGGTTAGCAGAGGTCAAGAGGATGAGTGTCCACTCAGCCCGTCTCCTGGACACACTCAGGAAGGGTGTCCTGGGGCAGGGCCGGCAAGGGTCGGCTTTTTCAGGCAGCATCAGGACCTGGTCTTTGGGCGGTCTTCGTCCCGCTGACTGTATTGCATGGGGATGATGCGCAGACCAGATCAGACTGGGTTTGGGGCTCCCCTCTGTATCTGCCCCTGCAAAGCTTGCCAAATCTAACGCATTGCAATTTACCTATCTGAGGACCAGGAATGCTGTTATTCCTGCTGCTGCTCCTCTTCCACCTCATCCTTCCCCTCCTCCTCTTTCTCCTTTTGCTTCTCCTCCTCCTCCTCCTCCTCCTCCTCCTCCTCCTCCTCCTCCTCCTCCTCCTCCTCCTCCTCCTCCTTCTTTGAGCAACTGGTTTTGTGTGGGTGTCGGTGTGTGTTTTCCTGTACGAGCCCCGGGAATCTGGTTAATGAATGCATTTGTCCTTCTTGCTTCGGCCACTAGGAAGCTCGAACCCAGGAAGCGGCCAACTCAAGCCAACTGTATAGAGCACGACACTTTATAATTTACTAAAACTCCTTGTTTTATGCTGTTTCCTGTGCTTGCTTTTTCCTTGTCCTGACTCCATGTCTACTTATTATATCTGGTTATTTGTATTTTGAAAATTGCCTCAAGCCTTTTTTTTTTCTTTTCAGTGGAATAAGACATTGTATATATGAACACATCAACAAAATTAACAGAACAAACTTTTGTGGATTTGTTTAAAAATAGAAGGCTTCTGTATTGCTCTGGCATTGAGGAGTAGTGTGCTGTGTGGAGGGTTTTGTGGTTAATCCTCCTGCAAGAGGAACAGTTGTCCCCCAATTTATCTGCTGAGCGAGTCTGGCTTTTGGGCCAGTGCTTAGCAAATTGGCCAGATGTGGCTCGAGGACAGACATTAAAAGATCCCATATGGGGTGTACATAAATCGGGCAAATGCATTACGGATACTAGGCCAGGAAGCGTTCAGAACAGGGAGCGAGGAGCAAGCAGTGCTAGGATTCAATCTAGGAGCCTTCTAGAATTCCGCCTGGTGGGTTGGATGGTCTTCACTCTCCTAATTAACTGGAGAAAGTTCTCCTGAAGCTGGAGCTAGGGTTAAGGCATGGGTTGGCATCAGGGTTCAGCCTTTGGGCATTGGGTCTGTGGACCCGGCTATCAATCACCCAGGACACAGAGACTGCACTTCCATGCCGGCTACATGATTGCTTGGACTGCTGTCGCCCTGCCCAAGACTTACCCCCATAAACAAAGGCTCACTCTGCTGATTCCTCCAGCCTCGCCACCACCGGCTGTCCCCAGGTGGGTCCTGCTGCCGGGCACCTGGGTGCTGGCACGCACTGCCTGCAGCAGGGAGCCCTCCTCGGCCTGGAGTAGAGGTGGAGGGCCCAGACGCAGGAACCAGATGCTGGCCCAGCATCCATGATCTCTGTGATCGCAGGCAAGTTCTTGAGCCTCTGTGCCTCAGTTTCCTCTCCGTAAAATGGGGGTGACAGGCATTACCTGCCTGTTGGGTTGCTTTTGAGTCCAGACGAGTTAGCTTTGTTAAAGTATTTAGAAACATGCCTGCCACGGTGTTTGCTGCTCTTGTCATCATCCGTCCCGCATGCTTCACCCGGCTGGTCTCAGTCCAGCCACCAGTGTTCAGCATCTTCCCGCAGCTGTCCCTGACCAGGCCCTCCCCAAGGCTGGGTAAGAGGCTTCCCTCTGGGCTTCCGCAGCCTCTCTTGCAAACATCTGTCTTTGCTGGCTGTTTCTGCATCCTGCTCTAGACCTTGATCCCTTCTGCGGCTGAGCGGTGGAGTCTGGTGCATCTCTGCATATGCCTGGTGCCCAGCTCAGGGCCTGGCATAGCAAGATGCCAGACAGAGATGGAGGGTCTTGCAGAATGGCCTGGGGATGCAGGACACAACAACAATCAAAGAGCAACACTGCCAAAACCCAAGGGGCCTGCCGTATCGCTTGGGCCCATGCCATTTTGCCAACAGCTGCCTGGAGGTGCAGAATGGGCTGTCTCCCTCCTCTGAGGGGCTGGGTGGCTGGGTGGGGGGGAGGTGGGGCATGACCATGCTTTGCCTGCTGCTCCTCTTGGTGGAAATATTTCCAAATCTAGTTTCATCTGGATATCCTCCAAGTGAGCAAATGGCATCGCCATATGGAGACTGTGAGCAGGAAAGATGCTTTTAATCCATCATGGGTGGCAGTGAAACACAGTGGTGAGAGCTCGGGCTCCCGGGTGAGGGGCCGGGGTTCACATCCGTGACCCCCCTGTGCCTTGGTTTCTTGAACTGAAAAATGGAGTTCTTCTTAGTATCCATCTGCTAGGACTCCTGGGAGGGTTAAAGAGTTGATAGTTGTAACGTTCCGACATAGTGCTAGGTTCAGAGTCGTCATGTAACAAATGGCAGCCACGGTCATCAGCCTCGTTTGGACCATTCTGTGGTGTTCGGTGGTGGCCTGCAGGAGAAATTGGAGCTCCGAACGGTGATGACTCTTTCGGTGCTTTCTCCTCAGCGGCGGATCTGACCCATTGGCTGTGATTCCACACGGGAAAGCCGCTGACGACCACACAGACACGGTGGCCAGCCCCTCCTCAGCGCCCCCTGACTGCTGCCTCCACGCCATCACCATCAGGTCTCATCCGTTGAGCGACTCTGCGTCCCCCTTTTTCATGTGCTGTCTCATTAAGTCTTCGTGACACCTCCGCAGTGACCAAGTGAGGCTCGGAGAGGCGAAGCGACTCGCCCGAGGTCACACAGATTGCAAATGGTGGGATTCGAAGACCACTGGGTCTCGAAAGCCCACGCTCTTTCCACCAGGCCATGCTGGTCCCGCGCCTGCGGGGGTGCGGGGCACACAGCAGGCGCCGGGAAAGAGGAGGCGAGTGTTGAACAAACAGATTGACTGTGTTAGACACAGAATAGCAAGGGGAATAGGTTGGGGATCAGCGGTTTCACAGTCCAGTGGGTTTGAATGTGTGGGCCATTCAGCTGCTCCCAGAATTCGGGGGCCATTTGTTTCTGAAGGAGGATGTGGCACCCTGCCCCGGAGCGTCCGCCGCCTTTCTCCTTTGGTGGCAGAACTTCCTGGCCTGCCTCGTTCTGGCTCGTGAGATGGAAAGGGAAATCTGCTGGGGGAGGGAGCATCCTCCCTGACAAGAGAGGAACAAGGCAGGGAAAAGCTCTGCCCGCCCCTGTGTGCCACCTTCAGCACAGTCACGGGGAGGATGGAGATGGGGGGAATGTGCGAGTTCGGAGACATGTAAGAAACGGCAGAAAGGAAAGGCTTTGGAGGACAGATGAGAAGGTCGGACGCAGAACGGGAAAAGGCTGGGGTGGGTAAAGGCCATAGTTCTCAGCGTGTGGGCCCAGAGCCAACAGCGGCACTCACCTGGGGCCTTGCTCGGAACGAGGTTCCTGGGTCCCTTCGTGGCCCGGCCGAATCACAACCCCTGAGGGTGGTGTGTTCCACGGGGCCGCAGGAAGTCGTGCCGGGATGTTTGTGGCGGGCTTGTGGAGCGATTGAGTTCATCTGTAGAATGGGGAAGCAGGAAGCCCATATCCCTGCGCGCCTTCTGTGTAGGGCGCTGAGCCCAGGGTTTGGGGAAAGAATGCAAGGCAGGGCGTGCTGATCCAGCTTTCTAAGAAAAAATACGAGGAAGGAATGGGGTGTGTGTGTGTGTGGAGAGAGAGAGGGAGCTGGAGAGACCTGCTGACATCCTGCCACAGCGTAAGGCAGGCCCTAATTGCCTTCCATTTCTCTTTCCCTCCAACTGCTGGCTCAGCTCAGCGGAGGAGCAGCACGCTGGCGGCAGCCGGCGGTCCAGACTGTGTGCCCTCTCGGGCTGAGGTGTGGGCTCTACGCGGGGCGTCATGCTAGCTGGGCAGCCTGCCCGCGGATGGATGAAGCTGTAAGGAGCATCCTTCTGCCTGGCTCTGGGGTTCCGGAATGCCTGTGCTCCGCACCCTGGCAGGGGGAACTTCCCCGGGAACTCGTTCAGCAGCCGTGCGCTTGGAACGGAGCGAGTTCCTAAATGCTAACTGCTCTTCCGATGCCTGGTTCCCGAGTGGGGTGGCCCCCGTGGAGGGATGAGGAAGCACTTCCATTGAGGCTGCAGAGAGCTCTCATGAGCTTCCTCTGTCTGGTTTCATTTCTATTGCACAAGGTACAGAAGACAGAGAGGAGGGCTCCACCTCACTTTCCCTCCATTCTTTTCTTTTCTTAAAAAAAATTTTTTTTCTTATTTTTTCAGAACCACCATCTATGTCCACGCCAGTCCTGGCTGCCCAACATCTTTCGTACCTGCCCCCATGGTGATTGCATCAGTACCCACCCCAGTGACTGTTGTGATGCCTCCTGCATGGCGTCCCTGCCTCTCATCCCCGGGTCTGACGTCTTCATTAGGTGCAGTAGGCATAGTGCCTAGGGCTCCCGATACTTTAGGGGGTCCATGGAGATCATTTACTTTATTTCAAAATCAGGAGAAAACAGGCTTTTACATCAAAGACCATATTTTAATCTATCCTATTAATATATTGGCTTTGTTACTAACAACACAGCGAGAAACTAGAATTTTTAACATTGTTTATGGGAGAAGGGGTCCACGAAGGGAAGAGTGCCGAGGGTCCATGAAAGTCATAATGTGGCCCTACTCCCACCCCCAATCCGTTTTTTCACTTGATGCTAGGCTTTAAAAATCCAAGCCTGGCCACATTCCTTTGTTGCTTATAGTGGGATGAACAGAGTGAGCCAAAGTGACGCTGGCTGTAGACTCGGGGCTGGCTGGACACCCCTCCCATCCCACTCTTCCCAGTAGGGATCTGCACCCAAGAAGCCTATCATGGGCCTGGGAACTTTCTCCTCTTTGGTAGGAGACTCTGAGGTCTCCAATCATTGGACAGCCAGCATGTTCCCGGGCAGTTCCTGCAAGCTGCTGGCTCCCCGATCAGTCACTTGGCACCCAGTGGTCTGTTGTATCCCCCACTGATGTGGTTTCTCAAGCTGGTACTTTGAGAAGGGAAAGTGACAAGAGGGAGGGTGCCTCTACCGGAGTGGCAGACCCACCTTGAGCCATTCCAAGTGATGTGGAGTTTGTTCTAAGCCTCGAAGCGTGGCAGGCAGAGGCAAAGGGGCCCTGCCTTGCAGGACATTTTAACGCTGAGTCCCCAGTGCCCACCAGACTCGGTATGAGAGGCTGAGCCTGACTCTCCAGTCCCTGGAGATGTCCGCATCTTCCCTCTCCCTGCCTCCTCGCCCTTTTTGCTTGTCATTCCTAAGCCTGCATACCATTTCAGGTTTTCTGAACTTTTGCACACTCTCTCCTCCTCGCCTGGAACGTCTGCCCCCACCTTCTTCCTGGTCCACAGACGGGGAATCCTATTCATCCATCAAAACCCCATTAATGTGTTACCTCTTCATCAAAGGTTTCTTGGAGTCTCATCATCCTCATTCCAAGACATATATATATGTAAGAAAGAGTTCAGGAAAAAGGAGATTTGTTTTAGCTTTTCATTTCCTTCCCCAGCCTTGAGGAAGGAGAGACCCGTATTAGTTATTTATTCTTAGAAAGAAAAGATGGAAAGAAGGAAAGAAGGGAGGGAAGGCAGTGACTCCCTTCTACCTTCCTCTCTGCATTCATGAATGTTCACATTTGTCCACCTTGATTCACATCCTTCGGTAAAATAAGAACATTTTTAAATAACTAACGAAGCGGAAGTTCCTTTGTGCCCCTGCTGGCTCCTGTTCTCCTTCCTCTTTCCTCAGAGGCAGTCATGATGACGAATTTGCTTTAGCTCTTTCTGTTCACGATCCTACCTTTTCACTATGTGTGTTTGTACTTACAAACCGTGTGGAGTGGCTTCGGCGTGTTTACACGTTTTGTATGAATGATACGTGGCATTTAACCTTCTGTAGCTCGAGCGATTCACCCAGGACCAAACGCGCCGGCTCTGTCTATGTGACACTCACAGGCCTAGTTTACTCATCTTAATTAGCACATGCTTAACTTTCCTGGATACCGTAAAACTGTTTTCCTGGTGACTGACCCGACCATAGTGCCACCGGCAGGAGAGGTCTTGCCTTGACAGGGATGGCAGACATGCATTTTGGGGGGCTTAAATGATCTAGAGGCAATAGAATTCAATTTTTTGTTTGAAATATTACTTCTCAGATTCGTAGGGAAGCTGCGTACTCGACACGTATATTTGCCAGCCCTTTGAATTTCCTCTTGTTTTCCTTTTGTATTTCTTTCGTCTTTTCTTTTACGCAATTTTTAAAAACCAGGTTGTTTGTCTTTTTTCTTTTCAAATTAGAGAAGCATTGTCTGTTCTAAAAATCGTTTCTACCCTTTTGGAACTATCTTCTGTGTTGGTCGTACTTCACCGTTGTTTTGTGATGGTTTCAGCATTCAGAAATGCGCATGTTTGATGCATCAAATTTAGTTTTCTTTCATTATATTTGTAGCTTTTGCTCTTCGTATAGGAGCGCTTTCCCCAACCCTGTATTATAAAGATATTCAATTGTGTTTCCTCAACTAATTTTACAATTTTGTTTTTGATCCATTTGGAATTTATTTTTAGGTGTGGTATGAGGTAGGGCTCCGATTAAAAATGTCCCCCCCAAATGTCACTTTCCCTTCTTAAAGTGCCAATTGTCTGACACCTTTTGTCGAATGATCTTTCCTCCTGGCTGAGGCACATGGCCCATAGGACTAATACGAAGTCCTCCTAAATATACGGATGGCTTCTGAGCTCTACGGTCTGTTCCACTGACAGATTCGTCTATTCCGCATACCTCCCCCAATATTTTAATTTTACGGGGTCTTATAGTTAGTCTTTATATCGCGTTGGAAAGTTCCTTCCACATGTTCTTTTATCTCGGCTCTTCTTTGCCCTTAACTACTTCAGATTAATGTTAGGATCCGTTTGTCAGCTCTGTGAAAAGCTCCGTTGGGATCTGGATTGGAATCGCAACGAATTTATAAATTAATTTTGGGGAGAACTGACATCTGTGTAATACTGAATCTTCCCATGCATGAACATGTTATATTTCTCCATCTTTTCAGGTCTTCTCTTACGTCCTTCAGTAACTTTTCATAATTTTCTCCATAAAGGTCTCTCACATTTTTCGGTTAGATTTATTCTCAAGTAACATAGTTTTTCTTACTTTTATGAGTGGGAACTTTCTTTCAGTTATATTTTCTAATTGCTTATTGCAGATGTACAGGAACACTATTGAGTTTTGAATCTAAGAATTTCTGCTGACGATCTTGCTAGTTCTAATTGATTATAGATTATCTTGGATTGTCTATGTCAATAATTATACCATTTATGCTCTCCTTCCTCCTTTCCATTCTTTCTTTCTATTTCTTATCTATTTTTTCTTGTTTTATAAAATACTAACTAGGGTCTCTAGTACAATGCTGTATATAAAGTTATAGCAGGCAGGCTTATTTTATTTTTTTACTTGAATTATAATATTTTCACAGTGTCGCCTTTCCATATGATATTTACTTTAGGTGAAACACCATAAAATGTAGGTAAACACATTTTACCAAGTTAAGAAAGTTTCCTTGGTTTCTAGTTTACGATTTTTAAAGTAACAGCTTTATTGAGATAAAGTTCGTTTACTTAAAATCCATCATTTTAAAGAGTACAATGCAGTGGTCTTTTATTATACTCACAGACTTGCACAACCATCTCCATTATCCAATTTTAGAACATTTTTATCGCTCCTAAAATAAATCCCATTCACCCCTTCTCTCCAACCCCTGGCAACCACCAAGCTACTTTCTGTCTCTATGGAGTTGCCTATTCTTGACATTTTATATAGATGGACTCATATTACTTATACAGTCTTTTGTGACTGCCTTCTTTCACTTCCCATGATGTTTTCGAGCTTCATTTGTGTCGTAGCGTGTATCCGTACTTCATTCTTTTTCACTGCGGAAGAAGATTGCATCATATGGACACGTCACATTTTGTTGACAGACATTCGAGCTGTTTCTACTTTGTGGCTATTGTGAATAAGGCGGCCATAAGCATTTACATGCAAGTTTCTGTTGTTGTTTTTAATTTATGTTTCCCAAGCCCTTGGGTACATGCCTCAGCAGAATTTCGGGGTCATATGGTAACTCTATATTAACTTTTTGAGGAACTCCTAAACTGTTTATCAAGACGGCTGTACCATTTTACATTCCCACCAGCAGTGCACGAGGGTTCCACTTTCCCTATATCCTCACCGACACCTGTTACTGTCTTTAAAAACTTTTATAGCTACCCTAGTGGATCTGAAGAGGCATCATATGGCTTTCATTTGCATTTTCCTAATGTAAATGATATTATTTGATATTAATAAATTTGATATTAATAAATTGATATTAATGAATTTTTTCTGTTCTAATTTGCCTTATGTATATCTTTTTTTTTTAACTTGGTTATTTGTCTTTTTATGGTTGAGTAGCAAGAGTTCTTCATATCGTCTGGATGTAAGTCCCTTAATAGATACGTGATTGGCAAATATTGTATCCTGTTTTGTGGGTTTTCTTTTCACCTTCTTCATGGTTTTCTTTGATGCATAAAAGTTGTAATTTTGATGAAATCTAGTTTATTTTTCTTGTGCTTTATTTGTCATATCTAAGAAACTATTGCCTAAGCCAAGGTCATGACGCTTTATGCCTATTACCTCCTCAGAGTTGCATAGCTTTAGCTTTTATATTTAGAACTTTGATCGATTTTGAGTTAATTTTGTATATGATATGAGCCCAAATTCATTCTTTTGCATGTGGTTACCTAGTTATCTCAGTATCATTTGTCAAAAAGACTATTGTTCCTCACTGAATTGTCTCAGAATCCTCATAGAAGATAATTTGACTATAGATGTTTATTTCTGGACTCTCTATTCTATTCCATTGATCTATATGTCTGTCTTTATGCCAATACCACACTGTCTTGATTATTGTAGCTTTGCAGTAAGTGTTGAAATTTGAAAATGTGTGTCTTCCAGCCTTGTTCTTCTTTATCAAGATGGTTTGGCTATTTTAAATCCCTTGTATTGCTACATAAATCTTAGGATTGGTTCATCAATTTCTATAAAAAGGCAGCTGGAATTTTGATAGAGATACTTGGTTGCAGATCAATTTGGAAAGTTGCCATCTGAACAATATCGAGTTTTCCAATCCATAAACGTGGTATATATTTCCATTGACTGAAGTCTTCTTTAATTCAAATCAACTACATTTTCTAGTTTTCAGTATATGTCTTGTACTTCTTTCTTTTCCTTTATTCCTAAACGTTTCTTCTTTCTGGTATTATTTTAAATGGACTGTTTTTATAATTTAATTTGTGTTTTTGAATCTAAAATATGCTGTCTTTTGTAGACAGCGTATATTTGGATCATTTAAAAAAGTCATCGAGCCAGTTTTTCCCTTTTGAATGGCATGTTTAAGCTCTCTATGCTTAATGCAATTACTGCTAAGGTTAACAGCTCTCATTTTGCTGTGTTTTCTATTTGTCTTATGTCTTTTTGTTTCTTTATTTCTCTATTAGTGCCTTCTTTTGTGTTAAATAGATATCTTCTAGTGTTCTATTTTTAATCCTTTGTTATTTCCTTTACCGTATATATTTTAAGTTATTTTCTCAGTAGTTTTCCTGGGTATTACAATTAACACCTTAAATTAAAACAATCTAGTTCAGGTTAATGACAAATTAATTTAGATAGTACGCAAAAACTTGTCTCCAGTATAGTTCCATCCTCTCTTTTCTCCTTTGTACAATTATTGCCATACAGATTATATCTTTATACATTATAATCTCTTCAATGAAATTTAAAACTGTTGCTTTTTGCATTGATTTTTAAATTAGATTGAAGAGACTCATGACCAAAAAAAAAAAAAAAAACCCAAAACAACTTTAATACTGTCTTTTACATTTACTTATGCAGTTACTTTTACCAGTCTTCGTTGTTTCTTCATGTGGATTGAAGTTATTATCTCATGTCCTTTTATTTCAGCCTGAAGGACTCCCTTTAGTATTGCTCTAGTCTGCTAATGACAAATTCTTTGCTTTAATTTGTCTGGAAATATCTTAACTCCTCCTTCATTTTTGAAAGATAGTTTTCTGAATATCGACTTTTCGGTTGACAGCCTTTATGTCAGCATTTTGAATATTTCATTCCACTGCCTTCTGGTCTCCGTGGTGTCTGAGGAGAAGCCAGCTGTTAATCTTATTGAGGATCATTTGTATGTAATGAGTTGCTTTTCTCTTACTGCTCTCAAGATTTGCCCTTTGTCTTTCAACAGTTTGACGGTGATATGTCTAGGTATGGATCATTTTGGGTTTATCCTATTTAGAATTTCTGGCTTCTTAGATGTGTAGGTAATTTAAAAAAAAAACTAATTTGGAAAGCGTTCTGCTATTATTTATTTAAATATTCATGGATCTAAATATTCTTTAAATATTCTTTCTGCTCTTCCTCTCTCCTCTCTTGGGACTTCTGTTATTCATATGTTGATGTGCTCGATGGTGTGACATAGATCTCTGATAGTCTGTCCATTTATCTCCAGTCTTTTCAATTTCTGTTCCAGAAGGGTAACTTCAATTAACATCACTTAAAGTTTTTTGATTCTTTCTTCTGTCAATAGAAATATGCTGGGTCCTTCTAGTAAAGTTTTGCTTTCAGTTCTAATTTTAAGCTCCATAATTTCTGTTTTGTTCTATCTTTATTTTATTTTTTTGATATTTTGTATTTTATGATACCTTGTCTCACACTTTTCTTTAATTCTTTGGACATGATCTGAACATATTTATAATAGCCAATTTAAAGGCTCTTTCTAGGAAGTCCAACATCTAGGTATCTTCAGGAACAGTTTCTATTGATTATTTCCCCCTGTGTATGGGCCATATTTTCCTATTTCTTTGTGTGTCCCCCAATTTTTTGTTGAAGACTAGACATTTCAAATAATATAATGTGGCAACTCTGGAAATCAGATTCCTCCTCTTCCCCAGCGTTAGTGGTTGTTGCTGTTCTTTCCCCTCTCTTTTGTTTGTTTAGTGGCTTTTCTGGACTGATTATGTACAATCTGTTCCCTGTTATGTGCAGCCACTGAAGTCTCTTCTTGTTTAGCTTAGTGGTCAGCTGACGATTAGACAGAGATTGTCTTAAATGCTTTGAATCAATAAATCTTCTACTCTTTGCCGAGAGACTCTTTGTGTGTTCCTTCAGTGCTTTGGCAGTTTACAGCTCTGAGTTTGCCTTCACGTTCTGCTTGTTCAGGGTCTTAAGGTCATCCAGAGGTGAGAGATTAGGACCTTAGGACCTTCTCTGGTCTTTTCTGGGCATGTGCACAACCAACCCACAAACATGTGGTCTTCTAGATTCCCATGAACATGTTAGAGGTTTTCAAAGACTCTTATGAATATTGCATTACCCAGATTTTCCTTTTAAGTTTTTTTTCGTCAAGCTCTTATTTGCTTCAATTGGTGTTACCACCTCAGACATCTGTAATGTTAAACACTAAAATTGCCATTCAATTTTTTTGACAAATACTCTGGCTTAGGGCTTTTTCCACTGAGCAGTTTCTGAGCCAAGTCAAATAATGATAAGCCTTGAAAATAGGGCTTTTCCAGGAGCTGTAAGGCAAATCAAATAATGACATTTCTCTGAGGATGGCGATCTTTGAGGATCTCCAAATTCAGTCTGCTCCTTCCAGTGACTGGTTTTCCTGGCTACTGTTGGTCTGAGTCTGCTGATTTTTTAAGACATGGAGCTACAGAGAAAAAAAAAATGGAAATAGAGAAAGTTAAAATGCCACGACCCTCAGTGGTCTTTCCAAGATTCAGCTCTTGTTTTTGAATAAATGCATTTAGGATTATTGTTTGCCTTCGGTTACTTTATAATTCTGAAAAAGTTTATTTGGATAATTTTTGCCAGTGTTTTCATTGCTTTTGTGGATTTTCAGAAGTCAGAAATACAGCGACTATGAATGAGTTTTCATTTTTTTCAGGTGATTTTATGCATCTGTTGGGATGTGAAATAATTACCTTTCTTAAACAGTTACTTTGATAAATTACTCAATAGATTTTCTGATGTGAAAATACCTAGCTGAGGCCAAGGACAAGTTACTTAACTGCTTTGTATTTTAATTTCCCTCATTTTCTAAATTGAGAACATAAGAGTATATTCTCATTGGTTCTAGGTATTAAAGAGGAATTTAGAACAGTGTCTGGCATGAAGTGAACCCTTGACGAAGGTCAGCTATTATGATTGTCTTTACATTCCATGAATAAAGCCTAATAGTCATGGTGTATTACTATTTTAAATATACTGCTAGATTCCATTTGCTAATATTTTTAAAGAATCTTTGCATCCATGTTCATAAATGTGAGATTGGTTTAAAATTTCCTATCTTGAGTTTTGTATCAGGGTTATTCAGGCCTCAAAAAACCAAGTTGGGTGCATTATATTTATCATACCCCATTGTGGGGATATTATCAAGGGAAAGGGATTGGTGGATCTTATGGGGGTAGGAGAAGGTTTGAAAAACTTCCCTTAGGGCTAGGAAGGGCACAGAAGTAGTTATGACATTCTAGTCATGAGAAGCAGAACCCCAAGCTCTTTCAGTCACCCCACCTAGAAGACATTAAGAGAATGGCTGCATGGATGGGGCACCCGTCTTACCTGCTTCATCAAGGCCACCGTGTCCAGGTTTGGTTTGAAAACAGTGCAGCCACCTGACTTTAAAAGAGGGTGTGGGCTTAGGCAGGAATTTGCAACTGGTTACCTACCCCCAATGTTGTGGGCTGTTCATACCTTGAGACCTCGACTAAACCCTTCGGAACATATAGAGGGTTCTCAATAATGCTTGAGATATATTTCCTCCCTTCCTGGGAAGGTAGGGACTTAAAAAAGGTCATCTGATTTATAGAGATATAAAACTGTAGCACGTCATATGCTACACGATATGAAACCCAGTTCATTCCCGCTGCCTCTGCTCTATGTCTTATCCATCTTATTTTCTATTTGTGTCCTTCTTTACACCATGGGCTCTGAGAGGCCTGGAGCTTGGCTTTATTCATCTCCACATCTATAATTCTTACATGTGGCCCAGCACTGAAAGAGTTCTTGCTAAGACTTTGTGGAACTAGATGAAAATGGAGGTAACATTTCCTCAGCCGAAAGCAGATTTCTGAGCAAGGCTTTCGGGAAAATAATTACTCAGATCTGAGGGAACTGGTCATGTGCTAGATACTATGTATTTGCTTGTTCAACATCTATTCCAACTTCTGTCTAGTGTGCCTTCCTGTGCTATGAAGGCTGAAAAAGTAAAAATTAATTTCCTATACTCCATTGCAGCCAGTGTTTCAGATGTGATTTAGGTTCCATCAATCAAAAATCTCCTGTGCAAGTCTCGGATTTGGAATTGATATAGTAAGAAAAAGAGGTAGGGCACGAGGCAGCCCCTTTTGCTAATGTGGGTCATGAAGAGACAGTGTGGCTAAGCAGGCTCCTGCATTGTTGGTTTCCTTGGCAATGGGAAGGAAACTTTCTGATCACAGCAAAGACAAAAGGATGCTGGAGACCGGAGGATTTCTCCCTGAGCTGCGCTCAGAGTCTGCTTCTCTTGCTTCTCCAATGATCCGTAAGCCTCTTAATACTTAATGTTAGATCCCCTCCTGCCTAACTTAGTAGGAGTGATTTTTATTATCCGTAACCGAATTTTAACAAGTTGTTGACTATAGATTTTCAAGGAAGTGGGAGTCTGTGCTTGGTTACCTGACTAGGTTGTATTTGAAGGCGGTGGCGATCCCACTGGCAGAGAGGATAGGGCCTAGAGTCAAGGGGAAAAGCAAGTCTTCGCAGGCCGACAGTTTGCTGTGATAATCCATGAGAGCAAGAACAGGAATATAACACTGTGTGGTACGCAAGCTTAAGGTTCTGCATTCGCATCTTACGTCTGGCAAGAGGACCAGGCCCTTCCATGGCTGCCTTAAACGCAATTTCTCTTCTTTGTTAGCCACAGGTTTAACAAAGCTGAAAATCAGTTGCATCGCTTGCAAGTGCAGGTTGCTAAACTACATGTAGGTTAAATTTACAGCCTCAATAGGTCTCTAAAGAGAGAGCGAGGGCATGCCTAGAAGAGTGGGACTCTGAGTCTTCGAACTGAGATTTTGTTGGTGGTTTTTAAGGACTGATGTGCCATCAATCCTGAAATTCACTGAGTATCCCCTGACAGTGAATCCTGCCCCGTTTGGACATCCTTGAGTAACCTTACAAGGGGAAGCCATGTTTCCTCCTGACCTCCTTCAGCACACACACCCTGGCTGTGAGCGCTGTGATTAAAGTTGGCTCCAAGCATCTCATGCACCTAAAGAATGGCAATTTTTTCGTTAATTCGCATTAGCAGAAAATGAGGAGATGGGTGGGCAGAGACTCTGAAGGTGTTAAACCAGGGAGGGAAAATTTAATTTTAAATCACATTTCTCATTTAATCTTGAATAGCTGCAGTGGTCCCCAAACCTTTTGGCACCAGGGACCGGTGCTCTTATGAGAATCTAACAGCTGGTGGTGGAGCTGAGGTGGTGATGCTGGTGCTGGGGAGTGGCTGCAGATACAGATGAAGCTTGGCTTGTTTGCCTGTCACTCACCTCTTGCTGTGTGGCCCAGTTCCTAACAGGCATGGACTGGTACCAGTCCGCTGCCCAGGACCCTTGGATAGTTGCATCAGGATGAACTGACCTCAGAATCTGGATTCAATATGTTGGTCCGAGCCTATGTAAATGCTTACTCTGTGTGTGTGTGTGTGTGTGTGTGTGTGTGTGTGTGTGTGTGTGTTCAACAATCTTTGAAGATGGCCACCATGAACCACCACTCCCTGTATTTCCATACTCGTGTAATCTCATCCCACGTTGGACTGGAGACAGCTGAGTGACTCATTTCAGCCAGTAGAAGGCAGCAGAAATGAAGGCCAGGAAGCTCCTATTTTATGCGCTTGTGAGCCCTGAGTAGCCATGTAGTGCATCCAACTATTCTGCTGGGGAGAGAGGTCACGTAGAAGAGCATGAGGTGCCAGCCGTGCGCACGAAGAAGCCAGCTCGGATGTTACAGCCCACAGAGTTCAGCTATTTGGTTGTCTACTGGCCCTGACCAAATCTGAGACTCCCCCCTAAGAGCTACAATTTGCAGGTCTGCATTTGGTTTGATGGAGAGAAGAGGTATATCCTTACACAAGTTATGTGCCGCTGGTCAGAGAAAAGCCAGGTTTTGGTGGCCGGGCAGAGGGATTTGGAGTTCCATGAGCCCATTAGAATTCACCTTTTCTATGTCGTCCCACCTCATACAAAGCCCGTGCTAGCAGGAGAGCAGTTTCTCTTCGCCTCTCGGGAGTCTGTGCTATGAGTGTTGCTCTCAATGACCCATTACGGTGGAAAGTCATTTTGGAGACAAAGGCACAGGCAACACATCCCATTCATGTGCCTGATGGGAATTACCAAGTCATCAGCGTCGACGGCAAAGACCAGAAGCTGGAGCATCCTTTCTCATCACATCTGCTCTGAGATCAGGGAGAAAGTAAAAGAAGGGGCATGGGCTTGAACAGAAAGAGGTAGGGTTTTGGTCCTGGTTTTGCCTCTTTCTAGCCGGAGTGATCTTTGTGGTGGACTCCCCAGCATCTGTTTCTTCACTACTGCCCAATTGATTATCTAAACTGAGAGATCAACCCCTTTAGCCCTAAAGATATTTAGGCATAGGGTGGGATCATCAAGATGGATGGCCACCCCTAGAGAAGTGACAAATATCAGTTTTTGAGTGGAGAAGCACTAGCTTATGGCATTCATGATAACCTCAGTCCTTTCACTAGTGGCTTGCGTAGGAATTGATGGATGTACAATTCAAGAAACAGTAAGAAGAAATCTGTTGGGGATGGGAGGCGGCTGCCAGGAAATGTTTTCTCTCTTCTAGAAAGGACACCCCGACAGAGATGGACCCTTTCCTGCCTCTGAATATTGTGTCTGAGTGTGATACCTTGGACAACAAATCCCTTAATCTCTATAATCCCTACCTGTGGTGAGAATAGAGATGACATATGTAAACCACCAAGTCATAGCATTCACTCAATACATGGCAGCTATTACTATTTTTATTGCTCTAATGAGATAAAGCTACAGACATCCAAGTTCAGTGTCATTCATGCTTTAAAATGATACAACTCAGCTTCTCGTCTCGAAGACGGCTAGCTCCTCGCCACCCCACGTGCACCGACTCTTCTCACATCAGGAGCTGAAGCTGATTCCCTTCCTCTTGGAATGTGGGCTGGCCCTGTGACTGCTCTGATCAACAGAATATAGTAGACATGATGTTCTGGGCCTTCTGAGCCCAAGTTGTAAGAACACTGGAAGCTTCTCTTTCCTCTCTTTGTAAAGCTTGCCTTTGAGATCCCCCCTTTCAGAACCCAGCTGCCCCGCTGTGAGAAACCCAAGCCACGTGGAGACACCACAAGGAGGAGAAGCGAGCTTTCCCAGCTGAGATGGCCGCGAATAGCTAAGCCAATAGCTAGTTTCAACGGCCAGGCATCGAGTGAGCCATTTTGGACGTTCCTGCTTCGCTTTCTCCCCAGATGACTGCAGCCCAGTTGACATCCCGTAGAGTCGAAGACCTGTCTGTGTCCTCTCAACTCCCAGAATCGTGACAGCGGCTGTTATTTTGAGCTATTAAATTTTAGAGTGGCTCGTTATCCAGCGAGAGATAAAAAAACAACTTTAAGAAACGTATTTTGGAATGCTGGCTCTTCGCTGAGCTCACGTCGACATCCCATCCCTCCCGTAGGCTGATGCCGTGAGCATTAGATGTTGTTCCATTGAGGTCCTCCCTCTTTCTGTCTCAGGGCTCTGTCTCTGGAGTCCCTTTCATTGATAAAGCTCATGTGGTGGAACCACTTCAATCTATGTCCTGAGCTTCTCTGCACACTTAACGAACTGCTCGGAGTTGGTGTATGTGACACTGGAATAACTTCAGATTTGTGATCTCAAGACTCAAGTTCAAGACTTACTAATTACGGGAGCTTAAGCAAGGTTCTTAATCTTTTGAGTCTCATAATTTTTTTTTCCAGCTGTAAACTGTGGATAATAATAGTAACTTCCTCAGAGAGTAGCTGAATGGTGCAAATGAGATAACATATGTAAAAGTATTTTGAAAATGTATTCTCTACACATGGTAATTATCATTATTACATCTTGTCGTACAATGAACATCAGTGCCTGAGTTCATTAACCAACAGCCCCTTTTTTTTGTTATGTTTTCGAGTTCTCTGAACTCTGGGAAACAAGATCACTGAAGGGGGAAGTAAATTTACCATCAGCATCCCCATCATCATCTTCACCATCATTACCGTCATTAGCAGTGTCGTCATTACCACCATTGTTACTGTACCATTGCTTGAGCATCTGCTAAGCTAACCCTTGCCATAATTCTCACCGTGATTCTTCAAAATGTGTGTGTTATTAACCTTCTTTTAAAAAAAATTTATTAAATTTATTGGGGTGACATTGTTAATGAGACTTTACAAGTTTCAAGTGTGTAATTCTATAATGCATCATCTGTATATTGCATTTTGGGGGGAAAAACACTCTCTGGCATTGGAATAGTGGCAATGAAGGCTGCATCTGAAGCTGTCAGCATCGTGCAAGTCCAAGGCTGGAGCGAAGGGGAAGCCAAGCGTCCCCGTTTATTTGCTGTGTGCTGCCTCTCATGAAGCTGGGCAGGCGCTAATTAGGTAGTCACTCAGAAAGTTGCTGTCACAAACTGTAGGCTCTCCAAATTGCTCTCTCTGTTCCAGAAGCTTTAGAAGAGCATGCCCCCCCTCCCCAACTCTCCTCCCACCCCATCCTCACTTGCCAAACCTCAAGGACCACAAATACAGCTAATTATGTCAGTTTGGCCTGGCATTTGTTTTCCAGATAGAAACTTTTATTAGTGTTGATCTTTGGGCTGCCTAGCTGCTGTACCTTTGGGCACTGAAGGTGATGTGCTGACTACCCTGGCGACATAGGAAAGTGGTAGAAAGGGAGGTGGACGGTGTGGATGACATCTCAAATAGGCCCTAAAACTATAGGTCCTCTTTCTTCCGCGCCTCCTGTGCTTCTATCAGGTGACACTAAGCTGTCTGGGGTAGCCAAGGAGGAATCTGGTATGAATGTGTTGGTTGCCTCAGCCCTGAGGATCTCAAAGGCACCTAGTGGTCCCTAGAGGTAAGTTTCGGAGGGCAGTTGCTGTATTTTATTCATTATTCCTGTATCTCATCCCCAACGGAGCACATGCATGTGCGTGCACACACACATGCTGCCCCCCCGCCCCGCCCCAGCAGTTGGAGGCTCGTAGGCAGCATGCATGGAATGGAATTTGCACCATTTCTGCACCAATGGCGTGGACCAGAGGCAGGGAGATGGAGGCTGAGCTCCATAAGCAAACAAATTGTGTGCTTATTCTTTAACTCAGTGCTCAGGCCCAGGAGTCATGCTAAATGGGATTGGGTATTGTGATTTTGAGAGGGGTCTTGCTTACTAAACTCTCTACAGGCTGAGGAAGTGTGTAGCCTTTTAATGAGACAAAAGCTCTACTCAGTGTATACAGAAACGGGTGTGACATACTTTTTTAGACTTTCTGATATAGGTCTAAGCAGGTAAGCTTTTGCCTTTCGCCGGGCACATCCATGCCTTGGTCACACGATGGTTCTAATCCCAGCCCCAAAGTGGCCAGGAGAGCAACTGACCAAAAAAGGGGCAGAGAGGTTTATAATCATCCATAATATGTCCTGGCCAATGGGAGAGTGAATAATAATTACTTTTCACTCTCTCATCTCTAACTTTCAAAAATCTTTTTTGCTGTGGCCGTGCCACCCTGAACGTGCCCGATCTCATCTGATCTCGGAAGCTAAGCAGGGTTGAGCCTGGTTAGTACTTGCATGTGAGACCACCTAGGAAGACCAGGCGCTGTAGGAGTTAAAATAAATAAATAAATAAATAAATAAATAAATAAATAAATAATATCTTTTTAATTCTAGGTATGACCAAGGCCACTGTGAAACCACCAGTGGCCCCCATCATTTACCGTCTTGCCTTTTTTTTAGATGAGGGACATATCACAAACCCAGACTAGCCAGTGGTGAGGGGTGGCTGTCATCCGAAATGGTCATCTTAACAAGAACATAAAACAAATCTTCATTTACACAGGCATGGATGTTAGCAGCGTTGAGAAAAAGATTTGAAATGACAACAGAGATACCCCCTAACCAGCAAAGCGTAGGATCCGGTTGTGATCCTTATTAAATACACGGGCCTGAAGGCAGTCTGATTCCTGCAGACAAGAGCAAAAAGAACCCTTTTTCATTTATAGCCCAGAAAATTTGGCCAGCATCCCGGTTGGCCGCACTATAGAGAAGTCAGTTCAGATATAGATTTTCCCCTCTCCTTGTTTGCAAGAGTTACTTGAAGAAAACAGCCAACAAACCAGTCAGCCAGATGAATTTCCTTCTTTTACTTGATCAGAGAAAATGCCTCATGTCACGAAATCCATGTAGGAACTAATTCATGTTCTAGGAACGAGAGAGAAACTTGAATTTCGTTTGTCTGATTATAGACACTGTGCAGAGAGAGGCCGAAGACAGAATCCTGCTGAGGTTTGTTGGGCGCATCAGCAATAAAACACATCAGCCTAGTAACCCGTGTGGACTGGCTGTTTCTATCTCTACAACAGCTAGTGTTAAGCCTTTTTTACGCGCCAGACACTGGGCCTTCACACCACTATCTCCTTTAATCCCACATCAGCTGTATAAGAGGGGCTGAGGTCATCGCCATTTCTGTCCAAGGCAAATCTCTAAGTCAGAGAGGGAGAGAGAGGAAGAGGGGGAGGGGCGAGGGAGAGCAAGAGGAAGGGAGGGAACGAGGGTCAGAAAGCTGGTCAGCGGAGAAGCCACGATTTGAATCCAGGGTAGTCTGACTTGGCCGGGACTGTGCCGATTTAGGAGTTAAGTGTTGGGAGGATCGAGGTCCATATTATCATCTGGCTGAGACTTGACTTCTGATCTATCTTCTGGTAGGATTTTGGGGCAAGGGTCTAAGAAGCTTGGCCCAACTCAAGGCAATAGCAGGGCCAGGTAGCTGATCTAGAACACCTGAACTGTGACTGCCAGAAGGCCCTCTTGCAACAGCAATCTTGTTGACTCTAACCTCCCTCTCTTCCCGCCCCTACCCTCCCATTTTAATGACAAGGAGGTGGGCATGGCTTTAATTCTGGGCAGCTATAAAAAAGGAGAAGGTAACTTAGATAAATGGGGAAGAAGTCATGCAAGTGGTAAGTGAGAGGGCATGGGAGGGTTGGTGTGCCACAGGGATGCCAGATTTCCAAGGGCATTCGCCGAAGGCCACGTGAAAGCCTGAACTACACCCTGAAAATGGCCACAGTTATCAGTGACCTGATCGCATCGGCATGCAAGAAAGTGTACTTCCCCGTGAGAATTCTCATTTCTGATTACCTAGAAACCAGTCTTCCCAGACCCTGCTGTTCCTGACAGGGCAGATGGAAACATGCTGTGTCCTGGGCAGGCTAATGGGTTGGTGCCTCTTTAGATGCAATTGTTTAAGTATCGCTTTACATTTTCTTCCAAAGAGAAGCTGAAGTATGGGGGTAGGCAGAGGAAGATGCCTGGTGGTGGCAGGTGGTGGCACTGGGTCTTGCTCTGAACAGTCTGCTTGGGCCTCTGATTTGCAAGCCTCCTTCAACGAAGCAGAAGTCCTGCGGCGAACAGAACTCACCTCCTCAGAATTTGTCTGGTGGTCAACTCGTCTGCCAGAGTATGCGTCTTGGGTTTTCACCTGCCAACGTAAATAGCTGATTGCGGTGGTTTTAAAGTGGTGTTTGAATTCTGCTTCTGGCCATGATGGAGAGACCGAGACCAGAGTTACCCTACCATCTTAAACAACTAGAAAATCAGATAAAATATAGAAAGCAACAGTTTTCAGATAGTGGAAACAGGCAGCATGGACTGGCCCCCGAGGGAAGGGAAATCAGTGAATTGGGACTCACAGTATCTAAAATGAAAAATAGCACTGGATGAAATAAAAAGGAAGTTAGATACGAGAGAAGAAAATATCCACGAATTTGAAAACAGAGCATCTGAAGCTTTCCATAGCAAAGTCCACAGAGGAAAAAAAAAACAAAAAACAAAAAACAGAGGAAAATAAACAGAACATTAGCGACCTGTGAGACGGTGTCAAGTGATCTAGCATCTACAACCTATAAAAAGGAGAAGAGGATAGAAAACATTTAAATAACAGCCAGAACACTTTCAGATTTGGTGAAAACTTATAAACCCACCCATCCAAGACACTCAGTAAACTTTCCCCCAAAGAATACACATTTCCTTACTGATTAACGATGTTGAGCATCTTTTCATGTGCTTGTTGGCCATTTGTGTGTCTTCTTTGGAGAAATGTCTATTTAAACCCTTTGCCCATTTTAAAGTTGGGTCATTTGTCTTTTTATGGTCGAGGTATGAGTTCTTTATGTGTTCTCGATACCAGGTCCTCATCGGATATGTGATTTAGTCCCGTTCTATGAATTATTTTTGCACTTTCTTGATAGTGTCTGTATCAGCTTGGGCCCCCCAGAAAAAACAGGAGAGATGCAAGGACTAAAAGATTTATTTTTAGGTAATTGGCTCATGCAGTGTGGGGAGTGGAAAGTCGGAAATACCTAGGACAGGTCTGCAGGCTGGAGACTCAGGATGGGTGATGTAGTCCCGAGGAGGAATTTCTTTTTTTTCCCAGAAACCATAGATTTTGCTCTTAAAGCCTTCAACTGATTAGGTGAGGCCCAACCAAATTCTGGAAGGTGATCCCCTTAACTTAAAGTCAACGGCATCTGCAAAATAGCTTCACAGCAACATCCAGACTGATGCACTTGTTAAATAACTGAACGCTATCGTTTAGCCATGTTGGCACTCAGGCTTAGCCGTCACAGTGTTGCTAGACGCACAAAAGCGTTAAGTTCTGATGAATTCCAGTTTCTTTATTTTGAGGGCTTGTGTGTTAGGGGTCACGTGTACGAGACCACTGCTTGATCCGAGGGCACAGAGATTTACACCCATGTTTTCATATGAGACTTTAGTAGTTTACGTTCTTAGCTTTAAGTCTTCGACCCATTTTGAGTCTATTTTTGTATATGGCGTGAGGCAGGGGTCCAATTCATTCTTTTGAATGTGATGTTGTCATCTTCTTCAGCCACTCAGTTTAACGTTCTCCATCATCGTACCCTTCTAGGGATGTGTTCAGGTCCCTGAGAGAGTTGGGGCCCTTGACTGACCAATTTGCTCCTTAATTCAGCTCTACGTCCCCAACTGGGGGGAAATAATAGAGCTCTTGACCTCCTTTCCTTGAATCACTCTCTGGTGGTCCTGCTTAGGCCTTGAAAAGTAATGGGATCAGCTGGGACAGCCTCATATTGGTGTTTTGGAGAGAACATTCATCATTAGGTTACCGCAGAGTGACTGGCTTTGTTTGGACCCACAAGCTGGCAGGAGAGGTTGCAGGGATCCACAAACTATGGCCCTCTGCCTGTTTTGTTTTGTTTTGTTTTTTTTCCCTTTTTTTCTAAATACAGCTTTACCTAAATACAGCCACACCCATGCACTTACATATTGAACCTAAAATGTTTATGATCTGGTCCTTCAGAGAAAACTTTGAAGCACTGACACACTCTCCTAGTGTGTACATAACAGAAACCTTTGTTCTCTTTAGAATAAGTGAAAATGGGTGTGTAGCAGAGGCCTTGGTGCCCCACCCCGGTCCCCTGAAATCCCTCTTCTGATTCGGTTGCTCATCCCCAGATCCCCTGCTGTTTCTATGAATGGATCAAGCTGCAGCTTTCTCTTCTCTTGTGTGTTTCTTTTTCTTTCATCCCCCCTGCTTCTCTTAGCCCCTTCCTTTGTCCTGAGAGTATTTCCTCAATATATTACAGACATAAGAACCCTGCTCTCAGGTGCTGCTTCTAGAGAAACTATGCTAGGACAGTGTGCATTGTCAGAATTAGAATTCTAGCTCTTTTCTGCCTGTCTTCTTGAATAATGTCGTCCAAAAGCCATCACGTAGGGATATGCAAGGTAGATGTCTGCGATGGGGGTCCGGGGTTTGTGGTCTGGCAGCTGGGGGGAGGTGTTGGAGCCTGAGCCCAGAGAAGAGGGTGTTTGCATGGGGGATCAGTGGTCGGGAGGCGTGGCAGGAGGGTATCAGTGCCCTTGCAGGATGAAGAGGTGACTGCGTGCCTGGGCAATGGGAGATAGTTACATTCAGGGGAATTGATCTAACGACTAAATATATCGAAGATGATGCGAGCCAGGTTTCTCAGTGTCCGAGGTGTTACAAATATGGAAAGGGAGACAAACTAAAATAAACTCTGTGGTGTTTGACTGGGATTGGGGGTATTAGTGAGAACTCCTGTTTTCGATCTCGAGAGAGAGATATAGAAATAAACACAAAAATAAATGCATGTAGTCGCTGAGAGGGCCTGCAAGTGCCAATGCCCCAAGGCAGTGAACACCCTTAACACCCAAATTTTGGTTTCTAAATATCTTTCTCCACTAAACACAATGAAGACTCCTTGGAGAAATGGCTGATTCCAAGCCTGGGACAGAGAAAACAGAAGAGAAGCTAGAACATCTTGTTAGAAAGTAAGGGAAGTAAGGAAAATGCTATAAAGTAAAGAAAATGCTCAAAGTATGATGAGAAAATATTAAAAAGGACACAGAAACCAGATTAAAGGGGTTCCCATTGGCCAGATCTGGGAAAATTTGGGCATCAAGATAAATGATGTTAGTAACAGATTATCATCTATTGAATCAGTAAGTCTACATGGATATAAATAAATGGATGGATAAACGGGGAAAAGAGAAAGGTCTTACAGTAGAAATCTAACTAATAAACGTAGAAGGAATAATGGAATTAGAAAATCACCATTTGGCACCTTCACTGTAATAACCGATTCTGCCCCAAAAATCAGTGGATGCTAGAAGCAGCGGTTGAAAGTTTGATGACGAACAGGTGATTTACATTGTCCCTCCACAATACATCTCCACAAAAGACTTATTAATTATAAAGGGGAAAAGAGTAACTTTACATGGAGAAACCTGGCAGCCATCATCTTTATCAAGTGATGGGACAAATCAAAATTATGTGCCACCTGGTAGGATGCAATGGGAAGGACACAGCAGCACTTCTGTGATATTCCTGCCCAAATGCATAACTTGAGCATAAATCATGAGGACGCCTCGGAAAAACCCAAACGGAGGGACATTCTACGAGGGAACTGACTTGAAATTGTCAAACGCGTCCAAGTGGTGAAAGTCAGAGGGATGATCCCAGATTGGAGGAGACTGAAGACGGCTTTCGTGGGGTGGGAATGTCCCGATTAGAACACTTTGCTGTAGAGAACGTGACTGAGAAAACCCGGGCTCTGTGGATTCGATGGTCTAATGTGTCATTATGAACTTCCCGATGTTGACGGTTGTGTGGTGGTGATGCGGGAGAGTGTCCTTGTTTGTGGAGGATAAATAAATACTAAAGGCTTTGGGAACGAGGAAACATTCTGTCACCAAGTGAGTCTCTTAAAAGAATTCAGAAAAAAATTGTTCTATTCTTGTGACTTTCTGTAAATTCAAAAAAAAATAAAAAAAGAGAGAGAGAGAGAGAAGAAAATAGTCACAGTCTCACGGCTCACCCTCAGTGCTCCTTCCTCCCCCTGCGCCCCCAGCAAGTTAGTGGTTGAAAACCCCTGAGAGTCATCCCCTCCCTGTCCTGTGCGGGGACACCATGACCCCTCTGCATTTAGCCCCTCAGTTTCATCCATGTCACTGTGTGCTGGTCTGACTTCCACCTGCCATCACCTTCGACAGCCCGAGGGCTTTCTCTGGGTCCCCTCTCCTCTAAGAGCAGCCCTCCAATGATGACTGAGGGCCCAGGCCCCTCTCCCTCCAGGTGAGGTGACGCTGCAGCATTCTCCGTAAGACTCCCTGGGTTTTCCAACGGTGTGAGCCCCACACAGACCCTTTGCTGATTTTCTTTCCTCGTCTTGCTTCGCACTTCCCATCCACCTTTCCCAGATCACCTCCTTGCTGAACTGCTTGTGCTCAGATCCTTTCCTCAGAGTTAGCTTTTTGGGAGCACGGGTGAAGACCCTCTCCATCGTGTCACCCTATTTTATGCAATGAAGAGAACACAGCAACACGTCTGTGATGTTCCAGTACCAGGGAGAGGAGAGCAGCTCGTGCCATCCAAGACAAGGGATGACCCCCAAGATGAATTTGCATAAACGGACCTTATTAAAGTAGCCTGTCTCTCCTATTAGTTTCCCCCTGTATTTCCCTGTCACTTTCAACAATTTATTGTCCCTAGAGGCCCAAACCCTCTTTCCTTTGTTAAAGGAATATAAGTCCCTGAGTCTAACTGCTTCTTCGTATTTCAGTTCTTTTCTGTGACCTTCAGTGCACACACACGTAGATCAATAAAACGTCTGTGTCTTTTCTTTTGTTAATGTCATTTGCTAATTTTGTCGTTTTGTTCATTTTAATTTGCACACTCCCTTGCAATACCCCTGAGAGGGTAGAGGAAAAGCTTTTCCTCCTGGGCAGAATACAAGCAAGCAAAGAAATAATTTTTAAAAAATTAAAAAAAAAATTTTTTTAAAGTTTAAAACCACAAAGCTTATTCACTCGGCTCGTTTGACAGAAGCAGAGAGGTTTGGGCCCAAGTTGCCCAGCTAGTTGGCAGCAGAGCCCAGATCCAAGGCCGATGCTGTTCTCATTTCATGGGTAGAGTGACTGCTGAATCGGAAGTCAGCCGATGCCAGGTAGTCCTCGTCAGCAGCGGAGCCTAGAATCTGTCTCCTCGTTTGACCAAATTTGGGAAAAGGCCAGGGTGAATTTAGCTGCCATTTATGGGCTTAACCACACTCATCAACTCCTCACAGTAACGCTAGGAGATAGGTATTACCCCCATTTTATAGATGCCGACATTCAGGCCTAGTGAGAATTACCGAAAATTACTTAGAAATCGGGACACCGGGGATGGCTTTCAGCGAATTGCTACATTATTCCTTTCGAGAACATGTGGTGATGCTAACTATCCTAAGTAACTGTTGGCAAAGTATTGCCGAGCAGAGGTCCTGCTGGATGCCTCTTCAAAGCCCAAGTAAGGCTTATCTTGCAATTAGCTCATTCATTGTGTGCAAATGGTGCTAATTGCTCGAAAACAGTGCCTTCTCTTAAGTAGGTTAAAGCTTCCCGTCTGAAATCTTGTTTATACTATTAATTTGAGCAACAAACTCTTCCTTTCCGGAGTAAGGCACACTCTAGCCAGGGCAGGCTGGGAGAAGAGTTACAGCCGCTTTCTCATTTTAGTTGGAATATGGGTGTGGATGGACGCGCGGCGGCCAGCCTTGCTCACCTGAGCCCATTGAGCAGAGGGTCAGCCAGATTCTGCGGTCACCTGAATTAGTGAACATTTGGTGCGAAAGGAAATGGCTTCTTTTCTGCCACCAGAGAACCTTGAACTTTCTGCCAACAGAATCTTGCCAACTGGAGGTCCTGCTGGGCGTACTTTAATAAACAGATAAGACTCAGTTTTAATTAGCACACTAATTGTCTCCATGCGAATGGATGTGGGGAAAGAACTTACAGTTTATTTTCTTAAGTGGGTTACCAAGATGCCCCCTGTAGCCCTGCTGATGGTGCTCCATTGTGCAGCCAACTGTTTTGTTCCTTGAGTTGCACAAATTCAGCTCAACAAGCATTTCCCAAGCATGGTCCAAGTGCTGGGCTCTGTGCGAGAGCTGGGGACAGTGAAATGAACCAGGCCCGGGCCCTGTCTACTAGGAGTCCACTGTAGAGGTCCAAGGTAAAGTTGCTAAACTCTATTAGGTAGGGTTCCTGGTTGTCAGCTGCAGAAATCATTTCAGGACAGAGAAAAGGAATGCATCGGCGGGTTGGGGGTCGAGTCAGGCTGGGCAGGGGGCTGAGGAGGGCTAACCAGGGGAGCAATCTGGCGGGGATATTGCTATTATAAGGACCCATTTCTAGCTGACCTTGTGTCCTTGTGTAGCTCAGGCTATTATTGCCTCTGTCAGGGCAGAAAAACCTCTTAATTCAATATCTGGGGGCATGCAAATTAAACGAACACTGGATAGATTAGTAGGAAGAAAAAACGCGCGATTGATTCATATGTATACAGGCGCTCCCCAAAGCAGCAGCTCGCTAAATGGCTGAAGTTTGGGAAAGAGAGAGGAGAGAAAAGGCTTTTATGGGAAGAAAAAACGGGTTTCTAAGGGAACGAACGGGAGATAAGAAAATTTGCGATGTTTGTTTATGCAGGTGCAAGTAGTCTGCTCCATCTTTTTCACGGCCGTAAAACTCCTGCAGAAACAGAAATTTATGATAGCTTCACTCCAGAAGTTTCTGCTTTGAGAGAGATAAAGGGAGCTCTACGAAGGCTTCTTTCTGCATCTGTTGATACCAAATGGCTTTAGTTTAATTAAAGTAATCTTCATGTTAACTCTGAGGGTGTAAATGGGTCCCCACACCTCTCTCCTGTGTGACCACAATACCTTCCTCACTGGTATCCCAGTTTCCTCTCTGGCCACTGACCGAAACATTCGGTCCACAGCAGCCAGAAAGACACATTTATCAGATAACGTCCGCCTTGTGTTTAAAAACCTCCGAAGACCCAGTCCTGGGATTTGAGTTCCTGTCACCATTCTCTAATTAGAAAAAGCTAGGGCTTCCTGGAGAAATTTTAGGACAAGGGAGGGAAAATATAAATGCCAGAAAATAAGGGCAGGCCCGAGAAACAAAACGATGGGGTTATCTCAAAGGGACGTCTGCGTTGACTGAAAGAGCCCCTGGGAGCCAAAGATGGGTCTACACTAATATACATAGAGAGGTGACTAAGTAAATAAATGGAGAAGCAGAGACAAATCCCCCGCACAGAAGAATCCCAGGTAATTCGTGGGGACATGCCCCCATCAGGGAGGTGGAGCATAGCTTCCTGTGCCCTAGGTGTGGCCTAACAGGGACTCCTTCTAAAGGGTAGAGTATGGAAAGAAGGAAAGTGAGTAATTTTACAGCAGAGAAGCCTGGCAAAGGCTACTGCAGCCAGGTGATCAAGGTCAAAGTCAACAGCGATAAGTCGTGTGGACAGCAGCTACCCTTGAGACGATGTGATGAGAGTGGCCCTTTACCTCCATGATCGTCTTCCCAGAACCCACGGGAAAGCATCAGACAAAACCAAATGACGGACCGCGTGAAATACCCGACCCGTACCCCTCCAAACTGTCAAGGTCATCAGGAACAAGGGCAGTCCGGGAAACCACCACCACCCAGAGGAGCCTCAGGACGTGATGTCTACAAGTCATGTATCATCCTGGACAGAATCCTGGAACAGAGAAAGGACATCTGGTAAAATCCGAGGAAATCTGAATGAAGTGTGGACTTTATTAACGATCGCGTATCCGCGCTGGTTCCTCAGTTGTGGCAAAACGTACCATATTGAATATAAGATGTTACCACCAGGGGGAACTGAGTGTGGGGTACGTGGGAGCTCTCTGTACATCAAAGGGCTTCTAAAAGAAAACGTTTATCATCCAACCAAAAAGTCCTCTGAGGGCTTCTTACTGGGCTGAGAATGAAATCCAAACTTCCTATCCTGGCTGACAATGGACCATGCGA
Organism: Cynopterus sphinx; assembly: GCA_030015415.1. Lineage (NCBI taxonomy): Eukaryota > Metazoa > Chordata > Mammalia > Chiroptera > Pteropodidae > Cynopterus > Cynopterus sphinx. Next base: position 120,145,114 of record CM057387.1, read on the forward strand.
CAATTGACATTGCCCTGCATGGCCCGGCGGGCCCTGGCCTCGCACCACCTCCCTGGCCACACTGGCTTCTGGGGTAGGACACGGGGCCTTTTGCTCTTGTGTTGCCGCCTCCCAGAATGTTCTTCCTCTTGTGGACTCTTTCCTTTTCTCCCTCTTTCCCTTTAGGCCAAGTCCTTCATCTTTCATTCCAGCGCCTGAGTGTCCCCTTCTGCAGAAGCCACCTTGAGAACTGCACGCACGTGCCGCCTCTCGCTCTCCATCTCACTACATTTATTCCCTGCACCGAGCTCGTGCCGGTCTGCCAGGGTCTTAGGTAGTTGCCCACCTGTGCACTCCGGGACCTTGCAGGAGAATGTGCCACCCCATAGGCAGCCATGACCCTAACATCCCGCGGGGAGAAGGGGTTTGTAAGCATCGGAGGAGAAAGGGTGGAACTTGCGTCTGTCGAATAGTGCTGACTCGGCGGCCTGGCCACTCCCTGTCCCCACCTCCCAGCTTCCTGGAAGGGGACCCCTCCTTTTTGCACCCCAAGCCCAGGTCTTTCAACCCTCCATAATCCTTCTGTTCGTCCCACGTGCACCTTAACTTCGAGGCTCCCTAAATCCATCCCCGTCCTGGGTGTGTGCACCTCGGCAGAGATTATTTCTGCGGAATCACGGCGCCCCGGTTCCTTATTTCTGCAGGTCCTCACGACTGCACAGTGAAGACTCACCACGTCACTCCACCACGAGCATGTTTTACGCCACAAAGCACCAGAAGTAATTAGTTTAGCGTGATGGAGAACAGGGAGAGTGTTTCTCCCCTTGCCTTTCCCCGTGGCAGTGAGGAGGGAATGGTCGTAGCTTCCAGAAAGAAGCTATCCATTCTTTTGCCCCAAAGCATCCCACCGAGCTGGGTTCTGCCCTGTTTGTGGAACTTTCCGGAATGAATGGAAAGCGGTGTGTCTTTGTGCTTCAGGCGGATTCCCAATTATCTGTGCTGACAAAGCAGAGCACTCCCTCATCCTCCTTGAGGGATGTTTTCTAAAGTTAAAGTCAACTGTTACTCACGGGGGGCTGGGAGAGGGGTGCAGAGCGGATGGGAGTTAGTGTTTAAGGAGTAAAGCGTTTCTTTCTTTCCGTTTGGAAAAATTCACTTCTGGAGATGGATGGCGGTGCTGGCTGCACACCAGTGCCAGTGTACTTCCTGCCTCTGCACATTCAAAAATGCTTCAAACGGTGAATTTTATGTCGTGCGTATTTTACCGCCGCGAAGAGAAACCCAGCGACGTACTCTTTAAACTCCCAAGAGTCACAACATTTCGATGAGGAAAGGTCAGTTACACCGCAAGTTCAGAGTAAGGACCATTTTTTTTTTATTTAAAAAATTATGGATACTAAATAAGAGCCTGGAAATAATCAAAACAGTAAGCAATTATCTCTGAGTGGGAGTGATTTCTGCTGTCTTCTTTGGGCTCTTCTGAATTTTTCCAATTATAAATTTGACAATAAATATTTGGGTATCTTTTGTAGTCAGATTAAACAGACACAGCTTGGAGAAAGCACTCGGAGCCCCTGCACTACATACTTCAAAGAGGCTGCGATGGTAAATTCTGTGTTGTGTGTATTTTGCCACAATAAAAAAAATGTGTCCAGAAGAGAAAAGACAACTTGTTTGAAAGACACTGATAACCTGGGCTTTTTTGGAAGTCGATATTGCCCTAATATTCCGTCATCCCCATGTGTTATAGTCCCGGGGAGAGGGACCAGGCTTGGGAAGGGACACTGAGTGTCCAGAAGAGTCCAGGCAGGCCTGGGTTTAAATGCTTCCAGGTGTGACCCGAGATGCTGGCTGCTTCAGATCAGATCGGCAACAGGAGGAGTTTTTTTTTTTTTTTTTTTTAAGGCGTTTACCCAGGATTTATGATGATTCGCATTGAGGCCAGGTTAACACTAACCCTCTTATTTTCTACAGAGCAAAGATTGCGGCGTGTGATGGCATGAACACGACGGCAGGAGAAACGGTCACAAATCTTCAGAGGATGCACTGTTCTCAAGGACGCAGAGGCACCGCGCCACTTGGACGCTCGTGACCAACAGAGACGCCGTGCATGTGAGCAGCGTGTTTAACCTTCTCGAGTGTCGTCACGGGTTTCCTTCATTGCCCTTTCAGCGTTGTGGCCAAGTGACTCTCCTTTTAAGAGGGAGTGGCCAGAGCCCAGCTGAATGCCACTGGGAATCACCCAGGTGACTGACGGGGAGGTTGTTGGTGTCCAAGCAGGGCTGTCCCTTGTGTGACGTCCCGAAGGGCATCAAGAGTTGGTGGGCTCAAGGGGCGAGGAGGGCCTGACTCTCCTGTGGTCTGGGAAAGGAAGGAGGTGCAGGCGGGAGGATGATGCGGAGGGCGGAAGGGACTTTGTTAGAGGGATGTAATCGGGAAAGCCAGAGCAAAGCATGAGTTGTCCCCCGAGGGCGGAGGACCCGGGTATCTGAACCGCGACCCTTGCCCATCAGGCTCCTCCAGGGCGGAGGGGCCTCCTGTGGCAGTGCCTCCTGGGCAGCGGAAGGGCTCCTGGGCAGAGGGCAGGTGCTGACAGTTTCGTCAGGGCAGTTGTGCTCAGCACTGAAAGGACCCAGAGGCTGGGCGCCCCGATGCTGTGTGCCAATGTGGGGGTGTGTGTTTGAGGACAGGGCGGAAGGTGTGGCGCGACTCCTCTTGGAGACAGGAAGGCTGCCCAGCTGGGCTCTGCAGAACCCCCGATCGTGGTACCTGACGGTGCCTTTTGAATGAGGACATGGCTCAGCTGTGGCTTCGTCCGAGTCGTGCTGTGTGGCCGCTCTGTGCTGGCGCCGAGGACAGAGGCAGGGGAGACATCCTCCCTGCCCACGGGGGACTCACCGGGAACAACAGTCCTGCAGGACGAGGTCTTGGAGTGAGAGGTGACGGAGTTATGTGTGCAACATGGGGACTCGACTGAGGAGTTGGGGTGTCGGCGAGGGGATCCGAGACCACACTGTCAAGGCTGCGAATGGACATCGCAGAAGCGGGATCTCTCTGAGCCTTACGCACTTCATCTGTGGAATGGGACGGTGACAGATGTGAAGTTCTGAATGAACGTGCGTTGGGTAAAGCGATGAGCCTTTGGCCCACGTGTCTCCCATCCTGCAGGCTGGTCCAGGCTTGCACACGGGGTGGTGGCCTCAGGGCTCCCAGGACACACAAGAGGGTAAGACCAAGGCCCCGGCTCCCTAAAGCAAGTCCCGCAGCCAGAAGGAGGGTGGAGAAATTGATGGGAAGGGAGAATTTGGCCGGTTGGGCCATCTCCTACCGTTGTTTTGAGGATAAAATGAGATCATGTAAGTGGAGCGCACAGGAGCATGGCGAACGCTCCGTAAGTGTGTGAATGATGATGGCATTTCCCTCTGGGTTTTAATAATACAGAGGTAGATGTTACATTAGGCATTAAATAGCAATTTTTAGTTTTCGTGGAACGTCTCGTCTTCGCTTCCTCCCCTGTGTGGTGAGGGGAATCCCACCCAGACCTTCGATGAGGGAATGGTGGTGATGTGCAGAGCCCAGTGCGGGGGACACCGGAGCTACGGGCCATGTCTCCATCTGCTCCCCTCACACGTAAAGCAACCCGGACCGATCGCTTTTCCATTGGCGTTTTATTTTGACCCACATCCCACTTTTCAAAAAAACCTGAGATTGCCGCTGTTTGCAGATTCTCCTCCAAGCTGTCATTTCTTTTGGCTCCCAGCGGCCCATCTCCTCCCCTCCCCTCCCTTAAGACACCTCCTCCCTTGGTGTTTCTTCTCCCTCTCCCAGCAGCCGCCTGCCCAGAGCACTCCTCCAGGCTGGGGCCACAGCTTCAGGGGACTCCTGGGCGACCCTGGGGCCACAAGGCCTTTCCAGGTAAGGATGAGAAAGGTGGGAAGTGCTGGGCACTTGTCATGCTTCTAAAAATCTAAACATTTTTCAGGTGCTCTGCGTGGCTCTCACTCCCGATCTGTAAAAAATAATAAAAAAAAGGAGTCCCCTCCACAGAGCACCTTCCCAGCGTTTAAGGGAAGATGGGGTGGGGGTGGGGCTCTAAGCAGCTTCTGAAGAGCCTCTCTGTGCTGTTAGCCTGGGAAAGTGCTCAGTGCTTTGAGCCTTGGAAACTGGGAAACTGGAACCAGCAGCCAGTTAGTCCACTTTTAACCACCCACCCTGGAAGAGGAGAGTAGAGGCTCAGAGTCTCCTGGGTGGTCGAACAGATGAATGATTTGAGCACATCCCAGACCTTGTCAAACCAGACGGGGCCCCTGCAGTTTAAATGTCAAACGGCCGTCCTCCTCTGGGGCCGGGAAAGGGGAGTGGGAGTACCACAAGACCCTCCTCGGAGCTGCTCGGGGCAGCCCCCTGCAGCTGACCACCCAATTTACAGATGCAGACAATGAGGATCTGAGAGTTTGGGAAAAGCTGCTTTGAGTTCAGAGTTCAAGGATAGAGCATAACGGACTGGTGCGCGTGAGGCAGGGATTGGGGGCTGACGCCAGCTCCTGGGCTCCAGTGCCTCCCGACAGGGGCACGGAAGGAGCACCACGCTGGGTGCTTCTAAGCAAACGGAGGGTCTGTGGAGTTTGCCACGAAGGCAAGTTTCCCTTGAGCTCTCAGAGCCTCAGTTTTCTCACCGGTAAAATGGGGTTGTGGTAGGATCCAGACGCGATGCGGGGAAAGCATCTCGTCCAGGGCCTGCACGTGCAGATCAGGGCCCTGTCGCAACTCCTGGATTCAGGAACACCACAGGGCGGAGGAGCACCTGGGAGGGCCCCTCCAGACAGCCTTGCTGTCCTGGCTGGGCGTTTCCGAGGACAGCCCTGTGCCCTCCAGTGGGAATGGGGCCCAGGCCCCAGCCCTAGGCCAACGCTGTGGCTTCTGCGGTTGTTTTAACAGCCCTGCCATTCCAGATAAGACCTAGGCTGAGCTTCTCTTGTAAATATTGATCGAGGCCCCAGACAGAGAGGAACAATAAAACAAGGGACGTTTTATTTATAATAGAAAAAGAAACCAACAGGAAAAAAGAAAAAATCCACAGGCCCAACAGGAGGGGGGAATGTTGAATAACCCACGGCACAGCCACTTGCTGGAGGATTGTGCAACCATAGAAATGATGTTTACCGAGGGTTTGTAATAACACAGGAGAACGCTTATTCTCCAAAGCTAAGTGGAAAAAAGAAGCAACGGAATTGTATATTCAGCATAATCACACCGAGGCAAGAATCAAGCCCAGCCCAAATCACACTCGGAGGAAACAGATTGGAGGGACACACACCTCAGCGGGGGTTAACGAGGGAGATTTTGTTATACTTTTCTCTGTTTTCCACTTCTTCTTTTTCCTATAATGGCATGATGGGCCTAACATAACAAGCAACGCACACTTAAGGGTTTTTTTTTTTTTAATTTTTTTATTTTATTTTCTTTGGAGAAGAAAGAACTCTCATTGAAAAAGCAAGACAGATGGCCCAGGGAGAAGCCAAGTGGCACAGGGACTCCTCTGAGGCCGAGGGCTACAGGTCAACAGACCAGGCTATTAAACAAGGCCACGTGGAAATCCTGGACCCGGAGCTCACGGCGTAATGTGGGCGGGCGGACCCTCGGTCACACACCCAGCGTTGTGCCTGTGACGTCCTGGTAGCTATTTTGACTCTCACCCCTGACTGGGTGCGAACTCTGCTTCTCTCTTGGGAATGTAGCTTCTCTCTGAGCCTCTTTTCTAGATGTCAGTGGAACCGAATTCCCTCCTGTGCATAAAAGCAGACGAGCTGGGTCCCAACCAACCCTCCTCACTCACCAAGATGGACCTCCTAGGAGGCAGACCTGCTCCTCGTCGGCCCTCGCCCCCCCTGTGACATAGCCCGTCAGGGGGCAGGGCCAGGATTCTGGATCCCTGGTCCATGTGTCTCTCAGATTTCCTTTCAGGTCTCTGCCCCCTGATAAGGGAGGCCTGATCACACCATCCCACCTCCCTGCCTCATCTATCGTTATGGCACTTGTGTGCCATGGGTTCTATTTATTTATGGGTTTCTTTTTTCAAAATTGCCTATTTTCCTTCTCTGCAGGCCTCGATGTTCTGTAAATGAACCCCGATTGTCACGGGCCCAGCTGGTCTTTGCAGGCCCCCTGGACCTCCTCGCGCCACAACCACGATGCCCCTGGCCACTCCCATCCCTGAACCCAGCTCCGGAGACGAGAAACACACCAGCTCTACTCTATCGGTCGTGGCTGCCTGGCGCCCTGTGCCGCCCCTGTCCCCGTGCTGAGGCTGTTGTAAGAGGCCAAGAGGAAAAGATGTGACGCTCGGCTAGCGACGCCTGCCGTGGGGCCACAGGGAGGCGGGCACAGTGTGCCCGCTACTTGCCACGCCTGCCCAGACCCAAACCTGGGCTCTCCCTCACTTCGTGAAGACCACACCCGCCATCCCTGGTTCTGGAGCGAGCTTTGCTGCCTGGTCCCTGGGGTTGTTTCCCTCGTCCTTACCACGTGGGCTTCCGAAAGGTCTCCCAGAGCAATCCCTACTTCAATCCTGACTTGGGGCCCTTCCCACACTTGACCTAGCCTCGTGGTGGCCTTGCCCTCTGCCTGGCCCCTCACCAGAGGCCTAGCCCTGGGGCTAGATCTGGTTCCACCTGCCCCAGATCCCACACGGGGTTCTCCTCCCAAGCAAACCTCAGCCCGAAACCACAAAGCCGATGCCACCTCCCAGTCGTGTCACTGAGCCCTTCCTCCCATGGGCCCCGTCCTGCCTGAGTGTTGGCACTGACCTGGGGCATGGCCTTGGTGGGGGAGGAGAGTCGCTTTTCCCCAATGCCAGCCCAGTGCCAGCTAACTTTCCTCTCCCGGCCTCCAATTTAGAAATAAATTAAGCAGCCTCACTTCCCAGGCCCAATAAACGTCTCCATCTTCGTACCCACCTCCCTGTCATTCTTTGTTCCAATCCCGCATCTCCCGAAAGAAGCCCCAGCTCAGCCCCAGCGGCCGCAGTGAACACAGCTCCTGCCTGGGACCAAGAGCATGGCTGAGCTTGTATCTGCCGCATGGGTGTCCCTCTTAGAGGTGGAACAGGGCTGCGGTTATAGACTGGACCAGTCTCTCTCCCTTTCCTCTGGGAGACCTGATAGCTTCCTGAGGTTGGACGGTCTCCTCCCATTGAGAAGTGACCAAATCTGATGTGAAAAGAGATCCCAGCCTCCTGAGGTCCTTCTAGAACCTTCTAGTGCCTCAGCTCCATCACGGGCCTGCCCCTCGCTGGTCCTCTCCTGTCTAATGAGGCCGACCAGGTGACAACATAGAGGAGCACAGGCGAATTATGCCATCACCTCTCGCCGGTCACTGGAAGGGTTGATTGGCAGTGGCTGCCCCTAGCTCCTGCTTGGTGAAGGGTTCTCAGATCTGGGGAGAAAGTCAGTGGTCCCTTAACAATGGGCCCAAGCGGGGGCCCAGGGGGACGGTGGCCCGTGGACTACACCTCCTCCTGCCTCTCCCAAGGCCTCAGATATAGAATCGATTGTATTCTTAGTAGACCCCTGCGAGCAGACGGACCTCGTTAGACGGTCGCTAGTAACGGAGGTTCCTCACACTAGAATCCCAAAGATAAGAAGAAGTGAAGTGGGCTCAGGTTAACATACTCTGCAGCCAAAGTCCTCCAACTGCAGCTGTTCTAATTCTCCAGCCATCTCTCCCCCTGCCCGGCCCCCTGGGGCTCCCCCGGGCCCTTTCCTGTCTTGCCAGAACCATCTCCCTTCATTTTTCCCACCTGTGTGTTCCGGGTGCTTCTGGGAACCTTGGCTGTTGGGGCCCAGGAGTCAGTGGTTCGGAAGGGGCCCTGGTGGCTTATAGAGAGGTGGCCCATCTTGAGCGGGGTCAATTTGAATGATCCCTGGGAGTCGACTGGCACCCGAATCGCAGTTGTAATAGGGTCGTGCCCCTGAACTTTGCTGGGGTCCTGGCACCCCCCCTCCACCACCCTCAAATTCAGATTTGAAGCAAGGCGGTGGCCATCCCCGCAGACGTGGCTGCCATCAGCCTCCCAACACCAGTTCCTAGTTCTCTAGTCGCACGGGGCCCCTGCAGCTCGCTGACACCTCAGAGCCAGAATTACCCTCTTCCTGGCCCAAGTCCTGGCCACCAGGAAGGACCCATGGAGCGGTGGCCGGGGGCTGCTCTTTGCCTCCAGGTTCTCAGGAGGAGCCCAGCAGAGGGGCCGCTAGACCCTGGTCTGTGGCACATCGGGGCCTGGCAAGGTCAGGACGGCCGGCAGGAGGGTGCCCTGCGGCGCGGGGAAGCTGTGCAGCTCCTCGGGCACGAACCTGGGTGAGACGTGGTCGGCCAGGAAGCGAAGCATGTGCCTGCGCCCCACGCAGTAGACGAGGCTGCCCACCACGGCGCACTGGAAGGCGTCCGGGTAGGGCGTCCGGTACGTGGCACACTCGTACCAGAGGCGCGCGCGGGCGCTGCAGCGGTGCACGCCGATGCCCAGGCTGCGGTTGAGGTCGAAGCGGTAGAGGAAGCCACCGACCGCCACCATCTCGGCCGTGCGGTCCTTGCCGCCCGCCGTGGGGCCCACCTGCCAGCGCTGCTCCTGGGCCGAGAAACGGAGCAGCAGGTAGTGCAGCGTGCCGCCCGTGACGAAGATGTCGCCCGCACACGCGGTGGCCGTGTGTGCCAGGGCGAAGGTGTCGTTGGGGAGCGGTGGGGCGAAGGTCCAGCGGTCCAGGCGCGGGTCGTAGTGCTCGACCGTGTTCAGACACTCGCCCCCGATGGCATACAGGTGCCCGTCCAGGGCCACCAGCCGGCAGTGCGGCCGGGCTTGGTTCAGGGGGCACACCTCGCTCCAGATCCCCGTCAGCGGGTTGTAGCAGAAGACGCGATTGGAAGGCCGGCACCCAGGGCCCTGGCAACCTGACACCACGAAGAGGTAATTGAAGAGGCTGCAGATGGCACAGCCTCGGGACACGGCCTCAGGCGGCAGGTGGGCCAGCAGGTGCCAGGCATCCTGCTCCTCGTCGTAGCTGCAAAGGCGGCCAGAGTCCTCCTGGGGGCACACGTCGGCCACCACCAGGTGCTTCCGGCCCCGGAGCCGCCTCTGGAGGATCAGCTCCCGCTCTGCCCCGCTCAGGCACCCGTAGATGTCGGGGCTGCGCAGGACCTGGAGGTAGTTGTCACTCATCACCTTGTAGGCGGCTTCCTTCAGGGCCTCCAGGTTCTGCCTTTTGGCCAAGGTCAATACCTCACAGCAATTACCCAGATCCAGGTGGACATCTGGGGCTGAGCCCGGGGTGAGAGGGAGGTGGAAGAAATTGGTCCCGGCCACGAGCAGCAGGTTGGGCTCCCCGCCGCTCCCATCCGAGCTGGACTCTAGAGACGCCCCAGCTCCGGAGCAGCCAGGTGGGGCGCTCTGGTCTAGGCGGGGTGGAGCAAGGCCCCCGAAGCCGTGCAGCTGCAGCTGAAGCTCCGGGTTCTCCACGATCTGAAGGAGGCTCTTCTTCCTGCCGAAGCCTTGCATGGGGGGCGGCAGCACAGGCTGGGAGGAGGCGGCTGTATGGGCAACACCTGCTCTGCCATCGGCTCTGCCTCCGGAGGCCATCCCTGTTCCCAGGGGACCCGGCACAGAAAGTGGAGCCTCAGCCAGGCCTGCAGGCCCGGCGGCCACCCTGCCCCTGGACGTGGCCCTGGAGGTGGATTCGACGTAGTATTCGTACACCTTGCCCTGCAGCCCAGGCCTGGTCCCCTCCACCTTCTCTTGTATGAAATTCCCCTCCACTCGAACCCGGGCCACCGACGAGAAGGTGTAAGAGGCGCTGGTGGCCCCCTCCTGCTGATGCAGAGCCAAGCCCATGTCCGAGGCAGCCCGCAGGGCCCCAGCCTCTTCTCCGCGGACCCCCATCACTCGGGGGAAGACCCAGTTCTTGTCCATGTCACTCTTGCCTCCCGTGTGGGCCATCCAGGGCTGCTGGGGCGACTCCTGCTCCCCAGGCCCCGGCCACTCGGAGGGTCTGCCATCCCGCCATGGAGCAGGCTCGCTGCCCACGCTGCTGCCGTCCACCACGGCGAGGCCAGCGGGGGAGCTTTCGGGTTCACTGCCCAGCCGGGGGCGGGGGGACAGCCCGGCCTTACCGCCAACAGTGGTTCCGGCTTCCTGACCACTGTGGTGAGGAGGTGCCAGGCCAGAGTCCGGGCACTGCCCACCCCACTCCTCACCAGCACCTTTCCTCTCGGGCTTCCGAGTCTCTCCAGCCTCCGAGTCCCACGAAGGGGCTCCCACTGCCAGGACGGGGGAGCCCCCTGGATTCTCCCAGCTGCGGCCCTTGCTTCCCCTCCTTCGTCTCAGCCCTCGGAGTGGCGCCCCAGGAGCGGATCCCTGCAGGTCGGGCTGCCCGGAGCCCTCTGCCTCCTCTCCAGCCTCGGCCTTGGCAGTCCAGCCCCACAGCGGGGCCCGGGCAGGTCTCGACTTGTAGAGCCTGTAGGCTGCGGTCACCAGGAGCAGAGCGGCAGCGGACAGCACCACCTTGCCTGTCAGCTGCATGTCCAAATGCCAGTCCTGGGCCTCGGCTCCTCCTCCTGCAGGGAACATGTTTCCCAAGGCGACCTGGGGCTGAAGAATGCCAAAAATCCGATTAATGATTGCCCAATAGGGGCCGGTTCCTGGTTCCTGCCGAGCTGAGGCTGAGGCGGAGAGAGTTCTGGGCTGGCTCCCGGCAGGCTCTGGCCAGCCAGCTGAGGAGCTGGAGCAAAGGTGACTTTGAGCTGGCAGAGGGTGGCACTGGAGCCCCAGCGGGCAGACCTCAGCGCTGGCCTCTTCGGATCCGCAGTGCTTTCCCTGGGGCTGAACTTGTGATCAGCCACCTGAACCCGCAGCAGCTGGAGGATGTTAGGGGTGTCCAGCGGGCGGAGTGTCCAGTGGGCACGTGGAGGGGGAGGGAGCTCTTGACCACACAGTCGCCTGGTGCCAGGAAACGCACGGGCTTGGTTATTATTTGCGTGCGTGCTTTATTTTCTCCTTTGCAAATCTGGGTGTGGTGACTGTGGCACAGGTGGAGCCACAGCAGGTGTGGCATGAGACCTGCCGGCGTCTGTTTCCTTTCTCTTGGGATCTGCTGGTCCCCACAAGGAGAGTGGGGTCTGCAGGCAGCAGCAGGGGAGGCTGAGCCAGGGAGGGCTGCCGAGCCACCTGACCTGGCTCTAGAAAGCCTCTGCCCTCCTGACTAAGAGAACTGTCCATCCCGAGAGGAAGTCCAGAAAACAGAGGGCAATCGTCTCCAGGTCAGGGGTGGAAGGGGGCACATCCTTGCCCTCCTCACCCTCTGAACCAGTCAGTCTCATTCGGTGACAGGGGGACTCCACCACCGCCCCCGACCCCATCTCACCAACGCTGTGAGCTCCAGATCCAGACTACCTGGATCTGCAACTTAAAGTTGACCTTGGGCAAGCGAATTCATCTCTCTGTGTCTCAGTTTCTTCATCTGAAACAATGGGGGTAACAGCATGCGCAACTCATAAGGCTGTGGTGAAAACAGAACGGGTTAATGTGTGCCACGCCCCTAGAGCTGAGCTCCTCTGCCTTGGGCGAGCTCAGCAAATATCAGCCATTCTTCCTTCCGTCCTCTCCTCTTCCTCCTTCTCACCACTAGCTTCATCATCACTCCTATCAGTCATCATCAGACAAACCTCCTGAGGCATAGATCTATTTTGCCCGTCTCCAGACAGAGGTCCCTCAGAGTCCCCAAAAGGCCAGAGAAGGGGTCTCAGGCCCATGCTGCCTACTGGGGCCGGACAGGTGAAGGGAGGACCGACCTGGTGCTGGTGCCAGGTGGGCGGGCCCAGCACTGCCGATCCCACTGTCTCAGAGCCGCGCATTTAGTTCGGGCAGTGATGCAATTGTCCGATTTCTAAATGAGGGCATCTAATTTAAAAATGAGACTAAAACTCACTCCACGGGCCAAAGGAAACACATGCCGGGGAGGAATTTGGCTTTGAAGCCTTGACTTCAGGAGACGATCCTGGCTCGTGCCTGAGTCACAGGCTTCCATGCTCCAGCCTCAGTTCGCCCTTCCAAGCTTATCTCCTGCTTCCTGCCTCATGTGCCCCGCTCCGGGCTGGGGCTCGGGCCAGTTTCCCCTGTCGTTGCTTATCCACATCCCTCCAACGCTTCAGAGTCGGCCCGTGCCCTCTTCCCCGGGGCCTCCACCCTTTTTCTCTTTGGGTCTCTTGCTCTTCTGCATGCCTCTTTCAGCTTCTGTCACATGGGCCATGGGTCAAAGTGCATTCTGTTCTCCTGCTGGATTGGAAATCCCTGAGGACTCAAATCCAGGCCCTGAGTTTCCGTATGGGGCCAGGCACCGTTGGGACAATCAGCCCACACGCATTGTGCCTTTCTGTGGGTAGAGAGGGGGTAGGTGCTATGAACGAATCTCAGCTAGTGCTTGTTGTCCGTTTGGGAAAGACACAATGGTCATCCCTATTTTATGGCCGCTCCAAGGTTATGTCAATTTGCTTGTAAACGGGGATTTCTATCTCTGTTTCCCGACCTTGGAGTCTTACAGAGCTGCATTCATCCAACAGGTAGGACTGCTCCAGGAACCAGACCTCCTTGGGGTCCCTTTTTTTCCCCATCATGGTCGAGATCGTGATTCTGAATTTCACAGGCTCAGAGAAGCCCTGGGGATGCTTGTGAGAAAGGCAGATCTCCAAGTTCCACCCTCCCCAGACTCTCTGGCCCAGAAGGTTTGAGATGGATCCCAGGAGATCCCCATTTTTAAGTCACCTCAGAAGATTTCAGTGGGTCTAGAAATGAAAACGATGCCAGCGTTTCTACTTGTCCGCTAAGGATCCCTCTTCACCCTGGGGTGGAGGTGAGTGGCTGCTCCGTAGACCACCAAGGTCAGTAACAGGGAAGATGGGGCGAAGTCCTGGACACGTTGCCTAAGTAAAGCCATTTCATGGCCCAGTGATCGGGAGAGGTGGGATTGCTCATCGCCCTCATTTCACAGGCGAGGAAACCGAGGCTCAGAGGGAGGTGCCAATGTCACACAGGTTGTGGGTAACAGGGTCTTGATTTATAACCAGGTCCCTCTAGCTGCCTGGCCCATTTCTCTTCCTCTGGGAAGGAGAGGGTGAGGTATAGAAGGTAATAAAAAGGATTTGTCCAGTAGTGGAACCAGGGCTTTGGGGGCTGACGTGGGTGCCCTAGTGGCCAAGCCATCATTCCGACAGCAGGGTTAGCTTCGGAACTCCTGTACCCTTGGAGAGGCGGAGACTTGTGGCATACCTCTTTGGTGCGTTGCGACCTGGCATCTTCCTGTCGGATGCCACCCAGTAGGCAGGGGCTCAGCCCCTTTGGTGTATGGTTTTCCATCCAGTAAAGGCTTCACCGGAGCATTCTCCCCACAGCTCCAGCTTTCACCCTTTGAGTCAGGAAATCACTCTTTCCATGTGGAACCACGATCCTGGGCACAGCCTGTACCAAACCCAGGGAGGCAGTGGGGGCAAGGGGGCGGATCACTATGAGCAGAAGACACAGTTCCAGCCTTGGGGGACTTATGTCTTGATCTGGAAGATGGCACGCACACTTGACATATAATCAACCCACCAGGCATCACAAAGGAAAAATTAATGAGGTGATTGGTCAACAGGTGCCTATCGACAAAGTACAACTGGCCCATTGGATGACCAGGGAGCCCACAGCAAGGGGCATTAGAATAGAGGTCAGGTTAGGATTCCAGAAAGAGACATTTAGCACTGAGTATTGATAAGAAAGCAGGAGGCATAGGTTGACTGATTAATCAAATATTTACCAGACGCTTATCATGTACCAGGCTCTGGGCTGGGGTGCAGTGATATAGGTTAGGGAGACCTACATGGTCCCTGCATCCGTGGAGACTGTCAACTCTGGAGGAAAAAGATGCTGAGCAAGAAGATGGTGGAGGGTGATGATGCTCAAGGTGAGGGTTTCCTAGGAGAGTGAAACAGGAGTCCCTGCACCAGGCTAGGACAGAGGGCGGCAAGGACATTTGACATGGCCAGAACAGTGGAGGCCAAGAAGAGGAAATAGCAAGGGAGGAGGAAAACTGGAGGAGGCGAGAGCCGTGACGATGCAGGAAAACCTCCAGACCGGATCTCGGGACTGGGGGCAGACCGCGCAGGTGGGGGTGGGGGTGTCAGGTGACCCCGATTTGAATCCTGGCTTGGCACTTCCTGTGACCTTCTCTTATCAGAGAGCGTAAGTGACGCCTGTGGCCCAGCTGAGCCCAGAGGAGGCCTTCGCTAAACGAGGCTTCCTGCCGTCTGCCCCCCTGTCCAGTCCTCAGGGAGCACGGCCGCCTGAGATTGCTTTAAAATGTAGGAGCTGCTATTATTCAGGCACAGTGAGGCCAGCACGTCAGGAGATGACTGCGATTGGAAAGGCGGTCTGTACTCGCAGATCCCACGTGGGCCCCGTGGGGAAGCACCCGAGTCAGTAAAGAAGCAGAGCGGGTGAGGGGAAGGTGTGGGGAAGGGTCATTATTGTGGTTTTCCTGGGGAGGAACAGGGGAGGCAGGGCAGGTACACAGTTTAGGATTGGCTAGCTTGAATAATCGCAGGAGCTCTGGGGCTGCCTCTGGTTGTCTGATCCTCATCCTGGTCTGACTAGGGCAGGGGATGCTGGCCCTGGTGTGTAGGAGCCTTGTGAGAACCCACTGAGGGGGGTGCGTAGGGGTATGACTTTGGGTTGGTTCATCTGCATGTGAAAGGCATGCTCCTAGGCTGTCATCTGCTCTCTAGCACTAGCTAACCCTCGGAGGGGCAGTTCGGTGCCATCCGTCCACGGAGTTATTCGTGGTCAGTGGGGCCCCGATGCCAGAGCAGGTTGTAGTTACTACAATCTGTCAGGAGATGGAAGAGCAGGGACTTTGGGGCCCCTAAGAGGCGGCCTGCTCCCCCGCAGGGTGGCTGGAAGAGAGCTTTCGACGCTGCCCTGAGGTCTCTTTTCACCCAGAGGTAAACACAACCTTCCCACTCGCTGACTTCAGACTTCATAAATTACAGCCTTTTTTTCCCCCCAGTCCATTTGGAAAAAGTGAAATGAACAAATGAAGACAGGAGCAAAATTAAAAGATAATTGGAAGTCTATATTGGGCGTCTGTGAATGTGCGTGCGTGCTGCCAATCTGGTCTTTCCGTGCGGGCAGGATAAATTGAGAACCCTTCAGTTGGCTCAGAGGGTGGGTAAAACAGTTAGAGACAAGTGCGTGCCATGCAAATAAACAGGCCCATCTTCCAGTGATTAGCTTTGAACTCCGTGGTGCTGGTGCCTCTCCTGGTCTCCTCAGTCTGGGTCTGTGTTTTCCATGGAGGAGGCCCATCCAGGTGGGTGTGGCAGGTGAGGCCCAGAGGGGAGGGACAAGGCTGGGAGGAGGCGGGTGTGGGCAGCTCTGGAGGTGAGGTGTGAGAGTGCAGAGAGGGGTAGAGATGTCAGAGAGAGACAGGGAAGAGTATGGCCTTTTGCACGTTCACACGCATGTGTACCCACGTGCACGCTAACCCACATGCACACACATGCATGCACACACCCACGTGCCCCTGTGCACACACATGCAGACACGCACTAGCGGGAAAATGTGAACCTTTGAATCCAGAAGGGTCAGCAATAAACGAATCCTGGTTTGACCGATGGGGAAAGTCAGGCCTAGAGAGAGGCAGAGTCTGTAGCGCTGGGATTAGGACACAGGGTATCTGACCTGGTCTAGGGGGTGGAGGAGGAGGTCAAAGATAAATTCCTATGGGTCCGTCTGCAGGGTGTTCTGTATTTGGTGGTGGTGGTGGTTCTCTATACTGACCAAGGGGTTCTTCTTGGACAAACTCTCCTTGGCACAAGGTGGGCTTTATTATGCAGCCCCAGAGGGGACACACTGCCATGTTCTCAGAGGTTGTCACATGCTGAAATATTTCCATTCTTGTTGGTAATAGCCACGGCCCCAGTCAGACCAGCCCGGTTGCCATTTCCCCAGGACCCCATCTATCCTCCTCCAACTCCACACCGCACAGCTGTGGCACCCATGCCTGGCCAGGAGGTCAAGCATCTAATATTCCCTCTGGCTCTTCCTGCCCAGGCCCTGTTAGGCCGGTCTAGGATGATGCTGGCTCAGGAGGTACTAGACTGAGGATGCCACTTCAGCCGGGATTCGGAGCCTGCAAAGATGAGACCAAACCGGGAGTCTCGTGGACCTGTCATTGCGAATGGCACCTGCGAGCTCACTCATTCCAGGGTGCCCCACAAAGCCTTTCATTCACGTGACCTCAACAAATAGCTGTCGTGGTTGTTGTAGACACCTCCTTCGACTGGGTACTTCTGATTCTTCTGCCCTGTGTGGCTGGCGGGATCATCCCCATTTTATAGATGAGGGCACTGAGGCTCCCGGGAGGCAAACTCATCTCATCCAAAGTCTCACAACTTGCAAGGGGTACGCAGGCTGGACTGAAAACGAATCTCCTCTTTGACTTTGGACCGTGCACCCATCCAGCTCACCCTGCTGCCAACTCCCAAAGTTCACCTCCACAGAAACTCGAAGGAGGCCAGTGTTGCTCTCCAAGGAGACAGGTCACTTTTGTCCCTTTCCATTCTGGGACGAGCAGAGGCCAAGGTGAGGTGATGCCAGGATTTTGGAGAAGGCAAAGCGTGCCGCAGCCGCCAGATAGGGGGTCTGGCCTGGAAAAGGAGTTTTAAAGAGTTGGGAATGCCAAGGGCATGAAGAAATGTCCTACTTACAATTTCTGCCGCACAGACCATTAAGAAATGGAATAATGGCATGCGCTACGTGCCTGTGAATTTGATGGGGAAATTGAATGCGAAACGATTCATGGGTGCCAT
This sequence comes from Cynopterus sphinx, assembly GCA_030015415.1. Lineage (NCBI taxonomy): Eukaryota > Metazoa > Chordata > Mammalia > Chiroptera > Pteropodidae > Cynopterus > Cynopterus sphinx. Next base: position 120,161,980 of record CM057387.1, read on the forward strand.
TTGAGATGGCAGAGTGCATCCTGATGTTTTTTGTTCCTAGGGTGGAATGAGTTGCAGCAAAGGGAAAATCCTGAGGTTTGAGTATGTGGCTTAACCCCCTGCCTGCATACAGGGGGAGAACGCTCATGGAGGGCTCAAAGCCAACAGTAATAATAATAATAATAATAATAATAATAATAGCAGCTGATGTTTACTGGCTGCAGGCACCATTCCCTTTAATCTTCATAACATAAGACCCATTCTACAGATGAGGAAACTGAGGCTCAATTTCTTCCCCATGGCCAAGTCTGTTATACCCCTAAGCTACTCTGTAGAAACCCTTGTTCCTTAAAGAAGCATCACCTAGGAGCTTATTAGCATGCAGGATCTTAGACCCTACTCCAGCCTCGATAAATAAATAAATAAATAAATAAATAAATAAATAAATAAATAAATAAATAAATAAATCGGAATTCTCACGTTAACCAGATCCTACATGAAGCGCTGTATACACCTGGGACAGTTCCCCCGCCACAATCCCAGGAATCAATCATCTGTGTGACCTCGAACATCATCGAGAGCATGTATGTTCACCCACCCTGGGTCAGAGAGAGGTCGCATTTTTGCCACTGACCTTCTGGTAACTGAATTCCCGCAGCAACTTGGATAAATGTCACTACTGATTCTGGCTATGCAAATACCTGTTGTGCCTCAGCTTCCTCATCTCTCACGTAGGCCCGGTGCTGTCCATCTATGGAGCTGTTCTCAGAAAACACCTAATGGGGACTGGTGAGTGTTTGCAGAACGCACTGGTGGACCCCGAGAGAAGCCGTCATTCATTGTAGAGGCTGGCGGTGTGCCTCGCCCTGAGCTCAGTGCTGCAGAGGCACTTGCTCCTTTAAGTGGACTTTTGCAATCTTCCCGAGCAGGCGTGGTCATCCCTGTTTGACAAGGAGGAGACCCAGAAGGCTTAAATGACTTGCCCGAAGCCTCCCAGCTAGGAAATGGCAGACCTGAGATTCAAGTCGGGCACCTCTAGGCCAAAGACCGTGCTCACAGCCGGGCTGGGCTGTCTTCCCTCTCCTCCTCCTGTCGTCGGCAGCTGTGGGTGCCCTTCTGTGGGCAGCATGCTCCCTGTTTCGGGCTGTCCGTGGAGCCCCATCCTAGTAGCTCCCCTCTCCCCTCCCCTCTGCCCTACCTCTCCTGTAAACCCCTTCCGGAGCCGCCACTTGCCGGCTCCAGGATGTCCCGTGGCTCCCCTTAGCCTCTCCTATCAAATCTAAATGGCTTAGCCTGTTCTCCAAGGTCCCCTCAATGCCCCAACCTCATTTGTCACTGTTCCCAAACACTCGTTCTGCTCCAGCCAAGCTCGTCTGTTTACTGTCCCCTCGTCCCTGCTGTCGCATGGGCCATTTCTCCTCCTCATGGTGCTCTTTCCCACATCTCTGCCGTTTAGTTTAGTTTCTCAAAACCCCAGATTAAAACTGGGCCTTCTCTACAGGGTGGTGCTCCTCCACCCGTTCTGCATTCCATTCCAGGCCTCTCTGAGGATCTACTGGAAGTTATGAACACGTGCTAGAAAAACGCACGCACACGTAATCATTCACATAGAAATTCTTTAAGTCCCCAGGCCCTTGGAGTCCTGGTTAAGAACCCCTCAGCTAGGGCAAGGTGCATGCTGAGCTTTCGGAAGTATCTATCAGCTTGGCTTTAGGGTAAGAAAGAGGCCAGCCGAGGGTGACTTTTTTAAGTGTATGCTTGGGTTTGCTCCATGCTAAAAAAAAGAAAAGAAAAAAAAAAAAAAACAAAAGGTTTCCTGTCCAGATAAGTATAGAAAATACTGCTTTGTGACCTCTGAGTCTCGATTTCTTTTATTTATAAAATGGGGCCAATAAAACCTGGCTCTGTATACGTTGTCATGGTGATGGATGATTTAAGGTGCATTGAGGTGAGGACCATCCTGTCTTTGGGCCTTCGCATCGTGTGTTCTTTTCAAGAGATCACTAGCAGGGAGAGAAGCAGAGACCCCTTCCTGACAGCTGCAGTGAAAAGCAGGACCCCAGAGGGGGCCTGGAACCTGGTGGGCATGGCTGGGGCTCCCGGCTGCTTCCCCAAACCAGCAGGGAGGGGCTGTGTGAGGGAGTGAGGGTGGGCCTGGCTGGGAGAGGAGAGCCCTGAGTCTAAACCTGACTCTTGTCTCTCCCAGAGACTGGAGAGCTGGCGCTAGCCCCCAGAAAGGCAGGGCAGGTTTGCGTTCCACAGCTCTGAGCCTCTAAATGGAGCTAACTCGGCGCAGCCGGGGGCCTCACTGGCCCATTAGAGCTGCTCTGGCCGATTGCAAATCGATGCTCTGAAAAGAGACAGACGCACAGGTGCAGAAGGTGGAGAAAGTGGCCCCAGACGAGCTGCAGAGAGCCAGGGGAAGGAGGGGGGAGGGGAGGCTGCAGGGAGAACAGCCCAGGAAGCTGGGTGGCGGGGCTGCACCAAGCATCCGCATGACTTCTGCTAGGGGCCAGGTTGAGGGCTGATTCTGGGGATGGAGACACGAATGGAGAAGGAGCAGCTTCCTTGAGCACCTGCTATGTGTCAGCCACCGGGCTAGGAATTCTGCCTCCTTTGTCATTTAATCCTCGTGACCACCCTGGGGCAGACACAGGCTATGTGTTCAACCGAATCCCAGTTCCGTTTCCCCTTTCTGGGCACCCAGGAAAATGACATTTCCCAGACCCCTCTGCAGTGCATGGGTGCGTGTGCGCACGCGTGCATACGCGTGTGCATGCACATCCGATGGCATTATGTCCCAGGAAGGGCAAGCAGAAGTGACCTGAGCGGCTTCTGGATTGAGGCAGTGAAGAAGCAGTGTGCTGCCTCCTCCCTCAGTCCCCTGGCTGTGGTGACCTCAGAGGCCGCATGTCCCCGATGGATGAGGACCCCCCAGGCCACGTCACATCGTGACCATAAACCCATTGAGATTTCAGGGTTTGCTGGTTGCAGAAGCCAGTGTTGATTTCCTGGGCCAGTAGAAGTTTCTCTCGGTGGTAGAAGGGTTGTTCCCACCTTGCAGATGGGGGAACCGAGCTTCGAAGAGCTCAACTCACCCAGCTAACAGGCTCAGCCCCAGGCCCTCTGCCCTATGAGAGTGACCCTCTTGGGCCCTCCAGATCTCATGAGGCAGGCCCAAATCGTGCTGACACACGGCAGGAGGGCCAGGGGTGTCGTGGAAACAAAGAGTAAAAAGCCTGGACTTTGGGGAGAAGGCTTCCCAGAGCTGAGTCTTGAGGGATTTGACAGGAGGACAAGGGAGGAAGAAGACAGTCGAAGCAGAGGGCCCTCTGGGTGCAACGACCCTGAGGCTGGAGACCAGAATTTAGCTCTATGTGCCTGGATGGGTCTCAGCACTTGAAAGCATATGGGATTTTGAAATGGCCAGACTTAGTCTGCACCTGGCTGGGAATGACATGGAGGCCAGGCGAGTTCTGGGACTTATAGCAAGACAGACTGAGATAAGAGCTGAGGAAGGACTTCCCTTGGCTGGAGCATCCCAAATAATTCAAGGAGCGGGGCTCCCCCATCAGTAGTCACCGCAAACGGGGAGACAATGAGGGAGGTGACAGTTCCAGTTTGGAGAGAGGAGGCCTGAACCGTGTTTCCTTGTCCGTGTCCCCCAGTATGACCCCATTCTTTCTGTCCCTCCCCCTCCAGGAGCACAGTTCTTTTTTGGGTTCTAGGTACAGGCTTGCTTTTCCAGTACTCGGGGCTGAAAAAGGCCTTGAGGGGCCGATCGTCTAGTCCTCGTCTACTACAGGTGGAGAGCCAATGAAGAGATGCCCCAAATCTGCATGGCGGGGAGCAATCTGCCAGTGCCTTTGCTTTAGCCCCTGAGAAGTCAGCTCAGGGGCCCCCCACCCTGCAGCTGTCCTTACTCCCCTCCATATGTTATAGGCTGCTGCCCCATCCCACAGCAAACCGGTGGGCTGGGAAACCCTGTGCTGTTTCATAAAAGAGAAACTGAGGCCCAAGAGAAAGTGATCCTGCCCAGGTCCCGCAGCTCAGAGGTGGCAGAGCGAGGATTCTGCCCATCAAACCCTGGGGCTGCCAGTCCGGGATGCAAGGGGGTTCAGAAGCTTCCAGACTTGTCTCCAGGCAGTGTCCGCAGAGCGGGGAGAGACCCGAGACCCTTCCTTCCCCGTGAGGCTCCTGACTGGGAAGGCCCCTGAGGCAGAGGCAGGGCCCCCGTTCAGCCCCCAGCGACACTAACAGCCGGAGCGAGGTCCCTGTGCTTCCTCTCCCAGGGGCCACCTTCCCCCTGGAGCTCTGGTTGCGTACACGGGGCATGCCTGGCTTGGAGCTGGTACTCAGGAAACATTTATCGAATAAACAAATGAACAAATGAGAACAGACCAGTCCGAGTTAACAGGAGCAAATGAATACAGTCCGGGGACAGCCTTTCAAAAAAATGTTATTTTATTATTAGTTTCAAGTATGCAGTACATTGGGTAGACATTTACATAGTTTATAAAATAATCCCCTTAATTGTTCTTTCTCCCCTCGGGCTCTCCACCTCGCCATTACATTGCTGCCGACCGCACTCCCTATGCCGTGCTCCCCATCCCCACGACCGCCTATCAACTACTAATCTGTACTTCTTTAACCCTTCACCGGATTCTCCCAGCCCCCAACCCCCTGACCATCACCAGATTGTCCTCTAGATTTGTGAGTCTTTTTATTATTATTATTATTATTATTATTATTATTATTAGTTTGTTCTTTTTGTTCCTTAGATTCCACACATAGGTGAAATCATACGGTATTTATCTTTCTCTGAAATACCCGTGGGGAGGGACAATGAGCTGGTGCCGGCAGGGCCAAGAACCAACGGACAGCTGGAAGGTTCTGCATCCAGAAGGAGGGGATGTGGCTTCACGGGAGACTGCCGAGGAAGAACGTTCGGGGAGGGGGAACAGGTGCACAACGCCCCCAGGTAGGAATGAGCCACAGCGCTGGGATGGAGGAAGGCAACGGTGGCTGGAGCAGGGGACTGCATGGCGGTGACATAAGCGGACACAGGGGAGGGAGTGGAGCTGGCTGCCTTCGCTGAGCTCAGCACTTGTTCTTTCTTTAAGCCATTCTCAGGAGGACAGGGGGCAGTCAATTGTGTTGACTGAGATGTTAGATAAGGCCTGGAAGTAAAACAAAAGGAAAGCAAAGGATACTGATCCTCGACCAGCTGAGTGACGGATTGAAAGGTTTGCAGTCTCCAAAACGCAGTGGTCAATCACTCCCTTCAAAGGTTAAGGCACTCTCAGTCTGAGTCCGGGCATCGTCCGTGGTGTGTCCTTGGGCGAGTGACTCTGGTTTTCTGGGCCTCGGTTTCTCACCTGTAAAATGAGTGGGGCGTTAGGAATTTGGTCCCTGTGATTCAAGATCCTGGACACATGTTCTAGCAGAGGACAGTGGGTGGAGACTTTGAGATTCTGTTGGCCTTGGGGCCCCATCAGAGGCCTCCCTCTGGTGCTGGAGGCCACAGTGGAGGCTCCGGTCAGAGACCCCATGCTCTGCTTCCTCTCCGGCCTTTGCTTCTGCCCCTGCCCGATTCCTCTGAGAAGCTCTGCCAGCCTAACAATTCCTCTTGGCCCTTCGGATCCGGCTTAATCATTGGCTGCTTCGTGTACCATAACTAATCATTATTAATAAACCGATGAAAATCATAACATTATTGGGCTCCTATCATGTGCCATGCACTGTGCTAAACACCTCACTTAATCCAACACCCCGAGAGGCAGGTGCTATTATTATTCCTAGGTGGGGAAACTGAGTCTCAGGTATCTGGGGGATCCTGCCGCTCCGCAGCACGAGGCCCGAACCCCAGGCTCGGCCCAATGCCCCAGCCTGGGTGCCCGACAGCTGCCTTCCCCACTGCAGAGTCAAAGTCGGGGCAGGAAGGCGGCCCTGAGAACTGGTTTTTCTTGCTCTGGGTCTGAGCCACCGTGCCAAGTCTGGATAATGAGGACCTGAAAACTGCCCTTTCAGAAACTTCCAGGCTCACAATCTTCTTTTGCCTCCAGGGGTTGGGTGAGGGCACAGGGAGGCCCTGCCCGCTGTGTGCCCGAAGCCGGTGTGTCCAGTTGTAGAGGACACGTGTGGGCAAGGTGGCAGCGAGCAAGGAGCACAGGACTGGGGGGTCCAGAGAACTGGACCAGGGTGCTGGCTCCCTGGTAACTGGCTGGGTGGCTTTGGGTCAGGCCCTTCCTGTTCCAGCCTCAGTTTTCCCATCTGTAAAATGAGTGTGCTGGGTGCTGGCTGTTCAGACATAAAGAACAGTCAACGCAGCAGTGGCCGAGGTTTACACTGACATCGCATGCATGGTGGCAGGAGGAGGTGTGTGTGTATGGGCGTGTGCACACGAGCATGCGTGCGTGTGTGTGGGGGTGGGTGTGTGTGCATGCAGTAGGGGGAGGAGCTGAGCTTTCTCAGGTCAGAGGAGTTGGCACGTGATAGACGCAGATCCCCACACGGCAACCGGGAGATCAGGTCCCCATCCCGGCTACAGCGGCGACTTGTCGTGTGTCCCTGAGAACGCTAAGCCAACTCTCTGGAAATGTGGATCTAGTCTGTGAAATAAGAACCTTGGGCCGGATAATCTCTAGTGTCCCTGTGCCCCTGAATGTGATTCTGCAAAGTGATGCTTGCATAGTAATGGAGTGGCAGGGTGAAGGTGCTGTGAACACTGCCCCAGACTCATGCGGGGACTCAGGGATGACCCCTGGCTCTGCCTCTTGCTGGCTGCATGACCCTGGGTGGCCCCTTTACCAGTCCCCAAGGTTTACCTATGAACCTGGCACAGGGGTCACAGCACTGAGAACCCAGCTTGTTAAAATCAGAAAGAAAAACAACAGATATAATCCATCCTGGGTGTACTTCATGTTTATACCAAGGAAGTCATAAAACATACTTTTTAATCTATCTATCTATCTATCTATCTATCTATCTATCTATCTATATTTTTTTTTATGAAAGAAGGTAGAAGTGCCCCAGTGCCCCGAAGGTCACGTGTGGCCCAGTTCTCCCACATGACAGAAATGTGACCCTGACCTTCCAGGGTTGTTGGGAGCAAGAAATGAGATAAAACTGTGTGAAAGTCCCTGGCACAAGGAGGTGCCCCCCAAATACTGGCTAGGTCTGGGGTGAGTGGTGTGTTAGTAGACTAATCAACAGATTTCCACACCCTAGTCCTTTGAACTTGGGACCATTAGGTTACATGACAAAGGGGAGTTAAGCTTGTGGATGGAATAAAGGTTACTTGTCAGCCGACCTTAAAATAGGAAGATCATCCTGAATTACCGAGGTGGGCCCAATGTGACCGCAAGGGTCCTTACAAGTGGACAAGGGAGGCAGGAATGAGTGTCAGAGTAAGGCCACTGGGGTCTCTGAAGATGGATGATGGGGCCACCAGCCAAGGAATGTGGGTGGCCTCAAAATCTAGAGAAATGTGAGGAAAGGGGTTCTCCCCTAATGCCTGCACAAACAAAGACATCCCTGCTGACACCTGGGCTTTAAGCCAGTGAGGCCCACGTCACAGTTCAGAGTAAGATCATAAGTTTGTGTTGTTTAAGCTACTTTGTCTTCAGTAATTTGGGACAGTAGCAATAGGAAACTGACGCAGGAGGTACAGAGAAACAGCAACTGTGGAGGGATGTGGGTCCTAGCTGAGCCCCCCGCCACTCTGTGATCAGTTATCGCCTTGCAGGGTCACCCCTCTGGGTCTGGCACGGAAGGAAGAAGGGCGTCATGCAGGGTCTGAGGGTTCAGGGCGGTGCCAGGCTGGGCTGCGTGTGTTTTGTTTCTCATGGTTTACTCTGTCCCTTTGCGCCAGGTTCATTTTTTTTCAAGGGAAGCAGAGACTCAGCCCGGTGATGCCAACTTCTGTTTCCATTTTGGCCCCAGGCACACCCCCAACCTCTGCCCCGCCCCCCGTTCAGCAGAAAAGACAAATTCCTCTGAAGCTGATTAGATTCTGAAAACCTGGCTGGAGGGCCTCCTCCCTCACCACCTGGGCCTGTGAATAAACCCTGGACTCTGCTTTGTCAGACTTGGCAGCTCCACGAGGGCAGAATGTGACCCGCAGCCCGGGCTTCCCTGAGAACCATTCCCTTATCCTTTTGGCTCCATATTCCTGCCCAAGGATAGGCTTCTGCCCCTGCACACCACAGGACTGGCCTCTGGCTACAACGGCAGGCTTTGGTGCCAGTGACTCAGAGGAAACAGACTTCATCAGATATCTATACGCCTGAGAGTAGGGAAGAGAAGAGGGAAGGCTCCAGTACCGTGGTTTAGTGTTCAGTCTCTGGGGCCAGAGGGCCTGGGTTCGAATCTTGGCTCTAAGGTTTGAGACCTCTTGGACACAGTTTCCAACTGAGAGGAACATGCAAAGGCCCTGAGGCAGGAGTCTAACTTAGGGAGGCAGGAGAGCCAGAGCGGCCTGGAGGACAGAAAGAGGAAGTGTGGCTCAGCTGCAGAGTGAAGGCAAAGCAAGCTTTCAGCAGGCCATGATCAGCTTCAAAGCAGAATGATGGATACAGGGAAGACATACACAAACAGAATTTTTCTGTCTAGTTGCACTCACTATCAGTGCCTATCTCAGCACTTAATTCTCTCGAAAATCCCTCGTGTTAGTTATCCTTATGGCCACCAGTCTGCAAATGAAGAAATTGAGGTTTACGGAATGAAGCTTCTTGCCCAGTGGAACACAGCTAGTCAGTGGTCAAGCCAGGGTTTGAACCTAGGCTGTCTGGTTATCAAGCCCTCACTCCTAGCAGAGAGGGAGCACTCAAGCAGAGAGGGAGCACCTGGCAAAGGTGGCAGCTCAGGAAAGAGTCACAGCACCCCCAACTGTGTTTACCACACATCTGGGGGGCAAGGCCCCCTGCGAGACCCCTTAGCACAGCAGCTCCTGCTGAGGGCTCGAAGAGAAGCTCCCACTGTGTAAAAAGCAGTTATGGATGGAACAGTACGCGGTGGCTTTGAAGAGGATAGAGTTATGGCTATTTTAGTCTGACATACTGAATCCCACGCTGGGCTCAGGGTGTGAGGTGAAGAAGCAGCAGAATGAAGGGGCTGAGGATGGTGCGTGTGCATGCGTGTGTGTGCGTGCACGTGTGTGTGCGTGCACGTGTGTGCATGCACGTGTGTGCATGCGTGTGTGTGCATGCACGTGTGTGCATGTGTGTGTGTACACACGCTTGCATGCATCAGTGTGCATGCCCATGCACGCATGTGTGGGCTCGCGTATGTGTAGGCAGGGCCATGGGAGACCTGATCCGGAGCAGGAAGCAGCACGGTGATTTAATCAACGCCTGCCCAGCCTGGCAGGGGACGTGGGCCCCATGGAGCTCTGCTTAATGAGTAAGAGCTTGGGTCTTAGAATCGGTCCCCAAACCTGGGTCCCCCACTCGCAGCCTATGCTATTTTGGGCATCGCTCCCCCCCTCCTAACTTGGTCTTTTCATCTGAAACACGAGGGAGCAGCATCTGCTTTAAGCGATGGTTCTGCGGATCCGGCACATCGTCTAGGGAGTGAGTTTTGATCTACGACATGGGAAATCGTGAGAGGGTTTACAGCAGAAGAGGGGCGTGGTCCGACGTTTCTGTAGCGTCTCACGGCTCATCACAGTCAGACCTGTAAGAGAATAAGCGCTTGGTCGGAAAAGTGAGAGTCGGGCCTGATTCCTCCTGTATCTGCATATTCCACACTCAACCCACCTCAGCAAGTCCTGTCGACTGGCCCTCCAAAATACACCCCTTGCTGACTGCTCCTCACCTTCCAGAGAGCTGAAACTCTTGCTTGATTGATCTTTGCAAAATGAGCTCATGCCGATTGTGTCGGTCCTGAATTCACAGCTCTCCCAAGTATCCCTTTCACTGGGTGTGACATCCACGCCGCTCACCATGATCACCATTACCCGGCCCGGCTACTTCTGCAGACTCATGTTTCTGCCATGCCGGTCCCTGCTTCTTTCATCCCAGACGCCGTGGCCTTCTGTCGCCTCTGCCTCCGGATGCTCTTCCCCCAGAACCTTGCGTGGCTCCCGCCTTCGTTTCACTTGCGTTTTTGCTCAACGGCCTCCACCTCAGAGAAGTCTTCCCTGGCCGTTAATGACAAAAACGGTGTGCTGTCCTCCAGTGTCTTCTGCCCCCTCAACCGGAGATGATCGAATGCCTACGTCTTAGCAGGATACCTGGCTCGGCACTAGAATAAAGAGATTCTGTTTCCCACCTGCCATGCAGGTGGATGTGGCCATGTGACCGAGTGCTCACCCATGGAACCAGAGGGCGAGGTGAGCCAGCCACTCCCGGGCATTTCCTGAAGGGAGGCCGTGTCCCTTTCCGCCTCCTCACTTCCTCCCCTTGCAGCACGCGGTGTGGACGAGGCAGTCAGCCATGCAGATGGTGTGGAGGAGGGCTGTGCTCCAGGGAAGGCAGAGCCACCAGGTAGAAGGAGTCTGGGCACCTGGTCGGCTTTGAGGAGTGGAGCCACCAAACCAGTCCTGGTGATGAGGAACTTTCGTTTAGGCCACCATTCTGCTGGACCATGGGTGCATTCGGACACACCTAGACTCCAGCTCATAACCACCCCATCCAAGAAGGCTCCTGACCGCACTTTGCCCCCTCACCTTGTTTTACTTTTCACTTATCACTTCCGGAAATTACCCATTGATTTTGTTATTAGTTCATTGTCCGCTTTCCTCTCTAGAGTGTTAGGGCCTTGTCGGCAGGGACTTGCCTGTTGGCCTTGCCCTCTGCTTGACCCCCTGGCTTTAGCAACAGGGATCAGCCAGCTCAGAGCTGGGCCCAGCAAATACTGTGAGCAAACAGAAGAGGAAGCCCTACTATGTGCTGCAGTGTTTATCATTGCTCTGCCACAAAAGAGGGTGAAACAGAGAGAACCGAAGGTACTTGTTTGAAGTCCCGGATTGTTTTGAAAGTGGCCGAGGCCAGATTTAAACTCAGACCTGTCCTCCCACCAAATAAGCTCCTCCTTCTTCTTCCCCAAGCAATTATGAGAATGTGGCTTTAGTAGAAAAAAAATAGACTCTCATGACTCAACAAGATAACTAATCCAATTAAAAATGGGCAAAAAAGTTTTAATTGATATTTCACCAAAGGATATACACAAATGACCAATAAGCACGTGAAAAACGCTCAACCTCATTAGTCATTAGAGGAGGCAAATTAAAACCACAAAGAAAACCACTTCACATCCCGTGGATCCGCTACAACAGAAACAAAAAATAATAGACAAAATAACAGGTGTTGATGAGGCTGTGGATGGATTGGGGTCCCCACACAATGCTGGAAGGCATAATGGTGCAGCCACTTTGGAAAATAGTTTGTCAGCTTCTTAGGAAGGTGAGCATAGCTTTCCCATATAACCTAGACATTTCATAAAAAATAAAAACTTAAAAAGTTCGCTTGATGATCTGGGTGTGATTGTTCATAACAGCATCATTATTCCTACTAGTTTCAAACTGGAAACAGCTTGAATGTCCCTCAAGTAGTTAATGGATAAACAAAGTATGGTCTATCCACACGATGGCATCTGATTTGTCGGTAAAACATACTCACACACACTACAGCGTGGGTGGGCCTCAAAAACACTGCCTAAGTGAAAGAAACCAGAAGCTAACGACTCTATGTTGTACGATTCCATTTATATGAAATGTCCCCAAAAGGCAAATCTATGGAGACAGAAAGTAGATTAGCGGTTGCCTGGGGCTGGCAGTGGGGATGGGTAGTGACTACTAATGGGCATGAGGTTTCCTTTTGGAATGATGGAAATATTTTAAAATTAGATTGTGGTGATGGTTGGAAAACTCGGTACAATTTACTGAAAGTCTTCTGAACTCTACTTTTAAAATAGGTGGATTTCATAATAACACGTCAATTATACTTCAATAAAGTCATTAAAAACAGAAATGTTTTTGGCCCATCATGTGTCTTCAAAGGGTAATAATTCAATTGTCGGATAGAGCCGGCAGCCCTCTGACAGGGAGGGGACAGAGAGGAATGCTAGGGCCCAATTTTGGGGCCACAGTCCCAGACTGAGTCCCCACGCTGCCACTTGCTTGGGAAATCATTTAAGCTCAGAAGCCTCGATGTCCTCATCTGTAATAGGGGGCAAGAACATCTACCTCTTAGGGTACTTCAGGGGATTAAAAAGGGGGTAACAAGAGGTTTAGCAGGTGCTTAGCACAGCTATTCCTACTCATATGTTCTGGTCCCTTCCAGGGGAGCTACAACCAAGCCCCACCTTGCTGTTGAGATCTTTCCTCTGGGGGGCCGGGGAGCATGGGAGTAACTAATGCATCAAACATCTGCTCAGCGTCTGCCCTGTTCCCGATCTTGCCATGGGTACAAGAATGTGGAGATGAATAAGACCAAGTCCTTGCTCTCCAAGGACTCAGGGTGTAGGAGAGTGAGGCACTTATATTACTGAGTGTAGGGTGGAATTGAGGGAGAGGGCTCCAGCCCAGTCAGGAAGGAGAACTGTGAGGTTAGGGGGAGACATCTAGAGGGGCGATGCTGGTGCGGAGCCTTGAAGGACAGACAGAAGTTTGAGAGGCAAAGGGGGGGCGGTGAGGACACCCCAAGTTACAATAAGAGCTGGGCAAATGCTCACACAAGCCCCGTTTAGCCCACTTTACTTATGGGAGGATGTGAGGAAAATGAGCAAGAGAATCTCAGACCCTCAGGTTGGAAGGGACCTTTCAAGGTCATCTCGTCCAATCACCCGGCTTGCTGGGGCCTGGACTTCAAAGGCTTTCAGCAAAGGAAGCAGCTGCCTCTTAACTCAACATCCCTTTGAAGATGGAACTGTCTACAGCAACACTCCCTGACTTGCAAAGAGAGTTGCAATCGAGTTTTAGAAGCCCAAGGGTCTTGAGAAGCATTCATGTTGGAGGGACTGGGTCCTTGTTGGTGTAAAATAAAGATGGGTGAGGAAAATCCCACCCATGGATTCCAAGTAAGGGAATGCTACAGCAGTTGCCAGTGTCCTGATCTGGCTGATGGGGAGCCCTCCAACCCAGAAATACCCATGGGATATAAGGAAGGAAAAGCAGTGGCAAAGGTTCTGTTAGATGGTTCTGTCCTCGGGGAGGTGGAGAATCTCATCTCCATTTGACCCATGAGAAGCCGGAGCTCTGGGAACTTAAACGACTTGCCCAAGGTCATATAACCAATAAGGAAGGGGTCAAGTTCAGCTCTACCTGCCCCCCAGTGTTTGATTCTTCCCATTTCATGCCTTTCCTGACCTGATCACATCCAACATCTAACAGCCAGATCTTAAAAAAAAAGAATAATTTTCTCATTATGATTTGTTATATTTTAAAATATAAAGTTAAAGATGAAAAAATTGAAATTGCATTATAAAAATCAACATGAAACGACACCCAATTTAAAGAAAAAAAAAAAGATAATGACTCATCTAAAAACCGATGCCACATTTCGGGGTATATCCTTCTAGAGTTTTTCCTAGGCCACAGAACTCCTCCTGTGTTTGCATAGTTGATACCATCCTGCATATACCATATTGTGCTCTATTTTTTTTTCTTCTCAAAATTGTATCATAAACATTTCCTTTGCTACTTCAAGTTCCTTGTAAACATTTGGCGGCACAATCTTCATCAATCTGAATGAGTTTATTTAACCAGTCTCTTGTACTTGGATGTTTAACTCGCTGCCATACAGCCTTTTAACTCATTTGCAATACGGCATTTTAAACACCCCCTGACAGGTGAAGGTGGAGGTAGCGGCTCCCTCTGGGTTTATAACGACGCACGCAGGCACATCTGCCTCGTGCTGCACATCCATCAGACAGGGATGTGGAAGGCAAAGGAGACAGCCAAGCACATGCCAGGAGCATCCCCACGTTTCCCCATTTCATCTTCTCAACTGTCTCAGGAGTGAGGCCCGGCTCCCCCATTTTACAGTGAGGGAACCAGGCTCAGGAGGCTCATGGGCCGGAGTCCAGCCTTAGAGTTGAGCAGAGCCAGGACGCTAAGACCGTCCTGACTCCTGGGTCCATGCTCCTCTCTCTGCCCCATGCTGCTCCCTCTGAGTGTGGCCAGAGGTTCACAGTTCTCTCCGATGAGATGGGAGTTGTCTCTCCCCTCAAATGGTCACATAAAAGCTCTGCTGCTCCGTAGGGGGCATGAGACTGGAAGACTCAGCTGCTAAGAGCAGTGCTTCCCAGCGTTTTGTCTGGGGGACACTCAACTTCTCGAGGGAACAATTCTCCCATGGGAGTTTGCCCTGTTTCTAATTCCCCTCCTGTTCGTACCCTCCCAGAAACTGTTGCCATTCTCGGGTTAGTTTTGCACTTACCTCAGATGTAGCACAGCAAATAATTTTACCATTTTCAAATTTATCTACCCCGCTCTTTGTGAATGGCCATAGCTCGGGGACCCCTCCTGGTGTGTTGCAATACCCGGGTTGAGAACCGCTGGTCCAGAACCCAGACGAGGACCAGGAAATTTATAGCGGATCCTGGAGCTGCCAAAAAAGCCCTTGACAATCCCTACACTTCAGTTCCTGCATTTCGACCAGAGAAAAGGCCCTCAGTTTCCTCCTCTGTAGAACAGGCATGTTTTCTGCTGAGAGGTAAGTAAGGTAACAGGTAATGGTGGTAGGTGAGACAGCACTGTGGTGGAGAGAGGTGACGATGCTCAGCCGGTCTGGTTCTCCCACCCTTCGTGGGCATGCAGGGACTGCATTTCCCAGCGCCCTTTGCAGTGAGGTGGGATTCGGTGACTCATTCCAGCCAACCCAGTGGGAGCCGATGCGCTGTTGGCCACTTCCAGGCCAGAACCTTTAAGCACACACGGGAATCCTCCACACCGTCCCTTACCCCTGCCGCAGAGACCCTGGAAGCCTCATGTCGGGAGAGCAGCATCCCGACGTTGTGGCACCTCCGTCAGCCCGCATCCCTGTGTGACCCTGGAGCTACCTGTCAACCCGCATCCGACATGTAAGGTCAGAGAGAAATCAAACTCTGTGGTGCTGAGTCCCTGAGAGTCCAGGTTTGTATTTGTCACTGCAGCGTAACCTAGACAATTCCTGACAAACGCAGCTCCCTGCGCATGGCCTGGCTCATGGCCGATGCTCGTGCTTTCCCCCGTCCTCTCCCTTGGCGTCTAAGATAGGCATAGCCACTCATCCATATAGAAAGGGCGGGTATGGTGGAGAAAGATCTAGAAAAATCCTTTTGCCCGGAGACTGGACCTTCCAAAAAATCCCAAGGGTGACACAGTCTCAAAGTCTGGGCTCACAAGGAGAAAGCGTTCCTGGTTTATGTTGTAACAAAACGTCCTGAGAGGGCTCTTTGCAGGTGACGGTCTAGATTGTTCTCTCAGAAACACTTCTTCCTACCTTCCCCTGTAGATAAGCGGACTCTTTGTTACTTAGTCCACTGCCAGGTGACGGTCGTCCCCCAAAACTACAGAGAATCAAAGGCTTTTCATCCTAGATTGTCGTGCTGAGTATTTGCTTAGAGACGATTACTTGGAGAGCGTTTTACAGGGTTCGTGATAGGTCATTTGATGGCTCAACTAGGCTAGTTGGCGCTCAGTTGTTTTGTCAAACGTGAGTCTAGATATTGCTGGGAAGGTATTTTATAGATATGATTAGTAGCTGTGGTCAGCTATCCTCAAGTGCAAGAATTACCTTCATGATGGGTGATCGTAGGTGGGCATCACCCAGTCAGCTGGGGCCTTAACCGCAAAACCTGACATTTCTTGGAGAAGAAGTAATTCTGCCTCGAGATTGTAATGTATAAACTCTGCCTGAGTTTCCGGCCTGTCCTACAAATTTCATACTTGCCAGGCTTCACGATTATATAAACCAATTCCTTAAAACCTCTCTCTCTCTCTCTCTCTCTCTCTCTCTCTCTCTCTGTCCAGTGTTGGCTGCCCAGGTGGGGGCGCTTTCTGGTTGCAGTGATGGGAAGGGGACAGGTGATTCTCAGGGGCACCTGACAGTGTCCAGGCCATATGTTAGGGTCTGGTATGCAGTGGGACTCCAATGGAGGTTTGCTGAATGACTGAACGAATGTCCAAGGTAGTTGGAGATGAGAATCGAGGGGAGACAGGGATGCTCAATGCTTGTTTAGAGTCAGCACGGTTCCTCCTTCCCATCAAGACCTTGGTCATCAGGGTCGCTGTGTTCATTCTGTCTCTTACCTGGCTGGACTTAGCCGTCTGGTTTTCATTTCCGAAGGACAGGCCTGGCTTCCTACCAGTGGAGGGCTCCTCGTCCCACTCTCTCGGTCCCTATGTCCCTGCTGCACTGTGGGCCGGTGGAATAGCTGTGTCCAAGGCCCGACATGGTTCTGGGGGACCTAGGGCTCCACGATAAGTGTTCTGAGGAGGCTTCTTGTCTGCATCTGTAGGAGGATGAGAATCACAATACTCGCTTTAGGCAGTTATTTAAGGATTCAGTGAGTCAATATACTTAAAGCTCTGCAAATAGGGGCTGGTATATAATAAGCTCTCAGCTAACATGAGCTACCATTATGGTGGGGGGAGACTAAGATGATGCCACAGAGAACTCTATATTCACCACCACCATCCACGGCTTTCCCTCATCCACCAGGTAGGGTAAAGCACGCCAGGTATTATGACCCATTTTTCAGAAATCCTGAGGCTCAGAGAGGTTAAGTGACCTGCTTCCTGGAGCCAGATAATAATGGATGAAATTTTGCCTCAAAATTTGCTTCTTCCTTTACCCAAAAAGAGGGAATGTTCCCAGTGGCTAGGAAGAAGGGAGGACAGAGAGAGTCCATTCCTCTGGGAGGTGCTGGGAATTTTACCTTCAACCAGGGATCTGAGAAGTTCTTCCAGGTACATGAGAAGTGATTTTGCTTTTTTTTAAAAAGTTGGTCCAGTGTGTGTGTCAGTGGTGGGAGAAGTTGTTCTTTTTTCTCTGAGGTAAGGCTGTTCACCCGAAGGACTCAAACAGCAGACAGCAGGGCAGGGGCCCAGCTCACCTGAGCAGCCCCGAAGGCCTTTCCAGGGTCTGTATCTGCGGTCGCTGCACCTGGACACCAGCAGGTGGCCTGGCTGTTGGCATCAGCCGAATTTAAACCTGAAGCTGCTCCCCGTGACTCTCAGATGCATTCT
Source organism: Cynopterus sphinx (assembly GCA_030015415.1). NCBI lineage: Eukaryota > Metazoa > Chordata > Mammalia > Chiroptera > Pteropodidae > Cynopterus > Cynopterus sphinx. The sequence continues at coordinate 120,179,132 of CM057387.1, forward strand.
GGAGTTGTCCCCCCCAGTGGGTGCACAGGGCAAGCAAACTCATTTCAATATTAGCTGAAGTAAAAGAGGATTAAGAAATGAAATCTGTGGTCGGGGAAAAAAATAAGTTCACTGAAAGCACTTCAAAGCCAAATAGAAATGACTTCTGGATCCTCCGCTGGTTTTGGATTATCTTTGCTTGGATTCCCATCTGCCCACGTGGATTATCTATATCCATGTGAGTGGCGCACGTGGTTCCTGGAAGGCCTGGGGAGGGGAGGCTGTGACATCCAGGCTGGGCCAGTCGGGTGGGGAGGGTTCAGGCCCTGGCTGGCAGCCCAGATGTGTCTGATGGGCTTGGGCCGCAGGAGGGAAATCAGGGTCGTTTGATGAAGCTCCAGGTGTGGCAGTAGAGGGGACTGATTGGGAGGGAGAAAGCATCTGTTCTGAAAGGTAGGCCGGGGAGGAGAGAAAGTGCTAATCAGGCCTCCAACGCTGTCCTCCAGGCTGGTGCTCGCCAGGGGGCAGGGAGGGGAGGGCAGAGAGGGGGCGGGGAAGGAGGAAGTTCTCAGAGCAGAAGAAAACCCCCGGCTCCAGGCTCCACCGTGGGGAATCGGCTGCGGGCCCAGTGACTCAGGTGGTACAAAGGTGTTGTTTGTTCTGTTGTTCATTCATTCTCTTTCTTGCAAGTGTTTATTCATTTGTGACAATGCGGCAGGCAACGTGGTAGGCACTGAAGATAGAAGAGGCAACAAGAGAGACGTTGTCATCTCTGCTCTCGGGGGTGAGTAGATGGTCACCTCAGTGTTCCCAGGGATGGGTTTTTACATTAACCACAGAGCAGGGCCGGGAACTTGGACCTGGCAGCGCCAGTCAGAGAGGGCTTCCTGGAGGAAGCGGTGTTTAAACCCAGACCTGAAGGATGCTGCGGATGACAATCATCGTAACAGCTCGTTTTTTATGGGCGCTCACTCTGTGCCGAGCCGTGTTCCAAGCGCTCTACGTGGATTTTCTCGTTTAATTTCCGTGAAAATTTTATTGTTGCCTCTGCTTCCCCGACAAGAAAACTGAAGAGAGGGAGGTAACTGGCCAGGGTCACAAACTAAGAAGGGGCGGGTGCTGAAGAAGAGGTGAGGTCGGGGAGAGAGGGAGGAGAAGCAGGGATATGGCATTTCAAGCAGAGGAAACGGCTCATGCAGAATCATGGAGGTGAGGGGAGCAGGCTGGGGGAGAGACTGATGGTTCCCACCTTGAAGGGACAACCGTCTGGTAGGGGGACTGAGATGCAGGGGGTTCGGGCATCTAACTTTCAGAGATGAATCCCACTTAGGAAGGACTGTTGACTAAGAACACAGAGGTGGGGCCATCCCCAGCCCGGGGCTGCCTGTAAATGGCCCTGGAGCCTGGGGACCTGGCCCCTGAGAGAATGAGGGTGAATCCCATTCCCCAAAGGAAGTGGCTGACTCAGGGCTCCCAGGGCTATCGTATCACTGGGGGGGTCTTGCCACTTCTCTGTGTCCTGGGGAGTGAAAAGCGCTGGACACACCCCTACCCTGAGATCTAAGCAGACTGGGAGGGCTTACAGCCTAGTCCCTAAGTGCCCTGGAGTCAGAGTTTTGGGTTCAAATCCAGATTTGCCCAAACATAAATTCTATGGTCTTGGGCACATGACCCGACCTCTCCGGGCAGATGCTTCCTGTCTGTAGGATGGGGAGACAGTGCTGTGGTAGGGCTGGGGGGCTGCCTTCGCCACCTCGCTTCCCCACCCTCCTTCCTAAGGGCTCTCCTGTTTTGTTCAAGCATTCACCCCCCTGGCTGCAGCCCGTATTCATAGGGGAAGCAGACCTTATCCCAGGGCGAGGCATGGGTGTCCCCAGTAGAGCCTTCAGACACAGTCCCGGTTTCCCATGATTGATTAGGGGTCCAGGCTTAAGCTGATCGGCCCTTGGCATTACTGTGGATGGCCCAGACAGCTGGAGGAAACATCTCATGTTTGGGGGTGAGGGAGGAGTCTCACCTTTTCTCTCCTACGGGGTAGAAACAGTGAAGCCTCTGGCTCCTGCTGCTGCCCACAGCCATAGCGTGCCTATGAGAGAAGCCAGTCTGAGGATAGATTCCACACGTGGAGAAGGACTGAGCTGAGACGACACAGGGGAACTGAGCCAGAGCCCTGATCATCCTGCGCCTGAATCCCACCAAACCCCTGGACCCCATTATGTGAGATAAGAAGTCCTCGTGCTTAAGCTAGGCTGAGTCCATTTTCCCTTACGGCAGCCAAGAGGATGCAAATGCCTCTGCCCCAGGTCGTTCCCTTGTGTTTTCATGTGTTCAGTCAATGAGTCCTTCCTTATTGGCACCTATTAAGAACCAGACAATGCGCCATGGCCCGGGAGAGCAGCATTCAATGAGGAAAGGGGTCCCCCCTGGAACTCACTCCCTCATTAGGAGAGCCATGTGGGAAATGAATGACAAAACAGGGAAGCATTAGCGACCAGGGATACAAAGACCACAGCACAGGGTGATAGATGAAAGACGCAAAGACGCACTGAAGCAGGGGAACCTTCCCCGTCGGAGAAAATCATCAGAGAAGGGTCTCCGAGGGAGCAGCGTCTGAGCTGCAAGCGGATGAGAAGGAGCCGGGAGGATCTGATGGCGGAAAGCCTTGTGGGCCATGGTCCGGGGTTTGAATTGGATTCTGGGGACACGGGAAGCTGTTAGAACGTTTTGAACAGAGGAAAGGCGTGCTCTGAGTTGCATTTGCAAGAATCACTACGGCTGCTGTAGGGAGAATAGTAGGGTCGGGGAGACCAGCCAGGAGGCTAACGCAGTAGGACAAGAGGCAAGATGTGGACAAAGATATCCTGCCTGTGGGTTGATTAAGACGAAGACCCTAGACCCACATTGGAGGGTAGATAGAGTTGGGAGAGGAAAGAAACCTTGGTGTGTGTGTTTGATGGGCAGCGTGGGACTAGGGTGAGGCAAGTGAGGCATCTAGGGCCTAAAATTTAAGACGCCCACTCTTGAGTGGCCGAACCCGGGAGCGAGTGCCTTCCTAAGTTTTCGTCCTGATTGTCTTGTTTGCCTTGCCTTAGTCCTGGCCCCGTTAATGGAGAAGAAAGACACAACAAAGTGGGCTTGTACTGTGGCTCTGCTGTTTCTCTCCACCTGGCACGTGTCTCAGAACCTTGTTTTTCTCACCTGTAGAATGGGAGTGCCGATGCCTGCCCCACGGGGTCCTCCTAATAGGTATAACCCAGGTTGGTTCCATTATTCCCTTCCCGAGGGCCGCAGGCAGCAATGAAGAAAAACAGGAGGTTGGAATTATTTTCCCATTTTCAGGTGCTGAGGCACCAAGAGGTTTATTAAGTGGCCCAGGTGTGCACAGCCTGGAACTGGCGCAGCGAGGCCTTGAACCCACACTCTTAGCATCTACAGTGTGTAATGTCTCCCCCTGAGGCAGACATAGGAAGAGCTGAGTCTGAGGGGTTATGCCAGGCAGAAGGGGGCTTGGACGTGGTCGGGGAGGGGGCCCCTAGTGAGAGATCTATGATACTATAGGTGCTGCCGATGAGGCTGGGACATTTTAAAAGTAGGTTTTATTATTTTTCAGGTATGGTGAGGCCAACAGATCAGGAGACGACTGCCAGGGGTAGCAGTTACAGCTCCCCAGAGGAGGAGGCGCGCCCTGCAGGGCCCCGTGAGGGAACAGCAGGGCCAGGCGGGAGCAGAAAGGGCAAGGGGACCACATGGAGGAGAGCCTGTTTGGAGGTGTTTGCAGGAAGGAATGGGTGAGGCAGGATGAGCAGGCTAAGCAGGTTTAGGACAGGCCAGTTTGACTAATTTCAGTGGCTCTGAGGTTTAATGCCCTCAGTTGCCTGGTGCCTGGCCTTGGGGTGATTAGGGCAGAGGTGACATGTGAGAAGTCCCGTGAAGGTGGCTTAGGGACATGGGCTCTTGCTGGCTGGTTTGCATGTGAAAAGCACGCTTGAAGAAGGGCAGCTATTTCCTATCTCTAGGAGGAAACTGGCCCTGGGAGGATCTGTCTGTCCCCTGCCAGCAAGGCCCCCAAGATGTCAAAGCATCAAGAAAATAATAAAACTAGAGAAAGTAAAAAGAAACAATATGGTCAATACACATCTGAGCTGGGAAGTGCTCGCTTGTCTGGGGAGTTTGAGAAGGAAAGAGGGAAAGTGTGTGCTCTGGAAACACCTGTCAAACCGGGCACTTAGCAGTTCCCAAGCATTAAGTAGGCCGAGGCAATCGGCACCCGCAGAGGCAGCCGGGGAAACGGAGGCACCAGGGGGCCCTGGGCTGCTGCTTCCGGCCTGTCGTGGCTTTGCCACCCACGCACAGCGTGGCCCAGGCTATCACCCTACGCTTCCTGAACCTGAGATTCAGGCCGGCCTTGGCATCGTGGTTCTGGAGTCTGGACCAGACCGCCCGGGTTCAATTTTTATCTCGATGACTTGTAAGCTCGGTGACTTTGAGCAAGTTACTAAACCGCTCTGTGCCGACGTTTCCTCACGTGTAAAGTGGGCGCAATGATAGGTCTCAGAGGGAGCTGTAATGGCCACGTGAGTTAGTCCATACGAGGCGCCTTATGTATATGTGGGATCTAAACCCCACAGCAGACACACGCGTGTGTTGGTGGCTGTCGTTAGGAGCCGCGCAGGTGGCTGCAACTGAGTTGCCATCCATGGATGCGCCACCTGCCCAGGGGTCTGATGCGAATTCAGTATGGTCGCCAGGTGCAGAGCCAGCGCTCAGGGCACGTTTACTGGTTTCGGGGCTATCGTCGTTCTGCTTTCCAGTTCTTGTTGCTGTAGCAACAAGGGAAGTGGTCGGTGTCCCTCCCCCGGTCATCTATGACGTTGGTGCCCAGTGGGCATCCTCTAAAGAGGAAGATGAAAGCAGAGCATTGGGTGGGGGAGGGGCTCGCGGGGTGATGCCCTCGCCTTTTCCACCAGCAATGACCGCTGCAGGAACAGCTCTCACCCCCTCGCCCCATGGCACCCTCGGAGAGGAGGGAGGAAGACGACGGGATGGCGAGGCAGATAGGGCGGGGCATGGACAGGTCCAGCCCTTCAGGCACACGCACAGGGCTGGAGGCCTTGGCCTTGGCACGTCGCCTTTCTCTTCTGTGCTCTCTTCCTTTCCTTTTTCATTGTTTTGAGTTTACCTGTTTAAACAGCTTATATTTCTCAATTAAAAAAATCCGAGCAAGACATAAGAAAAAAAACTAATTTCCTGGAGTCCCATCACCCAGGAGAAGTGACCAACCGCTCCAGACTGTCTGCTTTGCCTACATGCGCGCACACACGCGCACACACAGTACCTTTACACGAGCAGAATCAAACGAAACAGTTTGCGTTTCCATCTGCTCTTCTCGTTCGGTACCAACGAGCATGCACGTGCACCATCCTGTCCACTGGCAACGCAGGGCTTCTTGCCACATCATTATTCCATCCATCTTTGATCGATAGACATGAAACTGTTCCCTTTTTTTCTTTTTTAACTACTGTTAACAATGCTTGTTAAATAATCCGCACAGACAACTTTGCCTGCTGACTTGGCATTGCTTCGAAGGAGCAGAAATCCTGAAGTTAACTCGCCCATTCATTCATTCATTCATTCATTCAAGACAAACTGAGCACCTACGACATACCCAAGCACGGCGCAAGGCACTGGAGTCACAGCTGTGAAGAAAGCAGCCCAAGGTGCTAGCAGGTAAATGACAATGAATAAAGCAAACGATCTACGACACGGCATTCTGACACCCGTTGTTGACTCTGTCCCCGGGAGAGCTGGTGCCAATTTCCGTGTCCGCCAACAGTGAAAGAGGATGCTCCTTTCCCTTGACCTCTTGTCCGAACTAGACAATGTTAATCTCCCCCATAAATCTGACAGCTAAAAAAATTAGGACACCCTTGCCGACTTTGTTGAAAGACGAACGGTTACTGAGCATCCACTCAGGTGTCCTTTTAAAGCTGCTGGTGACTGAGTCCTGACTGCCGAGGAGGCCTAAACTAGTCTGCAGCGGTAGGTGCTAGTATCCCCGGTTTACAGATGAGGAAACCGAGGTACGAGACAACATGGCCAACAGGGACTTTAACCCTGAGCTCTCTGGTTCCAGAGTTCAAAGATGAAACCACCTCGGAAAGTACATCGGGCCCACTGCACTGACACACACGACTGACGCCTTCTCCTATGCTCGCTGGGGCTTTCTATGCTTCTTTAGTCAATCGCCTATCCGTGTCCCCCATTTTCTTATTGACGTAGAATGTTCCAGGGCCTCCCAGTTCTCACCAGTAAATGAGGATCAGAAAGTCCATCTGGCCAGGAAACAAATGATGGAGAAAGAGGGAGATGGCAGAGAGAGCAGGCAGCCCAGCCCCTTGGCACATAAAAGCTTCAACAAATGTTCTTTTGGGGGAAAAAAAAAGGACAATGAATCAAAAGTGTTTGACAAACAACAGTCTCTGCCAGCAAGTGGAGAGGGTGACTTAGAGGCCTTCCTGAGGAGGTACGGAAGCCACCAGAGTCCAGACTTCGGCTCTGGTTCTGCCCAGTGATCTGCAGCAGGGCAGAGGGGAGGAGACTCGGGAAGAGCTGGAGTCGGGCCAGCAGGGGTGCATGTCAGCCTCCCAAGGAGGGGAAGCCCCCACCAGGCAGCCAGAGAGGGCTCTGGGTGGAGATCACAATGTCCAGGACCCAGGAGAGATGGTGGCGCTGGGGCCAGGACACTTCTGCATCCACGGACGGGGCACAGAGAGGTAGTGGCTCCAGAAATGGGGACCGAGGCCTCAGCCTGACAGAGCTGCTGAGACGAGACAGTGGGCTCAGAATGAGGACCAGAACCGGGTGCGGTCACAGCTCCATCACCTACAGGCACCAGCAAGACGACAGTGACCAGGCAGACACGGCCCCTGCCCGCAGGGCGCTTGCCTTCTACCGGCCTGAAGCAAGGCCCCTGCCTGCCCCCTCCATGGAGGATGAGCTGGAGAAGGGGAGAGCCTGTGGGCTGAAAGACCAGCCAGAGAGCAAGGGCCTGCACAGCAGGGATGGCAGGAATGGAGGGAAGAGGCCGGGGGAAAGGGTTTCAAGGGTGTAGAACCAGCCGGAGTTGTGGTGGAGGAGAGAAGAAAGAGGTCCAGGTGCTCTGCGTGGGCACCGGGGAAAGGCAGAGGGCACAGGACCCTGGGGAGGACAGGAGAGACGTGTAGGCGGGAGAATCACAGGGCCATCGCTTGGAGGTGGGCAGTGATAAGAGAGGCCCCTGGATGGACTCTTGGCTCCTGGCGCTGCTGACTGGGTGGAAGAACGACACTTGTACTGGGGTAGGTAGGACGTGGGGGAGGTGGGGCAGGTAGGAGGAGGTGGGAGGGACTTCAGCGCTGGACTTTGAACCAGACGTGCCTATGGGAAACACACAGGTGGAGATGTCAGTTCTGAAAAGCCACCGCCTTCCTGGAAAACTGGGGCTTCTTCGACCCCCAGGGTGGTTCTCGGAAACTCAGTACTAATCAGAGCCCCCGGAATGATCAGAAAGGGCTGAGGGCTTTCCACAACGGAGCGGGACATGAATGACTCAAGCGGGAGGTGGGAGCATCGCCGCCTGCACACGGTTCCCCTGCTCACGGCAGAGAACCCCACAACGGTCAGCCCGGTGCCCCCTGCATCCCTCTCCGACCACGGGGGAGTTCTTTCCTGCTGGGAAGTAGGGGGTGGAGGGATGAAGTGGAGCCGTTGCTGAGAAAGCCACGGGCTGTAGAGGAAGAGAGCTTTTACGGGGGAATAAATCTAAGGGGAAGCGTGCCACACCGACGCGGGCTGTGACAGCAGTCGGGGGGAGAAGACAAGAGCTGTTAATAAGGTTGGAGACTAAATTTTGGGTCACCTTGAGTACGCTCTGAGAGACTTCAGCGAAGAATGCAATTACTTTTAATTACCTCTGGCTGCGAACATGAGGTTTTGGAGTCAACATGGCTTTGAGGTTACGCCAGAGAAATGACACAGATCAGGACAGCGGCTTTGTCGTGATAAGCGCTCGCGGTTGGTTAGGGGTTTTTGGCACAGGGACTCTAGGACCAGACTGCCTTGGGTTTAATCTTATTTCTGTCACTTACCTGTGTGGCACCTCCGTGTCCTCAGCTAGGAGGTGGAGGTGATGATCACATCATTCTGATCGTCCGCTGCTGCGTAACAAACCGTGTCGGAACTCTAGGGCACAGAACACCCACTATTTTGTCACGCTTTTGGGTTCCGTAGGGCAGGCATTTGGATGGGGCAGAGAGGGGATGGCTTGTCTCTTCGATCTCAACTGGGAAGACAGAATGGCTGGGGGCTGGACTCCCTTGGGATTGCAGACCGGAGCACCTCCACGTGGCTTCTCCTTGCAGCTTGCGCTTCCTTGCAGCATGGTGGCCTCCGACACGGAGACTCCGGGCTCCAAGAGCGAGCATTCCCATCGACAGGGCGGAAGCTACTTCCCCTCTGCTGATCCAGCGGTGACCATCACCTGCTGTCACTTTCCACTGTTTTCTATTAGTTGAAGTACCGTTGACCCCCGAACAAAGCAAGGGTTAGGGGACCCCAATCTCCCACGCAGTCCCAAGTCCACGCCTCACTCCAGTGGGCCCTCCTCGCACAGGGTCCCCGGCAGCAGGGTTGACCCCTGAAAAACACAGGTTTGAACTGTGTGGGGCAATCGAAAATAAGTGTGTGAGTGGACCCGCGTTGTTCAAAGATCAACTGTAGTTATAAGCCCCCTGCCTCAAGGGGTTGAGGACGAAGACCCTGCCTTTTGATGGCTGAATGTCAAAAATTTGCAGTCAGTTTACAGCAACCACTGGCGCTGACTTCACAGACTTGTTGTGGGGATTGAGCTGATTAATTCACACAGGGAGAGCACTCAGGGCAGGGCCTAGGATCTAATAAGTGCTCAGGACATGCCAAGTATTATGACGACTGTCATCATTGTTATCGTTAGATACCCCGAGTCTGCACAGGGGAGGGAGTGGACTCCAGGTCAAGTGCTGGGTGTGCAATCTGTCCGCTCCTTTTAGCCTGAAGGTCTAAGCGTCCAATGATTCCGTTTCAGATGCTCCCCGATTTGTTCCCACACTTGGCGTCTTTTCTCCCTCCATCTCTCTCTCACTCCCCGGCGCCAAGGCAGGGATGATCTGGGGACCATTCCTGGCCGATGCATTCAATTCTAGGAGCCCCCTCCGAACTGTACCACGGTCACTGCTAATTTAGTGTCATCAAACCCAGCCATTGTTAACGATTTCTCAGGCAGGTGAACGGGGCAGCTCCAGTTCCAGCAAACGCGGTCTCCTCCTGTGGGCGGCTCGTGTGCTTGGGCCTCCCGGGCCTCTGGGAGGATGGAGGGCTCAGGGCCCGGTGTGAGCCTGCCGCTGGGGTCTGGGCGGCGCTGCCCATCTGACCTTCCCGGCCAGAGACCTCAGGCTCCTGACCGTGACTGGCAGTGCCCTTGCTACTCAGTCATGCGGGAGCCTGGACTTTGTATCTGAGTCTCAGCTCTACCACTTATGAGCTGGGTGACCCTGGCCTGGTTCCTATCCGCTCTCAGCCTCAATTTCTCCCGCTGTGAAATGGAGAGAAGTACGCCTCCGTTGCGTGTTTCATGGTGTGGTGCTTACTGAAGGAATCAGCCTTTTCTTGTCCTGAGGATGAGGTGGGGGTGGGGATAAAGCAGTTGGTCGGTGAGGGGTTGGGCAAACGACCAGCTCCTGAAGCCTCAGCCTCACTGATGCGGGGGATGTGTGTGTACAGCAGTACCTACCGTGGGATTGTGGTGAGAATTATATATAAAAACATTCACAGCCCAGTGCCAGGTACACAATCCATGCTTTATACATGTTACCTGTACCTATTATTGTCACTAGGAGGCATCTGGGTGGGCTCCAGGGAGGAAGGGAACTTCCCGGTGGGTGGAGATGCAGGTAGAAGGGACCAGGGATCTAGAATCTGGACACAAGGCACGATGCTGGGGGAAGCACTGGGCATCAGAGGACAGGAGTCCGCGGGAGGAGGGGCCCTTTATCCTAGAAATTTAGATTCAGTCCCTTTGGGAGCTTGAATATTGGCTGCTGGTTAACTAGGTGACAAACATAGGTCCTCCCTGTTTTCGGGACGTCACCTCCTTTGTGCAGCCACATGGCTGACCTCAGTGGTTTGATCATCTTAGATCTCAAACAGGACTAATTCCTCCCCAGGATTCCCACTCTCCCCGCAGCCTGGCTTTGAGGCCTGGTCAGGGACCCCATTGCCTGCCCCTCCCCATCACAGAGAGTGGAGTGGTGAAGGTTGTGGAGTCCCATGGCTTCGGTGGGACCCGCAACTCTGCCATCTCTCAGGCAAATCACCTTGTCTCTCCGAGCCTCGGGGATAAGCATTCCTGGTTTCCCAGTACCTCGGGCTGATCCCCATCAGGCAACAGATCCAGACTCGCTCAGCAAACTGCCAGGTCCCTTAGGAGAGGTTAGGTAGCAGGGATGCACCCATCGACCAGAGGGGCGAGGTGAGGTGTTTCATAGCAGAGGCCACCGCTCTCGTAGCAAGCTGACAGTGAGCAGAAGGGTCCCTCCTGCACCCTGGTCCCTCCTGCACCCTGAGCTGCTCTTCCTGCCTCCGTGGTCCAACCCAGAGAAGCCCCTGACAGCAGGGTAGGACCTGAGCTCCAGACTGGCTCTCCCTCAGGATCTTGACACACAGCACCCCAGGAACCATTAACCTGGCAGGTGGGGTCCGGGAGAGTCACGAGTAATCTCCCAGGAGCCTGATGCAAAGGAAAGGAGAGCCCTGGACAGTGACCGCAGGGGCCAGTGAGCAGTGGGGACACAGCCGTCTAAAGAGCTCTTACACCTCAGAGCAGCCCTCCCATGCCCCGCAGCACCCTCATTCTAGTAAGTCTCCCACAGAAATGTGAACATTGTATAGGGTGACTGACTTGCTCCGGTTGCACTGGGACTGTCCTAATTTCGAACCCCAATGTCCTGTGTCCTGGGCAAACCAGAACAGTTGGTCACTCTAACAACAGAGCATTCTGGGTAACAGCATAGCTCAGAAGCCTGAGCCCTGGGTCTGAATCCTGGCTCTGCTACTGGTTGTGTAGTTTGGGCAAGTTACTCACTTTTTTGTACTTCAGTGTCCTTATCTGTATGATGGAGGTAATGCACCCCACCTCCTGGAGATGCTGTACATTTGGCCACGTCCTGGACTCAGCACAGGGCCTAGCGTCCTGCAGCTGCTATGAAATGTCACCCATTGTCCTTTTTTCGAGTCCCTCTTCCCCAGGGGGAGACGATGTGTCTGTAGACTCACCTTACCCGGCAGCCACAGGATGCAGGTCCTGCTCATGGGGGGCCCAGAGATGGGGATGCCCTGCCCTTGCCCTCAGCAGGGAGCTGAGAGCTGCGTCTGAACAGCTAGAAATCAACACGTGTCCCGCCGGGGTGTAAAACCACAGGCTTGATCGTTGAATCGTTCACTTAGAACAGGTGAATTTTATGGCATGTAGATTATACATCGATAAAGCCCTAAAAATAAAGCTAAAACCCAAACTAATAAGCAAAACCTCTGGGGGCCTTTCAGAATAGGAAGCACTAGTTATACCCAGGGACACGGTGATCATGGAAGGCTTCCAGGAAGAGGTGGCATTTGAATTAAACCTCCAGGAACGGGGCAGCTATGGACACTGGGGGCGATGGGAGGCAGGGACACTAGGCAATGGGCCCATGTGCAAAGCTGGGTCGATATTTGCATTCTGCTACTCTGAAGCTGTGTGACCTTGGCCAAATGGCTTTACACCTCCGAGTCCGACCTTTCCTCATCTGTAAAAGTAAAATAGAGTATTTAGGGGGGGGCGCCCAGAACAGTCCCGCAAAGCACCTGACACGAAGCAGGCAGGTTTTCCAGGGCAATAGAAGCAGAGCCAGGGGCCCCGTGTAAAAGAGGGTCTTTTGTTCAGTCGACAGACGTTGATTGGACACTTGCTGTGTGCATGAGCTGCCCTGGCTCACGGAGCTCACACTCTAGCGGGCACTCATCGAAGAGGGCCAGATGGAGAAGGGCCAGCAACTTGGACTGGCTGGAGCCCAGCAGGGCATGTGGGGGGGGAGTCAAAGGAATACTACTGGGGAGAAGTTGGGGTTTAGCCTTAAAACCTTTGAATTCTCTCTGCCTGTGCTGGGGGAGCCGCCAGGAGTCTGGAGTAGAGGAAGAACTGTAATCAACTCAAGTGGACACCCTCCCGCCCTCCCTCCTTTCTTCCCTAAAATGTTCCTTTGCTGGCCCTGGGGTTACCAGACACAGTCTGTCTTCACGGTACTCACTAGCCAGACGTTAATCAAATAATCCCTCAAAGAAACGTGGAATTTGTGAAAATGCAGCTCTGATTAGCAGGAAGTGGAGAGGGGTCTGGTGCTACGAGAATGCATAAGAGAAGAGGTCTCACCTCATCAAGAGGGTCGGACAGAACTTCTGGCAGACGTGACCGCTGGGCGAGATCTGAAGGGTGGACACGAACACAGAGCAAAGGAGGCCGGGAAACGGGTCCGGCTGCAGGCGGAGCGTGGGCAAGGCTCCGTGGTGGGGCCTTCATGGTGGACAGGAGGGTCAGAGGGAGGGCGCGTGCGTGGCAGGAGACGGGGTTGGTGGAGCCGGATGGTTTGGGCTCTTGGAGGCCACGTCTGGGCCTTTGCTTTCATCCTGAGAGTAGCAGGGCATCGGGGAGGGTTTAGGCGGGAGGATGAAATGATCAGATGTGTCCTGTGAAGATGATTAATGCAGTGGGGAGGTCAGAGTGGAGGGGGCCAGGGCGGAAACAGGGTGCAGCCTGGGCCCGCTCAGAAGCAGAGCGGAGACGAGGGCTTGGGGGTCTGTAGTTTATTGGGGAGTAACCTCTGAGCACAAGGCCTCCCAGAATGGACCGCCCACCCTAAATGGAAGGCTGGGACCTCATCTATCAGGGCTCTTTACAGCACAAGTTCCCCAATATCGGAGGAGCCCCAGGGCCACCTGGGAAGATAATCATGGCGCGTGCTTGAAGCCAGACCCTGTTGGAGTTCAGGGAATCAGATCCCTCAGGAGCTGTCCACTCCAACCTCAGGCGAAATCAGAGAGGCTGAGAGGAAGAGGCGAGAGGTGGGAAGGGTCTGATATCTGTGTAAATCGACAGGTGTTGGTGGTAGATTCAGTCGAGGGTGGTGCTGTTCACTAAGCATCCTGGGGGAGGACCAGGTATGGAGGTAGGGGGTGGGGGATGGTTGTCACTCTGAGTTGGAGGTGCCTTTGAGACATCCCGGAGAAGGTGTTGAGAGAGCAGCTGGATATATGGATGGGGAGCTCTGGGGAGAGGTCCAGGCTGGAGCCATAAATGTGTGAGTCATCAGAGTCTAGGTGATAATTGGAGCCATAGGTGAGCATGAGATCACCTGGAGAGAGAACAGAGCTAAAGAGCTAGGCCGGGCTCGCCCCACCCCACAGGCCCTCCCTCCTGGACCACCCCAGAGCCCGCCTCACAGGAGGGAGTGACATTTCAGCTCTCATGATTCTAATTGAATTTAATTGTCTCCTCCCAGTTGCACTAAAGCCTTTTCAAAGTCCCCTGAAATTAGGGAACACGGGTAACGCCACTCCCCAGGGTTTTAATCTGTGTCCTCCCCAAGAACAGCGATTAATTTTTCACAAGCTAATCATATCTCTTAGGCAGGCTGTCAGCAGAGATCCCGTCATCTCTCATCAATAATGAAGCGATCCCAGCCCCTGCCTCAGCAGCAGCCTCCTGCATAATTCACCAGGAGGGCTTCAAACACGGGAGCCCAGGGGCCGGGTCCTCCTCTTAATCGGCGTCCTTGTAATTATCCACGGGGGGCTGGGAGGGGCAGGAGGGCAGGGAGGGAGGGGCAGGGCATCTAAAAGCTGATGGATTGGTGAGCCCGCAGCTGCCACCCCCATTCAGCATGCTCTCACCTCCCTCTGTCAGTCTGCCTTTGCTGTCCGGCTTGTCCCCTCGTCCGAATACTTCATCTATATGCCCCTCAGTGTTCTCCGCCCTTCGCCTCCTTCTTGTTTCTTCCCGTGATATTACTCCACACTGTCTTTTGGCCAGGCTCTCCCCTTGGACCCCACAGCTAAAGTTCCATGAGATGTTGTGGGTCCCATTTGACGGATGAAGAAACTGAGGCCCGAAGAGGGGAAGCAACGCACTCAAGGTCACACACAGAGTGATTCAGTGGCAGTCAGAGCGGGACCTACGTTGGGGTCTCCCAGACCTGTGCTCTGTACCCCCAAACCTCAGGCCAGGTGTGTCTACAGTTGGGTGCTGAAGAGAGATCTGTCATTTCCTTCTCCGTTGACACCTTGAGCCTCTCCCTGGGGGTGTCCTGCCCTCTGTGCACAGCTGGCCCTGACTTCTGTCACCTTTGTGGTTAGTCTCTGGGGCCAACGGGCAAAAGCAAACAGTGGCCAGAGATGGAGTGAGCCGGTAGTGAACCGACTGCAGAAACAGTGACAGGAACCCAAACAGGAAGCGAAACCATTTGCCTTTTTTATTTTTTAAAATATATTTTATTTTGGTGCCATTGAAAGGACTGCGCCCTCTGGGCAGCTGTACAGACTCCAGGAACAAGGGGAGGGCCTGATGCCTAAAAATCCCTCCGGGGAACCTGATTTCTTGAGCAAATATCCTATATCCTAAATATCCTAAAATATCCAGAGAAGGGGGCTTCCCGGATGCCCCCACTTAGCCCGTCGCTGGAATTGCGAGTCCAGGGCTCTCTCTGTGCCATCTCTGTCCTGGGAAGGAAGACCCCCTTCCTTGAGGTGGATCCCCCTTCTCTGGGCAGGCCTCCGGCGACTGGGCAGGTCCCAGGGGCTCTGCAGTTCTGTGGGTGAGCCCCTGACCTGGTGCTTCAATAGAAGCGATTTCCTGCACCTCTACCCATCGCTACTCAACATTCCAGGCCTTTGGTCGGAAGACCCAGGTGGTGTCACTAGACAGAGTGTGGCCTTCCTAAGGTTCCAGGGCCAGGCAAGCCAGGGATTGAGTTATGCCTCCATGACTCCCCAGCTGTGAATGCCCTTGTCAAGGTCATGCAGCCGCCGGCTGAAGGTCGACATCTGCATACCCAGGAAGGGCAGCTGTGGATGAGGGAGGCAGGCATCAACTCACCGTCCATCACTGGGGGCCCTGTCCTTCGTCCTCTCCAGGCTTGGCTCCAGTGGGTGTCTGCAGAGCCCCGGGGATTCATTCGGCACCCAGAGACGGCCCAGCTGAGCAGGAGCTCTGGGGCCATGGTGACTTTAATGCTGTTCAGATCTGTGGTTCAGGGCGACAACGCTGCATTTGCATTTAAATGGAGGTTTGGAAGTCTGTAAATCTCCATTTCCCAACCGCAGAGGCCTAATGGTTGTTTAATCATCTTTAGATGAACCCCCTGGAGCACTGGGGGTTGCTGCATCTGAAGTCTATGGCAGAGACAATGATCAGATGAGGGGTGTTGGCGCAGAAGGCTCTTCCCTCACTGTGCGGCCTTCAGGCAGGCAGCCTGGTGCTTTCCCTGGACCTGGGTGTGCACCCTGACCCCTGCCCCTTCCAGGAAGGCTTCTGGGATTGCTCAGAAGTAGCTGTCGCCTGAAACTCCTGCAGCCCTCCCTTCCCTTTATAGTGCAACAAGGACAAGTGTGGCTGAAATGTGGCCTCAGGGAGACCCCGAGGGGAAGCCTCAGCTGACCCTGAGGAACTGTGGCCATGGGTGTCACCATTCCTATCTAGCACATATAAGGAGTATGCTTCCAAATCATGTATTAGTGTCCCCGGCACACAGTGGGGGCTTTTGAAACCGTTAGTGGGGGAGTTTATCCAAAACACTGTCCCCTACCCCATCCTGATTCCAATCCCAGGAGAATAAAGAAAGGAAGTTTTAGGATACGAGTCAACGACCTTCATTTGGCCACTTCGGCACCCTCTGTGCACCGCCTGCTACTTGTCCTACTGTGCGTACATGAATTCAGGTGGCACCGTGGGACCCAGCCTGAGGATATGTGCTCCACATAACACCTGACGTTGCTGTGGCCCCTGACAATGTTGGCACGACACGGTCACACCCCCCTGTCTAGTGAGATTTTTGGAAGAAGCTCACAGTACCCATATGTACTCTCATTGTGGGTGGAAATAGGGGCTCAGGGGAGAGTTGCTTCCTCGAGGGCACACAGCTGGGAGTGGACTCAGGCCACGATGGGTTGTCCCTCCCCGTCCAGGGCTGCTTCCTGTGCCCTGTGCCACCTCGCCCGGCAGCTCGATAGAATGTTTCCTGGATGGTTGGTGGCTCTGACAGGAGCGATGTTGCGTTCCTGATCCAGCTGGGTGCCAGGCTTTGAGACCGGGCAGGAACTTGTCTCCGGTGGCGGTTCAGCTTTCCTCTGTCCTCTCGAATTTCAGGCGGGGCCTGCCGGCAGCAACCAGGTCAGTCTGGAGCCTAGGGATGAAAGTTTCCAGTTTCAGAGGAGTTGTTCAAATGCTTGCCAGAGGAAGCCAACGAGGCCTGGGCCTCTGGGGTTTTGCTCAGCCACCGGCTCTGTCCCTAGAAGAGGAGGGCGTGTGAGTGAGTGAGGAAGGAGTTATCACTCTCTTCCCACTACCCCCACCCAGCACCTCCTAGAACTTGAACTTGACCTCCTCAAATGCTCCTGGAACTCTCCAGATCTTCATCTGAGCTGCTCCTTCAGCCCGAACCAACTCCATCCCGATTCTCCAGCTCAGGCCAAGCCCACTTCTCTAAGGAGCTTTCCCAGTCCAAACGCATTTCCATCTTCTGGGACATCGTGGTATTTTATTGGCAGCTGCAATCTCTGCAGCTCCTGGAGCCCCCAGGAGGGGGAGGGGAAGTTCAGCAGGGGGAGGGGGGTCCAGTGCTGCCCTAGTTCATGCAGACAGCTCTATCTGTCCTAATTTGGAAATCTCACCTCAGCTTTTCTTTCTTTTTTTTTTTTTAGACTTTTTTATTTTTTTAAGAGCAGTTTTAGGTTCACACCAAAATAGAGGGGAAGGTACAGAGATTTCCCATGTACCCCCTGCCCTGACACCCTCACAGCCTCCCCCATTATCAACGCCCCCACCACCACCAGGTGGCACGTTTGCTACAGTCCAGGGACCTACACCGACACGTAATAATCACCCAGAGTCCATGCTTTCCACTGGGGTTACCCTTAGGGATGTAGCCTTTTCCGATTGGCTTCTTTTACATAGTCATATGCATGTAAGCTTCCTCCATGTCTTCTCATGGCTTGACTGCTCGTTTCTTTTCAGTGCTGTGTAATATTCCACTGTCTGGCCACACCACAGTTGATGTATCCGTCTACCGAAGGGCGTCTTGGTTGCTTCAAGTTTTGGCAAATGATGAATAAAGCTGCCATAAATATCCGTGTGGCTTATGTGTGCACGGACATTTTCAACCCTTTGTGTAAACCCCAAGGAACATGATTGCTGGATCGTATGCTAAGGGCATACTTAGTTTTACAAGAAACTAACCTTCCAAAGTGGCTGCACCGTTTTGCATTCCCGCCAGCCATGCAGGAGACGTCCTGTTGCTCCACATCCTCAGCGGCATTCGATGTGGCCAGTGTTCCAGATTCCGACTGTTCTGCAGGTGTGCAGTCTGGTTTTTACTAAATTTGAATCTTGGGGGCTGTATGATTTCTAAAGTCGCTTCTGCTCAGGAATTCTGTGATCAGAGTCCCCAGGAGGAGTGGGATGCCTGGCAGCCACAGGCGCCTTGCACCCCAGCCACAGCAGGCAGCTTGGCTGATCTGGAACATGCTGGAATGGGCTACGGCCTCACCTGAGGACCTTCCAGACCCTCTCTATTATCCTTTCCCCTGCCTGTCCAGGGAAACCTCGCTTATCCTTCAATCTCAACTCAAGTGTGGTCTCCTCTGCAAAGCCTGTCTTAACCTCATATGCAGAATCAAGAGCTGCCTATGCTCCTGCCCAACGGTCTTCATCCTTTCAAGCCCTTATCGGTACAATATTTTAATATATGTTCTTCTCTTCCTCATTAGATCATGGACTTCTCAAGGGTGGGGGCCATATCCTGTCCCTAGCCCTGGTGTGTAAGCCTGGGAGCCTGGCACAGAACAGAAGTTATTACTTGGACATGTGCAATAGTATTCAGGGACATCATCTAACTTAGTAGTCACTAGCATCAGGCAGACATGGGTTTGAATCCCAGTCTTACCCTTTATTAATGACACGAATTTGCAACTATTATTTAACTTCTCTTAGCCCAGTCCCATCATCTGTGAACTGAGGGAAAGAACTCTGCCTCCTACAGAGGGGTGCTGTGATCTGTTGCCTGTGAAGCAGCTCACACCAGGGCAAGGACTCAGTAAATGGGGGCTTGTCGAATAAATTGGCCATTTGGGATCTGAGTGAACGAATGAACACTTTCCCTGTGTCTTTAGCAGATTTAATACGTGCTTCCATTTTCTCATTTGCAAGACGGAGGTGACAGTACCGTCACAGGGTTGTTGGGAGGATGAAATGATTAATTCAGGTAGAGTAGTTAGACCAGTGCACATAGTAAGTGCTCAGTATGCGTTAGTATTATTTCCAGGGATGTTCAAGATCCAGGTGAGAACTCCAACAATCAGCTTCCTTCACCCCGGTGGTCACAAGTACCTTGCCCTTGACCAGGACGGACCTGAAGGGCAGAGTGCCCCGCCTTTGCGTCTGCCTTCCCCAGGGGACAACTTCACGTCTCCTGCATCCTCTCTCCACCACCTGCCTCCTCCCTCCGCCCATCAGAGTCCACTGCTCCCAGCTCATTGCTCCTCGCCATCAGCCCAGCTCGCTTGGCAGCCCTGGCACAGCTGATTGGGAATTTGTTTTATTTCTGTGCCTGCCCCCCTTCCTCTCTCCCCTCTGAAAAAGCAATTAAACTTGTGTTTACCAGTGTGGGCAGCTGTAATCTGTCGTTTGCCCATCTTATCCTGTTGAGCTGCCCCACTTCCAGCCTGCTTTGCTTAGGCTGGGGTGAGAGATTTGCATAATCAGTAAAAATGGAACTCAGGAACGAGGAGGTGATTTGGTTTCAGGCCAGCGAGTCATAAGCACAGTTCTGGGCACCTGGATGCACCTAGGCGGGTGGTGGGTGGGTGGTGTCGTCCGTAACTCGGAGGTGCCCTTGCAGGGTCTTGTCTTCCTGATCCTGTTGGGCAGGTCAGAAGCCCTTCTCTGACGGAGCCTGGTCCATCTCTGGAGGCTCAGAGGAGCCAGAGTGTCTGCTGATCACGTCCTTCTCTGCGTACAACGTTCAGTGGCTCCCTAGTGCCCCCGCCGCCACGTTCCCATCTCACCTTGTCCTTTCCCCCTCAGTCCCTCCAAGGGGCTGCTATGGCAGAATCCTACTCTTGCTTAGGATTCCAAGTCCTGGCTATGCCATGGTCCCTGTTTAGGTTTCTCCCAAACCCACCCTGAACAAGGACTTGGTGCAGGGGATTTCAGGAAGCTCAGGGGAGGAATGGGTGAAGCGGGCCAGAGCAGGGAGGAAAGTCCATGAACACTTGGTAGTGAGTGGGTTACAGCTGTGGGCAACGGGGCTCCAGTCCTCTGGAAACTCTCCGCGAGACTGAAGAAAGCACACTTTAGAGCTGTCCCGCCGTGGGCTGAGGAAGCTGGCGTACTTATCCACTGGAGGAGGCTGGTAACCGAGCGTCCCCCATGAACCTCCCTTCCCCATCCATGCCCCACAGAGGCCTCTCCTGCAATGATGCTGGGCTGGACCAGAACGTGACTTGCTTTGGCCCGTGGGACATTACATAGGGGAGGCGAGCAGAGGCTGGATAAGCACTTGCAAATTAGGCTGACCTTCTGCCCTTGTATAAGAAGCCCAGGGTATCCTGACAGAGAGGACGCTGGGAGAAGACTGAGGCACCCCAGCCCACAGCTGCATCTGATTGGCAGACATCTGGGCCCCCCCCGCCAGATGACTGCAACTGCATGAGTGACCCCATGAGAGATGGGCTGGAGAACCTTCTAGCTGAGCCCAGCCCAACTGCAGAATTACCAGCAGATCAATGATTGTTGTGTTAAGACACCATGTTTTTAAATTTATTATTTTATTTTATTTTATTTTATTTTATTTTATTTTATTTTATTTTATTTTATTTTATTTTATTTTATTTTAATTTAATTTAATTTAATTTAATTTTATTTTATTATTTTATTTTGCAGCAATAGATAACTGACACACCCATCAAAACCCCCATCCTTCATTGTGTGAGTTGCTTGAAGGGGCAGCCACTCCCAGACACTCCTGGCTGGCCCTGCACACAGACTCCTGTGGCCAGAGAAAGCCTTTGGGCAGAAAATATGACTTCCAGGTGTGCCAAGGGCCTGGGGCAGAGCCCCGACAGCCTCTACGACAGCCGCCTGGCTGTGAAATGGTCAGGGGCTGCCCTGCAGAAGGCTCCCTCAGAATTCAATTCTGTGAAAAAGGGGACCTGTATTCCCACCACCTGGAATGGGGCCTCGCAGTTCCATCAATATGTGTCGGGCGAATGAATGAATGATGTGCAAGCTGAGTTGAAGCTAAGTAGAAATTAACCGGATGAGGATGGGAAGCAGAAGATTCCCAGGCGGGTAGAGCAGCACCTGCCCAGGCCAGCGTAGCTGGAGACCAGGTGGGGAGTGTGGTAGGAAGTGAGTCCTGGGGAGGCCAGAGAGGACCTTGGAGACCCCAAGATGAGCTGCCCTGCCCACCCCAGAGGGGCGAGTTCGTCAGACTTGCTTTAGAGAAGATCTTGACTGCTCTGTGGAGAGAGGCCTGGAGGTGTCGAGACGGGAGGCAGGAGAGCGTGAGGAGGTCATTGCATGGTCCAGGAGGAAGAGATGGTGCTGAGGAATAGAAGCAGAGCGATCTAAGAGATCTACGGAGGGAAATGGACAGGCCTTGAGTAAAGCAGGGGGGGCTCAACAAGGGTTTGCTTCTGGGCTTCCCGTCCCACCTTCGCTCCTGCCTGCCTTTCTCCCTGACTCACCTTCACTGGGAAGCCTTTCTAACATCCCGCCCCCGGCCACACTGGGGCATCCCCTCCGAGTCCCCAGGATGCTTCTTTCTGACTTCAATTATGATGCATCGCACCATACGGCCAGCTTTTAACGGTGCTGGGCTCATGATAACTCCACAGTAAATAGTACCTTCCTTTGCTCCCTCTCTTCTTTTCTCATTTCTCAGTCCCTCCTTCCCACCTTTCTTTTTCCCTCTCCTCCCCACTTCCTTCTTTTCTTCTCTATTCACTGAATCCGGCTCCCAGGTCCGGATTCACAGTCTTAAACCACCCCTCATGGCAAAGAGGTGATATGGTAAAGGAGAAAGAACACGGCATTTGGGTTCAGGTGGGTCTGAGTCTGGATGCAGCTCAGCTGCTTTACGAGCAGTGACTCCCTGTCTCACTGAGCCTCAGTTTCCTCACCCGTAAGATGGCATATACACCTTACAGGGTTGGCATGTGGGGAGGCTACACTGCAGTGGGTAGCACATCGTAGATCCTCAGCAAGAGACACCTGCTTTCGACTTGACTCCAGCCCTGGGTGGATGGGGCATTTGATGGGACTCTCCTTCCCCTTGTGAAACAAGCAACCTGGTTTCCGGAGGCTGCGGCGCGTCTCCTTGTTAAATGAGGAGCTAGAGTGATTAGGCTGTTCTCTGCGGCCTGGCTTACGGCCCATTTTCAACTCTTTCATTTGTGAAGCCAGTTAGGAGAAAGCAGTCTCTTTTTTTTAATTAAATTGGAAAAATTCTACGGAAACCTTTGAAATGTTCAGAGCGGCAGCTTTTTTAAATAAAAAGGAAGATAAAGGACGCTGTCCCAGTCTTTGGGTCACACAGGAATTGTGTGGCCCCAAACATTGTTTGAAACAACCAGCAGTGTTATCCAGGGACCCGCTTTGTTGTAGAGAGAATCCTAGGGTTTGTAATAAGGGGTTTGCTCTCTGAGTCCTCTCTGGAGAGCACTCTTCCAAGGAGCTGTGCATTTTCTATCCATTAGAGCTTCACTTGTCAAATCAGGGATGTAATAAGACGGGGCTCCGATGCTTCACAGAGCACGTTCTGTGAAGACGATTTGATAAAGTTAAAAGTGTCCTACAAATGTAAGGTATTATTAGTGGTGGCTGCGATGCCCCAAGAGGGGAAGCGATTTTCCCAAGGTCACAGTGAAAGTTGGTGCGAGGAGCCAGAAAAAGCAGCGGAGCCTCTTCGTCCTGAGGGTTGGGACCTTGTCCCATGTTGTTCACATCGTGTCCAGAACGCAGAGAACAGGGCCTGGCACACAGCAAGCGCCCCGAGGTCGTGGAATATTGTTCAATGAACAAATGAATGAACGATGTTGTAATAGTCCCAGGAGCAGAAAGGACCACCGTGACCCAGCCCTATGGGAACTTCCGATCCCATTACGGGTGTCCTGGCTTCTTTGTCTGGTCCTTCCTCTGTCCTCCCACCCCACAGAGCACCTTTACCCCCTCCCTTGTGTCCATCTTTGGGAGACTGTGACTTTATCCCACTACTCTACCTGCCCCGTTTGCCACTTCTCCCACTAAAAGGTGGAGGAGAGATCCCACCCTCTGACTTTATGAGAGATGTGACTTGCGTTGGCCGATAGAATGAGGTGGAAGTGACGGAGCCCAATTCGGAGCTTAGGATTTGAGAAGCCTTGTATAGTTCTGCTTGCTTTCGTCGTCCTCTGTCATCGTCCCAAGAAGAACATGCCTGAGCTACCCCACTGGCCCCAGGAAGACGACGAGAGACACGTAAAGCCTAGTTGCTCTGGTTGGGTCATTCCACGGGAGCCGAGCCCACTGCAGAGCTGCCAGCCAGGCTGCAGATGGGGGAGCTTAGTAAATGCTTTTTGTCACTGATGCCATGCTTAACCCATGCCCCGCCCAAATCCTCCAAGTCTTTCTCAGCCTAGGTCAGTATTTACCTCTTTTTGGAAGCCTTCCCTGATTTCCCCAACCGTCTTACATTCACAAGCGCATTTGTTCATTCATCCACTGAAAGCCCCCTCTTTGTCAGGCCCAGTGCTGGAAGCCAGGAGTCATAGGAAATGTAATGTGGTCCCTTGAGGACCTCCAGTCTCGTGGGGGAGGTGCATGCCGACAGACGGCATTGCTATTCCTCTACTTATTAATGTTCTTAACATATTAGCTAACATTTGCTGAACATTTCCTGTACAAAGAACTTTATATACGTTAGTTCCTGTAATCGTCACAGTAATTCTAGGGGAATACTCTGCAC
Source organism: Cynopterus sphinx (assembly GCA_030015415.1). Taxonomy (NCBI): domain Eukaryota; kingdom Metazoa; phylum Chordata; class Mammalia; order Chiroptera; family Pteropodidae; genus Cynopterus; species Cynopterus sphinx. The sequence continues at coordinate 120,202,432 of CM057387.1, forward strand.
TCATTTTACAGCTGAAGATCCCGGAGCTCAGAGAACTTGGCTTACTTGCCCGATTCTAGCTGAAGTCCATGTGACCCCTGAACCTGCATTTGCTTCTGTGACAAATGTGGTACATGAGTGGCCAGGCATGGTGGCGGTGGCAGGGAGGGTGTGACTAGCCCTGCCTGGGGGTTCCTCCTGAAAGGTGCACAGGAGATACCCAGGTAGAGAAGGGAGGGCTCCGAGGTAGGAGACTCTGCAGATGCAAATGCCTGGAAATATGAGATCAATACTCCAGGATGCTGAGGGAAGTGTGAGCTAGGGACAGAGAGAGCCACCTGCATGCATCACCTGGGCAGCTTGGTAAAGGTAGCTTCCTGGGTCCTCCTCCAGGACGGCTTGGGGTTGACACCAGGTACCTGCAGGTCTGGTTACACTCCCCAGGTACACCTGATGCTCCTCCTGTCTGGCCCAATGCCTTTCTGCTCTCCCTACATCAGCCTTTCCTCTGACCTCCCATGGCTCCATGTTATCCTCCCGCTGCTTGGCACTGATCTGCTCCCTGATTGTGTCCTGTGAGCATCTTATCTGTAGCCAGACTGTGAATGCTTGAGTGCAGCCTGGGAGAATCCCGCCCCCAAGCACTTATACCCAAGATGGGTTGTCCGCCAGATTTGTCAGTTGGTTACGGTGGTCACAAAGTTAGATTTGAAAGACGCTTACGAGAGCCCTCGAATCTGCATAAGCATCACCACCATCACTTAAAAAATACTGTAATCATGGAGCACAACCTTCCCTGTTATTCTGTTAGGTGCATTTTATCAGCAACCCTGAGAGGTGCGTGTTAGTTTCTGCAGCTATGAAATGGGGATGACGAGGCTCAGAGAAGGTGAGTCACTGGCCAAGGCCTCGGGGAGAGTTGGTAAATCAAAGACCAGTGTCTCTTATCCCATTACGTCCCTCCTGAGCGGGGTTCTCAGAGGTGGGGCTTCTGAATAAGGAGCATTCTGAGAAGCCTTCAGGGTCAGGGGGCATCAGCCACGAAACACCTCTCTCTGGGTCAGTGGGTAGCAGAGAGGACACCCAACCAGGGTCCGAACCCTGGCTTCCAGTCCTCCTGGGATCTTGATAAACCCTTCCCTGTTCCTGGCCTTGGTTCCTGAATCTGGGATAAAGAAGGTGACGATTCCATTTTCCATGTTGGTCTCGTAAAGTGCAGAGGCGACCTTCACTCTCCCCAGGAGCATCTGGCAATCAGGGAAGAGGGGTCTATGCTCTCCATCCCTCCACTCCCAGTCCACCCGGGTCCCTGGTCTGACCAGCTCAGGTGGGACATCACCTGCTCGCATTTGCTCCGTCACAAGTGCTGAGCCAGCAACTCTGCCCAGGGCCACACCCCCAGCCCCCCTGCCTGGCTCGCTGTAGCCCTTTGAAAGACAAGGGACTAAAACTGGTGTCAGCAGGCGGCATAGCAAACACTTACATCGTGGGTCAGTAGCCTCTGGGTGAGCCAGGCAGACAAGGTGCAGAGCATCATGGATTATTGTCATTGTCACCTCTGTTTTCTGAACTCCTTTCAGGCATTGACTCAGTTTATCTCTGGGCGTAATCACATTTCCCTCCCTCTCCTGAGAACCAGGCTGCAGGTTCTCTGTCTTCCCTGGCTTGATTCTTGGGCCAAGTCTGGGATGCAAGGTGCTGCCTGCCCCCCTCCCTCCCCCAATCACGATGAGAGGCAGTGGAGGCCTCACCCATCACGCCACTGTAATGGCAACCTCTCCGAACTCCATATCCTCCTTCTCAGCTGTCTCTTTCTCCATAGGATACATTTCATAGATAAATACATTTCATTTAGTTACTTTGCCTATTGTCTGCCTCCTGCACTAGAAGGTCAGGGGTGGGGATCTTTGTCTGCTTTGCTGGCTGCTACATCCCCAGATTCTGGAATAGTGCCTGGCTCTCGGAGGTGCTCAATAACTGTCATTGAATTAATCAATGAATTAATGTGGCTCTGGGGGAAAAGAAGGTGCTGGTGTCTACTAGCCTAAGACTCGCTGAGAAGACAACTCAGGCTCATTAAGTGAGGGAATTGGGAAGAATCTGGGCATGCACAGAGGTCAGCTGCCATCCACAGCAAAAGTTAACGGACGCGGATGTCGAGGGACGATTGTGCATGTCTATCAGCTACCATTAGCACCTTGAGAATGACGTTCATTCTGCCCGAGGTGACCTTTGATGCTCCTGCCCCTCCAGCCCGGGCAGGGAGGGCAGCACCTCTGGCCACCAGACACCCGTGGGTCTCCTCCTGCCTGCTGTATACGAGAGGCTTGAAGAGAAAGTGCCATCTCAGATCCCAATTTTCCTCTCATCAGCCCCGTCTCCTTGGCAGCCAATTAGACCCCTCTTCCCTCCCACCCCTGCTCTCCTCTGAGCCTCTTCATCTGACAGCTTCCAGGGCATGATTACGGAGGCAACTCCCGCACTAGCCATGGTGAAGCGCCTCCAGGACACCGAGGAGGCTGCACTAAAATAGCTTCAGTCCCAGGCTCTGGGTTCTCCTTGGGGAGAGATGTAGATTTGGGAACCAAGGCCAGGAACAGGGAGGGATTTATCAAGACCCCAAGCAGGACCAGAAACCAGGATTCTGATCCTGATTGGGTGTCCTCTCGGTTACCCACTGACCCAGAGAGGTGTTCTGTGGCGGATGCCGCCTGCCCTAAGGCTTCTCAGAATGTTTCTTACTCCGAGGCACCTCCAAAGATTTCTGATTCATTCATTCCCCTTCCTCTGGTCCTCCACAGACGGCCCCAGGGAACTCTTCAGAGAAGCCAGCTTCCCAGGCGACCTTTCCCTCAATGAAGCGTCTGCCGTAGAGCCAGTTAGCAGTGTTCCTTGGAGGGAGGGCTACAGGCCCCCGGTCTCAGGACTGCCCAGAGTGCATGTGACTATGCAGACTCCCAGGCCTTTCCCCAGATCCTCTGGATCAGAATTCTTGGTGGGTGTAATATTCCCTGTGAGGGGGAGAGGGGCCAAGATGACTCACCAGGAGGACCCACAGGACTCAACGTGGAGTTTGGGTCCATGGTTACAGCTTATCACAGCGAAAGGACCAGGAACAAAAGCAGCAAAGGGATAAGGCACATGAGGGTGAAGTGAGGGTGTCTGGAGGAAACCAGATGAAAGCTTCCAAGAGCCCTGTCCCTGAGGAGTCACCCACAAGGTGCTTAATTCCTGCAGGAATGAGTGGTGAGGACACATGTGAAATGTTAAGTACATGGGATGCTCATCACGCTTGGTGACCAGGGTTTGTGCTGGGGGCTCGTCACGCAGGCACCTCTGGCTGGCATGTTTCAGCATTCCAGACCCTCCAGAGGGACAAAGCACATTGTTTGCACAAACAATGCAAGCACTGGGTGTTGGGAGCCCTCCCCCAACCCGAGTCCCCAGGTGTCAGGCGAGGGCCAACCCTGCAAGCCAGCCTTTCAAAGAAGGGCAGTCTGAGGCCTGCTATGCTAATGCCGTCTGCACCACCCACTTCCTCCCAAGGGATTCGGATGCGCTGGAAAGTCTGAGACTTGCTGGTGTGGTAGATAAAGCTGGGTCCATCGACTTCATCTCTGGTTACTGTGTGACTCATGATAAGTTACATGATCACACTGAATCTGACGTCTCCATTTGCAACAGCGAGGCTACGTTTCCTCCCAGGGAGGTTCAATCCACATCTTAGGTAACCTCCTTCTTCGCAAAGGTGAAAGGGGGAGGTCCCTCTTTTAAGGGGTCCTGCCATGTCTAGGCTGCTGGGGCAGAATTCGACCTTGGCAGCAGTGTAGTGAGGGGAAAAGAAGGAAGTAACAGGGGGTGACACTTCTTTGAATGCATGAGGCTTTGACTCCAAAATTGCCCCTTTAGTGCTCTCCTTGGGGAACCCCACACTCAGAGCCCAAGTTTCCCTTTGCATGGCTCGGGCACGCCAGTGGGAGGGGAGGCGGGGCTAGGCCTAGGTCCTGCCCCTGAGGATGGAAAGCTACCCAGAGGTCAGCATCTTGGCACACTAAGAGGGAAGCCCTTGCCCTGCCATCGATGGGCCCTGAGACCTTGGACAAATCACGTCTCCTCCTTGAGGCCGAGTTGCTTCCTCTTTAACATGGGGCCCTCTGCCTAAGATTTAGAGAAAGTTTGTAAAGATGAACAGTGATAATGACAACATTTATTTAAAAGAATAATGGGTAGTTTTGAGAGAGCTTTGTAAATGTCACAGGTGCATTATGAAAGTGCATCTCTGCAGGTTCCTCCTCCCAGGCGCCCTAGGCAGTGTGGACCCCAATCTTCCCCACCAGGGAAGCCCAGGAAAGTGTCGATGAGCAGATTTCCAGCAACTCGCCTTCCGCCCAGGGGGTAGGAAAGAACGCTTTGTTGAGATTTAGGGCTGGCTCTCTCACCAGTTTGCCCACCGACCTGGCAAAACAGGAACAGCAATTCTCCTGCTGGTCACCTTCCCACCACCGCAGGCCCTTTCCTTTATCATCCTGCTCCAGAATTGCCCTCAAGACATGTCTGTGCTGAAGCCCTCGGACCAGCAATCCCCTGAGGGACAGTCCAAAGGAGAGAGGGAAACACACTCTCAGACAGGCCTTCTTGAAGATTCAAGGGGCGCACAGCGGAGCCACGGCTCCGAGATGTCCCGCTGTAGGGAAATTGTCTGAAGCTCCTATGCTCGCGGACCTCCTATGGGTAGAAGGCCCATCAATATGCTGCAGAAGAGTCCACGGCATTCTCCTGGTTGTTGTCAAGCCAAGAGGACACAGAGAAGCTGGGTCCCAGTTATCCCCACCAGAAACGGCTCCACCAACTCCCCAGGTCAACAGGTCCAGCCCCCCGACTTCACCTCTGGCCTCAGTCCTCCTTGGTCGACGATCTTTGAGGCTGGAATTATAGTTATTGGCTCTGGCTCCTCCAGCTGTCCTTTTGTTCTCAGACGCCTGAAAGTCCCAGAAATTGCTGCTTGAAGTACAATTCAGAGGACGTGATAAACCAGGTTAATTTTCGGGCCCATGGAAATGAGCAGTAGCCCTCCCTAGCGGGTTGGGTGGATAAATGAGTTAATTTTGTCCAAGCTACAAGTGTCTTGGGGACTTTGGTGCTGAGGGCGCACACATGCATCGGGGGGAGTGGGATGGGCTTGGAAAGTGCTTTGGGGCCTGTGGGGATCCGAGGAAGGAGAGCTGCATAGTCAGCACAGCAATTAATGGTGCTAATAGTGGCTGAGGGGTCAGTGCCAGCCAGAGAGCCTGGCAGGTGGCTGGCTGTTCCCTGGAAACCCCATGTTGGCAGCTGTACCGGTGGGAGCATGGGTGGGGGAGTGGCAGGGGAGTGATCGAGGACCTTGATTCCTCGTCCTGAGGCTGGGCAAGGCGGTCTGAGGCAACAGGGGCAAGGAGAGGTGTCCCTTCACGTAGTCCAAAGACAGGGCTTTTGAGGCAGGCAGCACTGGCTGAACCTTGGCTGAGCCCTAGATGAGCTCTGTGTCATTGGACAGGTAGGTCCCTTGCCTCTCTGAACCTCAGATTTCTCATCTGCAAATAGGACAATAACCCCCTCCCCCTGCACTCAGAGTAATGAATGACAGAAACTAGGAATATAGGGCACATAATAGGTATTCTGTCACTTCTCTCCACTTCCTTGGTGAAGCTTAGAGGGACTGGCAGAGGCTTTTTTATTTTATTTTTTTTTAACGTTGAATTGAAGTATAACATACCCACAGAAAAATGCATAAATCTTTTTTATTCGTTTTTTAATTTAAAATTCATTTCAACTCTTCTGGGGCTGAAAATGTTACAAAACCTTAAAATAAACCTGAAATGTCTTGCTTTCATTGTTTTTTTTTTTTATAGCATTAAAAAAGTTATTTTGAAATAATTTAAGACACGAGACGTTGCAAAAACAGTACAGTTCCCAGGTACCTTTTACCCAGCATTCCCTAATGACATTTTACATAACCACAAAACACTGTCACAACCAGAAAGTTGACATTGGTACAATATTATTAACTAAACTAAAAAGTGCATACATCTTAATTGTACAGCTCAGTGGATTTCCATAAAATAAATGCAGCTCTGCAGCTAGCGCCCAGATGAAGAATGAGAAGGACCAGCATCCCAGAAGCGCCTCTGTGCCCCCCCCAGTCAATACCCACCCACCCCCCACCCCGACAGCCGTGATGGGGCCTGACTTCCAGTAGCATAAACTCACAGGCCTGTGTGTGAACGTCGTATGCGCAGAAGCACACAGTAGGTGCTCCTTGTGCCTGCATCTTCCACTCCCCCTCTCGCCTGGGGTTCATCCACACTGTGGGGTGTAGTGGCATCTGGCTCATGCCCACAGCTGCGTAGGCAGAGTGTTGTAAAGGGCTCAACCCTGCGTGATCATGGGACAGAGCCCTGATGGCTTTTCCCCAGGGAGGTCCTTTGGGGTCCTACTCTGGGGCAGCCAGAGGAATGGCCTTATGGTCTCTCAGTCTGAGGAACATTATTATGGGGTGAGATTGGGGTGAGATGTGCCCCCCCCCCAAGATTTATACGTTGCAGTCCTAACTCCTAGAACTTCAGAATGTGCCTGCATTTGAAGATAGTCTTTAAAGAGGCAATTAAGTTAAAATGAGGTCATTAGGCCGGGCCCAATGCAATGTGACTGGTGTCCTTATGAGAAGAGATTAGGACACAGACACGCACAGAGGGAAGCCCACGTGAAGACACAGAGGCTGGGAGGACGTCTGTCAGAGATGTGTGGCTTGTGCTTGGGAGCAGGGCTAGGGCTAATTTAGCTGAAACGAAGCATTTGTTAAAGATGCTAATTAGAAAAAAGGCTGGGAATGATAGGGAGGAGGCACGTGTGGTCCGAGCAGGACCTTGTTCCCTGTTCTACACTTCACTGAGAAAGCTTGCTTTGCATCTCTTTCTCCGGTACATCAGTCAGCTATTGCTGTGTAACAAACCACCCCAAACCTCAGTGCCATTAACAAGCACTTATTTCTTACTCATGGTCCACTGGGCTTCAGCTGATCCAGGCGGGACTGGCCCAGGTCAACTCCCCACATCTCTCATCCTCTTTGGACCTGGCTACCCAGGCATGTTCTCACGGTGGTGGCTGATGGGCCAGTGGGGAAGTCTAATGGGCAAACATATTTAAAGCCCCCGTTCACAGTGGGTTCACTACCACCCCATTGGCCAAAGCAAGTCACGTGGTCATGTCCAGCATCAATGGGGCATGGGAGGGGAGATGGGAGGGAGCGTGAGAATATTTGCTATGCAACCGTCTATTCTACTAATTCAATACGCTTTATATGAAAAAAGGATATTTTTTCCCTTTTAAAATACTCAAAACCACTGTCTGGGTGACAGCGTTCAACAAATCTCTCTGGAGCATCCATCATCTTGGGGCCTTAGTCTGCACCTGGAATGTCCCCTAGCGACCTGTAGCTGCCATGCGTTCAACACAGCCTGCCTCACCCTGGGCTCCCGACTCTCTCACTGTTTCTCCCTGGCAGAGGAGGGTATGGCGAGGCCTGACCTGGACCTGGGCAATGAACCTCATTCATTCCCTCACCTGTTGTTAGGAGAGAGAACTTCTTAGCAAGCCCTAGGGGCTGAGTCGTGGTTCTGCCACTTAGTGGCTCTGTGGCCTTGAGACAGTTCCTTAACTGCTTCCAGCCTCAGTTTTACTGTGTGTAAAATGGGCACAATCGCGGAGATTTCTCGTGGAGTTCTCGTGAGGGTCAAGTGAGAATAAGCTTGTAAGAGCGCCCTAAGCCTTTGCTGTTGTCATGCCAGGGGCTTGCTAGGCATGAGGATGTAGGAGCTACACCCTCCGAAGACCCACCATACCTGTGAGCCCAGGGAGAAATAAATTCTGTGACGTCGACATTCAGCCACCAAGCAAACTGGTTCCCAGGGGGCTGCCCAATCACTCCCTGTCCTCTTAGTCCAGACCGCTGACCCCAGAGCACCCTGACTGGGTGAGCCACTGCGGAAGATGCCTTTCCATGGATGCTGGCCATCCGTCCCAGGGCAGAACCTCGAGTGTCATGTTCACTTTTGGAGTGGCCCCTCACTGTAGACAGGGACCATCTGGCCCCGGCTTAGGAGGAGGAAAGCTGCCCGGGGCTACCTGGCACACACCTGCGCGCCGCAGGCAACGTGGCCCGCGTGCCGGGGTGGGCGGCAGATCCACGTGCCCGGCGTGGCCCCAGCCTGCTGGCGCACTGCAGTAAAGCCGCCTTCGACTTAATATATGCTAATTAGATTTTAATGGGATTCAGATTTCCAACAGTAGTGCAGTGTTAGCCGTGGTAAGTTATAATCATATCTAATTGGTAATTCTAACATAACAAATTTCTTGGATAAATTATTCTTAGTTAATAGTCCCCCAGGAACAACCTGAACGCACACACACGCACACGTACTCTCTCTCTCTCACATTCACATTCACACACACATATATTTTAGGGGAAACTGAGAAAAAAGAACAAGGTGGCAGCGTGCTCGCAGCAAGGCAGAGCTGTTATTGAAAACCTGGACTCTTCCAGGACCTTGGCCGGAGCCTCTAGTGACAGCCTTTGGCGTGGTTAGAACCCAGAACAGAGTTCAGGGCCACTGAAGGCTGAGGTGGGGCTGTGTGCGCAAGGCAAGGCCGTTGTCTTTGAGGGTCGGGTCGTAGGGTCGGGTCCCGCCTCTGGTGTCTGGCTCCCAACCCCAGGAGGTGGCAGAAGGAGAGTCACCATGCTCAGGCCTTCGTCCCTACTCAGGGCATGGACCCTATCCCTAGGCAAGGCTGGCCCTGGCCATAGAAGCTTCTTTCCCTCCCTGCCAGATTGGTGGGCCCTGGAATTTTCCCCAGCACAGATTCCAAAATCCCAGCACAGATTCCAAAACTCCGAAGGGGTGAAAGGGGAACCCGCAGGCTGAGTTTACACCCTCAGACAACTAACTGAGCGTATTTCCAGTAAAAGAGTGGGGGGTCAGCCAACCCAGCTTTGGGTCATCGCGTTGCCAGAAACTTTCTGTAACCCCGGGGGAGCCGCTCAGGGCCTCCGCTCTCACCACGGCAGGGTTGGGACAGCATTTCCTTCTGCTTCAGCAGGAAGGAAGAGGCCTTTTCTCCCAGGTGGGCATCGGGGACACAACTTCCTCAGCACGCACAGGCTCTGGAGTGGCACTCGCTGCACAAGCCTGGCCCGGCCTCCGCAAGCTGTGCTCTCTCTTTTTTCTGGAGAGTCATTCTCTGTCGCAGGAGGCTGCCCCTGGCCACAGGAGAGCATGGCCCTCTGGCTGGCCTGCGTGCATGCCCCTGCTGGCAGCATCTTAAGGCCTGTGCCCGCGGCGGGTGGAAGGTGTGGTGGCCGTGTCGTCTCACTTAGTGGAAGCAGAAGGGTAGGAGACTCGTGGAAAGAGCATGGGTTTTGCGGCGGGGTCCCTGCTTACCCACAGCTGTGTGATTCTGGGCGAGTCCCTTCTTTCTCCCTCTTGGGGTTCACGTCTCGTTTTATTTATTAAATGAGCACAGTAGCCCCTCTCGTAGACAGCAGGTGTGCGGACCGATCGAAGCCACCTTTCAAAGAATCGAAGTTCAGAAACCTAAGCTTCTCTCGCCTTTGTCCTGTCCCTCCCTGCCGTGGCCCTCCTTTGAGGCCGGGATAATGAAGATGCATGGAGCGATCTGTGGATGGAGGAGGGAGATTTATGTCAGCATCTGGCGAGTAATAATGACGGGCGATATTTGCTGAGCACATACTCTATGTCAAACCTTTTTCTCAGCACTTTCTACGCACGCGCTTATTCAGCCCTAGGAGGGGGGTATGATTATTAGCCTCATGACAGAGACAGGCCACTTTCGCTCAGAGAGGTTGTGTAAATGGCCTGAGGTCACACAACAGGTCAACAGCCAAGCGTGAATTTGAACCCGGGGGAGTTTGGCTCTAGAGCGTCCTTCCCTAACAACTGTACGGTGCTCCCTCCTGAACTGACCAGCTTGAGGTCGTTAGGAGATTTAAGGGAACCATCTGCCTTGGTGGAGCTTCTGGGGAGCAGAGCAGAAAAGGAAAGAGTGCTTACTGAGTTCTGGGTCTGCCCACCTGCGGAGGCAAAATTACCCGGTGCTTGGAGCCTTGCTTGCTGTGTGACGTCTGCAGGTTGCATGACCTCTCTGGGTCTCTGTTTCCTGACGGGTCAAATGGAGCTCCTGGTTCTGAAACTCGAACAGGATCGTGCCTGACACATGGAGAATGTCCGGTATGTGGTAAATTCCTAAATATAGGGATGTTTGCATCTATGTAAGTTCTGGCACATGGAAGTACTGATATTTAATTTGTTACCTGCATCCTGTAAGTTAAACCTGATTATCCCCATTTTATAGCTGGAAAAACTGAGTTCAGAGAGGTCACGAAATTTGCCCAGGATCCCTCGTGGGAATGTAGCAAAGAAGCATCTGGAGCCCTCAAGACTTTCGACCCCAAAGCCGTTCAGAATTCAGGCTGTCATGGTCGCTGGGGTGAGCGTGAGAGCTGTCCTCTGCGGCTCAGTGGCTTCACCCAGGACCCCCCCCCCCCAACCACCTGCCTTTCAGCCCTGCTGAGTTCTCCGTCATCGTTACGCCCTTTTCCGCGTGGGTGACATCCACACGCCGGCCTGAGCTCAGGGCAGGCTAAGGGCCTTCCAGGACTGGGCTTGGTCTGGCCTCCGGGGTCATGAACTGGTCTGTTAGGCCCTGGGACGTAGGGCTCACTGGATGTCCTCTCTCTCCTCCTGTCTCCCCACACCCCACTCTTTGGTTTCCAGCAGCCCCACCCCTCTACCCCAAGGGCCCCCTCCCTTTTTGTAGGATCTCAGAGTGAGCCATGGGGACCAAGGGAGACCAAAAGACTCAGCCTAGCAGATGCTGCCCTTGCCCCACTCCTGTCACCAAGGCCCTCTGGGGGCCACCTACAGTTTACTAGCCTATGGCTCCCTTGTCCAGCACCTGTGCCTCTCTACAGGGACGTTTTCTGGCTGCAGGAGTGTGACCAGCCTTCAGCGGGTCAGGCCAGAGGTGCTGGGGTAAATGCTTGGGTATTCAATGGGTAACTATTCCAGCTTCCTTGCCTCTTAGTGGGGCCAGTCTGAGGTCCGGGATGTGTGCGAGCAGAATCGCTAGGGTCCCATCAGGTTCAAGGTGCAGTTAGTTGCCCAGGCTGGTAAGTGGCTCATGAGCCACTTCGGGTGGGCATTCCTCCCTTCCCCATCAGAGAGCCTGTTTCTCTTCCCAAATAGACTACGTGTGCCTAATCCTTGCCTCCGGGTCTGCTTTTGGGGGAACCTAAATTAAGACCCCAGACCCCCCAGCCACGTCAAGCATTGGGTTGTCTGTGTTTGGTGCAAGAGAAAGATGGCGAGCTCTTTACTCAGGCAGATGTCGGCTCAGGTCTCAGAGCTGTGCCCGTGAGCTGTGTGACCTTAGGCAAACGACGTGCCTCTCTGGATCTCTGCTTGCTCGTCTGTAGCACATGGAACGTCTGTCCATCGAGCCAGGGAGACGGAATGCCTGACGGTCAGTGCTTAATGAATGCTGCTTGTCCTCAAGGCAGATGGTCCCAAACCAGCGTCTCCCTTGAGCTCCAGACCCACTGGGCACTGCCATTTTGCTCAGCATCAAACATATCCGTCCTGCGCTCTCATTCCTGAGTCTCCGGCTACGTAGGCCAGGGCCCTCTGCCGTGTTTTCACCACTCCCTCGCCCTCCTGTCACATAGCTGCATTCCTGGAGGACTGGGGACCGCCTCTGAACCTGAGTTCTTCCAACCCCACTGCTGGCCCTGCTCCGTGGGATCAGACTCGGCTTCTACTTTGCTGCAGCCGCAGGTTGTACCTAGGCAAGTCACGTCACCCCTCTGAGCTTCATCTCCTCATTTGGAAAGCAGGGGGCAAGGTTAGTTTAGGGGCTGAAGTGTCCAGTACAATGTGTGGCCAATAATCAGAGCTGGGCACACATTAGGACCTTCTTCTCCAGCCAGCCCGTGCCATTGGAACCAGGATCTTGTTAAAATGCAGGTTCTGATCCAGCAGGTGTGGGGTGGGGCCTCAGGTTCTGCATTTGTGTCACGTTCCCAGGGGATGCTGGGACCACACTCTGAGAAGAGGCTCTAGAACTGCCTTCCCTGCTTCCGAGCATCCTCTGTGGTTCTGACGTTCTCTCCTGAAGCTGTTGGTCGTTCCCTACCGCATGGTAAGAAAAACAACAGCTAACACTTAGGGAACACTTACCATGCGCCAGGCACTGTTCTCCGGGCGTGCCAGATCTTCACTCAGCTAATCCTCTGAGAGGAACACCAGCAGGGCACAGAGAGGGTCAGCGAAGTGCCCAAGTCACAGCGATAACAAGTGATGGAGCCAGATGTCAGACCTGAGGCTGTGGGCTTGACCTTGGCGGCTCTGCTGGCTCCTCTTTCAGAAGTTCCAGCCCCTCAGCCTGGGATTCAAGGGACGCGAGGAAGGACTGTCCCTGTGGTCCCTGAAGGAAGGTCCCTAGGAGAGATGGAGTTTGAGAAGGTGGGATGGGGGCACCAGTTTAGGAAAGGACTTCTCTAACGTACTTGTTTCTATGGCCCTGGGAACTCAAGGATCAATAGAATCAGAAGCCAGGGGAATGGGCTGGGAGGGCAGATGCCTGGGCTAAGAGGAGAGGGAAGAGGGGAGCAGAACGGAGGGGAGGCAGGCCCGGCGGCTGCCCTGGGAGGCTCTGCCACAGCGTCCAGCGCAGCCGGCGGCCCAGGCTCTGCTGTGTGTGCTGACATTCAGGCCTGTCGCTGATGATTGGACCCATTTTAGAAAAATGCATATATTTTGCACATCTATTTCCTTCCACCCATCACTCAGGGCTGTTGTTCCCTGGAGGAGGCCAAGGGTGCAATCACTGCCATAACAGCTTAAGTGCCTTTCGGAGACGCCCGGCTCTGGTCTGATCTGCGGCTCCACCCCCGCAGCTGGGCCTGCAGGGCCCGTCTCTCCGGCTTCACCTCAGTCTCTGCCTCGTCTCTCTCTTTTTCTCTCCGTGCTGTCTCTCTGGGTCTCACGCTCTTTGTCTCTCTGTCTAGACTGGCTTTTCTCGGTCTCTCTCTCTATCCCTTTTTTTTTTCTCTGTCTCTCTCTCATCGTCTCTCCCATTCCTTTCTGTCTCTGTCTCTCTTCGTGTCTCTGTCTCTCTTTGTTCCTGCCTCTGTCTCTGTCGCTCTCTGTCTCTGTGTGTCTTTCTGTCTCTGTGTCTCTATCTGTGTTTCTCTGTCTTTGTATCTCTGTCTCTCTGCCTTTATCTTTGTCTCTCCCCTCCCTCTGAATGTGTGTTTCTCTGTCCCTTTTCTATCTCTTACCTCATTTCCATTCACTCACCCCTCGTTCAGGCCTGATAGTGGTCCCTCTGTTTTGAGGGGGTCAGACTGGACTGGAGAGTTCTTCCCCAGAATTCCTCTCCCGAGTGACCCAGTCACTGTCCCCCCCACCCTCCATCTTCAAATCCCTCCAAGGAGCCTCCTGTCTCCCAGGATGTCTGATCTTGGGGTGAACTCGATTCATAGGGCCCCAAACGGCCTTCACTAGCTGACCTTCTCCTTTCTCCCTCTCTCACTCCCTTCCCCCTCTCCAAGCCAGCCCCTTCTCAGTCCCCTCCCCTCTCTTTCCAGATCCTCCCTTCCATCCTCCCCTCTGACTTGCCTTCTCAGTGCTCAGGACCATGGCCTTCTCCTTGAGTCTCTTTTTTATTTTCCCACCTACCCTGCCCCTGCTCTGGAAACAAACTGGGTGAGCATCCAGATTTGGGGGCTGCCTGGGGCTGTCAGCTCCCCTGCAGGGACCTTGGTTTGGGTTTTGTTTTCCCAGCTCTGTGCACCCTCGGGCATTTCATAAAACCCACAGCCTTTCTGAATCGGCGGGGGCTGGGCCCCTGACTTGGTGAGGCAGCAGAGCCTGTGTAGGAGCCACAAATCACTGCTCCACGTCTTCCCACAGACAAGGTCACAGCAACCCTGGGTGAAACTGGATGCTGGCATTACTGTTGCCCGTGACATAGGTGTGTTCCCAGATCCTCTCCTTCTTGGCCAACAGCCAGGTGAGGGGAGAGGCAGGAGGGGTGAACGTCTCCATTCATGGAGGCCAGTGGGGGCAGAAGAACCATATGACTCCCCTCAGGGGTGCTGTGGGGCCCCAAGACTAAGGAAAAGGTGGCCACCCCAGCCATCACCTCTTTTGCAGGTTCTTGGGCAAAGGGGCACCAACAAAGCTGGCGCAGACCCTCCTCTCCAGGAGGGGCATCCCTGGAATGAATGGCATGTATCTCCCCCTCTTCCTGTGACCTGAGTGATGGGGTTCCTTAGTTGTTCAGAGCTCGAGAGCCCAGGCCAGAGAAGGGTGCCATCTAGTAGCCGCCATACACAAGACTGCTAGGTGGCAGCTGTGGGCACTCCTCATGGGTGAGTGCAACTCTGAGAGCTCCACGGACCCGGAGGAGGTGGACTTACACCACGGCCAGTCCTCTGGGGGTGGGGGTGGCCCCCTTGAGGTCCAGTAAGGATCTCCGCCTCTGCCCAGGCAACTGAACGCAAGGACACGATGGCACAGTGGCCCAGAGTGGCCATTGACCAGCCCCAACTATCTCTGCAAAGCCAGAGCATCACGAGGGGTAGGGTGTCTGCAGATGGTGGACGGGGACCAGGACTCACTTGTGGTCGGGAATAGTCACAGGCAGAGATGGAGCCTCCGTGGGACGAGGACTCAGTTGTGGTCAGGCTCAAACCAGCAGCCGTGTCTCTGCTGGTCTGCCTTTTGCGAGACAGGATGTGCCTCAGGTGACAATGCAAACTGAACCAGAACTTGAGGCCTTCTCCCTCCCAGTGACTGTAGCGTTGGGGCTGGTGCCTGAGAGACAGACAGCTGAGGTTCTGGGCTGACCTGGGTCCTAACTGTGAAGGCGGCAAAATGACTTACCCTTTAAGGCCTGGCTGCAGTGCCAACACCTCCTAGAAGCTTCCCCTGATTTCCCCTGAGAAAACAGTCATCCCTTCTGTGACCCCACTGTGCGCTCTCCTACTTTTATTCCAATATCTGTTACATAGAATCTCAGTTCTTTCTTCCCTCCAGTGTGTCATTCCAGATGGATCTGGGCCTCGTCCATGGCAGGTTCTGCCCCACCTGTTTCCGTGCCTCCCTGCCTCGCACAGGGCCAGGCTGGAAGGACATGCGGAGTGTGTCAGATGAGTGAACGAGCAAGTGGACGAGTAAACGAAGAATCCATCTCCCTCTCAGCTGGGCTCTGTTTGACTCACCCCCTTCCCCTCAATCCTAGGTTGAATAAACCCTATTTTCCAGCCTATTTTTGGACACAGAGTCCTCAAATACAGAGCCAAAAGCAGACGGTCACCTCATCCCCTATGACACTCAGCTGGCTCCCTCCAGGTGCGTCCCTTGCCACTTAATGTGGTCCATCCACTTGCTGCTGAGATATTAATGCACTTTAGGGGTCAGTGGAACACACTGACTGCACTGTTAATAGGGTAAAGCAATTCCAATTTCATGCCTACATGGGCTTCCTTCTATTAAGGCAGAGAGGGAACAAATCTTTTTTTATTCCTTCCAGAAAGCAGGCAAAAGCGTTGTGCCCAAGAGGCTTTGGTGGGATTGCTGGCAGGCAGCAGACGGGGCAGGAGGAAGGACGTAAGGTGAGGAGGCGGGTGGTACGATGGGGTTGTCGTTTGCTGATCTGGCCTGGATGTTTATGCTGATGACTATCGGGGAGCCTTCAATACTTGAAAATCATCTGCTGCAGTGTTGCTGTTAGCTTGCGAAATGTGAAAACACAAATATTTATTGAATGTATGGATCATTTATTTGTTATGTTTTTACAAGAGAAATTGCTGTGAGCAGTCATTTGAGCTCCCTGGTTTGAACGAGAGTATGTGACGTGGTGGATGGGAAACTAAGATTCTAGAACATCGAGTTCAGAAGGTAGGGCTCTTGTAGATTACAAAATAAAATAAAAAAAATTAAATTTAAATTAAATTAAATTTAATTTAATTTAAAAGACCCTAATTCTGCCTCCTCCTGTACCCACACTTTATACAATGTGACTTTGCAGATGTTCTCATCAAAGAGTGCAATCCATTTCTCTACCCCTTGGATCTGGACTGACCTCGTGGCTTCCACTGACCAAAAAATTGTAGCAGAAGTGCAAGTTCCCTGAGGCCATAAGAAATTTTGGGTGCTTGGGCTCTCTCTCTTGCTGTTCCATCTTCACCAAGCTCATCTGCCGGAAAACAAGAGACTCTCTGGGGCTGAACTGAGTCATCTCAGCTAAGGCCACCCTAGACCAGCCAGTCCCCACTGTAGATGCAAGAAGGAGCCCAGCCTCGATCAGCAAAACCTGGCCCAGATCAGCCGCCTAATGAGAAATCATAAATAGCTGATGTTTTAAACGACCCCACTGTGGTGGTTTTCACCGTCCAGCGTCATCGTGGCAATAGATGACGGCTGCGAGGACCATATGACTGTTCCTGTTTAATCGGCAGCTTTCATCTCACTGCTTGACCCATGGTGAACGGTAATAAGTATTTATTGAGTGTGCTAATGTGCTTTTGCAAGCCCTGATGTTACGACTTGTCCTTCCTCCCAGCCTTTGCTCATACCCTTCTCTCTGTCCAGAATCCTCTTCCCCATTTTATTACCTGGGCAGCCTCTCTTTTTCTATCAAAGCTCTGTCCGTATGTAATCTGTTCTCCTTGGCTTCCTTTGACTCACCCCTTCCACCCCAGCAGAACGAATCTCTCCCATTTCAATCTTCCAGAGCACTGGGGAGGTCTTGTGCTGAGCATTATCACAGTTTCAGGTTTCTTGGTTACTTGGGTGAAATTTCTCTCATCACTGGAATGTTGAACTCCTTCACAATGGAGAGCAAGTCCTACTCATCTCGGCAGCCTGGGCGCCTAACACAGGGCCTTGGGAGGTGCTGATTCATTCATTCATTCATTCACTCATTCATTCACTCATTCACTCAATAAATAGTTGTTGAGCACCTGCTGTGTGCCAGGCTTGGGCCTAAGCACTGAGGACACAAACGTGATACAGATGTGGTCCCCACACTCATAGGCCGACATTCTGGCCAAGGGTAGGAGAAAGATCGTCAATAAAGAAATAAGTAAACAGGAAAAGCATCTGGTAGTGATATGTGTTATTCAGAGAAAGGAATTAAATGTGGCATGATGGAGAGGGGCACGGTGGTCAGGTAGGTCCTTCTAAGGAGGTGGGAGTCAAGCTGCCATCGAAATGGCCAGAAGAGGTCAGCCCCACAAAGGTCAAGGGGAAGAGAATTTTAGGCAGAGGGAACAGGCAGGGCAAAGGCTCTGAATAGGAATGAGTTTGAAGAGTTTGGGGAATGAAAAGATGAGTGTGAATAAAGGATGAGGGGAGAGAGGAGGAGGAGGAGGGGAGAGAGAGAGAGAGAGAGAGAGAGAGAGCAGCAGAGAGTCAGCTGGCTGCGTCACATCGTGTCTGACTTGGAAAGGGTTTGGATTTATTTCCCGTGTGATGCTGTCGTAGTCTGTTTGGGCTACTACAACGAAATACCACAGACTTGGTGGCTTATAAACAGCGGACATTTATTTCTCACAGTCCTGGAGGTGAGACGTTCAAGATCATGGCTCCAGCATGTTCAAGTCTGGTGAGGCCCCTTGTCCAGGTTGCAGATTTCCAACTTCTTGCTGTGTCCTAACATGGTGAAGGGGGTGAGGGAGCTTCCCTGGGGTCCCTTTCATAAGGGCACAAATCCCATTCATGACGGCTCCACCCTCATGACCGCAGCACCCCTCAGAAACCCCACCTCCTACCACCATCATGTTGGGAATTAGGTTTCAACATATGAATTTGGGAAAACACAGTCATTCCATCTATAGTATATGGTAAACCACTGGAAGGTTCCAAGTCGGAGGGCACCATGAATGATTTATGTTTACAAGGGTTCCTCTGGCTACAATGGGGAGATCAGACAGGGAGTGGGGGCCAAGAGGGTGATCTGAAGAGCAGACAGGAGGCTTAGCCCGTTTTCCAGATGAGACGTAGCCTTGTATAGGGAGGCGGCAGTGGACAAGGAGAGAAGTGAGTGAATTCAGGATGAGTTTTGAGAGTCGAGTCAACAAGCCGTGGAATTGGATGTGGAGAGAGGAAGGGAAGAGATGAATCAAAGATAACAGCTAAGTGCTTGACCCCGCCCGTGGTACCATTTCCTGAGAGAGGGGAAGGAGCATGTCTTGGAAGAAAAAAATCAAAAGTTGGGCGTCAGCCACATGAAGTTGGAAATGCATATTTGGACATTCCATGGGAGAGGGGAATAGCCCTAGGGATGAAGACCTGAGTCTGGAATTCCAGACAAGTCAGGGAGTCAGAGATTTGAGCGTCAAGCGGGAAATTAATTGAATTGGTCGTCCAGGTCCTGACTCGGCTAGAGGCAAAGAGGCTGTGATGAAAGCAAGGGGACAGAGCCACTGCTCAATGCCCAGCCCGGTGAGTCTGGAGCTTGGAGTTTTTGCAGGGACGGGTTCCGAGTCCCCAGGACATTTGAACGGCCCGGGAGAGGCACAAAGGGCTCAGTGAGGTCACGTTTCTCCTGCACTGGAGGGGAGGAGAAGCCCACGTCACTCTGATCCAACAGAGGCGGGTGAGGACCCTTGCTGGTGATGGGGCCTCCCAGCCCTCCCTCCTCCGGCTCCTCTGGCCTCTGCTTCCAATGCTCTGTGTTCATCACTCCATTTCCTGTTCCAGGCTACACAGGAGACTCCTTCCCAACCTCTCCTGCACTGAGGTTAGGGCCATACGACTATTTCTGGCCGATGGAATTTGGGCAGAGATGGTCTACGCCACCAGCAGACTTGGCCTTTCAAAGCATCCTGTGTCACTGTATGAACGTCCTACTGAGGCTGTAACAAACTACCATCAACTTAGGGACTTAAAGCAATGCGAATTAATTTTCTTACAGTCCTAGCGGTTCGAAGTCCGAAATGAATCTTACGATGCTAAAGGTGTTGGCTAGGCCGCTTCCTTCTGGAGGCCGTCGGAGGAATCTGCTTGCTTACCTCTTTCAGCTTCTAGATGTGGCCTACCCTCCTTGGCCATGGTCCCCGCCTTGCATCACCCCAATCTCTTGCGTTTATCATCACATCTCCTTTTATCGCCTTCTCGTTTCACTCTAAAGACTCTCGTGATCACGTGGGGCCCATGTGGATCACACAGACGATTTTCCCGTCTCCAGATCCTTAAATTAATCACATCAGCAAAATCTTTTTTGCTACATAAGGCGACATCACAGATTCTGGGGCCTGGGAAGTGAGCTTCTTTGGAGGGCCATTATTCTGTCTACTGTAGTGGTCCTCCAGCTCCATCTCCCCCTGCCTAGGAGATTCTGGAGACTACATGTTCCAGTTGGCATAGCTACGAGAGGAAAGATGACTGCCCAAACTGCTTTGGGGTTTTCGTGGCCCCTAATACATTTGTACTGTGTCAAGGCAACAAGACTCTAGAGTTAATGTGTTGCTGCAGCACAGCCTATCCCATCTAGACTAGTATGATCTTCCATGGGGTCTCCTGGGTCACTGTCCAGTTTTGGCCACAGGGACTCTTAGTCCTCCCAGGGACTCTTAGTCCTTCCCTCTGAGCTGGTAACAGAACGGCATGGGGATCTTCTAGGGCTGAGTAGAAAGCTCTGTGACCTCTACCGCTGACTTATGTGTGTTGGACCTTGATTGAAGCTTTAACTGTGCTTGCATGGTTTGGGGCTTTTCATGAGCTTTGATGATCTACCGTGAGAGATTTCAACGTCAGATAGCCTCTGCCCTTTTATCCTGAACAAACACCCGTGGAAGAGACCAAGCCACAGCCTGGAGGTTGGCCCAGTCGACCCGGCCCCTGGTGTACAGCTGCCCAGTGAGCCCCGACCGCATCAGGTTTCCCGCTTCATCCTGAACGGAAACACAATCATAACTGCTCATTGTTGCAAGCCACTGGGGTGTGGGTTGATTTGTTATGCAGCATTGTTATGGCAACAGCTTACCTTGGATTTCCTGAGAGCTTCTGGCAACTTCCCACAGCCGGTTGTTAGGATGTGGGTCAGAGCTGCACCTCCACTCCTCATCCATCTCCTTCGCCACCCCCGAACCCCACCCATACCTGTCCCAATGCTGGACGCCAGCAGGCGCCCAGCTGCTGCTGCAAAGCAATGAAGAAAACAGAGCCGCAGACGGAGGTGGGGAAAATTGTTCTGTTTGTTTTAATTAAACCGACCGAAGAAGCCAAGACACAGACGGAAAGAGACTAAGAACAAGACTGGAAATATTTTAGAAAAGAAATGAAAAGCGATCGCAGAGATGTCAGTGCCGGATGGAGTGGTGGGAGCGGGAGCCGGGCCTTCACGTCAGCTCCAGGACCACTGTCAGGGCGAGCACCAAGGTGAGCCGGACACCAGCGGGGCCAGAAGCGGAACCTGTGTCAGCAGCAGGGAGCAAGGTCAGAGCCTGCAGAGCCACCGTGTCGCCTGCTGATGGGCGTGGTGGGGCGTGGAGCCTGGGAACAGCAGAGCTTCAAACCCCAGCAGAGAGCCTGAACCTCAGCATCAGGAGGCACTGGGTTCAAATCCCAGCTCCGCCACCTGTCCCACATAACTGCGTGTCACCCCTTCTTTGCCCTGGGCCTGCTGGGTCGAGGTCAGGCTTCCTAGTGGCCATCAGGACCCTCCAGCGGGGACCAGGAGTGGAGGCCTCCATTGTGAACTGTGAGATTGGCTCCGTGTGGGGCTGGGAGGGCTGGCTGAACTGAGGGCAGTGCCTGGTTCCCATAGGGTGGTACCCAGGTCAAGGGACAGCCTGGGGAGGGCAGGACGAAGAGCTGCAGCGGAGGCATCTGTCTGTGTTCCCACCTGCCCTATAGAGTGGTCCAGAGCCCTGGGACACAACCCCATGGTCAATGCTGAACACACTTTCTTGGGGCCAGGGCAGCCGAACTGTCTGAGCTGGGGGCACTAGAGTCGTCGAGGATGGTGGTGGGGACATACTTGGTCCCTGAAAATTTTCACTGCTGCTTTGGGGGTGCTGAGCCCCCTTTACTGTCTCAGTGCCCACTCCTCACCACCTCCGCCTCAGACTTTTTGGACCAGAGGACAATTGCCTGAGGCTCGGTGGAGGGGCAAAGGCAGGCAAATGGGCCGTTTGGGGACCGGAGCTTCCTGGAGCCTTGACAGTCACTCACGTGTGGGCAAGAAGCTCTGAGATGGAGACTTACCATTGGAATCCTCCGTTCCTCTTGGAATATTTGGGTTTTCTGTTGGAAAGAGCAGAAGGAGAAGTAGAAAGGGGTGGCGTTCAGTACGCAGTTAGGGGCTCCCCCTTTTCCGGCGCCTGCTGGGCGGTGTCCTGGGCTCGCCACACAGCCTCCGTGTCAGTGTCAGCCCCATCGTACAGATGGAGAAACTGAGGGAGGTGAAGTAGTTTGCCCAGGGCTGCCCAGCTGCTCAGCGGGGGACCTGGGACTTGAACCCAGAGCGCCCTGGCTTTTGCTCATCAACTATAATGCCTCCCAGTGGGGCACCTTCTCAGGGTGAATTTAGGGGACTCGGGCCCTTGCTGCTCCCTCCTCCTCCTCCTCCCCGGCCCTGTCCCCTGGGAAGCCCCGACGCCCAGTCGGGTGCTGCGTACCGAACACGATGAGCCGGGTGTGCGTGTCGGTGGAGCCCAGCGGGTTCTGGGCCGTGCAGCGGTACATGGAGCCGTTGAGCTCGGCGGGCACCCGCTCCAGCACCAGCTCCTTCCCATCAAACTCGGTGCTGCCGTCCAGCAGGCGGCTCCCGACCCGCGTCCACGTGAACATGGGCTCGGGGAAGACTTCATTCTGCTGGCCAGAGTGGGGGAGAGTCGGGTCACAGGTGGGACCATTCTGCCCGTGTGAGGAGGGGACAGAGGCATGGCCTGGCCAGGGCTGGCTGCGCATTCTCCTCTGACGGGTTGGCAGCGGGGAGGTGGGGACTGTCTGGAACGCCAGACCAAAAAGGGCTGGGAAGAATGTCAAGGTCTCAGAGCTATGTCTGCTCCAAGCTCTAGGTGGGTGAGCAAAAGCACAGGCACTTCTTGTCATTCCTCCTCGAACCCGATTCTGGTATCCTGAGACCCACGGCCTGGGCCAGGGCGTCAAGGGAAGGGTCTCAGAGCATGCCGCCAGGGATGCTGCTGCTATGTGGCCCCCCTCCCACCTCCCACCATCCTCCCAGATGCTCAGAGAAAGGCCGACCTGAAATCCGTGGACCAGGATCCTCACTGTGTCTCCGACCCGGGCTCTGCTGGGCGTCATCACGATTTTGGGTCCTTTGGGAGCAACTGTAGGGAGAGGAAGCTTCTGTCTGTGAGGGGAAGGGGGACTGAGCAAGGAAAGTGAGGGCAGGGGGAGAGGAAGAGAACGTTGCGGCCCAGCGGTCGGCGTCCTCGGGGTCGGTGGCTGCTGAGATAGGAGCTCCGAGGACGCACATTCGTTCTGTCACTGGACTCTGCCTGGATTCATTCTCACTTGTTTCCCGAGCCCCTGTCACGAGTCTGGGACCTGGGGATTCAACACTGTACAGGACACGGTCTCCGCCCTGTGAGGTTCACTCTCAGTGGGGATGAAAGACGAGCACAAGCCAGTGTGACAAGGGTCCGGTCAGTGGAGTTTTTCTGGAACCTCTAGGTGGGGGATGGGTAGACGTGGGCAAGGTATGGGGGGGACCATCTCCTTCCTTGGGCCTCTGTCCCCCCTGCCTCTTTTCCTCACACCCTTGTATCATCTCTTTAAAATTCCCTTACGTCTCCGAGTTTGGGAGACCAGATGCCCAAGGCCCTTGCTGCCATGAGAACAGAAAATATCAAGATGGAAGAGCCACTGGGGTCACTGGGTCCATCCTCTGAGATTTCAGATTGGAAAACCAAGGCCCGTGGACAACAAAGGGGCCTCTCCAAGGTCACCACAGAGACCATTTCCCCAGTTTCCCAACTTTCAGGCCAGGACACTTTCCTCAGAATCATTGAGGCATTCACTCACTCATTCTCTTTCAACATGAGCCGACCATGTGCCAGGCCTTGGGGCAGGGCTGGGGACACCGTGGTGAACAAGACCAAGTGTCTGAGGGCTGAGAGCTCACGCTTTAGCAGGGAGACATTTGATAGGCAAACAAGGGCGTAGACGAGCAACTACCGGGGAGTGTAGCCTTATGCAGAGTCAGACCCAAGGAGGTGACATTTCAGCTGAGACATGAAGCAAGTGAGGAGGGAACATCCGGGGCTTGGCGCTGATGCAGGAGGTCAGAGGGCTGGGGACAGATCCTACAGCATTTCCTGGGCTGGGGGAAGGTCTTAGGGTTTTGGTCCGAGTGCCATGCTCTGTGCCACTCTCTGTGGACGTCTCCCAGGGGCGGGAGCAGGACAAAAGCTTTGTTCCCAGGCCTTGGGCCTGGCCTGGGACGTCCCCCATCTGCCCTTGCCTGCTCCCCTAACCTCTCCTCCCACTCCGATGCTGAGCAGAAATTAGAGCAGCCGGCAGATGCGGGTGGTCTCCCAGGCACTGCCAAGTTCATTCTCGGAGAAGGAGACCAAAGGACTATTAATTAAACCACAAGCAAGACATCTGAAGTGCCACATGGGGCTGAGGGAGGCATCAGTGGGGAAGGCTGGGCCTGCTTTGAGTTGGGGAACAGCGGGGAGGGCGAGGGTGGTTTTTGAGGCTGCATCCTCAAGAAAGGAGAGCCGGCCTGGGACACCGAGAGCCACTTCTAACTCGTTTTGGGTGCCCTTGGACGAGTCACTTCACCTGGCTTTCTCCAAATACGAAATGAGAACAACAAGCACAACCCGTGCCTAACCACCCCCTTGGTTGTTAGGAATTTGGGGAGATGGAGGGGTTGAGGGCAGCATCTGTCGGGCACGTACTAGGTGCCAGACACTCTGCTCACGCCTCCTGCACGACCTCATTCAAACTGCCACCGTTTGAGATTGTCCCCATAAGGTCACGAAGGGCTCGAGCTCCTTTATCGCCTCGTTCATTGCCATTCAAGTTCTGTGTGGGTCAGTTTGCAGGTGGGAGAACTGCCCAGGGTAGTGGGGCCCCGGGTTACTTGGTCGCGTCTTTTGTCCGGCTGGGGTGGCACTGTGCGGCTGCAGCCAGCAGAGGGCGCGGAAGGGCGTCCCTGTCGCTTAGAAGAGTGGACCCCTCCCTGGAAGACAAGGTCGGACACCTTTCCCCTTCGGGGTCAGACTCCTCGCTGCCCTGCTTTCTAAAGGTCTCACCTACTTCCTTCGGGCTCAGGCCTGGGCACACTGACCCCGAGGGGACAGAGACTTGACATTTATCAGGTGCCTAAAATGCACTAAACCCCGTTTTAGGGCGCTCACACCCATCCTAGCGCGTACGAGGCAGGTTACCATGAAGCCCATTTTGCAGGCTATAAAACTGGCCCTAGAGAGGGCAGTGGTTTTCCCAAAGTGACACAAAAAGGGAGTAGACTCGATGGCACACAGGTCTTCAGAGGGAAGCCAGGGGCCCAGGGGTGGAGGAGAGGGAGCGCTGATGCCTTCCCCCACCTGGGCAGCCAGACCCCCTCCCCTGCCACCTAAGGGTGGTTCCTGGAGGCTCCTGGTGGAGCTGGCCCTTAGGGGTGGGGGGGCGGGGGGGGCGAGGGGTCTGTTCTGCCCTCATTTCTCCAAGCTTGATCCTTGAGCAGCTGCTGATGGACAAGCGCCTTTGCAGCAGGGGGCCCCCACGCTCCCACCCTCACTGCCGCATCGAGATGTGGAGATGTGACATCTGGAAGCCAGGGCAGGTGCCATCGCCCTCGCACTTCCACCGCCACCCTGAAACCCATTAGCAGCTGCTGACGCAGGAATCCTGGGCCCCATTGCCTGCTCCTAGAATACACACCGAGAGTACCTGATGGGATGTTCTCAGCCCAGAGGCTTTGACTACTCCCCACCCCTGCACATAGAGAAAGAGGGGAGTCCAGAGACCCAGGAGTGAGGCCCAGCCTTCTACCCTCTGGAAGCATGACTTCGATGAGTCCATTCAACTCGTTGGTCCTCAGTTTTCACACCTAAAAGTGGGCAGAGTAAGCTGCCACCCTGTTTGACGAGTTGCTCTGAAAATGGTAATGGGGAGAGATATGAGGCAGTAATGTAATGTGAAATGTGAACGGTGTCTGTCTGCTCAGGAGGATGCCGCCCTCTTTGCCTCTGTGGAGCACTCTGCTGCAAAGATGGCCTGGGGAATCCCATGGGAAGATTCTCCAGGCTTCCCCCAAGGCTTCTGGGTGTTCATTAAGACCACCACCCACCCATGCACCTGTCCGTCCATCCACCCACCTACCCACTCATCCATCTACCCACCTACCCACTCATCCATCCATCCATCCACCCACCCACCTACCCACTCATCCATCCATCCATCCATCCATCCATCCATCCATCCATCCATCCATCCATCCATCCATCCATCCATCCATCCATTCGTCCATCCACCCACACACCCCTCCCACATTCATCCCCATCCATCCATCCATCCATCCATCCAGCACCCGTAAACCTACCAATCCACTCACCAGCCCATTCATTCATCTGTTCTACCCATCTAGTTTTTATTTATTGGTCACTATGTAGGGCGATGTTGGGAATACAGTGACAAATGATAATGGTAACTGATATTTACCGAGTGCTTACTCTGTCACTGTGTTAAGCACATTGTGTACACAGCCCTAATTAATCTTCACGACAACCCAGAAACGTGTTAATTATTAAATAAGCATTTGTTAAGTCACACATTAAGGATCGTCCTGAGCCCTGCATCATGCAAACCTGGCGGGTAAGGATCCCGTCCTCATGCAACTTAAATTCCAGGGAGGATCCGAGAAGTGAGGAAATATATGATATACTTGTAGGTGAAAATAATGCCAGAAAGCAAAGCAAGGTAAGTTGCTGATGGGTCCAGGAGGAAGGGCCTGTTTGAGATAGGGTAGAAGAAGATTGGAGCAGAGATCTTAAGGAGGGAGGGATTGAGAATATTGGGTTAAGAATCTGGGGAAAAAAGGAAAGAAAGCCAGCGCCAAGTCGCAGAAGAGGAGCTGAACTGGGTCTATTCGAGGAAGATTAAGGAGGACCCTGTGGCTGGAGCAGATGGAGCAGAGGCGAACGGTAAAGGAACACCCCCGAGGTTTGGTTTCGGATGCGATGCCAGTCACACAGGGAGAGGGACCGTTCTGAAGTACACGACCGATGAATCTTAACAACTAGGAATCCCAGCCAAACTCCTACCATCCCAGTCAAACTCTAACGCGCTCCCGTCCCTCCGAAAGCTTCCCTCAGGCCTCCCTTCAGCCTCTTTCCACTTTCCACAGGTAAACATCGTTTTGATTGCTATCCCCCTGAGATTTGCCTTAGGTTCTAGAAGTTCACGTCCGTGGAGTCCCTCAGGGTGCACCCTGTGCCGTCCGGCTTCTTCCACGCGGTGGGTTTCGGGTTGCATCTACGTGGTTGCTTGTATCAGTTCGTTCATCCGTTTGCATTAATGCGAAGGAGCTCACTGTGCGAGACACCCCAATTCTTTCCACCTACTTTCCCAATTAGAGGCTTCTGGGCCACTTACCGTCTGTGTGGCTGCTATGAGTAAGGCCGCTGTGGACGCTCCTGTCTGAGTCTTCCTGGACCTGTTTCCATTTCCCTTGGGTAAATACTTAGGAGTGGAATTGCCGGGTCATCGGATTGGGGTATCTTTACCTTTGTAAGAAACGGCCAGTTTCCCACAGTTTCACTCCCACCAGCTACGCACGGGGGTTCTGGTTGTTCTGCTTTCGTGCCAGCATGTGGTGTTGTCTGTCTTTTCAATGTTAGCCATGCCACGTGGTCGTGAAATGGTGTCTCCCTGAGGTTTTAGCCTTATTTCCCTGACGACTAATGATAATGTGCACCTTTCTGTGACCGTTATTGGCCACTTGTAGATCTCGTTTTTTTTTTGTTGTTGTTGTTTTTTAAATAATCAAGTTGCCTTGTCATTATTGATCTACAGGAGCTGTTTGTATATTCTGGATACAAATCCCTTAGTGCATATCTGTATTTAGAACATTTTCTCTTAGTCTATAGTTTGCCTTTTCATTTTCTTAAAATTGCCTTCTTATGAGCAGACTTGAATTGTGAGTAAGTCCGATTTACCAGTTTTCAACTGTTCATTTAATGCCTTTCGTGACCTCGTTAAGAAACCTTTGCCTACCCCGCCGTTACGAAGGCAAATTTGTATGTTTTGTTCTAGAAGATTTCTGACGCTGGGTTTCACATTTAGGCCTAGGATTTACCTCAAATTAATTCTGTGTGTATGCGAAATAAGGGTCCAGGTTCATTTTTCCTTATGCTTCTCCAGTGGTTGCAGGGTCATTTGTTAAAAAGCCTTCTTTATCCCCATTGAACGGCCTGGACTCTTTTGTCAAAAATCAATTGCGTCTATATGTGAGGGTCTATTTCTGGATTCTCCTCTGTTCTATCAATCTGTCCACCTTTAGAGAATTTTGGGTGGGTAAGGATTTGAGTCATGATCTGATTTATATTTTAAGTGGATCAATCAGGGTGAAGAATAGAAGAGGGGCACGTGGAAACAGGGCACCGTTTGGCGGCTACTGTAATCATCCAGGTGGGAACTGGTGGCAGTTGGGTTAGGTGATCAAAGAGGAAACCACGAAAAGCGGCAGGTGTGGGACACTTCAAAGGTGGAGCTGCCAGGATTTGGTGACAACTTGGACATGGGATGTGAGAAAAGAGTGGGAAAAGTGGATGACTCCAAAGGTCCTTGTCCCAGAGGGGTGTCCTCCCATGTTCTATGTGTTCTTGACCCCAGCATGGCCAAGCTTCCTGACCTTGACCCCACAAGCCTCAGCCCTGCCATGTCAATGAGCCTTCCCTAGGAACTCTCGCCTGAGCTCTTCTTTGATCCAGAAAACCCCCTTGTCACCTCCTATGCCCCGACTGTGACCAGGAAAGTCTTTCCTGACCTTTCTGTGACCTGACTCAGCAACCTTCCCTGAAGGATCCCGACTCCTCCTTCTTCCACTTCCCCAGCAGCCCGCCCTGGGCCTTCCTGTCCCGTTTTCAGTCTCGAAAACCTCCCATATTCTTGATTCTGCAGCGACCGCCCATGTTCCTGACCCTAATCGGTGAACTCCCCTGGCTTCCCTCCCATGTTCCCCAACCCAGCTCAGCAAACTTCCACAAGAACCCCGACTCTGTGCCTCACCCCGACGCCAGTTTGCTTCCTCCTCCCCATCTCCATGGTGGCCGGCAGCCCAGGGACCCGAGTCTAAGGCTCTGCAGGGGGCCTGCAGAAGGGCACCCACCAAGCCTTACCCAGCGTGACCTCTGCCTGCATGGGCATCGACAGCGCTGGGTGCTTGACCTCGCAGCTGAAGAGGGCCTCGTTGTCGATCTGCGGGTTGAGCGTCCAGGTGAGCAGGGCGCGCACCTCCACGGTGCCGTCGCTGCCGGGGTTGTGGCTGTGGCGCAGGAAGTAGACGGGCTCGGCGCTGTGGACCCAGCGGGGGAACTCGCGGCTCACCACCGTCTCTGGAATGTTCTCCGTGGTCGGCTGGAAGAGGATGCTGGGGTCCGGGGTCAGGCCGTGGGCGGGGTGCTCCGTGGAGGGACGCCCGCCCCGGTTCTCAGTGTTCAGCAGGGACAGTGACCTCTGCACCTTGGTGTCGTCCAGGTCACGGTGCAGGAGGCTGCGGAAGGGCCTGCTGTCCTGAAGGGGGCCAGAGCTCGCGGCCGGCGGCTCTGACAGGGGCACTGCATCAATCGGTTCCCCATCTCTTTTGAAATAAACCTGAAAGTGCAAGGAGGGTGTGGGAGAAGGTTTTGTGCCAAGGACTTAGACCTCCCAACGGATCCCAGGAAATGGCCACAGGAGGCCAGTCCTTCCGGAGCCTCCTCCTCCTGGGAGCCTTCCAGATGGACCTCCCTTTGTTCCTTTTTCTCCAGCACCCCAGGACTCTGAGTCAGCTCTGTCCAGTGGGGATACAAAGGCCGTGGTGCCAGAGGCTAAGCTCGTCTCCATCACTTACCAGCTGACGGGCCTCTTTGAGCCTCAGTTTCCTTACTTGTACAGGGGGATAAGAGCAGCTACTTCGTGGGGCGGTGGGATGCTTAAAAACAGTGTGCAGAAAGAGGGGCCCTGGACACAGCCTGGCAGCCACCTGGGCTCCAAGGGTTGGTCCCTGCTCACCTGGGGAGAGCAACTGGTTGAAGGAGAAGGTGGAGATTGAATGGATGTCAGCAGAGGAAAGAGTGACTGATCTCTGTGCATATGCACGTTTCAGAGCTTTTGGAGACAAGGCAGAAAACAGGTGTGTGTGTGGGAGGGAACTAGGTGTGCGGATGAGGCGAAAGCGAGCATTTTCTCGCTTTCTCTGCTAGCGGAGAGTTCAGGTTCTGAGAGGCGGCGTTTAATTTAATTTGCTGTCTTTTTTTTTTTTTTTGGTACAGGCGCCCAGAGGCCTGGAGATGGGGTGTATATATATATATATTCTTTTAATAAGTCAGATAAATAGACGGGAGACGGGGAGATAGGAGGGCAGGAAGCAGGTCTGAGGATGCTGCTGTAGGTGGGGGGATGGAGGATTATTCGAGGAAAAGAGGCAGGAGGAGGGGGTATAAGGCCAGGAAGGTGGAAGAGGTGGGAGGTAGATGAAATGTGCAATGCAGAAAATCTGTCAGAGTTTATAGCTCCGACGAAGAATCTCTTATGCACATAATAGCCTGCTTTGGGTTTTTTCTTTCTTTTCTTTTTTTGAAAAGTGCTTCAAAAGCAGGTTTGTAATTTATATCAAAGAATTCTTTCAAGTTCTGAAGTTCCAGGCAAACATAAGATGCCTGGAATATGGGGAGATGGGGATCTTTTATACATATATTTGAACATTTTATTGCCATGTCTTAAGTGGCGGGAGCGGGCGGGCTGGGGGAGGGGGATGTTCCCACATGCCCCGGGCTGTGAGAAGCCGTCCTTTAGGCCCTCTGGACAGGCTTTTCTTTGGGGAAAAAGACTAACTTGCTTGATTTTAGGAAGGTCACATCTCTTTATGGGCTCCTAAGGAGAGAACTTGAGTCCTGCTCTCTCACCCATTGCTGGCTTTGAAGCTGACCTTTTATCCTTCTTCTTGGGAATATAAGGTGTGAATGGGCCTCACCAAAGGCTTACGTCTGTGCACCTACCTACTGCCTCGCCTGTGCCTCTGCTCACCTGGCTACAGCCTTACCCTGTGTCTGTGCACACCTGCCCACTGCCCTGTCCTGGGCAGCTGGTTCCGTGTGGGCTTAGGTCCTGGGTGAGGATGGCCTGGGTCCCCAGGTCTCCCCACTGGACTGTGCCTGTGAGATAGTCAGGGTATGGAATGCCTTGCCTCCTCACCTTGAACCTTACCTATCTACCCTCACTGATCCTCGTAACGTAAGAAAGTCTCAGGGTCACGATCTAAAGTATTACACAAGGTCAACACTGGAAGGGCCTTGGGAACATGCAGCCCATAGGTTCTCTGTTTGGGTTCGTGGGAGGCCAAGGGCTCCCAAAGGGTGCTTCGGGGGTCGGTGAGGGAAATGTGCCCTTCCTTCACTTTTAAATGTTTTATACGTGGAGCTTCTGTGTATTTCATTCGGACAAAACTGTCTTACTGCTATTAAATCAGCTGAAAAACTGTAATGTTGTCCACCCCCTAAATCTCTTTACAGAAATGAGAAGCAGAGGGGCCATCTCCCTGCTTGGGGTCACTCGTTTCTGTGGCCGAAAGCTAGTGCCCTCGCAGGGAGACCTGGGTGGGTCCCTCAAGTGTATAGAGACGGGCCAAAGCAGAAGGGTAGCGCTAGCTTACGCAGATCACACCCCTCTCCTTCATCCTCCAGAGCGGGCACTGTGGTGATCCCTGCAGCTGGAAAAGCCACAGAGGAAGGTGACAGGGTCCGGCAGGGGCTAAGGAGGGATTGGCACTTCAGGGGTACTCACCGTGGGTGCAGGTTTCCCTCCAGACACGATGCAGACCAGCGTGAAGTTCTGGGCCTGATAGCGGCTGAAGGGGGCTGGTGTGTCCGCAGCCACCACTTCGATGGAGGTGGGAGGAGCTACCCAAAGGGGAAGCACAGGAAGACACAGGCGTAAGTGGAGATTCAGGAAAATTCACCGATTTTCTAAGATGGGCCAGGTCCCAGGCTGGGTGCTGAGGGGGCTGGGGTGGGGAGGTGGGGCAAATGTTGCGCAGCTCCGGGGGGTGACACTGGCATCAACCACAGTGATGTCTCTGCTGGGCTCACAGGCGGGGGCCCTGCCTCCCGGGGCTCACAGCCTCGTAGTAAAACAGCACGAATCACGAGGTCACACAGTTACGGTGCTAAGTGCCCCAGTACTGGGAGGTGTGACAGAGTATAAAGAGGTCCCACTCCAGCCCGAGGAAGTGACACTTGCTGTGACCTGAGGATGCAGAGGACAAGCATGACGGATGATAGGAACAGCATTTGCAAAGGCCTGGGGCAGGTTGGCCCAGGGCAGGAGGGCCGAGGGGCAGGCCACTGTGGTGGGAATTCAGGAGCCAGGGGAATGTCGTACCCAGTGGGGCTGGAGAGATGAGCAGGGCAGCTGACAGCGGGGCCACCACTCACTCGGACAGGTGACGACCTGCTCGTGAGAGCCGACTATGACATTTTCTGGGAATTTGTGAACTAGCTGTTCAGCTGCTGCTGGCTCGACACGGGCCACAGTGGCGCCTCTACACCATGGACATCCGCCAGGGCTACAAATCAGGGCTGCTTTTTCTTTTGCTTCTCTGTTTGTCCCCCTGCCCCAGGCCCCAGAGAGCAGGTTTCCCAGCACACCACGGTTCGCGAGGTTTTCTTCTTTATCCTGAGAGCAGTGGGGAGCCGCTGAAGGTTTTAAGCAAGAGCAGTGACATGATTCGAGTGGCTTTCTGGAGAAACTGGAAGTAGAGTACGAATTTACAGTAGAACGATGGGTGGTTTAGACTACGGTGAGGGCAGCAGAGAGAAGTAGAGGACTTTGACCGACATCGGGAGCCAGGAGGCTTCCCGCTTTCCCTTTTTGCAGAAGCTGGCTCGTTTTGGTCCGTCCCGCCTCCCACCAGCTCACCTCTCTGCCCTCCTCACCAGCTGCCACCGGCTGCTCTGCCAAAGCCTGTGCTCCCGGGCACTGCGGGGTATTGGAAAGGGCCCACGTGGAACCATCAGGCACTCATGGGCCCAAGTCCCAGCTAAGTCGGCATCACCTCCACGTCCTTGGGTAAGTTGCCCAAACCGTGAGCCTCCGTTGCCCAGTTTGTGAAATGGGAATCATCCTTGGCAGACGCATTTGAAAAAGAACCAGCTAATAGATGTGGAAGGTCTTACTCAGCTCGTGGGGGCAATTTCCCATTCTTGGGATGCCTACAGTCATGCCACCCTCCTCCCCCTTGTAATCAGCAGGATCATAGCTGGGATCCTAGCCCTTCCCTTGGACCGGGCTGTGGTTCTGGCTTGTCCCCGCCTTGCCTAGCGGGTCCAGGGCAGTGGGGGAAGCAGAGAAAGAGAAGCAGCTGAGCCTTTCCTTCCTGCAGGGGGCTTCACTCCGGTTCAGTTTAAGTTAGACAAGCATTTCTGACGCCTACGAGGTGAGGGGCACGACGCCAGGTGCTTGGGGGCAGGCGCCCGGCGATGGAAGAGGCTCAGGGCTGCGCCGTTCCCAGTCTGGCAGAGGCGACAGCAGGCTGGCAACTCTATTTTAAGGTCTGATGAAAGGAAGCCAGGTACAAACCGTTCATTCACTCAGGCAGCCCCCATGTGCTGTCAGTAGGGGAAGCAGACAAACAGGAAACAATGGGCGAACAATAGAAGGAGAATTGTAATTAAGTATGAGATGGGATGAAACAGATGGTAATGGGGTAGGAGCTCCGAGAGGGGGAAACACGCGCGCACACTTCAGTGTGCCCAGAAGCTGCACATTCTGCAATCTAACCTTTCGGGGACGCGACTGAAAACCTGGATCTCACCGCAAGGACCGACGGCGGCCGACGCTGACCAGGTGGGAACTGTTCTGAGGTTTAACCTGCTTCATCCTCACCATTAGTCTGGGCGGTGGGTTCCTCGACTCCCATTTTGCAGATGGGGAAACCTAAGAGGTGAAGCAACTTGCCTGGGTTCACAGAGTCAGGATTTGAACCCAAGCGCCCTGGCTCGAGGGCCTAAACGCTGACACGAAGCCGTGGGCCCTCAGTCTTAGGGAGGAAAGGAGGCTCTCAGACCCACGGCTACCTCTAGCCACTGGGGTCACTCACTCATCTGGCACAACTCAACCTCCAGGGATATTCAATCCAGACCCCTCGGGTCTGCTCCTGTGGGTGGCTCTGCTTAATTCCCTAAAGATGAGGGGACCATGCCAAGAGGTACGTGGAAGCTTCCTGATAGGATTGCTTTGAGGAGAAAGAAGTACATGAGACGATGCTTACAGGATGCCTGGTAGACAGTACGCCTGCAATGCAGTTGAGCAATTTTAATGAACATTATTTAGGTCACTAATGGAAGGAAGGTAGTCAGGGACAACGGTCAAGAGTGTGGGGTCTAAACTCTTCTGCTTAGGATTCAAAGGCCGGCTGTACCACGCACGGGCTTGCGGCCTCGGGCAAGTTATTTCACCTCCCTGAACCTCGGTTTCTTCATCTGCCAAATGCAATTATGGGGTCTCTGTGGGGATTCAATGAAGTGGTACCTGAGCGTGTTTTAAAACTATGCGTCAGCAACGTTCTTTCTCCGAGGCTCCTCGCTACAGACTGGGAGAGTACAGCCCGGCCTCTGCATTTGGGGACCCTCGTAGCTTCGTGAGGGCTTAGAGCACAGTGGCCACTCACCCGTGAGGTTGATGAGCACTCGACATGCGGCTTTTTCGAGCTGATAAGTGCTGTGAGTGTGAGACACACACTGAATTTGAAGACAATTTTTAAAAGAAGGTTGGATATATTATGTTGATTACATGTTGAGAGAACGTTTGGGCGATATGCGACTCAGTACACATATGATTAAAATTAATTTCACCTTTAAAAACGTTTCTCAAAGTGGTTATTGGAAGACTTGCAGTCACATAGGTGGCTTGCATC
Organism: Cynopterus sphinx; assembly: GCA_030015415.1. NCBI lineage: Eukaryota > Metazoa > Chordata > Mammalia > Chiroptera > Pteropodidae > Cynopterus > Cynopterus sphinx. Next base: position 120,236,632 of record CM057387.1, read on the forward strand.
GCATTGCTATGGCCCGGCTGGTCTAGACCTTCCATTTCACAGGTGAGCAGACCGAAGCCAGAGAGAGGGAGAGCTTTGCCTCTGGTCACGTCCGGAATCAAGGGCAGAGCCTGGACTGGCCCCCAGGCCTTCCAAACCCTGGCCAGGGTTCTCTGCAGGGCATGGGAGCTCCCCGCAGCACACATCTGCGTGTGCACATGTCCCCATCCTGGAGATCTACACCCAAGGCACGCACACCAGCCACACAGACCCTGATTGGGAGCGGTGTTCCCGTCCCTCGTTATATTTCTGAGCAGGTGTTAGCAATATGTACAGTTAATCAAGCTCATGAGACAATAACAGATTCCGGTTGTGTGGACGATGACACAGCAGAGCTGCTCCTCTCAGGGTGGACAGCCCAGGCTTCCCACTCTCTCCCCGTCGACAGAGCCCGCAGCCACTGTGTCCTAGAAAAACGTCACTCTACGTCTTGCCCGGTGCAGGGCTCTGAGAGAAGGCAGTCGCCGAGTGGCCTACACCTGGGAGTCCCTGGCGGCGTGTGGAGGCTTCACCCCACACGTTACTACCGGCCTCTCCCCTTCCTCCTCTCTTTCCCCCACAACCGCCTGCTTCGTAGGCTCGTCCACCATCCACAGCCTCCCTTCACTCTCAGTCTTCCCGACCGCACCCCGTCCCTCCCTCCATCCTCACCTCCGTCCCATCTCCTCTCCATTTCCTTCTCCAGCTCCATTCTCACTTCTGTCCCCATCCCCTTTTCCAGTCTGATCCTCACCCCTACCTCTACCCCATCTCTATCTCCACCTCAACTCAATCCTCATTTCTGTCTCAATCGCTTCCCCAAATCCACCCCTATCTCCAGTCTCATCTCCATCCCTATCCCTGTTACACCCTCTGACCAAGAGCAAAACGAGCAGCCCCCTTATGTGCCCATGGGACAGATTCCACGGCCCCGGGAGCAGCGTCCAGTCACAGGCAGACGGCCAGCCGCAGACACAGGCACCAAGTCCGCAGAACGTCCTGGTCAGGAGTCATCCTGAGTTCAAAGTCAGGCTCTGGCATGAGCTGTGTAAAGCAGGGCCAGCTGGCTGTGGTCTAGGTGGGATAGAATGGCAAAGAATCATCAGCGAAGACTCCTGGCTCTTCCGTCTCTCCCCTACCCTTGTGGGACAGCGTCCCGTGCGCCCACCGTTACTGCCTCGTTCCTTCAGACTTTGGGATTGTGTCTTCAGAGATGTCTGTGCAAGGACGACGCTCTCCTGGGGGGAGCGGACCACGCCCCTGAAATGACCCTCAGGTGGAGAGACATCGAGCAGGCACGTGTGGCTTGGAGAGGGAACCAGCGGTAGTTGTCGCCGTGGCCAGAAGAACCTAGACATGGGTGAAGCTCCCGGATTTACAAACCACTTCTGGTCTCATCCTCACACTTGTTTGTGCCGCACCAGCTCCACGCAGGAGGAAGAGCCCCCAGATCCGACGAGGCCATCCCCATGGTCAAAGGGAGTCCACTACCATCAACTCCCCTGCATGCCCGGACCCCAAGTGAAGCCGGGGGACCTCCAGCTTGTGTCTGTCTTTCTCTTAAGTGACGACCGTGGCTGCTGGAAATCTCTTTGGCCGACTTCGTCTCGCGTCAGGGAAGATTACGTGGCTTGGCATCCGACACAGCTGCACGGTCCAGCTCACCTCCACCGCGTCTATTCCTGGCCATCACGGGAGGCCGGAGTTGTTAATTTAGACGCCCCAGTTAAGATCGACTCGGTGAGGTAATGGTGGGGGGATCGGTCTGGTGAAATCAGCCCTGAAATAGCGCCCGCCTTCCGAGCCTCGTTTCGGTCACTTTAGAGAAAATGGGATGGCTCTTTGCTCTGTAAACCATGCCGTGGTCTTTGCCTGTTCTTATGCAAACCCCAGCACGTTTGCAAGGAGAAGCCTGCCCCGTGCCGGTGTGTCCCTGCTAGAGTTCACTTCTCTCCCCACCGTGAAGACCCCCACCAAGTCCCGCCGCGGTCCTGGCTCTAATAGGGTCGGACCAGGGCTCCGGCCCAGGCTTAACTACCAACCGTCCATGGGGACTTGGGTAAATCTGTTGACCTCCCTGCTCCGTGTTAGTCTTCTCATCTATGAAATGGGTTCAGTAGAACATACCCCGCTGACCTTTCAATCTCCAGGAATTTTGGGGAGGAAAAGCAAATGAGAAAATGGGCATCAACCATCTACGAGGACAGCAAAGAGCTACGCAAACAGAAAGGGATTATTTATCTCACGCCTGCGATTGCCCACGCCCCTCCCTCGGCTAAGGGGGGCATATAGGGGCGTTTTGTGTCCTCCCTGGAGTGGCCCTCGTCTGGAGGAAGGGATAATCTGTCCTGATTCTCGGGTATCACTCTATGAGGGTGCTTAGCACACTTCTGCGCTGAGTGTCATTTATCACGGGGTGGTAATCAATTAGATTTGGAGGAGGGGTGGGGAAAGGAAAAGACAAGTTCAGAATTATATTATTTACAAAAATCCATTTTTTCCTCTCAGCGTGCCTGCTCTATTGACTGCCTTCCTTTTCAATCAGCTCCTAGTCATTAAACTATATTTCAAAAAAAAAAAAAAGAAAGAAAACCACCCTCTTAATATAAAAGTGTCCATGAATATAAATGGGCCTCCATGTTCCCTATTTTAATTCCTTTCTGGTTTTTTTTCTTTTTTCGTCCCACATCTCAGTTTTTCTTTTCATCTTCTCCACCAATCTCTCGGCTTCTTTAAGAAAACGCTTAAAAGATTAGCTCCTCCAGAAAGCCTTCTCTGCTCCAGCCGCCCAGGGTTTCTTCCTTCCCCTGTTCACCTCCTCTGTGCCCTGCACATAGGAGTCCTTCTGCTGGTTAACTGGGTCGCATCCTTTAGGGCGGGCCTTAGGCGTTGACTCCTCCAGGCAGCCTTCCAGGACTTCTTCAGACCTGGTTGTGGCTTATCCTCTGGATGCCGGGAGCATCCTGCTCCTGTCAGGCACTCGTAAGTGCTTGTCATTCTGTCCTGGGCCCACGTCTATTTCTCCACTAGACTTGTGCTCTCTGAAGGCTGAGTTTTGTCTGTTTTTTTTCAACCTAATCTCGGAGCTAGTGCAGGCCTGCCACACAGAATTGATGTTCAAGTCCTGTCGGATTCCCTCCTTCCTTCCTTTCTCCGAGCACAAGCAAGCACGCGGCCTGTTTGTGAAGGAATCCCACAAGACCATGAGACGGTGTGGGCCCGTCTCTGGCCTATCTGGATCCCCGCCCCCCTTATATTCCAAACACACGGAGATTTTTTGTGTGTGAGGGAGAGTCCATGAACAGCCCAAGGTCATCCCGACCCCAGGGCCTCTGCCTCTGTTGCTTCTTCTGCCTGAAGCCCTTCACTCAGCTTTCTGCATGGCTGGGTCCTGCGCATCTCTTGTCACCCTGCAACCTAAGCTAGGTCCCCTTTTGACCAACTGTCACGGGCTGTGTCATTTCTCCACAGAGGTCGTCATAACGTATACTCGTCTCATACTTGTCCTTTACGCTGACGTCCCCCACTAGAATGTAAGCACCACGAGGGCAGAATGTGGTCACGTGTGAAGGTCTGACGCATAAAGATTTGCCCGATAAATATTTGTCAGATGAATGAGTGGATGAGTGCGGGGAAGGACCCAGCTGTCCTGCCCTCCAGGACAATTTGGAAGGGCTGAAATCTCTGGCCCCACCCCAACCCCCCTCTCACAGCAGATCCCACAATGGGAGGCAGACTCCAGCGAGAAGAAGGGAGCGAGAAAAAGCACAACTCTTTGGTTTATGGGAAAATTAAATATTGAACTGAGTAGTAACAGCAGCCAAGGGGAAAAAAAAAAAAAACACTGACACAAAGCCCCCAAACGGAGCCGCCATCAGTGACAGGAGAGAAAAACGCAGCATCTGTGCTTCTGTGGGCTGCAAGGGGCCCTTTCATGTGGCATCTGCTGAGCCGAGCCCACTGCTCCCTCCAGCTTGAAAGCGGTGGGAGCCCATGTGCTGATGCAATGGACAGGGTAGGGGATCTGGGGTCTTGGTCATTGCCAGTGTGGGTGGACGCTGCCCAGGACCCTCCCAGCCGGGAGATGAGGGTCTTTCTGAGTGGAGCAGGGTTGTAAGGGAGCTCAGTGCTGCAAGCATAACCCATCCTCCCGCCTCCTACTCCATGGGAGCTGGCTGGTAGCACCCACTCACCTGCTTCGCCCCTCCCCAGCCAGCTGTTGTGCTTTCGTGGTGGTGGAAGATAAAATTAACAGCCCCAACTGGAGGCTCTGGCTGACTGCTCTGGGGGAGCAGTGGGGAGGACTTCTGGGGAGGCAGTGTGTGCGGCGGTGAATAAGTGAGGTGGGGCAGAGAGGGATTCCGCTCAGGGTACCGCTGATGGAGAAACAAAATCTCTCTCTCTCTCTCTCTCTCTCTCTCTCTCACACACACACACACACACACTCTAAGGAGCCGTGGGGAGGCCAGGCACAGTGTAGTGTTGGGTCTGGTACTCTAGTGCGGTTTTGTAGATGATGCTTTAACCCAGTGGTTCTCAAAGTGTTGTCCCTGGACTAGCAGCCTCCACCTTCCCCGAGAGCTTGTTAGAAATGCAGACTCTCGAGCCCCATTCCAGACCTGCTGAATCGGAACCCCCAGGGTGGGCTGAGGGGGTGGGTGGGCGCCAGCCAGCCGGGTTTTAACAGGCCTGCCAGGAGGTTCTAGCGCAAGTTCATCACGTGAACCCCTGTAAGCTGCAGCCTGCTCAGCTCTAACTCGGGACTGGCAAGCCCCACTGGATGGTGGCGTTAGGGGAACTAAGGACCTGTTGTGTAGTAGCTGCTCACTCAACAGCAGTGAAACTTATTACTGCCTGGGAGGGCGAGACTCAGATAGGGCAACCCCCCGCGTGGCTTCTCCAGGCCTCAGCAGACAGGGCCTAGGCAGAGTTCTCCAGGCACTCCCTGATTCTGCACTGACTGGGTCAAAACCCCTCAAATCCCCAAATCCCCACCCCACAAGCTGGGGAACTTTCTGCTCATGCTTTGATGGGCTGTTTCCTAAGTTTTCTGATTGGCTTCCTAGGCCTCCTGTCCCACAGGGACCCACCGCACCGTGCCCCTGAGGTTTGCTGGCTGGAGGTAGCCTGTCTGTGGCCACCGGGCAAGGCTGCCTCAACCCTGCCAGGCCGGTGTAGTTTATGTGGCGATAGAACAAACGCGTTCAGGCCCACGATAGGTGTCATTTCTGTGGAGATGAAATCTATGGGGTGTGACATGAATCCGTTTTAAATAGCAGCGAGGTGGCTATTTGGAGGATGTTTTCAATGTATCCCAGAGGTATACATTACACACTTGGGTGATTTCACCACGTGTCATACTGTAGCTTTATGAAAGAAGCCTCCGGAAGCCCACAGAAGTCTGGGGGAGGCCCTGGCAAGTGGGGAGGCATATTCAAGACCTGGCTAGAGGCGGTGGCACCCAGCTCAAGCTCTTCCTGCTCAAGTTCAAGTTCAAGGCTGCTCTGCACACACCCCTACTCCCCCCACCAAGAGAAAAGCAGTAGGCTGAAGCTTGGAAATTCTGGGTGGACCTTACCCCCCGCCCTCTTCCTCCACTCTGGGAAACTCCTGCCCCTTCCAGCATAATTCATCCCCCTAAACACCAGGCCTTGGTGCTCTGGGGCTCAGAACAGAACTTACCCCTGACCTTCCCCACCCCAGGCCTGGCACCAAGGTCACTCTATTCCCAGGCAGTGTGTCCTTCAGGCAGTTGCCAGCTTCCTGAGCCTCACCCATAGAGTTAGGGTGACGCTGGTGCCTGTCTCATGAGGACTGAAGTACGTGGCAAGGGCAACCCCTGCCAACCTCATGGCAGAACCCCCAGCCCTTATTTCTAGTTTGGAGCCTTCCCTTCCAGCAGGAGATTTCCCAGAGTCTTTCCTGTCCTATCAGCATTTTAAAATTGATTTCCAAGTTAGAGGGCAAGTACATCATTCTTGCCACTTACTTCTCATAAAGCAATTTCCAGGGGGAGACCCGGGCGGGGGGAGGAGCAGTGGAGAAGGGTTTTTATGTGGGAAGGAGGTTGTGCATTGAGCTTTTGCAGGATTTTGCTATGAAAAAATTTAAACCTGTCTAAACGTTCAAATATTTGTGCAATGAACACTTTTGTGCCCATCTCCCAGGTTCTACAATGAACAGTTAAGTCTGCTTTGTCGCCCATCCTTTAGAGTGTGTCTTTTTCAAGAGCTGGGTGAGGCAGAGCCAAGCTTCAATCCCAGTGGGATCCAATGAGGGTGGGGGGAGTCTCAGAGATCCAGCCCGCATGGCCTCCCCCCTGGCCTTTGCAGGACATCTGGTACTGGAAAGCTCGCGGACCCATTGGCCATCAGACCTGTGAATAATAACCTCCGTCGCTGGGCCTGGAACAGTGGCTGGCCTTGGTCTACGCCACTCATCCTGGCCTAGGAGCTTCTCACGCTAGGGACATTGGTTCATTCTGCTGACCAGGGCCCAGCACAGGGCAGCATAGGGGTGCCGAGTGGATGTTTGTAGGGTTGACTGGTCCACAGCCCCTCAACCAGTAAGGACCAAGGCTAGGACTCGAAACCACAACTGGCTTAAGCTACCACGGTCACAACCTGCTTCTCCCCGGCTGTCACTCACTTTCAGGGACTTAGCTTTCTCTGAGGCTTCGTGATGGGGCTGGACTAAGGGACCCCTAAAGTCTTCTCCAGTTGCAAGAGTCTATGGCTCTGTGTGGGAGAGGCCTTGAGGGTTCAAGGTTAGCGGAGGAAGACCTCCTGACCAGAAGTCGGATAGCGGACTGGTCGGCAGAGAGGAGCTCAGGCTCTCCCTGCGAGGTAACCTCAGCAGTTGGAGTCTGTCCTCTGACGGGCCTCGGGTCCACGGGGGAATCAGCTCGGAGGACATGGCTGGTGTCATCGTCCCCCATGAACACCCTCTCCACCCTCAGTCCTGCTCCCGAATCCCTGGGAGCTTCCCAGGCCCATCCCAACTCCTGTGGCCTCCCTGGACAGACGTAGCTGGATTCAGGGTCTCACTGTGGCCTTGACTTTTGTCTGCCTGTGCCAAGTCTGGTGGCGACCTGACACAACTGAAGAGCCTTCCCGAAAGGTCCTTTCATCACCTCTCAGGACTGGGCACAGCAGTTGGCGCTATCTGGGGTCAGGAGCTATGTTGCCATGTCCTGACTCTGCCACCTGTGAGCTGGGTGACCTTGGTGAGTCCCTTCCCTTCTCTGTGCCTGTTTCCTCTCTGTAACATGGGGGTCATTATAACATCTACTCGACAAGGTCCTTGTGAGCCTTGTGTAAAGTACTTAGACCCTAGCCTGGCACCTGGTAAGCCTTTGTCTTTTTGTTGCTGTTATTATCATCTCTTCCTACCTGCTCCTCACCTGTGCTGCCTCGGGGTCCTGCCACAAAGGGATGCTCTCTGCTTTCCATGCTTTGCTGCTCACACACCGTTGCCTACAGGGCTCCTTCTGCCTGAAATGCCTCCTGTCCTGTCCTATCCTCAGGGTACAAGACCCAGCTATAAGCCACCCCCTCCATGAAGCCTTCCTGATGCCTCCTCCTGGAGGAGGCCCTCCCTCCTGGGAACTCCCACATCCCTTAGCTTGCGCCCTAGTCCTCTCCCATCATCCTTATCTTCCTTCTGCTGGAATTCTGGCAACCCATGCCCTTTTCTGTCTCCTCCATCTTTGGGAGACTCCTTCAGGGCAGACACTGGCCTTTCATCCTTCTTTTTATCCCTGGAGTCTAGAGATCAGGTTCTGAATTCAGAGAGAGAGAGAGAGAGAGAGAGAGAGAGAGAGAGAGCGAGCGCTGAGACTCTCCATTTGGTCACTCGCTAGCCACGCAATCTTGAACAAGACGCTTCATCTCTCTGAGCCTCGATGACCACTTCTGTAAAGTGGGCATAACCACAGGCACTCTCCCACCAGCGGTCATGAGAATTAAACACGAGAATGCTCACCAAGAACGTAGCGCGATGCCCGGCACGTAAGAAGCACTCCATCGGAGCTAGCTTTTGTTATTAAGATTATTGTGATTATTAAGATGATTTGTGATTAAGATTAGCACTCCTAGGAGGTGAGTGGGGTAGTCCTGCTTCTCGTGTTTGGATGGGGAGACCGAGTCCAGGGGTGCAAGGTGGGCTGGCCGCGGAGACAGGACTGCTGACTCCCAGGCCAAGCCAACTAGGAGTGTGCTCAGTTTCCCCTTTTGCGCATGAGGTGGTGGGATTTCCTCTCTCTCCCCAAGAGTGCTTACAGGTGACAGGTTCTTCCAGGGGCTGGCTTGTTTCCTCCCACAGCCTCCCTTGTTCCTGTTCTTCCAGCTCCTGATTCAGCTCTGTTAACACCTGTAACCTCAGCCTCATGCCTGCTCCGTAAATCACTGGGCCCGAGGCGCTGCAGTTTCCACAGCCACATATCACTTGTAATTAAGGGCCCTGTCCAAGGGAGGGGAAGTTTACCTTCTGCTAGAGACACTAAATCCAGCTCCCAGTGGTGGCGAGGATAAAGCATCGCACTGACCTAACACTCGTCAAGGTTTAACGATGCACCTGCAGGCCTGCTCTGGTGGGGCCCGGGAGGATGGATCTCGAAGGGGCGGGTAGGAGGTGGAGAGAGGCAACCCTGGAAGGAGAGGGGAGCCCTGGGCTGTGAGACTTAGGGGGCAGTTCCAGGGAGGAGATGGATCTCCACAGCTCGGCTCAGGAAGACATGACGGGCCGCTCTGTGAGAAGCTGTGGAGGGGCTCCTTAGCCAGGCGGTCTGGGTTTGCCACTTACTCTCTGGGCCTCCGTTTCCTCATTTCTTAAAATCGGAATAATACAAGTGCCTACCTTCTAGACTTGTGAAGCTGAAATGAATTAATATGTTCAAAGTGCTTGGAGCAATATTTGGCATCCTGTGACCGGAAAATTCACCACTATTACAGTATATTCCGGTGGATCCCTGTTAAAATGGATCTCTCTCAGTCCTTCCCCCATAGCAGGCACATAGTAGGTGCCGATTAATGTCGACTGAATCAAGGACTTGCGTGAGGAATGAAAGAGCAAATGGTCTCAGAGAAGGACTGGTGACGTCTGCTCTATGGCCCCAGGGACAAGATGGGCAATCTGCTCCTTCCAGCCATGCTCATGAGCCAGAGAGGTTCCAAGTCTTGTCCAAGGTGTGGACGGGCTTCGGAAGCCTCCTCTCCACCCCTGGCTCAGGGCCTCGGGTCTCTAAGGATGGAAAATGGCAATCAGAAAATGTTTGGGTTCACACTCTGGGCTTCTCTTTATGAGCAGCTACAATTTTCTCTTTTGTAAAGTGAGGGTACGGCTCCTGCAGAAAGCTGGGAGGAGCAGCTCATGGGGCAACCTAAGTGTTTTGAGCCGTTGAAAGGAACTCTCGTCTCTGGATGAGATCCATTTGGCTGCCATACAGCCTACTCCCTGAGAGGAACGATGTCCCTCCATCTTCCTGGGGCCTCGTGTTGTGGGAGGATGGGGGGCTCTATCTCCCAGCAGACCTGAGCTCAAATCTCAGCCCGCTCACTGCTGTGGGGTGTCAGGCACGTTCCCTGACCTCTCTGAGCAGTCCGTAGTTTGCCCACTGTCTGTGAGGCATCACAGGGCCTGCCTGGGAGTGGGTAGACTAGAGGGAGGAATGTGGGCTAGTGGAACGAGCTAGGCCTGCTGCTGAGCACACAGTGGGCTCGGTCAGGGCATTCCTCTTTTGCAGATCCATGCTCAGAGAAGGCAGAATGGAAGATTCTGAAAGCCTGTTTGGGAGGTGGTCGGCAGGCTTGGGCCTTTGGGGCTGAGGCTAGGAAGTGACCGTCCTTGTTAGATGATCCAGTTCGCTCCAAAGTGCTCCTCTGAGCCCCAAACCCATCTGTCCAGCCCCTCTCTGCACTGGCTCTCAGCCGGTGACCTTAGCTAGCCGAGGGCCCATGGGCAGACAGGTAGGCAAGGTGGGTATCCTTCCTCCAGGTCCCTGGCCAGGTCCAGGCACTCAGGATAGCAGTGTCCAGTCTCTAAAGATGCTTTTATGTCCATGAGCCTGGCCACTCCGGCCTCAGTCTTCGGGGCTGCAGGCCCCCCTCTGACAGCCCAGCCCAGCCAGCTGTCTCATGTCCTTGCTGCCCACCTAGCTGTCCCCCCTCAGGAACTCTGACTGGCAGGGGCGGGGAGACTTGCAGAGGTTCTTAGGACTACAGCCCTACGTGGCCCGTTTCCTGTCGTCACCATCTGGTGAGGGAAATCACACAATTTCATTGATACCTGCAGGGGACCACCTCCATCTAGTGCCTGCTATGTCCCCCACATCTGCTCCCATCCTTCCAGTTGGTCCCCAGGTCCTGTGGCTTCTGTCTGGAAATGCCTGGGATGTCCAGCCTGTGCTGCCCGAGCCCTGGGCTGGCTCCTGTCTGTCTCTCCTTCTAACTGACCGTCCTGCCCTCCGAACGTGCCGGCAGACCTGGGCCAAGCACTTTCTCTCTGCTCCATCTTATTTACTCCTCACATGAAGTACCAACCTTCATCACCCCAAGTTTCCAGATGAAGAAACTGAGGTTACAGAGGAAAGGTCGCAGCAAGACTGTGGAGGAGGAGGCAATGGACTGTTGCTTCTTTTCTGATCTCTTCTACCGGTGCCCGGGGCAAGAGGCCGGAGCTGTCACTCTCTGGCTTATGGAGCTTCAGCTGAGCTGATGTCCCTTCCTGCAGCTCTGATCCCATTCCTGGGCCCCACTGGCATTTGCAGGGTGAAAGTTAAGGCAAAATGAGTGAGAAGTAACAACTAACCTTTTGGTGGGTTCATTGTGAGCTTGGGACACAAACCTGTACATCTCATGCCCCAGGAGGGGAGGTGTTATTGGAACCCCCATTTAGCAGATGGGGAAACTGAGGCTCCAGGAGCTTAAACAACCTGCCAGTGTAGGTAGTGGTTAGGCCCAGGGCCTCTGGAGCCTGTCTGCCTGGGTTTGAATCCTAGTTCTGGCCTTATTGGACCTGTGCCCTTGGGCAAAATTTTAACCACCCCATTTTCGCTCTTGAAAAATGTGGACAATAACAGCAGAATCTACCTTAGAAGCCTCTTATAACAACTAAATGTGTTGACAGGTGCAAACCAGAACTGCGCCTGGTGAATAGTAAGTGTTCACTAAACATTTGCTGCTTTTATTGCTAAACGTTGCAAACTGGCTTTGAAGTTCATGGCTGAATGCAAGGCTCAGACTTGTAACCACTCCTCGACTCTCTCAGGCCCGGTCATCAGGACCCTGGGAGCTTCTGGGGTGGGAAGTGATGGTTTGGGTTTGCCTCTGTCCCTCAGCACCCTAGGCCTCCTCTGCGGTCCTGGTCCAGATCCCAAACCACCCACACCTCCTCTCGACAGCAGACGGCAAGCCGCGTGTGCTCCCTGGAGCCTGTGGCCACTACAGTTGCCTGGGGCCAGTTCATGTAATTAGTTCAAGTCCAGTAGGAGGCTCATTTGCTCAGGCTCCAAGACAGGGGAAGGAGCAGATCATTTCCCACCCAGCAGGTGTCCTGGGGTCTGGAGAGGGCTGCATGGTGGCTCAGAGTCTCCCCTAACAGCTCCGCTGCCTGCACCCCGAGGGATTCTCAGACAAGCAGCCTCCCTCTGGGACCTAATCCGCCCCCGAGGGCCACATACACCCTCCACCTGACCTACAGGGCCTGCCCCTTTTGCCTGGGAGACGCCCACCCCCAGTCCTGTGCTCTTTGAGAGCGGGGTCTTCAGCCTAAAGCCCCCTTTCTCACTGGTGTCCTTCAGAGGCAGAGTTGTGCTTCTCCTGTTTTGTTCAAGCCTGCGGGAGCATCAGCAGGCCTTTGAGGGGCTCTGGGTCTTCCCTGAGGCCTCAGATTTCCCCATCCCACTAGAAGCCATGGGCATTTCTCCTTCCCAAGTCAAGAGAGGTCTTTGACCCTTCAATTATTGTTTCTGGGAATGTGCTCCTTTTTCTAGAGAAGAGCACTGGGTTGGGAGTCCAGAGAAATGAATTCAAGAATGTGGTCTTTAAAGGCAGATCTGTAGAGAGCCTGGCTTCTGGCCAGGCCACATGGAGTGGGCACAGCCTCCAACACCCCCAGCATGCTGTAGTCTCTTTTCCTCTGGGAGCACTCACCAGCCCCAGGGTGAATTTCTTATAACGTGAAAAGTGAAGAAACTGGCCACTGGAGGAGGACATCTGTGAACTGATTGCCCAAAGGCACACAGCAGGACAGTGACAGAGCCAGGCTGGAGGTGGCCAGATAGCTTTAAAAGGCACCAGAAGTGCAAGAGGATGTATAAATCAAGGGAATAGAATAAAGAGCCCAGAAATAAACCCTCACATTTGTAGTCAACTGATTCTCAACAAGGACGCCAAGACGATTCAATGGGGAGAGAAGAGGCTGTTCAAAAAAATGAAACCACTGAGTACCTGCATGCAGATGATGGAGGGAGATGCCTCCCTCACACCATGTACACAGATGAACTCGAAATAGATCATAAACCGAAACATAAGACTACAAACTATACACGCTCGTAGAAGAAAAACAGAGGAGTAAACCACATTTGGGTTAGGCAAAGCGTCCTTCGATACGACGACACCAAAAGCACAAGTCACAAAAGGAAAAAGTATATAAAATGGACTTCATCAGAATGAAAACCTTTTTTCCTTTAAAGGGCTTGATCCAGAAAGTGAAATGATAATTCACAAAATGAGAGAAAATGTATGCAAATTATATATCTGACAAGGCCCTTGTATCTGGAATAGGAAACTCTTACAGCTCAATGATAAAAAGACAAATAACCCAATTGAAAATGGGCAAAAGATCTTCTTAGAGATGTTTCTCTAAGAAGATCTACAAATGGCCAATAAGCACTTGAAAAGATGCTCAATATCATTATCCATTTAGAGAAATGCAAATCAAAATACCACTTCACGAGAGAATGGAAACTATATATTTACACAAAAACCTGTACACAAATGTTCATAGTAGCATTATTCCCAATAGCCCCCAAATGGAAACTATCTAAATGTCTATCGACTGGTAAAAAAAAGTCATTTCTTATAAATGGAATGTTAGTTAGCCATAAACAGGAATGAGTCTACGGCCATGCCCCGCTGAACAAGTCCAATCCCGTCTGATCTTGGAAGCTAAGCAGGGTCGGGCCTGGTTAGTACTTGGATGGGAGACCACCTAGGAAGACCAGGTGCTGTAGGCGTAAAAAATAAAAAAATTTTTAAAAATAGGGGATTGTAAGCTGACAAGATTCTTGCAATCTTTGAGGTCAACCAAGAATTGCCTCACCGTAAATAAATAAATAAATAAATTAATTAATTAATTAAATTTTTTAAATTAAAAAAAAAGGACTGAAGCACTGACACGTGCTCCGGTATGGATGAACCTTGAGAACATTATCCTAAGTGAAAGAAATCACAAAAGCCACAAAAGAGCACGTATTGTGTTACACTAATAATATGAAATGCCCAGGCAAATCCATAGAGGTAGAAAGCAGGTAAGTGTGTGCCCAGGACTAGCGGGGAGGGGTTTGGGATGGGGAGTCACTGTATAGGGTTTCCTTTGAAGTATTGAAGATTTGGTAAAATTGGCTGGAAAGAAAAGTGGTTGCTCAACTCCGTAAATATGCTAAAAACCACCGAATGGTATACTCTACATGACAGAATTATGTTATGTGAATTATAGCTCAATAAAACCATTTTTTGAAAAACAAGGACGAAAAAGCACCAGATGCACTTAATAAAAATTCAGTAAAACATACTGAAAACAAAACAAAACAAAGCAAAAAGACAAGCTTTGCAGAGCTCTTTAACAACTGTTCTCTGGGCTGGAAGCGGTGTTCTCCAGCCCCAGGTTTGGAAAGCCTACGGTGTGGTTTGGGGCCATTGCAGATTCCGAAATTCTACCTTCCTCCGCCGATCTCACTTGGACACCTCCAGAATTAAGAGAGGGGCCCTGAGATAAAATGTTTTGTTAATGCTTATCGATACTTGTGACTCTAGTAGAGCAGAATGGTTAAGTGTATAGGGGGCATCTACTTACCCCGACTTTGCCACCAGCTAGCTGGCTGGGTGGCCTAGGCAAGTGACATAACCCCTCTCAGTTACTTCATCTGTCAAAGGGGAAATGGTAGCATCCACCTAACAGTTTGTGTGATTGGTCAGTCCGTTATCAGATGAGGAACTTAGCCCAGCAACTGACACGTTAGTGAAAGCTCAACGAAGGGGACCCACGTGGGTGGGCATAGAGAGTGTTGGTTTCAGAGCCAGACAGTGAGTCCTGCTCTGCTGCCTCCTGGCTCAATTACTGTTGTGGGTTGAATCGTGTTTCCCAGAAACAAATGTTCCAGTCCTAACCCCCAGTACCTGTGAATGTGGCCTTATTTAGAAATAGGGACTCTGGAGACATAACCACCTTAAGATGGGATCAGACTGGGTTAGGGTGCGCCGGATCCAGTGCCCGATGTCCCTGTAAGAGACAGGAATTTGGACACAGAGGCACAGACCCACAGAGGGAGGAGGCCGCGTGAGGCCTGAGGCAGAGATGGGAGAGATGCAGCTAACCACCAAGGCACACCAAGCAAGGACTGCTGGCAGCCGCCGGACGCTGGAAGGATTCATTCTCAGGGCCTTCAGAGGGAGCATGGCTCGGCTGACACCTTGCTTTCAGCCTTCTAGGCTCCAGAACTGCTTTGAGCCACCCAGTTTGTGGTCATTGTCATGGCCAGCCCTGGGGACTGAACACGGTTACCAAGCCTCGGTTTCTGCACCTGTACCATGAGCTCTCTCTCTCGATGGGCCGAAGTTCCACGAGGCAAAGACCTTGCCTTGGTCTCCACTGCATCCTCAGCACCTAGGCCATGCTTGGCTCCAGGAGAGGCCGAGGAAGTAGTCGCTGAGTCAGTTGCATGAAGGCGCGAAGCCGACATGGCTCAGGCCTCACCTTTGAGTGTCGCCTTGGAGAGACCCTGCTGACCACCCTGTTTAAAATAGCCCCGCTTCCCTGTGGTTGTACCTGCCTTTGCTTTCCTGACCCCCTCCGACACACGACAGGTTCCAACTGTCTACCTGACGATATCTCCCTCCCTTCTGCACCATGAGTTCCATGAAAACCAGAAATTCTGTCTGTCTCCTTGCTGAAGCTGAATTCCGGGGCATGAAACCATGCCTGGAACGTACTGGGTGTTCAATAAACATTTCAGTAAATTAACAAATGAATGAATGAATGAATGAATGAATGAGATTCAGAATGCCCGTGTGTGGGCATTCAAGCCACCTTCTAACATACTTCAACAGAAAAGACATCCTGATGTTGTCTTCACGAGAAAGGAAGTTCAGTACTGAACTGTCCATGCCACGAGGGGACTCTGACCTGAATTTGGACCCAGGTCCGTTGGACTCCAAGGCCAGTGCTCCTTTCAGAGGGTTTGAGTAGTGAGGGCACTAGAGGATGGGGGAAGCACCCGGAGGACTGGGGTACCAGAATGAAGAAGTGGGGGGCTCGCGTGTGCTCCTTGTTTTCCCAGACTCCCACAGGTCCCACCTGGACATCTGCGTTTGGAGAGCCAAGTGCTCCTAGCCAGGGCTCAGGCTTACTGAGGTCTCCTCGCTCTCCGTCCCTGCCCCACGCTTCCTGACGTTTGTGATACTGACAGCCCTTGCGTCAAAGGTTTCCCTCGGGGGTTCAGAACTGCTCCTAGGAGCACCAGCTCTAATCTTGGGCGGACGTAGTGGGATCCCCTCCCCTCCGGCTCTGTCACTCACACGAGTGAGCCCCTTACATATACAGCCTCCGTCCCCTCATTCGTAAAATGGGGATGACCATCCGGCAGACTCCTGAAGGGTCATGTGATTAACCATAGGTGGACACTGAGCACTCAACGCCGGGCACACAGCCCGTGTCTGATCGACAGTGGCCTTGATTAAGAGCTAAGGGCCGGAAGAGCCCCTTTGGTGGCGACAGTGGATCTGGCGAGGGGGGCAGACAGACCCTGCGCCTTGGTCTCTGGTGGAACCAGAAGAGCAGTGTCTTCGACTTGGACAGGGTGGGGTGTCTGGGCCTCACAATTTAATTGATTGTAACAGCGCACCCTTAACATGCTCTCCCGCCTAACCCGCACCCCCAAGAAGAGCCTTCGTGATGCTTCCGTGACGGTGTCTAATGCGTTCCCGCGGCCCAGCATGCGACTTTCAAATTGGCTTACAATTTATCTGAAGCTCCTATAAAAACATTTTAATGGCTATGTGCGGCGCGAACCCTCGGTGTCACCCATGGGGCTCCCAAATGTCTTTCCCCATCACATAGCGGGGCTGTTATAGGCGTGAAATTACAGTCGCTCTTGCATTTTGATCTCCACCCGGAGGCCTCTGGAATGTGCTGGATGCAGACACAGCGATGGCAGACAGGGGGCCCAGCTCGGCTGTCTGGCAGAACCGCTCTGTGCTTTGGATGCACACGGGGCCCTGAACCGTGCCCAGCTACCCGGCTGCCCCTCCTCACTGTCCTGGGAAGCTTCCCTTTGCTTTAGAATTGGACAGGGGCTATCTAGCCCTCTGTCACCTGCCAGTCTTTAGGGTCCCTTGTGACACAAAGGAGAGACCCCAGCTTTCAACGACCTCCGCTAGCTCGGACGGGAGGCTCTTTGTGTGTGCATGTGTGACAAGAAGGGGTCTCTGCAATGCCACAGACAGGCCAAAACAACGAAGAGGTTTTAATTTTTGAAGTATGGCTGGACATGTATTTAAAGGAGAGAATCATGGACTGTTGGGGGGGACACAACTTTTAACCTTTCTCACTTTTTAACCGACGTGGTTACTGTTTGTTGATACTACAAGGGATGCTACTTCCTGAGCCCTCAGAACGTGCCCGAGCTCAGCACATTCTGTTCTGTGGATTAGTTGATTTAATCCTCCCAGCCCTGGCCAAGTCCCTCCCATCTCTGAGCCCGAATCTACGCAATGGGATCAGAACAGTGCCTGCCTCCGAGCTGATGTAGCTGCTGAATGACGGGAGCCTCCCTGGGGAACTCCTTCATGCTTGACCCCGTGACTCCGCTGTCTCTCCCAGCCCTCCCCTCCCTCACCATTCTGGGCCTCCACAAGCCACAGATGCCATGCTGCTCAGGACAGGGACCGCCATGGCCCCGTGAAGCCCAGAGCAAATCCTTTCCCCTCCCTGAGCCTCAGCCTCCTTCCTCATCTGTGAATTGGGATAACAGTACTCACGGCTCCAAGGGGCTATTGTGAGCAATCGGGGGAAAAGCTCTATTGAAAGCGCTTTAAAACTGGCACAAATCGGCTAAGTGAGAGGTGTCATTATAAGTGTTGCCGTCATCATAAATATGGGAATCTTCCCGGCTTCTCTCCTAGGCACGTGGTGTCAGGCCAGGCCAGGCCAGGAGGGTGGGTAGGCAGAAGCCGGCTGCCCTGCCACTCCCAGAAACAGGGCAGAACCGGGCTCCTTTCTAGGGAGCCAGCGTGCGTGAAGCTGTGAACATTCCTTTCTCAGAGATCCTTGGAGTCACGAATCGTGGACGAGACTTCTCTGTGCAAGGGCTGAACCCCGGCGACATGGGGCAGCCACAGCCACGCCCAAGGGCGGGCAGGCCGGAGACAGCGACAGCAAAAGCCAGTGAAGTCTGACCTCCCGAGCATGTTGGCTACCTTGTGCTGGGCAGGGTGTTTTGTAAACCTTATCTAATTTCAATCTCACCATCGCCCTAGGAGTTAAGCACCCTATCTTCACAGGTGGGGAAACGGAGGCCCAGGGAGGCTCATGATCTGGGGTTCGAATGCACACCTGTGTGTCCTTAACTTGTGTGCTGCAGGATTGGGGCCTTCTCCTGCGTCTGGGGTCAGGCAAGGTGAGGATTAGAAGGAGAGAGAGATACGTTGTACATGGATGTATCCATGTAGATAAATACAGAATTAGTATCTTTTTTGAATACGTAGAGGCTCAGATCAATGCTGGGAAAGTGTGGTCCCAACTCTGAGCTGCCCGATAGCAAAGGAAAATTTAGCAATCCTGGCTGTGTGAACTTAGGCAAGTCGTTCGCTTTCTCTGTGCCCCCATATGTGAATCTGCAAAATGGGCATCACAGCACCACTCGTGTCTCGCCTCGGGCTGGTGGTGAGGACTAAACGACATAACATGGAAAGCGCTTAGCCCAGCAGCCTCTGAGGGGCCTTTCCTGAGTCCTCTCCCTAAACTAGGCACCGCGTCACTGCGGTCACTTGTTATCTCTTTGCCCTGCTTGATTTTTCTTCCTGGTATTTATCACCATCCACAATCATCTCGCTCATTCATCTACGCACGTGTTTTACGCTTGTCTCACGCCCTGGACACAAACTCCCCAGGGACCAAGATGATGTCCTTTTAAAGGTGTGTGTCCGTTACCTGGCAGATAGTAGGTGCTCAGTAGCTATCTGATGGTGTGCGTGTCCCTCTTCAGACTGGGAGCCCTTTGATGGTATAAATTGAGTTTGGTTCCCTGGTATGACCTGCCCAGGGCTGAGCACCGAGAATGTTCCCTGCTCATGTCTGACAGGCCGATCAGTGCGCGGCCCACTGGAAGAGGGGTTTCCTGGCACCGTCACCTCCCCGCCATGGCCCGTTCTCCAGGAAACCAAAACACACCGTATACCATTCACTGTCACTGTGGGAATCAGTGTCCCTTGGGAGGTCTGGCCTTTGGAGGTTTTCAATTTCCCCAGAAGCAGCGGCTTTCAAAAGGGCCTTTATGCTTTCATTGATTGTCCAAGTACCGTAAGCTTTGTTTCCCTGATAAATATCATTTGATAAGAAAATCAGAGAACACTGGAGCCTAGAGTCGATGCCAAGTCCCGAGAGTTCTGCCGGCAGAATCCGAGACTGCCTGTCCAGGATGTCAGCGCTGAAGGGGCTCAGAGGCCCCTGGGAGCAAGGCCCTTGCTTTTATAAATGGGGAAACTGAGGCTGAGGTGGGGGACACAGGCAGCCAGAAACAGGCATAAGCATGATTCTCCCCATTTTGCAGATATAAAAATGGAGGCACAGATTACAGGGGGTCAGAACCCAGGAGCCTTGACATCCCGTTTAGCTCACCTTCTAACTCATCACCTGATGCTTCAGCATCTCGGGATAGGCCTTGGGAGGCCCAGGGAGGGAACACAGGGCTGGGTCAGAATCCTCCTCTCTGCAGCAGGTGTGCCTGGCTGCTGAGATGCTCAGACCCGCCAGGGAGGCTCCTGGATTGGCGACCCCCCCAGGGGAGCACCCACCCCCACTGCACTTTCCCCACGGGTGTTTCTATGAATGTGGCTCTCGGCTCCAGTCTGGGAAAGGAGCCCACACAGCTGCTCCCACAGTGCCCAGTACCTCCAACCCTGAGTCCTTGCTGGGTCACAGAACCGAAGCTGAGGGATCCATGAATGATCCACTTAGGCCCGCACCCCACCCCCATCTTACGGAAGGGGAAACTGAAGCCCCAAAGCTGTGACAGCCTGCTGCTGTGGGCAGCGCTTGCTACTCCTTCAAGTTCCTCGTTTGTTCCAATCAGCGTGACAGAGTCTCTCAAAGTGCCCGGTCCCTGAAGACCCAGGGATGAGTGCAGCCCTGTCTTCACGACGTCAGGGTCTCAGTGATGGTAGGATAAGGAGGTCCTGGAGGAAACCCTCAAGGGCAAAGGTGGGAAAGAAGAGGGTCCACTGCCAGCACGACAGGCATTTTGGTAGGTGGTTCCTGGGACAGCCCCTCTGTGCACACATGCACGCGAGCGTGTACGCACACGCACACACACACGCACACACACACGCACCCCTCCCTGTGATGCTGGGGCCGGGGGCCCTGCACTCACCCATGACGTTGAGGAAGATGTTGCCTGATGCCAGCACCACCTTCTCCCTCGTGGCACGGTCATAGATGCCCACGTGGCACTCATAGGGTCCGTTGTCCGAGACGCGGACCTCGGGCAGCCTGGGGGAGGCAGAGGAGCAGCGTGAGGAGCTGGAAGGCCCAGGTTTCCTGGACACTACCCACCGCCCATTGCTGAGCCTTTGCTCAGCGAATACCCCTGGGTCGTCTACACAGCCCTGTGCTGCGCTGGGGAGAGAAGTGACACTCATGGAGCAACGACCGCGGGCCAGGCTCTGTGCTCCACGCTTCGGAAGGTGAAGGTGTGGTGTGTGCGCTCAGCTGGAGTTGAATCTGTGCTCCTTTAGGCCTCCTGAACTGGGGATGGCACTCCCGGGGGCCCTGAGGATGACATGGCTTCGTAGGGTCCTGGTGTGCAGTACAGAACTGTTACCTGGTCACCACCTCATGCATTTCTCATGCCTGCCCTCCATGAATGGACCACTTTTCCCATTTCACAGACATGGAAACTGAGTCTCCAGAGGGGATGTAATAGACCCCTCCCCATCAGTACAGCCAATAAGTACCAGGATGGGAATATGAATGCTGCCTTGCTGCCACTTTATGCCCAGCCCTGGGGACTTGGGAAGAAGCACAGTAAAATCCTTGTCTTCAAGAAGCCCCCATCCGGGGGACTAGTCAGGGAAGCTCGTCGGCGCTCCAGATCATGTGGGACGGGGCCAGCTTATCCAAGCGCCAAGCAGGAGCCGCTGGTCCTGCCTGAGGAAGCCAGGAGGGCCTCTTAGAGGAGGTGACTCTGAGCATAGGAGAGGCCTGCTCATACCTTTACCCTCTAAAAGTCCAGAGAGCAAATATTGTAGGGTGTGTGGCTTCCACAGTCTCTGTCACAGCTACTCGGCTCTGTCCTTGTAAAGCAGAAGTAGCCACAGACAGTGCGAAAGCAAACCAGTGTGGCTGTGTTTCAATAAAACTTTATTTACAGCCATCGAAATTGGAAGGGCATGCACTTTCTCGTGCCATGAAATCTTCTTCTGTTTCATTTTCCCCCCTAATCATTAAAAAAAATGTAAAAAAAAACCCCATTCTTAGTTCACTGGCTGTTAAACAGTCTGGATTTGACCCGTAGGCTGTGATTTGACAATTCATGTTCGGGATCCTTCTGAGGGGTCTGCAGGGTCAGACCATGCTAACAATGAGTTTATACCTTCTTGTCTCTCCCTGTGGAAAACGCCTGCCAGGCAGACCTTCCTTCACGCCTGTACTGAAGAGCCCTGACGTGGTGTCAGAGGGGGCCAAGTTCAAACCCTGCCCCTGCTGTCGGCATGTTCCGTACGTAACTTTGTGCAAGTCAAGCCGGCTCTCCCTGAGCACCCTTCAGTTCAGTTCTTCACTCCCACCCGTCGTGGACGCGTTCTCCACTCTGCTCAGCTAAGCCTCTCTCCCCCACCTGTCCCTGCTGAGCAATCTAGCCTCCGATTTACCCCTTTCTTCTCTCATTTCGGCTGTGCCCCCTCTCTTTGTCTTCCAGCTCCCATGTCCTTGTGACTCTCTGTCCCCCACTTCCCTTCCTCCCACCCCACACCCCGACTCTCATCTATTCCCTTCGCTGTCATCGCTTTGAGCAGAGCCAGCCCTTTTAAGAGACTGGCTCAGTCTCCTACCTCTCAGCACACATTATCATAAACAAATACCTGCATTTGCACAGAATCGCAAGGTCGACATCTGGTCTACCGACTGTCAGGACCGACTTCAGGAGCGGGGAGCTTTTCATCAGGGAAACTTTGTGGGAAGAAGCTGCCTCCCACTCCTCCAGGCTCTGAGACGAGCACAGTGAGGGTGGGAACAGTAGGGAACTACCTTCTTGGCTTGTAACTCAGCTAGACTGAAAAAGGCCTCTTGACTGGGCACTGCTGCTGAGTGACAGTGACCTCCAGTGACATGTTCAGGTGACACCCCTAGGTGTCCGGTATAGGGGCTACCTGCTTCGGCGACTTCTGTGGGTGACAGGTGTGCAGGTGGCGTGCTCAGATGACAGCTCTGGGAAGAGACAGTCTCAGGGGACGTGTGTAGCTGGCAGCTCCCCAGGTGATGTAATGAGATAATAAGGACATGGCGGACACACAGGTGGCACTGTTCAGGTAGCCGCCACACAGGTGATATATGCAGAGGTGTTTATGCGATAGCAGCACAGGTGACATGTTTAGGTAATCGCTACACTAATGACATGCTCAGGTGACAGTAACATAAGCAATATGTTCAGGTGACGCGTGTAGGTGACACAGCACAGGTGGTAGAGAAGACAGCTCAGAGGACACCTGGTTGGTGTTGCATTAAAAAGGCAGCTTCTCGCTTCGGGCTCTTTCTACAGACTCAGACGTTCCTTCCACTGGTTGCCTGAGCTCCACAAATGCTCCTGCCCCCCACCATTTGTCCAAGACGCCCTCCTGGGCACCATTCTTGATAGTCCCCATTTCTCTACTCCCCAGATAGTCAGTGATCACGTCCCAGGTGCTCTGCCTCCTAAATATACCCTGGACTCTCTGCTTCCATCCATCTCCACTGCCCCTGCCTTTCCTCACCGGGAACACAAAGGTGAACAGCTGTTTCCCTGTGCCCTTGCTCATCTCCCTCCTGAGGCGTTCTCAGTATAGGACACAGGTTTCTTCAAATGCAAATGGCCATAATGGCATTCCCCCACCTAAACCTCCCTCTGCTCTTAAGGTAAAGACCAGAATCCTTATCTCAGCCAGCGAGGCCCAACACAGCTGGCTTCTGCCACATCTCCAGCCACACCTCGGCCTTCCTCTTCCTCCAGCTAGGCCTTCTTTCCATTCCTCCCGTGCGCCAAATTCCTTTTTGAAAAACAAGGTTTTTACTTGGGAATCATTTTCGATTTCCAGGAAAGTCTCACAGAGAGTAGAGAGTTCCCGTGCACCCTCAGCCAGCATCCCCCATTATTGACACTTTACGTGACCATGATGGAGCTGCCAGACGAAGAGACCAACATCGATCCGTCACTGTTAACTCGACTCCAGACTTCATCTGATGTCACCAGTTTTCCCACTCGTGTTCTTCTCCTGGTCCAGAATCCCATCCGGAACCCCTCCTAAGTGACACCCACAGGTGCATTGTAGCTAAGTCCCTGTTTTGATTGAGCACTTTTCCCCCCTAAGAATGTTGGGTTTCCTTTCCCTGGCTACATCTTTCAAGTCCCAAAGGAACGGTCACTTTCACAGTGGACTAGGTGGGTCGGTGGAGCGATCACACTGAGGCCTCCCCGAATCGATGCCTCTTGCCATGCGCCTTTACAATTCCTCCCATCTAGGGGTGGAATCCATTGCCCCATTCTCGGCTTCGTGACGTGCTTTGACCAACAGTATGATGGCGTGCAAATTCTAAGCATCCGTCTCAAAAGAACACCACCCCATCCGCTTTCTCCCTGCCTCTGATAGAGCATGCGAACCTGTGGAGAGAGGCCCTAGGTGGCCCAGTCATTCCAGCAAAGGCCACACTCAGAAGCCACGCTCAGCCAAGCCAACCCCTAGACTCACGAGTTATGGCTTTAAACCATCAGGTTTGGGATGGCTTGTTATGCAGCAATCGCTAACTGATACAGCAGGTGTCCTCACACCAGTCCTTAGCAGTGTTGGTCTCAGCTCTGATTTAATCACGTGTACTGTGACTCTCCGATGCCCTACTCCTCCTGCCACGCACGGTAAGCTCCATGAAGGCAGGGTCTGCCTCTGTCTGGTTTATCAGTTTATCCCGGGCTTGCACATCATGGTAGGTATTCGATTAGTATTTATTAAACTGATGGGTGACGGCTGTGTGTGAGCATAGAGAATCTCATCGTCCTCTGTGCTGGAAACCAGGTGCAGCCCCCTCCCACCCAAGGTGGACTCTAGTCCTCATCTGCGGACCTGGAAGCTTCCAGGCCACAGCTGAGTGCCTCCTCCGAGCGTGTGCCTTCGTATTACCCTTCTGAAGTGGATTAAGCAGCCCAGGGACCCCCCGCCCTCCTTTCCCTAGACTTGAGT
Organism: Cynopterus sphinx; assembly: GCA_030015415.1. Lineage (NCBI taxonomy): Eukaryota > Metazoa > Chordata > Mammalia > Chiroptera > Pteropodidae > Cynopterus > Cynopterus sphinx. The sequence goes on from CM057387.1 coordinate 120,260,568, forward strand.
GGCATTGATCTGCATGCCGAATAAAGGGCCTTCACGGATAACAGAGCCCCAAGAGGACTGGGGTGAAGAGACCTACTCTCATCAGCAATTGGCTGCGATCAATAAACTATTAATAATTGCGAAGGTTTTGGGCAAGACCAGTGTACTGCATTTAGTGGCTGGAGCTGGCCAACACTGACGGCAGCTCTGAAGGGTGAGTAACTGTGTTTTTGAAAAGCTGGGCAGAGAGAGAGTGGGGGTCCCCCTGGGCCACCGTGGCTCAGGTGAGGCCACGTGAGGGCTGGTCACTGGGGCTCTGCCAGGCCTGGGGCCAGGACTATGGGCTATATCCGCCTTTAGCACAGTATTTCAGACTATTCTGCGCCATTCCCTACGCTGAGACTTGGGGGGTGGAGGGGGTAGATGCAGAGATGCCAAGGATTTGTTTCCTGCCTCCATGTCTTTGCCCAGGTTGTTACCTCTGCTTGGACCACCTTCCCGGCTTGTCCACATGGCAAGCCTCTAGCCATCTTTCAAAGCCCATATGGGATCCCATCGGGCGGTGAGAAGATTACATAGGATGATTCAAGGGCTTAGCTCAGAGCTGGTGTGGCACGAGAGTCCAACGGATAGGATCACAGATGCACAGCAGTTCATGGCGTCTGCATTCAGATGCCGCCTCTGCCGGGCAGGGTGCCCTGACTGCCTGCTGCTCCCTGTATAGACAGAGCTCCTCTCCACCTCCCCAGGGCTGCATCCGTCTGGGTCCACCTACCTGTCCATCTCATGCTACACTGTTACCTATTTGCCTTACCTCCCAGGAAAGCAAATGAGCTCCCTGAAGGTGAGCCTGGACACACGGTAGGAGATCAGGGCATAGCCACTGTGTGAATGAGGGAAGTGGAAACAGCCTAAGCCAGACTAGGCTAAACTAGGCGCCACAGGCTCTAGCGTGGGCTCTGCGTCTGACTCGCTGCACGAAGTTGGACACGGTCCTTTGGCTTCTCTGGGCTTCCTTTCCTCCATCTGATAGACGGGTGTCATAATACCTGCCCTGTGGGGTTACAGCCTCTAGGGGAAGTGCTGATATTTATGGAGGTTTACAATGAGAGACATCGAGTTAAGCATTTTACCCCGTCTCACGGGATCCTTGACACTACCCTGCTAAAATGCAGTATATAAAACATGCCCTAATGTGTACTAGGTAGCAATAATGACATATGATCCCCATTGTACAGATGAGATAACTGAGGCACCCAGAGAGGAGGTAACACAACTGAGGTCACAGAGGGAGTAGGCGGATACCATGACTCGAAACCAAGCCCAGTGGATGACCCGCAAATCCCCCTACCCTGACACTGCTTCTCGGATCTTCCTCCACCAGCAAATTAATGTGAGTGTGAGCTCTCTGGTTCCAGCATTTGCTTCCACTGCTCTTGTGTGCATTTCTATTCCGAGCCTTGCCACCTCTCCAGGTAATGAGAGCCATCTGCGTCCTGCCCGCCGAGATAAACAGGGTGGTCTGTGATGTTCCCGAACTCCTTTCTTCTGGCTTCTGGCGGGCCCCTTATTACTGGCGACAGGCGTTTGCTGAGCCCGTCGTGTTCACATTCTCCACACCCGACACAGCTAAAAGGCCTCCGATTGTCTCCCTTTCCCGGCTCTGCCTTTCCACTGGGAAGAGTCCTAGATCCTCACAGAATCGAGATCACGGACTTGGGCACAGAGGGTGGGCTGGGATGGCTCTTGCAGTCACTCCGTCTGTACTGTTGGGGAATCAGAGGATCCCGTCGGTGACTTTTGCTGAGAACTGAATTCTGAATCGATGAGCACGTGTCAACGCACTTAGAACAGAGCCCCGTTGTGCCGTGCTTGTCGGTTTCTTCTCCTGACACCGCTAATTAATTAAACATTTAAAACACATTACTAAGCCCCTACCGTGTGCCGTATATGCAGCAGGGAAGAAGACAGAGCGACAGTTTTAAATGAAAACACTTAAAGGTGCTTTTTCCATCAACTCTGCATCTGTGTCTCCCTCCTTCTTAGAACAAGTTGGCTGGACACTAATTAAACTGCCGCAGGATCAAGGCCATCATGGCAAGCATCAGTCTCACCCTGCCACATCTTAAGGGTAGTGCGGGGTGTTGTCTGCCCCTACACTATATGTCTTCTGGGAGCCTTTTCTCTAAAAAGGTTGTTTATAGCCTTACTGAGCTATAATTGACACTAAACGGTACGTAAGTTTATACATTTGTTGGATTTTGACATGTGTATACACCGCTGGAACCATGGCCACAATCAGAAGGGTGAACACATGGCTCCCCAAAGTTTCCTGACGTTCTTTTTAAACCCCACCCCACCCCTAACCTTAGGCAGCCGCGGCTCTGCTTTCCGTCACCCGAGATCGTGCTTCCCAGGATGTCACCAAAATGAAGTCATCGAGTGTGCACTGTTTTTTATGTGGTTTCTTTTACTCGTCCTCATTGTTTTGAGGTTCACCCCTGTCACGGCCTCCATCAACAGTTCTGTCCTCTTTACGGCCGAGTATCGTGCCACTGCACGCTCTCTAGTGCCTCCCCTGAGGATGGATGCTCGGGATGCTCCCAGTTCGGGGAATTGTAGATACAGGTGCTACGAGCATGTGTGCGCAGGGGTTGAATGGACACATGTTTTCCTTACTCTAGGGGAGAGACCGAGGAGAGCCACGGCTGAGCAGAAGCTTGTTCCACCTTGTCCGGCTCTTTCTGGAGTGACTGTACGCGGGCCCCTTAGCGTCTTCTGACTTTTGCCTTTTCACACACACCCTGCTTGGGGTGCCTTCCTTTAGAAGCGTCTCGCTCCACATCACCCCTCCCTCACCCACCACCCAACCACCCTCGTCCTACCTAATTAAGGGCTCCTTTCCGTTTGCCTCCGACCCCCCAGCACAAGTCCTGTTAGAACTGCAAATGCAAAATGGCTACAAAGGCTCCGGAGGGAGGGTGAGGCCTCTGGGGTTGCTTTAGGAGAAGACTGTGCCTGACATTCGAGGGGCGGGCTCGCTGACCCTCTTCTAACCCTCTCTCAGCTGAGGCCAGGTTGTGGGACAGGGGACACACGGACATCTCTTTCCCTCCACTCCCCTGCCTCTGGCCCTTCCAGAACCTCTCCACTCCTGTCTTCATTCTTGTCACCTCTCCCTACCCCAGGCCCTCCAGTCTGTCCCCTCCCCACCCTGCTGTCACAGTGACCTTATTACAGTGAAGATTTGACTCGTCTTTTCCCAGCTGAAACCCTTCCCTTCCCAGGCCTTTCACTGACAAGAGAGTGAAGCCCAAACAGTCTGACTGTGAGATTCTCCTCCCTGATTCAGCTGGGACCCAAAAAGGAGAAAGGGAGGGAGGGGGCCAGGGAGCGGGGAATGGGCTGCAGGAAGCAAGTGTGGCCTCTCATCTCTTGCCAGAATCAAGCAGTGGAACCAGAAGGCTTGTCAGGACCAAACTTTTATAATCCATCCTATTTAAAAAGCATTTTGTAATTCAAACATCTTCATTTATATACATTGTACCTCATTCTGGGCTAATGGAGGAGATTCAGGTAGCGATTGGTCCTTTGGGGCCCTGCTTTAATGAAGAGACTAGAGAGCCTTTTCATTGGTATCACCATTGTTTGCACGGAAACGGAGCTTCCAGGGGCCAGGAAATCGTTCATTCTTGCAAGTGGGTTAAACACACCCCCTGCAATCTTATTAGCCTGGTGCCGGCTCAGCTCTGCTCGTCCTCATCCCTGCTGGAATGCTCTCAAGTGGGAAGTAATGAAGTTTTACTGTTTTGCATCTGCCACGCTGCCATGATTGGCTGCACATCCCTTGATGCCTGGACCTTGCTTCTCCCTCCGTCCAACACCTGCTCATTCTCCCAGTTCAGGGTCTCGCCCCTCGATGCAGGGGCCACCTTTAGGGAGTGTCCTCTCCACCTCTGCAGAGCCGTGAGGCAGAGCTTATAAGAATTGCCATCAAGTATCTGGCAACCATGGGTGCTATCAGAACGTTTGCTGCTAAGGTTTGCTGCTCTCCGAAAGGGGGGGCGGGGCTGAGAGTTTCTAACAAGCTCCCAGGTTATCTCTCTTTAAATCCCAGGTGCTCAGTCCTTCTTTCTTCCCCATGGGTCCCTCCATCTGTCTAATGGCCCCGTCTCCCACCAAATACTCTGGGTGATTCCTTTGCATTGACTTCACCAAACCGCAAATTAGCACCGAGAGCTTAGAAGGCCTTGACACGTGGTATGTCCCTGGTGAGCATGGTTGAATGGAAATTATTTGAGAATAGATTCTGCAGCTTTGCACAGTCCTTTGAACCATCAGGGGCTTCCACAAAGCTGGCCACACACAAACTGTGGCCTCTGTCACTCTCACTCTGCACTGGCTTAATGCTAGGCCTGCCCTCCTGGACCCCACCCTGCACCTGCTTCCTGTCCTCCAGCTAAAAGAGATTGTGCATCTTCCCTGGCCTCCTGGACGTGGGTCTGTGCTCTCAGGCTCACCCCCGGAAAGGGGACCCAGACCCTAGACTTAGTTCAGGGGCAAATGGTCTTGTTCTGCTTGGTGTGAATGAACTTGGCTGGAGTCACCTGAAATGGTAAGACCTGAGCCGCCCCTCGTCAGTACATTCCCGGAGAAGCTGCCTGTGAAGGGAGAAGTTTCAACCCCAATGGACAGGGACAGAACAATCTGAAACCCAGAAATGAGTTCTTCACCTCCTTTTGGCCAATCCCTGGATTTTCTCCTCCAGCAAGCCCTTTACAAGAGCAGAGTAGGGGGAAGGTGAGGAGTCACGAGCACTGCACTGGGCAGAGACGCTGGTGGAGGAAAGAGACTCCCCTCTGAGCTAAGGGACCTGTCCTCTGGGCACAGGAAATATGTAGAGGAGGCCAGCAGTTCTTCAGTATCAATCTCCCAGCCCAGCCTGGTTGATCGAGGACATTCCTGGTTTGGGCACTGAAAGTCCCATGTCCCAGGGACCATCCAGCTCCTGGCGATTCAGGATGGTTGGTCATCTCACACTCCAGCCGGTCTACGTGTGGCAGGTTTACCTGAGAACACTGAGCAGCACCCATTAGAGGTGGGCAGGCTGTCTTGGATTGGGGCAGGGAGAGGGCAGGGACCAGGGGGTGAAGGGAAGGGGTGTGGGCTCTGGGCAGGGGGCCTGGGCAGCCAGAAAAGCCACCCTCCGCTTATCTAAGAGCCGAGCCCCTCTGTCAGCACTAAGAGTTTTATTACTTTCTTGCTTGTGTGCTTTCTCCTTTCTTTCCAGAAACTGCCTGAACTCTTTTTATTCCCAGGGCCTTTAAAAAGCCATTAGCACGATTTTTATCCCCCTTTCAACCTAAAAACTGTTTCCATCATAAAACCACTCAGTGGGTTCAAAACATCTGTGCCTTCCAATCAAATGCAGGGCCGGTGGGGAGGGATGATGGAGACGGGTGGCAAAGTGGTGGTGTGTGTGTGTGGGGAAAGTTCCAGAACATGGCAGCACACTTCCTGCCCCACCCCCAGCTCCCCACTCTTCCCCTCTTATGTCCTGGGTGCCTTGGACCCAGAATCTGTGGATTGGCAAGGCCAGTCCTGAGTCTGAGGCATTATAATCAGAGTCTGACTGCTGCCAGCCCGTCAGCATGCCGGCCGGGTGAGGACCCAGGTAAGCCCCATTCTGTCTTTCCAAGAGAAGCGGCTTGTCTCCCTCAGTCCATCCCTGAGCTGCACCCCGCTATGTCCTGGCATTCCCCTGAGAGGAGACCCTTCCCGCCAGACTGGAAGTGCTGATGCCTCATGCAAACCCAGCTCAGCATCGGAGACTGAGTGAGCTCAGGCAGGTCACTCGCTGCTCTGAACTTCGGCTTCTGCCTCTGGGCTTTAGGGAGCCTCAGTGCCGAGGCTCAAATGAGGTCGCTGTGGAAGACCCCTTCACTCTTGCCCAGAGAGGAGCTCCAGAGAGGGCAGTCATGATTCCTCAGTGGGCAAACAGGGAGCCACCTGTTCCCGATGTGGAAAAACACCTCTCGGAAGTCAGATTTTATCTTCCAGTGATGAAGTCCCAATGAAAAGCTACGCAGTCTAACCTGGGGTCTCTCGGTCGCCCAAGCCCAGGAAGTCGGTACACGGGACCCTGGAATCACTGGCCCCTGCTGCTCCGGCCTCCTCGATGCCTGGTTGGTGGAAGATGGGGGTCACTGTGCCAACCATCCTGGCCTTTCCCTCCCTGTTTGGCTGCTACCATGAGCTTAGGCCCCAAATCCCACTCCCATCCCATCCTCCATCTCCCTGTTGACCCCATTCCCCTGACTCTCTGGCCTGCTGCTTCCTCCTCCGCTGTCCTTCCCATTCGGACCCCCCTCATTTCTCCCCCTCCGCTTCCTCTCCAGCCCTCTCTTCTCCACTCTCTTGCCGCTGCCATGGAAACCACTTTATCCTCCACATCCTGATTGATCCATTTAGCCCCTCACGGTCAGCCTGCTCAACTCGGGGTCTGGGTTAGGAGGTGGGCGAAGGCGTGCGGGACCGAGAGTTCAGGATGTTCCTTTCACCTCATCTCCACCCCGTGCCATCCTAGGCTCGGCAGGCACAGGGACTGGAGCATGAGCTCCGTGGAAGAAGACACGGAGTGGTGTGGAGCTAGAAACAAGGCGGCGGGCCAAAGGGAACTCAGACCAGGACGCTGGGCAGGGAGCACCAGGAGCGAAGCAGAAAAGCTGAGGACCCATGGCTTTGCCCGCTGCTTCCTTTCGATCCCTGTGGTGCCTTGCTTTATGACAGGAATCTCTGCCTCTCTGTCCCTGCCTCTGTCCCTGGGTGAGAGCTGGCATCCTGAAGACCCCGAGCCTCTTGGAACCAAATCTGCCTTTAGCAGGAGAGGGAAAGCAGGGAAGGTGACTGTCCCAGGGTTGCCGCACTTCTTGGCACCGGTGATCACTCTGATCTTCCTCAGTGAACACAGCCGCACCCCTATTTGCAAGGCCAGTGACGGCCCTGGACAACGAGATTCTAGGGGACAGTGTATGGACAGCGTGTGCCTCGTTCATCTCTGCATGTGGGTGGGTGGTTGAGCACCTACTGTGTGCAAGACCCTGGGCAAAGCACTTTGAACACTGCTCTCTTCCAACCCTCACATAAGCTCTCTGAAATGAGACTAATAATAGTAGTAACAGCAACAATAACAAAATAATAACAGAGCTCTGTGCACCAGCACTCCCGGCTTTCACATGCTCTGGCTGAGTGAGCGGGGTCAGGTAACTTAGTGCCCGTGCCTCAGTTTCCCCATCTGTAAAGCTCAATCTTCACAACAATTTTATGAAGTAGGCATTCGTATCACCATCCCAGGTTCACCGGTGAGGAAGCTGAGGCAGGGGTGAGGTTTAGAACTTGCTGATGGTTATTCAGTCAGAAGACGTCAGAGCTGGGGCTCGCATCCGGGCCACCGGGCTCCAGAGCTGATGCCCTGAGTCCCCATGCTCAGTGCCTTTCGAGCTGGGAGTGGCCTGGGCTTCCACAGGGTCATCAGTCAGCGGCGGGACAGAAACGAAGTCGCACAGACCGGGAAGGGTCTTAACGGGGAAGCAGCCCGAGTGGGTGCTCTGAGGTCAGCTGCGGTTTGGGCTCTGGACCTCTTGCCAGCCAAGATGGCCCAGGGCCTGGGGCCTTGGGTACATGGTTTGGTTCTGCCTTCTGGGACTAAGAGCAGATTTCTTCAACTGCAGGGACCACATTTTTCCTGGAAGCAAACTCCAACAAGAACCCATCACCTGGGTCCCTCTAAATTGAGACCAGAGCAGCCTGGGGGGCCAATTCCTTCAACCACAGTTTGCTAAAAGGATCAGAAAAGAGGCTTAAGGAGACAGATTTTTCTCGACCCGTAGAAAAGCAGGCCGCACGCCGAAGCACTGCAACCCAGAGAAGCCTCGTCTGCTGGAGCCCAAGCCGGCCTGGCCCTCTGGTGTGGCTGTCAATTAGCCCAGCTTCGCAAAGAGAGAGAGGAGGGGAAGTATCCTCCAGGTCTGAGATGGGCACCGCGCCCAGCAGACATTGTACCATTCAGTACCTACGACCACCACGTGAGATCAAAATGACAAACCCGTTGAAGAGAGCAGGAAACTGAGGCCCAGAGAGGCCAAGCAATTTGTCTAAGGTCACACAGCGAAAGCCTGGACGTCAGCTGGGACGGGAACTCAGATCTGTCTGGCCCATTGAGAGGATGAAACATCTGAGAATGCCCTGGAATTTGCTCTCTCTTTTGAGATGGCCCCGGCGCCGCGTCAGAGCAAGACCAATTACTCGGGTTGAGTAAAGCAAACCTTAACTTCCCCTACAAACCTGCAGCTGAGCCTGGGGCCCCTCAGGAGGCCTTTCCCAACCGGGTCAGCTGATGGGTGACCCGCAGCCGAACCCGAGTCCCGCTGTTTCATCAAAGCTGAGCTAAAAACAGCCTCGCTCTGGCAGTGGAAAATTGAAACTCCCCGCTCCCTCTTAAGGCTCTTAAACAGGTCAGCCCACCAGAAAACCCAATCCTTCAATCTGGATTCTCTTAAAAAGTAGGGCAGGCCAATTATGTTTTACTGTCCCGAGCCACGTGGCGCTGAGAGCAGGGAAGGTCAGGCCATGGCGCCCAGGGCTGCCAGCAGATGGGAGACCGAGGAGCCAGCCAGCCTCTCCCATCAGCCTCTTTGTCAAAACAAAATTAAAATGCCTGGACTCTTGCTGGCACCGAGATCCCATCCGAGGTAATAGGTATTTATCTTAGTGTGTTCGGCTTTGGGCTCCATGCCCGGGTACGCGGAAACTGGAAAGTACCTCTGCTCTGTCTTGCACATCCAGCACGGTGCCTAGCGTGTGGGAGATAGTCAAGAAATAGCCGTTCACTGATTCATTCATTCATTCATTCACTCACTCACTCATCTATTCAGTGTGTCGTTACTGAACACCTACGATGTGTCGAGGCCTGTTGTTGGTGCTGGGGATGATACAGGAAAAAAAAATCACTGTCGTCATGGAGCTGATAGTCTAGGTGAGGGAGACAGACCATAAGGAAAGCCAGCTTCAAAAACACAGCCTGCTGGTGGCTCTCTGAGTATTTAGAAAAATAAAGGCAGGGCAGGAATGGAGAGTGCCAGGAGTGGAGGTGAGGGTTTACATTTTAAATGGCAGCGTGGTCAGGAGAGGGGACACTGAGCAAAGACTGAAAAAGGGACACGAGTGAGCCATGTGGAGATCTGGGGGAAGAACGTGCGAGACTGACCATCACTGAACTGACATCAGGTGCCACACGTTTTGCTGCACACGTTGACATCCGTAAATCCCTTAGAACTTTATGAGGTGAACGACAGTATGTAGGAGTAATGGAAACTCAGAGACAAAGTCAAAAACAAGATCCCTTCTTCACGGGGCTATGGTCTGTGGAAGGAAGGTCAACAATTCAACAGCTCTTTTCTTTTCGTAGTAATAGAAGCCCCGACAGCTGGACATAAGGCCGCCTGAAAGAAAGACCCCATTTCCAGCCACCCTTGCAGCAAGGGTGGCCCTGTGACTATATTCTGGCCAACGGGATATAAGTGGAAGTGTTAGGTAAGATTTTGGAACCATCTTTACCTAAGGTCTCCTTCTCCGCCCTCCTTCCTACTGACTGAAATGCAGACCTAATGGCCGGAGCTGGAGCAGCCTTATTAGACCTTGAGGTGACCTTGGGAGTAGAGGCTTTGCAGAGCAGACTTCGAGAGCGAAGGGGTCTGAGTCCCTGACACCATGGAGTGTCCTACATGCTCTGGACTGGCTAGTAGACTCTTAGGCGAAGGAAGAATCAACTTGCATCTAGTTTAAGATAAACAACTTCTTCTTCTTCTTCTTTTCTTCTTCTTCTTCTTCTTCTTCTTCTTCTTCTTCTTCTTCTTCTTCTTCTTCTTCTTCTTCTTCTTCTTCTTCTTCTTCTTCTTCTTCTTTTCTTCTTCTTCTTCTTCTTCTTCTTCTTCTTCTTCTTCTTCTTCTTCTTCTTCTTCTTCTTCTTCTTCTTCTTCTTCTTCTTTTCTTCTTCTTCTTCTTCTTCTTCTTCTTCTTCTTCTTCTTCTTCTTCTTCCTCCTCCTCCTCCTCCTCCTCCTCCTCCTCCTCCTCCTCCTCCTCCTCCTCCTCCTCCTCCTCCTCTTCTTCTTCTTCTTCTTCTTCTTCTTCTTCTTCTTCTTCTTCTTCTTCTTCTTCTTCTTCCTCCTCCTCCTCCTCCTCCTCCTCCTCCCTTCCTCCCTTCCTCCTTCCTCCTTCCTCCTTCCTCCTTCCTCCTTTCTCCTTCCTCCTTCCTCCTTCTTCTTCTTATTATTTGCTGCAGGAAGCCCAAGCTAATTCTGACTGATACAACTTCAGACAATAGACAGTGGTGTGGACTGTGGACAATGGAGAGGTCATTCCTGGGTTTGTATCTAGCTGCTACTTGTGGCAGCCAATTTCTATAATTTGGGAATCACCCTTAAAAAGGCCACATCATCAGCTTTTCAAAGAAAAGCCAAAAATAAATATTAGTATATAAAATCTGATTTTTAAAGGTTTCTCATTAATTTAATTGAAAACTTAATTTTAAAAAATTCAGTGTCAGTTACATAGAACTTGTTTCTGGCCAGCTTTGGCCTGTAAGTCTCTGGTCGGTGAGTGAGGCCCTGTGAGAGGAAGGACTTTCAAGGGAAATTGCACGGCAAGGGAGGGGCCGAGCTGGGACCATCGCGGGCTCAGAGTCGATCCTGCCATGGAATAGCTGAGGTGGCAGCTGCCTGCGTGGCAAAGTCCTCACTCCGAAGCCCACGGGGTTCAAGTTCCCGGACTGAGCATCTTGGATCCTCACCAAGTCCAAAACAAAAACAGCCCTGTTTAGTCGCACAGACACACACGCCCCTTATCAGTGGCGACAAGGCCCGCAGAAGCGAGCGGTGGCTTGGCAGACGGGTGCGTCTGAATGGATGCGGCGCTTTCAGCTGGAGCCTCCGCCATCTGTTCCTTCTGCTAATTGCCATGATGAGGAGGAGATGCGGTGGTGTGGAGAAGGTGAGAATGAGGAGGGAGCGACTGTCCACCCACCTGTGAGTTTGTGAGGGAGGGCCAGGGGCTCTCGCTCGCACCCACGGCGATGTCGTTTCACAGCTACACGGGCCCAGGGAAACGCCAACGGCGAGGGGTGGCGTGGCCTACCAGCCTGGTGCTCAAGGGCAGAGAGGAGGAGCTGAAAAAAGGAGAGTCCCTGTGGAGCCCCGAGCAAGAGCAGGACCTTCCGAGTCCCTGAACAGAAGCAGGAAAGGCTGGGCAGTTGAGGTGTCTGGTAGGCACTGGGGGGCCATCCCATCAAGGGCAGGAGGGACCCCATTCATTCGTCAATGACCAGCTTCAGAACTCACTGTCTGTGTGTCTGGCACTGGCCAGGACCATGCTGGGAAGGACGGGACGGATGACAGCTCTGCTACGACGGAGCCCAAGGTCTTCAGGGCCTCCTACCCCAACTGCTCTGCATCATCGCCTGGCAAAGTCCAGGCCCAGTGACTGGCACAGGCCGAGGACCCTGGTTGGCCTCTGTCATACCTCTGTCTTGACTGGCTCTGGGTTTTGGTTTCCCATCAGGAGCTCTGCCTTCCAGTAAGTGAGCCTGAGAGGCAAGCAGAAACCCCTGCATGGGAGCATGGCAGAGCTTTGTGTTTCTGACCTGACAGAGAGTGAGTGGCTTTTCTGTGCCAGGCACTCTGCTGGGAGCTTCTACATCGGATCTCATAAAAATATTAAGTGTTTCCATCCATCTGGCCATCCACCCATCCATCTATCCATCCACTCATCCATCTACCCAACATCTATTCACTCATCCATCCAACTATCCATCCACTCACCCACCCACCCATCCATCCATCCATCCATCATCCATCCATCCATCCATCCATCATCCATCCATCCATCCATCCATTCTACATGGAATGCCATGTTCCACTCAACAGCACATGGGGTGATTACTAGAGAGACAACAGTGGATAAGGCAGGCATGATCCCTGCCTTCAGGGAGCTTACTTTCTAGTGCTCCAGACAGCGGTAGAACTAACCCCATAAATGTGTGTCTAACTAATAGTGTGATGAGTCCTGTGAGACATCCATGGTGCTGCTGGAGTTGACTGGGAGGACCTGACGAGATTGCACTGAAATGCCAGGAAAAGCTTTCTTTCCTAGGAAGGGCCATGGAAACAGAGGTTGAAAGCAGAAGCAGGACTTGGCAGGTGAGGTGGTGGGGAAGGGCAGGCGGAGAACCAGGCCCAGGGAACCAGATGCGTGAAACACCTGGTGGAGCAGAAGAGCGACAATCACTGAAGACGTGAAGGGAGGTTTGAGGAGCGAGGGGCAGTGGTACAGGATGTGGACAGGGAGGCAGGGAGGGGTCGGGCCCTGCGGGCCCCCTGGGTCCTTGTTTTTTTCTCCTGGGGAGAATGGCAGTCACTGAAGAAACTCAGGAGGATGGGGGCAGAGGCAGGACACAGTTTGTCTGCATCTTAGCTCTGCCGTGTAGAGATGAGAGTGGGCCTGGACAACCAGCTAGGAAGCTACTGCCATGGTGTTAGATGAGAGATGCTGGCAGCTTGGTCTAGCTGGGGACCTAGAGAGAAATGAACCATCTTGGAATCAGTGCAGGAGGTGTGAGGGAGGGGACAGGGACTGATTGATATGGGGAGTGAGGGGGTAGGTGCCCGGAGAATTTCTGAGTTTCTAGTGTGACCTGGTGGCCTGTGGCCTGGTCCCTCCCCAGGATGAGCAGCACAGAGCAGCTGGGAGGGGACCCTGTGAGTTCTTTGGAGTTTAAGTGGCCTGAGAGGCAGCCAGATGGAAATGCAGATCAAGGGGCTGGGCACACGGATCCGGGGAGAACCCGGGCTGAGATAAAGTCCCTTGATGTAGGTATCACCATTCCCATTTGACACACGAGGAGCTGGCCTCAGGTTACACATGTGCCCAGGTGCCAGGCCTGTCTCCGAGGAGGACGACATCAATAAACCCTGGATTCAAGGGCAGCCAGGCTTTCTGGCCAGAGCCAGAGTTTCCCTCTTTTCTTGGTCCTGGGGGGACCCGTGTGGGCCAGCTTGTGTTGGCTTAGAGACAGCTGTCGTCTGACAGTGGCATCATCTCCATGGGTCCCAGTGAGAATAGCCCAGGAGATCGTGGCTGGGTCAGGGCCAGTGCTCCTGCTGCTGAGATTCCTCTCCCATGGCACTTCCACGCTCCCTTTATTTCGCTCTAGCCACAGATCCCTGGACACACCACCTGGCCTTTGCCTCTGCTGTGCCCTCCCCCTTGGAACACCTTCCTCCTGTTTCCTTGTCTGGTCCTCTCCCTTTTCCGTGCCCATCATGGTCTCTGATAGACCATGTGAGCCCCCCATCCTCCTGTACCTCTGTCAGCTGGGCCCAGTAGCTTCCACTGGATTCCTGGGGCCCCCAGTACACAGGACCTGCTTGTCCAGACCTCCCTCCTCCACCAGTACACACACAGACCAGCCGGAATGCCCAGCTGCTCTCCCAGCCTGATGCCTCGTTGGCATCCATGCGAGTTTGCTGAGAGGTGAGGCTGTATAGAGGTGAAGACCAAGGCTCTGGCCTCGGACCCCCCTGGCTGGGTCGCAGCTCTGCTCCAATCATCCTCTGTGTGGCCTCAGGTAAATCCCTTGTCTTCTCTGACCCCGTTTCCTCCTCTGCAAAGTGGGGCTCATGAAGCATAGCCCCTGATGTTTTATCATGAGGTTTGAGAAAATCCATGACTACAAAGGCCAGAGCAGAGGGCCCAGCCCACAGCATCGGTCATCCACACTCAAACATTAGCCCCATCATCATTATTATCATTAATTAGGCACGATTCGTCTTTATTCAGAAAGGATGACCTTCGCTAGTCGCCAGAGAATGAGTCAGATCTCTAAAGTTGGAATCGAGTCATGAGAGGAACAGCCGGGCTGGGCTGCAGGAGGAGGGTCGAAACCGACTAGATGTGGTCTTTGTTTAAAAAAATAAATCGCTGGGCCCTATTCGCGACAAAGGCGGATGCATGAGAATAGGTTTATCAAGGTGGTTTTCAGTTCCCCTGTAATTTAAAATAAATAAGTCAATTTAATGTTTATAGAGTGAGTTATGCCTTATTAGGGACACGGTGAGCTGAGGAAACTTGGCCAAGGCAAATTTTGAGAAATTGGCCCCGGCCGTGAGAGTAATTACAGCGATGCTTTAGTGCGCCGTCTTGCCCAATGATATTTTCATTCTGTCTAATTTATTAGTTTATTAGCTTTATGGTGAATATAGAAAGTTACACCGCAACATGGGCCTAATTTTGACGTCCTCCTGAGATGGCCGTAAGGAGGGAGAGACCCCTGCTTTGAAACTGTCCCCAAGATGTCCAGAAAGACTCGGGACAGAGTTCCAGGGCTCCAGGGCCTGGGGCTGTGAGTGTGAAAGCTGATGGAGGACAGTGGTCCAGAACGCTGTCTGGTTTTAAACGCCGGCTCCTCTGCTTTCTGCTTGTGGGGCCTCAGCTCCTTAGCATGTCTAGGTCTTAGTTTTCTCATCCGTAAAATAGGAGCAATAGCAATTTGTCCCCACGTGGTATTTGAGAGCCCTGTGTCACAGAGCCTGGGTCTAATTGCTCCCATCTGTCTCCCTGGAGCCCAGCACTGTGCCTGCTTGTCACAGGCATCGGTAAATGGTGTCGGATGGATGTGGACATCCACGTAAGGTGTTAGACACACAGTCATCACTAGCCTCCTATCCCGTGTACATCGTGCCAGTTCCAAGAGCTTTATTAACTCACTTAAGACTCACAAACATTCCACAAAGTAGGTACTATCTTTGTCATCACCGATTGAGATGGGGAAACTGAGGCACGGAGAGGCAGTGACTGGCCTGGGGTCCCACCGCCAGTATGTGGCAGAGCTGGGATTCAGATGCTGGGAGCCAAGCTCTAGGGTGACTATCCTGTCTATGACACCGTGAGGGAGCCTGAGCCCTCCATGAGCTGGCTGCTCCTTCCCCTCCTTAACATGTCCCCACTCCAGGCCTTCACTCCTCTATCCCTTGCTGGCCCCACACAGCACTTAGTGGGTCTGCTTGGTTCAGTGAACACTTTGGAACCCCTTAGCCTGCCCAGCCCGGCCCTGGATAGCAGAGTCATAGAGATCAATAAGCCCGTGCCGAATTCCTGAGCACCTACTGTGTGCTAGAGCCTAAAGAGGGAAATGGAGATACAGAAAGGAAGAAGGAAATGGTGCCTTGCACATGGCCAAAAGGGACTTTGCAGATGTGAGAAAGGATCATGGGATGGGGAGATTATCCTCGGCTATTTGGGTGGGCCCGGTGAAATCACGGTGTCCTCATAAGAGAGGGAGGCAGGAGGGTCAGAGGCAGGGGCAGAAGCAGAGGTTGGAGTGATGCCATTGCTGTAAGGGGGCCACAAGCCGAGGAATGTGGGCGCCTCGAGAAGCCTCGAAAGGACAAAAAACCGATTCTCCCCCTGGAGCCTCCAGAAGGAAGTCAGCCCTGCCGACACCTGATTTTAGCCTAGTGAGACCCATGTCCGACTTCTGACCTGTAAGCTGCTAAATTAGTGTTGTTTTAAGCCACTAGGTTTATGGTGCTTTGTGACAGAAGCAACAAGAAACCAGCACAACAGCAATCACGGATGGAGTTAGCTCCTGCCGTGCTAAACCCTAAGCGAGATCCCATTTAATCTCCCGAGAGCTGCCCCTGCCCCAGCAAGCTGTCGCTCTTACCCCCATTTTACAGAGTCAGTTAATTCATTGACTGCCCCAGTGACTTTCCAGGTGCTGAGGATGGAACCGTGGGCAAGAGACAAGAGGAAACTTGATTTCTAGGAGAGACATTACACAGCAGCTTGTAACCACAGCCCAGACAACTCCAGGTGGTGATACAGTCTATGAAAAGACAAAAGACGAGGTCAAGAGAGTGGTGGGGACGCTGTTTATACAAGGTGGTCAGGGAAGGCTTCTCTCAGCAGCTATCATCTGAGCAGAGACCTGGATGGACCAGAGGAGGGAGCCTAAGTGGACATCTCGAATGTTCCAGGTCAGGAAACTGATCAGAGACCTGAGACACTTGTTCACATGGGTTTGAAGACCGGCTCTGACACTCCTGAGCCTGCAGCCTTACCCTCCACATCACGCGACGAGTCAGTCTGTCCGGCATGAACACAGTGCACAGGAAGCAGAGGCGGGGCCCGCTGAATTGGGCCTGGGCAGAGGGCTCAGGGCCTGTTCCCCAGCGGGGAGATGGGTGACTTCGGTCTGAAAGGATGGGGACGGTTTTGTCAGGCAGAGGTGGTGGGTACAGGTTCTGCAAGGTCGGGGTGTGGGAAAGCACGGTGGGCGTTTTAAGGAATGGGAGTCGCCCTTATGTCTGGGCCAAGGGTTGGAGCATGCAGGATGTGGACTGCCCGGAACTCTCATACTCCCTGGGGGGAATACGAAAGGGGAAAAGCACTTTGGAAAACTGTTAGGCGGTGCTGTGGATTGAATCGTGTCTCCCCCAAAGATGTGTGAAGTCCTTACCCCCGGTACCTGCAAAGAAATAGTCTTTGCAGATATAATGAAGCTAATCCGAGGTCACACTGGATTGGGAGGCCCCATCCAATGTCTGGCATCCTTATAAGAAGAGGGTAATGTGGACACAAACTCATAGAGGATGGACACAGCCAAGGAACGCCAAGAAGTGCTGGCAACATCAGATGCCAGGGACAGGTGGAAAGGGACTTTGTCCTACAGCGTTCAAAGGGAGCGTGACCCTGCCAACACCTGAGTTTAGATGCTCGGCCTCTAGAATTGTGAGAGAGTAAACCTGAGCCACCCAGCGTGCGGTATTTTATTATAGGGGCCCTGGGAAGCTACCACAGGCACCTCACTAAAGCTAGACCTTCACCTTCCCTATGCTCCAGCAGTTCCTCTCCTGGAGATGCATCCAGGAGAAATGAATGTTGATGTTCAAAGTGACTTTACTTGTCATTGCTCAAAACCGGTGGCAACATCCTAAAGTCCCTCTACAAGAGAATGAATAAATACACTGTAATAAACCATGCAACGGAGTACTATACAACAATGAAAAAGGATGAGCCACATAGACAAATCTCCCAGATGTTGTGCTGAGCGAAAGAAGCCAGACACAGCACGTGTTTCTATCCATTTGCAGAACAAGGATGGGGGAAACCAGTCAAAGTTGATTCAAAAGTCAGAATCACGTTTTCCTCCCAAAGAAGGAAACCTTACGGGATGCTGAGTGGTGGGTGGGCACCCAGCTATAGGCATGTGTAACAATTCTCTGAACGGGACCTTTAGTCTAAGGACTTCCCTGCGTCCCTGTGATACCGCAACGTAAAAAGAAAATAAATAGGTAGGGACCTCCCAGTGGAGAGCCTCAAAAGTCTGGCAGACGCAACTGGCTTTGATTCTGTTGGTCTCCGGAGGCTAAGGATGGGGAATGTTTAGCCGAGGATGAGGTGCTTGCTGCCGTGGGAAGGACTGGGGCATTCAGTGGCATCTAAAGAGGATTTATAATGAGTCCAGGAGCCCTCGTGGCCCATCAGCGGTTAGAACAGATGGCAGGGTCCCCATGTGGCCCTCGACACCCCAGATCAGAAGGCTGGCATCACTGCCTGGGCAAGTGGGGAGGAACGGCAGGGAGAGCTAATGGCGCAGCGACAGTCTCCCCTGCCAGCCTCTCCTCATCAGCTCGCTCTGCTGCGTCCCACTCCGTTCTCATCAGCTCGTTCTCCCAGGGCGCCCCGGTGTTTACTCCATCAAACCCCAGCACCTCTGGCTGACTGCTGTGGGGCCCAGAGCTCATCGCCCGCCGCCTCTGCTGCAAAGCAGGGTCAGGCCTTCAGCAGCCGGCTAGAGGCGGTGGATGGAACGGCCACTGGGGCAGGACTGAGCCCCCTGCAGCAGGGAGTGAGGTGAAAGGGCTCAGAGAGGCCAGGTGATCTCCCCACGGTCCCACAGCGCAGAAGGGGCAGATCTGGCCTCCCTACTCCTGTCTGCTTAACCCCAGAGCCTGGCCCCTTCCTCCATGCACCCCAGACTCTTCCACCTGCAACATCCAAACAAGTGAATAGACTTCCAGGCTAGCAGTGCTTGGAGGGGGTGTGGTTTAGTGGAGAAAGACGGCTGCACAGGCTGCCTCGGTCCAAACCCTGGCTCTGCCTCTTGCCATGTGCTTAACCTGGGGCAAAGCACCTGCAGGGATGGCTCCGGACAGCATTCCGAGCACCCTGACCTGAGCTCTGGCCGCTCCCAGCTGTCTGACGCCACTGATGCCCGCTTAAAACCCTGGGTCTGCCCCGAATGCTGCGTCGGTCCTGGGCATGGATTTGGGTTCTGTTGGGTCCATACGCCTCACAGGATCATCTGGGCCATCTGCCTGCCTTCCCACCTTCAGCCAGAAAAGGGGGCTCCTGCCCCTTGTCTGAATCCCCAGGTGGAGGGTCTCAGGGGGAGATGGGAAGTGAGAGCCTGGCTGTGGGGGAACACCGAGTGGTCAGACTTGTCGGGTGGGTGAAGGAGGCAGTAGAGCAAGCACCGAGATGGAGGGTCCAGGTTTTGGGCCTCTGATTCCCCAGGGAAGAGCTTACAAAGCAGGTTAGCACCCTCCACAACTGCCCCAGACCCAGGCTGCTTGCAAATATCCTTCTGCATCCCTGGCATATGGCAGCCTGGGCATGGAAAGACCCCCCCGCCCTGCATGCCCGGGGCCATCCAGCCCATCCCAGGGCTCAGCACACTGTCCTGTCACTGTCTCTTTCCAGGTCTGTCTGGGCCTCAGTTTCTTCCTCTATAAGATGGGGCGTGAGGTATCGCCTGCCTCGTGGGATGTTGCGGGACTCAGCTGAGACAATCCGCGTAAAACGTTTAAAACAGCCTAAGTGCTCAGCTAATAGGAGCTTTTCCTGGGGGAGAGAGTCAGGCCTTTTTCTGCCATCATGTCACCCAGCATTTCTTCTCTGGCCTCTGGCTCCTTGGAGGTGCTCAGAAACGAATAAATGAATGAATAAATGAACAAAACGTCCAGCGATTCCCTTCTCCGATCACTCCTGGCAAATCTCAAGGCCAGAATGGGGGCGGGAGCTGCACTGAGAAGGGTCTCCCAGGGGAAGAGTCCAGGAACGAGACCCCACAAAGCAGAGGGAAAAGCCAGGTCCTTCCTTCATTCTTTCGTTCTCTCTGCACTTCCTCTGGGCTGAGCTCTGCAGAGGCCGGGGTGGGATAGGTGGGTGCACACACAGTCCCTGCCTCCAGGAGTGACAGGCAAACCATGGAAGGGTGACGACAGAGGCTCCTGGGACCACAGGGGCAGGTGTCCCCGCTGGGCATGTGGAGCCAGACCGCAGACCCCAAGAATCACTGACCTTCCCCCCATTACTACTATTGTTGCAGTTGTCATCGTTATCCTTTAGGGAACAGACTTTCCTACAGGAGAATGTGCGTTGGAAGCGTAGTGTTATAAGCAAGGACCTGCGATTCGGCTCTGACTGAACACCGCGATGTGCTAGACATCAAACATTTCGAAGAGAAGAATCCCCACAACTCTCACCACAGCCTGGGGGGCTGAAGTCATGATTCTCTTCTCACCAATGAAGTGGCTGAGGCTCCAAGTCCTGCCCAGGGTCACCACGGAGAGCATCTGGCCAGAGGGCAAACGTAGCTGCCCGCTTGCCTGCACCAGAGCCAAGGGAGATGGGCAGGTCCCAAGTCCCCATCCCCCAAGTCTGCTGAAGTACGTGCAGAGCAGGGCCGAAGAGCCTGCGTCCTGCCTCTGACCGCTCTCACAGCTGGTGGGTTTGAATCCCGGCTTGGCTGTGTGACCTTGGGCGAGTCACTTAACCTCTCTGGGCTTCACTGTTCACCTACAAATGGGGAAAGCACCTGCACTGTGAGGATTTACGAGTGTAAAGCGCTTACAGCAGGGCATGGCACGCGGTGGGATCCTGGTAAACTCTGGTGTTCGCATTACGACGAGTCCTCACATCTCAGGGCTCTGGCTCTGTCACCCCTCTCGTGAGGAAGCAACAAGGTCCAGGCAAGCTAAATTAAAGTGTCTGAACACCCCTGGCAGGGCTGGCGAGCCAGGGGGAGAGTTATGACTGGTCTTAGTCCTGCGGTCCCCACAAAATACTCAGTGCACCCAGGAATATTAACCTAGCAGGGAAGAAAATAGAAGCCCCGACTGAACAAATGCCCTGTCGAGGGAGGAAATATGTAATCAATTAACTGGGCCTCCCCAGACCTCCCCCAATAATAACTAGGAGGGTCAGCTCAGCCTACAAGGAAATTGCCCTAGTGAGGGCGAGTTGCTCTCCTGAGAATCCCAACACGACACGCAGGATCGACGGGTGCCGGGGATGGGGCCTGGCTTGTCGTGGAACGTGGGGCACTTGTCTCCGGACCTCAACCCTGGCTGTGCACGAAGCCCAGTCACCCTGGGGGCCAGGCCCACCCCCTGCTCCCCTTGATAGTATGGCGAGGAAGGGGATGTTAGGGGTGGAGCTGGGAGCGCTGCCCATCGCCCGGTGCCTCCTCTCATTTTTGTATTGAGTAAAAGGGAAGCTAAGACTCAGGGGAGCTGAGCCACTGGGCAAGTCACCCTGCAGCTTCACTGCGGACTCAGGACTAGATTGCAGTCCCGAGACCCCAGGGCTCTTGGCTGAGTGTCGGGCGGTGGTCTCCTAACCCGGCCCTCTGACTCGGAGTTCTCTTATCCACAACAGAAATGTTTATCGGCCACAGATGTGGAGGTGCCTGTTGTCATTCTAGATGCTGGGGTGACCGAGGAGAGCTAGAGAGAATCGAGGCGTCAAGGGCCCCGGGTGTGCAGAGCAAGGACATAAGCTGTTGGGAGCTGGGAAGGGAAAGGTGAGGCTCGACTGGACGTCGGGAAGCATGGGCCCCGGCCTCTCTGTTGCTACTGGACCGTGTGGCCTTGGGCGAGTCGCTCACCTTCTTTGCTTTTTGTAAAATGAGAAAGACCTCCCTACCCTGCGGCCTGTGTGGTGTTGCTTCCTCCCCTCGGTTGCAAAGAGAAGTAACAGGTGCCTATTCGATGCCAAAGGCGGATGAATGCCCCCCCCCCGGCTTTGTCTCCTTTATCTCTATCCATGGCAAGTTTGGGGTGACTCCTTTATCTCGACTAAGCTCTGCAACCACCTGACGGTTCAGCCGGGAGCTCCTCCTCCATTTCCTCATCCATCCATCCGTCCATCCATCCATCCATCCGTCCGTCCGTCCATCCATCCATCCATCCATCCATCCATCCATCCATCCATCCATCCATCCATCCACCCACCCCCCGACTCCTGGAAGCTCACTCTGAGCTCCGCAGTGCACTCAGGTCGCCCGCCTTCTCCCAGCCATGCTTTCCCAAGACCTTACGCTCACCAGTCTCCCTCCCCTCTGCCGCTCTCCACGAGTCCCACCCAGTCCTTACCTCCCCAAACCCAATTTCCTTCCAAGGCACGGAAGATTCTCCCAGAACCTGGGAACTTCACTAGACGGCAACGATACAGTAAAGGGGAGGTTTGAATCACCCAGAGCAAATTCTAATGTGAAGAAATACTACAGCCACAAACACTTTGTTCTGAACTGTTTACTAAATTAAGTCTTTCCCGGGCATTTTTAGCCTTCAATTTTTTTTAATACCCGCAATAAAGTAGTCGCGTAATTAGTAATAAAGCTGACAGCGGTTACTGATTTTTTACTGAGAAGGAAAAAGATTGTGCGTGTGTGTGTGTGCGCGCTTGTAGATAATTCTAGCAGCTCGCGTTTTCTGCCTGCAGATATATAAATTATTTTGCCATCTCAGCAGCTCTGTCCTGGGGACGGTGGTCGGGGGGAGCTGCACTGAGCTCTGGGAGTGGAAATGACCCGCACCCC
This sequence comes from Cynopterus sphinx, assembly GCA_030015415.1. Lineage (NCBI taxonomy): Eukaryota > Metazoa > Chordata > Mammalia > Chiroptera > Pteropodidae > Cynopterus > Cynopterus sphinx. The sequence continues at coordinate 120,282,485 of CM057387.1, forward strand.
CTAGGAGTTAGAAGGTGAGATTTAGTTCCATGGCCAATGTGCTGTGTGACCTTAGGGGAGCCATCCACAGTCTCTGGGCCTTTGTTCTCCCGTATGGAGAATGAGGGGAGCGGCCTCGGTGAGGCCTGAACTGAAGACTGCTGGCTGCGCTGTCCCGAGTGTGGAGGGGACAGTGACTCCACATGGCATCTGTGTGTTGCCGGCTCCCACAACCTCTCCCTTGCTCTGTGTTTCCCCCGATCTGCTTGCTCGAGTGTCTAACAGACGTGCCTAACCTGGTCCACAAGGGGTTCGTGAATCCTGCAGCCCACCCCCAGCCTTAGCTGGTCCTCACTGGTTGCCCCATCTCAGGAAAGAGAACCCCTGCACCTCAGTGCTGGGACCATGGCCGTGGAGGTCACCGTCCACTCTCTGCTCCCAGAGGCTTTTCCCATCCCGTCTCCCCACCTGCACCCCCCTCCCGGCCAGCCCATCGCCACCTCCCCAGCCTGGTCTCCCGCCTCCACTTCCCTATTCTCCCCGATGGGTCAGGTGGATCTTGTCACTACGCACAAATAAAAACAAACCAACTTCAGTGACTCCTCATCACGCCTAGAATATAATTCAAACCCTAACACCCAGAATGTTCCACGACAGCAGTTCTCCACTGGCCTGCACAATGGGATCACCTTGGTTGATGTAAACAATCAAATCCTGTGCCCCCACCAGCCCTGCAAAGTTCTGACAGACTGGCCGGGGTGTGGTGGGGACATCAGCGCGGACCCCAGCACGGGCTCTCCTGGGAGACGGCCCTCGGGCCCCATCCCAGACCCACTGAGCGAGAATCTGCATTTCGACAAGGTGCCTCCCATGCACCGGCAAGTTCTAGAGGCCTGCTTCACGAGACCTGGCCTCTGACCTTTTCTCTCCTCCTCCCGACACTTCTTGCTTGCGAGGTTCTTCAACCCCCAGCCGCTCTGAGCTTCTTTCCATTCTCAGTTGGCACGTGAAGCTCGGCCCCGACTCCGGCCCTGGCTTTCTCCTCTGCCGAATGCGCTGTCCCTGGTCTTTGCCCCGCTGCTTCGTCTCACCACCCAGGCTGCACAGAAGCCCCTCTCCTCACTCTGCCTGTATTGCCAGCACAGCCCGGGCATGTCACCTCCCTTGTTTACACCTGTGTCTTGACGTCTATGATTCACAAAGAAACACTTTGTAAATGGCAAACGTGTAATCAGGGCAAGCCTAAAGGGTGGCTGAAACATGTCATGGTACATGGGACACGTATCAGGATTCCCTTCTCCTCTCCCTGCCAGGGAGCTGCCTGACCTTGGCCTTGCAATTTCTGGGTGAAGACACTGTCTCCTGAAGCTTCTGATAAAAGGCAAACTGCTACCCAGAGGAGGGAACGGGTTGCCCCAGAGACCTGACCCCCTGCCCCATTCCATCAGTGCAGGGGCTCAGCCTCGCTGGGAGGCCCCCCAGGGAAAGAAAGTTCCGCCCGATGGGGAAGCTCTCCCAGCGGATGGGCTAGTCACTTCGGCTCTCTGGTCTGAGCCTGATCCTGGTAGTTCAGACCTCAGATCTGTACTTCATGAAATCGTCATTAGGGTTTAAGCCAATGATGGATGGGAAAGGGTTTTGCTAAATGTTTGAAATAATAATCCCACATTTGCATAACCTGTCAGCTCATCATTTAACAGGTCTCTACGGGGAACCTGTGCTGGGCACCGAGTCCCCAGAGATGAGGAAAGGAGGGTCCTTACTCTTAAAGGACAAGACCTCTTCTTGGTGATTGGGGGCCACAGGCCGGGGACACCCCCCATAGTTGCAATCCCCCAGTGCATCACCAGAGGGCAGCAGACGGCTTTGCAAACACTTCCCTCCCCGGGAGGGGGGGGGGAGAAAGACTGGGGAGAGGAGGGAGCACCCTGGGGGTCCCAGAGGCCTCCTTGTGGGCCTGGGGGCAAATAGAGAAATGGGGCAGGTGAGTGGAGCAGGCTACTCAGTAGCAGCTATGGACTCCACAGAGCATATCTCAGTCCCCTGGACGATCCTGGGGTCTCTGGGGCCTCTGGAGCCTGAGCATCAGGGTCCGTGCTGCTGGGAGGATCCTGGGGCGTAGGGGGCCTCCAAGCCAAGAAATGCGAGGATGTGCCGGGAGAGAAGCAAAGCGCACCACATGAGGGGACAAAGCCCACGTCATGAGCTTGCGAGAGGGAGAAATCACGAGAAGAAGAATACTGCCCTAAGAAAGGAAAACCATAGAAGCAGAAGGAAAGACCGAAAGTCAACGAACAAAAAGAGAAGAGGCTTGGCCTTCAGGGGTGGGAAGTGATCTAATATGGCTCAATGGCCCGTGGAATACCCCAGCTCGTGTGGGGCCCCAGGCCTTACCATGCTCCCACAGTGTGACCTTGAACAAGTGACCTCCCCTCTCTCTTCTTCCGTGTCACCATCTACACCACAGGATTCAATAAGCCTGAGATCCGCACTCCACGGGATGGTCATGAGGGTCCAACCAGATGAAGGATGGGGGAGACTTCTGCTGACTGCTTGAAAAGATGATTCCACATTTGGATAACCCGTCAGCCTATCGATTCAACCAATCTTTACTGAGGCCTTGGGCTTCCATCCTAGGCCCCGTGCCTAGGGATGAAGAAGGGAGGGTCCCGCCCGGGTCCCGCCCTGACAGACGCGGCCCAGGGAGGAAGGCCGGGAGCAGATTCTGGTAGTCTCCATAGAGCGCTGCCTGCAGGCCTGACACCCTGGGGTGGGGGCAGAAACTCTCCCTTCTCTACTGGGTGCTCGGGGCTGGGAGGCCCAGGACTGAACCAGCGAGAATCCTGGTTCAGAAAGCAGGGGCACACTCCACCTCTGGGGAGGATGCCTTGGTCAGGGCGTTAGTTATCGACAGGGCACCTCGCTCCCCGAGGCCCCCACCCCCGGTCAAGGCCTCACTTCCACGTCCACTGTGCCATTCTTCCGACAGCGAGTGGTGGCTGGACGCCGAGAGTGGCCCAGGCTTTGGGATGGGTCAGCGCCTGCGAGGTCACTCTGAGTTGGGAGGTCCCGGCTGGTCCAGCTATTTTGTCATCTTCCACACAAGTGGGTCTGGCCCCGGGGGGTTTAGGGCAATCGTCAGTCAGCCGCCACCGGCTGCCGGCAGCAGCTAGAATTATCTGTGCCTCGCAGCTTCCTGCTGAATTCTTGGGCCAGAATCTGCACATCGTAGCAGATGGCAGGTGCTGTGTGAGCGCAGCCTTCCAGAGCTCGCTGCCAGCGTCTTTACCTGGAAGACTTTCTTTAAAAGACGGATTTTCCAGGCCCTGTCGCAGAGCGCTTGAATAAATTCCGTCTTGGTGGGGCCCAGGAATCGGTTTTTTTAAAGCCGTTTCCAAGGTAATCTTAACGCAGGTGATCCAGGACTGGCTTGCAGTGTAGACACCTCCAAGGGTGGTGGCTCGTCGCTCAGGCGACTAACTTGCCGCCTGCCCCCACATTCCCCTTGCGGCCAGGAGAACGGCAGCCCTTGCTCCTGGAACGTCCCTTGGTTTCGAGATGGGGACCTGGCTCCCACTTGGAAGACCCGGGACGTGTCATTCTGATGCAGCTAAGAAAAGCACAGTTGGTTGTGAATAAAGTGCTGGAAAGAGCTCAAGGTTATTCTTGCAAAGTCGTTACGACTCTGGCTCGTTTGCGTGCCTGGGCGATTTCTGGGTGGGAGAGAGGGAGGCACGGGCGTGCAGTGCGTCAGGAACGGGGTGCGCCCTCGAGGATTGTTCGTTCCTGTGGGCAGGGCCTGTGTTTGTCCTGATGTCTAGTGCCTACAGCAGCCCAGCACACAGTAGGCATTCACTGCGTGTTTACCGAGTGGTCACAGGCGTGGACAGGTGGAGGCCCGTTTCCCGAGCAAGCAGCACGCGCTGTGTACAGGTGAGAAAAGGGATATTTGGTTCAGGGTGGCATGCAGAGGGAGGGAGGAGCTGTGGGGCTCGGATTTCGAAATCAGCAAGGGTCAGAGGGCATGTGGCTTTGTGAGCAGAGAAGCGGTGAAGAGTCTGCCCTGCGCGCTAATGGATGAGACTCAGAAGGGACACACTTAGCTCTTCCAAGAGAAACACACCTCCCTGCTCTTGGGGCCAGTCAATGTGTGTTTCAAAAACAACTAATTTTGTTGTTGTTGTTTGAACAGGTTCCAGATGGTTTCTACTTAGAAACCTGCCTGGAGTGGCCTGGTCAGGACGAAGCACTGCCCACCCCGTACCTTTGCACACTCGGTGCCCTCACTGAGAGGATCTGCCCCTGCTTCCTCTTTGCCTCCAACCTGCTTACGATGCTTAGGGCCACTCGAAATGCCACCTCCTTCTCCACGAGGTCCCCAGTCTCTCCATCTCTGATCCGGCCCCGCGTGATGTCTGAGTCTTTCCTCTGACAGCTATCACTTTAGGACGGGAATTGTTAGCTATTTATCTCCGTGCTTTATCTCCCCTCTCTCTCCTTTCATTCCACAAATATTTATCGTTCGTCTCTAAATGCCAAGGCGGTTCTGGGGTTGCCCAGAGGAAAAAGACAGAGTGCGGCCTCCGGAGCAGGAGCTGAGAAGCTAATGCGGGTGGGGGAGGGGCAGGCTGCGAACGCCCTGGAGGCAGGGGCTCCACCTCCACCCTCGGGGGGGGGGGGTACGGTGCCCCCAGCTCTGTGCCTCAGATGCAGCAAGTAAATGCTCGACAGACGTGCGCGTGGAGTGAATATGCGACGGCTGCGTCGCAAAGTAATAAAGAAGTGGCATTTCCTTCCCCGTCCTGGATCCCCCGGCTCTGATTTCATTTACTTGCTTCTGCCCACAGCTCCCTCCCCTGATCTGTATGAATCGGAAGGTTTAACTGTGCGCTGCTCGCATCCTCCACGGAGCCCCCAGGCTCCCCCCCATCCACCCAGCTGTTGGCAGCCTCCTCTAGCTTTCGCGGATGGCGCACGCTCACGAGGTCCCCGGCTGGCTCTCCGGCCACACCTCTGCCGCCTGGCACTGCCAGCCCAGGTGTAGGCATCCAGCTCCCCTTCCTGGCTTCACTCTGCTTTGGAAACTAAGTCCCGAGGCTGGTGAAGACACTTCTCTCCCTGTCCCCAGCGTCCGAACACATAGTGTCAGGGAGCTGTGTCCTCCTTCCCTGGCACTTCGCACCCGCCCTCCAGTTAGCGACGTGGGTGAGCTTTGGAAAGCACGTCACCGTCAGCACAGTGGTTTCCAGGAGCCTGAAAGTAAACGGATTTTACTTCCTTGCTTCCTGAACTCTGGCCACGCGAGCCCTCTGGTAGCTCCGAACCAGGCCAAGCTCGTTCTCACCTCAGGACCTTTGCACCTGCTGTGCCTTCTACCTGGGATGCCTCCCTACCCCCATCCCTGTCTGTCTCGCTCTCTGTCATGTCACCTTATTTCCTCCGCCGCACTCATCGCCAATTGCCAATATTTCTCCTTATTCTAAATATATTTTTAGCTTCTGTTCTACTCACCCTTTCCTTCGTAAACCTCACAAGAGCAAGCCTGATTATGTCTTGTTCACTGTTTTGTCCCTAGCGCCGTCCATGACATATAGCGAGTGCTCAATTCCCTGTGATGAATGAATGATGCAGATGTCGGGAGAAGGCTCCGAGGCCCGACTTTCTTCTTCTTAGCTCATCTGACAGCAGGAAGCGCTGCCGTGAAAGAACCACAGCCTCGCCACTAACTCATCCATATTTACAAATCGACCGCAGCATGCATGGTGGAGGAGGGGGCCGTGCTGGGCGGGGGCTGGGGAGACGGCGGTGAAGACGACGGACCCAGTCCTTGTCATCATGGGACTTCTAGTCTAGTCGGGAGGAAGACTTTGAACACCTAGGGTCAGGGCCCTAAGTGTATGAGGGCAAGTCCCCCGGGGTATGTGACCCACTGTGGGCAGTCAGGACTGGCTTCCTGCTTCCTGGAGGAAGCGCCCTTTACGCTGAATCTGAAAAGATGAGTACGGCCTTGGCACAGAGAGGTGGGCAAGGTGTGCAAGGGGCGGGAGCACACTTCCCCCTCGAGTCTAGATTCCCCTCACCGCCAGAATAGGGCCGGCGAGACCTGCCCAGTGCTCTCCAGGACACCCTGAGCGGATGGAATGAGCCGAGGGACCGCCTGGGGCTATGGGAAATGAAAGGCCCTGCGTGTGCGGAGTAGGAGTGGCTGAAGGCGAGAAAGTCACGGCTGCTATCTGGGGAGAGCCATATTCTGCGGGGACCAATGGGTTTTGCCCACAAGATCAGATCATCCCCTCTCCAGTGGGGTCCATTGGGCCTCCTGTACCTGTGCCCAGCCTGGCGGGACAGGTGAACGGAGTGCAAGAGGGCAGGTGTGGAGGACAGCGGGGGTGCGGGCGGTCAGCTTGTGGGACTGTCACCCATATCGAACCTCCGCATTTAGGGGGCCCCTGAGGAGCAGACCCTGAGACGGGATTTAGGAGTGAGGGGTTTGTTTGGGACGATGTCCCTGGAAGCTGGAGGGGACAGGAAAATGAGCAGGAAGGGAAGAAAGCTGACTCGGGTGCACCATGGAGGTTCTGGGGAGGCTGCTGAGCCTCAGTCCTGCTGAGGAATTTGTCTGTGGGGGTGGGGGGAGAGGGACGGTGGAGATGCGGTCCCCCCATCGGTCGTTGGCCAAGGCTTCTCCTGGGAGCTCAGCTCCCCGGCACCCCAGCTGAGAAAGCCAGCCACGCCGGGGCAGAAGCCCTGCCACCCAGCCCGGCCCCCACCCCTCCGGGAGCCCCACCAGCGGGAGGAAAAGCTCCGGGAGCCCCTGGGGTTCCTCTCTGCCAATTCCTGATAATCTGCTCAGCCCCCTCTTTCCACTTTCCCCAGCTGAAGAGGAAGCGGCTCAGACAGCTGTGGAGCTGGGACTCTCTCGAGCTGAGATGCATTAATTTGTAAATATCTTCATTTATATGTAAATGTGGAGTCCTGCTCCCCGCCGGGGCCCCGTAGCCTCTAGAAGCAGCCCCTTCCAGCGAGGCTGCTCGGGTGTGAGCCGATTAGACTCCGAGAGGGCCTGCTTCCCCCGCCTCCAGCGTGGCCGGCTGAGGCCTGGCCGCTCTCCCTTGTCACTCTCTCCGCCTGGAAGGCCACCAGGGCCACCGAGGCTCGGGGAGCAAGCGGGGAAGGGCACTGTCCACGAGCCAGGGCCGCGGTGGAACCTCGGGCGAGTCTCCTCTCCTCTCTCTGGGCCTTACATCGCGTCTGGGTAAGATGGGGCGGGTTTGGGGTCTGACCAAGTTCCTGTCATTTTAGTAGGGGACCCTTGGGCAAGTGCCTTGACTTTGACCCTGTCTGTAAAACCAGGACGTGTAGAAAACAACAAACACGACAGTCCCTGTGTTCAGGGGGCTGTTGATGACGACCGGACGGGGAAAAGTGCACATAAGGAGGCTGATGAGGTTTGGAAGAAGGTGGTGAGGTTTGTTGTTTGTTTGCTTGTTTACATTTATTTATTTATTTTCCCAATGGAGAAGGGAGGAGGGTTTTTTCTGGGCAACAGTGGCAACCATGCACCGCTTAGCAAAGGTGGTGGTGGCATGTTACGTGAACTAACTCGTCAGATCTTCATGAGGCTCCGGGTAGCTTCTTACTGTCGTCATTCCCTTCAGAGACCGAGTTACCATCAACTCAAGATTATGCTCAAGCAAACGGGGTGATGCCAGGGTTTGAACTCAGGCTTCCGGACTTAAATCCCACTTAAATCCCACAACGATCGCATGAAGTCTGCTGGGGAAACCCATGCAGAGAGGCTAAGGACCTCGCCCAAGGTCACTTAGCAGGACGCGGCTGAGCTGGGATCTGGACCAGGTCTGCGGGTGCCAGGAAGCTGCAGGGAGCATGGGAAGGTGGAGGTCAGGGGTGCCCTGCTGGTCTCTGAGTTCCCTTCCCGGCCTAGGAACCGGAGCCACGCAGTTGTGCTCGAGCCCACACCTGAGGCTGGGGCAGGGCACTGGAAAGAATGGAATAGGCTTGGGGGGTTGGGCTTCTCAGAGTCGGGGTCACTGTGCGGGGGTGGGCGAGCGGTGGGCTTCTGGGGCGATTCGAACGCGCACTTGCTGCGAAACCACCTGTGGTTCCCAGACTAGTACCACTTTCCTCTCTGGCATGAGCTTTGACCTCCATTTTCATCCCGATCGTCTCTGGCTGGTCTCACGTGCGCTTTAATATTTAAGGCACCCCAAATCCTCTTCAGAAGTGGGCGCAGGAGAAATCATAAATAGACGAGTGAAGACGCCTGTGTGGCCACTCGGACATCTCTTTCGAGTCCCTTTGTATCCTCCCCCTCACCAGGTTGTCCCCAGCAAGCGGCTGGGTCTGGGTTCCTGTCACAAAGCCCTGAAAGGTCCTTCAGGGGGAACCACACCCACCTTCTCCTTAGAAAAGTGGGCAGGGAAGGCCCGCCTGCCAGAGTCCCTACGTCCGCTGCGTGTGCCCTGTGCAAGCTTAATTTATTTTCTAATTTTACCCACGGAGAAACTGAGGCTCAAAGGGCCAAGGAGCACACCGGGGGTCATCCCCACTCAATTTGCACATTTCCTCGTGCGCCTGCTGTGTGCCAGGCCTAGTGCTGAGAGCGGAGGGGACAAGTGAAGGGGAGCATGTGCTCTGTCCCTCTGACGCTCACAGTCACAGGGAGAGCAGGAGCTGGGCGTGGAGAGGCCCGCCGCATCCTCCTGGAGGGTCAGGCGGAAGGCGCTGAGCGGGAGAGTGGCAGGCAGCCCACCAAGCGTCGTGCGTGCCTGCGTGCGTCTGCTGCAGCATCTCTCCGTGTGCCCAGGGCAGCCCAGTCACCCTCCGGCTTGGGAGCTTGGGAGTCCTTTCTGCTGAGGCACCAAGCAAAGCAGAGGCTGTGTCGTGTGAAAAAGCGTGCACGCGTGTGTGCAAAACTGTCCACAGCCAGGGTCTGTGTGAAGCCATTCTTCATTAATGCGGTGAGCCCCCTCTCACGTGAGGGGTGGGTCTTAGATCAGACCTACTGGGGTGAGGGGGGCTAAAAAGGCATCCAATAGGACGGCCTGCTTGAGTTGGCTTCTGGAGGCTGATGGGTTTACCAGGTGGCCGAAGGGCAACAGGCGCTCTGGGAAGAGGGCCCAGTAAGGATAAGGGTCAGAGGAATCAAAGGGACTGTGGCCTCTAAGGGAACGTGTGGGGCCGTGGGTGCCCGTACACCCAGATTATGGCAGGGTCCGGGTGGGATCTGCTGCCTTAAAGTCTTTGGAAGAGGAGAGGGGTAGACGCATTAAGGCTCTCTGCCTCTAAGGACCCTTGCCTCCCCCTCCTGCCTCTGTTTCCCTTGCCAGGCTTGAGGCCCATGGGGAGCATGTTGACTGGGCTTCTGAGGCGGGCAGAGCTGGTTCCCATCCCAGCCCTGGCATTCCTGGCTGTGTGGCTTCAGGCACATGGCTCACCTTCTCTAGACCTCCCCTGGAAAAGGGAGTTTGGAAAAACCATCTCAGAGGACTGTGGCAAGTGCTGGCTGCGGAGGCCGATGCCAGGGCTCTGCTCCCCACACCAGAGCTCTGACTGGACCCCTTACTGCCTCTCCCCTCCAGGGAGGGGTCCCACCTCTGCAGCAGAGTCCCCAGGCCTTTCTTTTAAGCCCACAGAGAGTGACCCTGAGAACCCCTTAGAGCGCAGTGGGGTGGATGAGAAAGAGCTGGAACCGCGGCCCTCCCGGCCCCCAGCCCCTCACCTCACGGTGGACTGGTACACCAGGTCCTCTCGCTTGCGGTAGTTCTCCATGTGCGAGTAGTTGGTGGAGAACATGGCATCGAAGGTAAAGATCTTCTGCTTGATGGTGCCTCCATCCATCACCTGCAACAGAGCAGAGGCAGCCACAGGTGAGTGTTCAGCCAGCCCTGGCCACGCCTCTCCTCCAGGCAGCGAGCGAGCTCCAGGACACCGCGGAGGTGCAGAAGCCAGGAAGCCCACTGCCCTGTTGCCCCTGGAGAAGGCTCTGGTGGGAGATGTCACCGCTGCCACTCACATCCTCCCAGGTCGTCCCATTTTACTGATGTGCAAACTGAGGCTCTGAAGCGAAGTGACTTCCTGAGCTCCTGTGGCTAAGACGGAGCAGGGCTGGCTCTTCTCTCTGCCCTTTTCCTCGCACCAGGGGGTCCCACTCTGTGACCCCACTGCTTAGCCTTGCAGAAACGACACACAAAGCTGGGGGAGCTGCGGACAGAGCCAGAGTGTGAATGTGTTTTGCAGAGTCAGCCACGGAGTCGCATGCAGCCTGACCCCAAAGCCATTCCTTCCTGAGAAGAGCCAGAATGGGGGATCGGGCAGGACAGAAAGAGAGGAGGGGGCATGGGGGCCTGGGGTGGTCACTGGTGCGAAGATCTCTTAGGGAGACAAACAAGCCTCATTACAATAATTTCTGATAAATCTTGCAAAGGGTGGGCCCAGAATGGCAGGGGAGCCCAGAGGAGGTGCAGCCCCCGTCCTGGTAGTCATGGAGGGCTTCCTGGAGCAAGAGATATTTAAGTTGCCTTCTGAAGAAAGAGCAGGAAACAGCCTGGCAAGTGGTGAGGACAGCCTTTTGGTGAGGACACCCAAATAGGGGACAGCAGGAGCAGAGCCCTTGGGGCGGGGAAGAACAGAGCATGCGGAGCAGAGAGGAAGTGGAGTGAAAGCCCAAGGGAGTGGACCGTGCACCTGATCATGGAGGCACCTGGGAAGGGGTGCCTCCCGAGCGTCAGGTTCTCCCTCTGGCCTCAGGAAGGATGCATTAAAGGAGCACGTTTGGAGCCAGGGGGCCCCAGAGAAGGCTGAGGAGAATCCGATCTACTGACGCGAGGGATGGAGAGAAGGGGCCAGAGTCGGGGACGCCCTCTCCTCTCGCTGCCATTGAGACAGGCCAGGGCGTCCCCCTTGCACCTGGGAACACAGAGGCCCAGAGAAGTCCGGGGCCCAAGGACGTGCTAACAAAGCCCGAGACCGCTTAGGTGCCCCGCCGCTCACAGCTGGTCACAGGCTGGACCCTAGTGTCCTGGGCTCCCAGCCGCCACCTGCCCGCATCGCCTCCCCCTGCATCCCCGGTCCGTGCCGCCTCCAGCTAATGAAAGTGTTACTCCACCGAGCAGCAAGGTGTGTGTTGTCACTGTTTCAATTATTTATCTGTTTACTCGGCTGCAGTTTTCCGCTTGTCTCAGCAACTCTATTATAGACTGAAAGCTTGCAGCCTCTCGCCACTCAGCTGGGCTCCGGGCTAACAGCCTGCGATGGGAGGCCTCATGCCTGGGCCTGGAGAACTGGAATTAACTCCCCGCGGTCGGGCGTGTGGAGGCAGCGGGGGAGGGGCCAGGGGGCTGTGGCCGGGACGGGGCATCGCCATCCTGCTGGGGTCCAGGGTGCTAAAGCCGCTTTGCTGGGCCTTGAGCTTGGCTCTGTCGCCCTTCTGAAAAGACTGTCCTAGGTGTCGCTGGGCTCCCTTGGGCACTTCTGGACCCAAGGGGACTCGGACCACATCTGTCGGGCCTCGATGGTGTCGCTGCTGGCTTAGGGGACACCGGTGCGATGCAGTCCAGCCAGCATTTATTGAGCGCCAGGTGTGTGACCGGCATGGGCCACGGCAGAATGGGTCACCCTGCGCAGAATGCAAGCTCGTCAAGAATAAGGGGGCTCCTACGGGTACCCGAGTGCCCAGGGAGCCCGGGTTGGCCAGGATGAGAATGGTGATAACATCCACAAGCTCCGGGACCCTGAGGGGGATCAGCATAGTCCGAAGACTGAGTGCCGCACCCTCTCGTCCTGCCTCCTGTCTCTTCTGTAGGTTGCCCCGAGATCAGCTTCTCAAACAGGGGACAGGAGAAGAGGGAGGAAGGGGAGCAAAGCACCGCTAAATGAGGGCCCTTAGCTGGAGGACAGGCAGCAGTGTCTGCAGCCATTTTTGGTTGTCACCACTGGGGGTGGCGGATACTGGCCTGCAGCAGAGGAAGCCAGGGGTGCTGTTCCACGACGCACAGAACAACTCCCCAAAGAATTGTCTGGCCCGAAATGTCAATAGTTTTGAGGCAAGAAATCAGCTTTAAGCTCATCCCTTAAAAGGAGTAGCAGAGACAATAATTTTCCCATTTTGCAGATGAAGAAACCGAGACTTAGAGAGGCCACATGGCTCCACCACAGTGGGCTCTTGGCAAAGCTCTGGCGCCCAGTTCAGGGCTCATGTCCCACCCATGGGTCTGAACAAGGCTGTGGGTGGACTCGCCGCCTCTCAGCCCCTCCTTGGCCGGCTCCGGCAGAGGCAGCCACCAGGACGTTCTCCTGAAGCGATGACGCTGGGAGCATCCTGCCTGCCTGACGTGAAGCCTCGCCTCCCTTCAGGTACTACCTTTTATCGCCTCCTAAAATGTGGCAGCCCTTATCGTCCCAATCTCAGCTTTCACTCCTTTTCTTTTCTTTTTTTTTTTTATGATACAAAGGAGAGAAAAAAAAACCTGTCAGTAAAACTGTCTCCTCGAATTTATTCGCCGGGACCGAGGGTTTTATTACTAGAAAAATGCCCCCGTACCCCACACGTGCACACACGCGCCCACCAACCCCAGATAAAGCACCGAAGAATTATCTGGGTCGTAAATCCCTGTCTCGGGCCGGGGGACAGGGGAGTTTCAAGGACGCACCTGGTTTTCCTTTGGTTTTATTTACACCTTTCCCTCTGGGGCCGTGTCTGGGGCCTCACTGCCAGCCTGGAGGATAAATAACTGTTTCTGTTAGCCTGGTCTCGAGCGGTGGGGACAGCTCTCACTTCCATGCGGTGGGCACAGCTCTCACTTCCATTCCAGCCTGGATGTCCAGCAGCCCGGTTCGCTGCAGTGGCTCTCGGACCTCCCTCCGCCTCAGGGGAAGCTACAGCAAAAGGGTAGACTCTGAATTCACTCTCAGGTCCCGGGCCCATGGGCGAGTGGCTATTTGCAAGGAGGTTCCTCTGTGGTTCCCGGTGGTTAGAACCCCTTGACCAGACAGAAGTGGGTGGGGGCAGGGGCTTACCCTAGGCCGTGGGCAGAGGGCATGGAGTTTGGAAGACACGTTCCCTTTAATTCTAGAAACATTTCCCCAGGCCTACAGCGTTCAGCCACAGTTCGAGTCCCCAGGGGAGAGAAAGGAATCCCAGACGTGGTCGCAGCCCATCATGATGAGCTCATCACAGACTGGTGTGGTCTGCACTGCTCGCAATGACCTGAGCGACCAGGGTCAGGGAGGCCATGGCTGACGCAGCAGGTGTTTGACAAGTGTTATCTGATGCCCTTGGAGGGGCCAAGAATTCCTCCAGAGGGAGGGGTGATCACAGAAGGCTTCCTGGAGGAGAGGGGCCCTCTTCAGGCCCTGCTTAGTCCCTCCGGACTGTGGGAGGCTTTTCAGCGAGAAGCAGGACTGGTTTCCTCCACCGCCAGTGGAAGTTTTCATTTGTGTCACTTTGTGCTCCTGAGCAAGTCATTTCACCTCTCCAGGTCTCAGTTTTCTCGTCTGTGACAGGAGACAATGCAACCTGCCTGCTTGGGAGGATTAAACGAGATGAGAGCACTGTCGTGTGGCACATATACTAACATTTTGCTGGGCCACCTCTTTTTCTGTGTCGCTTCCCACCACCCTCCAGGCCTGGGACCGCAGGGCAGAATATCTTTTACTGAAAAGCCAAAGGATGCATCATAACATCAGTAAGTGAAAGAAGGGGGCCGGTACTTGGGGAGGGAGGGAGGTAGGAGGGACCCAAAGCAGGTGTGGACAGGAGTGGGGGGAGGGAGAGCAGAGGCCCAGGGGCCTGCTAGTGGTCATCATGGTGGCCCGGAGAGGGAGCTGAGGCCCTTTTGAGCTAGTGCCTGGAAGAAGGCTGGTCCTAGGGGCTCCAAGATGCTCCCCCAGTGCCATCGTGGGGTGGGACCGTAAGGTCAGGGCAGACAAAGGACGACTAACTCGTGGGTGAGGACACAGTGCTGTCCTGAAAAACGAAGGCCCCAGGCTGCAGGTTTTCCCTCCCCCAGAGGGAGATGCGCCTGTGTGTTTGTTTATTCATTCAAAAGGTTTTTATTGAGTTAAATAGGCTCCTGAATGTGATCAACTCCTCGAACAGAAGCTCTGTGAAGGCAGGGTCTTTATCTGTCCCGCCCATTGACTGCTCTGTGCCCAGGGGCAGGCACGTGGTACTCGCTCAATGCATACGTGTTGAATGAATGAACGAACAAACGAATGAATGAATGGTGTCCTTTCCATGTACCAGGCACTGGGGGCACCATGAGAGCAGGGAAAGCACTCCTGCCACCGGACTTGCCCCCACACCCCGACCTGGCTAGGCCTTCCTCGTCGGAGCAGCCCGGAGATGCTCCAAGAACCATCGTGGACCTGACTCGCTCTTTCTCAGCGGTCCCAGCACGAACGCCGTCCACTACAGGAAAGCGTCCTCGTCGTGCAGAGGGCACACCTGGACCAGAGAGCAGAGGATGTGCATCCATGGTTGTGCGAAAGGTCCAAGTTTTAACCAGCGTCTGCACGGGCGTGGCCAGGTGCACGAGCTTTCTCTCCATCATGTTGTATGGATTATAAGGACTTCGGGCTCCTGAAGCCCAGCACAGTGCCTGGCACACGGCGTGTGCCAAAAGGAGGGTCATCGAGTAGTTAAAGGGTCCTGGGAGACATGGCATCAACCCCATTTTGCAGATAAAGAATCCAAGGCTCGGAGAGGGCAAAGCGAACTGTCCAAGATCACGCGGGCACTACGTGGTGCGACTGACCCCTCATCACAGACCAGTTAAGAGGAGAGGAGTGGGGGGACCCGTTTTGAGCTTGGAGATGTGGGGACGCCTGGTGTAGTGGAACGTGCAGAAGCTTTGGGCTCGTACGGCCCTTGATCAAGGGCCAGCTCTGCCACTTTTAGCTTTTCGCACCCTAGAGAGGTCTCCGTGCCTCTGTTTGCTCATCAGCAAAATGGACACCATGACTCCTACCTGTAAGGGGCTCGTGTACGAATTCGGCACCTAAGCCTGCGCACGCAGAGCCGAGTGGATTGCCTGGCACACGGCGATAATGACAGGATGGAAATGAAACCGCTAGCCTTTACGGAGTGCCTCTGGGGGGGCCAGGCCGGATTTGCAAACATTAACCCATGTGACTATAAGGGGCAATGTCCAACGCATATTGGCTGTCGCTGTAGCCCCTCCCCCTCCCTCAGCCACAGTGTCGCTTTCCCTGAGTTTAGTTACCCATGGCCGACCGCTGTCCAAGAGCATTACATGGAAAATTCTGGAGACAAACAGGTCTGTAATTTTAAAATTCATGTTGTTCGGAGGAGTGCGATGAGATCTCTATCCTGCTCCATCCCACACAACCCTTAGTCTAGCCCATCCGTGCTGTACGTATAGTGCAATAAGGCATTCAGGGAGGGGGAGAGAGAGAGAGAAAAAGAGAGAGAGAGAGAGGGACCACGGTCACATGACTAAGTACAGTATATTGTTATATTTGTCCTTATCATTAATTAGTCATTGTCATTATTAGTGACTATCATTAATCTCTTACTGTGCCTAATTTGCAAATTAAACTTTATCACAGACACACTATATATAGGAAAGAACGGCATCTGTAGGGTTTGACACTATCCACGGTTTCAGCACCGACGGGGTCTTGGAATACATCCCCCGTGAATAAGGGGGGACACCGTATTTATTTTCACTCAGGCCCGACGCAGGGAGGTGGGTCAGGGCGGGCGGACTCTGATGAAGTCAGGCCACATGGTAGGTGCTGGAGAGTGGGCGGCTTTTCTCCTCCCCGCCCTGCCTGCCTCCCAGCCATGATTGCCTGGGATGATCCCTACGCTGCGTGGAAGGGACCGAGAAGGCAGAGACACGGGACCGTAAGCCTCACAGGCTGTCCCTGCACTGCCCCCCCCCTCCAGCCTCAGTTTCCCCCAACGTTCAGCGGGGCAGGGCGACCTTTGAGGATCGTTTCTACGCTGATAGCCCACGATGTCCTGATCCCAGAAGAGCCGGCCCTGCAGGCTGCATGCAGCTCCGCACGCTCGGGTCTGGCCCACCAGGCATCAGCCAGCTGCCCCCCGGGCCCTGAGGCGGTCCGATCCCATCCCAGGGCCCTGGCTGCCCCGACCAGCGAATTTGGCTTCAGCCGGGCTGGACTGATTTTCCAGTGGAGCCACCAAAGCGTGGCAAACAGACTTAGTGCAGCCAGCAGAGCGAGAGCCTAATGGCCAGCCGGCTGGGGTGTGTCATTTGAAAAACAAATAAGTCTTCAGCTCCAGCCTCCTCACCAACAATGTCCCCGGGTGCCATCATCCAGAAGAGAGAGAGGAAAAAAAAAGGAGAGGGAAAAAACCACCCCCCCACACCCCTCAACCTCCTTCTCTTTGTGTTCCGCAAAACCAATTACAGGTTGGAAATAGCTGTAATAAACTTGATATCCCACTTAGGAGCCAATCCCGCCGTGGCTGGCAAGTGTAATAGTGGCAGGGAGTGGAAAGGACCGGTGTATTTTGCCGGCGCTGTTTAAATTGCCTGCCTACATCACCCCAGCTCCTCTCCAGCCAGGAAGGAATTTGCTCTCCGGGAAATGGAGCAGCTGAGGTCTCTGTGACTGGGCAGCGAGGGGAGGGTGCGCAAGGACCGACTTAATGAACTGATGAGACACGGCAGACGGGATGGTGCCTGGGTTCTCACGTCGGGTCAGCCCAGGTTCAAATCCCAGCACGGGCAGGTCGTGTAGGGTTGGCGTGGGGGCAAGGGGACGTTTAGCTGGATGATGCAAGCGACTGACAAATGTCGGCCGGAACACCGCAGCAAGCACGAAGGAGACCCGGTTCTGCTGTGGGCACTGGTTCTGGGTTCAGGCGCGGCCCCGACTGTCTTTCTTTGTGCCTCAGTGTCCTCATCTGCACAACGAGGGGTATTCATCGAGTCTGCCCCAGAGTGGTTGGAAATGCTAAAAGGAAAAAAAGCTACATGAAAGCGTCTTATAAAATGTGAATTTACTGCTCCGTTCCTACTACCATGTAAGTGAGGAAAAGCACGTCTAGAAACTTCTGCCATGCAACCATCTCCCAGAAGTCCTTTCTCCACCTTTCAACCCCGCGTGCCTAGCAGGGGGACTGGCACGCAGTATGTCCTTAATGCATATTTACGGAGTCAATACAGGAGTCGTTGGGTGGAGGACCTGTCTCCAGCTAGACACTCAGAAAGGACGCCGGGGACACTCCTCCAAGGGGACACTCCTCCAAGGGGACACTCCTCCAAGGCGCCAGGCGGAGATGGCGCCAGGTTCGCCTTCATGAAGGGCTCGCTCAGATCAAGTCAGCCCGAAAGCCAGGGCCCGAGCCATTCGTGCTGGAGCTTCTGGTCATTGATTAAGCCCCTTTCCCAAGCTGTGCTCGATTGGGCGACTTCTGCCGTGGACACAGCACGGGCGAGCGGGAAGAAACGCCGTCCCCGCACTTCAGTCTTGCCGTGGGTGTCATTCACCTCCTCCGCCCGAACCTGGAGCCTGTGCTGTGTCTCTGACTCCTAGAGCAGAGGGTGTGTACGTAGGGGACTCGCGGTCCTGATCTTTAGAGAAACGAAGATTTCTTCTATAGATGGAAAACGCAGGGTGGAGAAGGGCTGTTGCTTGCCCAGGTTGCTCAGCTGGTAAGTGGGGGAGCAGAGACTTGAACCTGCGTCTGACTCCAAGGTCCAGGAAGTGGCTCAGACAGGAAAGTTGGATTAAATGTTGGGTCGGGGCCAATGCAGGGAGTGGGTAGTCTAGGCGGAGGGAAACTGGGGCGGGGGCACAGAGAGGAGGGAGAAGCACGAAGGTGGAGAGGAAGCAGGGCACAAAGAGGAAGCCTCCTCCTGGCCCGCTGTGGAGGAGGAGGGGCAGAGGGTTTCTGTCTCTCTTGTTGCCATGGTGACCCTGGACCACTCTTCCCCCAGACCTCCCGCCCACCTGTTCTCACCCTGGGTCTGGGAGCTGGGCCAGAGGAGCAGCCACAGAGGAGGGAGGGCAGGCCCCCCTGGGACCTGGGGAAGGAGGAGGCCGGATATCCGAGGACAGGAAAGGGGGAAATCCTTGAGTCAGGTGCCACCCACCTTTCTGGGTGGCAGGATGCTACCCCTACTCTGTCTCCCTTGTGAGTCCCACCTCCTGGCAGGGCTGGGCTCGGGGTAATTGGCTTCCCCCCCGTGTATGTGGGAGATCCGGTTTTGACAGAGACAGCTGGTGTCATAAATTGCCTTGTCTCATCTGGTTACCGTGTGATGGCAGACAGCAGTTCAGGGATGCGGTGTGGGGAGTGCCAGGGCCCCAGCGGCCGGAGAAAATGACAGGCAGGAGAGGGGCGGCTGGCTTTGCGGGTTTGGTACACGCGGGCAGATTCTTAGGCAAGTGTGAGGAGGTGCGTGTGCGACTGGTGTGAGCTCAGGCCCCAGGAGCGGCTAGCAGCCAGCTCGTGTGGGTAAGCATGCGTGCCAACGAGAAAGCCTGTGTCCAGGGGCTGTGTGTGTGTGTCAGCAGGGGTGACTACACAGATCTGCACGCTTCCGGCTGCATGTGAGGGTGCACACACGTGTGTGTGGGTGTCTGTAAAACAAAGTAACCGCGAGCACGTGTCCTGTCATTCTAGACGTTTGGAGACCATATGAGGGTTTGAGTGTGTAAGATGCGTGTGTGCATGTTCAAGGGTGTGTGTCAGCTTGTGGATTGGTGGTCTATGTGCACATGGGTGTGTACGCGCGATGCCAGCATGCACAGTGTAAGCCCCATCTACACACCCTGCTCTGTGCTCCGAGCTAGAGAGGTGGGGAGATGTCACCTCGGCTGCTTGTGTGCAGGGATAATTTTCTGAGATGCGCCAGATAGGGAGGGAGACGGCATCATGTCAACCCTGCCCCCTTGCCATCTCCTACCCCCAGGCAGGCTCCCCACAAGTCGAACACTAAGCTACCATCGGGAACAAACTTCTGAGCCTCCCAAACTCCTCCAGACACGGGCTTGGATGCCCTGGGACCTCCCTTTCCATCTCTTGTGCATCTGCCCCCTCCCCCATCCCCGAAACCCATGTTTCAGGGGCTACAGGCAAGGAGACAGGGGAGATGGGGGTAGTTGCTGGACACTCACGCTTCTGTGCACAGCAGAATCACCGCGGTGAGGTGGAGTGGGGTCTGGGCACAGTCTCGATTCCTCATTTTTAACAAGCTCAGTCTGGTCAGTTGGATGCAGGGGTTGGGGACCACCATTCGGAGACTCTGCCCCAACCCCCTGGGACCTTCCCCCATTCAGAGCTTTCCGAGGGGCTGTCAACAGCCAGACCTCGGAGTCCTCGGAGGCCAGTCTCTCAGAGCAGGAGACCCTTGACTGTCCCATCCAGACCTCCCACTTTACAGGTCAAACCAAGGCCCAGAGAGGGGAGGGACATGCCAGGGCTACAGAGGAAGGAGGTGGCAGGGCCAGGAGCCAGGCCCTTGGCTTTGAAGTACCTCCTCTTTGCACCTGAATCCAGACCTAGAAAGTGAGGGTCACCGTCGAGGACACCAGCTGCGGCACCAGAGCCATTCTCGCCCGTTTTCCACCTTCAGGTCAATGCGGTCGTGTCCCACTCCCTGCTGCCTCTTCCCTTGCCTCCTGACAGTGACCCCCAGCACTAGAGATGGCCCCACCCCCAAAGGGATGGCTCTTTCCCAGAATAGCCTGTCACGTCCTGGAAGTGTGGGGCTGGGATGGAGCAGGAGGGGGAAGGAAGGGCCTGTTTACCCATCTCATAGCTCCCTGAAGGCCGGTCCTTATCACCTGTCTTCATTCCTCTCATCCAAGTGACCTCACCTTCTCATTCATTCATTTGTTCATTCACTCGTTTGTTTGTTCATTGTTCATTCTTACATTCAGCACCTCCTTAGGGCCAGGTCCATGGACAAAGGGTGGCATCAGACATGATCCTGGCCCTTGAAGAGCTCAGAGAAAGGGCAGGGCAGGGGGATCACAAGAGAAACATTCCCGCCCTGCCATAGACGTGGACCAGAAATGGCACGGGATGGCGGGGAAGAGGGCAGCGAGTTCCGCCCGGAAGAGCTCCAGGCAGGCTCTGCATAAGAGAGTTCACTGAGTTGTGCCTTGGAGGATGGAGAAGAGTCTGCAAGGAAGACAAGGGGAGGCAGGAGGGCCCTCCAGGCATAGAAGAGAGCCAGGCCGAGGCACAAAAGAAAGTGGGGCTCGAGTGAACAGTCGTCAGGTATTCAGGATGGTTCCGTGGGATGCTGTGTGGGAAGCAGGGATGCGGAGCCCGGCTGTGGGAGCCTGGCCTGGCGTGAAGGCCCTTCAAACCCATGGAGCTTGGGTTTGGTGATGGTAGTCGAAGCCCTAGGCTCAGATTGACTTCAAAACCTCAGGGAGGTCACAGGGAGGTGCTCAGTTCCCCCATCTCTCAATGAGGGCAGCAGTAGTGCCACCCCACAGGTGGCTGAAGGATGAATCTAGCTCTTCCACAGCAAGTGCCTGGGATCCAGCACACACGCCCCAATTGCGTGTTGATGTAGTTACTTGTAAAATGCTCAGCACAGTAGGTATTCTTATGGCTGTGATTTTACGGGAGCGAGATGGGCAGCCACCGAAGGGGAGTCGCAGCTCCCACTACGGTCAGAAAGAGCTCCCTGGCTCCAGTGTAGACAATGGATCCAGGGGCACGAGGGTCTGGACTTGGGAAGAGGCCACAGGAATGAGGGAAGGGCGCATTTCTCCAACACCTTTTTCAGGGCCGCACCATGACTTTAGGGTCCCGTGAGACTGCTGGGCAGGTGTTTTTGTGGGGAGGGGGGCACAGCTGAGTCCTGTCTAATCCCAATATCTGTGTAGCTATGTGTAAGGCTCTGGCCCCAATCCCCTCTCCGTGACACCCCGCACACACTCAGCACTTGGTCCTGGTGCCACCCCCCGGGCTGCCCGTCAGGGAGCACACCTGTGCAGACAGGCTGTGTCCAGCAAGGGCTCATCACAGGAACAGATGCCCACCTGGTGTCAGTCTGGCTGACCGATGCAGTCGGAAGGGGCCGCCAGTCCGCGGGAAGGCACCTCACTGTGCCCACCAGCCCCGGCCGTCCACGCTCGGCAGCTATGCAGACCATCAGGCCTGTGTCAGCATGAGTGGCCGCCAGCAGACCCGCGGACATGGCCCGTCAGGGGCCTGCGCCAGCCTGCCCACCTGCAAACATTGCTAGGCTGGCATATCCTGCCCCCGAAATTAGCACAAGGCACCGCAGGCAGCCCAGCCCGGTGGGGCCTGTCTCTGTCCATCTGCGGCTGCCCCTGGGGGTAAGCACTTCACCAAGACCCCCAGCCGCCCTGTGGAGAAAAAGAGAAAGCTGAGCGAGGAGCCAGGAGACGGGGAGCCATCTCTGCTCGGGCAATCACTGGTAGTGGATGCTGGGCAATGTTCTTCTCTCTGAGCCTGTTTCCTCATCTGTTAAATGGGGGGAGGATGGCTAATCCCTGAATTCGCTCCCTGCTGTTCCGTGTAAGCGGGGTCAGCAACAGGCACGCTCAGGGGGGCAGAGTTCTGCGTTTGAGGGGTTGGTTGCAGGAGGGCTCGTCCAGCCCTGTCCACTTATTCTTTCCTTCGGCGAAGATTTGCCGTCGTCTCCTTCTACGTGCCAGAGACTGTTACGGGGACAAGGGATAAAAACTGTGACCGAGACCAAGTCCCTCTCCTCTGGGAGTCCACATTCTAGTGGGAGGAGACAGATAATAAATCATCATCTTAAGGAAGATCGAAGAGATGTATCAGATGGGGAGAACTGCCATGAGGACGATTAAAACAGAGTGACGGGTGGAGGAGGTGGGGGCCACGCGGACCAGGGGGCCAAAAAGGCCGGGTCTGGGAGACCACGTTTCAGCTGAAATCCCAGTGAAGAACGGGTCAAGCTCCTGTGGAAAGAACCAAGGCGCTTTCTGCCCGGTCCCTGTGAAGTCCTGTCCGTCGAATGCTTCTGGCCTCCTGTGTAATCCCGGCGACACCCCTGCCACCCCCCACCACCGGGGCAGTGCTGTCTGCATTTTGCAGACGAGGATACAGAGCCTGGGAGAGGCTGCCGAGGCGCCCACAGTCCCGATCCAGCTCGGCGAGGCCAAGCTGACTTTCACCTTCCCAGAAACTAGCCTTCGTGTTTCTGAAAGAGCGTGTAACCTTGCACAAGTCCCCCCTCACTGCGCTGGCCAGGACCTCTGGCATCATGTGTATCCCTCAACAGCTGATTGTCAACATTTTCATAAAATACGGAAAAGCGTGAAGAATTTCACAGCAAACCCCCACGTCCCGGCCACCTAACTTCTGCAGTGGACATTTGGCCCGGCCTGCGTTACCACGTCCCTCTCCTTCCACCCGCCCTCGCCCCTCCACCCACACGTGCTATTTCTTCTATGGATTCCAAAGTGAGTTGCAGACACCCGTACGCTTTATTTCTAGATGATTCAGCCTGCTTATCATTCATCAGACATCAAGATTTCTGTATAATTCTCTTTCTTAGGTAAAACTTACACACGATGGGAGGCGCAGATCTCAAGCGTACCACTCAGTGAGTTTGGACAAATGCACACGCCTGTAAGACTCGAACCCTTCACTCCAGAAAGTTCCTTCTGCCCCTTCCTACTCAATGCTAGTCCCTACGGGCAACCATTATTCTGATTTTTCTCACACCATCTTCTTCCTTTCTAGAATTTCATCTACATGGAATCACAGAGCAGGCAGTGTTTAGTGAAGGCTCTCTTCTCCCAGCATAATATCTTTGGGACCCACCCCACGTAGCTGTGTGTGCCCAGAGTTTATTCCTTTTTACAGCTGAGTACTATTCCATTGGCAGAGGAGCCACCATTTGTTCAGCCATTCTCTCATTAGTAGACACCTGGACTATTGCCCATTTGGCTCTCCGTCGCATGCAGCTGCTCAGAATATTCTTGTGCAGCTTTTTAATAGATGCATGTTTTCGTTTCTCTTGCTACTGCTTTGTTTAACCAAGAGTCAGTTTAACGTGACAAGTATTTTCTGAGCGCCTCCTGTGTATGTGTCAGGACCTGTGCTAGACACGGAGCTGAGCGACTCAGCCTGAGCTGGGGGCTTGGGCTTCAACGGCTCTGACCATTCAGAAGGTCGGAACACGCAGGGGTGCCTGTTAGGGCCCAACGCTGTGTGCATGTCACCATGTTTCATCCTCACAATAGCCCACAGGATGCTCATTGGGACCCCAGTTTTCAGAGGAGGCACCTGAGACCAGAGGGATGAAGGGACCTGCCTGAGACAAGTGGTTAGAGCCGGGTTTTGAACTCGAGGTGACGCCAAACCTTGCTTTATTCTTTGCCCTGCATGATGCCAGGGGGGCCAGTGATCTGTTAAAGGTCACCGGGCAGCGCCGTGACGAGAACATAAGCTCCTAGGTTTCCCATCCGGGGTTTGCTCTTGACACCGTGACGGCTTTATCTTGAGGACCTTCAGAAAAGGTCTCAGCCTTTGTTGGACCAACATTTCCTTCGGGAAATAGGACTGGGACAGCTGAGTTATAGAAAAGTCTGGATTATTTGGGCACTGTCTGTGTCCCAGTGCATGAGCCCATCAGACGAAACCTGTCCCCTGTGCCTGCTAGTCCAGGGCCATGAAGCAACAGGCCCCAGGAGTCAGGCAGATGCCTGAGTGTGAGTCTCTGGCAGACAGGGGGAAGTGGCCTGACCGCTAACGGGATGGAGAGGCTCTACAAGTCCAAAGTCATTCAATTAAAAGACAAAACCCCAAGTGTATGCCAAATTAACACAATCTGTGAATTTGGCCCCGGACGATGGTTTTTACGAGCCCAACTCTAAGCCAATGAAGACAATGATGATGACTGGAGGAAGGAATGTGTGTTGGATGAAAGGTGATGCCACGTGTTGAGGGCGGTCTTCCTTTCAAACTCGGCGTGTCGTGTGACCGCTTTGACCAATGGAATATGCAGAAGCGGGGAAAGTGATTCCAGTCCCAGGCCTGAGGAGGCTGGCCCCGGCCGCTTCCTGTCTCTGACCATGATGCTGGATGGACCCCATGGAAGGGGAGGGCCACCTCGCAGACCCCAGCCTTCAAGCCCTGCCTGTGCACAGGCGAAGTGGCCTTGACCCCAGCCGCGAACTGAATACACCCAGTGGCCCCAGCCGATGCCATCTGAAGCATTACCGTCACCCAGCTGAACCTTGCTTGGATTCCTGACCGCATAATAGTGAGGTATAACAACATAGCCGGCGCTTGAAGCCGCCGCATTTCAGGGGGGTTTGTACACAGCGATACCTAGAGCCGCATGTTTAACCTCTTGTTGAGGAGGAGCGCCACGCCGGCACCACCTGCACACACAGGGAGTGCCCGTGCAGTCTCCATCCACCCCATCGTGAAAGCCTCTGTTTGATGGGAGCCACACGTGGGTGGGCAAAGATGGCTGTGTCAGGCGAGGTCCAGCAGGAAACCGATCTGCCCATGCACAGAGGGTAAACGAGGAGACCTCAACACCAGGACTATTTACAGAGACGTGAGCAGGGCTGAGGGATCCCGACAAGCTGTGGGTAGTACCGGGGGCAGGGCTGAGTGGGGGCCATTACTTTTTTAAGGAGCAGAGAGAAAGGGACCAAGGACTGAAGAAGTTTACCTGCACGTGAGAGCAGCAGCTGAAGGAGAATGTCACCTAGTGCGAGGGTGGGCAGAGAAACACGGGGATCTAGCGGGGGCGGCTGGAGAGTGAAGACCCTGACCTTGTTTCTACCCGCCCTCCTGCCTGCAGGTGCCTCCCTGCAGGCACCAGCCACACACAACCAGGAGCCAGAGGGCAGTGAAGCCCGTTGATGCTACCTGTGCAGGTCAGCCTGTGAGCACAAAGAAGGATGGAGAAGGATGAAGAGGGTCTGGAGGGTCACAATAAGGTGTTCACATAGAGGCAGATGGCATGGACTTTATAGTCCAGGAGTCCAGAGGGCTGAGCTTGAGTGGCCACCTAGCTTGGGCCGTTTCCACTGGATGCTATTCCTTGTCAGGTTGCTCCACAGCTGGGTAAAGCGAGGTCCCATCCCCCACCAATGCCCTCATCAGGCCATTCCTGGTGAGCGTGTCGAAAACAGTCCTGTCAGAGAGAGATTCCCATTAAACTGTCATGTTTCTTCCCATAGCTGCCTCAGGCCTGATCACAAGACATGCCTGGTGGGCAAGACACCTGAGCACGTCTCTGCTTCTTCATCAGAGCCAGGCTCTGTGAACTGGGGATGTAAGGACGCGGAGAAAGTGAGGCCGGTTCTTGCCCCCTTTGGCTTGGGGAGTAGGTCTCGAGAACGGGCCTTCTGGGAAGTTTGGCTTGGGGCTTGGAGACGCTGAACTCCAACACAGAGACCTGAGTCAAGATTTCTTCCCATAACTCTGCTCCAAGGGCATTTTCCGAAAAGCAAAGAACATGAGAATGGCTCCTAACCCCCCCACTCCCACCCCCATCCCCAGGGCCGGCTCTGCAGCTCGTCATCCAAGCAGTCATGGGGGGCCCCCTGTGCATACAAGGCCCCACGCTCGGGTAAATGCCTTGCTGTCGCTCTCTTGAAATCCGGGCCACTTTATAATCATTTCGGAAGGCAGCACTCCACATTTTCATTTCGCACTGGGCTACACCGATTAGGTAGCTGACCCGCTTTCCACACAAGCGAGAGGTCTCTGGCCCTGATTCCTTTGTTCTGATCAGGACGCAGGAGACTTTCTCTGATAGGAAATCCTTGAGGATTTCCAGATTTTCTCGCAGCTAATTCACTCTGCCCGCGATAGTGCGAAAGCAGCCGTAGACAAGCCGTAAACAAGCGCATAGACATGTTCTAATAAAACTTTATTCGCAAAAACCGATGGCGGGCCGGATTTGGCCTATGGGCATAGGTATGCAGCGCCTGGTCTGGAATGGAAGCCCCTCCTCTCCTGTCTGATTCTGACTAATTCTTTATGACCCAGCTCGAAGGTTTTCTAACGTCTCTGGAGGGAGCTCAGCTGCTGCTCTTCTGCTCCCACCTACGTCAGCACCTGGACGGATTTACTGACTGAGCCAGAGCTAAGAGGCAGGCGCTGTGCTAGGGGCAGGGGCTCTAGTGGCGAGCGGGAAGGCGTGCCTGCAGCCTCCGCGGAGCTGTGTGGGGACTACTGTGGGAGTGCCAAGCTACACACTGCAGAAGGGTGACTGTATCTCCCCAGTCCTAGCATAACAATGTGGTGACAGGACGAGTGGACCAGTCCCCAAATGCATGGCCATCTGCTTATAATTCTCTCCTTCCGGTTGGGCCGCTTGAGCCTCGGAGTCACTTCTGAGGTGGACCTGGGGGATGTCTTCACCAGAGAGGTGAGCAACTTGCCCTGAGACACACAGCAGCAGACTGGTTAGTGACAGGTGTGGGATTCCAACCCCCAGGTCAGGCTCATTCCAGTCACATGCAGGAGTTAGACTTGAGCAATGGTTTCCTAACAAAGCCCGGGGAGGGGGAATGGGCCGCTGGTGTCACGGGTTTCAACTTGAGGTGTGTAGATGTCCCCACTCCCCGCTAGGTAAGCAGGAAGTCTAGTTCAGTTCCTCTGGGGGAAAGAACATTGAAGAGGCTAGTGTTGTTCCTTATTACAAGGGAACTGCCTGTCCAATAAAAATCACCTGGCCTATTAAAACAAAATCTTTACCTGGCTTTGAAAGACACTTGGTGTGACAAAAACAACAAAAAGCCCCATTATAGAGCTGGTTGTATTGTGTTCCCTTGTCCCCAGGGAACGAGGATTTCACTGGCAGGGAGATTACTAAAGGAAAAAGAGAGGAAAGTGGGCTTCAGAGTCAATCGATCTTGGGTCCAAATCTCAGTTTGACTACAGTCTCAACTGAGAGACGCAGAGCACTCATGAACTCTGTTGGCCTCAGCCTTCCCGCCTGTACAATGGGCGCACTGCCACCTCCTTCCCGAGGATTTGGCAAAGATGGAATGATGACGTGGTCAGTAGGTACGGCTTTGTGCCAGGCACCTTGCTAAGAGACGTGGCCCCTGCTCTCAGGGATCATGCCTTGTACCGAGAGACCAAATTACACAGATACCTTAGATCATCAAAGAGCGAGGTGATTTTAAGTGGTGAACAAACCAGGGAGCGGGGGGCTAGAAATCAATCTGAAGATTCTGGTAAGGACCAGAGGAGGCTTCTCTTAAACATGAAGGATAAGAAGGGGCTGGCTCTGGGGAGGCTGGAAAGAGGAGAATGCCATGTAGGGGTCAGAGCAACTGCCAAGACTTAGAGATGGGATGGAGTCGGTCCTGTGAGGGACGAGAAACACAGGTGGAATGGCAAGTGGAGTAAGCGAGGTGGAGTGGTGGGTCCTCGATTCATAGAGCTATCTGGGGCCAGATTGCATAAGGTCTTAAAAGCTGGTGCAAGGAGGTTTAATTGTATTCTTGCTGTGATGGGAAGACGTTGGAGGGTCTTCAGCAGGGGAATCTCTGTTCAAAAGATCCCTCTGATGGCTAGAAAGACCCTGCCAGAGTCTCCCATTCAGGTATGAAGTAGACAGAGGCTGTGCACTTGGGCTGAGGTCACCCAGCCAGAAAGTAGCACAGGTGTGTTTGAGCCTGGTCCTTTCACCATGATGCTTCTGCTGGAGACCAGCCCTGCCATTGTCATGACTGGTTGACCATACTCTGTCTCCCTGGATTGCCTGGGCCACTGTGACTACCTTTGAGCCCTGGGAAGCTGGTCAGGGGGAGGAGGAAAGTGAACATGGAGGAGGAAAGTGGAATTTTAGGATGAACACCTGCCCAGGTTTGCTTGGGACTGAGGGGCCGCCAAGATGCAGGACTTTTGGTTTTAATATCTGGCTAGTTCCAGACGAACCACAAGTTGTCCTTCTGAATCAGAGGACTTAGATGTAGGACTGACCATGCTAAAACCGGGGGAGCCTTGGGCACGTTGGGATGAGTAAGTCACCACAATTCTATGCTACCCATGAAGCAGATAGAGTCATTGGGTTGAAATTATTGGGGTGGCAGATTCCATCAGTAACAAGACGACCCTTTTTAACTGTCAAGACCCTTAGAGATGAAATGGTGTGTCTACAGTGGGTAGTGAGCTCCCCATCATGAGAGGCATAGAAGCAACCGTTAGATGTTGCTTGGTGACAGCCCCCAAAGTCCGTCCTCTGTCCCTGGCTGCAAGGTGAGGCAGAAAGAGGTCTCTCTGGGCTCCGCTGGCTTGCTGCATTCTAGCTTCTCGTGGGCCTGCTATCCGAAGCCGACTCCACCTCTGTTCCTTCCACGCCTCACCAGCCAGCTAAGTGAGGCCTGAGAATTACTTGCACCATCAGGTAAATATTACAGCAGTCAAAGGTGTGGCTTTGGTGGGGAGAATGAGGTGTCATTTGCAGAAATGCTACCAGCGCATCAAATCAGGCACATGACCTGCAAGTGGGGAGCAGTGATTGACAGCTTCGGTGGCTCCGTTTCGGGTAGTTTTTTTTTTCCTTTTGAATTCTCTGATAGACATTGAAATGAAGGAGGAGCCCAAAGATCAGCCCCTTGGTGATGAGGTCTGCCTGGCGGGCAGAAAGCCTGTTGCCTCCGAGCCTGGCCTGTGTCCAGGGCAGTGACATTGTACTCTCCATGGGCATGGTCGGAAATCTTGGTCTCTAGTCAGTGGTGGTCACTGAGCAGCCTTGAGGGGTAGCAGCCTCCCTCTGTGGCCACTGACGATGCACTGGCTCTGAGCTACCACACTTATATTTGAATTATGATACAATGGGCCTCTTCCTGTGCCCAGGCTTCCCTAGGGAGGAATGAAGCTGATGTCAAGTATTGGTGGAACCTTGGGGGCACTTGAGTCATCCAGGGTGCTCCCCCGACCCCGCAATCCTCTGCGGAGTCTTCCTAGACTATCCGGGGCTGGGGAAGAAAAGAGCTATGAGAGAGGGAGCCAATCTCAGAGTCGTTTTCTCTGTTGTTTCAGTCGAGGTCTTCAAAGGAGCCACTTCTCTGAGCTTTGGGCGGGGAGGAGTGGTGAGTGGACAGAGGGAGTTTGGAATTTCTTAATTTTAGTTCCCTGCAAGGCTGGTAATTCAGCCGCCAGGCACGCTGTGAGCACAAAGAGGTGGGAAACGAAGCTGCCAGCAACCAGAGTGAGTGCAAAAAACGCCGCCTGGCTCAGAGCTGATGGGGGGAGACGCATGAGAGGGGAGGATGGGGGCCTGGCGTTGTAAGCAGGTGCATTCTAGAAGGTGTCTGGTGGGAGTTCAGAGAGTCAGAAGTATGCTTCCAAAATGCAGGCAAGCCTCTCGGTTTACGTGCGTGAGACACCCAGCTCCAGAGAGGGGAGGGGACCTGCCTAAGGTCACTTGGCAAATTACAGTTGCTATCTCAGTGACTGTCCTTGCCTTCCCAGGAGCCTCTGCTCTTTCTCAATGGCCCCTGTGGCCCTACATGAAGGCGAAAGCCTGAAATCATGAGCAGAAAGCAAGGAAGGCTTCTCCTTGTCGCTACAGTGATGAGACAGACATAGCCTCACTGGGGAGATTCAGCTGGTCTGATGGCACAGGCATCTCCCCTCGTCTTGGGACTCGTCAGACTGGTGGCGGAGACACAGCTCCGACTCTAAAGCAGCTCCCAGTCGGAAGAGGGAGGCTGAGCTCTGCATGAAGAGCTGCAGCCTCTGGGTTTGGGGGGCTTCCACGCTGAGAGGGACCTTCTGTTCAGGCCCACTCCTTGGCTGAGGGGACCCCACGGATAACTCTTTGCAGTGAACTCAGCATGCATTCAGGGTGCTGGCATTCCTCCTCCTCCAGGAAGTCCTCCCCAAGACTTGCATCCCATCTCATGACACAGGACCAAGGCTGTCCGGGTCCTTCTTCATCTGCTAGGAAGGGGCTGACAGTCACCCCAAAGCCGTGGGCAAATGCATCGGGATGTTGCACTTGTGCCAGGCCTGTTACCCTGAGTCCCATCAGAAACATGCAGCCTCTCTCACTGCAAATGATATGGGAGCACCTCAGAGGCCGCAGGCACCCCGATCCCCTCTGCCTCTCCCTCTGCAGAACTCCCCCGCCTTCGCTTGTGCCCTAAATAGCAGCTCCTCTCACGTCCTGACATGTTTGTTTACAGCGCATTTGCTCCTGGACTGAGAGGTTTGGTGGAGGGGTTGGGACACAGAGAACAATCGAACATCGCAGGAAAGAGGTGGCACTGAATTGACACAGGCGGAGGATTCACTGCACGGAAAACCCTGGAGCTACTACTGCAGAGACGGCAGTGATCCTGTGTGAGCTTCCCCCTGGGGACCTGCCATCGACGGGGCTGAGGGGGTTCCTGCCTGGGGGGGCACACGTGTGACAAATGACTCTCCTCCCCCCGGATAAACCTGTGGGACAGTTGTCCAGCTGCCTCCCTTGCTTCTGCCCCTAGGGCCCCCAGGATGAAGGCCAGCTACAGGTTCAGTGCCTCCTGCACTTTCATCTGCTTAGCGCCCCGGGAGGAACTAATTAGTTTTTGTTTTGCACGTTGGTGGCAGGTAATTTCCTCCACTCCCAAGGCATGAGGATGACTGCTCTAAGCAGAGCTGGAGGAGGAACGAGGGAAGCCACAGTCCAGCCACACCTCGGGGCTCCCTCCTGCCTGCAGGCTGGGCGTCCTGGCTATATTGCAGAGACACTCAGGCAGCCTGCCTTCAGGGTCCGTCTCTGCTTCGGCTTCACTCCCCAGGGACAAGGGAGTCCCTGAGACCCCCCATGTATAGCTTCAAAGTACTTACACCAAATGGGAACTTCCTACAAAGCGCCAAAGGAGGAAACTGCAGAGCTGATTGCTCAGGTGACTGGGATGGGAGGAGGAAAGCTATGGGGTCTGGGGTCAGGGGACCTGGGTCCCAGGGCTGGCCCTGCGACTAGCCAGCTGCAGGACTGAGGCTGCTCATGCTTGATAAAGCCCCTGCCACCTGCAGGCACAGTCTGGGCACTGGGGACGCAGTGGTGAATGAAACGAAGATCTCTGCTCACCTTCTGGAGCAGGGCTGGCAAACATTTCCTGTGAAGGGCTTTACGCATCGCACAATGCCTGCTGCAACTACTCATCTCTCCTGCTGATCAGCGCAGACAATACGCACATGATTAAGGGTGGCTGTGTTCAAACAAACTCGTATTTACAAACACAGGTGGTGGGCTGGATTTGCTGTGTGGGCTGCAGCTTCATCTGTTCTAGGGGATCCAGGCTGGAGAAGTAGCCATTTCTGTGGCGGAGCCAGGCACGGCCCAAAGAACGGAGCCTCTGCCCTCCGAGAACTCAGGGTCTTGGAAAATCCGCAGGTTCCAGCTGTAGGGCCTGCTCTCCCCTCCTTTCTCCGTTCTCCAAGCTTCACAGAGTGGCCTTGGGCCTCCTCCTCCAAACCTCTTTGTGCCAAGGTTGTTATGGAAAGAGGGTGACAGAGGGAATCCGGAAGATTCTCAGAGTGGATGGATACTGAGCAGCAGGCCAGGGCGGGGTAGATAGGAGGCTGCAGAAAGTGCCAGGGAGCTGGAAAATCAGCTCCCCGCATGCTCTTACCTTGCATTCTGTGACCCTACCTGCTAACCCTTGCCCAGTTAGGAGCTTCCTTTGCCTTCCTAACTGTGGCCAAGACTCACCTCCTCTAGGATGCCCACCTGGGTTGACCCTCTGGGATCTGGTCTTTCCCGTATCTCTCCTCAGAGCACAGTAACACGTGTTTCCTATGGGCGTCCCAGCTCACCCACTAGACAGCTTATTCCCACCTGAGTGAGGGCAATGCTGAGGCCAGCCATAGTCAGCCAACCCCAGACGTGTGAGCACAGTCAAGAAAGCAGAGCCGCCCAGTCCATCCCTTCAGATATGGGAGCAAAAAGTGCTTATTGTGTGACCACTGAGACCTTGTGGGCATCTGTCGCACAGCATCACCATAGCAATTGGGAACTGATGCACATGGAGCTAAGAATTCGGACTGTAGAGTCCAGTTGCCCGCCTCCACTCTACGCTAGATACGTGACCCGGAACAAGTTCCCTAGCCTCTCTGACCCTCAGTCTCGTCATCTGTAAAGTAGAAGTAACGACAGAGTCACTTCTAATAGGGTGTTGGGAGGGCTAATGAGATAGTTCCTGTAAAGTGATTAGAACAGAGCCTGGCACACAGCAAGTGGTCGATATTAACTCAATATTGCCGTTCCATGGCTGAACCGGAGCCTTCGAGGACACATTTCTGGGTCATTCCCACCGCGGCACAGTCTGGTTGAAAAAACTCCCACCTCCTGTCTCTGTCACGACTGCATGAGATCTCAGACAACTTTTTCCCCCGTGGCCACCTCCAAGCTCTTCATCTCTGCGGCTCAGAAGGAAAACCCGCTGAAGAAAATGCCAGTGGCGGATCCAGGACCCCAGATACTGCCCTCCGTCCTTGTTCCGGAGCTTAGGGAAGGAGCAGGTTTGCCTGGGAGGCGCACACTTCTGTTCTGAGGTCCCTGGCGGTGTGAACCTGGTGCCAAAAGTCCGTGTGAAGGGCAGAGAATGCAGCCAGCAGCACGGCGTGGGGAGGGCAAGCATGTGGCTGTCAGGCAGGGTGGAGGCCTTTCTTCCAGCTGCCTGGTGGGCAGAGACGTCAGCCTGGAACCAGGTGATGAGGCGACGTATTAATATGGAGACTCAGCACCCCATAGGAGGGTTTGACCAAGGGTGCAGGATGCCGTGTGTGTGTGTGTAGCACGGCGGGAAGGTAAACTCAGGTTTGGGGCTGGATTTATGTGCGTGTATGTGTGCAAGGGCGGATGGATAGTGCGGGGGGTGCACAGAGGACACACAGGGGTGAGAATCTGTGCGTGACAGGAACACTGGACTCACACCCCACCCCTATCAGGAACTTTGGGGCCAGACGCGTTTCAGAGCTCAGGCCTCATTCCCCTTCCGAAAGGTGCTATGGTGCTTGTTAAGTATGTTGCATAAGCCACCCAGGGTGCTGAGGATTCGCTCTGTAATCACCCACATCAATACGTCTGCAGCGAAATGTCTGGACAGTAACACTAAGTGAGATCAATAAAGACCATAAATAACCTCCCGTTGGCTCAGGCTCGCGTTTGCCTCCAAGTCAGTTCAAGTCAGGTCCAGTTTGGCCAACAAATAAATTATCCAAAAAACCTCCCCATGTTCAGAGCTCTTGGGATTTCCAGGTTGTAGGTGAGGGGTTGTAGGCCGTGAAAACAGAGTAAGAACTGTGACCTTACGCTCACAATAGCTACCATATATGGGGTATCCTTCACGTGCTTGGTCCCCCCAGCTGGAATAGTCATCGTGACCCTGAAAGGTAGGCACAGGCTTTTCCATGGGGTAGAGGAGGGGACATGTAGGGTTGCCTAGGTTACAGGAGCACCTGAGTCGCCACAACAGGTGAGAAGCAGCAGAACCAAAGAAGAGGCAAATTGCACTCAGGGAATCGTCTGGAATTAAGTGCCAGGAAGAGAGAGATTTCGTTTAAACTCAGTGGTTCATCAGCTGAATGTGCACCTTCCAGGCTGTGTGTTTCTGTTCGCATGTAGAATGAGGAAAGGAGGGGGCCTTGAAGACCGTTAACCCCTTGCCCAGGGGCTTTCTATCACGATGTCCTCCCGGGAAGAGGTGGCAGCACACTGATTCCTGCTCCGTCCACACCCTCTCTTGCCATTTCGCAGCTGGAGAAACTGAGGCTCAGGGCACAGCGACTTGCCTGAGAGCACATGTGTCGTAGCAGGACACGAATCAAGGTATTCTAATGCCTCAGATGCCACAATGACCCTGTGTGTTAGTTGAGCACTTACTCTATGCCAGGCCTAGTTCTGTGTCTTGATGCGCAGGATCTCAAGTCGTTTAGGCGGCGGGGGCTGGCCTGGAAGCAAGCTTGCTAAAAGTGGCTCACAGATGCTTGGCTTCTTGCTGGTGGGTTGCCACAGGATGCTTGCGAAGTGGCAGACACAGCAGCGATTAGAAACCCGCTAGGAGACAATAGGGAGAGGGGAGAGCAGGACCATCCCCTGATTCACAGGGAGGGAAGGTAATGCAGCTTCCTGGGAATTTAAGATAATCAGCAAGGAAAACAATCACTTTATTTAAATAAATGGAAGAAGATTTGGCTTCGCTCTGGAAGAGGAAGCCGTTAAGGGGTTTTATTTTATTTTTGGCCCTAATAATATTACAATCTCCAGGCTGGTTATTATCTGTCACTTTCCAGGGAAGATTGAAAAGAAAATAGTTTTATCCCTGGCAATTGCAATCCGCTCCGTTTGATGAGTTGTTGTTCCCACTTAGAAATTACATGCACCAGTGTCAGGTGACCCGGCCCGGCTGGATGGCTTTGTTTAACTGGGCACAGAAGGGGGGGAGGCGGGAAGAGACAATCCTGGTTTTTCCACAGGCGTTCTACAAACTATAAGCTGCATGAGAGGGTCAGGGCTAGGGGGGAGGCAGGTGGTGAAAGACGCAGGGTTCTGACCCCAGGCCATTTTAACGATGTCTTGAGAGACTCTCACAAAAGGAAGATTCAGACGCTGTCAGACCCGGAAATGGTCCCAGAGAGAACCCCATAAATTCACATCAAAGATGGAAAATGGAGCCCCAAGGCTCCACAGCAAGTGGGAAGCAGAACTGGGACGAGAACTGAGATGCTCAGTCCAAGACTGGTTCCATTACCCCATGACACCCAGCAGAGATGGGGGCGGGACTGGAAGACCCCCGAACTCTTCCTCCCTCTTCTTCTTCAGGCCACTTCACCAGGAACCTTTACACATGATGACAGAAGCGAGTTGAGGAAGCCCGACCTCTCCCCAGCGTTAGGGTCATTCCCCAAATTAGCTCTGAGCACCCCTGACAGAAGACACTGGAACCCCAGCCACAGCATAAACTAGAGAAACTATAAGTGGGGTCCTTCTTAAGTGCCCCTCTTTTAGCCCCTCCAGTGGCCTCCCTACTCTTCAGCATTGGGTTCTCTGCTCTGCCCTGCCCACCCCTCTTCCCCAGTCCGAAAGCCTGGGTTTTGCCTCACAGGCGCTGATACCAGCCATCACGTGGCTGTCCAAACACTCCCTTTGGTGACATTGCAGCGGGTCCTGAAGGGCAGGGAGGGTGAAGGCAGGGCTGTGGGGCTGGCCCGGGGTGGCGGGGGACGTGGTTGAGCTGCTCCGTTCCCTCGTCATTCATCGCGGGGTTGCAGCTGCCAATCACCACGTGAGATGCGGCCTTGCCCCGGGAGCCCCTCTGGAAAGCACCTGGGTCCTGAGCAGCCGCGGGGCTAGCTTCCAGGTAAAGCCTTCCTAAGGTGGCA
Source organism: Cynopterus sphinx (assembly GCA_030015415.1). NCBI lineage: Eukaryota > Metazoa > Chordata > Mammalia > Chiroptera > Pteropodidae > Cynopterus > Cynopterus sphinx. The sequence goes on from CM057387.1 coordinate 120,317,802, forward strand.
GCAGATGCGATGGACGTGGTTCTTAACAAAACAAACAAAAATTCCCTCCCTCGATACGTGATTTATTCCTCCAGGCGATGAAGAGGTAAGCCAGGATTCAGGCAAGGCTCGCGCCGGTCTCCAGCTTCCAGCTCTCTGGGATCCCAGCCTCTCTGCTCCGAGTCTGGAAGAGTGCTGCTACGGATTCGATAAAGATGTCCTGTGCACCTACTGTGTGTCAGGCTCTCTCACTGGACTCATCGCATCATGTGAGGACACTGGGGCTCAGACCTGAGTCCCACAGGTTCTAGGTGACAAAGCCAGGACTCAAACCCAGACCCCGTCTTTGTGGCAGAGGCCGCTGGTGCCACTCCCACCCCCTACACTTAACGTCCACACACCCACTTGGTGCCACCTGTGCCCGCTCTGCCCTGAGCTGTCTGGGTGTCAGAACAGCCGTGTTTACGTCTCAGCTGCCGTCCTCGCCATGGCAGACGGGGAGTCAGTGGACAAATACCCTGGTGGGGAAAGGGGACGGAGTGGGGTCTCCACCACCATTCAAATCAGGGTGCCTGGACCAAACGTGCCGGCATCACCCGGGAGGTTGTTAGAAATGCAGATTCTTGGGCTCCGCCCCAGCCCTACCGAATCAGACTCTCTGCAGGTAGGGATCAAATCTTCTTTCAAAAAACCTCTCCAGGCGATCCTAAAGGGTTAGCGGCCCCACCGTACACATCTCCCAGAGCCCCCGAGGGGGGTCGAGCCTCCCTTCCCATCTGCTCAACAGCACACTCCCCACAGGCCATCTTTCCCGCAAGCGTTGTGGCTTCCCCATGCCCTCGACAGCGCTTGCTGGGACCATCTCCAAAATATTAAACTTAAACTGTGGTCAGATCTTCGTGTCAGGAAGTGGCAGGCTTCCCCTAAAGCAGACCCAAATCCCAACTTTTCCTCCAGCATCTAGCGGCGGAAGGGGGAGGCATTCTGGCTGCTGACGCAGGATGTTCTAAAAGGTCGAGGGCCTTCCATTCTGCCCGCACGCCAGGGTGTGAGACCCCTGCCGGATGCTCTTCTCTGTCTCCTCCTCTGTCTTAACTCCTGACATTTATTGGTCATTTTTTTCCCCTGGGCCAGCCAATATGCTAAATGCTTCACATGTATCATGTCATTTAATTGTTACAAGGTCCCCCTGGAGCACGTCTAGTGAGTGATGAGCCACTCGATATGCCGAAGGAGCTAAGGTGTGCTGGGGCCGGCGGGCCCAGGTCACCCAGCTGGGGGCTCCGGCGGGCTTGCCCCATCTGCATCAGCGTGTGAGACCTATGAGTGGGCATGAGGATGACTCTGGCCTAAAGGCAAAGAGATGTCCCCAAACTTCTCCCCTTGGCTCTGCCTCCTGATCCCTCATCCTCAGGACCTTCCCTCATGCAAGTGACCGCAGTCACCTCCAGGTGGACAAGGCCATGCCAGCCAGACTAGGATGGGTTCCCGTGGCAATCCTAAGAAAGTTACTAGGGTGAAGCGGAGCCCCTGCCAGCATCTGGGCCTTGAGACCTGCCACCTGGACCTTCCCGTGAAATGGCCAGAGAGTCATTTGGGAAAAGACCTGGGGCTTTTATTCCCCCCGACATCACCCTCCACGCCCCTCCCCTTCTACCCTTCCTGTACCTTCCCTCATCCTCTCGGCACTCCCCAGCCCCAAGAAGAGAGGGAGCTAACACTTAGGGAGAATAATCTAAACGCCAAGCACCGTACTAGAGGCTCCTCTCAAACTCACCCCCTCCGAACCAGCAAGGTCAAAGGCTCATGTCCATCGCAGAGAAGAGGAAGCTAAGGCTCAGAGATGAGGGAGCTGACCAAGGCCGCACGTCTGGCAAGCGACAGAGCTGGCGTTTGAATGCAGGTTTGTCTGTCACCAGTCCACACGTTGTCAGAGCACCACCCTGCCCCACCAGGTGAGCACGCGTATGTCTTCCCTTGTGAGCCCCCGGACTTGAGTTCTTTCCTACATGTGCTGGGACCTCGTCCCATCACCACCACCATCACCACCACCATCACCACCACCATCACCACCTTCACCACCACCATCACCACCACCATCACCACCACCATCACCATCACCATCACCATCACCACCATCACCATCACCATCATCACCATCATCATCACCATCACCACCATCACCATCACCACCACCACCATCACCTTCACCACTACACATCTTGAACACCCTTGTCCTTTCTCTTCTTTAATATGAAATTTCAAGAGAGAAATCCCTACCCAGTGGCATGGGTAAAGGCTAGAATGTTCCAGGGAAGTGGAGATGGAATAAAGGCAGCTTATGGGTGGACTTCCTCAAGGGGCTTCATGGGCACCAAACCCATTGGTCTTTTCCAGGCCTCCTCTTGGTCCTCTAATTTTAACCACTTGGTCTGTAAGAATCGCCGCTTTTGTTCTGTGATCTCGGAGGAGGGTGGAATACTAGCTTGTATTAGCGTCTACGATCTGCCAAGAACGTTGCCGTCTGGAACTTCCAGCCAAATCCTAAACATTATGAGTGGGTGTGGATCTCTCCTTTTCACAGATGGAGAAACTGAGGCACAGAGTGGTTCCGTTCAGCCTCAGAGAGAGGCCCCAAAGAAGAATCAAGATGCAAGCTCAAATAGGCCTTGTCCCAAAATGCCTGCTCTTTGCAGAAACCCAAGCTTTTCCCCCCATAAACTGCCTCATCCGTGTGTCCCAGCCTCAAAGGGACGTGGTAGATGCCAACCTAGGGGTGATCTTTTCTCATTTGCTGTTTTACTTAATCGTCCAAAGACCTGTTTCCTTTCTTTCAATGATTATTAGTGTTTTACCTGCTTTCAAAAGGATCCCACAAGAGGCCAAGGAGCAAGGGAGGGAGGAAAGGGCTGGGCCTGGCTCTTTGATAGTTAAGTCCCCCATGGAACTCAGACGAGCACTCACACCTGACCGTCCCTTGGGATTCGGCTGCAGAAAACGTCTCTGGAAATCTGACGTAGGGGAAGGGGGAAGATGAGAACTACCGAGCACTTACTAGGAGCCAAGCACGTTAGCAGAAGATTGACATTGGCGTGCAGGCACCCCCCACAAAATCAGGTGGGAGGAAGTACCCCCCCCATTTTTAGGTGGGGAAACAACTTTAATAGGGCGAAGCAAACGGCTCGAGGTCACAAGCGGGCGATGTGAGGGCCAGGACTCAAATGCAGGTCTGAGCTCTCCCCTATGTAATGCCTCTCCTTAAGGGTCCTCTCCGCAGACCTTCTTAACTCCAGGGTTTTCATTTTACACAGGTTGAGACAAACCCGAGCTCAAAATAGTGTACTTATAACAAAAATGGAGACCACGACCCAGATTTCCGGTGCCCTTTGCACTAACCTACCTGACTTTGCCAAAGGCACCAACCGCCAAGGTCAGGGTGGCTGGAACCTTAGAGACTACAGGGTTTGTCTTGCTCTTAGAGGTCACAGAGTCCTTTCTCCCGCCTCTTGGACATTCCGCTCCTTAATCAGCCTGGACAGAAAGTTGGGGAAGGTGGTGGGGGGAACCCCTTTTACTTCCCAAACATTCCCTGGGAAAGATTTTGGAGAAGGCAAAGCCCAATGCAAGGAAGGAAGCCCCTGCCCTGCTTGTATCTCGTTGGTGTAAGGGTAAGCTTAGGAAACCAGCGGGCTTGAAGGGTGTTGAGGAGTATGAAGGTCATGGGGGATCAAAACCCTGAACAAGTTCCTGGGGTTCTCAGGAGGGACAGACAGGATGAATTACAATTTGCATCAGTATAACTCAGAAGCCCCGAATCAGCGCAATGAAGAGAGGTATTAGCTCTTAAGTGAGTGGGGGACTGCAGTGGGGCCTCCTCACCCCTAGACATCAGGTGATGGGTTTGTGAGGAGGCAGGAGAAGGCTCCCATGTCCTGGCACCCTCTGCCCTGGGACTGGGCGAGGAGGCCTGTGGGGAGGGACGTGTCTTCGTGACTTTTCTCCCACCCCCTTCTCTGAGGAGGTCTGCGGTCTGTGCTAAAGCCCCCCAGGTTGTGATGTGTGGATCCGATGCACAGTAGGTCCTCAGTAAAAGGTTCACTGGCCTGTAGGCTCGGTTCCTCTGCCTCAGAGTGGGGAGTGGGGAAGTGCTTATTGACTGGAATTGAGCTCAGTGAGTTGGGCATCAGATAAACTGGAATCAGGATCTTTAGCGCCAGTTCCACCCATGACATGACATATAATCTCTCCGAGCCTCGTTAGTCTTGACAGTCACTTGGGGAAAATGCCTGTCCTGGCTGTCTATAGTGTTTCATGAGGAAAAAAATCAGATGGCACGCGGAGGTGTGTGCTTCATTTATGTAAAGTGTAACACGTTGTTATTAAAGGGGTTTTCGTTCACATTCTCTCCACCAACACCACCAGGGAGTCCTTCCTTCGTTCTAACCTCCATCCTGTCTGCTGTGGTTCGGTGAAGATCTATGCATTCCAGGAAACATGAGCTAATGCACCCCAAACCGGGCTGACACTATTGGTCAAAAGGAGGTAAAAATAAAGAGCATGTCTTCTTTAAAAAACAGCTTCCTTCACTGTTCAGGGTATGATTTGCTTGGCTTGCTCTGGCCTATGAGCTTATCACTGAGGGGAGGATTATGCAAATGGAAATCAGCTTTCGAGAAAGTGGGCTAATCCAATATTACCAAGAGAGCTGAGTTGGAGAGGAAAAGGGGACGCCACCGAGATGGGTGAGCTGCGAAGATAGGGAGCCAGCTGACTAGAGAGGGTTCCCTTGCTGGCACTTGAGCCAGGCAGTAGGAAAGGAGACCTGGTATCTATTTCCCCGACACTCGGAGGCGGGGGGACTAGGCTAGGGCGCAGAGACACTCTTTCTTAAATTGTTTGTTGCTGGGATAGCCCTTCCACCTTCCCAGAAACCTGGTCGAATGCTGAGAGGTATCAGTGTGCTCTCGGAGGCCTGAAGCTTCCCCCTGTGCCTTCCACATGAAGGTAGACCTGAACCCACCAGGTGGACCCGACTGTGAGTTCAGAAGGTCAGACCAAAGCCTTCTTGGGACATACCCCCGAGAACAGGGTGGTTCCCAGAGAGGCGGCTCCTCCATAAAACGAAGGCGCCTGCAGCACCGTGGTCAGCTCAGAGACGGCACCGGGGTGGGGGCTCCCTCGGTGACCTGGGACTGCGCCTTAGGGACCCAGTCTCAGGTTTTCTTTCGGGAAAGTGGAAGCCTATTGCACCCTAAGCCCTGGCAGCTCCAGCTGGGAAGGCAGACAACTGAACAGGCAATTCGGATTCACTTTGACAAATGCTTTGATTTCGAGGAGGCGGAGGGAACCGGGGAAACTCAGAGCAGAAGCGTCTCCCCTAGATTTGGGAGTGGAGAAAAGGTTTCCACATTGAAAGGTGAGTAGGAATCATCTTCGTGCGAGAGGAGCGTGGACGTGTCCCGGGGAGGGGGACAGCACAGGCAACGGCCCAGAGGCAAAGGAGGGTGTTTTGAAGAGTTGAAAGAAGCTCCGCCTTATGGCTGGAGCATCAGGCGGGAGGGTCTGCTCGGAGGCTGGTGAAAGATGAGGCAGAGAGGTAGGTAGGGGCCAGATACTGCAGCGCTAGATGGCATGGAATAGAGCTGGACTCCATTTTGAGGCCCAAACTAGGCTGCTTGGAGGCTCTGCACAGTGAAATGATATTAGGTTTGCATCTCAAAAGTTCTCTTAGGCTGAAAGACAGAGAATGAATTGGGGCTGGGGAAGCCTGTCTCCCTGAGCAGGACGGGGGTGAGCGTCATCCTGACTCAGGTGGTGATGGAGTGGCCTAGAGGGCAGGGCCCCAGGATGGAGGGCAGTGAAGACGCTTGAGGGTCATTTAAGAAATAGAATGACAGGACGTGGAGGGTGATTGCTTGGGCATGGGGAGTGAGGCAGGGGTTAAGAATGACTCGACGAATGGGAGCAGGTATAAGAAACAGGGAGGTAGAGAGGAATTCAGGATAGAATCAGGATAGAGGGAGCTACAGGCAAAGGGAGAGGAAGGGACTTAGGGCAGAGACAGGTAGGGCCACAGAAACGAGGGCGAGGAGCTTCGTGGAAGGGGAGAGCCACAAGAAGGTGAGGGGCATGATCAGCAGAGGGGTGCAAGTCTGTTTTCTGCCACCTGTGTGTCCCGTCAGGGTGCTTCAGTGCACCCTGTGGAGCAGGACTGCACAGGACCGTGGGCAGTGTCCGGCTCGACAAACCTGCTCTGCCTGAATGGCTGAGGAAACGGCCATAAGTGCCTCCCCCACGTTGGGTGGGCACGGAGCAGGCAGCCAGGGGAGTGGAGACTGGGGTGTGGCTCCTCTTTGCTGCGCATCTGAGGCAGGCTCCGCCCCCTCCTCCAGTCCTCAGTTTCTCACTCTGTAGTATGGGGGTGGGGACACGTGTCCATCTACTTGCTTACAGTGGCAGCACCTGGAGACTGGAAGAACAGGTCTAGACAAGACGTGTGCGGATTCAGAGCACCTGTCCCTTGACAAAGCATGAAAGCAGATGAGCCGGGTGAGCTAACCTCTCCGTTTCCCAGAAGGTCCCCTACGGTGCTGAAGGCCTGGTGCCAGGAGGACAGGACCACCGGCTCCAAATAAGTGCTGAATGGGTGTAGATGGGTGTGCAGGTGGGTGGGTGGGTGGAAGGATGGATGAGTGGGCGGGTGGTCGAATGAACAAGCATCTGAAGAATCCGCATGTTGTAATGGGCTCTAGGCTTGGACAAAGCCTCCTCAGAAGAGGCCAGGAGTGAGGCAGAGCTACCAACCTTGGGCAGTCTATGTCCAGGCGTAAGGCAGGCAACAGCCCGGTTGGGGGTTGATGAGCGACTCCGAGACCAGCGGCCACAACGTGAGAAAGCTGTTGGCAGACAGTCTGTTGGGAGTAACACAGTGTCCACAACCACTGCTAGACCCGAGAGAGCCGATGAGAGCCCGAGAGCAAGGCCAGGCCGATGCAGGTGGGGGGTCCAGAGCCGGTCAACGGCTACACAGCGTTACCCGTCCTTGGGAGGCTCAGAAAGAGGGACGTGGAACCTGTGGGTTTTAGGCGATGACGAACTCTCCCAGCCTCACAAGCCCGAACTCCGGACCCCTCCACACCTCTTCCGTCACCCTTCGGCTCAGGAGATAAAAGCTGAAGCCCTGGAGCCATCCGCCTGGGTTCCCATCCAGGCTCCTGTTCTTACGAGAAGCGTGAACTGGACTGGAGGACCTAAGACACAGTCTCTGTATCTACGAAATGGGGACGATAATAGAAACTCTGTCACCGAGTGGTCCGAAAGGTCAGAGACCATCTCTAAAGCGCTTGGCGCCGTTCCCAGGCCATGGAAAGTGCCCCTTCCCGAGGGGTCCCCATCCATCCTGCCTTTGCTCCCGCAGGGCCTCTCACCAAGGCTGCCCTCTCCTTGCTCCCCGCTTTCCCCTAATTCCACCACCTTGCAAAGCCCAGCTTAAATTCTGCTCCTTTCAAGAAGGCTTCTTGGACTAACCTCGCTCCACTGTCTTCCCTCCACTGCTTTGCAAGCTACTAAGGGTAGAGGCGAAGTCAAGGGGTCCTTTGTCCTCTCCCTGCGGCCTTCAAGGCGGGAGGCGCCTAGTTACTGTAGAGATGATTGTCCCTGTCAGAGGAGGCTGAGATGGCTGTCTCAGGGCCTTCCTTGCCTGTACCTCCCCCTGTGCCTCCTCTTCCAGATAAAATGCTGGTAATAAAGTTAAGTTGAACTGGCCTGTCCCTTTAATTGGTACTTTGGCAAGAAAAAGGTTCCCTGCTAAGCATTAAAAGGCTTTAAAATTCTCTTTATTGCACTACCTCTGAGAGCCCATGCTGGATCCCAGAGACTGACAGGATCCAGCCTGGAGGTTCCCTGGGCAGGACCATGGAGAGATGAAGGCCTCCCTGCACCTCCGGAGAGGCTGATGGGCTGGAGCTAGAGGCCGGGAATCTGGCCCACTCCCCAGTCCTCAAAGGAGTGAGCGTTCTCTCTCCCATCCAAGGCAAACACGTTTAAGGACTTGTGGGTGCTGGGGAATAGTGCAGCCCCTCAGATGACTTGGGAAAACTTGGGTTTGCCGTGGTCCCTTTTGATCTCTGGACATGGTGTCAGAGATGCTCAGCTGCATCTCATGATAGAAGAATGTAGGGCCAGGTAGATCCATGGGAAGGCCACCTGCTTCTTGGGGGAGGGAGAAGTATTTATTATGGCAGCGTGGGCTCCTGAAATTGTCCTGATCCTGGAGGAGCTTTGACGAGGTAAATCAAGCCGTCACCCTGGGTCGTGAGCGTGAGGGAATAGGGGTAAAAGATGGCTTCCCAGACTTTATTCCCATGGGCTGAGCATCTCCCAGGTGCCAGGATCTGAGCTGGGGGTGTTTTTCCTGCATCATCTTATTCCGTCCTCATAACAAGCGTGTGAGGCCAGCGTCATTAGCGCCCTTCTCTAGGAAGGAGGTCTAAAGTGCAGAGAGTTTAAGCTGCTAACTCAAGTTGTAAGTGGAAAGGGGGGGATGGCAGAGGTGGGATTAGAACTCACACTCTTTCTCGTGCCGCATACGTTATCCCTCAGGAGCCGGGGGACAGGAAAGAGAGCAGCAGGCGTGGGCGAGCAAGCTCCCGCCCCCCTCTCCTTCCCCTTCCACTCAGGTCTCATCAGATGTGACCAGGAGTGGAACTTGGCCTGAGCAACTTCCCAGCGGTTTATGCTCTTGAACTTGCTAGGGAAGGGGACATCCAGACGTCACTTGATGGCACAGGGAGGCGTGTGGGGTGTGCACACCTGGGCCCTGACTCTGGTGGTCTCTGCTTAGCTAGTGAGCATCTTGATGGCTGGGTCAAGTCTCTAGCCTCCTCTGGGCCACCGCTTCCACCTGGACTTGGATGCCCCTGAAAACCATTCGAAGGCTAGCACTCCGGGGTCTTATGGCCACAGCCTCCAGCAACTTGGTCAGAGAACATCCCAGCCTATTAACCTCATGGAATCAGAGAAAAAGCCATTTGAGGAATCTGACTTCACCCTGTGAAGGGAAAGTTAAATGTTTTAAGCATAAGGGATTGCAGTAGGAGCGATCATTTAGGGGGGACCGACCAGTCAGGCGTGAATGTTACAACATCTGTCCCCTTCCCCACGTCCCCATCACCACAGGCCCGCGCCCAGGCCACCATCATCCCTCATCTGGAAGACCGTAGGAGCTTATTAACCTTTTCTTCACCCCGCTCTTGTCCTTAGTGGGGACAGTGCTGGGCGATCACTGAATTTCATCTTGTTGTCTCCTTCCTAGGCAGCCAGTAAGACTCTATTTCCCAGTCTCCCTTGAAGTGGCAGCCTGTGGTTGGGTTCGGGGCCACAGAATATGCGCACGATGACCGAAGCCACTCCCAGCCTGGCTCATAAAAGCAATCACATGACGCTCTTGCGTTTGCGCTCCCCTTTGTTGGTAACCACGCACGCTGAGGGTGTTGAGCCTGGATCCCTGCATCGCTTCATGGAGGACAGCTGCCCTGGCATGGCATTGAGCAAGACAGACAGGTTCTCTCTGCTTCCAAGTAGCTCACATCCTTTGGGGATGCAGAGGGGGTAGACCAGAACCACTCGACAAATGATGGGCCGGGTTCGTAGCTGCCCCGGACAACCCACATCCAACTTCTTGGCATCAAACCGCTGGGTCACCCCGACTCATATACTCCCCTGCAGTCGGTTTCTGCACAACAGCCAGAGGATTGTTTTCAAAACACGAATGAGGCCGTGTTGCTTCCCCTTTAAAACTCTCCACTAAGTCCCATTACACTAAGGGTAAGAGCAACGAAGCCCTGTGTGAGACGGCCCTGTCTCCTCCCTGACTGACGTTCTCTCTTCCCTCTGCCCCCCGTGTCCGGGCACATGTCTGGACAGTGGAGCCAAGCTCACCCTTTCCGTAGACATCCTGCCTGCCCGGAAGCCTCCCCCCTCGGATCCTCACACGGCTCCTCGTTGCCATCAAACGCTCAGCTCCAGTGTCATTTCCTAACAGGCACCTTTTCTGGTTAGCCGGTCTCAGAAGCCCCCGTGACCCTCTGTCGCAGCATCCTAAATTACCGACACCCACACTTATCACTGTCTGGCGTTTTCTTGCTAATTAATTAATGGTCTGTCTCCCAGCCCCACCCCCATTAGAGCAGGGATATTGTTTGTCTTATTCATCATATACCCTGGTGCCTGGTCTGGAAACATTAACTTTCATAGGCCTGCGAGGTGGGAGCTACTATCCCCATTTAGCACAACAGGAGACTGAGGACCAGAGGGGTTCAAACCAGTAAATGGCAGAGCTCAGATTTCAGCCTGGCTCTGTCCACCTCCCTGGTGATCTTTTTTCTACTTTATATATATATTTTTGCGTGTTTTGAAGATATTTTAATTACATGGGGTTTATGATCCAACACAAAGCAGGGAAGTCACTCTGTCTTCTATAATTTCTCTTAATTCAGCTCTTGCCTTCAGGGTTCCCAGTCTGATGGGGGGGGGGGGGAGTCATGGTCCTTTTCTCCTGAAGGAACACACTGTCTGAGGCTGAGGACAGAACTGCCTCCTGAGAGCATCATAGGGGCATCAACAAAGCAACACTGAGGTGAGTGCCAACGAACAGGGTGCATGCGAATTCAGCAGGGCCCCTAAAAGTCTCATCTGGACAAAGTGAACAGAGAGAGAGAGACAGAGACAAAGAGAGCTGCGAGCAATGGGGCATCCACACACCCCCAACCCCGCAGTGAGAGGAGGAGAGCAGACTGTCTCGTGGATGAGATGGCAGAGACGCTGCCAAGGCTTCCCCTGGCAGCAGGAAATGCGTCTGAGGACACGCAACGTGCGTCGGTGAAGGAGGTCAGGAGCCAGGACCTGGCGAGCAGGTTCTGACGGTTTGACCCCCGCACTGGTGGGTTTCCATATCCGTTCCAACTGCCCCGATCCCTCCTCTGTGGGACAGTAGCGGGGAAGAGGAGGCAAAATCAAGAATGAAGGCAAATATTGGCGGATTTTATTTTTTAAGGCTGGAACTTCTCTTGCCAACTGACTTAGGGCCATTTTCTCCAGTCTCCACCAGAGAGATTTCGGGGGTAAATGTGAGGAGAGATGCTGCTAGCCCCAAACCGGACTTGGGTTTTGAAGTAGCCAAGATCTCTGAGCTCAGAAAGGCTGTTCGAATACGCATGCTGCTTTCCACATAAGGTAGCCCTGACCTGGACCACCGTTCCGCCTCCTCCCACCCTCTCCACCTGGTGAGATGCTGAAGGCACGCACAATTCCAGGCCACCTCGGATGTTACCTCCTCTCTGAAGCCTTTCCATAACGCCCCTACTCAGTATTTTGCTCCTTCTGGGCATTTCGCAGGCTCCTGGCCACTAATCCATTCCCTACCCTCTACACCTCCCTCCACTGCCAGTTCCTTACCTATGAATTGAAGCCTCGAGCCTGGAGCCTCAAACCTGCCCTTGAGCTCCCCAGTCTCCATCCACTTCTAGTTCATTGGCCTCACAGCAGCCCGTGATCAAACAGACTTTGCCTGCCGCTCTTCTGTGTGAAAAGGGAGTCCCCCTTTGCCGCCAAAGTCAAGCTCAAGCATCCTGGATGACAGGCCTAGGCCCTAGGCACCCTCCACTGTTCTCTGCTTCTTTGCCTCTCCCTGTCTGGACCCCCACGAGATACCCCCCTTTAATTTTCAGGGGTGCCACACTTTCCCTAATTTGGGGAGGCCTGCACAGGCTCTTGGTTAAGCTCTCTTCATTCTTCAACTCTTAGCTTATAATTTTCTTCCTTGGGAAGTCAACCCTGACCGCTCAACTCTGGGCTGGGGTCCACGCTATGAACCCTGTCGATCGTTTGTCGAGTGGTTCTGGTCTGCACCCTCTGCACCCCCCTCCCAATAGGATGTAAGCTCCTTGGGAGCAGAGAGAACCATCTGTCTTGCTCAATGCCTTACCCTCAGCATCTAGCACAGGCCCATAAGTGCCCAGGAAATATGACTTGAACGACCTGAGGATGTTGGATGAATTAATGATGTCACTGGGCATTTCTCCTTGCATGGGAGAACTCGCCATGTGGCTTCTTCAGACCACAGCTTACCAATCTCTGTGTCCTAAGGACTGTGGTAGGCAAAAGCGAACATACTGAAGGGATCTCTCAAGGCCCCTGTCTTGCCTGCTGTGGTAGCGTTTTCCAGCCCCCTGCTCTCTGACCCAGAGAGTCACAACAGCAAGTGGCCCTATTCGAATGGAAAATCCCAGCACTGCTTTTTCTACCAAGGCCATCTATAAATCACGCCACAGAACTGCACCAGCACCACGGAAATCAGCCTCTGACGGTCTGCCAGAGGCCCCCTACGTGGTGCGAAATTTTGAGATGGACAGAGGGGTTAATTCCAACAGCTTGAAACGAGTGGCACTGTCTCCCTTCAAAGTCCAGTCAGCCCACATCGTCCGGGCCCCGACTGTGCTCACAGCCCCACGTGGGTAGCATGGAAGGGGCAGGAGGAGGGAGGAAAAAACCCTCCGCTTGCAGGAAATCCACAGTCCCAACACGCTGGACGCCTCTACCCTGGTGGTGTCCTGTGGGCCTCTCTCTCTAGAGAACAATCCTCCACTCTGTGTAGACACGTCTATCCCAGGTCTTTTTCCTTGGAGGGTTTGCTCCTTTTATCTCATGACTCTATTTGCCTGGGAAGACTGGGAGTCGGGGTGCGAGTGGAGGGGGGTATGGGTATGGGGAGGAGCTTACTAAATAGGAGTGTAGACACCGAAGCCAAGCTGCCAGGATTAGATCACACCAGCTGTATGGTCCTGAGCAGTTATTGCCTCTCTGTGTCTCAGTCTCCTCATCTACAGGTTGGGGACAAGGACAGCACCCACCCACAGGGCTGCCATGAGGACTCACCGAGCCAGTGTATGGGAAGTGTTTACACAGGGCTTGCCTGGCTTCTAGTCAGTGTTCAATCATATTAGCTTCTAGTACGATTGTATTGATATTATTTGCTAGCCACTATGGCCAGCGCTTGCTGGAATGACCTCATTTTATCCCCACAATACCCCATTGGGGAGTAGTAGTTCCCTCATTTTCCAGATGGGAGAGCAGAGGCCTTGAGAGGCCAGGGGCCTGCCACACTCTGCTGGCTCACTGGCTGGCGCATCGGAGCCACTGCTGGGGACTTCTTGCTCTCATCTCTTGATGTCCCCTCTACCAAGCCTCTGGAAGCTCATACTCTAAGGACAGTGTCCTCATTCCCCGCCACCATCCAGCAAAAGGCAGTGGGTGGGAGGGTGATGGTGTGTCCCAGGAGGGGTTTCGATGTCCCCAAGGAGGAAGTAGATGGCCTTGCTGCTCCAACCCCTGCATTAGTCTTGGGTCTGGAAGCCTGACAGCCAACCCCATCCTCAGCTCGTCAAGGCAGCAGCCCCTGTGAAGCGGGAGATTTATAGCCCCGACCATCTCAAAAGAGCTAGAGCAGGGCTCTGGAGTCTGAAGGACCTGGCCTGGAGTCATGTCACACCCCTGAGCCTCGGTTTCCCTATCTATATGACGGAGCTGCTCATAGCTCCAGTGTCAGGTGGTGCGTGGACAGCTCTCAGCTTACTGCCCCGTGGGGCATGAATAACCAGACATTCATTCTTTCCTCCTGAGTCCCAAGCAGTTTCCAAACTCAGCCTCAGCAACAGATGAATTTCCGAGAATCTTTGAGAGCCCGGGGTGGAGGCCTGAGTCCAGGGCTGCCTGGGACCCCAGGAGGCTCTCACGCCTGTGGCTTGTGTTTGCAGGACAACTCTGGTGCCACAAGGACAGGCTCGTGTTAGGCTGCCACAGGCCCACACGGCAGTTTGGCGTGAATTCCCAAGCACGGGAATCGCTGATTAGAGCCCATGCTGAGTCACTTTCCCTTTGCCTCCTCAGTCGCGCACCCAGGTAGGGCATTACTCCAGGGACCCCGCAGCAGCAAGACAATGGCTGGCACCTTTGCAGGAGACCAGAGGACGCCTGAAGGGGCGAGACCAATGAGAGTGATTGTGAGAATGAGCCTGGAGGTTGGATTCTAAGCTCCACAAGGATAATTAAGTTGATCAGTGTTAGGAGGAGGAAGATTACAAGATACAGGCTCCTAGGGGCACGAGCCGCTGAGCAGAGGGAAGGGGGCTGACTGAACGATGAAGAGACGGAGCAATTAGCTCAAAAAACTAGAGCGAGACGACAGGCAGGAAGGTGTGGGGCCCGAGGCAGCAAGAGGCGTGCTGGCAACGCACGGAGCCGGTTGGGCGCTGAGATGCCATTAGTCAGGGAACAGAGAGCATCCTCCAGGACTTGGGGGGATCGCCTGGGACCACAGCACACTGCAACTCTATGTCAAGCCCCTTAGAGCTGAGACGCTTCTTGAGAAACAAACGAACTAGGACTGAAATATTTGCTTCTTTTCAAACTAAACAAATGCCAGATTCAAGAGCAGAGAGGGGAACAGGGGTCAGGAGAGTTCAAGGCCAGTGTTTGGTGTCAGGGCCTCCAGATTCACTTTCACCGCAAGAAATGCCTTTCGGAGTTCCGACTTCCCCCGGGGGAGTCAGGATCGATGACTCCCGCCCCTGGCAGGGGAGTCCTCATTCAGGAGGTGGCCTGGGCTGGCGGTTAACGGTGTTTGAATCCCAATCAGAATCCAAGTGGCTTTGGGACCTGGAGAGATTCCCTGTCTGCTCTCCATATATCAGCAGACGCCTGTTCCTCAACCACTTCACCCCACCAAACAGCTGTAAGAGTAATCGGGAAGCAGAGCCTCGCTCAGTGCCTGGCACATAGTAGGCACTCAACCCTCACTTGTTTCCTAGTAAATTGCAAGACATCTGAAAGACGTAGGAAAGGAAGAACTAAAAATGTCAGTTAGAGTGACCGAATGCCCAGACACTACAAGGAAAGCCACCCCATACTTAGCAAAGCGAACAAATGAATTCATCTCATTTGCAGAATGCCAGATAAAGCCACACACACACACACATCAGTTGCATTCTTACCTCCTAGAGACCCACGGAAATTCCAATGAAAAAGATTCCATTTATAATAATAAAAAATAAATACTTGCGAGTTCTTTTAATGTGGGACGCAGGTATTTGTTTAAAGAAATTATAAAATCCCAATGGAGGCTCGCTATGAGGCAAGCCATGAACATAATTCATTACGTTAGTAAATTAAAGGAGGGAAACCATATGATTATTTCAAACGATTTTTAAGAAGCATTTAATTAATTTTTCTTTATAAAAACTCTAGGTGAAATTGGAATGGAAGGAAACTTCCTTTACATACAGACTGTATTTATCAGAAACCAGCAGCACATCTCATAGGCAATGATAAAATAAACGCAGTCCTGTGAAAAACAGAAGTAGGGAAGCATTTTACTACAGGCATTCTGAAGGCCTTAGACAATGAAATAAGAAAAGAAATTATAAGTTTGATGAGTAATAACAATATCGACACAGACATAGTGCCCGGCACTGTCCTAATTTCTTACATGAGATGAGAGAACTGGGGCACAGAGAGGTTAAGTGACTTTCCCAAGTCACACAGCTTCTAGGTGGCAAAGCTGGGGTTTGAATCCGAGTGATCTGGTCCCATGGTACGCGCTTTTATACACCATGGGATGCTCAGGTGTTAGGACAGTTCTCATCCTTTGCAGCTAACGTAATCGCGTGACAATAAAAAACCTAAACGATTAAAATTTTTAAAAGGCCTATTAGGACTGACAAGTGTCAGCGAGATGTCTGCATAGAAGACAAACACGTGAGCATCGCCAGGGCAGAACCTCTACCGCGGTGGTTAGCGTCCTGCCTGGGACATAGTGGAGTCTCGATAACGGTCTGTTGGAAGAGGAACCAACCGATAGAGGACAGCATCGCTTGGAAAGGTCCAGCACAGCTGGGGTCCTTTGAGGGAGCCACGGAAAGACTCCCCTCCAGCCTTTAGCACGTGTTCGCCGACGCTGAGGAAGGCCCCCAGCACCCCCGCCAGGACCCCTTCGAACCAGTGTGATCCCTTCCCTGCCCCAACTCGGCCTGACGGCTGGGTGGGACCACGGCACATGCGTTGTCCACGCTGGGAAGGGAAAGGGAGGGTAAGCCCCAGGCAGCGTCCTCATGGAGCAGGCCAGCACCGCCCCCCCCTTCCTACCATCACTCAGAGTCTCATAGGACTGTTGGCCATGGATGAGGCGCTACCCTTGAATCTGTCCCCTAGTCCATGTTCCCAGAGAACTAGAACGCCATCCTGGGATGAACGTGAAATTGCCAACAGGGTCACTTACCATCTCAACAGAAAGAGCCGCTCTCAACAGGGACCTCATGCAACACGCACTCTCCAAGGCAGACGGGGCTGCATGGCTCCTCCCACTGTGCTCCCCCAGGGTCCGAGTGGTCACGACCAGCCCATTTTACAGATGCAGATGGAGGCTGAGACACTGGGGGTGGGGGTGGGGGTTCCTCCTCCCCGCTTCTCAGACCCCTGTCTCTCCCAGCAGGGCCGGCACCTGCACACTGTGCCCCAGAGCCCTGCGCACGTTTCACGCAGGGGCTAGTTCTACACACAAAGCAATGAAGGCATGACCCGGGGGCCTCGCCGATTCAGAGCCCACAGATCCAGACGGGCTTCCCTCCTCTGCCTTCAAAGAATGGGCCCGGCGTGATTTCACATTCATCCAGTCAACAGGGTTAAGGGGGATGTTGAAGCCACTTAAGGAAATAAACAGCTTTCCTACACCCTCCCTTCTTTGGCAAGCACCTGCTCGCGTCTAATTAATGTGCCAATTAAACTGATTATTAAAACTGTTAAAGCAAGTCCCCCAAGAACCACTACTTGACGACACTTGTTTAGACTCGTTTGCGTCGCTCCACCATCTCGCAAAATAAATATGATGACAATGATAATAATAATAATAATAATAATAATAATAAAACTTCTGTTCTTGAAGAACGGTCTCTGACCAGACTTTCCACTAATCAGGTCACCTGGCTCCCTCATTAACGGATTCGCGGGGGCTGTGTGCTAGGGTTCGCGGAGGACCCGGCTCTGGATGTCATCACCAAACGCTTTTGAGGCATTTCCCAAAGGCACCTGGGCAGTGGCCCTGCGTAGAGGAGCACGTGGGGAGGGGGAGGGGAGAGGGAGGGGCGCGGGAGAGGAGGTGCTGCCCCTTCCACCTGTCTGCTCTGCCTGTTTGTCTCGGGGTAGGTGAACCATGCTGTCATCTCTGCGGGGTGGAAGCTGTGTTTTCCCTCTGGTCTCCTTTTCGCGTTGACAGCCTCTGCCTCATCTGCAATGCTGCCTCTGCAGGCAGGTGGCCTTGGCTGTGGGATGATGAGGACGGCCCGTGCAGCCGGCCCTCTCCCCCTCTCCCCCATGGCGGAGGCCGCAGAGCTCCCCAAAGGTCGGTTCTGTGGACCAGCCTGGGTGCTGAGACAAGCCAGATGGGCTGGAGTGTAAATCCTACTCCACCTTACTGTCTGCGAGGCTTGGGGCCAGTTCCCTCACCTGAGTCTCAGGGTCCCCAACGCCGAAACAAGGGTACCAGCATCGCATGGTCAGAGCTGGGATTCCAGGAGGTGACCCAGCACCTGACCTATACTACGGTGATGGCATTAACGATGATCATGAGGAAGAGGGTTCAGCCACAGGGCTGCCTGTCACTCGGGGGAAATCCCTGCCACCCCCAGGATGGTATGTTCGATCTTTAGTGGAGCTTCGCAGCAAGAACATCACTTTAGAATCAGGTCGTGGGGTTCAAAGCTCTACCTGACCACTCCTTAGCAGCACAATGTTGAGCAAGTTGCTTCATTCCCCCTAATCTCCGCTTCCCTGGCTCTAAAATGAGAGTAATAGTGCTGGACTTTCAGGGTCCTTTCTGCCCTTCCCCAGGCCTACCGCTCCCTTCTCCCAAGGTTCCCCGAGGTCTCTGAATACCCTCAGCTTCTTCATTCATGGGAGCACAGGGGGCAAGGAGAATCGGACAGGGGCCGGGCGACGCAGGGCCCTGCAAGGTGATGCCAGGGATGTGGGGCTTTATCCTGAGAACAGTGGGAGGCTTCGCTGATGTGTTTCAAGCAGGGTGACAAGGGCTGAGACGTGCTGCTGTGGGGTGGTCTCCCGGATCCGGTCTTACCAACTTGCTTCACATTCTCCCCCACCGCTTGGCTCCCAGCTGTCTGGGGCCTCATCTCCTCTGAATATTCGCTCCAAGGGAGGGCACCCCCATGAGTCTGAGTCCCAGAACATTGGCAATCTCCTCTCCCCTGGGGAATCTAGAACTTCCCGGGTACCTGGTATGACCACGCTGGCTGGATGCTCCAACCGTGCCCTGCTATGAGGTCATCGCTGGGCAGCTGGAGATGATGTCGCATCTAATTTCAGAGCTGAAATGGATAACGTCATCTTGTCCTGGGATTGCTGGGCCAGGGAGCCAGAAATCCTTTCTACTGCGTTTTTGACAGGCGGCAACTGTGCCTTTTGGTTAGACACGCCCCAAAGTGGAGAACTCTGTGGTCCTTAAGACATCCCATCCATTGTGGAAAAGGTCTAATGGTGAGAAAATCCTAAGAGCTGACTTTTATGTTCCTCAGAAGCGCATAAGATATTCATTCATTCACTCATTCATTCATTCATTCACTCACTCTCGAAGCTACTTGCTCAGATACAAAGTCAAACAGGACACCCGGTGCTTGCCAATAAGGGGCTTGCATTCTGCGAGAGGCATGCAGCCATTACGGTCAATCGCCCTGTCGTGAGCTCTCAGCTAGCAGACATCTGTCCATTTGGGGGAAGTTACCACAATTTCAAGGAAGCATTCGTTTAACAGTTTTTAACAAATTTAATGAAATTTGTTTAACAGTGTAATACCTGTTTTCCTGCTTCACAACGCGCTCCATGAAAACAAGGCCCCGTTGTCCCTGTCCAGTGCTCTATTCCCAATGCTTGGCACATAGTAGGTGCTCAAGAAATAGCTGCTGCATAGATGAACACGTGAGCCCAGTGTGTTAAGGCATAGGGTAGGGTTCTGAGTGTTTCAAGTGTCCTGAGAATCTAGGTCAGCCTGGGTGATGGCGGGTGCACGAAGAAGATGGAAGGGGGAAAGGTCTCTGGGGGTGACACTGTAGCTGACCTTGGAGGGCAAGTCGGAATTTACCAGATGGAGGAGCAAGGGCATGGCAGGCAGAGGAAGCAGCGTGTGCATCAGCACGGCACAGTCCAAGAGCTGCAAGTAGGCCGTTCGAGTGGCGGGCCCGTTTGGGAATGTGGTAGGGAGCAAGGCTGGAGATGTCAGTCAAAAGAGCTTGATTCAAGAAGGCCCTTGTATGCAGGCTGATGACCTTGGACTTGGTCCTAAGGTGATGCGAGCTCTTGTAAAGGGTGGTGGGGTCAAGATACGATCAGCTGTGTATTGTTTTAGAAAAGCAAGAGGCCGTACCTGTCTGCAATGGGGAGACTGCACGACTGCCCCATGGGCATCTGCGAGTCTCCTGGTAAGAGGGCACAGTCACCCTTCCTATGAGCATGACATTCAGGACACAGAAAAGGTAGAAAGAGAAGGAGGGGAAAGGACTTAGGAGGGAGGAGGATTCTGGGCAGGTTTTCTGGGAAACGTCCCTCGTTTCAGTCTTGTTATTTTATTCCATTGGCATGCTAGAGTGGAAGTTCACCTTAAATCCTTCTCTGACAAGTTAAGTCAGCCCCCTTGTCATTTAAACCCAGCAGGGCTCAGTCACGCAGTCTGCTGGAAATCACAGTCTGGGCTTAATATAGCTGCAGAGTCCACTGGCTCACAGGCCCCACAGCACCTCCAGCCAGAATCCCCACCCCTGGTGAAGGCTTGTTTAAGCCTCGCCCTGGTGAATGCCCTGTCCAGGAAGCACCAGCCTCTGTCCCCAGGCCGAGGTCCTCTGGGGAAAAGGAAGGAGGGAGGGAGGGAGGCTGCAAGGCGCAGAGACCACACATTCCACTGAGACCGTCTCACTTCACCCTTATATTTTATGCATGAAGATCCTAAGGCTCAGAGAGCAGAAGTGATTCGCCCAAGCTCACACAGCAGGACATCTTGCCCCAGGCCTCCGCTCTTTCTCTGCGCACTTGGCAAGTGAGGACACACTCCCCAGAACGAGCTAAGTCATCACCAGGTTCACTTTGGATCTGCCAGTCTGCTGTGTCTTTCACGAATATCCAGTGGGAGAGCTTACTTCTGGGGAGTCCTCATGCGGCCCAATGGAATGTCTTGTTATTTGGGTATCATGCCAACTGTTGGCACCCCCTCTCAACAGTTGGGGAGCTAAGAGCTCTTCTCAGCCCCAGACGAAAGTCTCTGGGCAGGGAAATGGTCTCATTGCCAATATCAGAAACTTGATCTTAATCCCCAAAAGAAGTTGGATTTTTCTGGTCAAAACTCCTCCCCTGTGCCCGGGAGAGTGGTGATCTGCTCCCAAAGTAAGCCCTTTCTTTCTTCCCGTCTTATCTTTTTTTTTTTTTTTTTCCAGCCAGGGGAACATCTTGGTTGAGTGTGGCCTCTGGAGCAAGCCCAATGCCCTGGTGTTCTTCCCACCTAAGGCTGATGGCAGCACCACCTCCCCCTCAGGTCCCCAGGAAACTCATGGACCACGGGCTTCCTGCTGCAGCCTTGCAGTCCCCTGGCCTTCTAGATCCATCCCGAGTATGGACTGTGATCACTCAAAAGTGGAGATGATGATGCCCTGCACTTTTCACACTCACGGTCACTTGGATATCTGCTGCTGTCATTCTCGAACCTTTGAGAATATTCAGCCCTTCTCCTCCCCCCCCCCCCGCCCCAAAATGCACATAACATATCGAGCATACTTTCTGGAGTTTCAAGCCCCCGCAGAAGCCTATCCATCTACTCCCTAGGGATCCAGAGACGTCACATGAGGACCCTGGCCCGAAGCCTGCCAGCATCACGGCACACACCGGAGAAGCAGATAATTAAAACTCAGCCACAGACGCAAAGTCAAGACGGATACCTAACACCTCCCTAATCGAAGGCTGCACAAAATGCTGAGGGAGCTTAGCAGGAGGATCTCCTCATTCCGTCTTGCTGAGCGGGGTCAGGAGGCTTTGCAGAGGAGAGAATGAGTAAGACTAGGCCAGGCAGGAATGAGGATGAAGGATGGACCTGGTATAAGTAAAACCTATTTCCCTGTGTGTGGATGATGGAAATGGCTTGTCTGCAGGGCCCCTTGTTTCACACAAACCTGTGACACGTTTAGGAAGTTGTCAAGCCCACTGGCCTTACGAGGAAACGCATCTTTACAACTTAATCACACCTGGCTGGACTGGAACCTCTCCCCTTGGGGGGAGTGGGTCCACTGGTTCTTGTTTCTATCTCCAGCCCTGGTGCCTTGCTCAGCACCGAGCAGGACCTCAGGAAGGTTGTGTGAACGGCTGTCATCCAAAGGTCACCAAATTAATTAGATGGTAGAGCTGAGATTTTTCTTCCAAATACCAAATACATTGCTTAATTACTCTAGAATCCCCCAAACTCTCTGGGTAGCCCCCTTGGCATTCTCCAGGAGGAGGGAAAAGCTTCCAGCAGTTCTGGATTGCAAGGCTGGGGAAGTTCGGAATAATGTTCGAGGAAGCTTATGAACGACATGCAAGTGGAGATGAACTACATAAAAGCCATTGTGCCTTTATGTTATCTGCAAAGGTCTGTCCAGAAGTTCAAGGTCAAATTCCTTTAGTAACCAAAACCTCAAGGCCATGCCACAGCTGGCCTCAGTGCTCTCCTCAGCCCACTCCAGCCAAGGAGGCTGCTTTTGTCGGGGTCCCCAGAGGGCTCCACGATGCCAAATTCACGGTCATTTCTCTATCCTTATCTTAAGTCACCTCCCTGCAACACTGGACATCGCTGACTATTCTCTCTTGGGATCTGGGACACCCCACTCGCCTAGCTTTCTTCATGTCCTCTTGACTGCTTCGTCTCAATCTCTTCGCTGGTCAACTTTTCTGTCTCTAAATCTTGAGTGCCCCAGGGTCCCGCTCTGGGTGCTCTTCTCCAGCTCCCCTCCCCCCAGGTCATCTCATCCAAACTCACGGCTTTAGATCCATCCTTATTCTGGTGATCCCCAAGTATAAATCTCCAACCTTGACATTTCCTCGAAATGCTAGATCTGTACTCGACTGCTGCTCTGACAGCTCCATCTTCACGTCTCAAAGGCACTTGGAATTTAACACAACCGGCTGAGAATCCCTTCCAGCAGTCTCTCCTCTTCTCTCCTGCAAGTCTCAGTAAACCGCACCATTCCCCCACACCTAGCTACGCCAGCCTGAAAGCCAGGAGTCATCCTGAGCCCTCCCTTTCCTCATCCCTTCCACACTTCAGCAAACACTTTAGACTCTACCTGCAAATCATAGCAGAATCTTTTCCCTCCCGTCGGCTACGCCATCGCTATCCTAGTCCTCACCCAAGCCATTGTCACCTCTTGTCTGTTATGACAACTTTAATGTGGTCCCTCTGCTTCATCTGCTTCCAGTCTTGCCTTCCCTATAGCCCAGAAGTAACCTTTTAATTAAATAAACCAGATCCTGCTACTTCTCTGCTTAAAATGCCCCAAAGCTGCCCTTAGAATAACTCCAGATCCAAATTTCCTGGAGTACAGGACCCGGCATGAATAGTCGTCTCCATCTGTCTCACCTCATCTCTTAACGCTGCCCCCAGTCGCTTCATTCCAGCCATACGGTAGCTCCCCTGTTTTTTTAGGGTTTTTTTTTTTTTTGCACATACAAAGATTGTTCCCATTATAGGCCCTCTGCCTGGATTGCCCCATCTTCTCTTCTCATCATGGTGGTTTCCGTATTGCCTTTAAGATCTTGGCTTAAATGACTCTTTTCCTGACCACCGAGTCCCTTCTATCCCATTAGCCTATTGTCATCGCAGGCACTGCCCTTACCATCATCAGGTATTTTCCTGTTTGTTTGCCTTGTTAACTGCTCCCCCAGGGTAACCTGCATGATTTCAGGATCTTGTCTTCTTGTTCCTTGATGTGCCCCTAGTGCCTAGAACCATCTGGCTCGGAAACTACGTGCTGAATTAGTGTCGGATAAATGAATGGAGCAGCTCCCTCTCACATTTTCCCAGACACCAGAACCCGGTCCTTGGCTGAGCCAAGGGCATTACAGTCACCTCAAAGAACTGGTGAAAAGTACAAATTCCCTGAGGCTCCAATCCTGGAGATTCTGATTCAGCAACTGTAAGAGGAGGCTCAGGCAATAGCGTATTTTTACAGGACCCTCTGGAAGTTCCAAGGAGCAGACAGAGTGGGCCTCCCCTGCCCCTTAGAACCAAGATTCCCTTAAAGACCAAGGACGGGGATTCACATTCTGCCCCTAGGGGGAGCCTAAGGTTTCTCCCATCACCCCGGCCGGAGGATGGGGTGATGAGGTCTGGGATGGGCACAACCTGTGGTGGAGGGTGGAATAAAAGAATTGCAACGGAGCTCAACTTGGAACCCTGTTCTTGCTTCCTCTTTACGTGTTTTTAAATGTCCTTTGGGGGGCCCTCTCTCTGCTGCTGTCTTTCCTCTGATGCGACTAGTGAGATAACATTGGTCATGGAACGTCCTCACTAAGGGATGGAGGTGTGGACAAGGCGGTTTGGACCGGAATAGCTCTGGCTCTGTGAGGACCTCTTGTCTTCTTTATTCCCTTCCTCCTCCAGATCTTAATAGTCTAACATCTGTCAGCTCAAGATCAGGATGTGGGTCCAGGGTGACCGCAGGGAGCAGCCAGTTTGAGGAGCTGCCATGCTGGGCCCCACGCCAGAGGTGCATGGAGTGGTTCGTCTCAGTCCTCAGGAACTTGGGCCCTGGTCTCTGCTCATCATCAGGAATGCTCTTATGAAATCACTGGACTGTAATGTCCCCTTATAGCCATCATTTTCTGTTTTGTTTCAGACAACAAAAGGACTGAGTCAAGAACTGAGATTGAGAGAGAGGCAATGCCAGGAAAGCCATTTTGAAATAGCTCCTTGCTTGGGAGAGAGCTGAGGTCCATTGAAATGGCTCAGCTATGTGATGATATGTTCCAAGAACTGGAATTCAGGGAGTTCGCCAGCATAACCACACAGGAACAAAGAGCGTACCAGCTTAAGTGCTGTCTCTGTTCATCTGCCTTGGGAAGGTAGGTGGGCGAAATTCCAGGAATCTGATCTTGGTGATGGGCCACCAACGCCTGCTCTTCTCTCATCATTTCCCTCTCTGGGTCCCTTAAACGACAAAGAGACATGATAGGACGGTGGCTGCCATTTATTGAACAGGGGCCATCATGAGCCAAGCACTGGGCTTGTTTGGTTGCAGACAGCACCTCATTTAAGCCTACAAAATAGGTGTTTTCATGTCTAGTTTCAGATGAGGTAACTAAAATGCAGAAAGGTTAGGCCACTCACTGCTCAGAATCACACACCCCGAACTCATATGCAAATACGCTGATGCCTAAGTCCTCTCTCTCTCTCTCTCTCTCTCTCTCTTTCTTTCTTTTATTTTTTTACTTACTCTTCCTAGCGTCCAGTGTCAATCATTTCTTTAATGGTCCAAAACAGCCATAAACCCTCACAGCAAAGACACCTAGAAAAGCCCCAAAGTGGGAGCTTGCATGGCCAGGTAGCATCGTGGCGGAGGCATTTACACCACAAAACAAACACTCAGCCACATGTCCCCTGCAAGGTGAAAGAGGCAAGATAAGGAGCCTCCGAAAGTGGGGGTGTTATCTCTGTCTGTAGATCTCCTTCTCTCTATCTCACTCTGTGGCTCTCTTTACCGTGGCCTTGTAACCCGGGCCTAGCGCAGCTCTTGGGAACACACTGTGAAGGAAAGAGACAAAACAAAGGAGAGATAATAAAAACTGTTGTGAAAGGTTAAATTCCCATGATTCTCTGGGCTTGTTTAATGGATTTCTATGATACCAACAGACCTTTGGCTTTGCCTGCTGGGCAGGTGACCTCCGACTAAATGAGTTTAGACTGTATTTCCTAATAAGAAATGTTCCTTTTATCTCCACACTCCACGAAGCCCCCTGCGTATTCAAAGACTCGCACTCACCCCCAAAGAGAATGACACTGTCGATTGCAGGCACACGCCCACCTGAAACAGAAGTGGATGCATGGCACACACATTTGCATTTTGGCTCTACCATTGGTTCCCTCAACAGCTATTTACTGAGGTGGCTCTGCTGGGCGTTGCTGATCCTGCGGAGAAAAGACTCAGCCTCTGTGCTCGAGATGCTCTCGGCGCAGTGGACAGACAGGTGTTCTGACGTGGTGAGATAAGGGCTGGACTGTAGACCTGCAAATAAGAACCGTGGAGGAGGATGTGTCTAGAACTTTCTGCAGGAGTCAGAGATGGCAACAGGAGCTGAGACATAGTCTCTTAGGATGGCCTCAGTTTCCTCGTCTGAAAAACAGGCTCAACGGTAGTATCTGCCTCGCAATGGCAACGTGAAAATGAAATGTAGCAAGTACGCAAAGCGCTGGACCCAGCGCCCGGCACACAGTAAAGGTCGCATACTGCTAGCCACTCGGATTCGTATTAGCAGCATTACTAAATGGGTTTCCAATCAGAGGTGGAGATGAACAGAAATGAGCATGTGAAGGGCACGATTCCTCATTCACTTTCTAGAACCACTCTGACTTTAATGCTAGCGTGTTTGGGTTTGTAGGTGAGAGTCTCCCATTAGCCAAGTACGGAATTGCACCTCTCCTCTGTTATTCACTGTGAACGTCTAGGGAAAGGGGAGCTGTGTGCGTGGCTGAGAAGGTGGAGCCTGGGAGACTCAAATCCGAGAGAGGAACCCGACCGACGGGCAGAAAGCATGGGGAGATGGAGAGCGGGGCCGTGAAGCACCCTTAAGCTGGGCAGGGCTTTGATAAGCAATTGTGATACCCAGAACTTCAAGGGCCTGACAGCTCTCTCGACATCTTTGTGTGTTCAAAGAAGTCTTCTGAGAACAATGATCCATCTTCCCATGAACCCCCACACCCACGATCTAACGGTGGCAGGTTGTAAAACAAATACAATTCATTCTTTTTTCCCTGAAATTCACTTTAGAGGGAGCTTTCCTGGAAAGCTGGCTCACTAAACATTCACTGCGATTCCTTTGACAGGAAAGCACAGTATATTCCAGAGGCCACAGGAGGAAAGAAATCAGCTATTTACAGCAATCTGTCCAGTAGAACTCGGTCCGGTGTGGTGGCCCAGAACTAAGTGTGGCTAGTGAGTTCTTGAAATGAGGCTAGGGTGACCGAGAAAACAAAATTCCAATTTAATTTGCGGTAATATCAGTTAAATTTAAATAGCCATGTGTGGCTGCAACACTGGACAGCACAGAGCCAGGGGGTCTCGTCACATACACTTTCCTGAGGCTATTCTATGGTTTTGGCTTCTTCTTCTACACATTGGACAGACCATGGGGAAGAGAGTCCAAGGTCATCTCCTCCATTCTCCCTGCCCCCTCCCCACTCCCAAAGGGTCCACAAGGTAAAACCTTCCCAAATGTTCAGCCAGAAGTCCTAGGAGGTAATCCCCTTTGCTTCAGACAATTTCATCAGCTCTTCCAATTTACCCGCCGTACTTCTGAAAGCTCGGGATGACCCCACTGCTAAGATAATGTCTTTAAGACCAGAGGGGAGGCGATTGGGCTTTACACAGGTTTTGGGCCATTTTGTGCCCACTGGGCTGAGCAGGCAGTGGTGGCCTCATCACAATGCTCTGCTTTTCCCTTCTAAAGGGATTGGAGACACAGCCCTGGCTAGGCCTGTGTAATCTATTCATTACCTTCCAAGCCGGGCTCTGTAAGCCCATTCATGGAGGATGAGAGAAGGAAGCTGGGGAGGCAAACACATGTACGGAAAACAAACAACGCTGGTTCAGCAGCTCCCTGTGTGGGGAGCGGGGAGCTACGGGGGGAGGATGGGGGGATGAAGCGTGGCGGTGAGGGGTCTGGCTGGGAGAGGAGACTGGGGGGACCCGTTGTTGCTTCTCCTACTTCCTCCAGAAGCCCTGGCCGACCATGGTTCCTGGAGCCCGCAACGCGGTAGGCTCTTATCTCTGTCCATTCAGCTGGGTCCTTGGGAAAAGAGGCAATCTGTGACGAAAGGCCAGAGGCAGCTCGCAGCACGGAGCTATTTCCCTGGAATTTTCTCCCATCCTCCAACTCCATCCTCACCATCGTAGACAGGGCGCTTGGAGCTCCCCTGATTCCAAGGAGAGTCCCAAGTCAGCTAAGGTGCTTCCTCAGTCCGGCCACAAAGTCAAAGGGGGCTCCAGCCTTTGGCTCCAGTGGGTGATTTGCATACGATTTGCATACATCTGCATACCCCTCCCTCCAGAGGCCCTCAGTCAAAGGATGTGAAATGAAATAAAATAAATTAACTCGTGCAGCCTACCATAGCCCAGCATGCAGCGCCCGATACCCATAAGGGACACAACGGATTCTCGAAGCCATGGGTGTGATCGCGGGCTACGGCAGAGGGAGATGGTAGAGGGAGGTGGGGCTGGGGTGGGGGATTCTCAGCATCCAGGGTGGAGGAGGGGAGGGAGTCTCTGTATGAACTGGGCATTTTCCTCCCGCCCCAACCCCATTCTCCACCCTCAGAGTTGCGCCACCTGGAGACCTGCTCCTGGTTTCCTACACCTGGGCCTGGCCCTGGTGCCGCCCACACCCCAGCAGCTACCTCTGCAGAGGGATTTTCACCACCGTCACACAGTGACATGCCATTCCAAACAAGTGAGGGTTCCGAAAAGCAGTGCAATGTCCATTGACAGTTTCCTGTCTCCAAGCTCCCATGAACTGTTCTCACTGGGTGTCTCCCACCACCCTTTCATCCCATCCATCCCATCTACGGATGGGGGAGGGAGGTGCGGGTCCACCGGCAGCAGTGAGCTGGAGTTAATTTATCCCATTTATCCCAGTCCTGATGCCAGGTGCTAATGAGATGCGCGCAGCGTGTGTCAGCCAAGCAGTTCCCACATCATGTAAATACGCCTCGTAGTGATTCAGTTCGTAGCACTATTTATAACACGCCTTGACTTTCTCTAGGCCCATTGATCTCTCTGGCATGGAAACCTCTAAAGCTGGGGCCCAGCAGGGTACGGAAAGTCCAATTCACACCTATGGGGCCCAGCCTACCCAGAGAGCCTGGGTGGAGGGCCCTAGAGGTGACGCTAGGTGGCAGGGACTGCGATGCTAAGATGGGAAATGACAATTTTTGGTTAAACAGAGCTGAGGTCACAGCCAACAAATAGCAGCCACCAGTAAATGATGAATCAAACACCAACAATTTAAGAAAAAACAGCAAGGATAGGATGGTTCAAAGGAACACTGGCCCAAGAACAGGGCGGAGGTTGAGGGGAGCTATTCCCAATCACGACCGTGAACGGCGCGTGTGACCCGGCAGGTCCCGTGAACTGTGGACGTAGCTTGAAGGAGCAAAGGAACCAGTTCTAAATGCCTGGTCACCAAACCGTCCCCACCCCACTCCTTACTCCCCACCCCTAACCTCACTCCTCCATGCTCCGTCCAGAGCAGCTCCGTTGGACTGTGTCATCATGGGTTTCATTTGGAGAAAGGGTGACACAGCTCACAAAGGTGAGAGAAGTGTTATTTTAGGTCAAGTTGGCAAACTACGACCAAAACTGGACCAAATCAGCCTACAACCTGTTTTTGCATGGCCTTTAAGCCAAGAATGGGTTTTTTTTTTTTTGACCTTTTCTAATGGTTGAAAAAAAAAATTGTGACACATAAAAGATTATAGAAAACTCGAGTTCAAGTGTAGGCCTCCACGACTAAAGTTCGCTGGAACCCAGCCATGCCCTTCCACTGACACGCTGTCTGTCACTGTTTTCACACGACCTCAGCAGAGCTCAGCAGTTGCGAGGGAGACCATATGGTCCCCAAAGAGGAAAATATTGACTCTCTGGGCCTCCTCGAAAAATTTCACCAAGCCGTGTTTGAGATCATGGGAGGGGATTTCTCCGCCAAAACCCATTCCCGAGATGGTGGTACCTCGCTCTCTGCAAACCCGACACCCACTGCAAGAAGGACGCCGATGCCACTGAACTTCCTCCTGAGCCCAGACACCCCCAACTCTCTTGTGGCAGAGGCAGACCCGTCTGGAACGCCGGGTCCCCACACACGAAGCTTCCTACCAGAGCCTGAAAACACCAACACTTGTGCCCAAGACTCAGAGCCTCTCCTCCTGTTGCCAACATCTGGGCCCTGGGCAGGTGGGCAACTGCAACCTCTAACGACATCCCTTGTCAGACCTAAACTGAGGGCGCCAGACACCGGGACTAGTCCTTTACGTAATCGGATCAGAAAGCAAACTAGGTCTGTAATTTGATTTTTAAGAAGGCAAGAAGCCATCCTGTCCTCCTCTCTCTCCTGCCAGGACTGTTGCCCAAAGCCTCGTGCCTGAAATGCCACCCTCTGACATTTCTTAGTTGCTTTGTTACAGCCACGGCTCACGAGGTTCTCAGCAACTCATACTGGGGACAAGTGGGGTTTCCTGGGCATAGTGGCACGTTAGGGACACAGGAGGCCAAAATGCAGCAGATCCCAAGAGCAGAAGAGAAGGCTGAGCAAAGCGGTCTTGGAGGAGGTTTGGGAAGAGGGTTTTGGTGGAGGGTGGGGACCTAGCAGGAGGCATAGGACAGCTCTGGGCTGGGTTAGGGCCGAAGACAAAGCCCAGCCTGCGAGGCTCTCCAGAGGAGCTCCGGGGACTCTCCCCTTAGTCCTGGCTGTGGCCACAGAGAGGACAGTGGCGGCGACTTACCCGGTACCACACGATTTCACGCATGCGGCCATCTGTCTTGAAGTTACACTTCAAGGTCACGGCGTCACCAGCCACCACGGGTGGGAGAGGCTCGATGTTGACAGTCAAGTAGCCTGCGGAGAAAAGGAGAAGAGGGAGGTGAGGGCACGGGGTAGTCAGGAGGGTCGGGCTGACCTGGGTGGGGTGGCGGGGGGAGCAGACACAACCCTGGAGGGCGCTGTTCACACTGCAGTCTGTGGGACTGCTGATGGGGCCCGAATGCAGCTCTTCTGCCTTCCCGATGATGTCTCCCTTTTCTCAGAGCCTCCCGGGCTCCCATGGGTCTCTCCAATCCTGAAAACCCTTCCTGGGATGGATTTTCCCGTGAAAGTGGGCCCTGCCAGCACCTGAAGGAAGGGCCTCGATGCATTTCTATAGGATTCCATTCTGTGGTCAAATGCCACACCTCCAGCCGTCCTTTTAGAGAGTCCTGGGACTTGTCAGCCCGCTAAGCCCTACAGGAAGTGAATCTGCTAAAATGCATTTAACCTAGCTTTTCCAGACCTATTCGACTACGAGTCTCTCAGCCACCCCCTAAATCCCATATGCATCCTACGCAGCCAGGGGCCCACACGGGATATGGTGTCCTAGGTGCCCAGACCTCGCCATTGCCAGCCTCGCATCTAAATTACTCCTGGCGAAAAGGGAGGAGAGCCCTGGGAACTGCCATTTGCTTCCTTAACCTCAAATCTCCCATTGCGCACAGTCTGCCGCCCAAGGGGAAAGGCAGCTCCAACCCTGGGCCATGGGGGTGGGGACGCAGTGGAAGGTCATTGATTACAGGCTGACTGCCTGGGAAGGGGTTGCTTCTCGCCACCTGCGGTCCCCAGGAATCCCTGGGACTCTTGCCCTGGGGTCATGCCCTGGGTGACGCCGTGGCCTCCACACCAAGTCCAACCTAGTGAGGCCTCTGACCCACTCCCCTGCCTCCCGGAGCCCCATCTCAGAGGGCTGTGCGTCCACTCCAGCTCGGCAGGGGACCTCCTTCTTGGGCTGATCACCCAGCTCATCTGATTGGCTTCCCACCGGACTATGTCCAGCCATCGATCTGGTGGATCAATCTAATCCAATCGTCTTAATGAGAAAAGTAGCCAGGATGGGCTCGGGGGTTTCAATCGTGCCAGCAACCTGAGTGGATCGAGCCCAGGGGCCTGACCCCTGCCTGGAACTTTATGGTTACAACACTCTAGGGGGAAAAAGCAATAAGAATCAACCTTGGGAGGATCAATGTGGAAGCTGGAGTCACACTCAATCTCCATGGTCTAAGGCTTCAGGTCCCAACGCCCAGGGTAAAGGGGCAAGATGCAGGGCTCACCCCAAGGTGGCCTCTAACTTAGGCTGGGAACCAGCCTCACAGGGAGCCTCAGAGCCCGTGCGGCCTAAGACAGCAGTGACCAGAGCCAGCTGGAATGACCGATCGTCTGCCTCCCCGTCTCCTCATTCGTTCAGCTCCCACGTTTGCTCCTACCTGCTCTGAGCAGCTCCAGGGCTGCATCAGGTAGCAGGATGCTCAAACATTGCCCTGCCCTCCAGGAACACATAGTGGGGCACAGACTCACACTCAGTGAGCGAGTATTGTCATAGGATTAAGGAAGGGGTCTGTGGGAGGGGAGAGGGGAAACCAAGCCATGAGAACGAGGAGGCCACCCTCAGGGGACTGAACCCCAGTGAAAGAGAGAACTCTGGGACGAGCTGAAGCATGAAATAGCAACAATGGCTCATATCCACGGCACCCACTCTGAGCCAGGCACCGGGCTAAGTGCTGAAAACACATTCACGCATTTAATCGTCACGGCCAGCCAAGGAGAGAGGAACCAGTGTCGTGCCCACTTTTCACGAGGAAACAGGTGAAGCAAGCTGCCAAGATCACGCAGCTGTGACAGAGCTGGCATCCAAACCCAGAACTTCTGCTCCGTTTTGACCGCCGTGCTACCGCCAGCCTCTCCATCGATGGGAGAGGTAAGGAGGGGCCAGCAAACGCTCCCCAACTAGGCCCGAGGAGGAGAGGGTGTGCCTCTGGGGAGCCCTGGCAGGAATCCAGGATCCGATCCCATCTGCTACCCTCCCCAGCCTGGGGCCGACCTCCTGGCTCACCCTCCGGGGGGGCTGCCCTCCTCTGGGGGTTCTCACCATTGAAGCTGTAGCTAAGAGTTGAGCAGCATCTGTCCAGATGGCTGAGGGGCTCAAGACCGGAGAAGCACCCCCTCCCAATAGGAGGAAGGTGGAAAGGACACATTCTCGGGGGCATAAATTTTCCATCCAGCCATGGGCAGGTAAAAGTAGTGAGTGCGTGCGAGCTGGGCCAGGACGCGATGGAGGTGTCGGCTTTGAGTCACCATTGGTTGGCAAGCCGCGGGGGAATTATAGGTGAGTCTTTGTGAGGCTGCGGGAGTGGTCGAACTCTGGTCACTGGGGGTGGTGTCAGGGGCACCAGCGGGTGTAGCAGGTGTCTGGGGCAATGGGACTCCCAGGGGCATGCCAGGCCGAGAGCAGAGAGAGGGCACCTCAGGGACCAGAAGAGCATTAGAAGGCGAGCACGTGAGTGCAGTGGTTCTGATGCCTTAAGACAGCGTTGCACAGAGTGTGGACAAGAGAAGGCACTTCTAACAGGTGTTCCAGGCCCCAAGGTTTTTATCATCACCCGAGTGTGCGCAATACGGGGTTAAACAAAGTTAGCACGTTCCTTCCCTTCAAGACTTCTCAGAACCTGTCTCCCTTCTTCCCGTCTTGCCTCATTCATGAAAAACGCGTATATTGAGGATCTATTCAATTACCAGGCACCGTGCTAAGCTCTGGAGATGTAACGGTGAGAACCAGTAAGTCCTCATGGAGCTGATGGCCCAGCAGAGGAGACGATGTACAAATAGACAGTGGGAAACACGCAGCTGGTGACAGCGTAATGTCGGGTATCCCCACTCCCCATTTGCCACTCCACTGACCGCAACGGCATGGGAGGCCTGGCTTTCAGAGGGGCCGGGACAGAAAGGGCAGACCCAGACCTGCACACTGAGGGACAGAAACTGCAAACAGAGAGGTCTGGGGGGAGGAGACCAGGCTCGAGGGAGGGGTGGTGGCCGAGGAGAGACCTCACTACCTAGGGCTTGAGACCATAACTTCACAGTGACCTGGGGGCTTCGCAGACCTCTCCCATCCCAGGCCAGCCAAGCCTGAGACGATGTGCCCGCTCTAGGCCTCAGGTCTGGAGGAAGGACTACCGGCTGGGATGGGGAAAGGGCAAGGCCGTATTCTGACAGATGTACCAGGCGAGAATTGCCTCCGCGCCAATCAACACCTGGACCACAGGTGAGAAATCACCTTCCCAGACACAGACACACATGGGAGAGGGGACAGTCAGAGTTCACGGCCAAAGAGATTTTTACAGAAGAAAAGCGCAGGAAAGCTCTATAGGTCTGACTGACTTCCCTCCAGCTCGTAGCTCACAAAATTTCATCATCTTTAAATCCGCTGCGATGCTTCTTTCTCTAAGAATTCCTTCTCTCGCCTTCCCTGCCGCTTCCACCCATATGCCTCGGGCACATTTGAAGTCAGTTTCTCTGGTTCAAGTGTCTCACTCTACCACTAGGTAGTGACCTGGGAAGGAGATTTGGCCTCCACAGGACTCAGTGTCCCCATGTGAAATGTAAACATGGGAACGATCACAGGGTCCGAAATGGTGAAGCAGGTTCCCGGGTTGGGTCCACCGTGAGCCCCGCTGCACAGATGGGGGCCCCTGAGCAGGGGGAGGCCGTACCATGCGTCCCAGCCCCTAGACCTCCACTGACCCGCACTTCCCACTGTTTGGATGAGGAAGGATGGTCTGAGATAGAGGTGGGGAGCCTGGCATCTGGCGTGTGAAAGCTGGTCAGGAACTAGGAGAAGATTCAGACATGACCAGCTCAGCCAGACATCCCATCTGGACTGGGGTCTGAGCCAGGAGACCCAGGGGCAACCCTTCCCCCCAAGGCAGAGGGCCGAACGCCAAAGAGAGGAAATCCAAGGTGGCCCCGCATTGAGCCCCTGGGCTGGTGGGAAGGGACAGCTCAGCAGGAATGAGGGGAGACGGGCTCGTCCACGAGCCAGGAGGCAGGGGGCACACCAAACGAGCACACGAGCTGCGAGCGTGGGCTCTGCGGTGCTGCTAACCAGCTCTGGGACCTTGGGCAGGTCGCCCCTCGCTCTGGGCTTCAATTTCCTCTTCTGTGAAACTGGATTTTCAGGGTCCTCCAGCTCCCGTCGATCGCATGTCAGATGTTGACTGAGCCTGAATCTTGCCCCCTTCGCTCCCGGTCTGACTCGCTGCCATTTCGTTCAGAAGTGAGTCTGCCAACTAGTCCCGCCACCAGCTAAAGACAGAGCTCGGGCTCTCTCCGCGTTAACTTTGCACCATTCAGCCTCAGGGCGTGACCCGGCCACCCCCGCACGCGGTCTCCAGAAGCAGGAGCAGGCGTGGCGCGGATGCACCTTCACTAAGCAGCTCATCATCCCGGATGCTGCCATCACTCTCCCCTCTATCTCTGACGGCATTTATACCACTCCTGCGAAGATACGGTTAGCAAAATCACAGGCAATATTTAGGGACCAGGAGCCATCCCAACGAAGTGATGACAAATAGCTGCTCTGTCCGGAAACTTGCCTTGCAATATCCCAGCATCGATCCCCTCCCCTTTCCCAGCTCAGAGGGGGTGTTTCCAGGGGGCCAGGTCATGTCCGGCCCCATGGATGGACGGGAGTCAGTGGGGGAGGGGGTTTCCACGGGTGGGGTACAGTGAAAAGAGACATAAATTATGTTAGGGGGACCAGATGTCTCAGTCTGTCCAGGACCAGGGGATTTCTTGGGACAAGGATGGCAAAATATAAAACAAGTTGCCCAGGATGGAGCAGTCGCTCTGTCTGCTGACACCGTGGGCCACAGGAGGCCCGGGGTACGTGCACTTAAACGTCTCTACCTATTTCAGTAATAAGGGTAGCCACGCCTGCCGTAACCACTGCAAGGACAAGTGAGGGTGGATGCTGACCTCGTCTCCGACGCTCGGGTTTTCAGGGGGTATTCAGTGATGAGGTGGTGGGGAAGAAAGTAACGTGCGAGATCAAGATTTCTCGTGGACCGACTGCATTTATTCACACCCTTCAATCATCCCCCACCGGCAGCCAGAGCGATTTCTCTAAAATGCACACCCTTGGCCTGCTAGGGCCTTCAGAGCTTCCCTCTGCTCCACAGAAAAAGCCGCACATTCTCTGATGTGGCCATGCCGAGCTCTGTAGCTCTGCCGGGACCTCTCAGCTCTCGCCCCACCCAGGCCCTGCTGTGTTCTCCTCTTCTTCACATGCAGCTTCTTCTAGGGTGGGCTGTCCCCTCTGTCCCAAGCCCTCACTCCAACTCCTGATCATCCTTCTGGGACTGGTGGGAATCTCACTTCCTCAGGAAAACTCTCCCGGACTTCTGGGGCCTCATCACTCTTCCCTTCCTACCACTTGGGACACTGGAAATTACCTTAATGATAGATTCAGTGCACGTTCACCGCCACACGAGGCCACACACGTTTCTATTTGCCGTGTTATTCGTGGGCCTCGAGTAGCACCTGGATCAGAGTGCGAGCAGAACAAAGGAACAAATTCGTCCTGCCGTCCCCTGGACTCTTCCGTAATTAGCGTGGGTGGCGCTCTCAGGGGGGCAGCCTAAGCCGAGGGCCTCCCCTGACCTCAGGTGACTTCTCGACCTCCTCTCTGACCACACCTGCTTGGATGGTGTCAGTCCACCTTAGAGCGTCCAGCGGCCTCTCGTGGAAGCCAGGCAGGACAGCTCTTTCCAACAGAGGAAGTCGGCACTGGGGTATAAGACAACGAGTGAGTCAGCAGACAGCACGCACGGGCTACAGCGAAGAGCATGGCAAGCAGAAGCCACGAGTCGAGGTGGCAGAACCAAGGGTAGCAGCACGCACCGAACCACTGTACGCCAGGGCCCTGGAACAAGAAACTGCGGGTGCCCATCAGGCTTGGCAAGGAGGTCCTTGGTTTCTGAACCTAATACTCTTCCACCGTCCTATAGATGCCCCTTATCCCTCGTTTCCAAATGGAGAAGTGGGAAAAAGGAGTGGGCAGAGGGGTCAGGTGCCCAGAAGCACACGTGAAACCTTGCTGGGTACAGATGTCATGGGACCAGACACCAGGTTAGGCTAGCGGGGCACAACGTCGCCAACAAGGGAGCAGCAGGATGATGACGGGTGAGGACAGCTGCAAGTTCAAAGCCAGCAGAGGGTGCTAGGAAGCCCAGGAAGATGTGAATGAGAAGATCTCCAGGACCCTGGGGAAGCTGAGGCTAGATGGGTGAATTTGTTCCGGGGCATCCCTGACATGCAGTCCTCGGAACACGGCTCTGTGGAGTGGCCTCGGCCCGGAAATGCCTGTCTTGTTGGTACAAACTAGAGAAGGTTCGAAAGTAACAAACCACCGCCTGCCTCTCAGAGGGCAGGGGCATGTCTGATATCAAATCAGGAGCTCCCTGGGGACAGGGACTTCTGTGCCTGCAAGTACAGAAGTGGTACTGGGAACCCATCCCCGGGGAGAACCAGTGTGGACCACACCGAGACCTGGCCTCGGGCAGACAGACGGTCAGGTGGTACCAGCATCTCCACCAGCAGGATGTAAGGCCCTGTCAGGGTGGACTGTAGGAGTCAGGGTCACGTGGATTCCTCATGCCACCCTCTCCCTTCTGTGGGTCCGCGGTTTATCTCCACGTGGCAACAGGAGCTCCATGCAC
This sequence comes from Cynopterus sphinx, assembly GCA_030015415.1. Classification (NCBI taxonomy): domain Eukaryota; kingdom Metazoa; phylum Chordata; class Mammalia; order Chiroptera; family Pteropodidae; genus Cynopterus; species Cynopterus sphinx. The sequence continues at coordinate 120,354,422 of CM057387.1, forward strand.
TTCCACTCACGAAGAGAAAAGGTCACCCCACTTCATGAAGAAAAACACCATAACGTGGCACTGAGGGCAGCCTCCCTGGGCTCCCTGACGCCATGCGATCACTATTGTAATAAAAATTATTACAACGAACCAGTTACTGGAACCATATCTTCAGGCAGGTGCGGAGGGTTCTGAGAAACACACCTTCCATGTTGGCCTGACAGGTACCCCGGGCATCGCCTCTTGTTAGCAGAAACCGGGGTGAGGGGTGGGGCAGAGGGTGGAGGGATGCTTTTAATAGAAGGAAGCCTCTGAGCAAAAAAGGAAAAGCCAACCGTTTATCGGTGTTTAGGATGACCAGTTCCTCCCGTCAAATAGCTCTCACCCCGCCCTACGCCACTCCTGCCTTGGACCCTCACAGTCCTCCCCGGGACCCTGCACGCTGGCTCGCTGCTCTCGAGCGTCCAGACTTGTCCCCCCAACACACCCACCACACTAGAGTCTCAGTGACATTTCTCAAGTGCAATACGATGACGCCACCTCTCTGGTTAGCGCCATTCAATTTCCCCACCCCATTGCCTTCCAATTCAGGATCAAGTTCAGACTCCGTCATGGCCAGCTGGGCCCCTGATGGTCTTGCCTCGCTCGGCCTCTGCAACTCAGTCAGTCTCTCAGCGCGTTTGTGCCGCCTTGCGACCCACCCACCGGCCCTTCCAGAACTCAGGCCCTCCTCTTTGCCCGTGCAATGTCCTCTTCCTGGAATGCCCTTCTCTGAGTTCGCCAAGGGACATTTGTACATGTCCTTCCATTTGTACATGCAAGAGTCACCCCTCCCTGATTTATATGAATCTGATTCTCCCTTTTCTGAACTCACAGCCCCTTGGAAACATCACAGTCATCGCCCGTCCACATTGCATCGCACTAAAACACATGGTTCTTTGTACGTGTCGCTGCCGTCAGACGGGAGCTTCTTAATGTCAGGGACCTGGGGTGCGTCCAGTTCTCTGGATCACGTTTGGCACAACGGCGCTCAGCCCGTGCGCTGCGTGAACAAAGCAGAGCATGAACCGACGCTCGGACACTGCACGTGACAGGACTCAGGGAGCGGTGTAGGCCCGGACCGACGCGGATGAGGCTGTATGTAGTCCAGGGGACTGATGTCGCCCCCTGGATCTAAGTCCTTCTCTGTCTTCCCACGGCCTTTGGGATGGAGTTCAAACCCCTTCCCTTCACACTCATGGTCTGCTCCTCCTCAGCTCACCTCTTATCCCTCTGCCTTGCGTATGCTGAGCCTCAACCCGCCTGAATTCCTCAGAGCGCCCCAAATAGGCCAGGCTTTGTCTGGCTACTGGGACTATGCACCTGCCATCCCTCTGCCTGGACCAACTACCATCGCTTGACCCCCCCCACCACTCTGATGAACCCTTAAAGTCTTAGCTTAGACGTCATTTACTCTAGAGGCCCCTCCTGACACACACCCCAAACCTGGGCTGTGCCCCTCTCATGGCATCTTCCACAGCCCCAACACACTGCATGGTGAGACCTTTTCTGCCTCCACCGTGGACTGTGCACTTCTGGAGGGCCCAACGCACGTCTCGGTGGTTGCATTCTTGGTGTTTAGCATGTTCTTGGCCATGTTGTTGGTAGTGAAGGCATATTGAATGAATGAATGAATGAAGAAATGAATGAATTCATGGATGAATTTTACAGATATCTTCAGCTGGCCTAGCTTGGCCATAGCATCCAATTCCGTTGGGGCTGGATTTTTTTTTTTTTTTTTTGTCTCTTGGTCTGTGAATTTTCTCATCTTAAATTTGGGCCATGAAAGAACATCTAGAGTAAGACCCACCCCCTCTCCTCGTTCTCATCTCCCTCAGCAGAGGGCCAGCTCAGCTCCGGGCCATCATGGACCTCAAGCATTTTGCAGCCTTTGCCAGGAGACCTGCCTGGCTCTTTCAGGTGCCCGCCCCCTGCCCTGACCTCCCAGGCTCTCTGGAATATCTCTCCTCTGTGATTTCCAGCCGGCTAATCAAATCTCCTCTGTCAGAGGCAATGGATGCTCAAAAGCCTTGTAGTATTAATGTATTATTCATGACATATGTATTATTTATCATTAGTTTGTTTATTTATTATTAATTGGAGTTTCATTACTGATAATGATGTGGTTATACTATTAATGAGAAGGGTTGAGAAGGCAGCTCTGTGGCCCTTTGTGGACACCTCATCTCCCTCCGATACCCTGGACAGCTCGTGTGGGGCCTTTTTCACCCCATTTTATGGATGGGAGAGACACTGAGGCCAGGGAAGAAAGGCCTTGGTCAGTCAGTGTTCTTGCCTCTGAGATGTCTGCAAAGGAAGGTGATAGGACCGGGAAAAACTAGGCAGCCTTCCCTGGGTCGACTACAGGGCTAAAGGCAGAAATTCCTGCAGGATGCTGATGCTGGACCTGCCAATCACATCTCCACCTGGCCCCTCGTGTTCTCCTGCTTGTCCCAGCGCCTGCTCGGCAGTGTGTGTGCTCCCCAAACTCACATGGGCTGCTGGGTGCTCCCCAAACTACATTTCCTTTTCCTCTCGGGTGCTCGGCCTGACTACATTTCCCATCCTTTCTTGCAGTTTGGTGGGGGCCATGTGACTAAATCCTGGTTTAGAAACCTCCCATGACATCCCCCACATCCCCTCTCCCCACCTGCTGCCTGGATGGAGAGGACTCTGAGGACCTGGAGGAAGGCAGAGCCATAAGACAGAAAGAACTTGGGCACTTGAATGGCAGCATAGAGCAACGCTCTCCCGTGGTACCCAGCAAACAGTATTGTGGGTGCGAGAGAACAATCTCAGTGCTAAGCCACTGAGGTTGTGGAGTGCTGGGTTATAGCAGTTATGCTACTAGCATATTCTACTAATGTACTGCACATAGTAGGTACTCAGTAGATTCTCAACGAAAAAAAGTAAACGAACAAATGAATAGGCAGCAACATAAATCAGTGGGTTTGACGACATTGCCATTGAGTTGAATTCCCAACCATGGTTCCCCATCACAGAATATCATAGGGAAGTGGACTTCAGGATCTTGAATTTAAACCCTTCTGTTATATCCCTGGGTAAATGGGGGCCCAGAGAATGGAAGGGCTTTGACCAAGGTCACAGACACAAGTAACAGGCAATTTTAATAGCAGGACCCAGGCCTCCTGGAGCATAATCCTATGACTCTTCTACCACACCACTGTCTTGTTTTTGACTCTTTCATCTGACAGCCTGCCGTCACCCTCTGGAACTTTCTCTGTGTCTCTGAAGGTAAATGAGGAGAATCACAACCTCCTTCTTTCTCCCTGGGTCAGTCCAGCATCCACGGAATAGCCCGGCGGAAGAGGAAGAGTCACCGGTGTGATGCAAGATGCCTGTGAGAAGCCCTGACCAGCCCTGGCTGCCTCGGCAGTGCCCTCTCTGGGCCCAGGGCCCCCTGGCTGCAGACAACAATGGGGAAGCCATCCGCAGGGGCAGGAAAAAGAAACAACCCAGACCTTGAAGCCAAGGTCTCTTACCACAGACACGAGGGCAAGTTCCTCCCCGTGTCTGGATCTCAGTCTACTCAATTGAGGAAGGGGACTCACGGTGCTTATTTCTCAGGGCAACGATGATGCCGAGATCAGAAAACAGAGGGAAAAGTGATCTGAAAAGCAGACAAGTGATTGGAAAAGTTGCCCTTCTTCTTCGTATGGGGATTTGGGGGCTAAGAGGCTATGACTTGGACTTGGGAACCAGACAGACCTGGGGACATCTTCTGAATCGACCACAGGAACCTTGAGGAAGTTATTTCACTGTTCGGAGCCTCAGTTTCCGCCTCTGCCAAATGGGGACAATAACCCATACATCTTAGGGCTGGGCAGAGTGAAGGAGGTGAATGCAGGGAGATGGCCCAGGCAAGGGGCTCAGCGCAGCGCCTGTCACACGGGGACAGCGCCGACCCAGGGAGCCTGGCCAGCACTCCCCTGACCCAGCACCTCACTTCTCCATACCCCCCATCATCTTCTACCAGCAAGACTTCTTTAAGGAGTTTGCTAGGAAGCCGTGGGGGCAGATGGCTCATTTTTTGTCGGCCGTTTCAGATAAGCCTCAGCAGCACAGAGGCTGAGAAGTCAGCAGTTTTGCTTCCTTAAGCAGAGTGCACAGAGGGCCCAGCGGCTCTGTGGGCTCTGACGCGACCCAGGATCGGGAGGAGAGACTCAGGAGCCATAGCGAGGGATCTCTGACTTGGAATGATATTTAAAATATAGATGATCGGTTATGAAGGAATATTTCAAAAGAACAATAGTTATTACTCAAGGAACACAGTCTAAGCTTAGTTATAAACTGGTCTTAATCAGTAAAGTGAGGCAACTTAATGAAAAAAAAATGCAATTTAAAATAGGCCTGCATGAAATAATAATGCCTCATAAATACAGAAGTCCTTTAGCATGTAAGAATTAATTGCTGGGCTCAGACGCTAAAGGCACAATAAAGGAATCCTTAATTTTTTGGTCTTTTATTTTTCTCTCTCAAAAAGGCAATCCACATTAGACTAGATTTTCTCATGATGGTACCAAAGGGCCTGGAAATTTGCAAAGGATATTTTCTCAGTAACAATTCTGTTTCCTTCCACTTATTATTTTAAGGCATGGCCTGAAGGAAGTGTGGCTTTGCCCGGGACCTCTGCACCAGCTCTCGATAAAGTTAAGAGATGGAGGTTTTCCACTGATGATTTAGAGAACGGGCTCATTTTGCAGAAGGGAAGGCCCTGAGCTCAGACTCAACAAGCTTGGCAGCTCGGTTATCAGGGCAGCAGGCGTACTGGTCCAGCGAGATTCCGCATCTGCGTTCCAGCAGCATTAGAAAGAGTGGAGCGGTCCCAGCCAGGGGCGATTTTTGCCCCACTGCCATTTGGCAATGTCTGGAGACATTTTTGGTTGTCACCACTGGTGTTGGGGACGGGTGGTACCAGCTACTCTTGGGTGCAGACCAGGGATGCTGCTAAACATCCCACAAAGCATAGAATGTCCCCCCTCCCACCACCACAACCGAGAATCATCCAGCCCCGAATGTCAGTAGTGTCAAGGTCGAGAAACCCTGAAGGGAAGAAAGGAAAGCAAACTTCCGGAAGGTATGATGCTCGCCCAGGAGTTCCCAGGCTCCAGAAACGGGGAGAGCATCGGGACGAGCCCGCGATGCAGATCTCTGAAAAGTTCTCTCACAATATGACCCCAGCACCCGCCGTGCCTGCACCCGACTTCCACCCCAACCTTCCTTGTTGCCGAAATGGATCAACTCACTCCACCGGAGCATCTTTTCTGCCCTCTGGGACCTGTTTTGCTTTTGTGATAGGAGAATCCTACAAGGAAGTTCTATTTGGTCAGCCCAGGCAGGATGCATTTATTCTGCAAAGCAAGGGAACCCTGAGTCATAAAGGACTGTCTTTGGGGTCCCTCCTCCCTGGGGAGCCCTCAGCGCCTCCCTCGGTGCTAATCTCACTCTGACGGCTTGGCAGGAGGAGCAATCTGGCCTTCATATTAATACTTTATTAAACGCACACATCCTGCGAGATAAACATCAGCCTATTACAGTTGTTCAGTTATGGAGTGCCTGCTTGTCAGCCGAAGGCTGTTTGGGGCTGATTTGCTTGCCATCTAACTTCTTCCTGCTGGAGGCCACGGTAGAGGCTGTCGACATCTTTTTGAGTGGAAGGGTTAGGTGGAAAGAAAGTGGCATTTTAGTCCCATTCTCCAGGGCTTCCTGCTTCCTAGTGAAGACAAAAAAGCGTGGGGGCGCTAGGCAAGGCTGCATGGACCATGTCTGGGGCCAGTCTGCCACCAGGAACAAAGAATTCAGGAATCGGGAGGGCACGCTCCAACAACTGGATAGTTCTGGTTCCATTAGAAAGGGATGGTGAGCCTACTGTGTGCAAGCATTGGGTGGGCCCCGCCCCAGACCAGCTGCCTTTCTGACCGAAAAGCAACCGAGTCAGGCCATGAAAACAGGTTGGAATCTTGCCCTGCCACTCCCTAACTCTATGCTCTTGGAATACAAAGCTTCAGTCTTTTTATCTATTAAGTAGGAATCCTGAAGCTTACCTCCCATGGTCGGAGATAATGGATTTACAGTGCTAATGTGTCTCTCCATACAGGGTAGTTGCGACCACTCTCGGAATGATTTTATTCCTTTTTATACGTATGACTGATAGCAGAATGCACAAACCTCAAGTGAACACCTCGATAAATTTTTACACATTACACACTCGTGTAACCACCCCCCAGATCAAAATGTAACACATCCCCAGCGCCCCAGAAAGGTCCCTTGCGCCCCCCGAGGATAACATCTGAGCGGGCGTCTCCATCACAGGTTAGCTTTCCTTCTTCTTGACCCTCACATAAACAGAATCACGCAAGACGTGCCCTTTTGTGTCTGGCCACTTTTTCTCAACACGATGTTCTTGACATTCATTTACGTGCTGCATTTCTCAGTACTTTGTACTTAAAAAAAAAAAAAGAAAAGTGTTTCCTGGGTAGTATTCCATTATACGAAATACCACAACTTGTTTATCCATTCTACCATTGAGAGACATTTAGGTGGCTTCTCGTTTAGGGATATCATGAATATAGCCTATTGTCGTCGTTAAAATATTATTACCAGACCCAAGGGACGGCTCACTAGCTCGTTTCTTCAAGGGCAGAACTGATCTTGGTCCCTGGCCAGCTCCCTCTGTTGGGTTCTGAAGGTGAAGGTTGTCTTCGGCATGCCCACCCAGCCCTCTGGGCCCTTGCCCTTCCTCCCTGGGGCACTCAGGGCATCCCACCTAGGAATGCTGGCCACGTGTTTGCCTTTGATGTGAATGTCCTTTCCCCCTCCTCAAGTCAACCTCTGACCGTCCCCAGAAGAAATGACACTGATGTTCGAACCTGTTTCGCTCTTTGCCAAGTGTGCATACTCATCCTTCTTTATCTGATCTTCCCACCAGTCTGCGGGGAGGCCAATATCCCTATTTTTCAGGTAGGAAAACGGAAGTGCCTTGATTCATCCACTTGCTCACTTACTGGGCAAATATTTCTGAAACACCTGCTAGCTGCCAGGCCAGGCACCTGAAAAGAGCTATGAATCGGTCTGGTGGGAACGGTGTAAAGGTAGAAGCACACCCTTGCCATATTCTTCCCGCTTTTCATCCTTTAGCACCAAGCTCTCTTGTATTTTACCAAATCCGCTGCCTGCTTTCCGCATCATTAGTCTCAGCTCCGCAGCGAGACGAAATTTTCTGTTGTTGGGGTTTTAAAATTTTTTTAAAAATCCTTCCATAATATACAACACGCTTCGAAACACAGCCGTGCTTACTAAATGCTCAGAAAGAGTGTGATGGGCACTGGTCGACTTTGTGACTCCGGATTTTCAAGCTCCACATTAGAGAGGCGTGCACACACCCAAACTGTTTTCCCTCAGATAGAGCGAAATCATGCATCACGCGTGGGGGGGTCAAAGACAGTCAAGATCCAAGGACTCCACATGCCCCTGCTGCTTTCCAAGAAGGAATGCAGGCAGCTCACAGGAGCAGCGAGCGACCCCCCGCGACAGCCCGCAGGCACACACAGACCTCAGTACCCCACCCGTGTTGGGATTCAGACGAGCCACCCCGAGATGTGCCTCGTCAGGATGCAGGTCATTTTGAGCCAATGGCCATTTTAGCTTCAAGCTCAAGAGGGACTTCTGCCCCTCCCTCGACGCCTTAGAAGCACTTGGTTGAGGGGTCTTGTCCATAAAGAGTGATGATCAGAGATAACCTTTCCCCACCTATCTGTAGGGCAGGACAAACTTCTATTTGCTAAGCTTCTGCTCTTCTAATGATCCTTTAAAGGACCCTTGAAGCCCCAAGGCACCATCCCTCATCCCTAGCTCAGGATGTCTTACATTCCCATGCTCCCTTTGTGTCTCTGGACCTTTTCTGCATATGGGGTCTGACTCTCTCACTCGTGTATGTGGGGTTCCCATACATACGTAGGTATTAAATTTGCTTATTTTCTCTAGCTGATCTGTTTCATGTCTATTTAATCACTAGACTAGCCAGAGAAGCTTAAGGATAGGGGAAAGTTTATTCTCCTATACCCACACGGAACTGAATTCTGCAACAGCCTGAATGAGTTTGAAAGTGGATTCTCCCCCGAGAACCTCCCGATAAGAGCCCAGATGGCCAACATCTTGCTTTTGACCTTGTGAGGCCCAGAGCAGAGATCTAGGGCTAGCCTACCCAGACTGCTGACCTCCAGAACTACGGGATTAGAAAAACGGGTGTATTTTTAAGTTGCCGGATTTGTGGTCATTTGTTACACAGCCGTCGTGGGCTAACGCAGCACGTGGCTCTGACATCTCAGCAGCCAGGGGATTCTTTGGAAGCATCACCCACATCACGCCATTCCCCTGCCCCAAGCACTCAGTAGCTCCCATCACGCTGGAGGGTGAGAGGCAAAACCTTCCTGTGATTCAGTCTGGCCCCCGGCTCTCACCCCAACCTCACTTCTCACCACTCCTTCTGGCTCACTCCATTCGAGCCGCACTCATCTAAACATCCCAAGCTCATGCCTACCCCAGGGCCTTTGCACCGACTGTTTCTTCTCTCTGGAACACTCTCATTCCAGCTATGTACAGGGCTTGCCTACACATTTCATTTCGATCCCTGCTCGCTGGCGGGACCCCACAGAAGACTTCCTTGACCCCTCAGTCTAAAATTCCCTGACATCCCCACCTAACTTCTCTCTCTATCCTGATAATGGCTTTACGTTTTGTAACAGTGTTTCTCTCTCTGACACTATACTTTAAATGTATCCATTTACTTGTTATCAGTTATAGATACCGCCCTCTTACCTCACCCCCTTGACCACTCTTCAGTACTAAAACAGATTGTCTTGCAGAGCGAGAACCGCCCCAGGAGAGATTCTGTGACTTTCTCACTAATCCCTGACAGTTAGCGTTCACACTTTCCCCCTAACTCTGGGTCTACATTTGGATTAGAATCCCCCATAGGGGTCACCTTGAATCAGGTGTCCCTGGTTTCAATGGGGACTCTCGGGTATCAGCAGAGCTTGGAGTCAAAATGCTCAGGTGGCATCTCTCGGCTGCAAGACCCGGCATTGTGTTTTATTTCCCCAAACCGACGCTTATGATCATTTCCCTTCACAGCAGGCTGCTCGAGACATGCTCCTGTAGGCTTCACTTGCTCAGAGCCCCCTTCTCCATCCTTCTCTCTGTCAGCAAGATAAGAGCAAGTCAGGGAAAGACCTGGATGACAAACGTCCCCTGTACAAACAGCAGGAAGGTTTTTCCGCTGAGAAAGTCACTTCACACGGGATTCTGGTAGAAGAGACACAGCCCTGCGCTTATCAATATTTTTATCTTTAATGACTTTTTCCCTTTGGGGACTTCAAGATGAATATTTGTTTATCGTAGAAACTCAAACATGATACAAGTAATTCTGCTGGAAAGTAAATCTCCCGTAAACCAACATACAGGGGAAGGCGTTGTTAGTATTTTGAAATTTCCGTCCTCTCTCTCATTCTCTCTCTCTCTCTTTCTCTCTCTCTTTCTATGTCTCTGTCTCTTGGTCTCTGTCTGTCTGTCTGTCTGTCTGTCTCTGGACGTTTTAGCAGGACTCTGTGATATGGTTATCACTTGACCCCTCACTGCCCTAATGTGACGATAACTTTATATGTCAACCTGAATGGGTGTGGGGTGCCCAGACCAAACATTATTTCCGTGAGGGTGTTTCCGGATGAGAGGTGGCCTCAGCAAAGGAGACCACCCTCCCGATGTGGGTGGGTATGTCCCTGATGGGAGGACCTGAACATAACAAAAGGCAGAGGAAGGAGGAACTGCAGTGCTCCCCTGCCTCATGCTGAGCTGGGACATCTCATCTCATCCTCTTCTGCCCTTGGACGGGGACTTACACCATCGGCAGCCCTGGCCCTCCGGCCTTTGGGCTTGGACTGAGTTACACCCCTGAAGGGAGCTTTCCTGGCTCTCCAGCTTGCAGACAGCAGATGATGGGACTTCTCAGCCGCCACAATAATAAAACTATATATTTATACACACGTTCTCTGGAGAAACCGAATCCGGATTTCGGCGCCTCTTCCAAAAAAAGAACATTTTAAGGATGAGTTTTCTGAGTTGGTTCCGGGGTTTCTGGAACCGGCTCTCTAACTTGATTAGATGTAAAGATGCTAATGACTCCGCTTTATTTCTGTCTTAGCCAGTTCGGGCTGCCGTAACAGAATGCCACAGACCGAGCGGCTTAGAAACAACAGAAATTTATTTCTTACAGTTCGGGAGGCTGGGAAGTCCCAGATCAGGCCGCTGACGGATTTGGCATCCAGCGAGGGCCGGATTCCTGTGTCACAGACGGATGTCTTCGCGCGGTGTCCTCACGAGGGTGAGGATGCTGCCTGGAGCCTATTGCGCGAGGGCACGACCTCATCACCTCCCAAAGGCCTGACCTCCAACACTGCCACATGAGGGGGATGAATTCTGGGGGGACACGAACACTCAGTCCATAGCTCCGATACCATACTAACCTAGAACTCTTCCAGACTGGTGAGGAGATGGGGAGCTTTCGTCAACCCTCTCAGATCCCGTCTCTCCAACCCCTGTAGATTTTAAACAGAATTTAAAGAGCGGGGAGGCTGAGCCTCCAAACCGTGAGAAGGACACTTGCAGCTATGAAGGAGCCTCTCCGCAGGCCATGCGCTCCCCAGCTAGGCCCAGGAGTGCGAGATGGCATCACTCATCCACTCTGACTGCATGGAGAACTATAATAGACTCATGAAAATATGGGTGTTTACAGCCCGATTCTCATCATGGGAAAATTGACATTAGGAAAGTACATGATAGAAATCTTATGTACTTTCCAGAATGTAAATAGAGTTAAAAGTGAAACTGTCAGGAGGCAGCGCCGGGCACTCAGCTGTGGGGAATGAGCTGAGCGGCCGCACGGAGTTTCCCAGTCCCTCAGGAGCGGGGGGTGGGGTGGGGCCTGGACAAAATCGGCCACTCTTGGGGGGAAAGAGGGAGGGAGGGTCAGGGAGGGACGGAAGATTGAGGTCATGGATTTACTATCTGGCTCGTTTGCAGGTGGGTTGAATCACGATGAGAGGACAGAAGTAAGTGACCCCAGTCGTGGGCCACAGAAACGGTCGCCTGGGCCTTTGTGGGGAGTCTGACCGCCGCTGATCCTACCAGGGAAGCTTAGACTTGGAGGTAAAACTGAAAATCTCGGGAGTGGGGTCCGGGAAGAGAAGAAGGGCAGCTCCTCATGCCCCGACCAGGAGCAGAGGGGGCCAGGCCCCAGCGGTACGTGTCCCCCTTGCTACTTCCTTGCGGAGGGAGAACAGCTGGGTCCCAATCCCTGGATGTCCTGGGCCAACTCCGATGCCCATCATCAATGCGAAGACGGAATCGGGACCAGAAGGCTGAGTCGTGTGGCTGCTGTCTGCCCAGCTGGGCTGAAGACCCTGCTGGGAAGTTTCTGGTTGACAGACTTCTCTAGCTCTTTTAAATGCCGGCGGTAATTACGGCCCCAGCTGGGAAAGCCTTCCGTTCAGCAAAAAACCTTAACATGTTCTTGCTGCTGGATTAGCCCTCTGAGCCACGGTTCTGAGCCCACCACGCGCCTTGCTCTGCAACCTTCCCTGGCTCCCCAGTGCCCACAGGATCGGGTCTGTGCTCCCTAACCTGGTCCCTCCACGGTATCAAGTCAGGTGCCCCTTACAGCGGTACTTCCAGGGAGCCCCAGCCTCCCCCAGCACATGCTCAGTCCCCAACTCAGCCTCCAGGGCTGCCCAGGACAGCCTGGGAGCCTCTTCTTCCAGCTCTTTGCTGGGTCTGTTCCTTCCGCCCAGAATGCCTTCCTCGTTTCTGTATCTCTTCAGGCTCAACTCAGTCGATCCCTCAAGAGCTTTTCTAATGTCACGTCCCCTTAGTGCGAAAAGGACACGGTGTCTTTGCTTCCATGAACGCTTCTTTCTCTGGCCCGGCCCCCATCTCGTGTGAGCACCATTGTCTGTTTACACACCCATCCCCGGCTCAGAACAGCACGAGGCGGCACAGGAGAGAACGGGGGGCTCACAGCAGCACAGCCCTCACGGGGCTCTGATGGAATAGGCGGGAGAAGGCACAGGACACTCCTCCCATATTTGGAAATAGGGCCTTTGCAAGACGTAATCCAGTTAAGATGAGGATGGGCTCTAATCTCACGTGACTGGCGTCCTTACAAGAGAGAAATCTAGACACAGAGACACAGGTGTACAGAGGGAGGACGCCATATGACGACAGAGGCAGAGAGTCGAGCGATGCGGCTACAAGCCAAGGGATGCCACGGACGGCTGGCCACCACCAGAAGAGCCGGAGGACACACAGAAGGCATCTTCCTGGAGTCTTCAGAGGGCGCGTGGCCCTGACAGCACTTAGATTTTGGACTTCTGGCCTCCAGAACCGCGAGAGAATAGGTGTTTTAAGCCACTCTGTTGGGGCAGCTCCGAAAACTAACATAAGGAGGAAGGAAAGGGAGCAAGTGCTGCCCGCTCAGCTCCAGCTAACTTCGTGTCCACCACCTCCCTTAGCCTCACTCTGTCCGAGAGGCAGGTGGCTACTTTTCTGATTTTGTTATGAGCTGACCCAGGCCCAGGGAAGGGAAATGACTCGTGCACCACCCCATGGTTCAGAAGAGGCACAGGTGGGGTTTGAAGCCAGAACCAGCGCAAGCCTTCCCCCTGCCCCATGGCTAACAGAGTCTCAGGGTGTCCTTAGCCAGCAGTGGGAGCAGCAGGACCCATGGGTGGGCCTGACTCTGGCTCCCTGGAGGCCCCAGTCCCGCCCCCTACCCACCTCGCCCGTTATCCTGCTGCAGACAGCGCAGGTGCCCAGAGATGGATTCCCAAGGGAACAGATTCCCAAATAGGAGCCCAGAAGGTGTGAGCATCTTATCTGACAAAACAGGGAGGGGAGCCTGGCTCCTGATACAATTTTGCTCTTTTTGTTAACCTGTGTTGAAGCGGAGATTACCCTGTGTGGAGCAGACAATGGAGGCGATTAAATAGATTAAATAAAGTCAGAGCATTGAGGCTGTGATGCCCTCAGGTGAGAGATAGAGAAGGAAGGGGACCTGGGGAACGCGGGGGGAGGGGAAGGGGGCTGCCAACTGCTCCCTCTGGGCCCTGTTACCACAGCCCCACATGGAAGGCAGCGCGAGGTACAATTCCTTATCATGCAAAGACGGGATTGCCAAATGAGAGACCCACGGAGGCACGGGGCTGGGGTGCTGAGAACTTTAGAGGCAGACGATGCCTGAAGTGACAGGCCGTCTGTCGTGGAGACGTTTCCAGGGGTGGTGGCCCAGCTGTGCCCAGCAGAGCGGAGGAATCCAAGGCCCGCGGACGTGAGGGAGTCCAAAACATCGCTGATGGCATGGGCCATTCGTGGCAGTTTTACTCTGGGTCGGGCACACCTTTCGTCTTGGTCAACCTTCGCCATGTGAGAAAAGTTCTAGCGTCAGCCCTGCCTTACAGATGATGAAGCAGAGGCTTAGAGAGGTCCAGGGATTCAAACACCACACCCAGCCGGTGAGTGGCAGCGGCAGCATTTGAACTTGGGTCAGCCTGTAGATGGGGTACAAGGTCCCCAACTCACTCTTCAACCAGAGGAGCTTCCTCTGTACCCATCTGACATAAAGGGGTGCCTCGCAAAGCCGAGCAAAGTTTGCTTTAAAAGGACACGGGGCCGGTTCATTCACCTCATTTACAGGCGCCGAGGCATGGAGTGTCCACACCGGGTTCTGACTCCTTCCTCCCCACAGTGGAGGTGGCGGGTGCCCTGAGCAAGCTGCTGCTGGGCCCCTCTCCTCCGCATCGCATGGGGTCTCGGTCAGCTTCTCTGCCTGGAGCCCAGGGCTCCCTCCTGGCTCGGCCCCATGGGATGCCCTCTGGGATCAAGTGACTTCTCTCTCCAAGATGCTCCTGGCTGAGTGTCCTCCTCGGCCTCCCCTACGTAAGCCACCAGACCTGCATCAGGCCTCACACTTGGGGTACAGCATCCCAGCCTCTGTCTAGGACCCACCGGGGAGGGGAATCAGGCAGAGGGGAAGGGGGAGAAGGGACCAACTGGGAGGCTCCATCAGGTTAGTCTTTTCTGTCCCATGGAGCCTGACACCTGCTCCTGCTCTTGGTGGGTATCTGCAGAGGGGAAGGGAGAGGCCTTCCCACTGTTTATTTTTAACGCAGATTTTTTGTAAACAGCAAAGCCTTTTACCTCCATGATCTCATTAGATCCTCACAACATTCCAGGAGTTAAGTGGGGCCAGGAGGGAAGTGGTAGACCCGGGGTCACCCATTCTCAAGTGACGCCCAGGCCTGCGTTCCGCCTGGCGCCCAGTCTGGGACTCTTCCTTCAATTCTCCTCTCTCTCTCTCTCTCTCTCTCTCTCTCTCTCTCTCTCTCTCTCTCTCTCATTCTCTCTCTCTCTCTCTCTCCCTCCCTCTCTCTCCCCCACCCCCCATGCATTTTACACAGCCAGGCTGCTCCCTAATTTAAAATTTTTCCCTGGCCAGGGAGGGCCATTCATTTTGCTACGGCACAAGAAAAGCCCGTGGTGGGCCTTATTTGACATCACAAACTCAACTGGGGACCGGCTGTCTTTGCAAAGGCCTGGCTGTGTGGTTTCACTGTGTTTTATAGCCAGAAAAATAGAAATAGGGAGACAAATGATGAACGTCCCCCCGGCAACCTGGGGACCTGGCTCTCTCTTGCTCAGTTCTGTCTCGGGCAGCCTCTCCCCTCTCTGAACAGGTGCCCCCCCCAGCCCCGCACTGGCATTCCAGGGGCACCGGGAGTGCTGGCATCTGGATGGGGGCATGTCCGACCTCACGGGTCCTGTTCTGGGCATCGTCGTCCAACCCCGACCTCTATGGGCTCTCACTCTGGTAAAGAAACCCGCCAGGAGACCCCCATCATGGCCGTTCCAGTCCATCCAGTGTTGATATTGAGATATATTCCATCAGACACTTCTTCACTGTAAATTTTCAAATGATTGCAAAACAACAGCTGCACTTAAACACTGAAATTTTATTTAAAAACGTCTTTCTGCAAAGAGCGAGCATAACGTCTGTGAGTGATTTAAGAGCCTACAGTGTGGCGAGCATTTTAGTGCTTGGACTCTTTAAATCCTCGTCCCCTTTTACAGCTGAAGAAGCCAAGACCGATGGGGCGAGGCGACCTGCCTAGTTGACACAGCTGAGAAGCCGTCACCACGACAGACCGACATTTGCCAAGGACAGACGTATGCGCCAGGCCTTCTTCTAAGCCCTTTGCCTGTGTATTGCCCCAGCTGACAGGTGAGAACACTGAGGCTCAGAGTGGGTAAGCCACAAACCCAAGACCACACAGCTCGAGTGACAGAACCAGGTCGGAACCCAGGCAGGCGGCCCAACCCACAGCCTGGATGTGAGTCCCCCTCTGGGGTACTCCAAAGTCTGCCCTTTCAGTAAATTCCCGTGCCTGGAAGTCTCTGAGCATCGGTCGGCATCAGGCAAAGCCCAGTTATCAGAGCATCTGGGGGGTGAATGGCGCAGCTGAAGTCACGAGTCTGTGGGACTATATATATGGAGGGGGATCCCCAAGGTCCAGAAAGGTTAAGTAACTTGTCAAAGGTCACACAGCCTGCTGTGGCCTGACGGAGTCTAGGAATCCCAGGCGAGCCTTCCCCTTGGGCTCTCGCACCTTTTGTATCGGGGGGACCCCTCTTGGGCTCAGAGTCCCCCAGGCTTGCTGTCTGGGGCCACACCACCTCTCTCCTCTGGGCCTCGCTGCCCTCCAGGTGCTGACAAGGCTGGGTTGCCCGCCCGTGACCTTGGGAAGGGACGGGAGTGGTTTTAACAATCTAAACACACTCCTTGCTCACGTTGAGACGCCGAGCCCTGAGTGATTTGTATGCTTCGAGCACGTCACCTCCTTTCAGGAGACAGAGAGGCTGCCTGAAAAGTCATTTTTCAGCATTTGACACAAAGTCTCTTTCGCTCTCTCGCGAAGCCAGATAACCATCAGCAGCCGGGCCGATTAGAAAAAAATATATACTTGGAACCGGGAAGCCAGGAAACGAGAGGAAGCCGGCCGGGCCCCGTCAGTCTTCCTTCACTCCCGCGGACAGGGGAGCAAATGGTTTTCCCACTCGACCCTGCACCTCAGAGTGAAGGTGATCCTCCGGAGAGGGCGGGCTGCTGGGAAAATGACATCCACCCCGGGGGCAGGGGCACAGGCCTGGGGGTGGGAGTCATGAAGACGAGTGCTCGAGTTCCAGGTCTGCCCCTTCCCAGGGATGGGACCCTGGGCAGGTGGCTCCCCCCCTGGGAGCCTCGGTGTCTCCATCTATCAAATGGATAAGATAGGGGGCCCCACTCCGTGGGGCTGTTATGAGGCTCAGATGAGATGACGCACAGAGCACGTGCCACGGGGTCTGGGGAACTGTGAGCCGTCAACAAACGTCAGCCCTGCCATGAGCGGTTTCGGCGGTGATGGGCTGGGGGGTGGGGGTGGCACCTTCAGGACCCCGTGCAGGTCCGTGCTGAGCTTTGGCTATGAAGACAGGCCACAGGCTGCTCCACGGACCCCTAGTGTATTGGTCATTGAGCACCGGGCCGTGCCGTGGACACCTGGGTTCTGCGGACATGCTGGCCTCTGTCTGGGGACTTTGGGGTAAGGGCCTGAGGCTGACCACACAGGGGACGCGCAGGTCAGTTCCATCGGTCACTAGGGTAAGGCAGAGACCATTTTTCTGCCTCCCCTGTGTTCACCCCAGCACCCCCCACCCCACCAGCAGGAAGGGCCCCATTCACTCGGCAGGGTCCCAGGCAGCGTCTAAGACGAGGCCCTTCCTTCCTCCCTGCACTGAGGTCCAGTCGAGTCCCGCAGGTCAATGTTGAGTCCGGTCCAACGGACCCTTAGTAATATCCAGATCTCTCCCTTCGGCCGCCACTCCCGCTCCCAGCTGCCGCTGAGTCCATTTAGGCCACTGGCGTCCCTCTCCTGGATCCCAGGACGGACTCCCTCCTGCCTCCCTGCCTCCAGCCTCGCGCCGCCCTGTTACCAGGGACAGCTTTCTGCCACAGTCAGTCCCCGGTTCAACACTCTTAACGCCTCCTCCCACCCCAACGCCTGCCTGAGGAAAGAGACATCCCGGGAGAAGGCCCCCACCTCCTCACCCGAACCTCTCCATCAGCGCTTCTCCTTCCCACCTTCCGTCTGCGCACCCCCGCCAGCCTCGTCAAGCCACCTGCAGCTCCGGAAGGCTCCGAGCCCTCCTTCCCGCTGCAGTGACCTTCCCTCTCCTTTCCCGTCACTGCACAGCCTCACCCGTCATGCTGGACGTCGCCTCCTCCGGGAAGCCTTCTCTGCCTCTCTCCCGCTCCGCAGTTTGGACTGGGGTCCCCCCTGGCCCCCATGATCCTTTGCACTTCCCCCAAGGCCAGTGTGTCTGCATGTCTGTCTCCCCATCATGGTAAACTTTCCAGCACATAATCATGCTTAAAGTCTCTTTGTGGAGTGAAGGAATGAGTTCAGGGTGCACCTACGATGTGCTCTTCCCTGCGACAGGCATGAGTGCCTTGCCTGGGGGAGGTCAAGGCTGACTAAGTGCCAAGGTGCATCTGAGTCAGAGGGTATAAGGTGCAAAGAGGATGGGATTCATCTGGGAGAGACACGAGCACCACTGCGGGGACAGCTCAGAGCAAGGGCCGACACCTCCTAACAGGGCGAGGGAATCTGGGAAGATTTAGAGGGAAGGCAGTCTCTGGTAGGTTCAGAAGGATCCAGAAGGTGGAGGAGGAGGGGAACGGAAAGACCCCTCTGCCTTCTGTGCCTGTCCCGATCCTCATTCCAACTCCACTCCAGCCGACCTCCCACCGCGGCTCCCTCCAGCGCTCTCGCCTGTTTGTGGGTCCCCGAGAACCCCAAGCCGCCTTGCTCCATTCTGCTGGCTGACACGTCAGTCTCTCCACAGGAGGCAGCCTGGTGAGCTAGCACCAGCGTGAAACTTCGTCGGAGACGTTCGGGTCCCAGTCCAGCTCTGCCACTTTGCAGCTGCGTGACCTTGAGTAGGTCGTTTGACCTGGAGGTTCTGTGAAGTTGGGGCGACCTTGTCCCCCACTTCAAAAGAGTGGGTGGGTGCACTAGGTCGAGACGAGCCCTCCAACATTCACGTCCCCGAGGAACCTGAGAACGTGACCTTATCTGGAAGTGAGTTCCTCGCAGGTGTGATTCGTTATGACGAGGCGATACTGGTTCGGGGTGCGCCCCTACCCCCATGTGACTGGTGTCTTTATAAGAAGGGGAGAGGCAAAGACAGACACCCAGGGGGAACACCACGTGGCAGCGTCAGAGACAGCGATGGGAGCGGGGCGTCCACAAGCCAAGGGACACGAGGATGGCCGACAACTCCCGAAGCTGTACGAGGCCAGGAGGGCTTCTTTCTTGGAGCCTTGGGGGAGAGAGGCTGGCCCTGCCGACACCCTGATTTCAGACTTCTCGCCTTCCCAGCTGGAGAGAATACATTCCTGTTGTTTTTAGCCACCCGGGTTGTCGTGATTTGTCAGCGCGGCCCTCCCGAACTAACACAGGGGGTGCGAGAGCCAGGAGATGGGTTCTGGGTCGAGTGGGGAGCACGGAGCCTGCACACAGTCCATGCTCCAAGCACGCTAGCCCTCTCCGCCTTTTCCTAGTTCAATACACACGTGTCTGCTCCCCTCCTTCCCCCGGAGGCAGAGACCTCAGCTTCCCCCGCCCACCTGTGCGCTAAGCATCTTTCACGCCCAGCTTCATCCTCCCATCGTCCTAAATTCACTCCCATCGTCCTAAATTCACTCACGGTCTGGGAAAACAAGCCACGCGACCGTTTCCTCATGAAAACAGTCTCCGGGTCAATCTCAGAGGCTGCCTTGTCTCTTCCTTGTCGGGTTCCCGACTGTCCTTTCAACCACAGCATGTCCCTGCACCCCACACTCACACACACACACAGAGGAGAGTCTGTCTCCCTTCTGCTTGTCCCATCACAGGCGAACTCATATTTGTCTGTTACACACAGACATCCCACCACACAGTGTCCCACCCCTGTCCAAGCCCCTCGGGGCTCCCATCTCCCTTGGAACAGGTTCCAGACTCTGGACCTGCCCTCCCCACAAGGCCTGGCCCTTGGCCACACAGCCACATACCCCCTGCTGTCCCTTAGACATGCCCATTCCCCCCACTTTCTCTGCCCGTAATTCCTTGGACCCATATGTCTTTGGGTTTGTCCCCATTTCATTCTGCTTTCATGTCAAGTGTCACCTCCTCACACTGCCCTCCCTAATCCCCCCCGGACCCATATCTCTGCCCCTCCAATGCTGGGCCCTCGTCTTGGGAAGTTCCTCCCTGTCTGGGGTGTGCCACCTGACCCGCTCCCCTGAGAAGGCTCTGTGGGGACGGATATGGTCTGTCCCGTTCACCCCAGACCCCAGAGCCAGGACAGTGCTTCCCACTCAGTAGCAGCTCAAAAAAAATGTTGAATAAATGCATGAACTAGGGTCAACTGCACTTTGTTGTCCAAAAAAATATGTTCACATTTATTTTCTTAATTCTCACACATGCTTCACGAGGGAGATCACCCCAAATTTTCTGCAGAAGAAAACAAGAACTGAACTCATACCAGACCTTGGTATGGAGGTAAGCAACCGCAGTCCACGCAGACAACAGCAAGGGGAGCGATTAGACCCTGGGGCTTCTGATTCTACACGCACGCGTGCGCGCACACACATGTGCACACACGTGCACACACACACAGATTCAAATCCTTAATAGAGGGAGGACCTCAGCCTGGATGCTGAACCCCACTGGTGCTCAGTGTGCTCCTCTGATAACCGGACATGGCCTCTGACCTCTCCACAGCCGCAGGGCGGCACCAGGACAGTGAGCACAAGTGCTGCTGGCGGCGATGATGATGAAGCATCAGGCACGGTTCTAGGCACTTTACAGGTTCACAAACTCCCTGACTGCTCCCACGAACTCTACGAGGCAGCTCTTGCTCCCACCTTGTGGATGAGAAAACCGAGGCACAGAGAGAGGTTCACTGACATGTCCTGGCAGCACCGGGATGCAGCTGCCTGTGGCCTGGCCCAGAGCTGTCCCGGTCCTGGGAGCCCAGGCCTGCTGCAGCCTTGCAGGAGCCCCAGGGATATTTCCCAGAGGTAGGGACCGGGCCCCTGGAGACAGGGAAGGATGCTCTGCTGGTAACGGACAGAGCCACGGGGCAAACGCAGGCTCGCTGGGCTCCTAACCGAGTGCTTAGAATACCCAGCTCTTCTGTCTGATGCCTGGTGGGAGAGAGACAGATGCACATGATGGAGAAGGGGAAGCCCACAGCAGTACCCCCGGGATGCGGGGGAGGAAAGGAAGCTGTTGGCTCCACTCTCAGTAGCAGCAGGTGTCACATGCTCGGGGTCAGCCAGGGCCAGCACCTTCAACAGAGGCCTCTGTCCTCCCCCCACCCATCCCCGGCTCCACCTCCATGACCTGCTGAGGGAGCTGGAACCACCTACTGCCCTAAGAACAGATGCCCAGGTTGCAAACAGATCTGAGAACCAGAATGCAGGAGGCGGGGACCGGATGGAGCCCCAAACAGATGCCAAGTCCAAAAGAGAATCGCAGAGAAACAGTGACAAACGGGGAATTCGGCACAAAAGCATCCGAGTGACAGGAGAAAAACAGAGCCAGATGGGCCGGGCCTCCCTGACCAGCCAGGCTGCCACCGGCCAGCATCCTGAGGTCCCGCCCAAGCGCCCCTGCCCAGCCGGCCTCTGCGGACGGACGTCATGCCTCTCGGCTGGAATGCCCTCTCTCTGTGCCCCTCCCTGCCCCACTCCCCACATAAACCGGGCACAATCTGCTCTCACTCACGAATCTTCCTCTGGGAGTGTAATCCACGTGCAGGCGTACCCTTTGATCCTGTCCTTCCTATGGGCACAGGGCTTCACAGTTTATAAGGCAGCTCTTTCACATCCAGTACTAGCCGCATTGGACACACGAGGCTCAGAGGGGCAAGAGCTGGCCTTAGAAACCGCGAGGGGCAGCACGACAAGTCTGAGGTTAAGTCAGCCCAGCGCTCTGGGCAGCCAAGAGAAGGGTCTGGCACACAGTAGGTGCTTAACAAGGAATGGGTGAATAAAGGGAGTCACTGAGGTCGATGCCACCATTTTCTTTTAACCCTAGAATTTTCTCCTTCGGGGTCCCTAAAGCTTCTCAGGGCCACCCCGAGTCTGAAATCCCTCTGCAGAGAAGAAGAAAAGGGGACACGCCATTTGCTTTGTCCACTCGAATGTCCCCTTAACCCCCAGTAGGCAGCCCCGATGCCCTGAGCTTCCTGAGCAGACTTGGCTGTTACCTGCCTGGGATAACCCTGCTCTCCACTCAGTCCCAGGCCAAGATCCCCCACTGATAAGGCCCAGCTGAGAGCACCCTCGCCCTGGGGAGATGATGTGATAGTGGCCGTGTTTTACAAGCTCACAAATCCCCGATAAGAGCTGGCCGGTCAGCTGGCTCCGGCAAGATAAGGAGATGCCCACGTCGCCCGCCCTCGGCCCTGGCTGAGCACCCATGCCGGGGGGAGACGGACGAGCCCAAAACGAGCCTCTGATGACGGCCTGTTCTGGCTCCCATGGGGCCTCGGTGCCCCAACAGACGGACTCTGCAAAGACCCACAGGACAGGCTTTCGGGCCCCGCTTTGCTAATGAAAGGAGGCAAAACGAATCGTCTCCTCATCCGGGGATCCCCCATCAGAGATTTTGGCGAACATTTGCTGAACACTCACTGTGTGCCAAGATGAGCAGTTAGTTCTCTCTCCCTCTGTCTCACACAGACGCACACATCACCACCACCACCACATGCTTAACCCCAACAAACCGCTCATATCCCTGTTTTATAGGTAAAAACTAAGGTGCAGGAAGGCGAGCAAGTGCCTTCCGTAGGTGGGTCTCTAGGGAACAGACTCTGAGACCAAGGATTCTGTGCGGGAGGATTTTTAGGGGCGTCTTCCCATGGAGGAGTATGGGGGGGCGTCCAGGCAGAGGGGAGTTGGGCTCTGGTGCCTCAGACAGTCCCACTGGGGGCCCTGGAGCTCAAATGCCCTTTCAGAGTTGCCCTGAATTGAGGCAAGAGGACAGGGCCCCTGTTCCCATCAAGCAGCCGTTGGAAAGATGTTTGCCTCAAAAGTAGGCGACCTTGGCTTTCTGGCCGGCTCTGCCACAGCTTCGGGTTAAACGCAAGGACATGTCCAGCTGGACCCTGTGTCGCTTGGGCTCTGACCCTGGGGTTCTCTGTTCTGATCTCACTTAGGGGGACCTAGGGCAGCACCTGACACCGCTGACCCTTGCAAAGATCCCCACCCCTCACCCCTGCAGCAGCAGAGAGCCTGTGGGGGCCACACGTCCCCAGCACCACAGCTCGGCCAAGAAAGAGGCAGCAGTTAGGGGTAAAGCCTCAAGGGGCAGATGACGCAGGTTCAAATCCCCACTCTGACACCTTCCGGCTGCGTGTCTTTGAGCAAGGGACCTCACCTCTCTGCGCCTCCGTTCTTACCTGTAACTGAGAACCGTCACGACGTCAACTTCCTCTTAGGAATGGGAGCTGGCGCTCATGAGGCATTCAGCACCGGGCCCCTGCCTATCAGCTGTCACCACCATGACTGTCACCGAGCTGAGGGTGGTGCCGGCACGGCGGGGTGAGTCTCCCTGCCCAAGTCCGTCCAGTCCCCTCCCTTCACCCCGACCACGTCCAAGGAAGCCCAAGTTCCGAAATGTCACCCTCGTTAATTCATTTCCTCTTCCTCTCCATATATTTATATTCTATTTCGTGAGGACGTGGTAAAAATCCCGACGCCCAGGTAGCGACTCAGCCTTCTCCGCGGTGATCTAATCAAAAGCCATATTTTACCGGCATGTTCTAACCCAAAGGCCATATTTCATGGGGGAGATCTAATCAGCAAACTGTATTTCCAAGGTGGGGATCTAAATTCATGGTGATATTTCATGGCTTGAGATCTAATCACAGGACAATATTTTACAGTGGGGATCGAATCCCAGGGGTATATTTCACGCTTGGGCGATCAGAGAAGTTCAATGTGACTTTTTTTCCTCTTCTTTTCATCTAATGTATATTTATGTTTCAGGAAAAGTGAAATTATCCTAGCAGGCCAGAATTTTGCCAGCAGTTCAGCCACTTCTAATAAAAACTAGAGTTTTTGATAAATGCTGATTCTTCCAGCCCTCTCTACTGTCCCAAAAGCTTCTTGGAACGAAAGTGGCTTTGTAGGGTTGCCCTCAACTCTAGGCTGGATTCTAGATTCAACGTCCAAATGGGACTCATTCATTCATTCATTCATTCACTTATTCAACAAGTGCTTTGAGCGCCTGCTTAGTGCCAGGAACGAGGTATATACCACCTGCTGTGGACTGAACGTTTGTGTCCCCCCACGTGGACTTCGTATTGTAGAAGCCCCACCCCCAACGTGATAGTATTGGGAGGTGGGGCTATCGGGAGGTGATTAGATGTAGATGAGGTCAGGAGGGTGGAGCCTGCCTCAGTGATGGGATCAATGTCCTCATGAGAAGGGAAAAACCAGAGTTCTCCCTCCCTGCCAGCCAGAAGGTGGCCGGATGCAAGCCAGGAAGAGGCTCTCGCCACGAGCCAGATCGGCTGGCGCCTGGGTCTTGAACTTCGAGCTTCCAGAACGGTGAGAAATAAAAGCCTACGGGACACCAGCCTTGCCATTCAGATATTGCCCTACCAGAGGTAGATATGGAACCAAGAGTCGCAGAGGGACGATTCAATTCGGATCAGTGCGGTGAAGAAAGGGAGGGGGGGCTGTGAAGGTGTAGACCCCAGGCCCAGCCAGGGAGACCTTCCTCGGTAAGTGCCGTGGAAAGGGACCTGAAGGAGCCACCAGGATAACGTTAGGTGGGGTTAGGGTGACAGTGAGAGGAGGAGAGAGAATTCTAGGTGCTGGGGAAGGCATGTGCAAGGCCTCTACGGTTAGATGGAACCCGTTCAGTCAGAGGATGGAGAGAAGAGCAGAGCGAGCTGGACGGGTGGCCGGACGCAGGCTGCTGCAGTGACCATCCTGGCCCCTCTGCGCCGTGGACCTGGGGCCAGAGTTACTCAACTAGACTGGGCTTCGGTTTCCTCATCTGGAAAATGGGATCATAACAGTACCGACTTCAGAAGACTTTGAACCTTTATCTCTGAACAAAGGGAAGCGGCCCAAGCGTTTGAGAAGGACCAGGGTAGCATTTTTTAAAGACCCTGCTAGTCGCTGTTAGGAGAATGGACTCTAGGAGAGTAAGAAAGGAAACAAGGGGTCCAGCTAGGATGCTGCTGAAGGCGTTCAGGGGAGAGATGCTGGACTCTGTGGTCCAGGACGGGGACAGGAGGGGGCAGCTCCGAGTGGCATTCCGGAGGGGTCTTTATAGACCTGGATGAGTGATGGGCCACGGAGCGTGAGGGAGCGAGGAGTATGGAGAGCCATCTCCAGGTACTTGGCTTTGAGACAGATGGTATCCATCTCATTCCTCAGTAGTTCTAGGGGAGGGCGGGAAGGAGCGGGAAACGGAGAGGGAGAGATTTTCTACAATCTATTTCCCAATCATCTAGCAACTCACCGTTGGGGGAAGATTTACAAGTCCCCCTCCCTTCGTGCCCACTCCCCTAATAGCTCTGCCTTCCCCAAGCCAATTTTGAGTGAATCAGTCTCCCAGGTAGAGAACGGAAAGCTACGAGATGTTCCAGCGCAATAAGTGTTTGGGGACGGGGGGAATAAAGGCTTCTGGGGAGCTTAGACATTCTCATTTAAATATCACAGCTCATCACTCACCTCATTGCCAGTACATTTATGCAGCCGTCTCTCAAATCATCTTTCAAAATGCACGACGCTTTGCCATTTGCAAAACACTTTTACCCACTTTATTCCACCTGCTTCTCGCAACAGCCCCTGGGGGACAGGTAGCAGCATGCCTGTTTCATAGATGGAGAAACTGAGGCTCAGAGACAGGCGATGACGCGTCCGGCCCCAGAGACACAGTGAAGTGGCGGCAACTGTGCAGTAGCAAACGCATACGGAGCCCTCGTCCTGGGCCTGGTGCTCTCAGAGGTACATTTAGGCATTTTGACTTATTCACCCTTACAACAACTCTTTGAGATGGGAATTGCTATCATCCCCATTTTTCTGAGGGGGAAACTGAGGCACAGAGACACAAACTGCTTGCCCAAAGGCCACATGGCTAGCAGGTGGTAGAGCTCGGATCCTGACCAAGGAAGTCGCTCCAAAATCTGTCCTGAGCCACCAGGTGACAGGGCCTCACACTCAGGAGGGAGGGATGCCACTCGGATCTGCCCAGCGTCCGCGTAACAACACTTCAGCTGTCTGCGGCCTGCACGGCCCGCGAATTAAATGCCTGAGAAGTGCCGCGAGGAATCACAGATCTGCGCGGACCCCGCTGCCCGGAGGAACTCAGGCCGGAGCATGCTCTGTTTCGTGTTTCTCCTCAATTTTTGACTTTTGTATTTGGAAACCATTTCGAAGCTCGGTCAGGGGAATTTTTCCTAGAAGGTTGTAGAAATAAGCGGCCGGCTCCCAAACACGCATCCTAGAGACAGGCAGAAGGGTGGACTGGGCGTGTGCCTGATATTCTGCTGATCCCGGATCGTGGGTGCAGCACCCCGATAGATGGGCCTGTCGGTCCCACACACTGTCCAGTCTGTGGGGACACCTTGCTTCTCTCCCGTATGAGTGAACCAGAGGCGGGGACCGCCCAGGTTTGGAGCTACACAAAGAGGTGGGATCTAAGGTCTTAGAATTAATATAGAGAGTTGTGTATGGGACAGGACACATACCCTTTACACGGGATAAATGGTGGTCAACTGCCGTAGTGGGGGCTGGGGGAGGGAGCATGCTTGTGTCCAACCGCCCAGCCCCGCTGCAGAAGACACCCAGATACAGACAGGCCTGTGGGCAGGACACCAAAGCAAGCTCGAGCTGGCTTCTGGGAGAGGGTAAGGGTCCTGAAGCCCGAATCCTCTCATCTCCGGGCCAGCCTGGTGTGCCCTCCCTGCAGGACAAGAGACCCGTCAGCATTTCCGCCTGTCACTAGACGGCAGCCTGCCTACGGCGGGAGCTCACAGATGTGTCTCGTTGAATCTCATTTGAGGAAGATGATTAAAGGTTCAGAGGGATTAATTTATGAGGAAAGATTAAAGGAACGAAATCTGTGTAGCTTGGCTTAACCGTGACCAAGATGGGGGACTTCGGGGACATTTCCAAATATTTGAAGAGAGCGGAGACTCTGGGGAGAGGAAGAGGGCAGGGTGTGATGGCCCAGAAAAACGAGGGGAAAGGAGACCAGGAATGAAGACAAAGATGAACTTAGACTACCGCACGCGTGGTCACCTCTGGCGTGGCGACCGAGGTGTGCGAAGCCCCCGGCGAGGAAGCTTGGCGGACATTAGGTGATGTCACGGGTCATGCCTGATGGTATCTGCTTCTCAGATGGGGAAACTGAGGCCCAGAGGGGCAAAGCGACTGGCCCGAACTCACGCGGCCGAATGTGAACCCACGTTGGCCTGACTCTCAGCCATGACCCTGAGCAGCCTTGTGATCACCTGGACTACGGTTCGGCAAACACCCGTCCGCTCTCCCCGTCCCGGTGGGCAGAGCACACCCCCTCCCCCCCCCGTCCATCAAGCTCGGGCATGGCCGTGGGACTCGTTCTGGCCAGGGGGATGTTAGATGCCAGCAGAAGCTGGAAGCAGTGAGCTTGCACGGTGGGACCCGGCCTCTGCACGTCGGCCTCCTCCAGGAGAAGAACTCTCCTCGGAAGCTGCTGCTCCCTCAGCGAGGACCCCGCATGAATGAACACCCTCGGCGCAGAGCCCAGCTCAACCCATAACACGGAGCCAACAAGCTGCACCCACAGTCTAAACAGAGTGCCCGGCGGAGCCCAGTTCTCACCCTGGTGACACGTCCTCACTCACGCGACCCCCACTCAGCCACAGGTCCGGGGCAAGAGCACCGACGATGACGCGTTAAGTCACCGAGACCGGAGCAGGTTATGGAACAGTCATCGCTGACACTCCTCTCCGGACACCTGAACGCTGCTCACGGCCTCCCCGAGCTCCTCTCTAACCTCACGCCCATTGGTCCCAGGTGCACAAGATTTCATTGTTTCTAGAATATTCTTTGACCGCCACGCATCGTGTTCACTTGCATGCATTTCTGCTGGCTCTGCTGAGTATAATTTACAAAAAAAAAAAAAGAGAGAGAGAGAAAATTCACCAATTCACAGCTATGGCCTGTTCTCATGGAGTTTACAGCTTCCAGGGGAAGGGAGAGCCCCAAATCTCAGAGGCCGTGGTGCCTGGGTGAATGGGATGAAGCCATCAAATGAAGCCCCTTTGTTTTATTATTAATGGGGAAGCTGAGTCTCGGAGGTGGGGTGCACAGTAGGGTGCCTTGGCTCCTAGCTCAGGGCTCTGTCCACTGCTCCAACAGCGTCCCCCAGACCACCAGGCCAGGAAACCACATCAGCCGGCCAGCAGGTTCTGACCCAGTGCAAGGCAAGATTACACCTCAGCCCGGCTGCCTCTCAGGGGCTCCCGGGGCTGCTGTTCGGACACGGCACAGGGTCCAGGTGTCTCTAAAAAGAAAAAGGGTAAAGCCAGGGGCCAGGGAGGGCAGGGAGGCTTCCCGTAATCACGGGCTCCCAGTTTGCAGTGGGTGAGAAAGGGTGAGGTCGCGTCTGCTCAGGAGGACAGTGACGGCGGTTATGCGCCTGGGACTTGTGTGATTCGTCAGGGGGACAAGAGATGGGGCCTGGGGGCCTGGGGGCCTGAGGGCCTGGGGGCCTGGAGCATGTGTCAGGTAGAGGGACGCAGTCGTGGAATCCACGGGCAATGTCACCAGCTCCACTAAGCACGCTGGCCCGGTTTCCACCTCGTTGTACTGACAAGCCCCTCCCGGGCAGTGACCAGGGGGACGATGGAATTCAGGACTGTGTCTCATGTTTCATTCATTCACTCATTCATTCATTCATTCATTCATTCATTCAACAGTGACGACCAAGACAGACACAGAGTCTTTTTCTTCTCATGAGACTCATAAGTTACTTAATTACAGCCTGGCAGCGGCTCCCTCAGAAGACTGGGGTTCCGTGATGGCATGCGACTGGCAGACCAGACCATGCACGGGTTCAGGAAACGTAGGAGCAAGTGACCCTTGAGAGATACTTTCTGGAAAACTGCAGTGAGCCATTTCACTTTCCGGTGGTAAAGCAACGAGGCCTGCCAGATGCTCAGGGCCTCGTCCCCACAAGCACAGTGTCCGGGGTCAACTTAAAGGATAGTGAATGGGCAGGGGAGTGGTGCTGGGAGAGGACAGACATCCACAGATCTGCAGCTCAGTCTAGTTCTAGAACTTTCTAGCCGGGAAACTCTGAATCCACTTTCCTCATTTACAGCTGAGCTTACTAGTCACACAATGAATGCAGGCCTCCCTAGCCACCAAGCCCTGTGCACACTTGGAGGACAAATTTCAGAGTTGACATCCGTCCTATGGGGGCGAAGGGGGTACCTTTCCGTGCGTGGTACGGCCTCTCTGTCAGGAGCAGGAAGGGGCTTACGATTGAGGACAAGTCTCCGAGAGATACGTGCACCATCGCATCTAACCCTCGCCAGCGTTTCATCCTACCACAGTCTAAACGTCGATATCATCATCATCACAGACAGGGATTGGGTTGCTCAAGCCAGAAAAACCCCGGGCCAAAGCAGCGTTGGGTCAGTGCGTGTGGCCCTCTGATTCAACGCACCCTGTCACATCGATGTCACAGGCGTAATTAGACGGGAAGCTGAGCGGGGCTGTGGCTCACGTCTTCTTGGTGCTGCCGGGGCAGGGCAGTCACTGTCATGTGAAGGATAGGCCTTCGGGAATGCCAGGCAGGTGCTAAACGGTGCCAGAGCACATCTGTTCAGTGACTGAGGGCCCCCCGGCTCCTGCAGGTGTCAGGTAGAGACCAGGAGGAGGGGACAGAAGTGAGGAGAGTCCTTTCCTTCCCTGGGGAGAAGCCAGCAGAGAGGAGCCCCTGGTGAGTGCGGGAATCACAGAGGGGGACACGGAGGCCCAGGGGGCAGGAGACCAGCCCAGTTTTCACGGGGCTGGCACTTCAACCAGGGCCTGGATCCCTGGTCACCTCTGCATCGCTGATTACCGAAGAGAGCCTAGAAGGCTCTGGAGCAGGCGGGAACTGAAACGCTGAGCCTAGAATACGGGGAATCCGGGTAGGCCATGGGCCACACCCTTCCTTATCTCCGCCTTCATAGCCCCTTCTGGCTCCACGCCTCGGACCTTCCCACACTTTGTTTTATCACGGGAAACTGGTGATGAACTAACCATGTCACTTTGGGGCAAGTATGTTCATCCTCTCGGACCTCGGCATCCCCGATAGCGGAGTGGTACCATCCCGTCGTAGGGAATGGCAAGGACTCAACAACCCTGTGTGCCAGGTACCATGACTGCTCTTCCACGTACGAGCTAGCGATGTCCCACTCATTCATTCATTCATTCATTCAGCACATATTTACTGAGCGCACGCTGTATGCCAGGCACGTTCTAGATGCCAACGACACAGGGACGAATGAGACATGGTCCCTACCCTCGTGGAGTTATAGTCCAGGGGCCCACAACCAAATGAATACCTACACCATCTTACAAACGGTGTATATCCTATCATATGTAAGCATCTGTCACATAATGTGATATCGAGAAGCGATAAATGCTACGGAAGAAATTCAGCAGGGTAAGGGGACGGAGAATGAAAGGAACGGGAGGGGCCGTTTAGATAGAAAGGCAGGAAGGACCCCGCTGAGGAGGTGACATTAGAGACCCCCAAGGAGGTGACGGAGGGAGTGAGGCATGCGGATTCCGGGGGCATAGGGTGGCTTCCAGACAAAGGGACAGTCACGCCAAGGGTCCAAGCCACCCGGCAGCTCTTAAAGGCCCAGGATTTCGGGGCCCCTTCTACAAAGTAAGTTACTCATAATAATTATTATTACTTTTGCTATTAATAGCATTTTGTTATCATTCCTTAATATAAAATGTGACCCGGGCTGCAAAGATGGAATCTGAGCTTCCAGATCCTTAGCACCCTTAGGTGGTCCTGTCCACCGGGGACCCGCACCCCCAGGGAATGCCCTCCTCACCAGCAGCCCCCACCCCAGCCAGGGGGCACCCACTCATCCATCAGGCCGGCCCGCACTGTGCCCGGGGCCCACGAAAATGCTCTAATTTTGATTTCATTTACAATCGGGGTGGGTGGGGAGGGAGAATATCACAATAATGGCTACGTCACCATGAATCCAGCCTGGATCGTATTTGCTTTTCTATCAGTGTGGTCACACAATACACACGGTGCTATTTTTACATAGAGGAAGGGGCCAACTGAGAGCAGCGTTAGCCACGTGGGGCTCCTCTCTGAGGGGAGGGGGCCATGGCTTGCAGCCTGCCCCCGACCCCTCCAGGAAAGGCTGCAGCTCAAAGGAGCTACCTGTGGAGCTGCCGTGGCCCACTTGTCTGGTCGCCTGACGGATGGAGCCCCCACCCAGCTTGGACAGGCCGGTGACCGATGGCCTGCTTCCCGCTCCCACGTCTCACTTCTGCAAACCACCGAACCGCGTGCAGTGGCCTCTCTGGGAGACGCCTCCATTTCTTGGTGAGCCCCCCCCCTTTCCACCCCTTAAATCTCGGGAAGCGGTGATTTAATATTAATATTTATTCATGTACTCAATTCTTTTCCTGTTAAATAATTTCTCAGCTGTCGGAGGCTTCTGAAGTCTAATTTAAAACAGGTGTCATGGTTATCTAACTTATGCCCTCAGCCTCTCAGAGAGAAAGGGTGGGGGTCCCTCGACCCTGTGCCCACCACCTGCACTGCTCTGCCTGCGACGAGGCGTCTGGGTAGGGCGGAAAGACGCCCTCCGTGAGCGAGTGGGAGGTAGGAGGCACCCGCCTCGCTGGCTAGCTGGAGAAGCTGACACCAGGGTTACCTCTAAAAGGGAGGAGGGTCTGGCAGAGAGGGGGATTAGGGAGAAGCGAGAGAAAAGGACTCTGGAGGCTGAGGTGAACGAACCACGTACATGGAATAATAATAAGAGAATAACAGCTTCCACTTGTGCAGAACCTAACCTGCGCCTGCCTGGCATTGTGGCACGTACATCCCACATGTAGTGGCTCACGGGATGCTCACACAAACCCGGTGAGCAAGGTAGCATCCCATTGCGCAGGTAAAGAAACCGAGGCCACGTGCAGTTAGATACCTCGCCTGGTAGGTATCACACGGTGGTAAGGGGAGGATCAGGGGTGCGCACCCAGGAGGGCGCGTGTGTGACCGAAACCCGAGTCTCCCTCTTGGTGGCCAAGACCCCTCGCCCAGGTTTGACTTCCTCATGCGCACGACGCAGGAAACACGGCTTCCTCTTAAGCAAAGGATTCCTGCGAGGATGAGACGACCTGGGCAAGAAGAGCTGGCGGCTGTGAGCATCCTGGCGCTGGCCTACTGAAGGGCACCGGGAAACGGATGGAAGTTGACACATAGTAGGTGTTCAGGAGACACCCGCCCCTCCACTCTCTTTCCAGCCTGCGTGTTCTCTTTCTCCCCACACCGCCCCCCTCTCCCTTCCTCCTCTCCCTACTTCCTTTCTTCCCTTTCCCAGCAACCTCACACTTCAAGGTTACGTCTGTCACAGCTGACTGAGATCTTAGCGATCGCTCCGGCCCTGGCCGCTCGCAAAACAAAGGAGACTTGTCCCGTTGTGGCCACCCTCACGTGCCACCGACCTGCAAGTCCTAGCTCGCTGAGGCTCTCCGAGGCTTCTCAACAGCAACCTCTGCCCCTTTCGATAAAATCACTGACCTCACGGCCCCTCCATCCCCCCCACACCCCCAGGAGGTTCCAATTCAGATTCCCATCGTCTGCCTCCCCCACCAAGCAGCTTGGTTTGTTGTGGGATATTCGTTAAAGACGACAGGCGTGTTGATATTGTTTTTAAAAGGACGTGGGCCACCTCCCCAAATCCTGTCTCTAAGACACAGCCCCCCCCCCAGCACAGGGTCATTGCTCTAAAGGGAGGGAATTCTCAGCTTGCGTGACGACGAGAGGGGAGTGGGGCGTTCGATCTCTGCGCGGGCCCGACGCAAAGCCACGCGGATGCAGCGAGTGCAGCCACGTCCGTGTGTGCGTGGACAGAGGAGATGAGGACGGGCGAGGCAGTAGTCAGCTGGGGGCGGGGGAAAAATCGTCTGAGAAAGCGTGTACGTGATGGTGACCCGTGTTTATGTTTTATGCATGCGTGGGGTGAGGACAGATCGTGCACGTGCACTACAATGTGTACACGCGCGCACACACACGCACATAAGTGCACACTCACACGCACCCACGCACAGTTCTCACCAGCCACGCGTAAGTACATGCTCCGAGCTCTGTTGCACTTTGTGGGCAGAGGCAAAACCTGGAGCCCTGGACCTCCTGCCCTGTGGCCCGAGCCTGTCACAAAGGGCCCGCTGACAAAATTACTGCTGGCTCTTGATCCTCCAGGCCACCAGAGACTCCGCAACCCTCGGTTTATGGAAAGGTCAGTCCCCAAGGCAGCTGCTTGGACCGAGCAATACGTCTTCCCAGGGAAGCAATGAACAAAGTGATGGTGAAAAGCACACCGAGGTGGAGAGCGGCAGACTCCAGCGCGGAATGAACCGTCTGTTATAAGGGCGGGATGCAAGTATCTGCCGACCTCAGATGGGTTGAAAAATTAGAGGACGCGGTGCATGGTGAGTGGCCAAGCCCGTAAGCGCTCCAGCAACCGTGGGTGCGGCTGTCGGTGTCATTGCTAATCTCGTAGCTACGCTGCTGTCACCACCGATGACGGTTAGAGTCCCAGAGGGGCCCCCAAACCTCCTCAGTGCTGGGGGAGCTGACAAAGTTTTCTTTGGATACGTGGCTACCAAAGATTGGAAACACTCTTTCCTTGGGAATTTCCTTGCACATGATCCGAATTCCCTGTTGGGACCCGGGAACTCCTCCCTCCTCACCCACAAAGAGTTGGCGAGCCCTCCAGGCTGGCATGGGAAGGGGTGGGCGAGGGAGATACTCCTCAGCACCAGGACACATAGACTCTCCACGTCAATGGAAAAAAGGATTTCTATTTCTATAAAATAAAGGAAATTTACCCTTGCAGAGCCTCCACCGTGTGCCACAAGACACCCTCCTTCCATCGCATCCTTCAGTACTGACAACAGGCCAGGAAGCGGGCATCATTGCCCCATTTTTCCGACGGGGCCTCCAAGGCTCAGAGAAGTAGAGTCAGTTCCTCTCAAGGTCACAGCCCATGGCCTGAGGAGCAGGAAGCCTTGTTCCCAGGTTCGCTGCTGTGCGTCTGTAGCTAAGGCTTTTGACACCTCTGAGCCTCATTCTGTAGGTTCACACGTCCAGGCCAGTCACCAGTCCCTCCCCCTTCACTGGGCAGGGGACACAGAGCCAGGGGGATGAGCCCCCACCCACGGGGTGCTCGGGGATCAGCGGAGAGCTAGCATCCTACAAATGCACCTGTCTATCAGACATGATCTAGCACCAGGAGCAGGGAATGGGATTTACCAGGGCCCTCGCACCTCTCCACAGAGAGGGCCGGGAGAATTAATATTAGCACAATCATTTTAATCAGGGCGTGATTAACAGGCGCATGCATAATTCACCCGGCTCTCCCCTCCGCCTTGCTCTTTGCTTGCAGAGGTGGACGGAACATGGCACTGGCTCATTAGCTCTCCCTCCCCTCGCCCGCCCTCTTTTGTGCGTAGGGAGGCGACCTCTGATGAGTGGGCCCTCTTGGGAAGGAGAATCTGGAGCATCCTCTGTTCTGGGGACCCCATGTAAGGGGCCAAACAGAGGGAGCCCTCCCCCCAGGTTCTCTCCGGAGCACTTTCAATCAAGGGGGAAGGATGGGGAGGAAAGATTCCAGGCTGACCCTCCTACTGCTGACCTTGGACGGCTTGAACCCACCCTCCTCTCCCAATGTGCCCCTAGGGGCTGCCTTGTTCCTGCTTGGTCAACTTCCCCTGGATCCTTGAAGACTTTCTCTTTTTCTTCCCAACCATTCACAGTGGCTAACTCTACACACTTACTCCCCGCTGGGTGAAATGGGGGACTCTTATTTGTCTTAAAACCACCCCCACAACACGAGATTTTACCAAACCTCAGGTCAGAAGGCCTGTCTACATCAAGCAATGCAATCTCTCCAGACGGGAATGGGGAAACAGAGCCCAGAAAGGGTGAGTGGCTCCCCCGAGGCCACACAGCCTCGTGGCACACACGTGGCAGAGCTAGGACAGAATTCCGACTTTGAACTCCCAGGACAGAGCACGTCACTCGAATCCTAGATGAGGGTCACACTCTTATTGGAGTGTGCATGTGTGTGGGTGTGTGTATTAGGGGCGGAGCGAGTGCAAGGTTGAAACCCGGCTTGGCTACTGTGTGACATTCGACAAGTTACTCATTGCTCTGGGCCGCGGTCATAGCATCAGCAAA
Source organism: Cynopterus sphinx (assembly GCA_030015415.1). Lineage (NCBI taxonomy): Eukaryota > Metazoa > Chordata > Mammalia > Chiroptera > Pteropodidae > Cynopterus > Cynopterus sphinx. The sequence continues at coordinate 120,389,089 of CM057387.1, forward strand.
ATGACAGTGATGGGCTGGGTTCCACCCCAGGGGACTGTGGTTATAAGAATAATGGAGATAGCATCTAACGCAGAGCCTTACAGACCATAAGTGCTTAGTAAATGGTACCATTTGGCTCAAGACGGGCCCACAAAAGCTGACCCGAGACACAGATTTGAGTGCAAGTAGTTTATTTGGGGGGGAATATTCCAGGAAACACAGTCAGGGGCCTGGAGAAGCCATTGGAGTGTGTTAGCTTAACCACCAGGGGTGACGGGGGAGGAGGGGGCAGGGATCAGTTCCCTGGGGACACTGGGAGCTAGCCTCAAACATAAGCCTCTAAGTCATCCCACCCGAGGGGAAAACACCATGGGGTGTTGGGTGGGCAAAATGGGCTCTGCCAGGCACAGGGGCCCCCTAGGCAAAGAAGCGCTGGAGCTAGCAGCTGGGAGGCGGGCGGCATGCTCTGAAATGGGGAGGGGGAGGGGATATGAGTGGGTTCCGACAGCATCTGCCACACTATGAAACAGCTTTGCATAACCAGGGGTGTGGGGAGGGACTTCTGGGTCTTCTTATCAGGACTCCTTGTGCCTTCAGACCCACACGTTTCCCTCACTTCAAAAGCTTCCACTTCGTCAGCAGCAGGAAGGATGGTAATGAAGCATGAAGGTTTGGGACTCGATAAAAGAAGAACTGCCCATCTGTGAAGATGCTTAAACACTGGTTTCGGGATTTCAGAAACATGTGGGATCCCTTCTCCGGAGTGCCTCCGGGGCTCTCTGGTGACACAAGGAGAATCGGAACCGTTTAGATTCAGGCCCTCAGCAGCACAGACCCCATCGCCCCGGCTGCGTCTCCCTGCGACGTGCATCCCCCTGCAAGAATGTGGTGAACACAAAGCCGCAGAAAAATGGGGCTGAGCGTCCAGCAGCATCCATGTGTGAAAAGCATGATTTTTGCATTCGAATAAACCCCGACCTGGTATATCCTTATCACAGAATACTACTCAACAATAAAAAGGGGCGAACTCCTGACACACGAGATCGCAGGGTGAATCTCAGTAGCATGGTGCCGAGGGAACGAAGCCAGACCGGGAGACCCAAGCTCTGGTCCCATTTCTGTGACATTCCAGAGAAAGCCAAACCGCAGTGACCGGAGCAGATCGATGGTGGCCGGGGCGGGGGGGAGGAGGTGAAGGGGCATGAAGGGGCTTGGAGAGGTCGTGACCTTCTGGATCTTGGTTGTGCTGGCCTTTCCGTGATTGCATACATTTGTCAAAATTCCCCTGAGGAGACAGCTAAAATTGGTGACTTCTTTCTTGTAGGTAAATTATACCTCAACTGGAACTGATTTGAAAAATAAGAAATGTAAATAAAAAAGCCCTGAGTAGGTTCAACCTGTGGATCGAGTCAAATCTCAGAGTGGGATGACGTGTGGATCAAGTCACACACACACACACACACACACACACACACACACACACACACACACACACACACAAGGATGCTTGACTGGAGAGAGAGCACAGACCTTCGAATTCAGGCAAATTCTACATTCCAATCCTAGCTCCAGCCCCTCGCGAGCCAGGTCACTTGGAGCAAGTCGTGTCACTTCTACAGGCCTAAGTGTTCTTGCGTGCACGGTAGTGCCATGGACCAACATGTGTTTCCCCCCAGTTCATACACTGAAGCCCTAATCTCCAAAGCGACGGCAGCTGGCGAGAGGGATTTGAGCAAGGAATTAGGGAATTAAAGTGAAATGAGGTCATAAGGGTGGGAGGGGGTCCTGATCCGATAGGCTTGGTGGCCTCATAAGAAGGAGGGAGACCTCTCTCTCCGTGAACGTGCATGGAGGAAAGGCACATGGGCACCAGCAAGAAGGCGGCCGTCCGTAAGCCAGGGAGGGAGCCCTCGCCGGAACCTGACGCCGCCGCCACCCTGATCTTTCCTCCATCTCCAGGCTGTGAGAAAATAAGTGTCTGTTGCTAAGACCGCCGGGTCCGGGGTGTTTTGTCATGGCAGGCCCAGACGACTGAGACAGTTGGATGGTAATTCTGCTGGGTTGCTGCACGTGTTGTATGCGTTATCTACACGCTGCATCTACCGTGAGGATAACACGAGATGCCATGTACGCGGGTGAGTGCCTTGGCTCGAAGACACTCCGGTGCTTAGTAAACTTTAATGACTTCACACACGCTTTTAGGTAGACACTGTCCAGCTCAGGTAACAGGCCAGCTGAACGCCACTTGGCCGAAACCATGTCGAAAATGTGTTATCTCACGTAAGAAATCTCGAGCTGGGGGAATACGAGGGCTGATTAATTCAGGAGCCCAGGCCCTGATCGAGGTCCCAATCTCACTTATCTTTCTCCCCTGCCGTCCTAGTTACCCTCATGTCTGCGAGATGGCTGCCATGATTCCAGCCATCAATGACAGGCCCAGCTCTGTCCTGGGGAGAAGAGGAGGAACTACTTCTTGCTATGTGCTCCTTTTTGTTAGTGAGATACACCTTTTCCAGAAGTTTTCATTCGCCAAAACCAGGTTAGGTGCCCATGACTCTACCGATCCCTGGCAGAGGGGACGGGAGAACTACATTTGGCTCAGCCTTAGGCCAGTCCTGACTCAGTCCTGGGAGCTGGAGGTGGTGCCACCTCCCATGTGCACATGGAGGAAGGTGAATTGTCCTTTTGTCAGAAAAGAGAAATGAACAAGAACGGTGGCTAGGTAGGTGACCGAGAGAGCTCGTGACAAGACGTAATAATGGTTTTTGTTTACTGAGTGCTCATCAAGAGCGTTGGACATCGTCTCACCTTAACGGGTGATACGAATGCCCATTCTACGGCGGAGGAAACTGAGGCTCAGAGAGGAAGTCACTTGAACATGTCCCATGGCTCGTGGGGGGCAGAGCCAGAATTAGGACTTTGCGTCTCTGGGGACTGGGCCCTTGACCACTCTGCTATGCCGCCACTTCCTCGGCATGGCTATAGCTCTGTCTGGCATCATTTTCCCCCTCACTGGGAGCTCCTGACCCAGCGGGTGCTTCCTGGTCCAGAATGTGGGGAGAGCGACTTCCCCTCCGGGTGGCTGGGAGAGCCTCGGCTCCTCCACTCTGCACTCAGCCGGGCCCTGACTCGAGGGAGTCCTGCAAGTCCTACAGAACCACTTCGAAGCGAAGCAGCAGGCGCTTCCTTCCCGGCCTGGCCTTTGTACCATGGACAGATTCTCACTGAGCCTGGGGAGGTTCTGGAAAAGAAGGGGTCTTGAGGGCCGACGACCCACCCACTGATTTCTGGTCATGCCCCACGTGACAAAAATCTCCCTAGAGCCTCCAAAACCCATTCTATGCGCCCAGCCTCACGTCCCCAGGCCCCGCCAGGGACAGCCTCTCCCTCTGCCCTGCATGTCTGTGCTCTCTGCTGGCTTCAGTTCATGCGGTGCCCCTTACCCAGAAAGCCCCCCTCCCTGGTTCCTGCATCTACCTCGACCCGACCCCCTAAGTCCACCTCCTCCAGAAAGCTCTTCTCGACGGTGCCACCTGCTCTGACCTCTCCCCTCTGTGCACACAAGGGCACCCGTAGAGAATGCCGATGGGTCTTCCTCTGTAGCCTGGGGAAGCCATGGTGGGAAGAGGAGTATCTAGCAAAGTAAAGTAAGATCCTGCAGCCTGCACAGGCGCCAGGAGGGCAGCGCGCTGGAACCCCGGGCCGCCTCAGGTTCGAATCCTGGTCCTGACCGTCGCCGCTGTGCAACCTCTTAAGCAAGTTGCTTAACCGCTCCGTGCTTCCCTTTCCCCACCCGAAAGAAATGAGAATAACGGCGGAGGGTGGGATGAGAATTGCATCAGGTTAAAAAAAGTATGAGAATTACATCAGGTTAGAAAAAGTAGAGCACGTAAATGAAACCCAACCCAACGAGTAGAAGCCACTCAATACCTGTTAGGGGTCTCCCCCTATCGAGTCAGGCTCTCTAGAAGCGAAGCCCTGGACTCTGTACGGTCATGTATCACCCCAAACGGGTGGCCGTTTTGTAGCCAGCCGGCCAGGGTTCGAGGCCGCTCTCGTACCGCACCGGGTTCCAGAATTCCTGCTCCCAGATGGGCATCGGCTCCCTTCACCTCTTCTCCCCTCGCCTCCGTCCCTTGTCCCCTGCTGTTGCATCCTTCAAGTCACAGCATAAAATCCCCCCAAATGCAGCATTTGCTTCGGTTACGCCTTTAGCTGGGATGCACGTCTCTGCCTTTCCCAGCGTGCAGGCCTAAGGACGACCACTGACTGGGGCCTACTGTGTGGGGGGCTTGGAGAGGGGTCTGGGGGTGGCCAGAGCCTGGGTTGGAATGCAGAACGACGCGACCCCCGGGGCCCGTGCCCTTAACCGTTAGCTGTGCTGCCTCACGGGCCTATCTGCGCTGTTGAACCTCCCCGGGTCCCCCCTCCCGCAGTGATGAATTCCTCCACCCACACTCAGGGAGACCCTGCTCCACTCCCGGCTCACAGCTCCCGCATTCCCAGGCTTGCTCGCCACCCCCAGCAGACGGGCAGCTTGTCTCTGGCACCGAGAGCACCCACACTGGGGACACCTAACGCGTTAGCATCAGGGATCCCATTTACCGTCTTTTCCTCCTCCCCAGGACTCTGAGATGTGACAGCTCGCTCTTCCTCACCAAACCAGCCGCACACACGCACTGGCAATGAGCTCATCCTCTGTTTTTGCTAATCAGGCGTAACTAACTGCGGGTGAGAACTCCCTACCCTGGGCTGGGGTGGGTGCGGGGCTCCAGCCACAAGCAAAGACACTGCTACCGTGGCCACCTGTGCCACTGCCCTTAGGTCGGTGGAGGCAGCAAGGGAGGCAGGTGATTTCCCTGAGGCCTGATGACAAAATGGGATCCACCCTTGAGCCCCCGGGGCTGTCTTTGTGAATGGGAAAGAGCAGGAGAGCCCAGCCTCACGGCTGTGTTCTCGGCCAGTGCTGGGAAGAGGGGAGGAGGGCTGGAAAAAAGGAAGAAGAAAGAAATGTCATCTGGGCTTTGTCTTCAGCTGCCCTCCCCGCAGGCAGGAATGAAATTCCCCCAGCACAGTGACTTCGCGGCTCCCTGCTCGTCCCCCGCCCCTAACACTAGGCCTAACACTGCTCTAGGCTCACGAAGCTGCTTAGTGGGGGCCCGCGGATGTGCCTCGATGTGGGTCCTGACATAGACGTGGGGGCTGGGGTGGGCCTCGGCCTGCCCTGGCAGGTCCCCACCTGGGTCCTGAGCCCTCTGCTGAGGGCCGATGGAGAGAATCGCTGAGTAAACAGCAATTTCTCAACAGCCATCATCGCTCATTAAATATTAACACTGTCCATTTGCCTGTACGCGAGTGCGCCAGCAGGGGCGAGCACCGCGGCCCTGTCTGCACCCACACAGAACAGCTCCCACCCTCTCCCTTCCTAGTTCTCTTGTTGCGGCTTTTATAACCCCCACGGGGTTCCTCGGGGCCCTGACAGCTGTCCACCAGCACCAGGACCCGCCCCAGAGCTTCGTGCCTCTTGCAGAGGCCAAGTTCAAATCCCGGCTGGGTGACCTTGGGCATGTGGCTGGATTTCCTCAGCTGCAAATGGGCAAAAACACCCTTAGTGTGCTGTGTGAAATCAAGAACCTGACGTGATCACACGTGGACGGCGCCTGGCACGTCGTCGGTTAGTGACAACACGTGGCCATGCCTTTCCTGTCCCATCCCTTGGCCCTCACAGAACATGAAAGGGGAATTGAGGAAAATCTGAGCTAAAGAAGGAAGGAGGGACGGGGGGCGGCCATAAAGTACTAGGGTCTCCTGATACATCACGGCGGCATCACGGAGATCCCGTGGTCCAGCTGTCCAGTCCTGCTGTCCCCTCATCAAATGGCAATGACTCTGGGAGCGGGGAGCGGGTTCCGCGCCGCTGAGAAGCCTGGACACGGCGCTGAGTGATGCTTTGATATCACAGCGGTTCTTATTTATGCACCGACGTGTGTATTCAGCATGCTGCTAAGTCCTTAAACTGCCCAGTACCAGCCATAAAAGCCTCCATATATCACCATGAAGTCCCTTCCTGGGTAGTTTAAAAGAACGAGAGGTGACTTAATGGCAGTGTTTAAGGATGATTATATATAAGGTAACGGCCAGATGCTCTGCTGTGGCGCGCCAGGGTCAGGGAGGGGGCCCCGGCAGCAGCACCAGAGACCCTCGCCGGGGTTCGGAGGGTTCGCCGCATCTTCACCCGCCCCCATCTGAATCCTCAAGGTGTCCTCCAGCCTCTGCAAGACCTTTGGGGCCATGATGCTAAGCTGGCTGGTCTCCTCCCATGAACGTGACCTTTGACAGAAGAGCAGATGTTGCTGCAGGAGCTGTGATGAGGGGTTCGGCCGACTCAGAGCAGGGGCTCTGGGACGAGACCGGCCCTGGGATCCACATCCAAACAAGACAACTCAGAGAGGTGCCCAGAGCCCCACGGAAAGTGAGAGGGCCCTGGCCACCCAGCCCCTCTCGCTACGGGGCATGGAGAGAGGGTTCGCTGCGGGGCAGGGAAGAGGGGGAGCATCCTCTCCTCTGTATCAGCAGGAGTGGGGAGCAACGGTGAGGCTCAGGGTATGCTCCCCCGATGAGGTCACGAGGGTGGAGGTGCAAACAGTTACAAAGGACAGTGTCTAAGGAAGTCTTCTGATGTGGAGACTGCATCACCCTGTTGGGGACCCCGGGGGGGAATGGAGGGCATGTGAACACCCCGGACATCGAGCCTGGTCCCTACGTGGCTTTGGGCAAACTGTTTCCTTTCTTTGGATCTGTTTCCTCCCTGGCATAATATCCATGATGCCGACGTGATATGAGGCCAAGAACATCCACACCGCAGGTCTGAAGACCTTGGTGAGATAAAGGGCCGGGCACCGAAGCTCCCTCCTTCCCATTGTCTTGGTGAACCACTTCCATCCGGGATGGTGCCTGGGACCAATCCCCACCATCCCGCCGATGCCTTTGGTCATTCCTCGCTCCTGCTCAGGACGCTCCCTTCCCAGGTCCTCAGCGACTTGGGCCAGGCTGCGCCCTCTCTTCCTGCAAAGCTCAGCCTCGGCCAGGACACCCGCGGCTGACCCAGCGGGCGCTGAGGTGGAACTTGACGACTTTCGCTTTACCACACGGCTGTTCGCTCAGCAAACTCTTACGGTGTCAGGGTCAAACTCCACCCAACACCTGTATGGTCTGCCTGTTTCTGGCGAAGGCGGTTCTTTCTATCGGCCCCAAAGAGTTTTTGTGCCACCTCTCACTCCCGACCCCTTCCATTCTGTCCAGATACCTCCCAGAGTGGAGGGAGATACCAGAAAGGTGGTCTCTACCTTCCTGCTCCCTGCCCTTGAACATACTGGCCGTCCCGCACGCCCAGCGATGCCCTCCGACTAGGTCATGAGGGTGAGGGTGCAAAGTGGAGTTCCAAGCTCCCGCCTCCTTTCCAGCGGGACCTGGTCCCTCTATTCCAGCTGCCCCTCCTGACCATGAGCCCCCGCAAGCAAAGACCCAGACACACGCCCCTCCGCATCCCCCTGCCCCCATGCCCTGCGCGTCCGGGATGCTTGATAAATGGCTGTTATTCATAAGCTCTCAGCAGCTACAGAATACCGAGCTCCTGCGACGGGCCAGACACCGAGATCCAGGTTTTACAGACATCAGCTCCTTTTATCCTCTGAGCAGCCCTGTCCGCTCACTGTGATCAGCCTAATTTACAGCAGTGAGCTCCGGGGCTCAGATGAGTGACTGGCCCAAGGTCATCCCGCTGCCATGTGAACTGCCAGGACCTCGCACAGTTCAAAGTGACTCCCCAGTCCGCCACACCCTTCCCTCTGGACCACACGGTCTCCGACGACAAACTGGGGGAACAGGGCGAGAAGAAACTCGTAGATCTCTGGATCAGACCAGACTTCAGATATTCAAATTCGAGAATTGCAGGACGCTTTATGATATAGTAGGAAAAAAATATACCAGTCAGATTAAAGGGGGGAAAAGGCGATTTGAGAAATAACATGGGAGACTCTGTTATAAGCTCAATTGTCCCCCTAAAATTCGTGCACAAAAGTCCTAGCTCCCAGGGCCTCAGAGTGGGCTGTATTTGAAGAAAAGGCCTTTAAAGAGGTGATTAGATTTAAAATAGGGTGGGCACTAATAAACTGGACTGGCATGCCAAGAAGAAGAAGAAATTTGGATACGTAAGAGACGCCAGTAATGGGCATGCACAGAGGAAAGACTGCGAGGCACAGGGAGAAGACAGCCATCTGCAAGCCAAGGAGAGAGGCCTCAGGAGAACCAACCCTGCCGATGCCTTGGGGGAATAGATTTCGGCTGTGGAGGCCACTTGGTGTGTTATTTTTTGTTATTGGCAGCCTGAGCAAACTAATACCGTCTCCTGTTGCAAATAATTCCCTTAACCTTAATATAGAAAAAGTTCCTGGAAATCAGTAAATGAAAGGAACAAATGAAAACTATACTAAACATGGGTAAAAAGGATGACATTCACCCGCCAAAGGAAATGCAAACGACTCTCTGTGGACACGTGAAAAGATGCTCAACCTCATTCATAATAAAACCGCACCGAGACGTCATCTTTCCCTTCGCAGACGGACCAGGTTGCCAAAGGTTTGCGGACACCGAGGGAGACTGAGGATGGACTTAGGTGCTGGTGGGAGTGTAAACTGTGCAGCCCCATCAATGCCGATGTGGCAGTGTCCAATGGAAAGAAAGGAGGGGGGAGCAGGAAGGAAAAAAAGAAGGGAGGGACAGAGAGGGGGAAGGGATATGGAAAGAAGGTCAAATCGGTGTTCGAATCCCGGCTCTGCCACTCTTTAGCTGAGTAATCTTGGGCAGTAGTAAGTCCTTCTGTCTGGGCCTCAGTTTCCCACTCGCTAAACGGCACGGTGATCGCCCATCCCACCCGGAGCGCGACACGGACGGAGCGCGACACGGACGGAGCGCGACACGGACGGAGCGCGACACGGACGGAGCGCGACACGGATGGAGCGCGTGCTGTCTTATTGCTGTTGTTTTTGTCATCACCATCCTTGGACGTGCCAGCCCCTGGGTAGCCTCGTGCTGGCGGATTCGGCACGTGGCTCATGTTCTTTCCTTCTTTTCAGGAAAGCGAGTCACCAGATCCGCAGCCAGACTGGATTCGATGTCAGAAATGGCTATCCTTGCATTTCCCTTTTCCTGTAAATGCGTTTTCGGGAATTGGTCCCTGATGCTGGGTTTGAAAATTATGGTCGCCGTACGTACCCCAGGTCGTCCTTATGCCATGAAGTGTATGCCATGGGCGGACACTTCCCTTCCTTCCCACCTCCCACCCCCAAGGGGCAGTGGGGGGGAGGGAGGTTCCCCACCCACCGAAGCTGGCTGCACCGGCGGTGTTTCAGGGGAGCTGGCAAAGGGCAGGTCTTCAACACAAACCCGAGTGGACGGAAAGGCCAGGCTTGTCTCAGCAGTTTCACCTCCTGCTGGGGGCACCAAGGCCTCTGTGCCTGGAAGGTATCCACGAGGGCCTGTCCCCAGCCTTACGGAGCTGCTCCGGCCCTGTGTAAATGGGCCATGATTCGATTCGTAAAGAATAAACTCCTCCCGAGAGCCCAGGTTTCCATCCTGAGCCACCGAACCTCCCCTCCTGCACCCAGCTCCTCCCTCTGCACTATGGTCCCATCTCCTCCGACCATCCCGGGGCAGCAACATCCACCACCCGTGTGCAGAGCACGTCCTACCTGCCGGGCACTTCACTTTACTTTGCAACAGCCCTGCAGGGTAAGTATTGTGACCCTCCTGTGACAGTTTAGGAAACGGCCTCCAGAGGAGGAGAGACCTTGTGCTAGGTAAGCTAGCAGAACCAAGCTGGGAACTCAGGCCTTCTGACCCTAGAATGTGGCACCCAGACTTGGCCAGAGTGTCCCCAAGCCCCACGGAGACCTCTTCCGTTCAGAAGGGTCACCCCAGGGTGACCAGGGATCTAATTGAGCCTTCTCACGTCTACTTCCCTCCGAGCCACCTACAACTCACCCCCCAGTTCCCACCATAACAGGCCCCTCCTTCAGTGGGTCACCATGATGGGTTTCCCCAAGCCCCCCACCTCCCCAAGTCCAAAGACGCCGCCTCTGGGGCGTAGCCCTCCTGCCTTTGAGACCTCACTTTCTGTCGTCGTTCCCAGGGAATGCCCTGCTCCCACCGGCCTGGTCTATACCGGTAAGTCTCACGTCCTTCGCTTGCCAAAGCCTCTATAATAAGGGGAACAGAATAAACATTTGTCGAGTGCTCGCTATATGTCAGGGCCTTTGCTACGTTCCTAATTTATAGTAATAAACCCTGTAATGTGGGTACGAGGAGTCCCTTCTGCAGCTGAAAAAACTGAGGTTCAGAGAGGTTCAGTGCCACGCCCAAGGTCACACAGCCCTCTGGGAGCAGCAGGAATTCAAACCCACGGCTCCGTGCCTCTGGTCCCCTCGCTTTGCCTGTGGCCGTAAATGCCTGATAAATATCCAGCCGCTGAACCCAAGGATAGAGCCTCGTTTCGCCACCACGTTTGATGGCTGCGCTGCGCGTTGGGAGCACATCTGTCTGGCATCTGCTTCCCTTTCAGACAAACATTTTCTGCTGCTGTTGTTGTTTTAAACGCCCATTTCAGAGCTTTTCTATCCTTGGAAACTCCGGCAGGCCTCTCAGCGGGGAGGTGCCGGCGGGCCTTGACGCGTTGGGGCTCCTGTCGCTGGCGGGCACTCGGAACCCGCGCTGGCGACGTGAGCAGCTGCCCTGGCCTCTGCCTGCTGAGCCCCAGGAAAGCGGCTGGGAGGAAGGTGAACGAGGCTTTCGGCGGCTCGGGGACACTTTTGGAAATCTAGCAGGAGAGCACAGGCCCAAAGGAGAGAGCATGGCACTGGGTTGGCATCTCAGCTCTGTCGTCGACTCACTGCACCATCGCCCACCAGCTGCCTCGGTTTCCCCATCTGTGGCATAGAGATGCTAACAGTGCCAAGAGGTGCGCCTGCCGTATACAGCAGGTGGTCAGCAAATGCTGGTCGTCCTTCCCTCTTCATCCCAGTGGGGGTGGGAGAGCCCCTCAGGCACTCTGGGTGAAGGGCAGCGGTGTTGAGACGTGGGAGGAGAGCCCTTTACCAACTTGCCCCCTGAGGTCGAGGAGTCTGCTGATCCCAGGTGCAGGCCCAGGAGACTGCCCGGCCAGTCCCCGGCAGAACCGGAGGCCCAGGGCTTTGCAGCAGGTCTCCCTGCCCCCGACTGCTTCCCGGTGGCCAGCTGCATGCACCGGCTCCATGAAGTTGCAGCCGCCTCCCACCCAGCCCGGCCCAGCCCAGTCATCTCGCAGGGAAGGCCACCTCTGCCCTGCCTACCTCGCCCCCTCGCCCCCAGGCCCTCTGTGATCCAAACCCTCAGGGCCCGCATTTACCCAGCCCTTTCCGGCTTAGGAGGACTGTCCTCGTTTCCTTCTGCTGGCTCTGCAATGGCTCTGGAAGGGCATCCGTGCAGGGACTGTGACCCCAGATGGAGCACGGAGGCTGAAGTTCCCAGTGGGACCACGACTTGCTTAGTCCCCCCGTAAGCGGGTTGTAACCACGAGGACGGGCACCGGGACGGTGCCTGCAGTGCGGCAGCAGTAGCAGGGGCTCGGGCAGGGGGGAGGTGGGGAAAAAGGGAAAGAGGCAGCCTCTGGAAGCCCCGCTCCCTCTCCCCGTGGGAAGCCATAAGGCCCTTCCCCCAAATTTCTTCATTTAAAACTTCCCGACCCTGGGAGTCCATACTGTGTTATTCCCATTTTGCCAATAAAGAACTTACGTCTTGGGGCAAGACCGGCTCGGCCATGGCAGAGCCAGGTGTGCCTTAGGTCAAACACCTGTGCTGCCCCCCAGAAAGCTGCACCCGGGAGAGCAAGCCCGGTCCCCTGGGAATTAAGTGCCTTTTTTTTCCTTTTCTCTCCCTCCACCTCTCTCATTATGGGAGACCTACTAGCTGCAGCGCCTGCCATTTGTCGGACACCTACTATGTGCTCGGCGCCGTGCAGCATGTTTGGAAGACTTCGTCGTTTGTTCTCTCAACACACCCTGGAAGGCAGGGCTAGCTCACTGACAGGTCAGTCCCTGAGGCTCAGACACACCACAAAGCTGGCCAGGGTTCAAAGCCAGGTTAAAACGCCTGCGTGCTCCTCCAAGGAACCTGCTCCTTGTATTACAAGGGACCCAAGCTGCAGCTGTTCTACCTGCTTATCCTCTCCAGCCAGCTGGGTTGAAGCTCCTGGAGAGAAGGACTTTCTTCTCTCCCTGTAGCCCTGCCCTTCCCAATCCTCGCTCCCCCTCTGTCCCTCCTAGAAGGTCCATGAACGCTTTTCAATGCGTCATCTGGAGACCTGGGATCGGGTTGAGATCTGGAGGGCGAGTGGAAGAGGAGGTGGAGGGGGCCCCTGACGATGCTATTTGTCACGGCATTTCATCGGCTCCTTTAGAGTCCCCCATGGCTCCCCGTTGCCCATCTTCCCCAGAGTCTAAACGGCGTCCTGCCATGGAGCATCTTCAGCAGGTGACTCCAGCCTGAACCTGGCCCCCCACACTGATCGTTCTTTCCTTGGACAAACCGGATGAATACAGGGCCCCGGGGCTGTGCTGGACATCAGGATGCAGGGCAGACAAACAGACCAGCCTGTCCCCCATGGAGCTTACCATCAGATAGGGGTTGAGGGGAGGGGAGGGACCTACGCTGAACGTACAGTGACATCACCAAGCGACAGACACTATGATGAATGGGGGCACACAGAAAGGCCATCAAACCCAGGGCAAGCACCCTCAACCCAGAAACCCCAGCAGACAAGGAAAGCTCTGGGAGGAGGAGCTGCCTAAGTAGAGCCCTGAGGATGAGCAAGAGGGGACTGTCCCCGGCACCCCCTAGCTCTGCAGTAGCACCTGTCTCCCACCTCCCCCAATTCCCCTCTGTTCCACACTCTCCGCCTGGGCTCCCCTCGCCCCATCCCTGGATGCCACGTATCTCTCAGGACCTCCCATTCTGGAAAACTTCTAACCGCACAACCCTATGATGTCCCACTGCACCTCATCCATACCCGTCAGCACTTAGCTTGAAGAACTTGAGGCTCAGAGGGGGAGGAGATTTGTTTGGGGTTACTTGTTTGGGGTGGCACAGTGGGAATTTGAACAAAAGCCCTGCAAAGGGCCGTGCGGGGGTCGGGTGGGGGTGGCAGGAGTGGTACAGAGAGAGATGGAGAGAGATTAGAAGTCTCCGTGGGAATTCCGAAGGCCAAGGCAGAGGGATGCTCGGCATGACCCCTGAGCAAGGGCAGGTGGGGAGGCTCCCTTAGGCTAGGCTGCCCCGGGGAGGGTGGGTGAGCAGACCCCTGGGCCTGGTGGGTGGGCAGCACTGGCTCCAACGTCCTGTCAGGAGGATATTAACAAGCCATCCATCCAATTAGGAGCCAGTAATTAAAATTCATCTTCCTTCCTACCACACAGTATTAAACCACAAACACTTCATTATATGCCTCTTACCTCGCTGATTTGCATAAATGGGAAGAAGCACTTAACAGCAGCAACACTAATTAATGCCCGGGGTGTGCTGTGGCTTAGAGGCCTGTTGGCAGCTTCTGGGCCGGCTGAGGGAGAGTCCCGCCCAGGACACGACTAGGGTCAGGGACGTCACAGGCAGGGGGTCGGGAGAGGCGGAAGACACCTGCAGAGACACTGAGGGACGTCAGCCGCACCTCTGCCCTTAGGGAGATCCCTGTCTGATGAGACAGAAACAATCCTACACCAGGATATTCCCAGTCTGACGGGGGAGACACAGGTCCCACCTTCAGAGGGTCCCAGGCTGATGGGAGATGCGCACCCTCCACTCCTGGGCAGCTCAGTCTAGTGGGGGAGAAGGAGTTGTCGCTCTGAGCCAATGCCTACTCTGATGGAGGAGAGCCAGCCTCTCCCTTAGGGGAGTCCGGTGGCGGAAAGCAGCCCCCACCCTGGAAGAGCCATCCATCAAAGCGGCAATCTGATAAAGTGGAAAAATCACTGTGTTTGGAGTCGGGCAAAGCAAATACGTGACCCTGGGAAAGTTACTTAACCTTTCTTAATTGCAATTTCCTCATCTGCAAAATAGGCACTTAGCATCCCATTAAGGCTGCAGCCCGGAGGAAGAAGGGTCGACTCGCGGAGATTACTGAAGTTGAGTCTTAATGTGCAGACCAGGCCAGGCCAGGAGGCAGGACGCCAGCACTAACATGCTGGAAGATGGTGGCGGGGTCCGGGCAGCCCGGGGAGGCTACAGGGCGGGTCCTGAGGTGGCTGGGAAAACGGAGAGACCCAGGGGTCGCCTGGAATCACCATGCAACGAGTCACTATGACCGGCTGCTGGCCCTGGCCGGGGCACAGACAGTGAAGCCAAGGATAAGCTTGAAACTACCCACCCCCCGCTCCCATCCCACACCCCGAAAGTCCTCAAGGGGCAGGGGAGGGCCGAGGGCTGGGGGTCTGGGTTCTAGACTGAGCCAGGGCTTTGGGACGTTATTTTGAATCTGAGTCCAGTTTTGACTCCAGGTCTCACTCCGGCCTGGTCCCCCCCAATAGCCTCGCACCCACTGCCCCTTACGTCCGGGCGACCTCCTGGCCCTGCTGGGCTACGCAATCTCAGAGATGAAAGCTACGTAGGTGGCTGTTCGGGGAAGCTGGAGTCGCTGGGGTCTTTCGCAAACTCTGTAAAACCAGCGGTCTAAACTTTTAAGTTCCCCACAAAGGCCCAGAATGCTGCCTGGGCCTTCCTTATAAGGGGTCCAAGGGTGAGGGTGGTGGCCTGGATCTTGCCTACCCCAAGACTCGAAGCCTGGTGGACCCAGATTTGAATCTGTCTCTGCTACCCACACGCCGTGCATATGTCAGCAAGACACTCACCTCCTGAGCTCGTTTCCTCAGCTGCAAAGAGGAGAGAGGGAGATGCAAACGGGATCGGGACGTGGCGGGATGTGTGAACAGTACTGAGCTCCTTCCTCCCCGGACTGCTGCCTCCTGTGGTTCCTGAGGGTGCTGGAAGGGCCCCTCCCACCCAGGCAGAATGGCGCCCTGGGGTGGGCAAGGCCAGCCAGAGCCCAGGCCCCCTGGACAGGGTGGACGCTGCCCTGCTGTGTCCCAGTGGGGCCTGAAAGCTGCCCAGGCCCACTTTCGTGGAGTAATTCCCAGCTAGGTAACTATTTACTCTGGCTGCCAGGCCGGTGGTACATCATAATTAGATATTATATATATCACCACTTCACCTTTCACCAGCCCCGCATCTGGGGCCGTCAGAACACGCACCGACATTCATCAATTAAGCTCCCAGCCTCTCCGACCAACCGCAGTTAATGGCTTCCCTTCCGGCCCCCTGGAGGAGGCTGGGAGCAAGGATCACCCAAGGTCAACAACGCCCAGATTCCTGGGGAGGCTCAGCCGCGTGTCGGGGCCTTCAGCACTCGCAGCGGGACCCGGCTTGCCCTCCTCCGGCCTCTCCCTGCCCCACTCAAGGCTGCAGCGCAGGCTCACGGTCAGCCCCAAGCCCAAGTCAAGTCTGTCTTGAGTGCCCCTGTCACTTGCTCCAGACGGGTCCCTATGTCAGGCACCACGGCTCTTTGGAATCCCTTACACCATGTCCCCTGTGCCCTTCCCCTGGGCGCTCAACAGAATCGCCCCTGGAGAGGGCGGACACGCGGACCCCTTTTCCCTGCAGCTACGGTTGGATGAATCTCTAAGAAGGGCCAGGCTCCTTCTGTACAGATGCCGGTTCTTATTCCCATAGCAACCCTAAAAGGCAGGTATTATTATCTCCATTTTACAGATGAAGGAGCAGAGGCCCAGAGAGGCTAATAGCCTGTCCAAGGTCACAGGATCTCAGTGTGGCAGAGCCGGGACTGAAACGCAGATCACTTCTCCGTCACTTTCCACGAACCGGTGAGGGGCTCTCTGGGCTCACCCTGTGCTGGCAAGGGATGGGGTCCTGGTGCATGCAAAGTGCCAGGGGACCCAGAGAGCAGAGGGGAGGGGAGCAGGGAGGCAGAGCAGTGGCTTCTGGGCCAGAACTTGAAGGACATAAGGGTGGGGGGACACATTCCAGGCAGGAATAACACGAGCTAAGCCATTTAAGCTCGAAGAAAATGGAGCTGCTTTTGCAGCCAAAGGTCATCGTCTCCTTTTCTATCACTTTTCTCTCTCTCTCTCCCTTCCCCTCCTCTCCCTTTCCCTCTCCTCCTGTCCCTTCCTTTCCTCTCACTTCCTTTGAGAAGGGACTTCCTGGAGCCCCTTGAGACTGGTTGGAATCTGGAAAGGTCCTGGAGGGCTGCCTGGAGGAAGAGTGAATCTAGAAGCCCTGACCTCTTGACTCTGTCAGCCTCAGAGGGGAACGTGCAGGAGACATGAGTGCGATCTCCACCTGCCCAGCCTCTGCCTGTCACCAGCCCCTCAACTGCTGACCCTGCCTGGGGTCAGAGCCCCTCCGTCACCCCTGACTTAGGCCTCCCTACCGAGAAGAGGAGCATCCTCAGCACCAGAAGCGTCATGGCCAAGAACACATGTGCATTCTCTCGGGGTAGGCCCCAGCACAGAGTCGGGGAGGTGACGGAGCTGACCCCAGGCCGGGGAGCCAGGCTTTAAGGTCAGAGAAGGGAAGGCTGGGTGGTGGCCCAGTTTCTCTCCTCCACCACCTGCCAGTCAGAGCAGCTGCAGGGGTGCAGCTTTGAATGGGGAAGTTTGCACGTGGGAGGGAAGTTTGGGGAAAAGTGTAAAATGAGAGTTGGGGCTGGCAGGACTTGAAAGGGGCAACGGTGTGCTCAGAAGAAAGAAGGGGGAAAAGCAACCAGGTCAGATTCTGTCGAGTCCCCTGTAAGGAGAGCTCAGGCGGGAAGGCGAATGCTGACGGTACCGGATGGGAGGTACGAACGAGAGACTCGGTCCGGGCGAGGGCGACAGGGAGTGTGGTAGGGACTGGGTGGAGTGGGGACTGTGTGCCCTGCCTACAGGTCTGAAAATTAATTCGCACAGACAGGCAGGTGGTACGATGCTGCCCTTGGAGGCATCAGACCGAGGAACTGAGGGGCACCGACGATTAAGTCATTACGTGACAGTGGAGGCCCTGCCCTGCTTTGGGCCTCCGTGTCCCCATCTGTTAAATGATCACGTGGGCTTGATGCTGCCTGGGGGTCACGAGCAGCAGTGACGTGAGGCTGACCACCACCGAGGGTTCTGGGAAAGTGGCAATGGATCCCAGATGCCGCCGTGTCGGGTGGTGGGAACGACACCCGTCTGGGCCTCAGACCCACGGGAACGTGAGCCCTGCTGCCTCCCCTTCACCAGCCACCGCCCTCTCGCCCTCCTTGGCGGCACCACCTGACAAGATGATTGCTTTACCTCCCCGGCCCCCAGGCGCCTCATCTGTAAAGAGGGGATCATAGCACTTAATCCACGGGGCGATGGGGATTAGAGGAGAAGATGCCCATTTGGGACCTGGTTCAGGGGAAGCAGCGCCCCCTCCCCTCTCCCTGAGCTCCACGGCTGCCGCTGTTACGTTAGTAACTTTACTTCGTTCTTCCCTCCCCGTTAGGAGCCTCGTAACCGGGGCTTGGCTCACGGATGGCAGGTCCAGCCCCAGGCTGGGGCCTTTTGAGGTTCTGGGACTGGGTGCCTCGGTGGCTCACTCATGGAGCACCCCCGGACCTGGGATGTCACCACTGGGAGCAATCGATCAATGTCAGCCTCGTGCTATTTCATCATAGCTACGGGGCCGGGACTGTGGATTCTTTTAATCCCCACCTTAGACCCATAAGGTAGCTTTTCATATCCCTGTTCCAAGGAAACTGCGGTTCGGAGAGGCTGGGAAGCTGTACAGGTTCACACGGTTGCCAACTGGCCCAGCCGAAACCCGAGCATGGGACCCCGCACCAGGAGGCAGCGTCTGGTGATAAGGGCTCCTGCTCTGGGGACTTGGGAGCCGTCCTTGGTGGCCATTAAGGGGCTGCATAATGAGCAGGGCAGGACTTCCACGTCCCCTGACTGGCCAGAGGCCAAAATACACAGTCACGGAGGCTCAAGCCTAAAACCTACATAAGAGAAATAACAAGGATGACCACCAACAGCGTTGGTGGGGTCCCCACCAACACGCCAGGCTCTCCCCAGCAAGACGGCATCAAACATCGCCACTGCAAAGGCGCAGACACGTGGTCTCGCTGTGCCGATGTGGAAACTGGGGTGCGGAGAGGCCAAGCAACTCCCTCGGACTCCCACAGCATCCAACGGACCCAACTCCTGGGAGCTCGACTGCTGAGAACGGAGTCCATGGTCTCGGCTTTCAAACACCTTCACCCCAAACAGCACATCCATGGGGATCTGCTCTGACCCCACCTGGAGCCCCTGAAATTTTCGCTTCCTGATCGATGTCTGATTTCCGCCCTGGAGTTTGCATCTGGGCGGGCAGGACCCCTGCGAGCTAAGGCACAATTAATCCCCCAAACGAATGTGTGGGATGGTGGAGGAAACGCATTCATTCGTTCGACAAGCACGCAGTGAGCGCCTAAGACGTGTCCCCAGTTCTGGGCATAGACAAAAGCCACGGCCACCTCGTGACGAGAAACTTTACTAGGATGTCTATGACTAGGGGATGGGGCGGAAAGTGTTCGTTTTCACCAAAATTCATGCACTTCTCCGCATTCCCCAGCTGAAAGTGGACATGTGACTGAGTCGTGGCCAAAGGAAGGACGTCAGTCACAGCGACAGATGCCACTTCCAGGCCTGGCCCCAGACACCCCATGAAACCCTCTGCCACAGTGTGAGTCATTGGTCAGCAAATGCTCGCTCCTCTCCCCCACCTGTTGCTGTGGACGGCACTTGAGGCTGGGTTTGGCCACGTGACCTGCTTTGGCCACTGAAACGGGGGTGTAAGTGGTGGATGCCGCTCTGGACCTGGCCCCTGAAACACCAGCGAGACCCTGTACAGACTCTTCCACTTCGCCATTCAGCAGGCTGAAGCCAGAGGATCCAGCGGGGAGCCCCCGGGGGCACAAGGGGACGACAGAGACACAAAGCAGGAGAGGCTGGGATCCCTGAACCACCGCCTGGAGGGGAGTCGCCCAGGGGAGCCTCTGAACAAATGCGGGAATAAACGATCTTGACTTTGCCTGAGCAAGAACTCTGCCTCTCCTGTGCTGTCACTAAGAGTTTGGAGCTGCGTATCAACGTGGCCATCACCTGATTATCACGAGCAGTCAGTGAAGGTTTCCCCGAGGAGGGCACATCTGAACAGAGACCTAACTAACTGAAGCAAGAGAACGTAGCTATAGACAGAAGACCTGGCACGTGCAAAGGCCCTGGGGACTCACAGTCACTGAATTGCAGCCTGTACCACCTGGCACAGTCGCTCTGGTCACATGACCTGCCTGAAACTTTGTTTTCTCTAATGCAAACTGGGACAGGCAAGGCCCCTGTTTGTTTGTTTGTTTTCCCCCTGAAGGCACCAAGGTGGGGCTGATGTGGTAATAGATATGGGAGGGACTGATGTGAGGTCAGAAACGCTTTGTCAGCTCAGACGCCCCTTTTGTCCTGCTAGCAGATCAGACACTCCCACCTTGAACGGTCTAGAACGTACTGGCACCTGTGACCTCCTCACTTGGTGAGAGTGTGCCGGGACGGCAGCTGCCCTGGCGGATGTGTCGGTGGCCCTGCGGATCGCCCCAGGGGTGCCTGGGGGACACTGTTCTGCGTTCGGGGATCTCAGCTCCTTGGAAGATCCTAAGAAAGAGATTTAGACTCTCTGGAAGCCGGGGGGTGGGGGTAGTGCTAAGGTGAACATTTGGGACTGCCCGGTCCCGAACTAGGTATGTACATACCTGTCCTCAACAGCCCCATAAGCAGTTCTTCTAGGGACATAGTATTCCTGTCCCTGGCCATACAGCGTCCGACACCTAGAGCTAAAACAGAATCCCAGAGGGCCAGACTAGGGACTGGCGCACAGCAGGCACCTAGCTTTAAGCCACCTTAAGAACAGGGTGCCAGGCGTTACAGACGCCCTATCTCAGATCTTCCCATTCTCCCGTAAGGTAGCTACGACCCCCATTCTCCTGATGAGGAAAGTGAGCCTAGGAGAGGCTCAGGGTCAGGTGAGTGGCAGCAGGACAATTCTGCCCGAGGTCAAGCCGTTTCCAACGCCTACCTTCTCGCTCCTGAATAAACGAGCACGTGACTTACCATGACGACAACTATTAGCACGTGGTGGAACCTGTGCCAGGTGTCCCACTCCGTGACGCCTTCATATCATCTCAAGAATTCCCATTACCACACCCATGTTACAGGTGGGGACCCGAGGGGGCAACGGCTCCCCCAGCCAAGGTCGCACGGTGGGAGAACGATGGAGCCACGATGGAGAGACGGATTAAAAGAACCAGGCTCCTACCCTGGAGGGACCCTCAGAAAGACACCCAAGATTCCCGTGACCTGCCCCTGGGACATGGACCTGCTGGGGAATGCCATGTGGCTGGCCTGCCGCCGAGAGCCCGGGGGCTGAGCGGTGCTAAGGAGTCGGGTCTGGCCGGCCGGGCACCCAGCCAGGGTGGAAGAGGCAGGATATATCACCCTTACGATTAGCGACATTAGCTCGGTGACTCGCAGTATTGACACTAATGATTAGCACAGCGATGGGTCTGATCCCCTGAAGCGTGCCAGCACGCCCACCCCCTTCCTCTGTGCCTATCATTCTTACGAGGCCCACTCCAGTCCGTCCCTTGCCCTGACCCCTAAGGACTGACTGTCCCAGGCCCTGGGGTCACCCCTAAACTCCCAGCGCTCCCACGACGGCCATACACACCCACACCCAGCCTGTCCGGTCCTGGGACGTGTTGCTGGTCCCGTCTCTCAGCCCCGATGGGCAGGGGCCGTGATGGAGCCTGGGCACACGGATGCAAGCACGTGTGGGTGACACACGCCTGGCCTGGCTGCTGGTCCAAGCAAGGGGGGGGACTGAAGGGATACTTTAGAGAACACAGATCCCCGAACCCTCTCCATACACCTAGCCTGTCATGAGTGCCCAGGACGGTGGCAGGCACGCGCGGGCGAGCCTGTCTTGCTCCTAGTTGGAGCGCTGGGCTGATGCGCTGGCTTTTGTAACGGGCATAAACATTGACTCGTCGGTGCGGGCGCAGGCGGGCTCCTCTGTTCTCGAATGGAAACCACCTCACTCCTTCAAAGGTGCAACACCCATTCTGTAAAGGAGGCAGGCTCACTGTTCCCACTTCTTATTTTTACTTTCTGAAATGAGCTGTGATCTGAGATCTCTCGCTCATCGTGGTCCACGTTTCTCCACTCAACAAACATCAGCTGCACGCCTTCTCCGCGCCAGGCCTTGCGTCAGGCCCTGGGGATGCAGGGGGGGAAATGACAGACCTGGCCCCTGCCCTGGTACAGCGCATAGTCCTGGCCTTCAGAACGAGGCGGCCCAGTCTTACCGCCACCCAGCTGCGTGTGCCTGTGCGAAGTTACTTACCCTCTCTGGGCTTCGGTGCCCTCGTCTAGTAAGTGGGCACAGTAATAGGACGTCTCTCACGGAGTTGGGAATTTAAATGTGTTATGTGTGTAAACACCTAGAACAGTCCTGGTGTGTAGGAGGAAAAAGTTGTTTAACAACAACAACAATAAATAATAATAATAATAATAATAATAATAATAATAATAATAATAATAAAACAATAATAATATATTCGGGTGGGGAATCACATAATGAACAAGCAAATGGCCAAACCATATTATGAATGATAGGAGCGCCCTGAAGGATGGCTCAGATGGGTCACCAGAGAGAGAAAATGCAAGGAGGAGACAATATTTTGACGGGGTGACCGAGAAGACATCCTTTTTACTTAAATTGAGCCCTGGAGGGGAGGGAAGGTGGCAGTGGCGGGAAGATCCTGCTAAGGATGAGCCAAGCAGAGGGACCTTCAAGTTCAAAGGCCTGCAGGCTGGACAGGTCCTGGCACTGGGAGAAGAAAGCAGGCGAGGAGGCCGGAGTGGCTGGGGCAGGGAAGGGGGCAGGCAGCGGGACCAGGTGAGGTCAGGGAGGGCAGCCACAGCCAGCAGGCTGGGGAAGAAGTGGGATTTGACTCCAAGTGCAATGGCAAACCTTGAAGGGTTTTAAGCCTGGCAGCGGTCTGATCTGATTTACATTTTAATAACATCTCTCTGGATGCAGTGAGGAGCGGCGTGCGGGAGGGCGAGGGTGGCAGCCACCGAGACCAGCTGGGAGGCTGGGCAGGCGCAGAGCGACGGTGGCCTGGACCGGGGGTGGCAGTGGCAACAGAGAGAAGCAGCCAGATTCTGAATGTGCTGGGCAAAGCGCTGCCAGAACTTGTTCTTAGACCGGATACAGACGGTGAGGAAAAGAGAGGAATCAAGGGCGACTTTTCTTCGTCTTTTTGGCATCTGCTAGGAGTCATATGTTTTATTTCAGACCCTGCCATTAACCTTGGGTATGTCACCTCACCTCTCTGAGCAGCCTCGCTTTCGTCATTTATGAATCTGGGGTGATGTTATCTGGGGTTTGCTGGGGAGATTAATTAACTAAGACACGGGGACATGAAAGTGCTGTGGGTAGAGAGGTATGAAGGAGGGCTGGGCTGGGGGGGAGGGTGCCGGGGGTTGGGGGGATGTAGCACCTGATCTGGGCCCACCTGGGACCCTTGGTGGATCTGACCTTGGCCGGAAGCCAGTTCCACCTTCCTCACCCATCACCTGAGAGGCTGGATGAAAGGATCCCTACTTCTTCACACCTTCGTCTAAGCCAAAAGCAGGTACCTCTACCCCAGAAGAGCGAGGCTGCGGCAGGGGTGTGGGTGGGCTGGTGGGACGAGCGGTCCGATCCTTCAGCACCAGAACCCTTCCCTCCTCGGGAGCAATGCTCCCCAGAGGGCCCAGGAGAAAGGATGCTGGCTCAGGTCCAGCCTCCAGTGCAATGACTCAGCCAAGGTCGCCGGCTGAGTCAATTAAGGGCCTGGAATAGATCAGCCACCCCACCTCCCCACTTTCCAGCTCCACACACCCTCCCATCGGCCTCTGTGTAGGAAAGAGAGGGAGGGGCAGTGCCCCAAATGATTGAAGACTGCTAGGCCCAGGGCTGCCAAGTAGGGGTTCTGGGACGACTATGGCCAAGGATCTGTCCTCCCTCCCAGTCTGCAAGAAATTAGGAAACTAATGAAGGGAGGGAAGAAACTGCCATTGATCGTGCATGCCCTCTCTGCCTGGTTCCCTACACTCTGGCACTCAACCCCTACACTACCCTCGTTTTCTCCATCAGATGGACGTCGAGATGGGATCAGAGAGGGTGAGTGATTTGCCCAAGGTCACAAAGCGGTGCCAAGTTCACGCTTTTGTTCACTGCCCTGGCAGAAGCCACACATTTCTCCCCTAAAAGACAAAGCTGGGCTTCTGTCCCTTTCTGTCTGGGAGGGCTTGGGTAAGACATGGAACAGCGCCTGGAAATATTTATTATTAAAGGGATGGATAAGAGAGCGCCTGAGGTCCTTCCGGTCCTGGGTCCCATTCCCTCACAGGGCCTCGACCTCAGCGGGGGAGCCAAGGGCAGCGGCTGGGTCTGTGTAACCCGCATCCTCAGACGAGCGAGTGTCCCCACTCGCTATGAACCTGCTCTGCTCCCTGACCTGAGAAGTCGACACGAGGGATGTCATTGCATTAGTCTCTCCCCACCCCTCTGTTTGGACTCCAAAACATCTACATAAATTACAGTCCCAATATTTATTTATGGCTGCTGCATTGTGCCAGCAAGGGCGTGTGCGTGTACTCCAAGTCCCAGCAGAGGGAAGGTCACCCCTAGGACTCTCTCCCTGCCCCCGCTCCTCGGTCCCCTGTCCCAGGCCCCAGGGCCACCTGGGGCAGCAGGAAATGGGCTGCCTCACAGGACCCGGGAGGGGCAGGGGCCCTGGAGCCCTGGGGAGAGAGAGAGCTGGGTTTTATAGCGGGGTTTTCACATGGTTGGTTTTGCCATTAACTTTGAATGCCTTTGTGGGTCTATAAAGTTCCCTGGGGTGGTTTATAGGGAGCATGAATCGAGGAAATTGGTGGCAAAAACAGGGTAATGGGCAGCTTTCAGACACCCACACAAGGGTCAGGGAACAAAGCGAGGAGGTGCCATCTCGCCACAAAAACTACGCCGACGATAACTTAAAAAAAAAAAAAAAATCACACGAATTCTTTTCTTTCTCCTTCCAGAACTCTGTCTCCATGCACAGAAACGCTGGCGGGATAATCACCGCAGAGTTAACAGCGGTCATCTCTGAGTAGTGGTATTTTCCTTTTTGTGCCTTTCTAAATGCACCAAATTATCTCCAGCTCTCGGGTATTACTTTCGTAATCGGGGGGAAAAAAATAAAAAGTGATTTTTTAAAGTCAGATAATTCAAAACAGCAGGAAGGAATGTTTTCCCAGGCGCCTGCGTGATCTACTCGTGATCATAAACTCATCCCTGGGGCTCCTGTTCTGGCATCTCATTTTGTTCTCACCGTCATCCTCCAGCTTGATGGGAGGAGAAACTGAGGCCTCGAGACATTAAATGTCTTACGCAAGGTCACCCAGGAAAGGGTCCTCGACAGAAACCAGCCCCCTGCTGCTCCCAGCCTGGCCTTCACCAGGCCCTGTTCCCAGAACTGGGAGGTTAAAGCTGACAGTCCTCAGAGGGGGTGAGGGGCCCTCACGTTGGAGGGTCCTGGGCATTCTCTTTTGGTGGCCTGACGGCTGTGTTTATCAGAGGTTTCTCTGGTCAGACGTAGAACACCTGGTGGTGTGCTCAGGGGGCTGGGGTCTGGACCCAAATGCTTCCAGAAGGTTCTGGACCCAAATGCTTCCAGAAGGTTCCAGACCCAAGTTAGGGTTGGTCAGGACAGAGCAGAGGTGGAAACTGAGTGAGGAAGAAAGGGTGGGATGCTCAGGGCTGGATGCTGGAGCCAAATCAGGTGCTTCGGTCACAGGCAATGTGGGCAGGGAGGCAAGAGAGGTGGGTCCCATCTCCAGGGCTGGACCCAGGCAGGACCCGCTGGGTGGACCCGCTGGGTGGACCCGCTGGGTGGACCCGCTGGGTGGACCCACTGGGTGGGATGCTGGTGGGGAGAGAGGGCTCTGGGATCCCACATGGAGCAGAGGAGGTGGGGTCTGTGAGTCACCTGTGGACCTCAGTGCTTCCCACTCGATTCAGACTTACTGAGAGGCTGCCCTGTGCTGCAGAGGGGCTGTGGCCCAGGTCCAGGGAGGGGGGACAGAGAGCTCCCTGTACCCTGGTCCCCCTTCCTCTGCCTGTGTCTTCCAGAGACCACTGAGTGAAAACATCATGGGACAGAAACGGAGACGGGATGGGCACTCACGATCCCCTTAGACCGAAACGTGACAGCGTGTAAGGGCATTGAGTTAGGGGGCTCCCACTCTGATGTGGGGAAACAGTGCCCCTGCCATTGCGAAGCCATAGCCTGGTAAGAGAGACAGAGCCCCTCCCTGGGGAGCTCCCAAGTCCGATGGGGGAGACACACTCCTCTACTATGTGAGAACTCCCAATCTAACAGGGAAGACAGAAAAGGGACCTGGAATCCTTTAACAGAGGCATGGAAATGAGGGCACAGGCCTACCCCGTGATCCACATTAGAGCTCCCGAGGGAATCTCGTGAGCACCTCCGGGGAGGTTCCTGAGAAGGTGATTTCTCTGCCTCTGAAAGTCCAACTCGTCTCTCTCAGGCTCCGAGGACACATCCACCAACAAGACCAGGTCCCTGCCCTCAAGGCGTTCATGGTGCGTGTACGCGAGGTGGGTTGGGTCAGGAGTTTGGACTTAATGCCCGGGCAGTGCGAGCCATGGGAAGTTTGAAGCAGAGGGAAGAGGGATCAGATATGTGGTTTACAAGGGCTGCTGGGAGAAGCAGGGGCAGGAGACCAGGGATGAGACTGGTCACCCAGGCAGGAAGTGAGGGCCCCGGCCTGAGGGCCTGGCTGTGGGGTGGAAGGGGCAGCCCTGGTGGTAGAGGATGTTGACAAAGTCTCGCAGCCCAGGACTCTGAGCCCAGCCTGACAGAAGGGCCAGTGAGGTTCAGCGACGTCCGCACTCTGAGCAGCGGCCTGGCGGGGCTCGGCGATGCGGGCCCGGGCCTCCTCTGCAGATGCCCGTCGGTCTTCGGGAGCCCTTGCAGCTGGACAGCGGACATCTGCTGTTACTAGGCTTGTGTGGGGCCAAGGTCAAGCTCACGAGTCTTATCCCTGAGTGGAGAAGGCCTAGGGCAGGCCTTTGGAGACCCTAAGGCCCCCAGATTGGAGAGCCAGAGGAACATCAGACCACAGCCTCCAGCTCCCCCATCAAAACACGCAGGGCCCAATTGGACCCTTCAGCTGCCAAGGCCACAGGTCGTCCCTGCCTGCTGAGTCCTCCATCTGGATGGGCACTCGTCCCACGAGCTAGTGAAGCCTTTAAACCAGGCAGCACAAGGGTCAGGCTGAGGCCTGAACTGACCCATCTGGGAGAAGAGCTAATAAGCCCTCCAATTTGCATATATGCAAATAAGGCCCACTGTCCACAGAGCAATTAGCATAGCCTGCTGCCTGGCCAAGCCACCAGGACTGGCTGCGGCGCCTGAGATCTTATCCGTTGGGCTCAGAGCCCAGCCCCAACCCAGCTGAAGTTTGGTTGGGTGAATGATGACATCCCAGGTTGGGACAGATGCCCCCTTCCAGAGGCCAGGGGACCTGTGCAGGGGAGGGGCAGGGAGAGCCCAAGGACCTGAGATCCCCTGTATCTTGTCTTCTTTTATTTGGGGCAGGGGGGAAAGGGCCATCGGGTCATCGTCTGACCATCCCAGCTCCGACAACGTGGCAAAGGGGAACAAACCAGGGCTTTGACTCCGAGAAGCCTGAGTCCTAACCCCGGCTCTACCACCTGCTTCTGTGTGACCCTGAATAAGTTAACTGACCTCTCTGAAACTAAGTATTCTCCTTTGTCACAGAGGCTGCTATGAGGATGACTAGTCCTTACAGGGGACGTGCGAGGCCCAGGTTAGCTGCTCATCCCGTGGAATCCCCGTGTCGCCCGTCAGGCACGGTCAGGAGCATGCACTGGGTCCTCTTCTGCTTCTCCTCTCCCCACCCTGTTGGTTTCTCTTCTGAACTGTGTTTTAAATTGCGTACAGCATATTTCCATCTCAATTACTTCGGAAATAGCTGATAAAGCTGGCTGGGATGCATCCCCATTTTACAGATAAAGAAACAGGGGCCCAGAGAGGTGAAGCAGCACCGAGAGGTGCCTAAAGCCACCCGGCACCTGGCAGTAGAGCATGAGGCTCAGCCCCCTGACTCTCGTGTGCTCTTTCTGGCCACAGCAGCTACTGGAGACCCGCAGCGCCCTCCCTGTCCCCTGCCCTCCAGCCTCTCTCCTCTCTCCTCAGCACTTCGTGGGTCTTCATCCTCTGCCCACCTCTCCGTGTTCCAGGCCCTCGCTTCTCTGAGTCTGTCATTCTGCCGACTGCCTCCTGAGAACCCGACGACAGCCAGTTCTGCTCAGCCAGAGGTAGTTCGTCCTTGTGTCTAACTGCACTTTCTCTCGTTTTAAAATCAACCCGTGTCCTCTTTGTTTCGTGACTGGCAGGTGAGTTAAACTTTGACTCACCATTCTCCTCATTAAATTATCATTATTGTCGTCATTACGGATAGAAATAAGACACAGCGGGCCTCCCAGGTTTCAACTCTCTCTCTCCCTCTCTCCCTCCCTCTCTTTCCCTCTCTCTCTCTCTCCCTCTCTCTCTCGCTCTCTCTCATCTCTCTCGATCTCTCCCCATTTCTCTCCCATTCCCTCCTGACCAGATGAGACCTTGACCTTGGGATCCTTTACCCTTTCCATTCGAAAGCCAGTGGCCATTGCCTTAAATGTTCGCCTTTCTTCAAGCTCCCATCGCCCCAGTGTCCTGTCCCACTGAGTGACCCCAGGAAGTGGTGAGGAGAAAGGAAAGCATGGGAAAGGGGCCGGGGGTCCCCAGTCCTGCACTAGAGTCCTGCTCTCCCGTGTGGGCTCTAAGGCGTCATCACGTCACGTCTGCTGGGTGCCTGGTGTGTGCAGACACGTGTCAGGAGCCATGAGGAGCAGAGGGATGTGCAAGACGCATACACATGCTCCCTCTTTCCCCCAAAGAACCGGAGGGCAGAGAGACATGGTCTCTGGCCTCAAAGAATGACGGGGGAGAAGGGATGGGCAGCAGGGGGTTATAATGCTGGGTGTAAATGCCATGACAGAAGAAGGAAGCCCGCGGAAGCACAGAGGAGGGATCCCTGACCTAGCCAAGGGCAGGAGGTGGTCAGGAAAGGCTTCCGAGAGGAGGTGAATCCAGAAGGACTCGGTCCATGCCGGAGGAAGAGGAAGCAGCGGGAACAGCAGGGACACAGGCCTAGAGGCCATGCGGAGCGGGGTGTGTTTGATGAATTGGTTGCGAACAACGGGCGTGTTGGCGCTGGTGGAACCTGCAGGCACCATTCTGTGCTTTCCACACACTCAGGAAATCCCACCGGCTGCCCCTAGAGGCAGGGACGATGATGGCTTGGGTTGGGCTCCCAGATGTAAACTCAGAAGAGGATTCAACTGCAGGTAGCTTCTTTGGGGGGTGACCCAGGAAACCTCGGTGAGGGTGCAGGGAAGAGAGGGCAGCCAGTACTGGTGTCCTGTCACACAGCTGCCACTGCGGGCAACTGGGGATCTCCGGGAGCCAGGGCAGAGACGCACCTGGAGTGTCCACCTGAGACAAGGACGACTCCCTGTCCATCCCGGGCTGAGGGCCGCTTCTGGGGCCACCTGTGGCCAGCCCTGTGCCCCAGCCACAGCCACTGCTGCATTCACAGTGAGCGGACACGGGCTCTCTGATCAACAGATGTGCCCAGGGGCTATGGCTGGGCACGGACAGTACCTGTGACCATCTTCACCCCATCTCACAGTGGAGAAAACTGAGGCCCAGAGCACCCAGGTAACTCGGCCCAGGTCACACAGCCAGCACAACGTAGGGTTCACAGCCGGGGATCCGCCCCACCACCTGTGGTGGTAACCACAGAGCCACACTGCCCTGTAGGGCCTATACCCAACTGGAGGGCAGGGCGGCAGGGAGAGGCGAAGACAGAGGAAGAAGGGCAACAAGTGCAGGAGGCCAAGACTTGCTGGGAAGGGCGTGGGCGGGGTTCATCCCCTGGTGTGGGTGGGGTTCATCACCTGGTGTGGGCGCGGTTCATCACCTGGTGTGGGTGGGGTTCATCACTGAGATGTCCCAGGCACTGGAGAGGCACTGGGGACCCCCACTGACCTCATTACCGATATGGCCCGGGGCAGCGCCTCCCGGAGCCTTAGGATCTGAGGCTGAGCCAGGCCCCCCTGCGGCTCTGTTCAATTACCACATTTTCCCAGCCCGATCTCGAATATCTTGCTAGACGCAGCTTTCCCAGTGGGCAGGGAGCAGTGAATTTATTCATGCGAAAGTCTTACTTACACAGGTTTAAACATTAGCGTGCATGTGGTTATCCGTATCCCAAATTGTCTTTATTGAAAGGGATAAAAATACTTGCAACTGGGGCCGTCCTGGAGAATCTAGAAAGTACAGTCTCTGTGCCCTGAGGGAGGAGAACCTCTACACGGAGAAGTGCGGGGGCAGTGATGACGAATGCGGGTTTTAGAGGCCCGGCCAGGACCGAGCACGTGCTAGGGGCTTGGCAAGTGCTTGGTGACCAAGCGACGGGGTCTGGGTCTCAGCTCTCCCTCAGACCCTGTGTGTGGCTCTCTCTGTGCCTTAGTTCCCTCGTCTGCAGGAAGAGGACAGTAATGTCCATTGAAAAGGGAATTAGGTGAGAAAATTCAGGGAAAGCCCTTAGCAGAAGCCTGGTTCATAATAAATGCTCGGTTAAAGGGTGAGGGGGGGCAGCAGAAACACAGTAGCAGGTGCAGGTTGGTGTCCTGCCTCTCCCCGCCTAAGAGGAGACTACACGGCGACATGCGTGGCCCAGACGTGGAAACAGCAACAGCAACACCCAGAAAGGGACCCTCAATCAATGATGGGGGATGCGGATGGGTGGATAGATCCCCAGCCCCTTCCCCCAACGGGGGCGATTCTGAAGTGTGTCCCACACTGCGTCGGAGCCGGCAGAGTCCCAGCTTCCTTCCTTCCCCTGTCTCACCGTGCCCCCCGCCCTGCTGGTGTTTCCTGGGGTCACCCCCAAATGAACGCCCCGCGCCCTAATCCTTGTCTCAGGCTCGTTCTGATGGGGACTCCCAAAGCGAGTAAGAACAATAATAGCAGTGGACATGGGGCCCCGGCCCTAAAGAGCTGAGACGTGCCTGTGCTGTCCCACCACCCTCCTTCCCGCTTGCTTCTCAGGCACCGCACGAATGGACGGCGATAAAGCTGGACAACGCTTAGGAGAAGAAGAAAGTGAGGCCACAGTCCTGTGAGGGATTACGATATTTCTGCCGGGAGATAAGGATCTTAAAGCTTGCTGATGTGGTAGCCTTTGTGTGGGGCTCAGCCTCAGACTGTCTCCAGCTCTGCTAATCTCCCTCGGCCCCCCCTGTCACTTAGGGCCCCATCCTCTGCGACCTCAGCCCTGGGGCAGGTAAACCCTCCCCCAGAATGAATCCAACCTCGTTAACCTTCCTCCTGAGACAAAGAGCACCCTCCTCTCTAGGGACCTAGGGGGGCCAAGGCGGGAGAAAGAGGGGATGCCCCTTGGCTCCTGTCCCCAAGTCAGGCTCCACTAAGGCTCAGCCCTGCCACTTACTTACCCACTGCCCATCCTAGAGGAGGTCACTCCCTTCTCGGAGGCTAACGTATTCTCCACCAAAATGCAGAGAACAAGGCAGAGGCAGAGCGAGAGAGAGAAGGAAGAGCCAGGAGCAAGAGGCGAAGTCCAGCTCTGTCGCTCACTAGCTATGCGGCCTTGCGTTGGGCACTTAACCTCTCTGGGCTCTGTGCTTCTGTTTCCTCATTTGCAAAATGGGAAAAATAGTAAAGCCCAGCTCAGAGAGTTTTTAATTCGGGTTAAACACATTAATATTTATAACATCCTTAGAAGATGCTCCACGCTCAGTAAGTACCACATAAATATTTGTTAAGTAAACACCTATACTGCTCACTTCAAAGTGTTGTGGTGGCGTCTCCAGATGATAAATATCTGGAAATCCTTTGTATGTGGCAGAAATCCACGCAAATCCATTATAGTTGTGAATTATCTTTATATCTCCATTTCCCAAAAGTGACTTCCCTCCGTGGCTTTGTCGTGCGGTACAGAGAGAAGGGACTTGGGTGCTCCCCGGGGCCAGGTGTGAAGCCCGACACTGCCGCTCACCAGCCTCGGGACCTGGAGTAAGGGCTTTCCCACTCCGGAGCCTCGGTTTCCCCACTAGGAATCATAATGGCACCCATTCCTTAGGGTGAAGCGCCCATTAGGGGAAGACAGATGAGGGAGACACCTGGCCCTGCTCTGCTCCCTGAGGTGCTCAGTCAATGTGAGTCTCACTGTCCAGTTCCCGAAAGGAAGTCACTTCACTTCTTTGGGGTTTGGGGTCCTCACCTACAGCAGGAGCCCAACACCCCAGTTCACTGGGCCGCTGGGAGGGTGCATGGGCTGATACAAGTGAGAGCTTGAAGCCCAGGTGTGGGCGAGAGCGTATGCTTAGTGACAGCCCCCTTTCCCTCCAGAAAAATCTGTTGATCAATCTAAATCACAGAGAATCCTCTAATCTCCGAGGCATGGCCACGGGACTCTATGGAGGATTTCTCTGCCTCGCTGTGATTGACTGAGGCCCCTGTCGGAGTGCATCTGCTCACAGAGCAGGCTGGTGGGGGAGGCGCTGGGCCAGGGCTCAGCCTTGCTACACAACAGCTCAAGCTTGGTCCCTGGGGTGGGAGACCCGGGCTTGGGTACCTGGAAGTCTCAGGATCTGCTGGTTGATCCTGAACGTGTGGGGCGGATGGGCCTTCGGGGATAGGGGTTATTGAGGAGCACGGGGCAGCGTCCATCGGTGTACATCCTGCATGGCCGAGAGAAGCCCAGAGCTGTTTGTCAAAAGGCTCTGGTTCCCTCGAGTCTGGCCTGTTTGGCCTAATGTGTTTGCCCGAATGCTTATGCCCCGAATAAGAGGTCTGGGAAATGAGCAGACAGCACCTGTGAGTAATTAACCCTGAGCTGGCACGGGAGCTAGACCTAGAGAAGAAGCAGGCCAGGAGAAATGGGTGGTGACAGGATTTCTCCCCTGGAAGCTCCTGAGGCCTTGTCTACAAGAGACAAGAATATCCCCCACTCAAAGGGGGTTTGAGACAACAGCTTACAGATGGGAAAAATGAGGCCCAGAGTGGGTCAGGGACCCAGCCAGGCAGCACACCTGGAGGGGGAAGCAAGTCTCTAAACTGTCAGCACACAAGTGTCACGAAATCCCTACAGGCGAGAGGTAAGGGGAGTCACAGGTGGGAGACAACTTTCCTTCCATGCGTTCATTCCTCCGCTCACTCATCTCTCCTTCAACTAAGAGCAACTCGCGGGGCACTCTCCCAGGTGCTAAAACATAGAGTCGCCTACCGATCTGCAGCTTCTAGAAGGCATGGACCACGCCCATGCCGCCGGCTGCTACATCCCCGAAGCCTGGCACGCGGTAAGAGCTTGAGAAAGCTCTCTCAAACACGGGATTCATCACACTTCATTCTCACCTGAGAAGAAAAATTCTCATTCTCATTTTACCGTTAGACGACCGAGGCTCTGAAAGGTAAGGTGGCGGGGACCTAGGGTCGTCATGAACACATTCGGTCAAGAGATAAATACTGTTTGTGCACGTGCAATGTGTCAGCCGTGAACAGCAGACAGGGCCCTTGGGGGCGTCCAGCTCAATGGAGGAGTCGGCTCCGGTCAAATAGTAACTGTGCTGAGGATGTGGAATGATAAACCAAGGCGGGGGTCACGGGGGGAAGGGCCGTATTTCGTATTCTGAGCTGTGTGCATCCCAAGCCTGTGCCATGGGGGGTCAGGTGGTAGCGGCAAGGTCTGGAGGCAAGAGGGTGGCATTCTTCTGACACAGAAACAAACTGGGGGCTCAGAGAGGTGAAGCGACGTGCCGAGGCCCACGCAGCGGCCGTGTGGTAAAGCCAGAGTTCAAGCCCAGTCACTCTGCAAACCCACTCTCTTCCCACCACATCAGGGAATGGGGAAAGACCGGAGATGGGGCTTGAACCAGAAAAGGTGTCTGGTCATCAGAGCCCAGGTGGGACTGGCAGCGCTGGCTCCCCTGACTTGAATACAGATCCGGGGAGACGCCTGGCTTCACCCCTAGCCTCAGGGAATGGATCTCTCGAGGCCAATTTCAGCTTCCTCTTCCCCCTCCTCCTCCTCCTTCATGGAGATGCTAATTTTAGCCAGTCACAAAGTCAGCCTGAGCTCTCAAAAATGGACTGATTTATGCTCTTCCTTAATTGCTCCAAAAAAGCGCTTTGCATCTAGTGAGAAAAAGAATGGATATAATTCTATTTAGGTTAAAAAAAAAATGTAGCCAAATTCTCACTGGTCTGGCAAGAAGAGAGGGATGCACTTAACCCTGCCTCAGTGGTCACCCCCAGCACCCTCCTCTCCTTCCTCCACCCACTCAGAGCCACTGTGTCTGCCCCACAGGCGCACACCCTGCCAGAGGGGACAGCAGGGTGTACCAGAGGTCCTCACGGGGCACTCGAGTGAGGGCAGGGGACTTTTTAAAGACTCTCTGGAGAAATCTGCAAAATCTCCTTCCCTGACAGCCCCCAGAGGCTGCCTGGGCCCAGAATCTACTGATGGGCAAGAGTCTCTAGTCATTTCCTCGTTCTGGGAGCTCGGACACACCCCGGTCATCTTGGCCATCCCTCTACCTGAAGGCTGGAGCTGCCAAGGCTCAGCCCAGGTTCAGATACTGACCTTCCCGAAGGATCTCTAAGAATTCCACTCGATAAACCCTGAAACCTGCCATCTGCTGCCTTCCATGCCCAGTGATGGGAATCCAGCAGTCAGTGAGGCCGGCATGCCCACAGGGCTGACCATAAATGTGTGAGTTCCCCAGTCATAGGTCACTGTGGTTTGATACACTTTCACTTACTCACCCATCCACCTACTCACCTATCATCCATCCATTCATCGTCCACCTAGCCACCCACCATCCACCCATCCGTCTGTCCATCCATCCATCCATCCATCCATACGTTCAACAACTATCTGTCTATCCAGTTATCTTCCATCCATCATTTGTACATCACCCATACAGCATCTATCCACCCATCCATTCATCTATCATCCATCTGTCATGTATCCCTCCATACACCCAACCATCTATCCATCCATCCATCCATCCATCCATTATCCATCCATCCACCCATCTATTCATCCATCCAACCAACCATCCATCCATCCATCCATTTATCCATCCATCCATCCATCCATCCATCCATCCATCCATCCATCCATCCATCCATCCATCCATCCATTTAACCATCCATCCATCCATCCATCCATCCATCCATCCACCCATCCATCCATCCAACCAACCAACCATCCATCCACCCATTTATACATCATCCATTCTCCCATCCATCCATCCATCCATCCATCCATCCATCCATCCATCCATCAATATAAATATTTAATAAATACATATTCTTTGCCCGGAGCTGTGCTAGGTGCTAGGATTACAGAAACACATAAGACAGGGTCAATAAGACAAACAAGGGCACTGTCTTTACTGACTTCACAGAGTAGGTGAGGCAGGCCAGTAAATGGATATTTACTGAAGCAGAGACATCAGCCAGATACGAAAAATCCATGAACAAAAGCATCCAGCCCCACTCCTACCCCACTGAATAGTATGGGGTTGTCTCTGAGAGGCAGCTGCCGCACATCCCCCCACGGATGGCATTTCTCAGTTGCTTCTCTGCCTCTTCTTCCCTCTTCCTCTAGCTGGAAAGGACTCTGAAGCCCCAAGAGATGTCAGTCAGAGTCACACGATGAAAGAGGCATAGATCCCTCAGTCTCCACATGGAGGAAAGGCACCCACTTACAAGGATACCTGCCACGGAAGCTAAAAGTTAACTTCTCATGACTCGTGCCAGTGAGATTTCAGGGCCTGTTTGTTACAGCAGCAAGTGCTGTCCTGTCTGATGCAATCACCCTTTACAAAGCATCGTTCTACGAACCCACCCTCTTTCTATTATAATCAAGTAAATGAAGGGACAAAAGCATGTCATTTGATTATTCTAACAAGTACATGTGGTAGCTAATTGTTGCCCCCATTTTTGAACGAGAAAATCAAGGCCCAGAGAGGTCAAGTAACGTGCCCAGGGTGACATAGCTGGTAGGTAGGATTCGAACCTGATTTCCACATCCATTCACTTTACATGACGATGTGCTCTTGGTTGGGGGTACAGATAGGGAACCACGGTCTGGAGCAGGAAGGCCTGGCATCTTCATCTGCCTCTGGGTGTTCATCCCTGCACCACCAGTGTGGTCTGTTACATGAAGAAGTAAAACACAAAAATCTGACCTTGGTGTCCCCCCTACCCCTAGTAGGGACACGTGGTCCCCAGGTTGGGCCCTCTTCCTCTGGCAGTCTCTATCTTTCTGGAGCAGCTTTTCTCAATACCTCGGAATGCCCCATCCCTCCTCCCAGGACAAGAGGACGTGACATTGTCAAGGCACTGGGTTTCCATCCCCAGGAGGCAGCTGGCTCCTTTCAAAGGCCTGGCCCAGTCCTTGGCAGCCCGGGCAGACCTCCAAGACGTCTTCATTGGCTGGTCTGAGGCTCCCAGAGCTGAGGGGCACTCTGGGTCCCCTGTCCAGGACGTCAGAGCGTTTACAGGACTGGCTGGACCTTCAGAGCAGGTTAGCTGACGAGGGGCAGCCAGACATGGACAAGCCCTGTAGGTGGGTGAGTGGCAAGGAGCCCCACTGCACCCCCACAGAAGGGCTCTGCTTTCCCCCTGGTGGCCTGGAGTCCAGTTCCTTCTCAGACAACATTTTCCCCATGATGTTCTGGCCGTCAGACAAGGAGATGGTGGTGCCATGCAATGAAAGGCGCTGAGCTTTTGAGAGCCGACTGACCTGGGTTTAAATCCAGGCTCTGACACCGACTAGCTGTGTGACCTCTGTCGAGTAACTAACCCTCTACGAGCCCCTCAGTTTACCTATCTGTAATGGGTGCATCACAGGGACTAAATGGAGAGGATTAAATCACACAGTAGGCAACTGACACTTTAAGAAGGGAGACACACAGAATCAGAGAATGTCCTAGCTAGAAGGGCCCTCAGGGATCTGGTAGGAAAAATGAGGCCAAGAGAGTGTCGTCCGCTTACCCTGGATGGAAGAGAAAAATGGGAACTCATAATCTATCCTAGTTGCTCCATCTTGTCCCCCTTTTTCCTTCTGTTCCCAGTCTCTTTCCCATGGGTTCTTCTTGTCCTAGTGTAGAGTGAAACTGAGGAAGGGAAGAGGCAGAAGAGGAGGGTGTCCCAACTCTAAGGCCTTTGTCACACTCAAAGGCCGGATCTCATTGTTTTTCCCGTGGATTTTGCTGGCGATGATGGTCTGGGGAGAAAGTGGGAAGGATGCAGGCCTTCGCCTTTCAGAGATGGGGTCAAATCCCAGTGCTGCTATGCCTGAGCAAGTCCCTTCACCTCCTGTACCTGTTCTCCTCTGGACTCAATGACAAGGCGCCTACCTCAGTGGGTTAGGAGGACTCTAGGTCATGTTGTTCGAGGTGCAACTCGCCACTTGCTTTGGGGGCGCTTGACGAACGGCTCCCCAGTCACCACCCCACTCCACCCTCCTCCTCACATCTCAAATCCAACCAGAGATGCCGGCCTCCGCCCTCCACCTGCTGCTGCCCTGTTTCTCAGCCTCTGCGCTTTCACCACGGCTGGGGACGAGGTTTGGCCGAGAACTCGGAGTCAGAGCCTTGTACGGGCGCAGCAGGGGGACCGATGTCCAACCTGGAGCTCCCCGTTCACAGGTGGGACTGGAGGGGGAGCACAGTAGGACTAAGTCTGTAACAAAGACGCTTGGGAAGACTGCAGGGTCCCTCTCTGCTGACCTAGGCCCCCTTTCCCGCCTTTCACCCCTCTCTCCTCCCACACCCCTGCCTTTTCCCAACAGGGGTCAAAATTCATCCCGATGTCCTCCGAGATGGCCCAAGCCCCCGCTGCTTTCCCTCCCGCCTTTTCAACCCGGCGAGTGAGGAATTCTCCCGCCTCGCTCCCGTAATGCTACACCACTAATAAGATTAAAACATATCTCCCTCTCACAGCATCGATTCATAGCGCTGATTTACTGTTGCTTCTCGGCTGCTACAAAACGGATGCGCGGGCCGCCACCTTAATCTCTATCCATCTCCCCACTGCCGGGGAATAACTGCTAATTAATACCTTTCTGCCTCCCGACGCCTGCCAGCTTTGAGGGCCATCAATACTCTGCGGGCACCCTGCCACCCAGCCTACTCGGCCCCACTTGCTCAAGGCTCCAGCCCCAGCCCAGAGGCACCCTGGGGGCTCCAGGTGGAACGAGACGGGGTGAGTTTAGGCTTTTACCCTCCTTGTCCTCTCACTATAGACACATAGATACGCGGAGTAACCGAGCAAGAGGCAGTAGCTAATTCAGAAGGGACAGAAACAGACAGACCCCCCTTTAAAATCCCAGCTCCTTCTCCGACTGTGAGATTTTTCGTTTCTGTGTCTCAGGCTGCTCGTCTGCAAAATGGAGAGAGTCCCAGGACCCACCTCCCAGAGATCTGCAGGGGTCAACGAGGACATGAGGAACACGCACAACACAGTCCCTGGCCTCCTGCTGCCCCAGCTTGGCCTCGGGGCTGAGAAGGGGGCCTTCGTGACCCAGCGGAGTTTGCAGCACTGGCATAAGGGAATGGCAGATGGCCTGTCCCAGGGATGGGAACGGGGTCCAGAGGAGGTTCCGTCAGGAGAAGGACTTAGCTACAACAGTGCCGGCTGGCCAGGAGACACCGACGTCAGAGCTGAGCCAGGCTTTTCCTGCTTCTTTTCTTCTCCCTTTTCATCTCTAGAGGCACCTTCTCCGAGAAGCCTTCCTTGACTACCCAATCTAGGGAAGTCGCTCTGCCCCCAAGCCCCTCACTATTGCACAGTCCTGCTTCACTCTCCTCGCAGTATGATATCACCTAAAGTTAGGCTATTTACGTTTTCTGCCTCATCCACCAGAATGTCAGCCCCATGAGGCCAACGCTCTTAACAGTCTTATCCAGTGCCATCTCTTTGGGTACGTATTAGGAGATCAAAAAGTATTTGATAAATGAGTAACAAGTTCTCCATTAGTGTTAGGATAATATTAACGGTAATAAGAAGTAAGACTGTCACTTCCTTCTTCCCTCAAATGAAGATCTGATTAAATGCCCTCCCTCGTTTAGCAGGGGATCCCCTTAGAAAACACGGCCGCCGTGTAGTCAATGTCTCCTCGGTGTCGGACGCCTTACACGATCCCCTCAACAAGACAGGTATTATTACTCCCATTTCACAGATGAGAAGCTGAGGCTCGGAGCCCCTAGCAGGTGACGCCGCTGCCATTCCCATCCAGGTGAGCCACGCTCTAAGCATCCCACCCGGCCCCTGGTGTGGCACAGCACCTCCCGCCAGGACGAAAGGTGGGGGGCGCTGCTCATCCACCAGAAATACCTGGATGCAGGGACTTCTCCTCCTGTGTCCCAGACTGAAACCAACAGCCTGCTGCGAACGAGGCATTCCCTGGGGTCACCGGAGCATGTAACATGTCCGGCTTGGGGAAGGAGACCAGCCTGGACTTGGGTGTGCGCAGGTACATGGAGCAGGTCGAGGCTGTGGGACTAGGCGCCTCTAATGTGCTGTGGAACTCTGGACTTGCCCTCCCCTCTCTGACCAGGCCCTTCCAGGGGGAGCTGCAGGACCAGATGGGGTTAGGACTGCATGACTACATAGGATTGTCGTTCTACATTCTGATCTGACCTCACCTGCAGGACTCGACTCTATCTCACCGACACCTGACAGCGGCTGGGGCTGGGCACTACTCTGCAAGGGGAGAGGCTGGAGGTGGGGTGGCAGCTGTCTGCCTCCCCAGCTGTGAGAGGTCGGGGTGGAGGAGGAGAGGATGCCTCGGGATTGGGCTGGCACATGAGCCAGCGGAAGCCGGCACGGGCGCGTTTAGTAAAACATAACGAACCATGGGATCATAAAGTATTTCATCTAATTCCAGGGTCCCATGAGGCTGGGGCAGACCAGTGGAGCTGGCAAAGGAGAAGGGTTTATAGGGGTGCCCTGTAGCTGATATGGGACTGGGACAGGCACAAGGTTGGGGACAACAGCCCCTAAACCTCCCGTCCGGGGTCAGGGTAGGCTTTCTCGCAGTCCTGCCTCCCGGCCTGGAAAGAGGTGGAAACCAGAGGCCTTTGTCCCAGATATGAGTTCTCCTGCTGGTGACTTGGGACAAGTCACTGGCCCCTCTGTGCCTCGGTTTCCCCACATATAAAGTGAAAGGAGGGTTGGACTGAAACCGAAAAGCCCCAGAATCTCCTCCAGCCCGGACGGGAAGATGTCCTCCCCACCATTTGATACGCTCACTTTCAAATTCCTTTCTTGGCTGTGGGACCCAACATGCAGAGTAAAGCTCAAGGAGAAGCCCAGTCCATCAAAGAGGCCACGCAGGGCTCTTGGCTTAACTGGGGTCAAGGTTCCCCACAGCCATCACCTTGATCCACATGCTGGCTTTCCAAGTGGTGCCAGGGGTATCTCCACGGGGGAAACTGGGTTCTGAGGAACCCAGTGTGAGAGCCACAGGTCCGCCAAATTCTCTTCACACCCTTTTATCCTGTGAGGCCCCGCTCACTGCTCCAGGACCTCCTCGGAGGCCTCCCTGACTGTGCAACTCTCCTGGTCACCACCAAACATATCCTGGTGTTTCCATCCTAACGTTCACTGCAGTCAGTGATTATCCAGACTTGCTTGCAGCCCCGGGACTCCACAAGGTCTGGGACATACTAGATGTGCAGGAAACGGGGCCCCTCCCGGACCCCGCACCTCTACACTTTGCCATCACTCTCGCCGGGCCTTATTCTTCTTCGCAGCAGTTCTCATTTCTTGCCCGATGCGAGGCGTCCACGTGTGCCATCTGCTTGGTCGTGGACTGTAGAAGGTAAGCTCCAGGAGGGCAGGCTTGTTCTTTTTCTACTCGCCACCGTCTCGCCAGTGCCTAGCATACTACCTGGTACAGAGCAGATGTCCAATTTGTAGGCCGGAAGGATGGACGGATGAGGATGGCCGGGCAGACGGATGGATGGACGGATGGATGGTCAAAAGAAGGAGGGAAGGAAGGAAGGAAGGGAGGAAGGAAGGAAGGAAGGAAGGAAGGAAGGAAGGAAGGAAGGAAGGAAGGAATCCTCCTTTTCTTCCCTGAATGAGTGTGGCTCCGCCAGGCACCATCGGCCCATTTGGAGTTCACGATGTTTCCGGTAGGCATCTCCCAGGAAGGCAACCGTATCCTTCCTCCGGATCCCACAGCATCTGCACAGGCTTTTATTAGTCCCGTAAACACTGATGCCTGCTCTGCACCAGGACCTGGGCCAGCCACAGGGGGCACGAAGGTGAGTGACAAAGGACGTCTGTGTCCCACAGTTCTGTGAACGCAGGAGGCGAAAGGAAAGCACTTGTTGAATGAGTGAGTGAAGTGATGTCTAAGGTGAGACCTGAATGATGAGCAGGACTTAGTCCCGAGGAGGAGGTGGGTTCCGGAAGCAGGAACAGCATGTGCAAAGACCCCAGGGCAGCTAAGAGTATCATGTCTTCAGAGCCGAGGCCCCGGGTGCCAAAAGGAGGGGCCGGCCTCATGTCTCCTCAGTGGTTGCCTTTAGGCGGCATCGTTCCTCCTCCTCCCAGGACGCTCAGTCTCCTCTGAGGCCACACTTTCCGGGGGAGGAGAGGGAAGGAGACCAGCTGCAGACCCTCCCCGGTCACCTCCACTCCCACTGAACCCCGCACTCATCTACTCAGACCCACACACGGCACTAAATATAA
Source organism: Cynopterus sphinx (assembly GCA_030015415.1). NCBI lineage: Eukaryota > Metazoa > Chordata > Mammalia > Chiroptera > Pteropodidae > Cynopterus > Cynopterus sphinx. The sequence continues at coordinate 120,430,178 of CM057387.1, forward strand.
CCATCGCATATGCCTCTTCTGTCTCCTTTCCAGGGAAAATAACATTGTTTAAGTAAAGCCCTTTAAATTTTAAAGAGCTGGGTTGCGTGCTCTCTGCGGGAAGCTTTTAGCAGCATGCTGGAAAGAAATAATAATAATGAGGCCAGAGACAACAAAGCAGAGCTCAGCTACCACCAGCGACTGCCAAGGCGGAAAGGGGCCAGGCGTGTGGCCTTCTACAGCAGCTCCAGCTGCTAGTGGACCCCCCGAACCCCGGAGAGCCACCTAGGGTCAGGAGAGAAGGTCCAGAGAGGCCCAGAATTTACAAAAGGTCAAGTTGGGAGGGATCTCTGGCACCGGAAGCAGTTAAAGTGTGAGACATCCCGGACACAAAGTACTTCCTAGCTGTGTGACCCTGAGCAGGAGGCCTAACCCCTCTGTGTTTCGTTTTCTTCTGCTGTAAAATGGGGACACTAGCGGCGCATACCTCCTGGGTGGTTGTGGAGGTGGTAACGTGGGGAGTTAATACACGCGGGAGCCAACTGCAGCGCCTGCACACACGCAGTCAGTGTCCACTAAATGCTTGCTCTGAGAGCCTGGACATGGTCACACGTGGCCTCCGACTTCAAGTCCAGCAACCGTTCCCTGGACCCGCACAGCAAAAGCAGCCACGTTTTAACCAGGTGGCTGTCCCAGCTGCAGGGTCTGGGTTAATCAGGGGGGACCTATTTTAACAAGATCAGTCTGGATGAAAATGAATCACTGCTTCCAGCTTGAAGTCCTGTCCCTACCCCCACACCCATGGCTTTTTCCCGTGTCTGCAAGGGGCCAAGGGCCCCAGGGGCATTTTCAGTGGGTCTCTTGCTTCCCAGCATGTGGCCAGCAGGGTCCAGGCTGCTGTGGGTGCAGTGGGCCTGGGGGTCTAGACCCGGGAACTTTATCTAATTTCAAGACTAGCTCACCTCCAGCAAATGCACTTGATCTGTCCCCCGTGCCACCTCCGGCCTCGCTCCTTCTTTCGGGCAACATACACCCTACACCCCTGCCTCCCACACTCCCCCAGGCCCTTTCCAGCCTATGAGTCTTTGTCCTTGCTGTTACCTCCTCCTAAAACCCCTTCATTCCCTTCTTAGCCTGGCAAACTCCTATGCATCCTTCAAGACCCAGTCATGTGTCCCCCCTTCTAGCGATGTTTCCCCAACACCTCAGGCAGATTAGTTATTTCTTCTTCCACCTTCCCTAAGGGACTTGGTAGCTATTTCAGTTGTAGGATTTCTAATATTACACCATATTAACTTATCTGTTTGCCTGCCTTCCTGCCCCAGGAGACGGTGAACCCTTTGAGGACAGGCTCCAGGTCTTATCTGTCCCTGCAGTGTGAGCCCTGGTACAGGGGCCACTTGGAGCAGGTGCTCAGTCGGAAGTGCCTGCTGAATGGAGCTGAAATGAGGCTGCATCTGTACTCCAAGGAAAGGACCGGCTATGGTCAGCTACTGACATAGCTGCTCTTTGGCAAAGTCCACTGGAGCTGGGCGCTTTATCCCAGCGGTAGGAGTCGAGGGGCATTAAATGTGTCTTAAAGGAAATATTTTGGACTTAGTTGGGACTCTCCTTCTTAATCCCATTACCCATCAAAGAACCTCAGAATGGATGATCCAAACTCCTCCCTTCATTCTATGGACCAAAGGCTAAGGTGAGAAGTGGGGTGGGGGGCGTAAGCCGGTCACAAAGCAAATTAATGGAGAAGCTAAAATCCGATCCTGGGGCTCCTGACTCGGAGGCTGATGCTCTTTCTACCAAACCGGTGTTTCCTACTGTGGCCCACAGGATGATGCTAGGTGGTATGGGGAAGCTTTTGAAGACATTCAAATAGTTAAATGTTTATTTTAATGTGAATTAAGAAGAAAAACGTATTCAGTGCAACAAACCTTTTGCACAAAACAAATCAAAAGAGAAGGAAGCGCTTTAATTTATAATCAATTAAATTTGATTTTTAGAAATCGTAATGTAAATCATTCGGATGGGACATAGACATCGCAAAAGTCGTGACCGGGGTGACTGAAGCTTGGTGGCCTGGGTGGTGTGCCCAGGTTCAGACCAGGGGGTGGTTCGGAGCTGGCTGACCAGACAGAGGGCAGCACTCCCACTGCCCAGGGACAGGAGACTCAGGGATGACAAAAGCTACTCCTGAGACCCAGGTCCCGCCCACGGAGCCAGAGGTGGCTCCCTGGGGCCCTGATGGGGGCCCCTGCGGCCAGCACAGAGGGAGGACCAGCTTCCTAGACGTGGCTCCACATCCCACTGGGAAGTCAGTCCTCATCAAAGCCGACCGGAACAGCCAGGTAGATGGAAAGGGGGCTGAACAAAGGCGTGCCACCTTGGCCAACTTGGAGACTGGAACCAAGGGGACAGTTGGTGGAGTTTCTCCTGAGGAATATTTATCCCCAGTGAGTAATCACCCCCCCCCCACACACACACACGGGGTCACACTGCCTCCAGGCCAGTAGGCAGGGCTGAGACCTACCCGCGTCGGTCGGGGCAAGGGAAAGAAGACGGCAGTGGACAGATGGCACGCTGACGAGGGCCAGAGGCACTGTCCTGCCTGGAGCCTTGAGAGAATGCGTCAGGGAAGAAACTGCCACTCGTGTGCGTCATGGCAGTGCCAGCGAAGCACAGGCTATGTCAGCGTCTCACGAATTTCCCCTGGAAAAATCAGTCCCCATCGAAGACGATTGGAACGCGTCAACGTAGACGGGACAAAAGGGCCGGACAAAGGACAACCGAGGGGGAAATGTGGAAAGTGGCCTCAGCCAACTCGGAAGCTGGGAGCTGCGGGGCTGTGGGTGGAAGTTTGCCTACGAAATGGTCAGCCCCACTGAGAAGGCAGCTGCTCCCTGGACTCCGGTACGCCCCACTGGGACGATCCCTCTAGCAGCGGCGCTTTCAGCTTCCAGGTGAAGGATAAGGATCTGGAGGTCCCAAGGACTCGCCTTCTCGCTGGTGTCCTCCCTCCCTCCTCCCACACCTGTGAGAGTGGAAGCAGCGTCCTCTGCGCAGAGCGGCCGAGCCGTGGGGACCACCTGCCTCCCCACTTCGAAGGAAGGAGCTTTGAGCCCATTCGTGACTGAGGTGGACCAGGCCGCACGTGGGTAGAGCCAGGGGGATGGCAGGAAAGATGACCTAAATGGAGCTAAAGGAGAGAGAACCTCTCTGTGGGAAATAGGGCGGAAAATAGACTGGGAGATGACAAATAGGTGTGCCCTAGGGTGGAGGCATCAATCAGAGAGCCGGGCCAGGGGCCGGGGAGGTAGAGAGACGTGGAAGAGGCTGGAGATGACACATTGCAAAGGTCAATTCCAGCGGGGGCGAGGGCAGGCGTTTCCTCTCCGCGATGGCTCTGTGCCCCCGGGAAGCCGGTCCTATCTTCCCACAGCCCCGCACTCACACGCTACTTTTAGGCTCGGGAAAATCTAGCATCCAGCACGCGACTGGGCACCGGAGTAGGTGCTTTATGACTGTTATTGTTGTCAGTACAAGTAGCAGCCCAGCACTAGCACCACGCATCGCCTCATTTCACCATCCCCGCAGGCCCTGGGCAGGCAGCCCTACCCCCACTTCACAGACAGGGAAACTGAGGCTCTGCAGGATGGCATGAGATCTCCGCTGTTTGCTCCCCAGCCCACTCTCCTCCCCTCTCCACCTGTATGGGCTTCCAAGTGGGTTTGGTCAACAGATGACGCCAGCAAGAGACTCAATGGCAGAAGAAGGGTGAAGTTGGGGTGTTTCTCCCTCCAGGTCCCTGCCAGGTCCCAAGAGTCCCAGAGCCACAGTCCTGTCAGGGAGCCCTCTTTTGGAGAGTCTCAAGGTTTAACCCCGCTGTTCCTAAGCCCAAGGGGCGGTACCACCACCACCTGCTGCCTTTCCTAGACCCCACGCAAACAGCCCCCTTAAGAAGCCCTCCCCAGACTCCCCAGTTGCCTCGGAGCGAAGCAGCCTGTCCCATGGTCACAGAGCTTACAAACGGAGGTGCCGACACGCAAACCCTACACCGCCTGCCTCCCGAACCTGTGGGGTTCCATCAGGAGAACCGGGATTTCTGAGCAGCAGACGGCCGAACCCGCTCCCTTCCCAGGTCGGCCGTATCCGTGAGCCACCTGCTTCCCTGTGCACTCAACGTCGCTCTGTGACGCGACTCAGTTTTTACTGAAAGACGCCCTTTCAGAGAGAGGCAGAGCGCGTTTGAATCACTGCCCCAAATGGCAAACGAGTCTCGCCTGCCTTAAACAGAGGGAGACTGAAAGAGGATGAGAATGGAAAGGAAACACGGGCGTGAAGGCTCGCTCCCTCCAGCTCGACGGAGCCTTGCTGCCCCAGACCTGTAGATTTTCATCATTCATTCATCCATCCATTTATTTATTGTTGAAAAGAGATTAGCACATGACAGAGGGTGTCAAAGACATGAGAGCATCGGCCTGAGGCTTTCTCCTTGGCACAAGGAGACGGGCAGGATGAGCAATAAGCGAGTCCTTATTATTTACTGCCAATGGGCAAGCCCCGCTGAACGAGGATCGTTGCCCCAGGCCTATGCTGTCCCACAGAACTTTCTGCAATGCTGCAAGTGTCCTATGTCCTCTGCGCAGGGGCCACAGCCACGTGTGGCTACCGAGCACTTGAAAAGTGGCCAATGGGACCGAAGAACGACGTGTTGTTTGACGCCGCTAAATACAAGCTGAGCCACCGTGTTCGGTCTTAACGCAAATGTCTCAGTGTCAGTTGTCACCCGTGGCCACGTAGCAAACGGCAGGGCCCTGCACGGTAAGCCCGGAGAGGAGGACCTGCCTACTCGTTTTCCTCGGGATTTCTAGAGCAACGCCTGACCCACCAGGAGGCGTCGATTCATGTTTGCTGCACCAATGAACGCGTCAGGGAGGGAGGGAAGGAAGGAGGGAAGGAAGGAAGGAGGGAGGGAGAGAGGGAGGGAGGGAGGAAGGAAAGAAGGAAGAAGGAAGGATGGAGGGAGGGAGGGAGGGAGGAGGGGAGGGAGGGAGGGAGGGAGGGAGGAGAGAAGGAGGGAGGGAACAAAGGGAGGGAGGGAGGGAGGGAAGGGAGGAAGAAAGGAAAGGAGGGAAGGAAGGAGGGAAGACAGGGAGGGAGGGAGGGAGGAAGGAAGGGAGGGAGGGAGGGAGGGAGGGAGGGAGGGAAAGAAGGGAGGGAGGGAGGAGGGAGGGAGGGAGGGAGGGAGGGAAGGAGAAGGGAAGGGAGAGAGGGAGGGAAGAGAGGGAGGGAGGAAGGAGGAACCACACTACTTCCTACAATAAGAAATCGTTCTCTCTGCAACTCACACTGTCCTGGGAACCACCAGCCTCCCTCCCCCCTCAGGTAACTGGCGTCCCTCCCCTCTGGGGCCTGCCTTTGTCCACCCACCGGGCCCCTGAGTCGGTGACAGGCCTCAGGAATTTGCCATCCAATGATGCCTCTTCCCCTCCAAGCTGAGCTCCAGCCCATGTCCCTGCTGCCCAAGCGAACAAAGGAGTCTTTGTGATGTGGTTGCCATCGCCAACCCCGCCACCTCGCTCCCTCCGCCCGTCCGGGACATTAGGTGCTCGGTGACAATTAGCAACTTATCACCTGCTTCTGTGGAACCGGGCACCTGGCCTTGGGTTATTGTACAACATGAATACCCACTTGACAAAAACCTGCGCTCGGGCCGTAAGCACCAGCTCCAGATGCGGATGCCACCCACCCCCTGGCTGTCTTCACTCTGCCCGTGCGCCCGAGCCCCTGCACTGCTCCCCCCCAGCCAGCCCTGCAGGATGCCAGGCCTGCCCACCCATGATGGACGCCTTCCTCTGGGGCAGCCTTCAGGAGAGGGGAGGAAGAGACGGTGCTGGGGAGACAATGGAGGCTCCAATGATTGGTGCCACACAACCCCACTGGAGGAGCCCAGAGTGCTTCTGCAGAAAGAGAAACAAAAGGGCAAAGGGAACAGCTTGGCAAAGGAACAAAAAAAACCCAATGGCTCAGCTGCTTCTCTCCCTGGCGACTCCCAAGCTGCTCCTGTGATTTATGAGGCTGGGGGGTCGCTCCCCGCTGGAGCACCGCCAAGATCCCCCCGCCCCCGCCCAAGCATGGGGGACGCTGATGCTTCCCGACGCAAGGCCGTTGGGGTGGTGGTCTGGGTGGAGGGCCCAGGACCTCAAAGAGAAGGCCTGGCCCCCACATCACGCAAAGTGTGTGCGCCGGCAGACGAGTCCTCCCTCTGGCCTCGGTTTTCTCGGCTTTAAAATGGGGAGAAGGAGCAGTGCAGACCACCTCGCAGCTCCCTTTTGGCCCTCAGGCACTCCCCAGGGCACTGGGGCTTGTGAACGTCTCTTCCACGCCACCCCTGGGGCTTTCCAGCACGCGGTGGGGAGCTAACCATTACTATGACAGCAGCAGCCACTGTCCACACACCCACTATGTGCTGGGCACACACCTACTATGTGCTAGGCACGGCGCATGAGGACCCCTCGGATCATGGGGCTCACCCTCCCGGCAGCCTCCACCCCACGAGGCCACCATGACAGCTGCGTATTCAGTGGGAGAAACCGAGGCTGAGAGCAGTGAAGAGGTTCCTGGGGGCTGGATAAGTGGTGGGGATGGGAATCTGAATCCTACTCAGGGCCCACGCCTCTACCCAGGAGACCCCCTCCTCCCACCACTCCTGGTTCAGGCCCAAGGTACACGATCCGGCCTATCCCAGGCCGTTCGACCTTGGTGGGGACAAGGCATGGGGCTGGTTTCCCCTTCTTGCCGGGTCTGGACGATCTGAGAGATGCGGGCAGTCTCCAGATGATGGCGTTTCTTCCTGGAGGCCATTGTCTGCTTGGGTAACCCCCAAACAGTCATTTCCAACCCAAAGGAGGTTCCAAAGAGTTTCCAGCTTCATGTGGCCCAGAAAAGCCAAATTAATCTTCCTAGAGCACCGCTCTGGGGTTGTCACTCCTCTCTCTTCAACCGCGTCCCACAGCCCCCAGCTCAAATTCAGACCCCTCGGCCTGGCACGCAGGCCCCCGCCAACAATGCCGACTCGTCCGTCCCCAGCTTCTCAGGAACACCTGCGCTCAGGTGAGGTCAGCTGCCTCACTGCCTCGCAGACAGCGTTCTGCCTCCCTTCTCCAGGCCTTCACGCGGGCTGTTTCCTAGCTGGGGACCCCTCCTTACCTGTCAAGATAGTTTGAATCCCTCAGAGCCTTCCTGGGCCGCCCCCTTTAAAGCCCAAGGATTTATTCTTGGTGTCTCCGCATTGGCCATTTATTATGCATGATCCTTTATTGTTTGCAAATGAGTCTGTGTGTGTGGGATTGCCAACAACCAGAAACCTCTTGGGGGTGGGGGTGGGATGTGGGGGGGTGGCGGGGAGGTCTCTGTCAGTCCAGAACAGCGCTGAGGCAGCTGCTCAATTAATGCAAGTCACCGGATCCACTGACTTATCCCCAAAGTCAGCCTCCAGGGGAGGGAGAAGGAAGTGCAAGGCCACTCCACCTCTCAGAGAGACGCCATGGCCAGCTGACCCCTCCTGGGGCTAGGGAGGAAGGGCAAGGCTGATGACTAAGGGTCAGTTACTTGCCAGGTGCTTTCACTGGTCCCCACAACACCCACCATTTGCAGAAGACAAGGAAGCCATGACGCAGAGAGGGAGTGACTTGCCCAGGTACACTCTGCTAACAAGTGGCCATGCCGGGATTTAAATCCAGTTCAGATGGAAACCGAAGAACTTCACACCAGGCAGCTCCTCTACACACGACAAGGATTGAGAAAGGACCGGTGCACCCAGAGGTGTGCTGGTAAATGTTTAACAGCCAGTTCTGGGGTGGGGGGAGACCAGATCTGTGGTGTCTGTTTATTCCATGGTGTAAACATCCCCACCCTGGTTGAGATTTCAAGCTACCTAACAGGATTGACTCCGATGTGGATTAAGGCCTGGGTGTGAATGCAGCCCTGCCCCTCGTCAGCAGGGAAACCTTAGGCAAATCGCACAATCTCTCTAAGCCTCATTCCTCGTCTGTAAAGTGGGAGAATATTATCTCCCAAATGGGGGTTTCTGGGACAGTTTAATGTGACATTATTAATATGATGGATTTTGGCACACAGTAACTGCTCAGTGCATGTTTTTCCCTTCCCCTTCCCTTTCCTTCCTCCCTTCCTTCTCCTTCCTTCCTTCCTCCCTTCCTTCCTTTCTTTCCTTCCTTCCTTCCTTCCTTCCTTCCTTCCTTCTTTCCTTCCTTCCTTCTTTCCTTCCTTCCTTCTCCTTCCTTCACCTTCCTTCCAACTTCCTTCAATTCATTCAGTAAACACATCTTGAAACCATACCAGGACTGGGGTACAGGGATCCTGCCTGCAAGAGCTCTTCGTTCAGGAGGGAGACAATCCCATGATCATTTCCTTCCCTAGAGGAGGGTCGTTTTAACAAAGCGTTGATTAAAGTGCCACTGCCGGCACACACAGGGAGCATCTGAGTCAGCAGGGCCCAGGGAAGCTGTGGAGGGCGAGGAGTGGGCAAGTAGAGACTTGGAGGATGTTTATGGGGAGTCAAGGGCTGTGCCAGCTGAGGACAGATGTCTGTTCTCTGAGCCAAGAAAGGGTAGAAGTAGGGGAGGAGGTGAAGGAGGTGGAGCGAAGGTCAGAAACCTCTGAGGCAGGCCGAGGCTGTGGGGCTTAGAGACTGTGGAGCATCTTGGGCTGAGAATTGGGGATGTAACACCCGTTTGGACCGCAGGGAGCATTTAATGCATGAAGAGTACCTCATAGGTGCACAATAAATGGTAGCTATCCACAACGTCACACTCTTCTTTCTCCCAGGCCTCAACTAGATTCTCAGGAGACAGTCTTGAGTTGAGCTGTTCCCAGTGTGCACAGTCCTGCTTCAGCTCTTCGCTCACCCGGTTTTCCCTCCCTGGCACTTCCCCATCCCATCCCACAATTAGGCTCATAAACATCCTCCCTTTACTTCAAGGTCTAAATTTCTCCCTCTTCTCTGAAGCATCCTCTTAATATCCCAAGTAATCATTCTTCCCCAAGAGCTTCCTGTAGGGGACATCATTCACTTGGCATGTAGCAGGAATCAACAGATTTCCACCTGGATTGGCATTCGTCTTTTCAGGAATGTGCCCAAACTCTCACCCTGCTGGGAGGAGGGTCACGGTCTTTAGGTCTTTCTCTTTTCAGAGGTGCCCTGCCCACAGCAGATGCCCGTTCATTCTCTTGATGACGATGAGGGCCTTTGAGACACGCCCCCTCCCATCTGTGCAGATGAACACAATGGATAATTCTCTCTCAATGTGGGTCCAGGAAGGAGTAAAACATCCAGACAGGGGAATGGATACACTGCAACTGTCCATGCGGCTGGAGACGAGGGAGGGACTGAGGGCTATCATCCCTACGGGACAGCAGACAGAGCACAGAGGGAGTCAGGCAGTCCTGTGCCTAAATCCTTGCTTGCCGCTTACTGTCTGGGTGGCCTTGGACAAGTCACTTAACCTGTCTGAGCTTCAGTTTCCTCATCTGCAAAATAAGGCTAATTTTCTCTCTCAGGGTAGTTGTCAGGATTAGAGGGTGTAAGAACGGCAAAGTACATGGCACAAAACTCGACACGTGTTAAGAGCTCAGTTCCGGTTAGAGATATGCCCCTTCCTTCCTGTGAGTGAAGAATCAATTTTCCACGAAGCTGTAAACACCATAAAGGCGGGGACTCGCCCACCGTGTTCAGGGCCATGTTCCCGACGCTTCGCACCATACCTGGCACACAGTCAGTACACAGTAAACATCTGTTGGGTGCATGAGTAAGTGAACCTCAGGGGGCGTGGGGATGCAGCAGAGGTGGGCCGAGAGCTAAGCCAGGTCAGACACCTACATGGATCCGAGGAAACGCAGTTAATAGAACTAAGCCTCCTCTTTGTTCAGCTCTTTGTTCAGCCTCTGCCTTTGAAGTCACAGACTGTTTATCCAGACACCTGAGCAAGTCACTGAAACCCCTCCTTCCCCTACAAATCCCCCCAACCATAGTCCACTTCAAGTGTTCTGATGTTCTGAAAAGTCAGGGGCACCCTGCCCGCCTCTGCCCCCACGCCCTGCCCACAGAATTATCTGCAGCCGGAGAGGGAACATTGGAAGGACACAGGGATGGGATGAGGTGGGAGCCGGAAGGAGCCAGGAGTCCTGTCCTTAACAAGTCTTGAAACTCTGAGCCTCACTTTCCTAATCTGCAAAAGAGGGAGCTTAAACCTATTGCTCATGGTGCATGAGGACTGGGAGGCAGCTGGTGCGTGTTGGACACAGTGTGGCGCACCCATATAATCGTGGCTATTGAAAAAACTAAAACCCTGCTGTGATGTAGGAAAGGAGCAATCTCTGATCCTTAGAGGCGTGTGGAAGGCTCGTTCTTAGTGGGTTCTCATCACCCCATGGATGATGGCAGCTTTGGTTTTGTGTCTATCATCTTGCCTAAGGCTTTAGGATGGGGGGGGGGACAGATGATCTCTAAGAGGGTTCTGCTCAAAAAAAAAAAAAAAAAAGAAAAAGAAAAATAGAAGTTTCAGAGCCACTGAAGTGATCTCGGAGGTGCTTCCAGCTCTAACATTCTCTGCACTTAAAAAGGAAAACCTGGTACAACCTCTCAGGAAAAACTCCAATTTGCCTCAGGGGTAGGAAGGGGGTGGAGTTTAGGGCTAAGGGTGAGGTCTGGCTAGGCGCAGTGGTGACTAGAGGAGCAGGGGCGGAGCACTCCACGCAGGGCACACCCCTTAACAGTTAGGGAGCCCTGCTGTGCCTGAACCCGCACTCCTGCCCCAACGTGAGTTGGGGGTGGGGAGGGAGGTTAAATCTCAGTCTCAGTGCTGTGGCCCCCTCGGGCCTGCCAAGCCAGCCCCCACCTCCCCATCCAACCCACCTGCTGACACGTGGCTGCTAAGAGGGAAGTAGCAGGCCTCGGGATGCGCCTTGGGCCCCACCTAACTGGGCCTGTGCACCCGCTACCCTTTGCAGCCAATTTCCCCAGGCTGAATGAGGCAGGTCCCAGAACCCTTCTTTTCCCCTGACCCCCAATCCCCGTGTTCCCCTCTCTCCCAGGCCACTGTACAGGCCCCAATGCAGTCATCCTTTCCAGAAGTACCCAGGCAGGCCCGAGGCGTTGGAAACGCCATTGAGGCCTCCTGCACGATCGGGGAGAGAGAGATGTGAGTTTCTCCTCCGGGGAGTCAGGTATTGGCGAGTGGAGACCCAGGGGCAGGACCTCAGTCCCAGCAGAGGATGCGCGCAGAGTGGACTCCGTTCTCCCAACTCCCTGACCCGCCTCTCCAGAGGTAAGCCCCTTTGCCCTGCGACCCGGACGGGCAGTGCAGGCCAGGGCGCCCTCTCTGGAGTGGCCGCCCCCGCCCCCAGCGGGCGGGCGGGTCTCTAAATTCTCGCTCTAGATAGATCCACCCTCTCCGGCCTCGCAGACAGCCCCTGGCAGGTGGCCCGGCAGCGCCGAGCGCCAGGTGCACAGCTCTCGGGCGCGTCCAGGAAGGGCGCCCTCCCCCGGCCAGCCGGCCCCCTGCATCTCCCCCGGACCCCCCCGCATCCCCGCCCCGTCTCAGGCGCGCACTCGGAGGGGGAAAGGAGCGGCCCCACCCTCGGGCACGCTGCTCCGCGGAGAGACGGCTCCCGGGTGGGCCGGGTCCCGCCACCCGCCCCGCGCCCCGGGCTCGGAAAGTTTCGGGTCCGCGATCCGGGTCGGCGCTCTTCCTTCCCGCCGAGCCGCGGGGTTCGCAGGCCACACGCGCTCACCCCGGAGCCCGAGCCCCCCGCCCCCCGCAGCCTGCAGAGGCGGGCGAGGGCGGCAGGGGCGCCAGGCTGCCGGGTCGGCGCTGCGCAGCTCCGTGCACCCAAGACCGCTGCTCGCGGGCCCCGGGGACGGCTCGCAGGGTGGGGTCCTGACCCCGCGGTTCCCCCCAAAGCCTTTCCCCGTTCGCCGCCGGCATCCCTCTCCCGCCGCGTCCCTCTGTCCTGCGCATTCCGGGCCAAAGGGGTGCTGCCCTCCTGCTGCTTCCAACCCCCAAACCCCGCTCCCTGCAATGCCCAGGTGAGGGCTCCAGTGCCTTTCAACACAGCCCGCGCCCTCCCGGGAGCGCCGGAACCGGGCCCACCCCCTCCTCTCCTGCCTCCTGGTGCACCCTGTCCCTCAAGAGGCATCCGAGGGAGGATGCCTCACCCCAAACTCGGGGAAGATTTGGATCCACTTCGCAAAGTCTCTTGCTCCGAGGATAGGGGGACACAGGACAGAGCTTGCGTGCCTCTGGGTCACACCAAGCTCTCCCCCTTTTCTGCCCGCAGGACCGCCATTCAGGCTCAGCCAAGTTCTGCATCTTCTCCCATCCGCAGACCCGGCGCTCTCCAAGGACCGCGGGGTAGAAGGCGGTGGGGTTATTTTAGGGGGCACCCCCTCCAGGCAGGCACTCTCAGAGCCTGGTTGGGCACCTCCCGTTGGGGCAAGGCATACAGCAGAAGACAGGGTCGATCTCCCCCTCCACCTCCATCACCCCGTTGGGTTAGGGGCTGGGACCCTACTGGTCACAATGGCTACTTTTTTGGCATCCCGCGTCCCTTTCCTTCTCCGCAGCGGAACCAGGCTGTTACTCCAGACCGGCTGGTTTGGGGCACCCAGGTTTGGCACTGGGCTTAGGAGAGAATCAAGAGCGCAGACCCCGGGGTCTCGTTGCCTGCGGTTGTTCGCGGGTCCCGCACCCCCAGACTGGCTTCCCCCCTCCCCGTTGGGCTCATTGACCAAAAGGTGCGGGAGTCACCAGGTTCGGCTCCCGCAGCATTTAAGACCCACCAGCTGGAGGCTCCGGGCCGGAGGCACCCAGGCCGCCGCGAACCCGGGACCTTGGAGCTGCGGAGCCATGGTTCGCTCGCTCTGGGGACCCCGCATCCTCCTTCCAGCTGATTCAGCCTATGGGGGACCAGGTCCACACGGGACACACACAGGCCGCTGCTCACACCTTCTCAGCCTCCCCACACGTGTCCATACCCCCCCCCACGAGAACCACACGCCCCGTCTCAAGCACACTCCCTCCCGGCCCACGAAGCAACAGAACCGCCAGGCGCTGCACCTCCCCGCATCCCGGAGACGCACACTCCTGCCCAAGTGTCACACTCTCCGATGCACACACTACCCCCCCCCAGAAACACAGTCATCTGCTGTCACACACCGCTCAAGAGACCCGCACACTTGAGACACGCGTGAAAAGCCGCACCTCACATGCTCCCCCACCCTTTAACACGCTGACACATACAATGACACAAGCTCACACTCCTCACACCCTCCGGGAGAGACCGGCACCCGCTCACACCGGCAAGCACTCTTGCTCACACTGTTTCGCACACACACCTTCTCCGTCCAACTGACACGGACACTCCGACACCCCTCCAGACTCTCGCTCGCTCACACACCATCACACACTCACACACACTCACAGCTCCAAATACACTCCCGCACCCTCTCCACACACACACACACACACACACACACACACACACACACACACACACAGCTCATTCCCGGACACGCTCGCACACAGAGGCAACAAAGCCACACGCTTGTACACACTCGCACTCGCGCGCACACACGCGCACGCACACACACACTCACACATGCACACACACATGTACACACACATGCACACACAGATGCACACACTGGCACAGCCGAGCGCGCTCTCCCGGGAGGAGACATCCCCTCCCTCCGTGGCCGAGCGGACCAGCTCCACGAACCCCCACACCCAGGCGGGTGCCGGGACCCAGGGCGGCGAACCCGGAGCGGCCCCGAGTGCCCTCGCCTCCCCCCCCCCGCGTCCGGCCCCCCGCCCCCCGGCGCCCCCACTCACCGCGCGCCAGGTGCAGGAGGGCGGCGAGCAGCGGGAAGGCGCAGCCGCGGGGGCGCGGGGCGGCGCGCATGGTGCCCGGGGCTGGCGGCGGCGGCTCCGCGGGCGATGAAGGCGGCGGCGGCGACAGCGGCGGCGATGGGTCCCCTCGCCATGGGCTCAGGCGCGCTCGTGCCTCCGGCCGCCGGCCGAGCCGGGGACGGACCGCGCGGGGCGCCGCGGGGGCGCCCCCATGCCGCCCGGGCCCCCCGGGCCGCCCGCGCGCCCGGCTCCCCTCGGCTCGGGCTTGCGGGGCGCCGCGACCCTCGCGCTCGGGGCGTCCGGCCCCCGGCAATCCGCGGCCGCTGCTCCCGGACCCCCACCCCGACTGCGCTCGGCGCCCGCCGCGGCGCGAGCCGGGTCCGCGGCCGCCGCGGAGTTTGCAGCGGAATCGCCGTCTCCGCGCCCCGCGCCCCCCGCCCCCGCCCGCACGCCCCGCCCCGCCCCCTCGCCCCGCCCCCCGCCCCCCACCCCCCCTCGCCGCGCTCTGCGCCGTATCCTACAGACTTCCCTCTAATCCTTTCTGGGCTGTTCGGCTCTCGTCCGCTAAGCCGATTTATTGCGGGGAGAAGGAGGGCGCCCCGCTCGCGGTCCTCCTCCCCTTCCTGCAGGTCTCCCCCCCATCGCCCACCCACCCCCCGCCCCAAGTTCTTCTCCCCACAGCTCAATTGCTGCCCTTAACATCTCCCAGCTAACCCAGTTCCTCCCGCCCTCCCGAAGCCAAGCTCCACCTGGTCCCCCTCCACCTGCTCCCAGCCCTGGGTCGCCCCCCAGCCCAGGCTAATGATGGAGGAAGGCAGCCTCGGTGAGGGCGATGCCACCCACCCACCCATCGTAGAGCGGAGCGGGCAGGGTGTGGCCCCAGAGTGCTGGCCTTGCCACCTAAGAATGCCTTGAGTGCGAAAGGGTAGGTAGGGTGTTCTGAAACTTCCCAAATTATGGTCGCCCCCCGCCTCCCGGGAATCTGGGGAAATGGGATACGTTCTGTCCTTCCCCCAAGAAGAGTCACCTTCTTGGATCCAGCCTGCACGGGGTAAGGAACTGCTTGTTTCTTCTTGGCAGAGACGATTTCACCTCTTTGGCTGGTCCATCTCGTTGTTTCCCTCCAGGCCTGAGGAGTGGGGTTTGGAACTTGAATCTTTTTATCTTTTCACTAACAGACACAGACACATACGTCTCCTAGGAGGAGAGAGGTACTCTAGCCCTTGGGGTGCACTGGAGGTGAGGTTAGATGGGGGGATGTCCGCCCCCCACCCTCTCACCCCACCCCCTGTCTCTCAGGCACCCAGGATATTGGCAAACTAAGGCCCAGAAAGGCCAGCACGGCCAGGCTCCGGACTGGGCTCAGAATGCTGGTCTCTGGCTCTTTGACGCAGTGTTCTTTCTACAGCATTCCACAGAGAATCCCCAGCTGCCCTAGCTCTGTCAGGTTGCTGCAAAAGGTTTTTGCTTTGTTTACCTAGATGGACAATGGGTACGTAGCCAGTTTCATCTCCAGCATCCCTTTGAGGGGGTTTAGGGAGCAGGATAGGGAGTGGGTAGATGCTGTCTCCTGGGGAGCCTGTGCAGAGATGCCTCATGACAGGGAGCAGCTTCCTCCATCTGCCCTCTCCAAGCCTCACCGGCTTCCAAGGCAGCCCTCACGCCCGCCAGGCCCAGAGAAGGAGCGATTTGCATTTATGAAGATCTGAAAGCAAACGTTCACCTGACAGGCTTTAGAATGATCCTCTCAGTAAAATAATAATAATGATCGTAATAAACCCTTATAAATAGGTGTTTGATTACAGTTTGTCCCTACGTGGGTATTTTTTTTCCCCTTTGAATCAGACTAATTGGCTGCCAGGCTGATTGGGCTAGATATGGTTTGAACACTAGAGTCTTAGGCCCTTTATTTTCCTTTTGGCTGGTTGTTCTTTGCTAACCTCTCACCCCCTGCACCCCAGATCTCTCTTTCTCCAAGTTGCTGAGGGTCAGCTTGAGGTCAGCTCTTCCCTATACCCTCTTTTTGGGCTGATCCAGCCATACCGTGGAGCACAGTCCCTGATTGCCTTCTTCTTGCCTCTACCTATCCCCACCCCAGGCCCAGGTAAAAGCCAACAGAATCCAACTCCATCCCTGGCACCAAGTCATCTGTGGCAGGGTCTTCCTGATGGGGGAGCAGCATCAAGCTACGAGGACCCTCAAGTTGATAGGTTGATCTGAGTTCACAGGTCAATGCCAGACATCACAGGGTAGACGTTCCTGCTCTGTGGGCCCCACTGCAAATCAGAGTGCAGCCAGGTGAGTGGGCAGGCAACAGTTCTCCAGGTGAAACCTGGATAGGTGAGGTGAAGCTTTCTGTCTGCACTCACTGCAGCCCAAGCATTAGAGAGGCGAGCCAGGAACCAGGTGGGATTCCAGGTCCTCCACCCCCACCCATGGGTCCACAGGAGTGTGCAGGGGGAATCCCCAGAGAGTAGCATGAAGGGACTAGAGAGTCATCTCCACTATGCCTGCTGTGAATGACATCTAGTGAGAGGCTGGCAAGAAGGAAAGGAAGCATGATAGCCAAGGGAGCGTTGCCTCGTAGAGCCAAGGATTAGACCAGGAGGAGGAGGATGCTGATGGAAACCTCAGTTAACCCTCCTTCAGCCCCAGGACTTTTGAATCATTCTCACTCTCTTTTAAGGTCACCCTATATTATATATATTGGTCTTCCTAATCAGTTCCCCGCACATAGTAGGCCATGAATAAATATTTGGTGGATGGAAGGAAGGATGGATGGTTGCTTTCCCAAAAGAGGCTCAGCTGTGACGTGCATGTTTACTACCATGTGGTAATTGCTGCCACCTCTGGACACCCTCTCTTGGGGGGAACCCACTTATCTAACTCCTGTTTCATAAAACACAGCTTCAGAGTCTTCCCTTTTGCCCCAGAGAGAGGCACATTTGAAGCACTGAGAGGCATGGTTAGCAGAGGGCACAGGGTGACTTAGCCAAAGGCAAAGTCACCCAGGGCAGCCACAGGTTTTTAATTTGCTTAACATCCTTTGGCTCCTGTCTCCTAATGGATGGGCCGCCAGCAACATGGACTCCACGTTACAGTCCTGGCACTCAGATCCATGAGTCACAGCAGGGCATGCCTCCTCTCTGGGCACTGGCTGAGCAGGAGCCCTGGACCGGCCGGAGGCCAAGGTGTGGCTGTCGGGCCCCAGCCTCCCTCTGTCCAGGGTGCTGAGCTAGGCTCTCCCAACAGAGGGCGCCACAGCACTAAGCAAATCTCTCTTCTCTTGACCCCAGGGAACAGCCCCTCGAAGGTCAAAGGGGTCCTCTGTGACCTCTAGTTTGTTTGTTTTCAGGAGAAGGGAAGGATATAATATATTATCACCTCTCCAGGCTTCCAAAGGGATGGACTCTGTGGTTTGGGGAAAGGACCCCCTGCCAAGTTTGATAATGATGCTGAGAGTAGTAAGCATTTATGAAAGTGCTTCTCCTATGCCAGGCACTCACTGAATCCTCACAATAACATGTGAGGTCGGTACTATCATTATTTATATTTTACAGATGAGAAAACTGAGGTGAAGAGAAGCTACGCAACTTGTCCAGTACGACAGTTAGAAATAGGGCCAGGTCTGAACCCAGGAAGAGTCCAGAGCCAGAGCTCTTAAATGTTCTTCCAGGCCAAGATACAAACACTCACACATGACATGTGTGCGCACCTATGCACATGCAGGTGTGCCCCAAAGTCAGTATTCCGATGAGAAATCGGATTTAAGAAACTTTCAGTAAGCTCAATGAGGCCTACTTCTCTCATTTCATCCTCATAATAACTCTCTGTGGCAACTTTATTTATGCCCAATTTGCAGATAAGTAAACTGAATCTCAGGGAAGTGAACAAAGAGGCATAGACATGTATAAACTTGGCTTGACAAGACTTGTGGAATGCAGATCCCAAAGATCCACACATATATACTCGTTCTCTCTCTCTCTCCCTCTCCCTCTCCCTCTTCCTCTTCTCCTCCTACCACTGACTCACTCAGGCCTCTGCCTCCTTTCTACCTTGCCCTCTGTCTCTCTGTGCTGGGAATTAAACAACCACCAGACTACATCCCAGACAGGACCGAGTCTTTTAGTGTTTGTTTAAATTAAACACAACTGAAAGTGACGCCTTAACACCGGTGACCCAAATCAATACAGAGTCAGTTGCTTGGAATGAAGTCCAAACCGTGTCCTTAATGGACCTCAGCTCCACCTGGACTCCCAAGCTCCATCCCTAGCACGTCTTCTCACAGGAGGTCCCCAGAGGGCTTTCCATGGGGAATCGGAGGCTGTGGACAGCTGAATGGGCCTCAGAATGACAGGCCCAGAGAAAGGAGCTGGACCCTGTGAAGGAGTCAGGAGCAGGAAGTTAAGACTTGGGACTTGCTAGGGCAGAGAGAAGAAGGCTGAGACTAGAGACCAGCATTCCCCAAATGGGTCCCACCAACCATTTGTTTGTAAGTTTGGGATAAACTTTCTTTGAAAGAGAAACACACTTGAGAAACGCTGCATAGTGAGCCATTCCCCATTTCTTGGAGATTTACAATTCGCATGAGCATGTTAAAGGCTATGAGAAATCCTGCCGAGCTTCTCAGTTTTATTCAACTGAAACCCACACTCGTTTGGCCTCCGAACCCTCTTTATATAAATACCCATTAACATCGGACGAGGAAGAGTTCTGCAGATCGTGAAATGGATAGAAGATGCTGTTCCAGCCCTGGAGAAGTCTGACCTCTTTCTGGATTACCATCGTAATAATAGTAGTAGTGGCAACCAGAACAACAACAACCACTGCCAGCTGATGACATTTATTGAGTGCCTACTATGCTCTTAGTTCTTAGTTTGTTTTCAGTTCTTAGCTTGTTCTAATTCATTGAGTTCTCTTCATATCCTATGATGCCGGTTCTGTTTTTATCCCCCTAAAATAGACAAAGAAACTGAGGCCCAGAGGTGCAGCCTCTTGCCTAAGGTCATCTGACTGTTATGTATTTCTGAGACCCCAAGCGACATGAGGATAAAGACTACATCTGATTTATCTTTGTCTATTACTTGTGGCAGGCAGTAGGTGCTCAATGAAGTGCTGAATAGATGGATGGAAGGAAGGTAGATGGGCGAATGGAAAGATAAATGGGTGAAAGAACGATTGGATGGGTAGCTAAATGGATAGGTTGATGTGAGAATTATTGGGTGGCTACATGGGTGAATGGATGGGTGGATGATGAGTGGGTGGAAGAACAGATGGAAAGAAAGATGGAAAGAAGGGTGGGTGGGCGGGTGAATGGGTGATGGTGGGCGGGTGTGTACACAGATGGATTAGAGAAAAGATTGATGGGTGGATGAGCACATGGATGGAGGAGTGGATGGATGAGTCAAGATTAGAAAGCACCGGCAAGATTTATACTTTTTTTCTGTATCATTGGATTTAGTAAGTACAAGAGACTTGGACTAACAGGTATTAGTCATAGAAGGTGCCAGGAGGGGTAGTCAAGCACAGTGTCGGAAAGCATGGGCTCTAGAGATTGCCTGCCTAGACCTAAGTCTCAGCTTTGACACTCAAGGAAATGAGGGTCAAGTGGAAGGAAGGAAGGAAGGAAGGAAGGAAGGAAGGAAGGAAGGAAGGAAGGAACGGTTTGCTGTAAGAACTTGAGAAAATTACTTATCCTCCATGTGCTTCAACTTTCTCGCCTGTAAAATGAGGATGGGAGTAAGAGTACCAACCTCGTCGAGTTGTTGCACCGATTAAGTAAGACAATGCTTCCAGTGATGCGAGCACTCAGTAAATATCAGCTGTAACAACTACCCACCCAGACAGCCACATGATGCTGTAACTACCCCCGCGCTGGGGTCCCCTCTTGTCACCCTCAGCTTCCTGCACTCTGCAGCGGAGAGGGGTGGACGAAGACTCCAGGGTCAGTATCTCAAGAGTCTCGGCAGACGAGAGCTGTGACCACAAACCCTCCAAAAAGGCCAATGCAAACGGGATCTGTGATTCACTTCTCCTCCGTGGCATCCTGCAGCGTGAGCCCCACCCGTTCCTTGCTCGGGACTCTTGTCTCTATGATGGTCAAGTCACACCGGGGGTTTTCTGAGGTCCCCGGTGGAGGCTCCCCCCTTCCCCGCCAACCTGAAATACCACCAGTAGACAACAGGTGGCGCCATGTAATGTGCGATTTGTTCCATGTCCACAGCCTTTCCGGGTGGAGGCCTTGTATCCTGTGAAATGAAAAAGCTTCCTCCTCGGCGAACTCGCTGAGCTTTAGGATGTTCAGAGCGACGCGTGCTGTCGCAATACTTGAATACTTCAGCTCCATACGTAGTCACGATGGTGCGATGGGCCCATAACACTGTAGATGATGAAAGTGAGACCCAAAGCGAGGTCGTTAGCTCCCTGCATTCTCACTCTGTGTGGTGCGTGCCATCTGCACTACACAGCAAAGGAACATCATCTTCGGTCGGCTCACCTGTGCGTCTTGTCTCCCTAGATCATAACGTGAGCTCTGGAAGGCCTGGGCCCGTTCCACGTTGCCTCCATGCCTGGGGCACGTGGTTTGGGAGAGGCCAGGAAGCAAAGACGGAGAATCCAGCTAGCCAGCCTAGCCATCCCGTTGGGACTGTAAAGGTATTTGTAATGGAAGGTCTCCTCCGGTTAATTACCAAAGCCATCTGATAAAACCTGATCATTTCCCTCTTTCCCAATCAGCCTTGAGTTTCTAAATCCTGAAACGTTCGAGAAAATTCCAATTTGATTTGTAGTACAGGGAGACAGTTTCACTTCTCTAGGCTTCAGAATTTCCATGTGTAAGAAGCAGAAGACCGGGCTGGATCTCCAAGGCCCCTGACAGATGGTGTCACCTGGGCTTGAATCTACCTCCATCTTCCTTCTCTTTATCGCTCCCATCCTGTGCTACTGATGAAGCAGATACCCTGGGCCTGGCACTGAGCTAGGGCTTAGGAGACTGGCTCTCTGGAGGAGGCAACACCTGAAGCTTTGATAGATGCCTTAGAGTTAGAGAAGAGTGTTAGGGGGGAGCTTATGTACAAAGCCTACGAACATGCAGCAGAGATCGGTGTGCAGGGAGCAGCAGGTGGTCCAGGAAGGCTGGGCCCAGGAGGCGTGTGGGAGAGCATGGCTGTGAGGTTAGGTAGGGTCTTTGCAGGCCACAGAAGGCAGTGAATGCTGAGGGAAGGCAGCAGGAAAACGGCTCTAAAAACCCGCACTGAACAAAATGACCCGAACACCCCTGCCCATCCTGAGACTGCTGTGCCTCTTGACATTGGATCTCTCTGAACGGATCAGTCCCTTCCCAGCCCCCAGAGGAAACTTTATCATCATTGGAGCCTTTACGTCTCTAAGGAGATGCTCTTCTCCTCCTCCCTCTTCTCTCCCCAACTATTGATCAGTGGAAACAATCCTGCTAACCTCTCAACCCTCTAGTCAGTCACCTGACTCCATCTCCCCTCCTGCCTTCCTGTATCACTTCTGCCCATGCCCAGGCTCCTGTCCTTCTTTCCATTTATCCTGTCAACAAGGTGACCCTGCAAAGAGGCAGCTGGTGAATCAGGCTGGAAAACTTCCCAGGAATTAAAGGATATTGGGAGGCACAAAGGGAGAGACCCTCAACCCTCTAAATTACCCATCCCCTAAAAGGGATACTAATGGACCACAGGAAACACAGAGGCATTGTTAAAGCTTTTGATGATTCCAGGGGAGGTGCCCAGGCAATGGGGGTTTGATAGCTCAAAGTGGCGCGGGTGCAACGGCCCCACACCCTGATGGCATTACTCCAGCGCCCCTAAATGGTTTTAATGAGTGTCCACCTCCACTAAGGGCATTAAGGTTATGCATTTGCATTGTCCTTCTCTTCTGCACCGGGTGCTAAGCTGAGTGCCAGGGATACAGAAACAAAAGGACACAGTTTGTGCCTTGAGGAGCTCACAGTAGGCAGGGGTTGATACGCTGTTAAGACTCCTGAGAGCCGGTATCGGGGCTGCCCACCCTGCGTCTGTTGACCAGGCTTCTTTGCCATTAGAGTCCACCTGCCTGCTCCACTTGGTTCTTCCTTTCCAGATGCCTTCCCAGGTCTTATCTCTCCTGCGATGGCCCCAGTCTCAACCCACGCAGGCTTCCGCTAAAGAAACAGTTGAGGCTCCTAAGAAGTCATGCCTGCATGGTTCCTTGAACTTATCCTGCAAACAAAGCATAGCCCCTGCCAATCCACACCCCAGCTCATCAAACTCTCTGGACTTTAGGCCTTTATACATGCTGTTCCCTCTGCCTGAAACACCCTTCCCTGCTCCAGCCTCCCCATCTTCCTTACTCTCATCTCCCTGCTCTGCCCTGATTCCCCCGCGCACACCCTTGAAGCTGGCTGGCTCCTCCTCATGCCCCGGGACTCAGCTTCAGTTGTCACTCGTTCAGGATGTCTGGGTTAGATGCCTTTTCTGTGCTGGCCCAGAGAAGTAAGAGTATGGCGGGAAGATGGACAAAGCACAGGGAGGGAGAGGGAGGGAAGGAGGGAGATAGGGACCCAGAAGTCTGAATCTAGGCAAGGCTCAGACGCAGTCAAGGGACCATTGGAAGATCTGAATGTCCAGAAAATACGCTCAACTTCTCCAGATTGATAACTTTCTTATCTGGGGCTGCCTTGGATGTCCCCCCAGCAAAGGTGCTCGTCCTCGTCCTCATTCTCAGGCATAGTAAATCACTGAAGCCTCCTGACACCTTCCTTTAAAGGAAGAAGTAAGTGGTCCATGGCGGGACTTCGGGTTTAGGGGAAGAACAGAGGGCTGGAGCCCACAATGCCTGCAGGTCGCCTCTCAGGGGAAGGGTTCGGGGGTGCGTGTGAAGGGGTGTGTGTCGAGAGGCCCACACTCCCCTTAGACATGTCATACTGTCCCCTTTGGCAGGACTAGCTCTCTGTTCCAGGGAGGGTCCAGAGTGTCCTGGGCACCCGGGGACCAGCTGTCTTCCTGGCTCCTGGGTCCATGTCCAGCACTTACTTATCTAGATAATTAAATGCCACCTCCTTCCAGCTGCCCCCTTGCAATGTCATCGGGACGGGAGCCTCACCCTGAGAGCCGTTCCTTGCGGCTGTTCGATAAGCCCCATATTTCACACCCCGCGCGGCGACATTTCAGCAGTGGGTGAAGTGGTTTTATTTTTATCGCGCACGCAGGCATATAAATATGTACGAGGCGCTCAGAAGCACTTTAGGGTCTCTCTGGAAGGCAGGCTCAGTGTGATGTGAGGGAGCATGGCAATTAGTTCAACCAGGCTCCGGCTCAGCTGGGTCCAAAGGTGCCCCGGCCAGAACCGCTGGCTCTGTTCTCCTTAGAATAGTATCTGCCCTCATAGCTCTTGAGAATAGGTGGTGCTTTGGCAAACTTTCCAGAACTAAATTAAAAAAAAAGAAAGAAAGAAAGAAAAGATCTGGGTTCTCACCTTAACTCTGCCACTTACCAGCTGTGAGCCCTCAGATAAGGTTCTTCCCTTCTCTGGGTCTCAAAACTGGGGTTAATCATGCCTTCCCTGTCAGCCTCCCAGGTCTTTTTAAAAGAATAAATATGATGAAGAATTTGAAATGGGCACTGAGAATGGTAATATACAACTGTAAGAGGCTTATCATTATTCCTCCCCAGCCATTCATACGGAGCAGGTTAGTGCAAGTGCAAGGCCGTCTGCGGTAATACCGGCAATGGATGCTCTAGGTGTTACGAGCTTCCTCTCCCGGCCTAAAGGGAAGGACGGGAAATAGCATTTATTGACCTCCTGCTACAGGGCTGGGTGCTTTACATATATTACCACATTTGGACATGACAGTAACACTGCCGGGAGGCATTATTCCTGTTCGTTGATGAAAAGGTGAAGTTTAGCAGGTAAAGGAATGTGGCCGTGCTTGTGAGGCTAGTGGGCAGGGGAGCCCAGCTTTGGACCCAGGTCAGTGCTGAACTGTCCCCTGGTGGCCCCAGGGACTTCAGTGTCCGGGTTGACTGCCGGCTACTAGGGATGGTCTGGGGATGTGTTGCCTTGTGGTGTGTCCTTTAAAGCAGCCGCAGGGTGACACTGGCTGAAGAGCAAGCCTGTGGTCCTAAAGGAAGCTCACGAGGCTGTCGCCACCTCTGAAACCTGGGTCCGGCTTTTATCCTGCGCGGGCTGAAGTGCAGAGAGGATGGCTTTCATCTGCCAGGTCCCAGAGTCAGACAGAGAGGAGCCAAAGGCTTGTGGGGAAGTGCTCAGGGAGAAGATGGATTGGGGAGCAATTATAACTCTGATGGCCAAGGCCAGAGGGTCGAAGGACACTGAGCTCTGGCCTCTCATCTCTCGAGACCACATCGCAGCATATGAAGACGAGGAAGAGAAGCAGGCTGCTCTCTTCCCGGGGGCTAAGTCACCCTAAGGCCAAGGTTCCAGGGCTTGGTACCTGATGCCTTCCTCTCCCTAAAGGGCTCTGCCAGGACCTGGGACCTTGGTAGGGGGCTCAGTAGCTGATGAGGGAATGCTCCACCCCCTGCTCCCAATTGTATCTTGAAGGTTCAATGGAGGGTCAACCCACAAGGGCAAGGGCCAGGCTTAAGGGCCCAAAGGGCAGCTGGATTGGACAGGGAAGTTACTACCCAGGGCCATAGCATTGGGGTGCCAGGGGGTGAACCCCAAGCACGAGGAACACAGAGGATGGCCTCTGGGGCATGCAGTGGTCTGCAGAACGAGGTGAGCCACGGCAGTGAGAATAGAAGGGACTTGGTAACAGTCAAGCCTGCTTCACTGATAGGAAAAGTCATCTTGATTTGTAAATGAAGAATTAGATGAGGCTGGCAGAGGGCAGCCCGCGTGGAATGGAACAGGGCTCGGAATCTAAAGAAGCAGGTTTTGGTGGTTGTTGGATCAGAAACCTGTTCTTGCCAGTTCGATTTTTCTCTCTTTATTTCCTCTTTAATTTATTTCTGTTTTCAGGAAAGCTGGAAGCACCAGCCTTAGTCAGCTGTGATAAGGAGGCCAAGAGGAAGGGAGTTGTGTCCGCACTGGGGCTACTGAAAAAGATGAGAGGACAGGCCCGTCTGGAGAGAGTAAGTGAAAGCTGGAGGACTCCATGGAGGAGGTGGGGCTCAGAGGCCAAGGTCACGCCCCACAGGGCCATTTCTACCTGCCCAGGTGTTATTTTCTAGGAGGGCTTCACTGCTCCCCCCTGTTTCTCTTTCTCTCTCTTTTTAAAAATTTAACTGCGGTGATGTACACACAACATAAAATTTGCCATCTGAACCATTTTTAAGTGTCTGGTCCGGTAGCATTACAGATATTCACATTGTCATGCGACTGATCCCCAGACCTTTCTCATCTTGCAAAACGGAGATGCCATGCCCATTAAACGACAATTCCCTGTCTACCCGGCCTCAGCCCGTGGCAACCACCAGTCTACTTTCTCTTCCTATGAATCTGATGACTCTAGGTACCTCCTGTAAGTGGAATCAGACAGCATTTGTCTGCTGGCGACTGGCTTATTTCACTTAGCATAATGTCCTCCAGGTTCATCCATTTTGGAGAATGTGTCACAATTTCCCGTCTTTCTTAGGTCGAATCAGGTCCCATTGTGTGTAGATACCACGTTGTGTTTACATTTTGTCTGTTGACGGGCACTTGCTTTGATTTTGGCTGTCCTGAGCAGTGCTGCTATACACCGGGGTGTACAAATATCTCGACAAGGCTCCGCTTTCAATTTCGTTTGGATATTTACCCAGCAGAGGAATTGCTGAATCTCGAGATCACTCCTTTTTATGAAAAGGGGGCTGTGTGGGACCATCTGCAAGGCACCCTGCCCACCTCTGAAGGTGGGGAGCCTTCAGAGAGGCTGGAATGAACGCAGGCGACTGGGAGGCTGACACCCTCACTGGCTGTGGCGGGTTGTGGCAGATGGCACAGTCCTCTGCCTCTATGGGTCCTGCGTCGCTCGGTCCTCACAGTAGGCACGAAGTGAAGGTGAGAGGAACAAAGTCCAGAAAAACTGGGGCTACAGGAAAAGAGGGACCCAGGTGTCCTTGGCAACCGCTAACAACTGCTCGGAGGCTGGAGACTTTACTGGGGTGACCAGTACACACGCAACAGTCGCAGGGAGATGTCTGTGGACCAAGCGAATGATTCCATTTGTTTCAAAAATTTTAGAAAGCTCCAAAATTCCACAAAGCAAGTTCCATAAGGGCATGCAATGCGGCTCCCTTATTCACATGATGAAGCTCAGTGAATGAATGAATGAATGAATGAATGAATATGACATTTGATCAAGCTGCTATTCTCTATAAAGAAACAACATTCAGATAGGAAGAAAGGTCAAGAACATTTGACTAACTCTCCGTGGACCCTACTTGTTGGAAAGCGAGTGCCTTGGCTGGCCGGGTAAGGGAACGGAGGGGAAGAAGGTGACATCCTGCTCAGACACGGCACATGGACCGGCGGGAAAAGAGGAAGACGAGTCCACCATGGGATGCATCGTGGGAGAATTAAGTGTGAGGGAGAAGCGCAGGTCACCAGTCAACCTGGGACATCCGGGCAGTTCTTATCATGTGGTCCATGTAGCAACTCTGACAGCCAGGACTGCTCCCTCTGAACAGGTTCGGACACGTGGGTGACTCGCTCAAGGTCACAGACGGGCGAGCGGCAGAACAGGGACATGAATCCAGGCCTGGCTTCAAACCCCAAGTTCTTCCTTCTTTACCGACAGCGGTGGCCAGGGATGGCTTCCTGGGGGAGGTGACCTGAGCCGAGCTGAGTACACGCATCGGCTTCCAGTGGAGGGACAGTCTCCTTGGTGGAGGGAAAAATACCAGTCCAAGGGCAGAGAGAGAAAGGAGCAAAGAATGTTCAGGAAAACGACAGAAATTCCAGTTGAACAGAGTATAGTGTGCAAGTAAAGGAACATTAGGAAATGATTGACTGGGCCCAGCCTTGAACCCAAACCCAAGACTCCTTGACACCGCTGGAGCTGCAGAGCTGGGAGTGACGTGCTGGGAGTGACGTGCTCGGAGCTCCACTTTACCCCGATTCATCGGCAGCTGTGTACAGTGTGGACTGGAGGAGGTGAGCTTGCAGACAGAAATGGAGATGGAGAGCCCTGCTGCAATCCTGCAGACGGGGAATTCACTTGTCCCATTGCGTGCGGGCACCGGGGGATAAAGCTGCGAGCAATCGGGCATCTGCCTGGCCCTCGTGGAGCTGTCAGCTGACTGATGCTAAACAAAATGGTTACAGGTTGTAATCTGTACCAGAGCATAAATAAACGAGATGATGTGAGCAGTAATAACCGGAACACGGTGCAGCCAGGGAAGGCTTCCCTGAAGAGGCAGCAATTGAATTGGAGAAGAAGCATCAGAAGGAGCCAGCACTGCAGAGGGAGGGAGAAGAATGGAGAAAAGCCTTGAGGGAGGAAGAGTTTCCTGTGTTCCAAGAAGTGGCAGACAGTGCCTGGGGCGAGTTTTAGGAGATGAGCTATGGGATGCGGCAGCGGGTAGGAGCTGGGATTTTCTTCCACAGTCTTGGGAAGCTCCTGGAAGGCTCTAAGCAGGAGGACGATGCGATCTGATGTGCGTTTCTGAAAGGCCTCTCTGGCTGCTGTGTGAGAAATGGGGAGGAGAGGGGCCGGGTGGAGAGACACCACCAGTCACAGCGAGGGCCGGAGGATGAGATGAGGGTGGCCTGGGCCAGGGTGGTGGCCACAGAGGCGGCCAGGGGGAGAGGCTCTCAGGCTTTGATTCCAGCGGGGAGGGGCCGCAGATGGGAGGCACCTTTTGGAGAAACGCTCTCTGTTTCCAAGGCAGGTGACAGCCAGGATAAAGCACTGCAAAGTTTGACCCTGGCAGCAAATCCAATTTCCACACATCTCCTCCTGGATGGAATTTGCCTTCCCCGAGAGCAGGAGGTCAGAGCAAAACACCGCAATGCAACCAGAGGCTTTTCTGGGTGGAAGAGGCTCTACGGGGGGATTATTCTGGGCTCTGGGCTGCAAAACTCTGTCTGGATGCTCAGAGAAAGACGGACTCGAGGCTCCAGGCTGACACACTGGACGAGAGCTGTGCAGGCATTTTTCTAGGTGCTCGGAATACAGCTGTGAAGGAGAGGGCAAACCCTTCTTTCCAGACCTTTCCCGTGAGCAGCCTTAGTCTAGGCAACTTCCAAGGGAGCCTCGCAGTGATAAGCACCTCCTGGTGCTCTCACCTGTGTAATCTCCCCTCGGGAGTGGGTTGGACCTAATGACTGTTTTCTATGAACAGAGCAGGCAGCAGTGATGGGCTGTCACTTCCGAGATTAGGTTACAAAAGGCCGTGACGTCTGTCGTGCTGGCTTGCTCTCTGGCCCCTCCCTGTTCTCCCTAATGAAGCCAGCTGCCATATTGTGAGCTGCCCCATAGCGAGGCCCATGTGGCAAGGACCTGGGAGAGGACAACAGTGGGATGCTGGCTCATGAGGGGCTGAGGTCTGAGTCCAACAACCCAAGAGGAACGGAACCTGCCGGCCGCTGCGGGAGCGAGCTTGGGAGAGGTCCCAGGCTCCTCTTGCAGCCAAGCTTGGCATGACTGCAGCCTTGGGCGATTGTGATGTGGAAGACGCCTTGAGCCAGAGGACTCGGTTCAACCACACCTGGACTCCTGACGCCTGATTCTTTTGAGACAATGTTGTTGGAAGCTACTAAATTTGGGGTCATGTTTCTGCAGCAGTTGATGACCGATGCACTAGTGAACGCTGATTAAACACTTAATGTGGGCGTTACACGCAGACAGTTTATGGAGCAGGGGCCACTATTCTCCCCGTTTTGTGGAAATTAAGGCTCAGAGAGGCTAAGTTACTTTCCCAAGGCCACACAGCAAAGAAGGAGCAGAGGAAGGAATCAAACAGAAGCATTGGGCTCCAGAGTCCGGGCTGTTAAACATCACACTGACGAGGGAGGCACAGGCTCTTCCCTGGAGAGTGCCTGGTCTGGTGGAGGAAGCACACCGTCCACGGCGAGGTCACTGACAGCTGGTCGGGAACATGTCTCTCCCGGCTTGCTCTGTACCCTCCTTTAAGTCAGCCAGTGTGCTCCCTGCCTTCTAACCAGAAGGACCTTCCACCGCTGTCGCACCTTACCCTGTGTTTGCCAGGGCTTCCCAGTCTCTGGTTGTGTTTCCTCCTCGAAACCTGGTCTTCTGCCGTTTCCTATCACAGCCTCGATTTTGTCCGTTGAAACTAATTCTGAATCCTGCCACCCTGCAAGGCCTGGGTACCCGCTCTGCCCAGGCTTTTGTTGTACACTATGCACGTCGTCCTATTTAATCACTAAGATGAAGATGTGAACTGCTACCTCACGTGGCCAGTAGCTAAGATCTGTCTGACCCGCTTGGCTACGCTCTCTTCCTGGTCCTGCTATTTAAAACTGTCTTAGAGGTCACAACCCCTCAACGTCAGGAATCTTCCCATCCCTGGTAGGACCCTGTGACCCGTGTGCCCTCCAGAATGTGCCCTGCCTGGGAGACGGCATGAGAACCTCTCTGATCTCCCTGGTAGGCCGTTCATTCCTTAAGCACGACCCAAGGTACCAGCATCTAGTGGGCACCTCATACCCCCTTGTTGAATGAAAGATGAAAATTAGCTTATGAAGTAGCAAAGGGTATATCCCCCTGTCTGCCCAGCCTATCTACCTTCCCCCTTCCTAGCAGGACCCCATTCTTTTTGGAGAAACTAAACCTTCTGTAACATGTCACTCTATAGGACTGTCTCACCAGGCCCGCCTTCCACTCGCCAAGCGGCAGACAGAGAACCCAGCTCTTTTCTTAGGTTTGAATCTTGAGCAGAACAAAGAGCCTGGAGAAGGCAGATGTTGCCACGAGACCCCGGCTTCTGCTCTGGCTTGCTGGTCTCCCCGCCTTGCCTTGACAATCTTCGCTGCCTGCAGCCGACAGCCCTCAGGAACTGCCCAGTTGGCCTCTGCCAATCTCACCAGCATGTTGGATCCTCAAGCCAGAGGCTCTCACAACCGGGGCAGGGTGGAGTGGGGTTTGTGCGCAGGCCCTCCACTCAAGGCAGGGACACCCTCTGTGCCCCAGACTGTCCTCCAGGGCCCAGTCCAAGGGAAGGAGAAGCCAGAATCCAACATTACCCCTAACCTCTATGAGATCAGCACCCATACCGATCCCCTTGGAAATCTCAGCTTTCTCCCTTCCTCTCAATATCCACCCTGACCTTTCCCCCGCCAAAGCAGTCTGTGTACTAATTAGCTAAGAAATAACATGGCAAGACTATGATTCCTCATTAGCTCAGGAGAAAGTCCCCACTACATGACTGATAGGCATCTATAAGACAATTAACTCCAGTGCAAGGACTCCCTAATCAAGATTAATGAGGAGGTGGGGAGGGAGAGCCATGGGTCCCAGAGCCCTCCGTGGGTCTCCGGGGTGGAGCGGACTGTGCCACGTGGGATTGCGGGGGGATGGAAGTGGGGAGATAAAAAGCCACAGGGCTGGTTTTAGAGTACAAGGCTCTGTTCTGTTCCCTTAGATAAAATAGGCCACTAAGTGAATCGGGATATACAGCCTACTCTGTGCCAGGAGATGGGATACTGAGATGAACAAGTCAAAATCCTCGCCTTTGTGGACTTCACGATCAAATAAATAGATAATCACAGTGCAGGGTGGAAAGTGAGCGGATGCAAGGAGCAGGCAGCATTTAGTGGGCGATTATCATGTGCTTGGCAGCATCCTCAGTGCTGAACATGTATTAACGTCTTTAATACTGATAACACAGCTATTACTGGCCCCAATTTACAGATGAGGAAACTGAGGTATGAAGAAGTTAAGCAAATTGGCCTAAGTCACAGAGCTAAAGAGATGCGATGAGGATGTGGACCCCGGCAGAACAGCGCTGGAGCCCAAGCTCTTAAGCGCCGTCCTATAGCATGTCAGCAGGCTCGCCATGGTGGTGGTTGGGGTAGGTCGGGGTACGGGGTGTGATGGGAACCCAAGAGGTGGCCCAGACAATAGGCAAGATTTCTGCATCTTGTCACCCCTGGAGCTGGGTCTTGACAGATGAACAAATCTTCCCCAGTGGAGAGTTTATTGACTGATTTGATGACTTATTTATTTATTCATCCCACAAAGAAGTGCCAGACCCCACTGGGAATGCTGCAAACACAGTGGTGATCAAAACCTGACGTGGAGTACCCATGTAGATGGAAAGGCCGGCATTTGAATAAATGGTCACAGGACCAATTAGTCTACCCCAGGGTTGGGACTGGGGCCATCCCGCACTTATGAGGGTGAGGATCTCCTTAAAATTGTGCTCCCCCCACAGATGCCTCTCCCTCGTCCCAGCCCTGGCCCACCATGTGGAATGGTGAAACCCCATTCATAAAGCCAAACCATGGGGCTGGAGTTCAACCTGTAACTAAATATTTTCTCTTTTAAGTACCTCTCAGGCATTTCCTCTGCCATTTGTATTCTGCTCTCCAAGTTTCCAGCTTTCCATGCACTTGGCCAAGGCAAGACCAGTGAAACGTGGAGCGTTTTTTCCTTCCACAACCCACAAAGCGTTTAACTTGTCCTTAACTCCCTGCAACAAGAAAGTGACATTCCTATGTCATGGAGATGATTACGCTTTGGCATTTTGTTTTTTCTCTTCCTGAAGGTGCCAATATCCACTGAACTCAAAAGAAGCGATTAAATACGACGCTACGCTCCAGTGGGTGGGCATGCCACTCTCCAGGGCTCTTCTCCGTGGACTTGGAGCACGGGGGCCAAGAAGGCTCGTGGAGCAGGAGATAGACTCGAATCTAATGTGCTTGAGCCACTGCCTTTTCTCCCAAGTTCTGCGCATTTTTGCGATGCGGCCCCCATGAGGCAGTTGGCTGGAGCAACTCTCGTGGATGGAGTTACTCTGTGTAGCTGCCCCAGTGGGCTTCGCTGGGCTGACCCACCTCATGTTCTTCCAAGTCACCACTTGCCGTTTCTCACCTTCTTTTTACTGGGCATCTTCTACAAGTGCAAGAGGCAGAGCTGTGGTCTCAGGTGGCCTAGCAACGCCCAGAACGGTGGAGAGCGAGGTATGGGAGGCCCCTTCTCAAATGTTCCCAGCGATCCCCATTTCCTGCCTTCGCACCTTCGTGCAAGCCCCTCCCCTTGAATGTGGGCTGGCCCTAGTGACTCAAGAGGTGAAAGCTCGAAGAGGGTGTGACTTCTGAGATTAGGTTACAAAAGACGGGGACCTCTGACTTGCAGGTCCTCTCTCTGGCCCCTCCTTTGCTTGCTCTGATGAAGCCGGCCAGCTGGCTGGCATGTCGTGAGCTGCTCTACATATGGAGAAGCCCGTGTGGCAAGGAGCTGAGGCCCCCAAACCACAGCTCGTGAGAAACTGAGGCCCTCGGTCCCAAAGCTCACGAGGCACTGAATCCTGACAATGACCACGAGCATGAGTTTAGCCTTCAGATGACACTGCACCCCAGCGGACACCCTCAGCTCAGCGGCACCTGGATTCCTGACCCACGGAGACTGGATGCTGTCTTAAGCCCCTATGTTTTGAGATAATTTGTTTCATTGCGGCAGGGAACTAGTACAGGAAATGAACAGGAACAGGAGCAACACATGTAACAGAAGGTATTCCGGAGGAACATAGACCTCAGAGAGCCTTAGCCAGGCCTTTTGTAAACGAATAAATACACTTAGAGGCAAGAGAAATGTCTAGCATAGCTGATCTGTGGCTGAGCTGGGTCTGTGTCTCTGTCTAGGACTCTGTCTGCTGGCGTGCGAATTGTTGAAGGTTTGCCATTCAACCTCTTTGAGATTTTAAATATAGATTTAGAAAATGCTAGCATCCCGCGCTGACATGTTTAATGTGTTTAAATATGTGCTGTTTGTATCAGGACCTGTATTATGTTGGGGTGCAGGCCGCGTGTGGTGGATCTGAGATCTTTTTCTACCACAGGGATTTTCAAAGGACCGTTTGTAGCTCACTGGGGGACCAGTGGGGTCACTTGGTAGGCCATGAGCGAATTCCTAATGTGGGTCTTTTCTTCCATTCTCCCAGGCAAAATGGCTCGGGTTTCCATGAGCTTTTGTTTTGACATCAGACTAAGACTCGTTTATTACTAACCTACTCGGTGAGTTATTAATAGTGACCATCAACTCGGGGCTGAGATGTCTTTCTTTAAAGAGATCTGGCTGCCTCACACACTTGACAGCCTCGCACGGCTCCCACTGTGCACGTGCTCGTGCAGGGCGCGTCGATGCCCTCATTTCGGCCGAAAGATGCCCTGTTATTTATCAGCGAATCAGCAGGCTGGTCTTGGGAAAGCTGTGGTGTTCAATTGCTTCTCTCCGCTTGCTTTGTAATGAGCAATGCCTTCTAGCTTAGCGTCACCATTTGTCAGTTCGGTTGGTTGGGGGTGGTTTGGTTACCGTTTCCGTGCTCAGTTAGCCTCATTAGATTTTCAGGCTTGCATGTGTTCTAGTTAAAAGGGAATGCATCTCTGGCCAAAGCAAGTGTGTACGATCGCTTGGATGGCGACGCTTGGCTGTTACCACCAACTTTATTTTTTCCACTGCAAAGTGGGCATCCCAAGGAGCCTTTCATCCCACTTGAGTCATCTATATACAAGAGTGTGAGAGTGTCTGTCTATTCCAGACTCGTCATCCTGCTTAGATTCTTCCCTGTGCCCCCAGATGTCATCCAGATGTGTCCCATCCGTGCAAAGACCCCGACGAATCAAGCCCTGCTTATCCCTCTGGCTTCGTCTCTCACCGATCCCTTGAACCCCCTTATTATGAGCAGAATGGCATCCCTGCCAAATTTCTGTGTTGAAATCCTAACCCCCTAGTGCTTTAGAATGTGACTGTAGTTGGAGATGTGATCTTTAAAGGGGTAATAAAGTTAAAGGGAGGCCATTATGGTAGACCCGGATCTAAAATAGCTGGTGTCCTTACAGGAAGAGGAGATTGGGGCACAGACACAGACAGAGGGAAGACCACGTGCAGATACAGAGAGAAGACGGCCCTCTACACACTAAGGGGAGAGACCTCGGAAGACACCAACCCTACTGACATCTTGACCTTGAACTTCTAGCCTACAGATTTATGAGACAATACATTTCTGCCGTTGAAGTGACTCAGCCAGTGGTGATTTCTTATGGCAGCCCCAGCCAACTAATACAGCCCTGTTTGTGGTTCCCACACACAGTAGGGGAGCGTAGTAGGGCCACACTCCAGCAGAGTGATTCAGAGTATAGGCTTTGCAGCCAGGACCCTGCAGTTTGAGTCCCAGCTCTGCTGCTCACTAAGTTATTCAAGTCACTTGACCTTGAGCAAGTTACTCAGTCTCTCTGTGCCTCTGTTTCCCATCTTGTGACCTGAGGGCAATAATAATGTCTACCTCGCAGGGCTGGTGCATGGGTTAAATCAACCAGCAGTGTGTAGCATTCGCTTTATTATTCATTTGGCAAAGGTCGATTGAGCACCTGTGGTTGCTGGGCATTAGGACACACGCTAGAGTATTAGAGTGACATAGATGTAGGTCATGCTTTTATTTTTGTTCTCTTTTCTGCCCTCCACCATCACTCTCTCTAATGTTTTTATCCATTAGGACTGTCTCAGACGTCATCTCCTTCAGGCTGGTCCTTCTTCTGGCTCCCATATTGTCCCATATCTACCATGGACTTAGTCTTACCACCTTGAGCTCCTAAAAAAGTATCTCCTCCTGGCCCATAGTGAGGACTCTCTGTACCCATGTTGGGGGCCCCAGCCCTGCCCAGTGCTACATCCCCCTTATACTGACCTGAAAGAATCGTTTCCTATCACTCTCAGCTTTGCACAGCTAATTTTGGCCTCTTCTGTCAGTCCGTCCTCATCATCACGATTCAAAGTCTTTGCTGAACCCCTGCTGTGGGCACCGCTGCATTGTGGAACCTAAGCTGGGTGGCCCCAGTTCCCGTTTGATCCAATCTCAGTCATTTGACCAGACATGGGCATTCTGAGGCTGCTTTGCCATCTAAGAGTCAGGGGAGAACAGAAGTGATCCAGATAGGACAGAGCTGTCAAGATAGAACAGGAATTCATCCAGTTCGCCTCCCTGCCCATGGAGAAGCCCTCCAAACTTCCCTCCTGGGGGGTCAGCCAGCCTCCCGCTGCAGACTGCTCATGACTCCTGACCGTCCGTCCATTGTTGAGGTCTCCAAGTGTCCATTCCTTGTTCTTGGTCCTGCCCTCCAGACACGTAAAGGGGGGCTTCCAGGAGGCAATGTCAGGGGCCTAGCTTGACCCTATTTTTCTGCCTATATTAGCTTATGTCACTACTTTATAACTGTGCTGTCCCACACGTGTCGGATCTTTGTGATATCTGTGGAGCAAGTCTTATTATCTCCATTTCACAGATGGGAAAACTGAGGCCCCAAAAGAGCCCAGTGTGGGGAAAATACTTACCAAAATCACACCACTGATGTGTGATAAGTCAGGGGTTGGCATTCTGGGCCCTGGGCTGTCTTCTGCTGTGCCTCCAGTTATTGGCCCTCAACCTCTGGACTTGGATGAGGGAAGTTGTTAATTCTACATGTGGCTGGTGCCTGGAGGGCCACCCACTTCCCAAGCCATGGACCGGTGGCAGAGCAAGGAATCAGGCACCTGGTCTTGCAGGGGCTTGTTCATTTTATGGTGCCCATACAATGGACCTGCCTCCTACTGGCCTCAACCATCCAGGATGAGGCCATGTTTTTTCCCCGCCCCCAGACTCTGGAAGTCCCCTGGGCTGGGATCTCAGTGCGCAGCCAGCTGAGCACACAGGGTGAGCCACAATCAGTGCTTCTGGCGGAGCCTACCCTGAGGTCACTCACTCTGGGATCTGCTGAGGTAGGCCATCATCACTGTTACCCACCTTCCAGTGCCCCCCAGGGAGACATTCCAGAAGCTCTGGGAAAAGTGGTGCCACTGCAAATGACAGCTGGAGGTCACAGGGCTCGTGCAAGACTGGGGAAAGGTGACCAGCAGAGAAGGAGGGTATGCACGGGAGGATGGGGGAGAGCGGCTGTCAGGAAGGGCATGGTGCTTCCCAGGCCCCAGGCGACTGGTGAGGACACAGAGTATGTGATGGGGAGTCAGGTTTCTGGGGCTCCAAGCCAAACTCAGCTGCTCACGGAGTGCGTGATCGTGATTGCCGCCAAGTCCCTTAACCTCTCTGAGACTCCATTTCCCCCTCTGTGAAAGGCACGCCATAAGGCCTACCTTTTAGAGTCATTGTGGAGACTGGATAAAACTGTTATGCAAACCACTGAACGCCACGCCTGACCTGGACTACGTGCTCAGTAGAGTAGTCACAGCCTGCACAGTGCCGGTGATCCGCATCCAGAAGACTTCCCTCCCAACAGCAACCAAAAGAGCCCACGTTTGTGTGGCCCACTTTGCAGTTTACAAAACCCGTCCCTGACCCTTGTTTCATTTCCATTGCCTGAGGCCTGCAGGGCTGGGTTAGGGGTGGGGATCAGAACAAGGGGTGATAATGGGGGGCAGTCCTGGGGCTTCAATGTGGGGAGCGAGGCTGCTGGGTGGATCTGGGAAAGAGAAGTGGGGAGACGAGGAGCTGGGAAAGGAGGTCAGTGTGCAAATCGCAGGGGCTGACGCAGCGCCACCTGTCGCCAGAGTTGATACCTCCAGTGCTGGGTCGCCATAGACCACCTCTGCAGATCCGTCCCTGTGGTCCTCCCACTGTCCCTGAGCACCACAGCCCCCATCTATTTCGTTTCCCTGCACCAGCTCCACACAGCCCCCAACAGCCTCTCTCTGGACCTTTAAACCTCAAGGCCCAGGTTCGGCCTGGTGGGCAGGAGCCTCTGACCTTTCAGAGGGCCAGCAGGTGACAGGCCAACTCTGAACAGGGCCCGGGAAAGCAACGGGCCTGGAGGAGGCCAGGGTGGGGAGGCGAGGGATCCGGGGCCTTTGTCTGGACCTGGCTGCCCGGTGCCATGCTGACTGCAGCTATTAAAATGTCGATCGCTCCCCATCCACCTGCCGCCTCCTCCCAGCCCCCGGACAAGGCAGGGGATTCGTCGTTTTGTCTTTCCCAGGCCCATCGATGTCTCCTTTGGGGATCTGGGTCGATGACAGCTCCAGAAAGCCACATGGAGCAGAGAGGCCAGAATTAAAATGGCTGCACAGAGGGACCCCCACAGACCCCCAATTTCCAGAGGCTCATAGATCAGAAGGAAAAAAAAAGAAACGCTGTGTCTGTTCTTTTGCAAACGTCGAAGGTTTTATTCACCGTCCTCTCTCAGCCTGTCCTCCTGCCCTTCTCCTCGTCTTTATTCCTGCTCACCACGACTCTGCAAAGACCTTCTCTCATCTGTTTCGCACAGAGGCCTGGGGATGAGAAGGCTGACAGGGGTCCTGTTACCAGTTAACCAGCACAGGGACTTTGTAAGAGAAGATGCTGACCCGTTGTGCTCTAGCTTGGCGGACAAAGGCGCAAGAGGGAAGTGGCCGGTGGCCAGAAAGTGTGTGTGCGGTCACTGGCATGTCCACTGGAGCCAGCAGACCTGGGTGAGACGACTGTCGTGTGATGTCACCTGGGGGCTCAACCTCCCAGGTCTCTGCTATGAGAATGAGGCCACCGATCCCTCCCTCCCAGAGTTGACACTATGACCATGTGCAACAACAGTGGGTGTAAATCACAGGTGCTCACTCTCAGCATCGTCTCCAAGCCCCACGCCACGCGTGCACCTTTCCCGTCTTCCTGGTCCTTTTCGTTCCGAGTCCTCAGCCCTCGTCTCTCACTTCTTCCACTTTCCCCCTCTGCTCTTAGAAGGGACGGTACACATAGCAAGACTGAGGCTCCGGACTCGGATGCCAGTGTCCCCACCCCTTACTGCCAGGCATCCCTTACTGCTCACCTTGTCTGCATATCGTTTTCAGAACTAGGCAAGCGTGGATGCCCCTGCCCCCTGGAAGGGGTCATGAGAGGCTTGAACGAGCCAGCACATGGCTTAGAAGGGGGCCTGGCACATTGTGGGTGCTCCCTGAATGTCTGCTGTTGCTTTTATCGAGTGAGAGAGAGAGAGAGAGAGAGAGAGAGAGAGAGAGAGATGAAATAGACCCTTGGGAGTGGGTGAGGTACCTCTGAGAGGCAGGACTGTCCCCCAAACCCCCTTTTCACCCCATTGTGAGGCTTTACAAGTGGCCCACGTACCCCTCCCTCTCCCTCTCCCTTTCAGAGTTACTCACTAACCCACAGAAGTTCCTAAAAGCCGCCCCCCGGGCTGGCGGATTTCAGGGGCCAGTGACCACGTCGGCATCTGGAGGATGAGCTAACAGTAGAAGCTGGTGGGATAACCAGCCTTGCTCTCCCTTCTGCCCGCACTCCTCTCGGGGCTGCTTTACTCACCTTCTCCCACCTGACACACGCAGGAGAGGAGAAGCTCGCGGGACCCCTCCTCGATCCCGCCACTCTGCAGAGCCCTGCGGGTCTGCCGGGAGCACTTCTCAAGCGCCCCCTCCCAAAGCCACAGACTGAAAAACAGTGTGTGCGTGTGCGTGTGTGCACGTGCATGGACACACATGTTTGCACAGTTCATGCAGCCAGGTCTGTGAGTGCCCTTCTGAGGTTCACCCGTTTGCATGCAGGTGACATGCACGTGTGCGAGGACACGCAGGTGCCTAAGTGTGTCGTGCTCACATGTGCACAGGCCTCTCCTGCCTATGCGGGTGAGGTCACGCGTGTGCTGGGCTCATGCGTTGGGAAGAGCCTACGGCATGTGAGCAGCGAGCCCGGCCCCCCATTACCGTGTGGCCTTATTAAACACACGGCATGTTAATGGCCCCGACAAAGTCGGTGATGAAAAGCTCTTTATTAAAAAGAAGGAGAAATGGCCCTCGTGTTCCACAACTTCTGAGCCCTGTTGGGCCCCGCGGGCTGGCAGGTTATTAAAGTGGGATCAAGCATTTCTAATACGCCTTCTGCAGATCTGCCTCTGTACCAGCGGGCCGGGCCCAGTCGCCTCGGTCTCCCCAGCTTGGCGCTCAGACACAGCGACAGAGGAGTGGGAGGGTTTACAGAGATGTGCCCGGGGGAGGCAGAGGCTCTGTCCCGCTGGCCTGACCTCTGAGGATTCCTTGCTGGGCGGCGACACTGTCCGGTCCCCCCTGGACCGCGGGGTGGGGGTAGAGGTGGGGAGCAGGCTGCCATCCAGCAGATGTACCTGCATCCCTGACTGGTGGCTTCATTTGCGAGCATCTCCTCCTTCCTCTGTGGCTCTGAAGTAACCACCCCCTTTGCTTCCCTCACTGCCTTCTTGACCCGGGAGAGGAGAATCCCCATGGCGATGGAGAGTGAGGACAAGGACCGATGTCCCACACAGGCACTTCTCAAACTTGGCCGCGCACACAAATGCCCTGGGATCTTGTTAAAGTGAAGATGCTGATCCAGGAGGCCTGGAGTGGGCTTGGTTCTGCATTTCTAACAAGATCCCAGGGGATGCCGATGCTGCTGGTCTATGGACCACACTCTGAGAAGCACAGACCCATGTGCCCCCCAAGAAAGGACAAAAGAGTGTCGCTGTGATGGCCAAAGCTTTCAGCTCATTAAGGGCATGTCCCTGGGACTGGGAGCTCCCACGACAGGGGACCAGTCTGCTGTTCCCCTATCGACTCTTCATGGTGCCCAAGCCAAGGCTCTGCTCCCGGTGCTGCCCACACTGTGAGAAGAGGAAGGGACACTAACGGTTACTGCGCACCTACTGTGTGCCAAGCACTTCCATGTGATCATCACTCCCACAACTGACAAAGCAACTGTGTCCCTGTTCTAGAGATGAAGAAACTGAGGCTTGGCGAGCATAGCCCCTTGCCCGAGGACACCTGGCTACTAAGTGTCGGACCCAGCCTTTGACACTTGATCCATCAGTCTCCCAAATCCTGCTTTTCCCGTCTGGAGCAGGGCAGAGGGCTCCCCACAGCATCCTCGCCACCTCTCCTTCTGCAGCTGCCTCTCAGGGAACGATGGTCCTACGTCTTTACATCTTGGGGATCCTCTCCCTGATGGATCCCCCAAACCCTTTACCAACCTGAGTT
This sequence comes from Cynopterus sphinx, assembly GCA_030015415.1. Classification (NCBI taxonomy): domain Eukaryota; kingdom Metazoa; phylum Chordata; class Mammalia; order Chiroptera; family Pteropodidae; genus Cynopterus; species Cynopterus sphinx. Next base: position 120,470,165 of record CM057387.1, read on the forward strand.
GCGACTATAAACACCTCTCCGTCTGTCCGAGACGCTCGGGGCGTGCAACACAGAAGACGGATTCCAAGGCATGAGATGCCCATGAGGAGGGCGTCTGGTTTAAAGATCAGCCAGGCAGCTGGAGTCCAAGAAGGAGCCTTTTCCAGCATCTTCCTTGCTCCAGGTGCCAACGGGATGAGGATGACAGTAATAGCAGGCATCGCAGCAACAGCAATGGTTGAAGCTAAGAATGGTTGGGTGCTTCCTACGTGCCAGACACTTTGCATGTGCTATCTCTTTTCTCATAGTAGCTCTAACCGATAGCTATGTTATTCCCCCCTCAGAGGAAAGACCTGAGGATTTAGGTCATTTGCTTGAGGGCACGCAGAGAAGGGAACCCTGAACTAGGCTTCGTATTCAGTCGGCGCAGCTTCAGGGATCACATGTTTCACCGGAGATGTAGCGGAAGCTAACATGGTTCATGGAAAATCCCTGTCCGGGTTGAGAACCACAGGATCACATATGATGGGGTGGAAAGTGGTCACAGAGCCTGGGGACAGCCTCATTTTGGAGATAGGTAGTCGGAGGCCTTGGGGGAGGGCCCTTGGCCAGGGTCCCACAGCGAGTGAAGGGGAGAGCTGGGACCCAAATCCAGGTCTCCTCCCATCCAGCCTGATTGCAGCCTCGGAGGGGTCCCCCCAGGCCCCTCTCCGGGTGTGGTGACCTGAGGAAGGCTGCTATCTTCACATGGGAAAGCCACACGACAGCAGGTCCCGAGCTTGGCCCCGAGCCTGGTAGGGCAGCATTCGGGGCCCACGAGTCAGCTCACCATCGTGGCTCACACCGCTTCTCCGCCATCCTGGCTTTGGGGTGACACCCCACTCCATCCATACCCAGGCCCCCTAGCTCCCCAAGGAGGAATGGGTTAATAAAGTCTATTTCATTTGTACAAGCCAATGCCAACCGGTTCAGGGCGGCAGCCTGACTAAGGGCACAGCTCTGGGGCCTGCTTTTCTGGGCTCCTTTCCCTGCTCTGTCACTTACCAGCTAACGTGAGTCTGGGCAAGTCACGTAGCCTCTTAGGACCCACTTCCTTCTGCGTAAAATAGGCGGGTGACGACCAGACTTGCTTCAGAAGGTTTGGGAAGATCAATAAGTTACCACATGATGATCACTTGGAATAATGCCTGACCTAGAAAAATAGCTCTAAAAATGGATCCTCGTGCTAGGATTCTGGAACCGCTAACAAGAATGGTGGACCTGGGTGGGCCGACTTAGAAAGATCGCCAAGGTATACTCTTCAGTGAACAAAGCAAGACCCAGGATGGTATAAAAACGATCCTTTCTGTGTAAATTTTAAAAAGCAGATATATGTGACGCTCTTTGTAATGTTTCAGTATTCCAATCACGTGTGCATGTTACTTTTATTTCTGTAAATGTTCAAAAATGGGTGTCCAGGCTATGAAAATTGAGAGGCTCTATTTTTTCTTTCTTTCTAGATTTTTATGTATTGAAAAATCTGACGCAGGCAGACTGTGCATGTTTTATTTTTAATTGTGGTAACAACATACAACATGAAATTTACCGTCTCAACCATTTCAAAAGGTACGATTCAGGAGTGTTAATGTGCTCATCTTGTCATGCAACCCATCTCCAGAACTTTTTCATCTTGCAAAAATGAACTCCGCACCCATGAAACAACTCCCCATTTCCCCTCAAATCCCTGGAAACCACCATCCGCTCTCTGTCTCCACGAATCTGACTGCTCCAGGTACCTCAAATAAGTGGAATCATACAGTTTTCGTTCTCTGGTGAGTGGCTTATTTTACTTAATTTAATGTCTTTGAGGTTCATCCACGTGGCCGCATACATCAGGATGTCCTTCCCTTTCCAGTCTGAACAATACGCCTCTGTATACATACACCCCATTTTATTTATCTCTTCCCCTGTCGGTGGAAACTGGTTGCCTCTCCTGTCTGTCTGTTGTGAAGAATGGGTAATGAATGTGGCTGTGCACACAGGTGTGAGAGTCGTCCAAAACATTTGTAAAAACGTTCAGGGACATTTGGAAGACATTTGAACATTTGAAAGTTCTCTTTGGCTTTTGAACGTGCTTTGGGGCTAAGATCGGGCTGGAAGTTCACCTAATACCTGGGATGTCTGGTGTTTTGGCCAACTCGGTACAACGGAAACGAAACTACGTCGGTGACTTCCCCTTTCCCACCTTGATGGTAGGGATAGCCAGGACTTCCCAGACCAGGTCCAGACAGAGCAAGACAGGTGCACACATTCTCCCTATGCATGGTCAGCGTGTTCACTATCGCCCTCTGAAAGAAGGAAAGAAGTAAAGGTGGCAGGCGTTGAGTTTTCAACAGCTTTTCTTCCACTTTCTCCTGGACAGGGGCTGAACAGGTGGGTCCAGCTGAACGCTGGCTGGGCAGAGGTGGTAACCAAGAGATTGCGTGGTTACGCCAGAAAAAAGAGTTTTCTGGTCACTGTTCACTCTCCGTGCACAGCCCTGAGAGGCACAGCCAGGGTGAGAGACGAGAGACTAGGAAGCATGGGAGGGTGTTTCCAGGGAATGCTGAGAGCTTTGGACCAGGACAGGTGGGTGTCAGGTACAGGGGATGCAGCTGGGTGTTAGGGTTTGGGGAGCGGGAGGAGTCAGGCTCCACCTGCAGTCGTGTCACCCCGGGCTGTTCAGGGGCAGCCCCCCTCTCCTGCAGAGGGTTCTGCCCTGCGGGTCTCAGAGACGCTGACCAATCGCAGCAGTTTGGCGGGGAGGAAGGAGAAACAGAGTACACACTCGCTGGCAGGCCTCAGCCGGTCCCTGGGTCTAGCAGGTGGGTGGCAGAGAAGACAAGACAAGGCCAAAGTTGGTGACTCCTCCTGGGCAGCTATCACTCTGAAAAGACCCGAGGACTTGGAACTTCTTTCCCGGGGACGTGTCACTGCCCTAGGAAGACTCCGTATTATGTATCAATAAAACCATGGAGTTGGCCGGAGAGGGATGACGATGCAAGTGAGGGCATCGATGATGAGAAATGCAGTAGCATCTACCTATTGTTTATTTATGCCAAGCAACGACAGGTTTGGCACGCACTGCTTGGAAGGCAGACTGGACCAGAGATCATCATAACGCAGCATGCGCGCGGCTGTAATGAGGGACACACGTGTTGGGCGGTGGAGGCCCCGAGCCAGAGACCTCACCTGGGAATCAGGCTCCTTTGAGCCAGTGACACCTCAGCTCCGCTTTGAGGATGAGTAAGAGGAGGGAATCAGAGAAAGACCAGATGAGGGTGGAGAGAGGGGATCGGGCAGAAGGATTTACACTTTGACAGCCTCGGGGGTTGTTGGGTTGGAGAGAGACAGAGACAGGAGAGAGAGAGAGAGAGAGAGAGAGAGAGAGAGAGAGAGAGAGCGCTGAAAAGGAGGGGAACTGGGACAACACAGGAGGCCAGGCCCAACATCAAAAAACACACTAGGGAAAGGAGACTGTCCTGAGAGTGATAGGGAGCTACTGAAGGTTTTAAGCATCAAAAGGGCATGATCCCATGATCATGTATTTATAAAAAAACATCATTCTTGCTTCTGCCGCATGGAAAATAGATTGGAGGCTGGTAGGAGGGCAAGCAAGAGGGCCAGGATAGCAATGTCCTGGGTAGAGATGACAGTGGCCTGCACTCGGGGGGTGGCTGCGAGGATGGAGACGGAACTGACAGGGTTGGTGCTGCATTAGACGCGAGACGTGAGGGAGAGAGGCACAGAGGATGCTGACAGTGAACACTGACTGAGCACATGCCGCGCCGCCATTCTCAGCCTTCCACCGGGATCATCTCACGGGCACCTAACCACGCCCCAGAGATGCAGGTGCGTTGTGGCCCCCTCTCGCAGGTTGGAAACCTGAGGCGCAGAGGGGTTAATTAACCTGCTAATGGGCACACAGCTGGGAGTGAGAGAGCTAAGCTCCAAATCAGGGGACTGACGGCAGAGCCCAGGGCCTTCACCCGTGGTCACTGGTACCTTCTTCTTCTGGCTTCTGGAGGGAAGACGATGCTATTTATTGAGACAGAAGACCCAAGAAGGGGGCGTCGAGTCACGGACAAAGATGATTTCCCTTTACGCTGTGTTGGTTTTGAGGCTCTTTAAGCAAGTCAGATGTTCAGGTGCAGGGAAAAGAGTCGAGCAAAGGCATCGGCCTCTGACTAATAAACCCAGGAAAGCATCGTGGAAGAGGAGGAGACACCGAAGTCCCTGGCCATGAAATGCGGTCAGGAAGGAGGGCGTTGCAGGCAGAGAACATTCTACTGAACACAGTCTCCAGGGCAGAAATTCTTCAACAAGGGTGCAAATCCGAACCACCTGGGAACGGAAGGCAGCTTTAAAAAGTGCAGCCCTGAGCTCCATAGCAGAGCTTGGGCGGGGAGCCCCAAGAGCCCGCCGTGAGTACCCCTCTTCCCTGGCCAGTGTCCTGCAAAGCCAACTTCTTACCCTGCCAGGCCCTGCTGCCCCTCTCCAGCTGGTGCCGCCTTTTAGACAGGGGACCCGACTCCAGAGTCTAAAAATCCTCCCAAAGCCGGTCCCATGATGTGTCCTCAGAGGCCTCCCCACCCCCCTATACAAACAGCCCCCCCCATGCCCTGCAGGGGGAGGGGACTTGGGAACCCGGAGAGCATGCGGCAGGCCTTTGGAAGTAACCGAAGGCTTTGATGGCGCTGCAGTGACACTTGTCTCCCGAAGGTGCCATGCACTTGAAAAGCAATACATCTCTCCTGCTTCGTGAAGGGAAATTTGTTCTGGAAACGTCTGGCTATGCGGAGCTAGGCAAAGGAAGGACAGGGACATGGCTTGAGAGCTTGAGCTCTGGGGCCAGACGGACTCGAGTTTGGATTCCTGCTGTGTCACCGCTGCCTGTGCGAGCTCAGGCAGGTGTTGCCTTGATTTCCCCACCTGCAAAATGGGGGCAACAAATAAGCCTCCGTTAACATGAAAAGATTGAATTAGATACTGTAGGTTAACTGCTTGGCCTAGCGCCTGGCCCAGAAAAAGAGCTTAACGGTAACAATAATAATCTTTCTCCGTGGCGTGGGAGGCGAGGGCAGGCCTACAACCTAGAATTGGAGCACCTGGCTCCGTCTGTGTTAGCCTGCGTTCTCTGCAATGGCATCTGCATCCACGATCTGGCCCCTGCCTAACACCGGGCATATTTCTGTCGCTTGAAACACCCACCGTGGTCCTTTCTTGGGGCCTTTTCCCTTGCTCTTCCTCCTGCCTGGTATGCTCGCCCCTGAGAGAGTTAGGCAGTGGCCAGATCACAAGGGGCCTCGTGGTTCAGAACAAGGAGTTTGGGGTCTGTTCTGGTTTCAACAGGAAGCTGCATGAGTCGGACATCGCCACATGGTGCTGTAGAGCAAACCATCCAAAGGCTTAGAGTAATAACCAATCGTCCTCACTTACATGTCTGGGGAGTAGCAGCTGGGGGGGCCTTAGTCTAGCCCGAGCTTGGCTGGGGTCCAGGTTACACGTGCTCTTCCTGGAGGTGGCAATGGACGGCGCCAAGCATGGTCTTCTGAGGCGATGGCAGAAGAACAGGAGGATAAGGCGACATCTCTGAAGGTCTGGTCTTGGAACTGGCACGCTCCCACTTCCCCTTTCATTCCACTGGCCAAAGCAAGTTTTAAGTAATTCAGCCGTGGCTGTCCGCGGGGGGCGGCGGCGATGCCCCAGGGAACCTTTGGTAAAATCTGCAGATGGTTTTGGTTGTCGTGACTAGGGCCAGAGCTACCAGAATCTGGGGGGCAGAGGCCCGGGCTGCTGCCGGACACCCTACAATACACAGAGCAGCCCCAGCAGCAAAAACGTACCAAGTCCAAAACGTGGGTGAGAAACCCTTCAGCAGAGAGAAAGCTGCGGGTTGGTGCCCCGGAGTCATGTTTCTGGCTGCCGAGCGGAAAGCGAGCTGCAAGGGGGCAGGAGAAAGAGAGAAGCAAGCCGTGATTCCGTCCTCCTCCTCTTCCTGCCCTCCCCTCCCACATATGTTCTCGTCCTCCTTCCCTCCTCCTGTTCCACCCTTCTCCTGGTGGGACTATAATCACGCCTCGTCCGCACTGGCTCTGTCCCTGCCTGCCACACTCTGGGGATGCCACGTTCGAGATGAGTTCAGTCGCCCCTCAGTACAAACACAGATAAGAACAAATGGGACAAGACAATTTCTCCCCTTCCCAAGTCCCCGGAGTATGCCCTGGGTATAGACGGGCACGGCTGACAAAAGCTTGAAACCCTGGGGGTCATTCCACAATGCTGTTCTCGCCTGGGGGGGTGGGGAGAGGGCTAGAGTGGGCGTTGGTGGGCACATCATTTGCAGCAGAACAAGCCAGTTTGGTGGGTCAGGGGCAAGGCCTTGGGAAGGGGCAGAGGCCTGAAGGGAAGAGCCTCTCCCAGTGGCAGGGCCAGAGGGCCGCAAATGCAGCTGAGACCTGAAGACGAGGGAGGGAGGCTGCTGGCTCGGAGCAGGAGCTGCTCTGAAGTGCAAGGCGCAGAAGGCGGGGATGACAAAGGCGATTGCTGTGGCAGGTTCTGGGTGCAGCTGTAGACAAGGTGGCCCCCAAAATGCAAAAGCCCTACCCAAGGCCGTGAGTGGAAGTCTCTGGGAGGGGGTCCCCGAAGTCCATATTTTGGACACACGCCCTGTCATGACACCAGGATTTGGGAACCGGCGATGGGGCCTGGACTCACGCAGGCTGGTGACACCTCACCCCGCCCTTCCCAGGGGTCTCTCCCTGAGCCAGGCCCAGAGCCTACGTCATATGCCCTCCTGCATCGTCGCCCACCGTCTCACCCTCCCCCAACAGTCCTTCATGGGGTAGGCGGGGAGCCTCCGGAGAGCCGGCAGCTCCATTTAAGTAGAAGGAAACTGCTGCCCATGGCTTCCCACCAGCCCGAGTCATTCTGCTGAGGCCGGCTCATCTGTCTGATCTTGGAGCAGGAAACTCTCCCTCGCCGGAGGAGACCTGCAATCGGTCTGTGCATCAGCCCAGATGGAGTGTGATACAGGAGGAAACAGGGTTCCCTCTTCTGACAGCCCCTCAGCCTTTCTGGGTGGAGGGACCTCACAGACACTAGGGTAGGTGGCCCCTGACTCTGAGGCCTGGGACTGCTCCTCATCATGCCCAGGGGCGTTGGAAGGGGACCCCGACCAGGGTCTCTGCATCAAGGAAAGTTTGCTCTGACCTTTGACCAGATGAGAGGGCGTCTGCCTTGTCCCTATAACCAAGCTACTGTCCGATTCTCCCCATCGGCCTTTGGTTCTGCTACGTCCTTACCCTTAATGACCATATAGTTTCGATTCCTCCAAAACTTGCTCTCGCCATCCCTTCCCTCTCTAAGCTCCAAACGGCAGCCATCCCGGCCGGTGCGGAGGTGTTAAATGACAGATGGACATCCTCTGGATCAGTCCCGTTCAGCGATTCAGACGGTCCACATGTCAGACGCGAGGCTGGGACCACCGAGCGTCTGGCTGCCACCAGGGTGGGCATCAGAAGTCCACGCGGCGTTCCAGCTTCCCGCCTGGTCTACTCCGCTGACGCCACGTGGGCACACGTAGCGTCTTCCCTAGCCAGGCTTCCCTTTCTAAGAAGACTGATGCCTGCATCCCCAAAGGACCCGGGGCGACATCTCAGCAGTGGGCACCGGCACCGTCAGAGTCGTCGTCTTCGCCGACACATTCGTTTTCTTGTGGCTCCTGTAACGAACGACCACGAACTCAGTGGCTTAAAACAGCGCGGACTGATTCTCTTACAGAAGGTTGAGATGAGTCTCCCGGGGCTAAAACCAAGATGTTGGCAGGGCGGGTTCCTTCTGGAGGCTTCTACAGCTTCCAGCGGCCGCCTGCATTCTTGGCTTGCGGCCCTCCCTCCAGCTTCAACGCCAGCAACGCAGCGTCGCCTCTGTACGGCTCTGCTTCCCGTAGCTTCCCCTCTCACATGGCCTCCTCCCTCCCACGTCCCCTGCCTCCCTCTCATAGGGACTCTTGTGACTCCCTCGGGCTCCCGGGATAATCCAGGATAATAACCTCACGTCAAGATCCTTGACTCAGTCACGTCCGCAGAGTCCCCTCGACCACGTAAGTAATATTTACGGGTTCTGGGGATCGGGACAAGGACATCTGTGGGACATTATGTTTGCTGAGTCCTCACCACTGTAGCCCTGTGCTGAGCACTTACCCACACACCGACTCGCTGTGTGCCCCCGACAACCGTGCGAAGTAGGGGGCGGAAGAAAGCGGATACTCAGAGGGGTTAGGCAGCGCATTCTAGGAGGTGGGGAGGCTGGACTTTGAACCCAGCTCTTTGTGACAACAGCACGGGGCTCCGAAACGGCACGATCCCGCCTCTTCAGGTGCTCCTCTTCTCTCCTTCAGAGCTGGAGACTTTCCGGCTGTGGCTTTTCCAGTCCCCTCCATGTCTGCTACCCACACCTTCGGGGAATGGAGCCAAACTCCCACCCACAACTAACAATGGAATCACCAAAGAAGACCCTACAGCCTTCTTGTGTGAGTCCTGCTTGCTCTTTGCAAGATGTCCGTCCCCCCGGCCCGCGAAGCCGCACCTCTGCTCCCGGGCCAGCCTCCTCAGGCCTGGACGAAGGAAAGAGCATCTTCTCTCTCCCAGGTTTTCTTCAAGGAGAAAGAGGGGGCGGAACTGTGCAGGCCAGCTCCTTTCAGCCGATGTGGATAGGCCGACCCCACTGGGTTGGTCTTATCTCTGGGACTGCGGTCACCTCACTCCCCTTGCAGCGTGGGCCGGCAACTATTTCTGTCTCTGGATCAGATACGGGACCATGATTTATTGATTGTAATAAACATTGCTTAACACGCACTTTCGCCGCAAGACTCACTCACCATTTAAACAAATCCCAGCCCCGGGGCTGGCGGAGGCCTCCGTAATGCCGAGCGCTAGGCTAGGAGGAAGTCGGGATGCTGGGCAGGGGGAGCCCTGGGGGGGACTGGATGCATTCATTTTCAGCCAGAGAATTGAGTCTCATCTTCCGCCAACACACGTGTCCTTATTGCCTTTTCGGTAATTGCTTAAGAGGGTCTCGTTGAGGTGCCGCTGTGGGCAGAGGCTGCCAGAGCCCATTGCAAACCTTAGAGTCCTTCTCAGCCCTCATCTGGCATCTCATGGCTTTCTTTTTCTTTTCTTTTTTTTTTTTTTGAAAAGCCACAGTGTTTGTCTTATTCCCTTTCCTGCTCTGGGGAAATGCAGCTGCCTCTGAGATGAAACATCAGCTCTTTTTTGCACTAAAGGATTTCCAAATAGGTCAGACAGCCGTACACCAGGAACAGGCTTTGACGGGCCCCATCCGAGGGAAAACTAGAGGTGCGTTCTTGCCAAGAGGGTTTTTTTTCTTTGTGCAGTTGGTCAAGTAGAAAGCAGGACATACACTGCCAAGTTGGGGTACCTTTTCCACGCTCAGCCCTTAGCCTGATGCGTTATACAGAGTAGGTGCTCATTAAACGATGGCCGATGCTGTTGTAGCAACGGTGATGGGTCAGCCACCCAGGTCATGAAGGGAGTGGTGAGAGTGAGCCTGAGAGCGGACGCTGGCTTTGTTCACTGCCGTATTCCCAGTGGCTGCGAACACCTAGCACGTCACAGGGGCTCCAGAAATATTTGCTGAATGGGTGAGTGAATGGGGCGAGGTAGGGGTGGGGTGGAAAGGGCAGGCATGGCATGAGTGGCATGGAGAAGACATCAACGAGGATGACGTAACGAGAGTGAGGGTGGACATACCCGTTGTTGGAATGATGTCAACGGTGGAGTGTGACGTTCGCACTAATGCCAAGTGGGCTTCTTCAGGTTGCTAGGGATGTAGACATGCTCAGGCTCCTCAGACGATGGGAGAGCATCCCAGCTACTGCTGGATCAGGCCTTGTGGAGAACAGGAGCTTTTCCCTGGAGTGGATGCCTGGCGCACCTCTCTTGATCCCTGCTCTTGAGTTGAGGCTTCCACCATCTCCCGGCTTCAGCTCTCAGCCTTCTCTCCACGTTTTTGGACGTGTCTGCTCCTCTCCATTTCTAGTCTCTCTCTCTCTCTCTCTCTCTCTCTCTCTCTCTCTCTCTCTCTCTCTCTCCCCACACATCTGTGGTAGGCAGAGGCATTCAGAGCTAAATGGTTCAACAGGAGGGACTGGTGATTCCAGTTAACCGCCACCCCAAAAGAGAAAATAAGTTGGTATTCCCAACTTATTTAGTCTTCGCTCTGGAGTCTGACAGATCTGGTTCAAATTCTGATGCCAGGCAAACTGCTTAACCTTCCTGACTCTGTTTCTGCGTCTGTGAAATGAGTATGACAATAATAGCACCCGTCTCGAGGGATGGCTGCGAGGGTCAGTGAGGTCATGCGAGGGAGGGCTCAGTGCAGTGTTTGGCATGCAGGGCTGGCTCAGTACAAGCCTCTTAGTATTTACAGGTTGGGGCTGAGCCCCCTCCCTCACCAGGGCCACCTCACAGGTTTCCCATGAGCCTGTCAGTGGTCTTTGTTTAGGCCTTGAGCCTGGACCAAGTCAACCAAGACCACGTGTGGGACTTTGCGTTACAAAGCCCAGAGCCCCGCATACGTGGAGCCACCCAGCCAGGTGCAGGATCGGCACCCCGTGGGTAGGTGGTACTGGTGTGAGGGAGGAGTCTGGTTCTGAGGAGCAGGAATAGAAAGGGGAGCTGTAGTTTGAGGTCTCACACTAGACTGATGATGATGGGGAGGAGGAAAAGAATGATAAAAATTTAAGTTAAATAATAATTAGACCTGGCGTTTACTGAGCCTGACTCTGCGCCAGCCACTCATGCTAAGTACTGTACTTGTATTAACTCACTGAGCCCTCATGTTAATGCAGAGGGGCGGGTGCTATCATGACAGCTATTTGCCAATGACGAAACTGAGGTTTGGAGAGGTGAGCGAGAATTCTCAGGAGGACATATAAGGTGGGGAAGGGACTCGTGCCTCAGGCTCAAGTGAGCTCCTTCAGGCTCAGCCACCAGGCCTTCTGTTTGCAAGTAGCACAGCCCCTCCCAGAGGCTGAGCGAGAGGACAAGGAGCTCCCGGGGTTCCAGATCCCTTCACCTCCTCTTATTTCAGAGTCTCTAGGTGGCAAAATTGGAAAATTGATCAAGATAAAATGGGATCACATCTATGTACACAGTTGGTGTCTACTGGCTGCCCAATGAGAAACTCCTTCTGCTCTGCTGAAGGTGCCCTGCCTATACCTCTCAGAGTATAGATGGGAAAACCATTGTCCAGAAAAGGAAAGAATTTCCCTAAGGCCAGGGAGCAAGTTGGCTCATCCCACGCCTTCTGACCACCCTGCTCCTACCCAAACATGTCACTCCTAATGTCATTCCATTCAACAGGCCTTGATTTCTCCCCTGAAGTGTTCAGAACTTCCCCATTCATTTTGACATCTGAGGTGAGACACGCACAACGATGCTAAGAGACAGCACCAGGCAGCCTGGACACAAGTCTGATGTTGAGCAGGCCTGATCGTGCCACTGGTCAGTAAGTCAGGACACAGGGGAGGGGTCTTGCCAACGTGGCAGTGGAGGGTCCTGGAGAGGTTCTCCGCTGGACTCGGCCTACGGCTGCTGGCCAAGGAGAGGAGTTAGGTACAGATGCCCTGGGTACATCCCACCAGAACCTGGGAAGGAGGACAAGGAAGGAGAGATACAACGGGCTGAGCCAACGTTACCCCGAAGCCCGAGACCTCAGTCTGGGCCTCAGTGAGGAATCTCAGAGGAGGCAGCGTTCAGGAAGGACCAGAGTGGACGTGGAAAGTTTTCTGGAAAAGTAGAGCTGAATAGAACAGAATTCCAGTGCAGGTGTAAGAGCTAGAAAGTCAGAGGCAGGAGCGAGCCACGTGCCGGGGGGTGAAAGGCACCGAGAGAGCAAAGCAGGAGAGAACGGGAAGGGCGGGGGATGGGCTCGGTGCTGTCCACGGTGCTGAAAAGCACGGGGCGGGGTCGTCCGAGTGAAGAAAAACCACACGCAGATGAATAAAAATAACAGGTCCTCCAAGAAGAGTGTGCAAAAGGGGCCATAGGACAAGCTGACGCCAGGTGAGAGGGACAGGTGGTCATCTCAGTCAGTTACCTCTGGCCTCTGGGGCGCAGGTACCGTGCTTACTGCCACTGTTTTACAGATGAGGAAACAAAGGCTCAGAAAGGTTGAATCATCATTAATTTCTCATTGCCTCTTAAAGAATAAATCAAAGACCGGTGTCAGGGGACTCCAGAATCCAAGTTCTTACCACCCACCACCTTCTCTGACCGTACACTGGGTTTCCCCAGAAACCTGAGACAGGAATTTGAGTGCACGGAGATATTTTGCAGTGGATTCTGGGCACATGTGTAGGAGCATGGGGGAGTAGGAGAGGGAAAGGAAGAGAAAGAAGCCAACTAAAAAAGGCGTGGAGCAGGTTTCCGCTGTGGACAACCAGGAGTCTGAATTCGAACACTGGACTCGCTGAGCTCCTTTGCTTCCTGCCGCTTCACATTAAGGAAACTGAGGCCTGGAGAGGCCTGGAAGCAAAGCCAGCGCCTCGCTGACTTATCACCCACATTCGCTGCGCAGTGTGAATGTCAGCTACCTAAATAGCTTCAGTTATTTGGCTAAATTAATCCTCGGAGGAACTGCATAAATATAGCTGGGAAGGCGCGCACACACGCACACGGAGGCGCATATATATTTAACACAAGTCTGAGGGGTGCATCGCTGTGTGCTGATAAACATCCTGATGACAAGCAATAGAAATATATAAATACAAAAAATTATAACCAGGGGTTGTGTGCAGGGTGCCAAGAGCATGGGAGCCCATGAGCCACAGGGGGATTCGGGGGGCCCATGCCGGAGAGAAAAGGCAAAGCTGCCTCTGGCATGTGCCCCCACAGCCAAACGTATCGATGCTTTGAACCGGTGAGCCATTTCCTTCACTGTATGACTTTGGATAAGCCACACCACCTTTCTGGGCCTCGATTTCCTCACCTGTTACATGGAAATCATAATACATTTGTACCGATGAAATATAGAAGCATGCATAAAGCACCAAGCATCTGTCAAGTAAATTGACGGAGTCAACGAGTAAATGCCGAAAGCGCGGCCCTATCCGAATCGCTAAAAGGCTGGGTTGCAGTAATGAGGCCCAAAGGCTTAGATGTACTTCCCACTGATCTTTTCATACCCACCCTCAGGAATAAAAGGGATCAGTGGGCGTCATCCCAGAGGGTAAGGACTCTCCTCCAAAGAGGAACTCATAGCAGCTGCAGCTAATGACTCTATTATCTGCTAGTCCTGGACTAACCAACTTAAATACGTTGTCCCATTTAGTCCTTATAATGGTGGCAAGAGGACTTTGCTATGTTTACTCCCATTTTCAAGGTGGGCCTTTCTAAGGCCCTGAGAGGTGGCGTGACTTGTCCACGGCCACACAGCTAGTGTTGTGGGTGGGATTATCTTTCTCAAAAATCCACACGCTGGCGTTCTGAACTCTAGTACCTCAGAATGTGACTTCATTTGAAAATGGGGTTCTTGCAGATGCCATTAATTAAGATGAGGTTCTATGCAGTAGGGTGGGCCCCTAATCCATCATGACGTGTCCTTATAAAAAGGAGAAATGTGGACGCGGAGACAGATGCACACATGGGAGGACACCATGTGAAGATGAAGACGGTGGTTGGATTGATGCTTCTGCAAGCCAAGGAACACTCACTAAAGATGGCCAGCAAACCACCGCAAATGAGGGGAGAGCCTGGAACGGATTCTCCCACCGCTCCTCAGGAGGAGCCCAAACTTTCATCTCAACTTCTGTGCGCCAAAGCTGCGAGATGAAAAACGCCTGCTGTTTGAGCCCCCTCGTTTGTGCTACTTCATTGTGGATGCCCTGGGGCACTAAGACAGCTTGGCAGTGCAGAGCTAGGATTTGACCCCAGATCCCTCATGAATTCAGTGTCTCCCACTTCTCAGTGCACAAGGCATCCCTTTCGCCCAAACCCAGCTTGCCAACTAGGGGGATTTGGAAAGAGGATTTACTGAGCAAATATTTGGAAGAGACAAGACATAGAGAGAAGGGGTCTGAAGTAGGGAAGAAGCTCTCTAAATACCAGTCCTGGCTCGGCCAGGCTTCCAATGAGGGAGCAGAGATAATCCAGGCAGGCTCCAGAGGAGGGCAGAGCCTTTGCTGGCAGGGGAGAAGGAGGGCCTGCGCTGGCTGAGAAAAGCCCACCATGCCCACAGAGTTCTAAACCCCTTAACATCTCCCAGTGGCAGGGGGGCAGCTACAAAAGGAAGGGCCAGCCATGCCTGCCACAGTTCTACTGCCTTGGCGGCTGCCAGAGCTAAGCTGGGCTGCGCTGGGTGCAGGAGTGGAGAGGGATGGGGTGAGTGGACAGGGGCCAGGAGCTGTGTTGTCTAGGAGTTGCCACGGTAACCACTATCGTCCAAGTGCAAGCCAACGGCACTGAGGTCTGAAGGGATTTCGTGAGGACACGGGTGTGTGTGTGTGTGTAGGAGGCTGGGACAGGGGAGGCCAGCATCCCCCAAGAGTCTAATATATGCCAGACATCATGCCAAGCTCTCTCCTCAAATTCTTGTTTAAAACCCCACAATAGCCCTTTGAATGGGTTTTTTTTTTATCTCTCTTTTACAGATGAGGAAACTGAGCCCAAGAGAAGCGAAGAGCGTCGAGTCAGGCCACACAGCTGGTGAGAGAAAGAGCCAGAATTGGAACGTGCATTCTCCGTCTCCAGAGTCCCTGCTTTTTCTTTCCACTCCACAGGCCCCCTCCGGGACCCTATTGAGGGTTTGCACTGAGGACCAAGGAAAGCGTTCAGCTTGACTGTGGGGTGATGGGGACTCAGGAGTCAGCAAGCCCTTTTTGAATTTTCGAGTAAACCCAAATTTTACTTAATGGCAAAACTTCCTTGGCTCCCAAGGCCGCTCACTGACACCCTGGGCCGCCTCCGTCAGCCAACCTAGTCAGATGGGTGAGGATACAACTCTGGTCTAAACAGAGCACTCAGCATTTTACATAGGTCGAGCTAGGGCTACGCTGTGTGTGCCAGGGTCAACCAGGCAGTGACTGGGGGACGCGTGTGTCTGGAGTCAGACCCACACCGGCCAACTCTGCTTTCTGCTTCTGAAGGTAGAGACCAAATGCAGCAAAGAAGGAGGCCGGAGGCTGTGGTCTCGTTGTATACGATGGATCCTGATGCACAGGGGAGGAAAGCGAGGCACGGTCAACTCGTCCAGTGCTGCAGTGACCACAGCCCCATCATACAATGAGGGAGGGGGTGTGAATTCCACAAGTCCTTTCCAGCCCTGGTGTTCTGTCAGCAGTAACCACGTAGCTGAAGCGGACATAAAGGCTTAGAGTCACTCTCGTGGCTTCCAAAAGGTGAATTAGGACCTGCGGGTAGAAGTCGCAGAATTGTCAAATTGGTTTCCATCGAAAGAAACCATGTGAGAGTCAGGCTTCTCGGGAATGGACTTGCTCTTGAAGGTAGTGAGCTCCCTGTCCTTAAAGGCATTTAAAGGAGGTTGGAAAAGATATACCCTGATAGGTATTTCCAACTCTGTGTCCAACCAGTTAGATGCCTTCTTCTCTGGTGATAGATTTTCTTCTCAAATAGGATGATACCTGGACCCAGAGGCAGGGGGAAGTCAACGGAGTAACAGTCCTGACCAATGTCCATTTGTGGCCCCTACCCTAACCCCTTGTGGCTCCTATGCCCAGTCAGAAGGGAGAGGCGGCCTGTAGCTCCCTCAGAGAAGCACGTGACCTTGTCACAGTGACCTTCAGTTCTGAGCTCTAGGAAGGCAAATACACTGGACCTGTTTATGGTGCCTGATGGGGGCAGATGAAGATCTTCCCCCAATCATCATGTCTTTTCTTATGAAAATAATCCAATCATTAACACGTGAGTAGTTTTTATTTTAACAGCATTTCTATTCACACCTCACTGAGACCACACACACCGACCGACCCTGAAAGAGGGTAGGAGGAATTTCACATCCTGGAGACACAGGTAACCTTGATGCTCGGCCCATGAGGCTCCGACAACGGCGGTGAGCATCTGCAGGGAAGAGCGGATTCCTGGGGAAGGGCACGGTCTAAGCTGGTCAGGAGACGTCCAGCGGAGCTGATTTCAGAACAGGGGCTTGGCCGATGGGCAGGATGTGCCCAGCATCAGGAGCACGGAGACACCAATGGTAGCAAAAAGGAAGACGACGTCAAGTCAGACCAACTCTTTCTCAGAGCCTTCATTCCCACATCCCACCCCACATGTGATGATTCTCATCCTCCCTGAGGCCAAGGGGACCTCTGATACCTGGCCAGGGGGACCCCTCCCTCCGCCTTGGTGCCCGCCACTGAACGCTCACACGTTTGCTGCACGAACATCTTTTCCATAACCGTCTACTCTACAAACCCCCTAAAAGCAGGTGCTCCATGCGAATGTCTGATTGTGAGGCCAACTCCAGTCCCAGCGAACCTAGGTCCTCAACAGATGCGTGGGAGGATGGTAATGATGGGGTGTTGGGGGGTGGGCGAGGATACTGACTCCAGAAGGCCACCCCCGGCCCTCACTGGCTCCGTCCCCCTGGGCTAGTTACAAATGCTCTGGGCTAGCACTGACCTCGTATGGTTATGGATCCTGATATGTACCAGGCGCTTTTAATGAAGACCGTGCACACGCGTGATGTCTTTGCTCCTCGTGCCAAGCTAAAGTGGTGAGTGTCAGTCTCCTGGCCAAGGTCACGATCCAGAGGGGAGGGCCTGGGATTCAGACTGGGGCACTCGGGGTCTGTGTTCCTAAGCCCCGTGGGCCCAACATCTATGAGGATAACATGAGGCCACACACTGGACTCAATCCCAGAGTGTCCGGTCGTCGCCTTTCTTCCTGGTCCTTTTTGCCTGGACCTTTGACATCTTTGAAGTCTCATCCTTTTCCTTATTATCATTAGCAACCCTATCATCAATAAACACGCCCTCCAACCTGCTGGGGAAGGAGAGACTGACCACCCCTCTCCTCTATTGTTGAATTGCGTCTGGGACAGTGCACGGCGCATTTTCACTGACCGAATGAATGAATGAATGAATGAGAGAATGACTCCTGGTCCTCGGAGGGGAGCCTAGAATGTTTGCTGGGAGACAGGGAGCTCAGAGCTCCCCAGAGCCTTCTTCCCACCTCTGCGGACCTCAAGGGACATGCCCCTTAGGGACCCCCGACCTCTCTGTTCTTTGGGGGCGTCACGTCTGCTCTCCGAGCCACACTGTCCTCCCCTGGAAATGGGCTCCTATTCCATACCTACGTCATGTGTGGTCACCGCAACCATGTTTACCGTGTAGTTTCAATAAACACTGTGCACAGGTGTGATCTCTTTATCCCTGGGCGAAATGGAAACACCTCGTTCTCCTCACTGGGGCAGCCACCACAATCCAGGGTCTCCCCTGCCAGGCGGCGCGAAGACAGACACGCCACCTCCAGGTCCAAATGCTCTCGTCGTCGGAGAGCAGAACAAATCCCACCGGGGTACTGATTGAAGCCATTACGGCTTCGTGGAGATGGCATGCGGGCTGGGAACAGGAGTCCGCTGCCGTCGTCTCTCCATAAGGTAGCAATAATGCGCGCCTTCGCTTTACGGAGCTGAATTGGTTACGGCCGGTGAGCCGTGAAAAATTGCCGGGTGGAGGGGAAAAAAAAGAAAGGAGAAAAACTATAAATAAATTTGTAATTTTAACAGGGATTACCATGTAATTGAGAAGGGAAGGCAGCTGACGGCAGAGGCAAAGGCCAGGTCAGCCCCCACGGTCTCGGCTCCAAGGCAAAGCTGGGATGCCGACGCAGAGTCACTCCTGGGAGACCCCAGAAGGAAAAGTTAGCGACACAAAGCCCGGGGAGCAGACACTGGAGAAGGGGGAGGGAATTCATTCGGTGAGACTGGCACGAGAGGGAGGGCAGCGTGGGAGCTGCCCCCGCTGACCATCGCGGGGGGGCCATGGTGGATTTTAAACAAGAGAATGATGCCATCGGCTTCCTGCCCGGGGACGCTCACTCGGGCTGTAATATGCAGAACAGATCGGAAGGGGCCAAAGTGAGGATGGAGAGGCGCCACTGCCGCGACTCAGGTCCCAACAGGTGGGGGCCTGAATCGACAGAGTAAGAAGAGGTAGAAGGGGGATTGTCCGGGGGTGCTAAGAATGGAGGACATAGAGGCTGGCGATGAATGTGTGACGACGTCGACCGAGTCGGGTGTGATGGGCGAGGTTTCTGGCTTCGGAGTGCTGTGCAGGTGATGGTGCCCTCACGAAGGTGGGGGAATGTTTAAGCTCAGTCTCTGCCAGACGACATCCGAGAGGACTACAGCCATCCCGACGGAGACGTCCAGGGGCCTGCTAGTGAGGGGAGCGGCCGGAGCTGGAGCAGAGATTGTAAAGCGCAGGGCGGCGGGAGTGGGGGTGGGGTGAGGGAGCCCAGGAAGAGCAAGGGGAGGAAGAAGAGAGGCGGTCCGAGATTTGATGTTTGAGGAGGCGGCAGAGGAAAGGGGCTAATGGAGGAGAACGAAGAGGAGGCCAGAGAGATAGAGGGGGGGTGGTGCCCTTGGAGCTAAGGCTGGCTCTGGCCTGGCCCCCTTATGACCAGAGGTGGGTGTCTCCAAAACACGTGCCGGGCCATGGCCGCTGTCAGTGGACAGCAGAGGAGCTGTTCTTCCACACTGCAAAGGCCATCGGCATCCTGCAAAACGGACCCCCAAACCCCAGCCCCCTCAGTTTTATGAGATGTTGGAAGGAACGGGGTCATTGGAGGTTTGATTCAAGGCTCTTCCACTCGGTGGCTCAAGACCTTGGGTGGGTAGGTTGACATTTTGGAGCCTTGGCTTTCTCTTCTGTAAAATGGGAGACTAAAACCCTGCCTTTCAAGACGCTTATGGGGTCTGGGCTAGAGGAACGTGCCTCGTGTATTGAAGATGCTCAACGAATCAACCTGGTTTCATCAACACACGGAGCCACCTACCCGGGGCTACGTGATCCTAAAAGCAGCCCACAGATAAGTTGTCTTTAAAAACAGGCAGAGTGTGGAGGGTGCTCAGGAGAGAGCGGGATGCCGGGGCACAGTCGGAGTCGTCACGAGAGCTCCCCAGAAGCAGTGAGTTTGCAGTCATGGTGGGGAGTGGCTCAAGAGGCCGAGAGGAGGCGAACGTTCGCGGTGAGCCTGAGGTCTCTGGTGGGAGAAAGATGAGCGAGTAGACGGGAGGACGATCCGGCTGGACAAGAAGTTAGCTCTCGGAGACTGTGGCGACCAGCTGAAGGGAGTGTGCACACCCGGGGGGCTCCGAGCCAGCGTGCTCAGCCTCTACCCCGCAGATCGCGAGTCCATCTGGGAGGGAGACAGGCCATTGCTGACTCCAGGGAGCTCACTCCGGGTAAGAAAGCTGCATTTTCTTTTTTTTTTTCATGCCTTGTTTACACTTTGGATTTATAAAATTTCGCTTCTTCCCCGCCTCCCACAGCCCATGTCGCCTAGACACAAACATCCCAATACACAAAGGTAAAATGGAAAACCTAAATCGAAACTCGGAAGAGGGAGGGAGGGCCGGGGCCGGGAGGAAGCGGACTTCGACGAAGCTAGCCCATGCCGGCCGGTCCTCTGGTCATGATCAATATGTTCTCCAAAGTGCCTTTTAAATTACTGTCGGAGGCAATGTGCCACATTTATGTATATGCATGCGTCGGGGTGACACGAGGGAGAAATGCAATTTCTATTACGAAATCATAATGTACATTTATCTTCAGGAATAACACGCCGCAATGTTGAAGTGAGAAAAGTTGAAAAGCAATCTGTCTATAAATAAAGACCGCAGCCATCCTGACATTTTACAGCGTGGGGACTCGCAGCGAGAAATTCTCCTCTGGACGCCTCCCCCAAGGGCTCGTGTTCAGACGCCAGCTCCGCAGAAGACGGCATAGGGAGGACCAGCAGCCTCCCCGCTGGTGTGCAAAGCCCGAGCAGGAGGCTTTGCTCCTCTGTCTGAGGTGAGGATGGGATCGAGGCTGAGCCAGGAGGGGTACGTGCCGCTTCACGATAAATCCCGTTCTTAGGCTGGCAGGGGTGTTTGGGGGAGGATGCTAAGAGTCCGGAGAGTGTAGATTCCAGGTTATGGTGGATCCCGTCTTCTCCCTTCTTGCAGGGCATAGCCAGCGGAATGAAAATCCAGGCAAAGGCAGTAGACTTGGCCCTCTCGGAGATGCCCACCCCTTGCTACATCATGTTCCACCGGCTCCATGACCTCTAGACTGCACCCTCGGCCACTGGCTGCAGAGCCCAGAGGTCACCGGGCTCTTGACTTTCTAGACTTTTGACCAGGCAGCATCCTCTGCAAGAGCGACAGGCAAATGTAAATGCTGCGGGGACGAGAGTGGTTGGAGGCGGGGGCAGCGGCGACAGGGAAAAGATTCTGTCATCCTTGTTTCTGACCCCAAATTCGGCGGGACAGGAATGCTGCCCATGCTGATCTGCCTGTCATTCACTCAGTCATTGATTCATTCATCAGCCCACTCGCTCATTCTCTTTGCAACCACGTCAGAGCCCCTTCCAAGAGCTGCGCAGTGCTGGGCACGCAAAATGAATGCGATGCAGTCCCTGCCCTCGGAGACCTCCCGGCACTCCAGACAGACATGTAATTGGCAATTATAGGGACGGGAGAGACGATAAAGGTGCCGTGCGGCCCCCAAGGGGCATGGGGCACGTCTGACTCGGCCCAGGAAATCAGACAAGGCTTCCTGAAGAACCGTCTGGAAGGATGAGTAGAAAATAGCCAGGTAGGGAAAGAGCGGGGAGTCCAGGCAGAGGGACTGGCGGGTTAGAAGGTCTCAAAATGCAAACGGGTCCAGGCCTGGAGAAATGCATCCACGTTTACCCTGCGCCGGGGTACATAACGGGACCCGTGTGGGGTCATCTAGCTTCTTAAAGAGCATAGACTTCAGAGTGAGACCCAAGTTCAAAACCAGCAGCCGGGTGAGCCTGGGCACGTATCGGGGTCTGCGGTTCCCCCTCCCGTGCAAGGAGGCTGGTGAAATGGGCTCCCCCAGACGTGAAATGCTCACCTGTCCTGCGGGGTGAATGAGATAATGTTTCAAAGCCGCCACGCCAGTGCCTGGCACAGAGAAGGGGCTCGGCATAGCTCCCCGTTATCACCAGTAGCAGTACGGTCGTTGGGGGTGCTGACCGCTGCAGCCACCGAGAAGGGAAGGGCAGCCGTGGTAACAGGTCTGGGCTGGAGGTCAGGGGTTTCCGCAAAGGCGTTCCATCTGCCAAGTCTGGGGTTGCATTGGCTGGGCTCGGAGCCCCTGTTGTCCCTCTGTCCCCTCCCTCCCATACTCCCCCGAGGAGCCCCTACAGCCCCACTCAGGAACCAGGCCGGCAGCAAGGCCACTTGCCCTCCAGGTGCTCTCCCATCAGCCTCGCTAACCCTGGCCTCTCCGACGAGAAGTGACACCCGGGCCAATTATGTCTGAGTCACCAAGTGTCAAGATGGACCCGAGGAGGAGAGGGCCCAGCCCCTTGGACAAGTCCAGGTGGCCCTCGGGGCACCAGCATCTTAACCCTCAAGGCCAGGCACGCTCCGTGGCCCTCGGTCTCCTTGGCAGATCTTGCCCGGAGCGCTGTCGTCGTCACCCCCAGGCCCTGCAGGCATCGGCGCCCCACCTGAACAGGGAGGTGGCTTGCCCAAGGCCATGCCACGACTCGAGGCACTCAGATCCCTGCTGGGGAGCGGACCCACGCCTTGCCCCTAAAGAGCCCTGCGGGTTGCGGGGAGTCACTGCCCCCCGATCTGACCTCTCGGGAGAGGGAGTGAGCAACGGCAGCTGCCTCGCTGCATCCGGCAAAGATCACGGAGTCCATTGGTGGGAGACGCGTGGTCACCACGTAATAGACAGCAGCTGCTGTCATGGTTGTTCCTTACGTTGTTGCTGCTATCAGCCTCCTGCCTGTGGAGGCTCCGAAAGTCTTTTCCCTCCCCAGGGTTGGAAAGAAGCAGCGGAGACTGGAAGTGAGGCTGGGGCAGAAGGAAAGCCGGGGCTGGGGACCCGAGATGAATGTGACGCGTTCCCTGCCTCGGGGCAGCGCGAGCCCCACGGACGATGGCAGCAGCAAAGCCTGCCGCCTGTTGGCGACATGCCAGGCGCAGGTGCAAAGCTTCACATTTGTCGGCTCCTTTAGTCCCTCCAACAGCCCTGTCATCCCATTTCACAGACTAGGAGGCCAAGGCTTCAGGTCTGGGGACAGTGCTTTGGGTTTCCTTGCATTTGTTTTGTGTCTTAGCAGGCGGGGGGTGAATTTAGGAGCGAGTTCTCCGCCTCGAAGACCCCCTATGTCAGGAAAGTCATTCCCTGGGAGGCTCATTTACTCAAAACAGGCCGGTCCTGCATGCTTAGCCCTGGGCAGGAGAGGGAGATGCTCAGGCCATGGCCCCTTCCCCCTGTCCCGGGGGAAGACGGATGAGGATGAGCTGGGGGGGCGGGTGCCATGGCAGGGAGGGTTCCTGCCGGCCTCTTTTCCTGGAGCTGGGGTGGTGGGTTTGGGAAAGGCTGTGGGGACGTGAGTTCTTGCCCACTGAGGACAGACCCTTCCTCAGGGCTGTGGGCTGGGATCACCGTGAGGCTTCCCCATGCGATGAGGCTGAGACAGGACTTAGTACAGAATCTGGCTTCCAGATGGGGCCGCCAGGAGGTCCCGGGGGAGGCCAGTGCAGTGTTGTCTGGAATGGAGAAAGGCAGAGTCGGCTCTGACAGCCGGGAGGACAATAGTCCCCCAAACCTGGGAGAAAGAGCAAAGGAGATTGTGGGCACTGCGGAAAGATGGAGAAGCTGGAACCCGCAGATGAAAGGGGCCGAGTGGGGAGAACAGGGGCTCTGAGAAGAGGTAAAGCTAGGAGGCCAGGGATGAAAACGGTTGGGGGAAGGAAGGAAAGACGGCGAGTGTCAGGTTTGGAGGCCGTGGAGCTGAGCAGAGCTGCTTTGTCCGGGGATGGGGTGGGCACTGAAGGGGGGCAAAGGCAGTTTATCCGTCCCCACCCCAAAATGTCATCTCGGCCGCTGGGTCTGGGAGCCTCACTCTACAGGGATCCTAAGTGCCCTGCCCCAGGTTCCCATAGCTCCCAGAGCCCTCAGCGTACACCTGAACCTTACACCTGGACATCTCGGATCTCGGGCCACCCCCAGGTGAGGTGAGAATTATCCCCGATGAACGATGACTCACAGAGACTGGATGATGTGCCCACCTAGGGTCCCACCCACAGCTGCATCCGCCTCCCACGCCTCGGCCTTCCTTCTGGTGTGTGCAGGGCGGGGTCGGTCCGGGCCCCATCTCTTCTGGGGAATGGGGCTCCCGCGAGCAGCAGCATGGAGAGGGCAGCAGGCCTGAGTTCTGGCTAGGAGATCCTACTCTCCTTGACCTCAGTTTCTGCATCCGTGCAATAGGGATCCTAACCCAGGAAACCCCGAGACGGTCGGTGGCTCCAGTGAGGGGCTGGAGGTGAATGAACTCGGGGCCGTCTTCGTCGCCATCATCACAGACATCACGGCTCTTCAACGTCTTCATCTCCCACCCACTGTGCCAGCCTGAGCCATCCGTCCTAGAGGCCGTTACTGTTTTTACCGCATGGGGCTTTGTTCCCCCTATTCTTCTCCTTAATTTTTTTATGGGGGTTACTTTACGATCAGAAATTTTGTTTTCTGCGGCAGCAGCCGGGCCTGGTGTTTATGAGGGCTTTCAGGGAGGTTTATGAGGCTGCGGCCCGGGGCAGTGGGAGGTGGAGGAGGTAGTGGAGCTGGAACAGCTGCGTGTAGCTTTCCCCTCCCCGTTCTTGGGGCCTGGGCTGTTCCTGGGGTTAGGGACCCCTCTTAGCTTAACCTGGGAAGAGAAGACCAAGAGAGATGTGGGTCCCCGACTCACACACAGTCTCGTTCATTCCCTCCCTCCTTCGGGGACAGTTTCTTCACCTGTAGGGGGGTGTGTTTGGAGTGCCTGTCTCGAAGGGGATGGTGAGGAGATGTGCTCAGCACAGAACTGGAGGACAGAATAGGGATTCGATCTGTCCCTCTGCCCCTGCTCTCCCTGGGAAAGGTGAGTGGGCAACCAGCCGCCCTAAACCTTTTGTGATTTTGGAACAAAAGCAACGAATGCTTTCTGAATATTGGCCCAGAGCCAGACACTATGCTAAGTCCTGCCTGTCTGTCCCACAACCTCGTGAGGCGAGTACTACTTCATCCCCACTTGCAGATGAGGAAACTGAGGCTCAGAGAGGGTCTGGCGCTTAGCCAAGGTCGCCCTGTCAGAGGTGAGTTAGGGATCAGCCCCTGGGGAGTTTGCATACAGACACCACATCCTCTGATTTGAACCCCATCTGGGAATCGTGACAGGCGACAGGAGGAGGAGTCGGGCATCCTGTCTGGAGACGGGAGTTTCACCCCGGTTTATAGCAGGCCCCAGGCGCCTCCTGAAAGACGCCTTTCCAGAAAACAGGAGGCACTGGTGCCCAAGCCTCTGCACACGTAGATCTGAGGCTGGGCCTCATAGGATGACTCTACTTAAAGGAGGGCGCCCCAGCCATGGTGCAACACACCCGCAGTGGGATTAGGCGAAGCCAGAAGGAAGGGCTTCCAAAGGAACCGAGCAGCAGAAGAAACATAAAGCGGAGATGCTTCGAAATGCCTTCCGCTGAGAATTTTCTAAGGAAAGGGCTGATTTCTGGGGAAGGGGGAGCGTGTGAAGGCAGGGGGCTGGGAAAGATGCCCTGACAGGCTTTTCCGCCTGGGCGAAGAACAGCAACACCCCACCGCCAAACAACTGTGCGACAACAGCGTCTCAGCCTCCAGGGCCTCCTCTTGCCCGCCCACCTGTGGCCCCTCACGCCCCTCCTGGCCTCCTGAACCCAAGAACAGCTATTTAACAGGCGGGGATGCCGCGCTGATCAGGCAGAGTCTTGTCTGCCAGCAGGATGGCTCGGGGAGCAGGATGCAGCAATGCGGCTGTGTAGCCTGCTACGAGATATTTAATAAATATGCAAATCGCTGCCTCTACCTCGGGCAGGTAAGGAGCCAGGGAGAGAGAGAGAGGCTGGAGTTAAGTATTAAATCTCCACACAGCAGGGAACGCTCAGCACCGGGGCAGGGACGAGAGCTGAGCTTCCTGGGAAGACTCCACCTGGGATCTTAGAGCCACTGCTTGGAGGTCAGGAGAGAGCAGGGGAGAGGCAGGGGACGTAAGGATGGGGTCTGGAAGAGGACCACAGAGAGCTATTTTACTTAAGGAGGTGGAGGTGATGTGGGGAGGTGGAAAGACCATTTCTTCAGCCATGCAAGCAGTGCCCTTCCAGCATCCGCCGTCCCGTACCATGTAGACTCACCCAGGTGTTCACCGTCCACCCATATCCTCTTACTCACCCTGCAAACCATCAACCCACCCATTAATCCTGCATCCACCCATCCATTCACCCTTTTACTGACCTGCTCATTCCCTACATCTGAGCACCCAATCACCCGTCATTATTCTGTCTACCCACCTGTCCATGTGTCCACTCCCCTGCTAAATTGTCATCGAACCAAGTGCTTATTGTAAGTTGACCTACCTTCGTACCTTTCCATCAACCCTTCACCCATCCATCCATCCATCCGTCCGTCCGTCCATCCATCCGTCCATCCGTCCGTCCATCCATGTTCTATTCCCTATATGCAAGACCTTGTTCCAGGCAGTGAAAAGGCAGGAAAAACTGGCCACGTTCCCTTCCCCTGAGGGTTCTTCAGCACATCCACGGAGATCAAGCGTGCAAGATGGAATGGGGCCAGGGGCACACAATGCCTCCTGCTCTATGTGACTTAGGGGAAGCTTTCATCGAAGGTCTTTTTTTCTTCTGGGAAAACCAAGAAACTTCGACGAGGAGGCATGCGACTGGAATGATGTGGACTGGTTACCGCGCTGCTCCCAGTCCGACGTTAGCTCAGTTTACAGCGCGTATTTTTCTTGAACGCAGGGGATAGAGAGCTGAGGCCGTCGTGATTTCGGCCCTTCAGTTGTTCCTGATCTAGTTGGAGAGAGAGATACAGAAAAAAAATAAATGAAAAATAATAAATTAGATGCAGTAATGGAGGACAAGAAGGCCTGGCCCTGGGGGCAACCATGGGAGAGTGTGACCACCCTGGGTGGCTGGGTGGCTGAAGGAGAGCGAGGCTGTTAGTTTCCAGTGAGACATACACCCCTCACCTGGCACTGAGGTCGCTCACACCTTACAGGTGTCTGTCTTTACATCCTGGAACCCAGGCCTGGCTAAATCTTGGACTGATCACGAGCTGCTGGCGTGTGAGAGGCCGTCTGCCTTTCTCCGGCTCTGCCTGCGAGACTCTTGCTCCTTTCATTGACTTTAGCCCGCAGAGAGGCGTGGGAGAAGGACTGGTGTTAGGGTCCAGCAGACTTTCATTCCGGTGCAGGCTCTGCTCTTTCCCAAAGGTGAGGCCTCGTCTTCTAAGCGAGGGGAGTGATGCCTTTCTTGAGGGTGGTGGGACTACACGATGAAATGGCCTCGTGTGCTAGGCTCCCAGTTCGTGCTGGCGGGTGGCCGGGCTCACCGGGGCAGGGGCTGCGTCTGTTGCTGATGTGTAGACGGTCCACACCCTTCCCCTCTGCCAACCCCCTCCTGATGGAGCCTCAGGGTGCCCAATTCATTCACTATTTGACTCATTAATCCACAGGCCAAATGCCAGCACGGACAATCCCCGCGGCCTTCCTCTCCCCGCACCAAGTGCATCCGTAAGACACTACAATTCCCTGCAAGCACCCTCCCTCCCTGAAGCACTTCTCCCTCCTCCCCTGCAAGCTGGAACAGAATTATGTGTTTTCGCCATCATCTGCTCCAGAGATTGCGTCTCCCAGGGAACCATGGGTAATCTCCGATGCAAATGTCCTATGCAAATCCAGCTGCTGGTTAAAATTAGGAGGAAGCCCAAGGCAGACTTGGGTTTGTTTGGGGGCTGCAACTGGGATCTCCACAGAGCCGAGATCTAAATGTGCAAGTGACACTGGCAGCTTGCAAGATGGAGCTCCCAGCCCCGTCTTTCAGATCCAGAGGTTCTTGCAGTGCGTGTGCATGGACGTGCGTGCGCGCGTGTGTGTCGGCAAAGCAAGTGTGGGCCACTTACCCAGAAGATTGGGAGCAGTTTTTCAGGCTTTTTATTCCCACTCAGTGGTTCTCAACCAGGGGGCTATTTTGTCCCCAAGGGGGACATCTGGCAAAGTCTGGAGACATTCGGGTTGTCACAACTCAGTGGGTGCTACTGGCAGCTGGTGGGCATCCAGCCGGATGCCGCTAAACCTCCTGCCACGCACAGGATGGCTCCCACAGCAAAATGTCAGTAGTGCTGAGGCTGAGGAATCCTGCCCAAACCTCTTCGAAGCCCACGGGAACCACGGCAGGCAGTGGAGGTGGAAGAGTGCTTATTCGTCAGTTCTTCCCTTTGCTGCGAAAGGAGGGCGCGTCAAGCCCACCGCACGGCTCCGCTCGCCACCTGTCACCACCGCCTCACTCTTGCTTTGCTTCCTTTGATTTTCTCCCGCATCCCCCCCACGTCTGCTCCCCCACCCCTCCACCGCTCCACTCTAAAGCCTCTAATGTATGTTCTGAGATAGGATGCTTCCCGTAAAATACACGGTGTTGTTTATCACGCGGATGTGCTTTAATTTACATAAATTGTATTGGGCTATCAGTCTCATTCTGTCGCTTAATTTTTTTTTTCTCCACTTAATGCTGTGTGTTTAAGATCTACCTGCTCGGTTGTAGCTTATCTCGTTTGGTGTTTCTGATTACTACAGAAGTTTCCAGAGAGAAACCCATTCCATTCCATAAATCAACCGTGTACCCCAGATCGCGCCCTGGCACCTATGGGATGGTTGCCCCGGGGTTTTCCAGGAGTGGGACAGCAGGGTCGTAGGCGCGTGACACTTCGCTCCCCTTAATTCTGCCAGGTTTCTTCTAGAACACGGAACCCCCCACACTGTTGTTGTCAACACATATCACTACCCAATTTTCTAATGTTTTCCAACCTGACTGACATGGAGAGGTATGACACTGTTGTTTTAATTTGGAAGGAAAGTGGAATTTCTAAGGATCTAAGAATAAGAAGTCACCTTGACAATGAGTGGGTCTCGGGGACCTATTTTCCACCGATGTACACCTGAGGCAGTTGAGAGAGCTCTAGGCGTGCAAAATCAGTAAGCCATTCATTCCTCAAGCAAATATTTATCGGGGATCTTCTCTGAGCCAGCATCCATGCCGCGCACTTAGCACAGAAAGGTCACCAATGTAGCTATGTTCCCTTCCCTCGTGGGGCCGGGGATGAGCAGGGAGCGACTGAGCCAGCACAGAAACGATGTGGAAGCAGGGGAGAGGGAGTCAGAGAGAATTCGCCCAAGGAAGGAGCCTCTGGGGGGAGACAGGGACGGCAGGAATTACCCAGGCAGAGGGGGAGCAAGTTCCCAGGCGTCTCAGAGCCTTGGCTCTCCCATGTAGCGATGAGATGGCACATATGGGCCTGGCACATCATAAATACGAGATAAACGTCATGGCCAGGCTCTCATCGCGTTAGGTGCTGAAAGAGGAAGAGGAGGAAATGACAAGCCCTGCCCTAGGCAGGTGCTGGGCACACACAGGGCCTTCCCTTCCTGGAAGCTGTGCACAGGTGAGAGTGCTGTAGGGTGACGGGGCGGGAAACGCGGGGACGGATGGGAAGGTGAGGGCTTGAGTGGAGCTGAGATGGGGTCGGAGAGATAACTGAGAACAGATTGGGGGGCACCAAACCTGGAGGCCACCTCAGAGGCAGTGACAATGGGATTGGGAAGCAGAGAAGGCTCCTCTCTCATCTAAGAGGCCCCTTCCTGGCAGTTCAGGGAGGGGCTGGGTTACAAATGCCAGGTTTGCTCGTTGAGGAGTGAAGGCTGAGGAGGACTTGTCCCCTGTCCGTGGTTTCCATGTTCACGTGAGTCCTCCTTCCCCCACTTACCCTGGGACTTCTGGGGACGCGGGCTACAACTTCCCTCAGCCTGCAGCTCCCTGAGGTCAGGAGCCTCGCCTGCTCCATCAGACAGAGAGCTCCCTGCAGGCAGAGTCTTCCCGCCTCCTGGACTTGGGGATGGCCGAGCCTCCTCCAGTGTACCAACGGGCCATCACGCCCCGGTGCTCCGGCCAAGTGTCTGCACTTGGCACTTGGGGTGATGTCCCCATCCAAGCGGCCTTATAGGAAGGGGCTGAGGGAGGCCAGCTCCTGCACCCTCTCCACGCCCCATTTACACACAGATACCTGCATTCCATAAGCAGCTGTGAGCACAGAACCTCAGCGAGTCCCCTTCTTGGTCCTTTTCCTGGGTACAAAGCTGCTCTCGGAGGCCTTAGGGTGCACAGAACGTGCTCTTCCCCTCCCCATTTCGAGAGGGAACCTCCAGTGACTCTGAGAGATCAAATCCCTTTTAGAGCCCTCACGGGGCACCTCCTCCTGGGAGCTGCTCACCTCTCCCATCCCACCACCTCTCCTGGTGGGGACCGCGCCCCCCCTCAGAGCAGCCCAGGCCTCCTCCCCTTAGGGCCGCCCTCCTCTGCTAGAAGCCTGTCTCCGTCTGCACTCCATCTGCATACTTATCAATCCGGGGGCCTGAGGCCATTAGACTTCAAAGACTATATAAAATGTGTTTAGTTATTGTGTGTTTCTTTTTAATATCAGCAAGCTGTATTTTCAGGGAGAGAGGGCCAGAGCTACAGAGAGAAATAAAGAAAGAAAGGGAAAAAAAACACCCAGGAAAAAGACTGTGGCTGTGAGGGGGGAAGCGGGCGGTGGGGGGTAGGGGTGGGGGGAGCTTCCTGCTGAGAAGGGCTGAAGCAAACCTGGGCCAGGGTGTGTGTGGGGTGGACGGGGAGGGGTTGGTGGCGTGCAAGTGGACCCCTCTATATGACTAGGATAAAAGAGAGAGGGAAGAATGGCAATTTCAAGCCTGTGCACTTGAAACTGGGCCTCCTTACAGGCCCAGCGGTGAGGGTCGCAGCCCTGGAATCAGCCTGGCTTGGCCACTAGTGGTGCTGGTGTCTTCAGATTTCTCATTTTTGACTTCTTCGTCTGTAAAATGGGGAAACAGTCATGCCCAGCCCCAGGGTCGTTTGGAGAATTCAGTGGGATGATGGCTGGAAAAAAATTGGGCGAGCAAGAGGTTGTTTCTGGAGGATGAAAGCTGAGTTTGGGCTTCCGAGCCTCACCAGGATCCTCCAGGGCATGGATGGACAACCCGGCCAGAGATGTCAGGCCCTGAAATGTCTCCAGGACGGGTCACGGGTGAAGGGGCTTGGAGGCAGGGTCGTGTGGCTTTGCATCAGCCGACTCCCAGATTGCTGCTGAGTGTGCAACGCCATCCTGACGAGGGCCGGCCATGGGAGAGGCTGCCCAGATGTCTAACTACAGGCTGTGCATTAGCAAGAGGCTGTGCCAGGAGCTGCTTCCCACGTACCACCTCAATGTATCTTCACACCCCGCCAGCCCGCCCCCAGAGGTAGGATGTGGCTTTTATTTTTCCAGATGAGGTAATGCCTAGGGGATGGTCCCCCAGGATGTGGGGGTGCTCTAGCCACCCCTGTTCCTCCGTCTTTCCTACAAGTCCCCCTCCTCTGCCTTCTGCATGTCTGGCCCCTCCATGGCTAGGATAAGATATTCTGACACATAGCGGTAAATGTGCTGTCCAGACTTCTAGAGACAGCCTGGGGGTGTCTGGCTTGGCAAGGAGGGAAGGCTAAAGGAAGGAGGCAAATGCTCCCCCTAACAGCATGCAACCCCTGACGCCAGGGCAATCGACTCCTGCCAGCATTAGGAGAGTTCTGGCTGCTGACCCGCGGCAGAGGCTTTATTCCTGACCAGGCTCTTTATGGCTCCTCCATGACCAGAGAAAAGGTAATTGCATTTTTAGTGCTCTGAAAAGCTAAAGGGAAAGGTTGGGGGGCTTCCATCTGTTGAGGTGTGAGGGTTGAGTCCGAGCAGGGCACCACTATGCACACAAGCCGGCAGGGGCTCCATGACCAGCTGAGATGCGACTTTATCCAGGGAGGTGGCTGGTGGGAAATGCAAGCTAAAGTCAGACCAAAGCCACTCACCCCCTGCCACCATCTGCCTGCAGTGCTTGCGAGGCCAGGCCAGGCCTGAGCAGAAGTGGGACTTCACCACGTAGTGCTTCCTGAGGCATCCACTCTGGATGGGGCAGGGAATAGGGCTTCTGGGTCAGATACCAGGCCGAATGGGTTTTACCTTAGCCCATAAATGAAAACCAATGAGGGCCTTTGAGTACTTAAACGACAATTTTTTTTTTTTTAAGTAGAATTTAGGGTCTTGCTATCTAGAATGATCAGATAAGGTTGCCAGATTTAGTAAATAAAAATACAAAATGAATAACTTTTTGGCCTAAGTATATATATATCCTATGTAATATTCGACTATGCAATATTTGGGACATACTTACACCATAAAATTGTTTTTTTAAGTCCAAAATTGGGATTTAGCTGGGTCTCCTGTTACTTACCTGGCAACCTTAACCAGAAGAAAAAAGACAGGAAAAAAGGAATTAGACAATTTACATTTATGTTTTCTGGTATTTTGTTCAATATTTTTATTTATTTTATATTCTGGTATTTTAGATTAAATATAAGACTACCCGTTTGAGTCACTATTGCAACTACACAGAAACACATTCTCCCTCGTATATGCATTCACAAATCATGCATTCTCAACTTTATTCTTTCAAAAAACGTGCATTCCGTGTCTATTGTATACCAAAGCCTTTTTATACGCTAGAAATAATCTAGAAATGACCTCAAGAAAGTATCTGGACATAGGTGTCTGTCTCTGTTTCTATTTCTCCGGTCCAGCTTCATGTCTCCCTAGTTATCTCTGTAAAATCCACACACATTCACTAGGGGAGTGCATGCTTGTAAACGTGTACAAATACACACACGTACGCATCGTGTGGAGCTTCAGGGACGGGTGAGATATGATATGTTCCAACAAATAACAATAAACAGGATGGCGTGCCCAGTTCCAAATGGCTGGGCCCTGGTGTTCTAAACCAGCTGTCACACCAGCACTTCTCAATCCCTTGCAGTCTGCCACGTGCAAACACGTCTCTGGCCTTTCTTACATTTTCAGAGAACCTGTGAGGCAGACAATGAGATAGGCTCGAGGAAGTAAGGTGACCTGCTCAAGGTCATAAAACTCAGAGCTGGGAAAACCTGATATAAGTGCATGGGGCCAGACCAGTGGGTTAGGACAGTCTGACTCCCCGGGTCATCGCCTTTCTGCTGTTACATGATCCCAGGTGGCTGGGTAGCTTCCTTCTGGAAGTCCTCCTTTGAACGACCCCATCTCCATGTCGTCTCAAGGTAGGATCTGAATTTTTAAAAAGCGTCTGTCTTCTCCTTGGAAGATGCTGATTGGCATTTTCCCATCACGTGGGGCTGTAGTTTGGGGCTCCGGTGGGCGTCGGAGGTAGGGTTTGGATGCACGGTTTCGAACCATAGGCTGGATCTGCAATGCGAAGCCTAATGCTTCTGGGGCCCAGAGCAAGAAAAATAAATCCAGGGGAGTGGATCATCCAGGCGAGAGCTCTCAGCCACCCAGTTCTTGGGAGAGACAGAGAGGGATGATCCATCTGGAGAGCAGAGAGGAGGACATCCCCGAACAGCCAATTAAACCACTTTTAATGGCTTCGAAGAATATGTGTTCGAGTTCCAAACCAATCTCAAGACTTAGTGAAGCAGAGATAACTGGGGCTTTGGCTGTGCAAGATAAACTAGCAGAATCTGAAATGTAGGCAATCCTGTTTCACATTAAGG
Source organism: Cynopterus sphinx (assembly GCA_030015415.1). Classification (NCBI taxonomy): domain Eukaryota; kingdom Metazoa; phylum Chordata; class Mammalia; order Chiroptera; family Pteropodidae; genus Cynopterus; species Cynopterus sphinx. The sequence continues at coordinate 120,503,096 of CM057387.1, forward strand.
CAAGCGAAAACCAACAGGAGTCCAGGTTCTTCTCTCATTGCTGTTTGATGCACAGTTACCCACAAGAGAATGCTCCAGCGGCAAGAAAACAGCCTGGCACAGAGGAGATGCTAAATGAAGGAACAAATGAACGAATGAGTGAGTGAGTGAACGAATTAATTAATGAATAATGCCTTGCCTCGTGGCCCTGATTACTACCGTCGGAAGGCCGCGATAGAAGCTCATTAGGAGATCCAATAAGCAAAGTGGACATTGGGGATTAGAGAGGAAAATGTGAACGCTGCACTGATCTAATCGCTGGTTTGTAAAACGCAATATCAAGCAATTAATTCCATAAATGCTAATTTAACTTGTGTAAACTGGAATTATGCGACAAGGGGAGTTTTTCCGTCTCAGGCTGCTGCCCAGTCTGTGAGCTGGTCGTCCTTGAGCCGGACACTTGCCCAAATCCAAACATTTCTGACTCAAGGAACGAGGAATAGGTGCAGAAACAGTCCGGGATGGAACCCATCTGTGGGCAGAGCCACGTCTCTTAGGAGGAGCTTGTGAGCAAAGCATCTGCCTGTACCTGCAAGGGGCTTCCTGACCCCGTCTGCACCTTCTTCCTATTTCCATGGCCCTGATGGTGCCCTTCCTCCCTCTGTGCATTCTGGGTGGTTTGTGGCTCTGCCCAGGGGCCCCAGTCAGGTTGCCTTCATTCAAATCCTGACTCCATCACTTCCCTGCTGTGTGGCCTTGGACAGGCTGTTTAACCTTTCCGGGCATCTGCCCTCTCATCTGCGAAATGGGCACGCTAATGGTCACCACCTCCTCGAGCTAATGGAAGGATTAGATGAGACGAGGCGAGACACGCAATGCTCCGCCCTTGGCCATACGTTCGTCAGCTGGAGAGCTTTAACAATCACCAGAGTCCAGCTTGCACCCTAAGGCTACTAAAACAGAATATCTGGGGGACAGGGCTCAGGAGGGGGTGTCTTTTCAGTCTCCCAGAGGAGTTCTGTACGCAGCTGAGTTCGCACACCGCCGATGTGAGGTTCTTAGCCGAGTAGCAGGTACCTAGGAAGGCCCCAATAAACGTGAGCTATTTCTGTCACTCGGCTCTCCCTATTTATTGGAACCCCTACTAGGCACCAGGTCTTACGTCTGGGAGACTCAGTGGTAAGAGAAATAGATAGATGTGCCCCTGACCCCCGCTAGAATCTACAGCCCTGATCTAGCATGGCTCCTATGAGCCAGCTCTGCCATGCTCAACCATAAACGCCCTTATCTGCCCCCCAGTGGGGTATAAGAGCCACATCGCATTGGGTCACACGCAGTGAGGACAGCGCAGTGCCCCCAAAGGTGACCTGGCTTCTCTCAGAGCTGGTACCAAAGCAGCTCCTGGGTGCCTGCGAACTTCCTTAAGGATTTCGAAAAGCCGGCTGTCCATTTCCAGACCCAGTGGCCCCCTTGGTTGTGAAGGAATGGGATCATATCTCAGAAGCTTCCAGCAAGGAGGAAACTGGCCAATGAGTGACTGCGGCAAGGATGAGTAATCCAAGGCTATTTTAAGCTTTTTAGACTAAACTAAGCATTTATCTGGAACCAGTGATTGCTCTGGGGTGAAGAGGAGGGGCTTTGGAGCCCGGTTTGTTTCCTCTGAGCACCCGACCCTCTAGCTGGGTAACCATGGGTAAATGACCTGATCTTGCTGAGCCCCGTGTTTTAAGGATCATCATATCGACAGCTCTGAGTTCGTAGGAGGAGTAAATGATGCACAAAGACACTGGCGCTCCATGCTGTGAACCGTGTGCCTGCCTCCTGTCCCCACTGCCTGTGGGAGCCCGTGCTACAGTTTAGAATCGCCTGGCCTGGCTGGTTTGATGCCCAAGGAGATGTTAATTAAGGTGCCTTTGATGTGTTCATTAAGGAGGGACCAGCCATCCCTTCGGCAGCATTTCGTGGGTGGCTTGTTTGAGTGACTGTGGGACCTCCAAGGACGCCCAGTCGCCTCTCTCACAAGACTGTCCCTGAGTCCAGAGTCACCGCAAATTCACACCGAGCTTTCCCAAGGAGGCCTGTGCTCCCACTCGGGAGTGGTCTGGTGTGTGCGTTTGGGGCCCAGACTCTGGAGTTTCCTCGATTCCAGCTGTTTAGCCTCGGGCAAATCTCTGCACCGCTCTGGTCTTCCATACCCACATCCTCAAAATGTCCCTGGTGAGTTTGAGAGAAGGGTGTGCTGCTCTCCAGCCACAAACGACCTTCTTTCTTTTCTTCCAACAGGTCAAGCTACTTCTCGCCTCAGGGCCTTTGCACTTGCTGTTCCCTTTGCCTGGGACTCTCTGTCTTGGGCTCCTTTTCATATTTCAAAATTCAGCTTAAAAGTCATGTCCTCAGGTAGGCCTTTCCTGACGCCCTGGCCAATCTAGTTCTTCTTTATCCCATTATCCTGTTCATTTTATTCCCAGCCTTTGCGGCACCTGAACCGGCTTCGTTCATTGCTATTTTTCGTTGTCGTCAGCTTATGACCCATCCTCAGTGGCAGCTTCTCGAAGGCAGAAACTATCTTTTGAATTCATCATCGTACCTCACAGACCTGTCAGGTCGTAGGCATTGTAAATATTTCTCAAAAGAACAAATGAATGAATGACGACGCTCCATAGTAACAATGTTTATTGAGCCCTTAGAACATGCCAGACGCTGCTCCAGGCACTTCGCATACACGTCCTTGTGCATATTTCTCACCGTCACCTTGCTTTCCAGGGGAGGGGACTGGGGCGCAGGAAGGCTTAGCAGCAGGCCAGGGGCACGCGGCCAGTCGCCGAGCTACATCCAGGACTTAAACTCAAGCTCTTCGGCTCCAGAGCTAGCAAGGCCAGGTGAGTGAACAAGCGAGTGATGTACCACTTAGCACCACGGCAGCTCACGTAAGGGCTCCATCTGTGGTGGCGAGGATGAGCCCCCCAGGGTTTCGGCCCTCCACCACGCCCTTCCCGCTCCATCATTTTCCTGTGCTGTCCGCGTTGCTGTGATCAAACTACAAAACCTACATGTGTATGCAAAGATGTGGTTCTCCATTTCAAGCAGCTGAAGAGCTAAATATTTAAAGGAACCGTGTGAATTATTGACTCGCTCTGCAGTGGGTTCTTTTCTGTGCTTGCTCCCGGGGCTCACGATTGTCCTTTGGATTCAGCTTCCCTTCCTCCCTGTGACCTAGCGGCCACCACCAGAGAGGCTGGACTCCTGAAAGGGGGCACCCAGGCAAGGGGCGGGGACCCACCCGTGGGACTGTGTTCGTGTAGCCAGGCCTCTCGACCACGCAGAACCACGAGGTCAGGGTTTTATATCTGATTAGTCTGCCTCTCAGGGGCTGGCTGAACGGTTGCCAGTTCCAGTTGATTTCAGCCCCAGAAACGTTTAATGATCACCGGCTGTATGCAGAAACCGCCATCACCATCGTCACCAGCAATTACCATTTTGTTGCAAATTTTCCGTTCTCTGTGTTCGTGAATTCGTCGATCCCAGCCCATCCACTTGCTTGGCCGTTTAGTACCACATAAGTTATTTATCCCCTCCCTGCCTCATTTTTCTCATTTGTAAATCAGGTAGAATCCGAGCCCTCCTTGATAAGATTATTGCAAAGAGCAAATGAGTGATCACCTTTTCAAAGATCACAGTCCCGAGCTCTGATCTTCCTTACCCTTCCCAGCTTTGCCCCCACCCCATGGTACTTGTGACATTCTAATGAACTACAAATTTTACTTATTAGTGGTATATACACCACACAGAATTTATTGTCTGTCTTTCTCTGGTGGAATATAAATTCCGCAAGGCTAGAGATCTACCTCTTTTATTCGTAGATAGATCCCGAGTACCCAGAACAGCGCCTGGTCCATAGTGCATGCTCATTAAGCATTAATGGAAGGAAGGAAGGAAGGAAGGAAGGAAGGAAGGAAGGAAGGAAGGGAGGGAGGGAGGGAGGGAGGGAGGGAGGGAGGGAGGGAGGAAGGAAGGAAGGAAGGGAGGGAGGGAGGGAGGCCCCAACAATGCAGAAACCACTAAAAACATGTTAGCTTCCACGACTATTATCATCTGATGTAAGTCCCTTTCCTCCACCATGTCTATAGGCAGGTGCTATCATGATCTCACTTTGCAGAGGAGGAAACTGGGGCCCAGTGGGAGATTCAGATTGTCCCACCTTCAACCAGCTTATGACCAAAGGAGTAAAGAATTCCATTCTCTCTTGGTGAGACCCCTTGAAGGAGAGAACAGCCATGGGAACTGGCTCCACTTTTATGTCAGACCTACCATGGGGAGGGTGCCTTTTAGCCTGAGCCTGGCTCAGCCACCTAGGTGCTAGCCTTCACCAATTTTACAGATGGACACGTTGAGGCTCAGAGCCTGTTCAGCGACTCCCTGCCGAAAGAATTTAGTCTAAACTCCTCCACCTCGTGGGCCCTGCCTTCTCAGGCCCTGCCCATCTGGCTCACCTCCTTTCAAACCCCCACCCCGTACCCCCACTTACCCCTCACTCTCTAAGCTCCAATCCTATGGATGCTCACGGAGCCCACCACAATGCCTGACACACAGTAGGCACTTTCTAAGGCATGGTCAAGTGAATGGGTAGGTTGGGATCATAACGAAAGCTTTGAAAGCCAAGTCCGGAAATGGAGTTTAATCAGAGCTACGCGTTAGAGGTGTCACGATCTGGGGGATACCAGAAAGGGGTTGGATATTCTTATCCTCTCCACGTGGGGTGGGCTGACCCAGGGCAGCAGCCGGAAACCTAAGGAGGGGGCATCAGACGCAAAAGAGAGACAACCGTGCTGCCTCCTGGAGCCACGGTCAGGGCTCGATCATCTCAGACATCGCAGAGGTCACCCCCGGCCTCGGCTCACCTCAGCTGCTGCCAGGTGATGATTCATCACAAATAAAAAAGGGAGGGGGTGACGCCAGCGATGAGGACCCCATGGCGGGGAAGAATTCCAAATAAATGAGTCCTTTGATCATTGGACCGATTTCCGCAAAGGCTTGTTAGCTCCCAGAAGATCAAATGGGGAAGATAATGAGCAATTTTCAGGTAGTAGGTGCAGCATACGAGGTGACAACCCAATTTAGTCAGATTCTTAATCAAGTCGGAATCCCTGACTAGCCGCGATTTGCGGTGTCTATTACTCCATTATGCTGAGTGCTTTGCTGTCTACGGGCGCCACATTCCCAGTCGTTAGAGGTATTTATCTCCATGTGATTTAATTAAAGTCTAGTGTTTAATGACACAATGTACGCTAATTATTTCTTGTTGGTTGTTGAGGGTAGGTTATTTTCCCTCCTCCTTTATGCAACAAAGCAAAAAAAAAAATTGTCACTCGGCCAAGGAAAGGTGGAAGACAGCAACGGGGCAGGCCTGGCGGACCTGGTGACAGAGCAGATCTGGGGGCTTCTGCAGGAGGCAGGGACACGATTTCTCCCTGGATCCTTCATGCTGGGCTCTGTGTCCCCACCGTTTGAAGACGAGGCCTGTCTCAGGAGCTCTACTGTGTGTGAAGGACTTAGCACAGGAGCAGGCGCCCCGGGAACACCCAGTAAATGTTGGCCTGCCTTGTCATCACTGTTTTCATGATGCTGTGCACTGTCATCAGCTGATCTACCCTATACAGGGAGGATGGGCCCCACCAGAGCGTAGCAATTCACAGATAAAATCCTAGTTCCATTGCTGGACTCCTCAGCGGTTTCATTCTCAGTGTGTGTTGACATAAGATGTAATGAGGGGGAGTCCCAGGCTGGACGGCAGTTTAGTCCCGCCCTGCGGCACCAAGCCAGGGACCACTGACTCATCTTCAAGGAGGTGGTCAACTCACAGTGCCCATGGGATAGAGAAAGCTTGGGCTCTCAGATGGCCCGCAACGTCTGCCCTGCCACCTCAAGAGAGTCCTTCACTCCTTCTGGACCTCAGTGTCCTCCTCTGTGCAGTGGTACCTGTGAAACCCAGTGGGGATTAGAAAAGATAAAACATGAAAGCACCAGGCCTTTGCCTGGTTCACTGAAGAATAACTTGAATTATGATAACTGTCTTTGCTCACAAGTACTCGACCAAGTACAGAGCACACAAGTTTGTAGCGATCATTGTCTGGGGGTCAAGGGGCTTATCTAGGGCAAGAATCAGAGCTCCCATAGAGGAAAGAAGCACCCTACACAGACGGTATCGGGTGAACCCGGTGGCATATCAGACCCACCTCACTGGGCCACCAGGTGAGCAGAGTTCCATTTCTAGAGAAGGAACAAAGACACGTCCAAGTAGGATGGCCGAGGCAGGCCAGGGAGGTGGTGAGTCTGGGAGTCCGGGGCGGCCAGGAGATGCCAGTTGTGTGGTATAGAACAGAGGTCAAGGGCATGGGCTCTGGAGTCTAGTTAAGCTGACCCCTTGTCCCTCTATGTCCCCGAGCAGGTCACTTTACTAACCCAAGTTCTAGTTCCACACCCGTAGAGGGGGACAAGACTAGGGCCCAACCAACTTCATCAGGTTGAAGGGAGGATTAAATGGAAGAAATCATGCCCGATACACAGGTAGTTCACTGCGTAATACATTTGAGGTTATTTTTGTTGCTAGGGGGTCAGGGCACTCTCGGTAATCAAACCTCATGGATGGTAGTCCTGAGCTGGAACACAGAGAGAAGGGTTCTGTTGACCACCTGCAGGGTTTGCAGTGCCAGGGCCTCTCAGCCTTTATTTCCCCGGCTTCCCTTGGTGGGGCCGGATGTCTTTCCCTCACAAAGCTAGCCTTTCTGAGAGCTTTCCTTCCAATCCATGGCATGTGGCCCTGGGGAAGGGCCTGGGAGGCCCCCTTCTGGAGCCCCCTTTGAGGAAAGACGCCCTGACAGAGTCTGTCTGCAGAATGGCCTTGTTGGCCTATACCTTGGGCGAGGAGACGCTGCTATTCCTAGTCATATCGGGTGGGATCAGGGTCAGTGCTGAAGCCTGTAACAGAAGCCCGTGCCCTCTGCAGAGACTTGGTGGGGTGTGGGGGGTAGGACTCTGCCCAGGAATGATGCTTCATTCCACATGAAAACAAACAGGACAATCAGACTCTCTTTCTTTAGGGGTCTAGATGCCAGGGGTCCCAGAGAAGGTGGGTCTTCCTAGGTATTTTGAGACTATTGCTGAGCATTTTCCTCTGTTTTTCATGAGCCCAGCAAATGCTAAAACTCAGCACGAGGGCTTGGACATTCTAGCTCCCTGCCCTTTCTATTCTTGCAGGAACCTCTGCCCCCCACATCACCAAAGTCAATGCGAATAGGATTCATCCTTGAAGCCTTAGAAAGCCAAACGATACAGCTCCAGTGGAGTGTCAGGTGCCGTGCGTGAAACCAGCTCCCGACCTCCAAGGAGCTCCTGCCTTAAGGGAGATAATCCATGCAATACTGAGTGAGGAATCTTGAAATAAAAGCAGGAACAATGGGAAGATGGAGGCTGGTCCTCCCTGGGTGGTCAGAGAAGAGTTCGTGAGAAGGTCATGTTGGAACTGGGTCCCTGAGAGGAAGAAGGGCGCCCTGGGAGAGGCACAGAGGGGTGAGAGAGAGAGAGAGTAGTGGGATCCAGGGACTACGTGGAAGGAGTGTGATGGACGAGGCACTGGGCCTGGGGAAGGAGTGGTGGATAGTGAAACCAGAGAGAGAGATGAGGTTGCCTTAGAATGTCTTTGCTGGGGGGCAAGGACGGCAGCCCACCGGCTCAGACACCCTTGTGCGTGTTGCCTTCCCTTGAGCTAGGACAAGGCCTGCGTGCTCGAAACCTAATGCTAGGAACCTGGGCCTTGGGAAACGTCCGAGGGGCCTGACCCCTGGAGTGATCACAGGTGACTGTCTCCTGCTGACACCTCTTGGGACACATTCACACCCCCTCCCCTTTTCTGAGTCAACCACCAGGAAAGCAAAAATGGTGGAGGCCAGCTCGCCAGGCGCCCCAAAGATTTCAGGAGCGGGCTCACCTTTCCTGCGGCAGAGGAGAGACTCGGAAAACCACTAAGCAAGCAACAACCGAAGAAAGTAAGGAAAGCTGAGAGGCCTTTGGATCCAAGGGGCTCTGGGACTTAAAAGCAGCAGCTTGAAAGGTTTTATGGGAGTTTCTTCAAGGAAACAGATATCTCCACCGACACTTGCCAAGGCATTTTCTCCAGTAACAAGCTTCTTTATTCAACCAAACAAAGAAACCATCACACACAGAGGAGTGAGGAGAGCTGTCAGATGCTGTTCTGGGGAGAAATGAAAGAGGCTTTTGCAGAAGCTAAAGCACATAAAAGCTGAAGGTCAAGACAGAGGCCCCCCTTCTGGCTGTTTTGCAGCATGCAGAACGTTCGAGATGGCCACTGCACCAAACGTTACCACTCTCGGGGCCACCAGGAGGATGGCTGGGCAAGGGCTGTCTCCCCCTTCAAGCCTCCGAAATCCACCCAGCCATCCCCGTGGTCTCTGCAGCTTAGGATCCTTTCTCTGAGTGATTAAATGAGGACGTTCCTCTCCCTGACTCAAATCTTCCCAGCGGTGGTGGGAAGGCAAGAACAACACTATGCCCCTCAGAGACCCATCATGAGGTCAGCTAACCGAAAGGCCAGGCCTGAGACTCGAGTGACCTTTGTTCTTCCCCTTTGCCTTGGGTCACCCAGCAGAGCCGGGCCTCTGGCTCGGAGACATGGTCATAAAGGGGACCCACACTGTAATCATAACAATAAACAGTGTAGAGGGTTTGCCCATTTAAGAACTGGACACAGCCCTTGTGTCATTGTCCCTCCCAGCAAACTGGACCAAAGCATTGAGGAGTCATTTTTTCCCCCTTCACTTTACAGATGAGGGAATGGAGCTCCGGGGGATTAGGTGACTTGCTCAAGGGGATTAGGTGACTTGCCCAAGGGCACGTTGCTGGTAGGAGGTTGACCTGGACCCCAGTTCAGCTCTGGCCTGTTTCAAATCTCTGATTCCTTCCGTCTCATCTCCATGAGTCTAGGGCCGTGGCTTTGTCGCTAGATGCCAACATCTGGGAGAAAGCCCAAGGGCCAGCCTGAGACAACTAATGGGGACAGCACTCTAAAAAGGCCGGGCCTTGGGCCGTTCATCGGCCTGTCTCAGTCTGGCCACATTGATGGGTGTGACACTGTGCCCTACAATGTCATTTAATTTAAAATTTTGTTTAAAAAGCCTCCTCCTATCACTCCTCCAAGCTCGTAACAAATTTGTGAATCAGAGGTCACAAATTTTGGTCCCTCCTCTTACTAATGCTGTGACCTTGGGCAAGTCCCCTACCCTCTCTGAACCTCGTATTCCCGCTGCGAGATAGAGAGAATATCGGTGTCAGCTACAGAGGGATGGAGTGGGATTCCACAAGGTAACGGCCTTCTTAACACAGTACCTGGCACGTGACATGATAAATGCTCCATAAATGGTAGCTATTACTAATAGAATGATGGCAATGATGATGACAACAGTCGTAGCGGTTAGCTAGTGCTCCGTACCCAACCACCGCGAAACCTCAGCGGCGGACAACAACAGCAATTAATTAGTTCATTAATTTGTTGGCTGATGGAGGCTGGGATCGGCCAGGGCCGCTCTGTACCATGTGACTCCCGTGCTCTTCCCAGGCCCATGGCAAAGGTAGAGACAGAAGAAAGAGCACAAGCTAGATGGCACAAGCGCCTTTCAAGCCTTTGCTTGTGTCACATCTGTTAACCTTCCGTGGGCCAAAATAAACCAAGATGAGCTTCAGCTCAAGAGGTAGAGGAGTACACTCAAGCTACAGTGGGAGGGCATTGCCAAGACACACGCCCAAGAGTGCGGACGGAATCCGATTACTGACCAGGGAGTAAAGGGGAGACCCATAACCCAACCAACTACATGAACAAAAGCAACGCTCACAAACACACGGATGGGTGTGTGAATTAGGTTCCACCACTTCCGAAAGCAGCTAGGAATTGTCTTATTGAAGACACCCATGTCCTGTGACTTCAGAGAAACCCTTAGACATGCATCAGAATATTTGTAGCAGCATTGTGTATCACTCCCCAAACCTAGTTCACATCCCAAATGTCCACCAGCGGCAGAATGGATAAATCAATTGTAATGTATTCACAGAGCGGAATACTATACAACAAGGAAAATGAATGAGGTCTAGCTACAGGCAGCAACATGGATGGATCTTACAATCAGAATGAGAATTAAAAGAAACAAGACACGAAAGAGTCCTCCCATGACTCCATTTACACCAAGTTCACAGACAGGCGAAACTAGACTATATTGTTAAGGGATGGATACACAGATAATAAGACAATAAAGGAAAAGCAAGAAATTGTTACTGTAAGTGTCAGGATGGTGGTGACAGCTGGGTGAGGGGCAAGAACAGTCAGGAGGGACACACAGGGTCTTCGGAAGATGGCAAAGTCCCAGCTTCCAGCCTGGAAAGGAGTCTCAGTGCCTCCCTTTAGAATTATTTATTAAACTGTGCATTTCCTGTACGTTTTCATATGCAGCATTTCACAATAAAATGTGTTTTCTTAAGGACAGCTAAGGGGGTAGAGGAGTTTAGTCCAGAGAAGGGAGAGATGGGGTGGACGTAAACCCTTCCTTACAATACCTTTCCGTACAGTCCCGAAGGAGGAAAAAGTCAGGACCAGAGAGGAATACATTTGGGCTCAAGGGAAGGAAGAATTTCCAATAATCAGAAATGCTCCAAGAGGGAGTGCACTTTGGGGGGAGCATAAATGCCTCTTTATTTAATTAAAGGACTCAGAGGCACACTGATGGAAACCTTGGCAAAGATCGTGGAGAATGAGTCAACGTGAAGGAGGCCTGGGCCTGGGAAGGGTGGGCTTGACCATCTCCAGGAGGTGAGGGCAGCGTGGAGGCGTGAGGCTTTGCAGTCAGCGAGACGGAGGTCGGCATCCCAGTTCTCCCACTAATTGGCTAGGTGACCTCGGGCGAGTTACCTGACCTCCCTGCGCTTCCTCTTCCTCAGTCGAAGGTGATGCTACATGTAAATTACCTAGTGCGGTGCCTAGCACAGAGTGAGCCCTTCACAGACGGTGGTCGTTATTACTACGAAGAAAAAGTTTCTTCCAAACGTGAGATTCTGAGATTCTCTACGTCCGTACATCCCTGCGTCAGGATTTTGTTGCGATAAAGATGCACAAGAGCCCCAAATTGAAATGATTTTTAAAAAATTAGCATTTATTTTGCGCTCCTAGGTCTGCGGGCCTGTTCCAACCCAGCAGGAGTTGGCTGCAAGCTTCGGGCTCCAGCTGTATATCGGGTTCAGGTCTATAGACACCTCAATCCAAGACCAGGCAGCCTGGGGCACGCCCGTTCACGATGGAAGGCAGAACGTTTGCAAAGGGCACTTAGAAACACACAACGCCCGTGAAAGCCGCAGCTGGGGCTGGCCTCCCACATTCCGTTGGCCCGAGCAAGTCCCATGGCTGGGCCCCGAGTCCACGCTGCAGCGATGTCCCCATTCCCCTCTACCGTAAAGTCCCATGGCAAAGGGGCGTGCAGGCAGGTCAGGGAAGAACTAGGAACAATAACCCCACCTATCGCGTGAAGGTGTGTGGAGCATTTAAAAGCGACTCTGTTCCATATGAAAAATCGTATTTTTTAAAAAAACCTTCAAGCACCATGAAGCTCTCAAATCTAAGGTTCAAAAACGTCAGCCTAACCGTGAACAGAAAAAATGCAGTTTCCCCATTTTATGGGCTTTTATAATAAAATCCTTACATAGCTGATTAGCTTTAATGCTCCGTGACATGTCATCGAAGAGGTAAATCCAGAACTCGGGGGGCTTCCTTCCTAAGTCTGGTTCTCACTTGTTGGCCAAGAGACCCCTGCGAGTCACCTATTCCTGGTTGAAAATTGGTTTTGCGTTTTGTTTTGTTTTTTCTTTCATTCTAGGACTCCTTGGCAAGTTGAAATTTCTGTTTAGGGACCTATTTTTGTCTCCTTGTCAAGCAGAGGTGTTTGGAGAGGAGGCCATCAGAGTCGGGCTTAGGGAGGGCCACACGCCAGGTGCAACCGAGCAGAATATGGCCCTATTCTCCCTCAAAGAATTTTGACCATCTCAACCATGCACTGGTCCAGGGAGAACCCCATCCCTCCGCTCGCATTTCCTCCATGGCAACAGCTCCCGCCCAGAGGACGCTGGTCAGTCCGCATCCATCTCTCTCGCTGCTGTGTCTCATCGCTGGATCACTTCCAGATGTGCCGGCGAGTGGAGCGGCTTGGGTGCGTCTATCTCCTCACTGGGGCCGGGTCTCTGGGGACAAGGAGGAAGCCTGGCCTGTAGGCGGAGCAAGGAATATAGGAGAGAGGACCCTGCACCTCTGCATGGACCAAAGGCTGCCCCAGTGATGGAGGTCGGAAGCCTAGATGCGATGTTTGGGGAGCACATCGCTTCGTGGATCCTCCAGGAACTTTCCGTGGGAGCTAGAGGTGTTCACGTTGCCTCCTTGTGCCTTGTCCCCAAATAGGGCTGCATTTGAGGACGCTTAGAGTTCCTTTCAGAGAAGTACATAGTGCAGTACTTACGGGGACAGGCACTAGGGCCTACACCTCGGATACTGTCACCAGCGCTAAATCCCCTGCCCCCCTCCGTGGCGTGACCTTGGGCATGCTGCTGAACTGCTCTGTGCCTCAGTTTGCTCAGGAGAAAAATAACCATAGCCTCTTTCCGGGTCGTCGTGGGGAAAAAATAAGTTCACAACGTCCAAGGCATCTGGAGCGGTCCCTGGCACAGTGCCTGCCACCCTCCATCAGTGTTACCTCCTGCTTAAACCACTTTGCTCCTTTTTAAACGTGATTTATGCTTTCCGTCTGGGAGGGCTCTTAGGGTGGCTATGTGAGTGTATAATATATGGGGTGGGGGAAGCGGTAAAAGCACAACCTATGCCGAGATGCCGAGGGATGTGGCGACTGGCAAGGATCCAGGAGCGAAGTTCAGACTCGATTAAAGTCTGGGGCACTGAGCCCGCCGGCAAGCAAGGCGGAGCGTGGGTTATTTACTAACACCGAGGTGGAGAGGCTGCAGAGGCTTCCCAGGCCCCGGCTCTCCCCGTACAGCCAGAAACGTTGCGGGGTGAGGGTCCAGTCGAGCATCCAGATGATGAAATGAGAAGCAGAGAGCTGGTTGGACTCCTCCCGCCCACCGGGCAGAAGGGTGGGCATCGTTATCTAGATTTAAACCCACGTGTGGCATTTCGTCTTGCCAAGTCCGCTTTATCCCTCGCGCCCCCCTGAATGAGGCCTGGCGGTAACATTCAGCTTCTCGGAGACCTCCCATCCGCAGGACGCGTGGTGAGGAAATTTAGGGAGATTCCGGAGGAGTGTAAACCGACACGACGTGTCTTCTGTGACCTTGAAATCGTGAGTCCCGTTTCCCACCTCATACTACGCGGATGGGACGAGCACAGGGTTCACGCTGAGCAGCACGACCGCACACCCAGACCACACGCCAGGCTCCGACGCCAAGGCCACCGCGCTCAGACATCTGACGACCTAAAAAGCAGTCGAAAGAGGGAGATTCAGTCAGAAGATGGCCTCTGTCTTCACGGTACTGGGCAGCCCATCCGGTTTTTGTTTCCTGGACGGCGCAGGGACGAGTGACTCCCGGGTGGGTTTACAGCCGGCAGAGCAAAGCGGCGCGAGGACCGGACCAGCTGGGGATTCCAGGTTGAGAGGTCCCTCCCTCTGTCTGGGAGGTTTGGGGACGGCGTCCACCTGACCGGGGAAATTGTGTTGGAGGGACAGTGGCTCTGGACAGCTGCCCGACTCTGTGGTCTGGGGCTCATATTATTAGGCTTTGGCCCCAAAACGGGGGCCCTGTGTTGGTCAGGGTGGGCCGGGTGATGCTGCAGTTACAATGACCTTCAGCCTCAACGTCTCACAGCCACAAAGGGTTGTTTCTTCCTCCTGCTGGGCGTCCACTGCCGTGGGGGCTCTCTGCTGCCTCAGCTTTACTCCAGGCCCAGGCCGACGGGCCCACACAGCCACGTGCGCTCTGACAGTCAGTGCAGCAGAGGGAAGGTGATTCTGGAAGGTCATGCACCAGCCATTAAAGACTCCTCCCCAAAGGTGACACACATCACTCCCCCGAACACCCAATGGCCCGGGCAACCACGCCGGGGCCCGAAAATGCTGACCCGCGTGTCTCCATAACTGATGAGCAGGGACAACGACCACCGCACCCCCTTCTGAGCCCCTCACACCAACGAGCCCGGCCCGGAGGCCGCCCTCTCCGCCAGGGCCGAGAAGGAGAGAATGCAACCCTCAGCTCTTCCCTCACGAAACAAATGGCTCCCCGACACCCGCAGCCCATTACCGAGGTAATTCGGTCTCTGCAGTCTTTCCCATCACACGCAAACCAGCGTGATTATTCTTGTTTATCATTCGTGTGACACGGTGAGTGTGAGCTGCTCTCATCCCCGCTGAGGAGCGGCCCTGCCCAGCGCCGGCGCCACCGTTTCCTTCCTTCTCACCTGCTGCCCCAAAGTCCACCCCGGTCTCCTGGCCTGCCCTCCACACCCCCATCTGCAGAGCAGCTCCCCGGGGCACCTCTCCTCCTGGCAGAGAAAGCTGGGAACGCTGTGGCCCCCTCTGTGGGCACAACTTGTCAAGTGTCCAGGGTCGTGGAGGTGGCCAGGCTCGGAGGCAGAGCCCTGGATCTGGGGACGGATGCTGCCTGTCCCCATCCACGTGACCCTAAGAGGTACTTTACCCACGCCTCCGTTTTCCAGGCCGGGAGGTGGGATCGCCACTCCTGCCCTGCCCGCTGAGAGAGTTGAGATAATAGAACGAATTTCAATAATAACACGAAGCCGCCCTGCTTTGAGCCCCTCAGAGGAAGGGGCTTTGGCGGCCGCTCCTCTGGCTGGGGCGGCTGCTCACCAGCTCCACATCCATTAGCATCACTGGGGTCAGGCGTCCTTAAAAAGGCAGCAACTCAATTTGTGGAAAGTCGTGGGCGAGTCGATCGATGACCTCCTCACGGGGCTGCCCCTGGGAGTCGCCGAATGGCACCGCTGGCAGCTTCACTCATTCGTCCAGCGAAGAGTAATCGCATGCCAGCTCTGCGCCAGCACGCTCCAAGGCCGGCGCACTCAGGGCTGACCTCCTGGAACCTACGATGGCCTCGCCGGGGGAGGTGGACGTTAACAAGGAGACGTGACGATTTAAATAGAGACGCGGGCCACGAAGTCCTGCCAGTCTGGCGCAGCGGAGCGTGGGGACCGGGGACGTTTGCTATCAACCGTGTGTTGGTTTCCAGGCACTGGGAGAGGCCGCACCCTGCCCCGATGGCCCGCTTCGGGTTCCCAGGCATCACCGAGGTCTCATCAGAAACGCGCCTCCTCGAGAAAGCCTCCTGTGATCCCCCAGGTGGAAGGTATCCTCTCCTCCTTGAATCCTGCCCTTCCCTTTGCACCTCTCCTCTGGGTTCGGGAACTGCCTTTTTCAACTCCTCGTCGTGGCCCTGAGGAGTGGGCGTCACCTCAGTTCCACAGACGAGGACTCGGAGACGCAGGTGAGATCAACACCCAGTGTGGACCCACCACCTTCCCCACCCCAAAGCTGGTCTTCTCCCTCCGCTGTGCCACGTATCCGTCCTCCCTCTTCCCTGCCCTTCAGTTACTGGTGGTGCCGCCTGCCTCCCTCTCATCCGGGAAGATTCTGGGTCTGGCTTTCTCGGCATGGACCGTGAGCTCCCCAGGGCGGGACGGCATCTGTCTCATGCGCCGTGGCATCCTTCTCACCCAGAGCAGTCCTTGGCATGCAGTAGCCGCGAGGTTAATATGGTTGCTGAGAGAGAGGGCGAGTGAACGCTGTTGTCCCGTGGGGCCTGGCAGTCGCTGCATGTGGAAGGGAAGGGGAGAGGGAGGCAGGGAGGAAAGGAGGCAGCAAGGAGCCCCCCCAACCTCAAGATGTCAGAGGTGGAGTCCAAAAACACAGCCGCAGATGATAAAACTAATGCATCCTGCCTTTCCCTAAATCCCTGCAGGAAACTCATGCTCTGAGGCATCCCCACAGATGGCCATCGCTTGGGACTGTCCCTGGGGTCACCTTCTTCCTGTCAGCCTAGGACCTGGTGCTCCCTCCCCGGAGTCTGAACTGTCCCTGGCCACTAGGTAAGACGGTTTGGAGCTTGTTAAAGGCCCGGAAGGGTCATGCTGACGAGGAGGTCAGCTGATAGGAAGCGCAGAACCGGGAGCGAGCACTGGGCAGAGGGTCCCAGGGGATGTCCTCTCTGCTCATTGCTTCGGCCTCCGCTCGCCGGCTGCCCCAAACTGGGGTGTCTATTTTCTGCCTTTTCTGATGACTCCTGTCTGGCTCCCCAGAGGAGACATGTTCAGTTCTCCGGACGAAATGTTTGCATCTCCCCAAAGTCGCATGTAGGAGCCCTCACCCCGCAATGGTCTTTGGAGATGGGACCTTTCGGGGTGATTAGGTTTAGATGAGTCCACGAGGGTGGGAACCCCATGGGAATCCGTGTCCAGCTGTGACGAGAGCCCTCACCAGGAACCGAATCGGCCGGGGCACCCTGACCTTAGATCGCGGCCTCCACGACTGTGAGAAACAAGTGTCTGTCGCTTAGGCCAGCAGCCTGGGGTCCTTTGTTACAGCAGCCCGAGCTGAGGATCAGCTGACGATCAGGGAGGACATGGGCTTTAAAGGCGTGTCCCACCCTATAATCCTGGACCTAGACCTCCACCGTGCTTAGAGCGTGTGCCAGACCGTGGGTCCTACCCGTAAGAAGCTCCAGTCCCTGTCCTTAGGGCCTGCTCTGGGCAGCAGTCAGACACACGGCCGAGCATTATAAAATACTGCGCCCAACCCCGGACTATGCTAGTGTCAGTCCGGGCCGCTTCACGGGCTTGCCCAGCCCAGGGGCAACTAGGGAGGCCTTCTCAGAGGAGGCGACTTCAGAACAGGAACTTGGTGGTGGACTCGTTCAGGATCCTGTCCTGACCTTTGACATCAACCTCTACCCTTAAGCTGGCCTCTCTCCCAATGTGCAAAACGACCTCTTCTTCCACAGATGGGTGGGTGTTGTCCTCTCTGCAGATAATCTTGCCAGAAAAAAAAAAGCCCTTTTTGATACCCTCCCTGGAGAGCCAGGCCAGGGGGCCCCTGTGAAGTCCAGGGGTGCCGGACATTCCCTCCTACCTGGATGACAGGCACTGGCTGAAGACCAGGAGGTGGTTAGAGCTAAACCCCGGTAAACCAAGGTTTACCAAGCAAGAAGCATGCTTTTCCCATGAAAAGCTCTACTGTCAGCCTGCTACAAAGAGATTTTAACGGGTTCTGCCCGAGGATGGGGACAAGTGACGTTTGCTACGACCTGCACTTTTAGCCTAGAGGATGGGACCGTCTGAGAGGGATTTGGGCATCGCCCCAGCTCAGCGCCATCGTCACTGTCGCCGTGGTCACCACGACGGCATCACCAGCCCCATCACCAGCCCCATCGCCGCCTTCCCGCCTCTACCACATCATTATCAAATCCTACAGCGTCGTCAACACCTTCGTCTTCTCCCTGGGTGTCACGAGAACGGCCATGGCAGCTCTCATCCCTATCACTGGAAATTCTTCACCGTAACCGGTAACCGTCCCCATCACCACTCTCCATCCCCAAATTTAACAGTCCCGGCCGACCTCATGCAAAACCTCCAGGTCGATTCATTCCTTTTCTTCTGCGTTGCCTCCCTCTGGGGACAGGGGCGCTTGGTAAGTGTCTGGGCCGATCCTCTGTCATACGCGGGACAGACACATCGATCGACACACCCATGGCCTTCAGAAGGACTGTGGGAGCCGAGTGCAACCACAAGGTGGAGATCTCTCCTGCACCCCGGATGCCATCGCCAAGACACTTGACCTTTAGACCCCCCGACCCCCACCCTCAACAAATGGAGGGGTGGGGTCCTGAGGAGGGATGGCCCTTCTTCACCCCCCATCACCTCTGTCCTGATTCCATGGTCCGTTTTCCACGTGTCTGCCCCTCTGCAGACTACCCGCCTCTCAAGGGCAGGTCCGTGTCCTTTTCATCTGCTTTCCCAGCGTGAAGCTCAGAGCCGGGAACCTAGCAGTCATCGGGGAGCGCCTATGGACCGGGGATGTTGCGACAGAAAAAGAACATTTGCTCATCAGACCCCTGTGGGTCCGGCTGGGCATCAGTGCTCCCTTCCAGGAGGAACATCTTGCCTGGCAGAGCTCCCGCCTGGTGAGGCCCGGGCGGCAGCCCGCTCCGCCGTGCCTGGCAGCAGGAGGGCCTTGTGTCAGCCTCGGAAACGAGGTCGCGGACGAGCCTGCCTGCACAACCCGAGCCTTGCACGCGTCCCCTGTTCAATGAGATGTTGTTTTCAAAAGTGCTCCCAGGGAACTGGCACAGGTTGGTTGGTTTTTTTCTTTCTCCTTTGTTTTCTCCTCTATTCCTGCCTGACTCACGGGCGTAGTTGTAGCTGCTCTAGCAGCAGGGCTTGTGAGCAGGCGGCCACGGAAGGGCAATGTCCCTGCACTTGCCCAGCTTTACTGATGATGTGGCCACTGTAAGGGCCACCGTCTTCCCCTGTCTTGTCCCTGCAGCCACCAGAGCAGGGCAAGGCCCTCTCCTCTGGGGCTCGGGGATCATGGCCGTCGGGCAAGGTGATGCTCTCAGACTCTGCTCTCAGCCTTCCTTCTGTCTATGCCTAGGCCTTTCCCTACCCGGGAGGCGTTATTCTCCCAGGAAGCCCACCAGGATTAGCTCTTCATCTCTACCACTTGCCAGCGGGACCTGTGACTACCTTCTCAGCTGCAAGGGCAGGTAAGACATCCTGCATGTGATTGTTACAATCAACACTTTCTGAGCAAACACTGAGTGTCAGGCCCTGAAGACATGATGGCGAACAAAACAAACAGGATCACTGTCCTCGAGGCGTTTCTGTCTAATTGGAGAGAAAGAGGCGGGGAGCACACGAGCCATAAAATAACAGTTATGAAGCAGACAAAAGGGATGTGAGGGCAGAGACTGTGAGGGGAAGGGTGGGACCTCCTGTTAGGGACAGTCCAGGAGGGTGTCTCTAAGGCAGGGGCGTTTGACCTGAACTCTGAAGGACGAGAAGCTCATCATGGAAACTCTGGAGGTGGGAGGCGATGGGAGTCCCTTCGGGCAGCAGCATGAGGGCGCGTGAGGAAAAAGAGGGGTCCTGGGAGACGAGGTAGGGTCAGGGGGTGGCAAGGTCAGATCATGCCCAGTAAGGACTGTGCAGTGAGGACACCCAGAAGGATTTGGGCAGAGTCTAAACAGCACCCGTTTCACGCCCAGTGCTCGCAGCAGGCACTCCGAGAATGTCTGCTGAATAATGAGGACGAGGCTTTGTTGGTTATTTGTACCTTTCCACTTATTCCGCGTCGGCTTTTCTGTCCTATTAGGATGTGCATTTTGATGCTGGCTAGGGGCTGGGCCTGTCTATTCATCAGAGCCTCTGAAATCTGGTCCCGCTAAGTACAGGGAAGATTAATTGGTTGATGATGCGCTTGTGCTGGGAGACTTCAGCTGGTCTCTCCCTCTCTCTCTCTCTCTCTCTCTCTCTCTCTCCTTCTCCATCTTCCCCTCCCTTTGTTCCCGCACCCTTAACCATTGGCGACGGTCCCTTCTGCTTCTCCCGTTTCGGAGCCTGACAGCTCACAGAATGTCACTTCAGGGATTTTGCAGAGTCAGGCAGGTGCAGAACCTTCTCGGCACAGGCTGCGGTAGCAGCAGTCACAACCGCGCCTAGAATCTGATGGAAACGGGAACTCGCAGCCACACGTGCAGGGCTGCGGCAGCAGGCGTGCCCGGCCTCCAAGCCCCTTCCGCTCAGGACCCGTGTGACAACGGTCAGGTGACCCAGCCTCGCTGAGCCTCAGTATTCTTGCCTCTGAAGGAGGCGTTTTGAGGCACTTGGCAGCGTGTCGTGCTCTCGGCAAATGCTCCTCCGTGGCGGCGAGCTCTTTCATTGTCCCCGTGGCCCATAGCCCTCGCGGCCACCCTGCAAGAGCATCTCACTACGTAGGTGCAGGAGTTGAGGCCGAAAGGTGACACCACCTGCCCCAGGTAACTCAGAGGCAGAAACGGAGTCTTGGGGCAAGGTTTTCTCACTCCAGGCTGTGCCTTTCCCGTGAGGCCCTGGCTCCCACCATGGCAGGAAGGTAGTTCCCTCTGGGCGGGGAGTCACAATGCGGCTTCCCAAATGCCACTTATTCTGGAGAGCGCCCTCAGGGAAACACACTCTGGCTGGACTCCCCGAGGGCCATCTTTTCTGCGATTGTCTCCCAGCCTCGTTCAAGAAGAGCAGGCAGGGCTCAGGCGGGAGCTGAAGAAGCCGTCTGCTGACAACAACAACACATTTTTACCAAACACCCAGCTCCCAGCATCTCCCATTAATGAGCGGTTCTTGCAAGGCAGACACGCTAACAAGATGCTTCTGAACTCCCGTCCGCGTTCTCCGCTGCCAACGGGGAAGGCATGAAAGCTCATGTTGGAGGGAGCTGCGTCCTTAATTACTGGGGGAGGGAGGGAGGGAGGGAGGAGGGCCGCCGGAGAAAGTCTTCTTCATCCTTTCGAATCTTTAATGAACCTTTTAACACGCTTAAAGAAATAAATGAAGAGAAAATTTTTAAAAAGCTCTTTTTAGAGATTTTGGCAGGTCTGATGAGTGGTTTTGAAAGCCCTAAACAGCTACTTAATTGGTG
This sequence comes from Cynopterus sphinx, assembly GCA_030015415.1. Taxonomy (NCBI): domain Eukaryota; kingdom Metazoa; phylum Chordata; class Mammalia; order Chiroptera; family Pteropodidae; genus Cynopterus; species Cynopterus sphinx. Next base: position 120,523,807 of record CM057387.1, read on the forward strand.
AGCCCCCTTGACAGCTGGTGAATAGAAGGTGGCGACGCAGTGGACTGCACGGGCCTCGTCTCTTCTGTGTACCTTTTCCGAGATGGCTCGTTGGCCCCAGACTCACTGAATGCCCCCCCCAATCTGCTGCCCACGATGCCCTGCAGATGGAGCTGTGCCAAGCGGGCAGATGGACACAGAGAACTTTCCGATTCTGAAAGTTCTCGCAGTGTGCCGAGAGCAGCATCCAGAAGGGCAATCCGAAGGGGTTGAATGAACGGGGGTTGAGGCAGGGCTGGGGGCTCCCGGGGGTGCTCTCGTGCACCATGACATCTCCTCTGGGGTGGGCTGGCTGCCTGGCCTTCCGTTCCGAGTCCTGTCACTGGAAGTAACTCATGGTGTCGCTGTGAGAGCACGGGCTGGGGGGCCAAGCCGTCCTGAATCTGCCCCTTTTCAACTGTGTGGCTTTTGCAAACAAGAAACGTGTCCGAACCTCGGTTTCAGCGTCTATAAATTGAGAACAAATACGCTCACTTCCCAGGATGGTCAGAAGGAAAGAGTCGAAGGCATGCGAAGCAGTTGGCACGTAGAAAGTACTCCAAAAAAGTGACCTTCGCCTGTCTTCAGCTCCTCAGGAGCCATACAAAGAGTCGGCCATACAAGGAAAAGGTGGGAAAGCTGTGGTAAAGATACGTGAACAGCACAAGGGTTTCAGGAAATAATGAGTATATGAGAGTCTCCAAGAGGATGCAGGAGCTCAAACAACAATGGGATATTGGCCATATTAATAGAGGTAGAATATGTAGAACGGGGGACGTGATCATCTCGCTGTACTACCCTCCGCGACTCCCACCCCTGGCGAAGTGGCACCACACTCTGAGCAAGATAATGGACGGCCAAGGAGATGAGGTCGAGAAAGAAGCTTGGGATCTCACCATATGGAATGTAGTAGAAGGAACTGGTGTCCTGTGTAGCCTGAGGAGAGACGAGGTGGAGCAGGGGTAGTAGAGACTTGGCAGGCTCAGAGGTCTGACATGTAAACCCTTGAAAATGATAAATAAGTGGTAGAAATCCCCCAAACGGAATCAATTCATTTATGCAACAGTTTGTGCCAAGGGCTGTCCTCGGCCCTGGGACTAAAGACGGGATCACGACAACATTCTCTCCCCGAAGGAGCTCAGTTTCCAGTGGACACAGGCCGTCCCGGAGGTGGCGAGCCCCTGGCCGCACAGACTGGGCCTTCTGGAGAGGCTGTAGCTGGAAGGGGCCTCAGGCGAAGGTTGGACTGAGTGGCCTTGACATCTGTGATTCCCTGAATTTCAGTTGACCAGGTTCCGGCCCTGGAGGTAACCATCTTGCTTGACAATGAAAGCTTCCCCTGGTCTGGGGTTGAGGCTGGAGTATAGGCCGGCTCTGGGTTTAGAAGCCATGAGTGGGGGTGAGGGGATCAGTGGGGGCTGGGGTGGAGCGGTGCCATCTAAAGTATAAATATACAGAAATATCCACCCAGGTGGACATTTGCCTGTCCAGACGCAGACCCCTTACTCCTGGGAGCAATGCCCCGATTTCCCTGGGGAGACTTAGACCTCCTCCCTTCTCCATCGGGGTGGTTTGGGCGGGGTTGTCCCCTTTTTTGCTTCAGGGATAGGTGTGTGATCCTGGCCATGATGACAGTTCAGGGAGGGGTTCTGTGACCCAAGCTGGGCCCATGGGAGCCCACAAGAGTCAGTGCTGCACGTTAGTAGGGACTGGTGAAAAAGGGGAAGACTTTCTTCCTAAAAGAGTAGGCTGGCAGCCCTCTTGGCACCCTGAGGCCTGAGGGGAGTGCCCCTCAGGTAAGCAGGGCCGAGCCATGGCGAGGAAAACACCGACATTTTCACACTGGGACTTAGTAGACTGTCTCACAGACGTAAACATAGTTATGTTTTTATGGTATCCTGACGACATTTTTAGGGCCACTTAAAGCTGTCCCCCAAACGCACATGTTTTGTGGCCTAAAACCTCGCCTGCTCTGGTTGCGGTTTAAGCCCGTCTGAATTAATTCTTTTCTGTCACTTGTTTCCAGAAGAGTTCTCTCTAAAGCAGGAGCCTCTGTTAAGCAGAACACGGTTGTTCCCTCTCCCGGCTGATCTCAGAGGACCTGATGGGAGGGGCTCATTTCAAGAAGAACAAGAGGGGGGCAGTTAGCATCTCGGGGGGCTCCTAAAAACTCCTAAAAGCATCCTTGCTCCTGAAGGAACTTGAAACGGGGCAGAGGATTCCTAAATCACGCCGGCATGATTCTAGATTGAAACGCCTCCCTGGGTCTGTCATCACCCTGGTCTGCGGTCATTTTGGGGGGTGGGGTTTTTGTGCCCTGCCCCCGCCTGAGGCCATCGCTCAGGGCACAGTGAGAGGCTGCTGGGCCTCCTCGGGAGGGAGGGCTGCGGTGTCCGCAGACCATTATCGTGATTATTATAACATTGGGGAATACCTTCGGAGATTATTAAAATCTCAAGCAAGGATAAGCAGACCCACAGACCTGGTGCCTGATGGTTCCCTCGTGTAAGCCCCTGACAGGGCACTCGAGTTGAATAATCACGCTAATTTGTAGCTAATGAGCTTTCCTTCTAGCGGGTCTAAAGATGTTGGTTGGAGCCAGGCAGGTTTCTGGAGGTGTGGAGGCCTGGGATGCCGGTCCCCGGGGCGGAGAGGGTGGCCCAGCCCCTGCCCCCCGACACTCCCAGGATGGGTGCGGCTCAGGCCCTTCCTGGCGAGATGAGGTGGTGACAAACCAGGGGTCCGAAGCCAAGAAGGAAACGTCTTGCTGCGCCCGCATGTCCGGCATCTAACCGCAGCAGACTGTGTGGGTGGGGGGTCACCTGCAAGGCAAAGGTGGGATGCGGGCCCAGCTGGTCACTGCAGCCGTCCCGTGAGCCCCCCAGCATCACCACACAGCGGAGATCGGAGGCAGGGGAGGCGGCGTCTGGCTGGTGAGGAACTGTGCGCCATTCACGGGAGGAAACTGGCACCCGGGATGGGAGCTGTGGGTCCTCGGGAGAGAAGGGAGCGTGGGGCAGCAAGGGTCTGTCTCGCTGAGCTGTGTGGTTCAGAGGATCTCCAAGTGGCGTTAGTTCAGCGACTTTCAAACTGAGCCAGGAGGGCGTCGGACGTCAGAGGGTGGAAGTGGAGGTGAGAAGGGGGGCGAGGGGAAAGCGTGGCCAGCAGTCCCCTGCCCTTTGCCAGGGGCGCTGGGCCCTCACGTCTTACATATACTGGAGTTCCATCTAGGATGTCATTCAAAAGCAAGTCCACGGCTTAAAGAAACATATTTGGAAACCACTGGCATTGCCCACACCCCCCCGTTGCAGAGGTTTAACTAAACTCGGAGAGAAGAACCGCATTTTCTAAGCCCGAATGCGTCGAGGCTCCAACAGGACATGGGACCAGATGTCCAAGCCTGCAACCTCGCCAGAGCTGCGGCCAGGAACAGGTCTCGGGGAAATGTGGAAAGGAGACCCCATGGGACCCCACAGAGAGACAGAAGTGGCTGAGACTGGGAAAGCCGCGCCCCGAGGCCCCCCAGTGGTCTGAATGGAGGCAGGAAGGTCAGGGCACCTCGCCGTGGGTTCCGGCTGGTGCGGATGCCAGCCGGGGGGTCCCTGAGGCAGAACCCTATGTCCGCGGGGTTGCGCGGAGGGAGAAGGCTCTAGCAGTTGTCGGGGAAGCTCAGGTGGGAAACTCACGTAGAACGAGACACACTGACGGAGACAGGGGGTATCCGGGGGGTGATTAGTGGAGTCTGTTGTGTTCCCGATCCCCCACAGATGGCCAGAGCCATGCTTTCCAAATCTTGCCATCTCCCTCCGGCAGGCTCGATGTCTCCTGGCTCTGTGCTCCCCGCAGGGCTGCGGTCCACCCTTCAGACAGCCGCCTGCACATCTGGCACAGCTGCCATGGCCCGGGTTGGCACCTCTGACGTGCCAAAGACTCTCCAGGGTCATTTCATCCTCCCCGACAGCCTGGGTACCGAGAAGGACACTGAGGTTTAAGGAAGTAAGATGACTTTCCGCATCGGATAAGCCGCTCTTCTGGTTCCTATCTGAATGCCGAAATCCTTCCCCAGTGTCTCCCCATTCGGCGTTGCCCAGGAGGGTGTCCGAGGTGAGATGTCTTCCAGAGGTTCCTCTCGAGTCTGGGACAGCGCCCTGGAAGGGTTTGTGCCTCCATCCTGCTCTCCCAGGCATTCCAGACTGGCCTTTCCCAAAAACGTACCATGGGATGTTCACAAAAATGGAGGCAGGATTGCCGGTCTGTACATTCGGGAAACCGCGAGTTAAACCAAACCGAACAAGTTCCCTTTTTTCCTCAGGACTTGTCACATCCTTCGCCTTGATGATGTGCCTTGCAGATCTCTAAGAAACGAACCTGGGGTGCAGCCTTTCCCTTTCCCATTGGATTGTTTTCACCTGGGAGGCCAGACTCAGCTCTGCTGCAGTAACCAAAACCCCCAGAATGTTCCGGGCTCCTGACAACAAAATTAGATGTCTCGCCTGCACTGTGTGTCCACTGCGGGTTGACAAAGGCAGTTGGCTCGTTGTCGTCACTAGCAAGAGGTGCTTCCCAGCAGGGGACCGGGAATTCCTGAGGAAATGCACCGACAATTCAGTGCTCCAGTCGGGAAGTCCACTTTCACTCACGGCCGTGATGGAACGAGTCACATGGTCTCATCCATGGAAAAGGGGGCCAGGAGGTACACTGCTGCCATACGCCAGGAAGCTCAGAGCTAGGAGGGGTGGGAGAGCCCCACACCCAGGGGTTCTCTGGTCTGCGGATCACGTGCCCACATTCCACGGGACCCTGTGGCTCCGTAGAGCCCCATTTGGGAAGGTGGCTCTGGGGGATCCAGTGCCCCGTGCCGAGCCAGAGGCATCTCCATCTGGATTTCCAGAGTCTCCTCCCTCCTTCCACTGAGGTCTTGAGAACAGCAGTTGCCCACGTCCTCCTTTCCCCTGTTCTCCCCTCAGAGTCCCTTACCCTGGTCACATCCCATTAGACACAGGCTAAGCCCTCTTCACGAGCCACCTTCTGAGAAGGCAGTCTCCCCGCAGGTGTCCCGTGATTGCCTGACAGCAAAGAAGCCTGTGAATTGCCAGGAATGCACAATGGGATCTGAGCCTCTCCTTCGCCTACAGCCAACAGTCCTGCCTGATGGGTAAACCGCTCACCTGAGTCAGAGCAGAGCTGCAGAGAGCCCGGGAGTCAGAGGCTGGGGCCCACGGAGCTGGCAGTCCAGCTCGGCACCGCTGGGATGAGCAGCCCACGCCCAGCAGGACCCACAGAGACCAGGCTGGGGACGGGCAGCGGTGCCCAGTGGCTAGGACCACAGGTAGTGGATCATACAAAATAGGGTGGGGCCTTAAACGGAATGTGGAACCTCCCTGAGCCTCAGTTTCCTCATCCGCCAGTAGAGATGTTAACAGTGTCAAATAAGGACGCACTGGACAAATCGGATATGACTGGATCACACTGAATATGGGGTTTGTCATTAGGATGAGATGAAAGGGGAGCGGGTGTAGATAGGGTCCAGGAAGCCTGGCCCCCAGGCCCAGGCCTGCCCCATCTGCCGTTGGCACTTCACGTCTCCTGGCCTTGTGTCATGCGGAAATTTCCCGTCTTTAACGGCCTCCAGAGCCCCTGTCAGCTCTGCAGCTGCACCTCACACCATGCTCCCTGTTTGGCTCCCCATTCCAGTTGTACTGGACTGTTTTCTTTCCATAACTCCGATTTTGTATTAGTCAGCTACAGCCACACTGATGCCGCATAACAAACCACCCCAAAGCTCGGTGGCTCACAAAAATAAAGATTTATTCTCAAGTCCATGGGCCTTAAGTTGGCTCGGGTTTGGGAGGTATAGGCTTGACTTAGCTGAATAGTCCTGTTTCAAGCTATGGGAGTTGAGGGTTTGTCTCCAGGCTGCAGGTTGGGCTCATTTCTGCATCACGTGTTTCCCTTCTGGAGCCCAGGGAGGTTCTTCTGGAGCATCACCAGAATACAGTAAACCAAGTCAAATCCCATTACATCTGGCCAGAGCAAGTCATGTGGCCAAGTTCAACGTCAGTGGGGCAGGGAAACGCATACTGCCCACAGGGGGTGGGAAAGGAAGTGAACATTGGTTGACTAAAGACCTAAACTGTCCCCAGACGTGCTGTATTTTCTCTCTGCCCTCAGTCTCGGGGCCTTTGCACCTGCTGCTCACTGCACCTGGAGCACTCAACCTGCACATTCAGATCTCAGCTTGGAAATCGCCTTCATCGGAGAAGCTGCCACTGACCTCACAGAGCGGCTTTGCCCTGTCTTATATGCCCACAGCACCTTGTGGACCTTCTTTCCCAACTGCCCCAAGGCTTTATGTCTCAAACTGCAAGATGGCCATAGCAATACTGACATCGCGGGGTTGCTCTACGTGGAAAATGATAGGGTATTTGAGAATAATGGGGCTGGAACGTGAGAAGTGCTCAGTCCACGGCCCAGCCACATTCACCCTGTCCCATCCTGTGTTCCCTGGGTTATGCCCACGCAATAACCCTGCCCCCTGACAGACAGCCTCGTGCCCTTCTCCTTTCAAGACCTTAAGCCCTTCTCCCAACATTCGCTGTTTCCATGACACCCTTGGTTTGGGAGCTAATTTTAATGAAGAAGATTGATTAATACCAAATTATTACCTTTCTTTTGTGTCCCTTTTGTCATTTAGCAATAGAAACAAAAGACATTCTTGAGCTCAAGTCAAACATTTACCAAATTAATTCCCTGTAAAAAAAAAAAAAAATTGTTTGAGATTTCAAGGGTTGGTGTTTTTTTTTTTTTTAATTTCTTTTCTCTCTCCTTAACTATACTACATCATGAAGTAATTGCCTGATTAAGGGACGTGCAGCTTGAAGAGTGACACATTTTTTAAAATTAGAATGCGCCTGCCAACGGACACAGTTATGCAACTGGTTTTCTCTTTCCCAAACAACTTGGTTCTCAAGGAGAAATGACAGAAGAGACAAGGACAAGCAAAAAAAAAAAAAAAAGATGAGGGAAACAGGCGAGAACTGATTGATAGAGCATATCTTTGGCAACTTGGTTCTGCCCCATTCTCCCGAGACCCCTCTCTTGACACCCTCTGGGATCTGTGGCTGCCTTCCACTCCACCTCTATCTATGCAAACTCACTCTCAAAACGGCCTGTAATGGGAATTCCTGCTCAGACATCAATTCAAACAACACTGACTCGACTCATAGTGGGAGACATGCTCCAGGCTGGGCACTGGGCGTAAAGCGGTCCCTAGGATTTGGGCTCTGCTACCCGGGCAAGCAAAGGGGACACCACCATGAACAAATAACTGAATTATGATAAATAAATGGCCCCGGGAAGGTCAAGGGGAAAGCAAACCTGATTTCATCCCACCGTCTCTGTACTACGATGCTCCAGCCATGCTGGCCTTCTCTGCACCTCTGCCACTCCGAACTCAGTCCTTAAACTCAGTTCCTTTCTCTTAGGATGCTCTGTCCCTCGACCTTTGCAGAGCGGCCTCCCTCACAGCGAATATCCCCTCCTCCCAGAGCCTCTCTGACCACCCAGCTGAAGGAGCACCCCTCCCCAGGCCGGTCTCTCTCCGTTTTCTTCCTTTACTGTGTTCGCAGCACTGGTTGCAACCTGGTGGCTCCTTTTTTGAATGTCTGTTTCCGTGTTAATTGTCTGTACCGGGCTCGTCTGCCTTGTTCCCCTGTAATTCTCCATTGCCTAGACCAGAGCCCAGCGTATTTCTATATCCAATCAATGCTTGCTGGTGAGTGAATGGGCAAATGAATGAATAGATGGATGAATAAATGAATGAATGAATGAATGAATGAACGTAACTGCTTAACTACTGCTCCACAAAGGGGACACGTTCTTTTCTCAGGAATCATCTTTTTAAGCTGCTCTTGACCCAGATTTCTGGGGTTTAGGCAGGACAAGTGACAATTAAAAAGGCCAGAATGGGCATCCCAAGTCACAGGCTCTAACCCTGCCCATGACAACAGTAAGTGGTTGGCCCTCTTTGGGCTTCATTTCCATCTGAAATGGGTACATGATCCAAGAGATCCCTCCTGACTCCATCCAAGTCGGAGTCTATTCATGAATCCAAAGAAGCCAGGGACAAAGGCCACACATTGCACGATTCCACTGACATGACATCTATCCAGAATAGACCAGTCTATACAGACAGAAGCAGATTAATGTTTGCCAGGGCCTGGGGGTGGCGATTGCTACACAGCGCGAAGTCCCTTTCTGGAATGATGAAATGTTCTAAAACAGATATGGTGACGGCTTCACAACTTTGTGAATATATTAAAACCAACTGAGTTGTTGAGTTAAAAAAATCAAATAAAAAGCCCTGGTTCTCACGATGAGGACGTGGCAGAGCCGGGATTGGAACCTAGCGGCCTGGTCCCCCCGACACCTGGCGCCCTTCAGGTGGCAAGTGATGGCCAGTGAGCTGACGGGGCTGACTGCTCCCCAGGGTTCAGGTGCAAGTAAGAAGTGGGGCTGTTTGAGCCTTGCCTGGTCTTTGCTCCATGAGCCTGGGTCCTGCACGGAGCAGCTCCGTGGTGCTGGCTTCAGAGCGACCTCCATCACCGCCATCGTGAAGGGCAGCTCCTGCCTGGCACCGGAGGTGAGCTGGGAGCTGAGAAAGGCGGCACATACCCCATCCCAGGTGAGTCTCAGCTGTCAGCTCTGGAAACTGAGGCCTGCATGGGATGAGATCTCCCCCTCAGGTTCAAATGCAGGGCTGTCTCCAGCCAAAGCCCCTTCCTCCTCTGGGCTCTCACACAGCCACTCCTGCCTCCTGTCCAGCTGTGGACTCTTAGCACACTCCTCCTCTCTCTGGGATTATCTTCTCAGCCACAAAACAAAGAAAATAATCTCCTCAACAGGGTATTATGAGGATTAAATGGAAATAGCATGATACGTGACGTGATATAATATGATATGCGACGTGACCTATGCAATGCGACCTGACAAATGTTACGTAATAAAAACTTTATCTAATACATTTTAATATAATTAAATTTATATCATAAATATAGCTGATCCTTAAACGACACGGTTTTGAACTGTGCGGATCCACTTATATGAGGAATATTTTTTTCAATTGCACAGTTTAATTGACCCAGATAATTCAAACCTAGTTGTTCAGGGTCAACTCCATGTTTGGGAATTGGAGTCTGCTGAGGGCCGACTATAGTTCTACGTAGATCTTTGACTGCATGTGTGTGGGGGGAGTCTGTGCCCCTAACAACCTACCCCCGTATGAATATATTTTATAATAATATGATAACATATAACTCCCTCCTCTAGAACACAATAGAATAAAGTAGAATATACTGCCCCTTCTAGAATGTAGATTTCACGACAGCGGAGTGATCCCCAGCACTGCTAAAACTGAAGCTATCAAACAGAACCCGTTCAAATGAGGTTTGTTGAATGAGTAAATGAACGAGCCCGTGGAAAGGAGTTGCAAGCACAGAGTGGGGTCTGATGTATGGCAGCTATCACCATCATTCAAAGTGAACCTCTCCCCACAACCAACAGCAAGGTCAACACCCACAGCCTACCTGGGAAGGGCAGGGCCCAGGGAACAAGCTTCTTAACGTGGGCAGCCTTCCGACACAGACACAACCGTCAGCTCTAGTGACAGACGTCCGTCCGTCAGGGACCTCGCCGGATCCTCCGAAAACCTTTCGCGACCTACTCCGTCCGTGGAGTCATCAAGAGGGTGAAATGCTCAACCAAGCTGACTGATGTTCACGACCCACGACCCACCTGAGATCGCCTGCCTAGTGACATCCTACAGGGTGGGGAACTGGTCAGTGACGGCAACTTAAATCCGCTCGACAAGCATGTCCCCCTACGGCAGCTGAGGACCTTCCTGAGAACAGAGACCCCGACTGCTCCTTTTCTTTGCCTTCCCCAGCCCCTCCTCCTCACCCCAGGGGTCTCCGGGCACTGGGTCTATGCAGGCCGAGAGGGCGATCTGTATTTATTGGGTTAAGGTAGAACACAACCCTGCTTCCACCCCCGGCATACCTGGCTTCAGCATTTTGGCTAGTGGCCTTCTCAATACTGACCATGCAGCCTCCCACCTGCAGGCCTGGACGCCCACCCCCGCGGGTCCAAAGCATCTGTGGAGACACACAGGTGAGTGCGGTCCTGCTCACGGTGCACCTGTGCTGAAGGAGGATGCAGATATCGAGATGCAAATCCTGGAAACCCAGCAGATGCTGCAGGGCCCCGGGGAGCTGAGGAAGCTGTCCATCTGAGCCGAGGAAGTCGCCTCCTCTTGGGATTTCCAGGGGCCAGCTGGTATGTGAGGAGACAGAGCAGGGAACCTGCAGAGACCGGAACAAAGCCAGGAGACTGGCAGGAGGGGGAAGCGGGACTCGTTTTGTAGGGGAGGGGCAGAGAAGAAGATGCGGGCAGGAGGGGGACTTTGCTCCCTGGAAAACTCGATTTTGTGGAAACCTGGGTCTGGAATGAAATGAGCCTTTGGGGATGAAATGCAATATTGTCTCGGAGCCTTTGTCTTCATTTAGGGCTACGGGATTGTATTTATCGTGGCTTCTCCCTTCGTCCCAGTTACATTTATTTTGGATTTATTCACTTAGGAGTCTTGCAACAAGAAGTTGAAATGAGTAAATGTCCTTTTTTCCTGAGCTGCATTAATTTTGGAGTGAGATTTATTCTGTCCACTGTTCCCTAATGGTTACAGATGAGCTACTAAGGCTGCACTTGGGGCTTCAACCAGACAGGTGAGGCTGGAGAGGTGGGGTGGGTGTCGCCAGCAAGCCTGGGGTCTGGGAATTCTTCGCCTCAGCTGGGTGCTCAGCCCCGTGACAGCATTGTCCCGATAGGAGTGTAAGGTATTTCCCTCCACGCCTGTCACCTGGACTGGAACACAGTACGGGCTATTGTTACAGTGCATCCTTCAGAAAGGTACGCTGAAGTCCTCACTCCCCGTCCCTGTGAATGTGACCTTAACTGCAAATTGAATAAAGTTAAGATGAGGTCATTCGGGCGGGCCCTGATCCAACGATTGGGGTCCTTCTAAACACAGAGCAATGTGGACACACTCAGGGAGAACACCGTGTGACAAGAGGGGGAGAGAGTGGAGCGATGCAGGTGGGAGCCAAGGCAGGCCCAGGATTGGCAGTTACCACCGTAGCTCGGAAGAATAAAGGGAGGATTCTGTCCGGAGTCTCAAAAGAGAACACGAGGGCCCGGAATATTCTGGGTTTGCACCTCCAGAAATGGAAGAGAGTAAACTGGGTGGCTTTCAGCCACCCAATTGGTGTTTTCTTGTTGAACAGCCCTAAGAAACTAATCAGGTGGGTTAATATATTCGCTGAAGAAATGAAGAAATGTCTTTGCTGTCAGGCCCTGCACTAAGTTCTTGAACTAGAGAAGCCTAAGATACTGTTCTTCTCTCAAAAAATTTATCTTATGGTTACCAGGACCCTCTCTCTATGGCTTTAGGGTCCTGGGAGTCCAAGATGTACCTGGTTTTAAGGAACTCAGAAGATGTTTGCATTCTCACGAGACCCAGGAACCATACAGGAGACAGGCAACAAGTCTCCTCAGACCAATGTACACGAGCTCTAAGGAGCCCTCGTTCCATCTATCTCTACCCATCAAATGTCTATCCCCTCCCCACACCATCCCTCGGTTCTCCACGGCTAGGGAAGTGGGAAAAGCATTCAGAGACATGGAGGGAAATATCAATAAACGGCGGGTGGAGGACTGGAATACAATTTAATCGGGCGTAGCCTCAACTCCAGACCGACGGTGCTTAGGGGCCAGGATCCCAGAGTATTCCCCAGCGTCACTTAAAATCGCCCTGTGCTGGACCCAGTTGCCTCACCTCCCCCATCTGCCAGCCCCACCTGCCCCAGGAGGAGCCAAGGGGATTCATTCATCACAGAGGTCAGAAGACCTGGGGAGTGGTCTTGGCTCTCCCTCAAAACAGCTGCCTCTAACAGGTGTGTCCGGCCTTGGTGTTCCCGATTGGAACATGGATGGGGGCCGAACTGGAACAAGGGCGCCCCTCCCAGCGCTGACGCTCTGGATGCTGAGATTCATGGCGAATAAGGGTGATTCCGAGGCTGTCACGAAGAGCCGATCCTGACCCCTGCCCTCTCCCACCCACCATGGTTGGATGGTGGCCATTTCCTCCATCTCTCCCACTTCCTCTGGCCTAAAGGAAGAGAAAGACACATCAAGGTCTCCGGAAGGAAGGGTCACGCCATCGCGGCCAGATTGTTGGAAGTGAACGACCCTTCATAAACCTGGTGCCCACCCTGGCATGCCCAATATGACTGGGTGGCTCCACCCCTGAACCTTCCCACGCCTCAGGTTCCCCTTCTGGAGATGAGAAGAGTCACTACCACTTGTCTTCCTCCAAGGATTCTTTTGAGGATCGGCATGTAAATGAGACGGCCAAGTGGCCGAGGCCTCTCTAACCAAGCTGGAGACAGTCCGTGCATGTCTGCCACCATAGAGTTCCCTTTTCTTTACTGCCCAGGGAGACACCCTGCCAGTGGCTTCATGGACAGAAAACTCCAGCCAGAGCCCTCAGCTTCAGGAGGCTGGGATTCAGGGGGAGAGCAGAGCAGAAGAACTCACCAAAGGTCTGTGCCAGGAGGAGATGCAGACGGCAGCGACCCTAGGTTTGGAGAGGCGATGGATAGTCAGATTGGCCATTTCTCTGCTGCTGCCCACGACCAGGGGCCTCGAGCATCCATCCTCAGAGGTGATGACCACCGGCCACCGGACATCTGGCCCTCTGAACACTGCCGGCGGCACCAAGGGACACAGCAGCTCGTCGTCTCCCGCACTTCGTCCTCCAGATGTGCGGCTTTCTACACAGAGCACCCATCTGGAGATCCAGGAACGCCTCCTACAGAAGCCCACGAACACGCAAGATCCAGAGAGTGGAACACAAGCCGGCGGCTGCCTTATCGTGCTAAGCCATCCCCCGCTGCCAGCCCCTCTCCTGTTCTTTGCTGTCTTCCCTCTGAAACTGCCACGTGCCCGGTGCCAGGCGTGGTCAGAAAATGTCAGCGAGGAAACAAGAAAAGAAAAAGCAAAAGCTGGTGGCTTTTTGATGCCTGCCAACACTCATTCCCGTGTTACTGTTTTCCTGAATGGAGGAATCAGTTGGTTCATTTCAGCAGAGCTTGCCCTTTCTCATCAGCCGAGGATCTGGAACGGTGCTAACTAAGCTCTTTGCACGCTTCGTCTCGTTTCATCCTCGCGTCTGCACCACAGAGTTGGTACCTTCAGATGTACCCCGTACCGGGGAGGAAACTGAGGTGCCGAGAGATGGAGCAGCTGGCCCAAGGTCACACAGTCGTGGCGGCCTGGAAACGGGCTGCCAAGCCAAGGCCGACTTCAGGGTTCACGTGGAACAGATGCTACTTATTCAAGCACGTGTCGGCGTCGGGGACCCCAAAGGAACAGGCCAGAGCACGCCTGCACCGCAACCGCGGCTCCGCACGCAGTCGCAGCGAAACGGGGATTTAGAGAAGGCAAGATCTCGCAGGAGCGGCCTTGGCTTAACTAAAATGCGGATATTTTGTTCATCCTGGGTTTTTTTGCATTACATTTGATACTTTAAAACATTGCATTCAAATACGGCTTACCTGGATTCCTAGGATTTGTGGAATCTCCTTCGATTTGGTCCCTCGGGGTACCTGCACCCCGTTCAAGCTAGGCCCTGCCTTGATTTACAGAGCCCCACGCTGGGTCAGGGGCGAGCCATGATGACCACAAATTCCCAGCCCCCGTCTTCGGGGAGCTCACTAGAATGGGACCGGTGACAGCGCTTAGCTCGCAGGGTGGGCGTGCAACGACCCACGCAAAGCCCTGAGAACAGGCTCCCACGGAGAGAACACCCTCGCCGGGTGCTAGCGGTCGGTGCAAACGTAGTTATGATGATCCTGCGGAAACCATGATCTCCCGGGGAATCTGGAGACAGGAGAGCGGGAGAGGGTGGGAGACACCGACCCGCGCTGCATCGGGGAGGCAGGACTCAAGGCCGGGCTTGATCAGTGGTTTGAAGCGGAACAGGTGGTACTTCATAGGGGGGATGCTGCAGCCTCCTGGGGAAATCCGATAATTTTATAAATCAATTAATTCGTTTTTAATTATGGTAAAATCTATGCAACATAAAATGTGCTGTTTTGGCCGTTTTTAAGGTTCCGGTTCGGTGGCGTTGCACACACTCACACTGCTGTGCAGCCATCACCCCCATCCATCTCCCGAACTTCTCCATCTTGCAAAACTGAAACCGTTTCCCTAGGAAACATGGACTCCCCCATCTCCCCTCCCCCAGTCCGTGGTCACCCTGATTCTGCTTTCCGTCTCCGTGAGTGTGACTGCTTTCACGGCCTCCCATGAGTGTAACTGGACGGTACTTGTCCTTTTGTGATTGGCTCGTTTCACTTAGCACAACGTCATCAAGTTTCAGCCACGTTACGATGTCTGTCAGCATAAAATCTGATGATTTTGCAAGTCTCCGGAACTGCCTGGAAATTGATGGAAGGAAGAAGGGAAGCAAGAAGAGATGGATGGATGGAGGGATGGATGGATGGATGGATGGATGGATGGATGGATGGATGGATGGTGGGTGGATGGATGGTGGGTGGATGGATGGATGGATGGTGGATGGTGGGTGGATGGATGGTGGGTGGATGGATGGATGGAGGGATGGATAGATGGATGGTGGATGGATGGGTGACGGACGGGGGGATGACTGGGCAGCTCGCTGGATGGATGGAAGAGTGAATATCTGTGCTGGAATTCAAGTGTGTGGCTTGAAAGAGTTGGTAAGGCAGGATACAGTCCAACCTTGAGTGTCTCACAGCATAGGTAAAAAGCCAGGGGAACAAATGCTCCCTTGACAGCATCGCAGGGTCTACATCGGACACACATACAAAATTCCTCTGGGAGAGCAGGATGATGCCTGCGCAAAGCATCACAGATGCCACCAGACTTCACAGAAAAGCTGTAGCTGAGTGGTGAGGGCCAGAGAGGAGCTTCTCTTTCTTGGGTGGAGGAAGAGGAGCCGGGCACTCCAGACAGAGGGCACAGAGGTGCAGAGGCTCGGAGGCAGGAAAGCTCAGGACACAGAGGCCCCGCTTGTTTAAAAAAGTAACTCTGGGTCCCTGGAACGGGAGGACCTGGGTTCGAATCCACCGTGTGGTGCCAGGCCGGCTGCTTCACCCCTCCGGGCCTCGTTCCCTGAGCTGTGACCTGGGGGTTATGATGGCATCGATCTCTGAGAGTGGTTTCGAGGATCCTTCAAGAACATAAAGCATGAAGGTCAGAGTGAGCTCTAAGAAAAACGGCGTCTCTCCTTAAGCCCTCTCACACCTTAGCCCCCTTCTCTCCTGGGGGCATTCAGGCTGAGGCCAGTCTGGGAAGGGCCTTGTCCTGCAGAGAGGACCAAACCCCAGGGCGGAGATGCGAGCGGCTGGCTCCCCCCTAGGACCCCGCTTCCTCTGCCGGTTGGCTGAGGTTCCTCCTTCCCCCTCCCTCCGTTATTATTCTCTAAACTGCACCTGCCATCACTTTATTCATGAAGATTTGCATCGATTTTGCCATAAACTGTTATGAATTCAGCTGGCGGAAAAAATAACATTGATCCCCACACCTCGTCGTTTGTCTCTGAGCTGCAGGGCCTGCGAACAGTTTTCCCCGAGATTTACGTTGGGAAGCAGGACAGGTGGCTCCAGGCCCCCACTCCATGCCACCACCTCGACTCTCAGGATTTTCCTTGGTGACTGTGTCCCTTTGGTTGAAAATGGACAGATTCAGTGACCGTGGCCCAGGGCCCTGCTAGCTGCAGGAGAAGACAGGAACGAGGAGGACAGAACAAGTGGGAAGGGAAGGCAGATAGAGGTGGGGCAAAGAAAAGAAAGGAAGGAGTGTATCATCCTCCAAACATTCTCCGTGCTCCAGGCACGCTGGCTTCTCTTTCCAGATGTGAACTTCACAGTAATGAAACCAGCATCGTTGGGTCCATGCACAATGAGGAAACCGAGGCTCGGGGAGGTTGAACAACACGTAGAGAATCACATGATACACAAGGGACCAAACCCGGATGTGGCCGCGCTGCCATTTCCTCCCTGGGCACATGGTGAACGATGGTGCCCGGCACGCCCCTCTACAGTGAGGATGTGCCATTGACAACCTCCGGCCAAAAGGAAGGGGCAGAGGTGACATCTGTTACTTGCAGGCCTGGCCCTCAGAGACATCCCCCACCTCCCTCTTTCCTTGTTTGGAGACCTGGGACAGTGTCGCTGGGAGATGCCGACAGACTGTCAACCGAGTAAGAAATACGCCACCGTACAAAGCCACTAAGACGCGAGCAGTTTGCATTAAGCTCCTCACCACAGTAGCTGACGCTGGCTGAGCCTTTCCTCGGTGCCGGTCACCATTGTAAGGAGTTCGCATTCTCTCCTCGGCTGAACCTCACGACCCCCAGAGGTGGGCATCGCTACCTCAGATGAAGGGACTGGAGCCCACAGGTGTCAACTACGTGCTCAGGGTCACACAGGTCACGCGTGGCGTGAGCAGGATCCAGACGCAGGCAGTGAGTGCGGTGCTCCTGCCGGGGTCCTGTCTTCCCTCTGTCTTGCCGGAACCTGCCCTCTTCCCCAGGGAGGAGGCAGAGTGAGCGGGAGTCAGGAAAGGGGCAGCGACTGCGATCGGTGCCCCCCGCTTTGCTTTATTGCACTATTTTAACAACCATCATTTCCTTGCATTACACTTGGGCCCAGAATTATGCATGAAGGAGCTGACAACGAGTGGGAGCCCCGTGTGGAACCCCGCGACGCGTGTGACCGCTCCCTGATTCCCTCACTCACTTGGAGCCGTGCGGGCGTTAACGAGGCATCCCGCCTCGCTTGTCCCCCCTTTCCCCACCCGTAAAATAAGGGGGAGGTGAACCAGGCGAGCTCCCCGGCCCAGGTCGAGCATGCCAGGGCAGAAATTCTCATTTCCAAGAACAGCTGGGCCTGGCTGCAGGTGCCCGGGTGCGTGCTGAGGCCCGCGCCAGAAGCGGGCTTTTGCCTGGGGTGATCGACTTGTTCGTTCCGGAGAAACTCAGCAACGTCCTGGATTGCGTTGGCTTTTTTTCTCTTTGCTTCCAGGCCGTTCTGTGCATCAGTACCCACCGCCAAGACCCGTGCTAAGGGTAGCTCTTCTGTTTGAGGCTCTTGTCTTTCACTTCGTGGTGTCTCTGCCTTTTCCATGTGCCTCTCTCATTCCAAAGGAGGCCTCCCGGGGGCCGCTTAAGGCAGTCGGCTGAGGTGGGGAGGCAGCACCCTGACCCGACCTTGGCCGCCCCGTTCTGTCCTGTGGTCTGGCTCGCGGTGCCTGAGACAAGGTTAGAGCTTCGGCCTTCTCTTTTGCCCATCACGAGGCCCTCTCATAGGATCTGCCAAACACAAAAGGAGCCAATCCGTGTCCCACCCTGAGGGTTTCGACAGACCTGCCAGAGCTACAAACGCTGTTGGCACAGCATCTGCTCTCAGAGGATCATCACGGGCGACGCCGGATGCTTGCCGTGTCCTGATGAGGGCCACCGCCGCCTTTCTGTTCGGAGAGACCTCTGTCTTCACCACCTGCTCCTCGATCGCTTGGCCAAGCTTCGGAGCTGGAGTTTTGTCGTGACGGCGCGACCCTCTAGTACCAAGGCTGGTTTCAGTGAAGATGCAGACTCGGCTGCTGTGAGAAACGCCGGAAGAGCAGAACTTTGAACAAGATGGGATTTCTCTCTTGGGCAACAGTTGATCCCGGGTTCGGAAGGAAGCTTCACAATGGCAGGGTCAAGGCCTCCTCCACTTTACTGCTCTGCTGCTGTGCACAAGAGTTTCCATCTTATGATCGATCCAGCATTCTCGGCCGTAGGCAGAGTCGGGGCAGAAGTGGAGGAGAGTCCCTATGCTTTGAAGGATGTGACCTGGAAGTTATTTCCATAATTTCCTGTTGAATCTTACAGGTCAGAACATAAGCGCATGGCCACACCTAGCAACGTGGGAGAATAAGAAACGTAGTCTTTACCTGATGACCGTGTGTCCAGCTGAAACTCAGCAATTGTATTACAAAAGGGAGAGGGAGGGGGAGAGAGAGAGAGAAGGAAGGAAGGAAGGAAGGAAGGAAGGAAGGAAGGAAGGAAGGAAGGACAGAAGGAAGGACGGAAGGAAGGAAGGACGGAAGGAAGGAAGGAAGGAAGGAAGGAAGGAAGGAAGGAAGGAAGGAAGAAGAGGGAAGAGAGGGAAGGAAAGAGTAGGGAAATGAGAGGGAAAAAAGATAAAGAAAACAGAAAGAAAAAGAAAAGAGACAGGAATAAGCGTCGTCTGCAGCAAAGTCCGCTTGCATAGATAGGGGGGCAGAAGTCCAGAGAAGGTAAATAGGTGGCCCGAGCGGAAGCGAGAGAACCGGACCTCAGACCCGGCGGCCTGAGCCTGGAGCCCGCACACGTAGCTGCGGCTCCCGTCTGCCTCCCCAACGCGGGCGATGACTCTGGGACAGTGCCCAAGGGTAATCGGAGTTCCGTGCATGCCACTTTCCCTGTGCGCTGACCCTGGAGAGTCGGGTCCTAAAACCTGGGCCGCCGCTACCACTGCCCGGACTGGTAAGTTCTGGAAAGGGAGTGCCGCAAGTGATCATTTCGGAATGTGCGGGGAGGGTGCAGCCAGGTGGCATCACGGCCTTTGGGTATCTTGGGGAAATAGCATGTAGCTGTGTTTCTCAGAGCGTGTTCCGCGAAGCACCCATTCCATTTAATGGGGTTGCGTGGCGCCCGGGCATCCTCGCTGATCTTGAGGGTCCCCAAATGCTGACAACCACCGGTTTGGAGTTCACAGAGAGCCTGTGGCACGTGGTCACAGGTGGTGGTCACAGGTGGCAGCCGAGTGGGGTACATCCAGCTTCTGACTGTGAACCAGATCGACCTGGGTTCAGACTCAAAGCTGACCACTTGCTGGCCTCCTGAGCTCAGACACGTCACTGCAGCTCTGGGATCCTGTTTCCTCGTCTGTAAGATGAGGGTGAAAACGCCCGCCTCACGGGATTGTTCATTCTTTCAGCAAACACATGTCGAGCATCCACCGCCTACTGAGAACTGGCCCAGGCGTCAAACAGGGCAAGTCAAACCCCTGCTCTCGTAGAGCTTAGGTCATGTCAGGGAGACAGAGAAGAGGTGAGAAAGGTGGATAAAACCCTAGAATGTCAGATGGTGGTAAGTGCAACGGGGGGAAATGAAGCAAGAAAAAGGCACTGGAAACTGGGGTGGGACGCAATTGGGATCGGGCGTTGGAGGAAGGCTCCGTCACGGGGAAGGAGATGTTCACGTGAGCCATGCAGATAATCGGGGCAGAAGCGCTTCCAGCGGAGGGGTCGGCCTGGCTCTGAGGCAGGAGCAGGCCGGCTGTGTCCCAGCAGCAGCGAGCGAGCCGGTGTGGCTGGAGGAGAGAGCGAGGGAAGAAAAAGAGCCAGAGACGGGAGGCGATGAGGGGCCAGAGGACGAAGGGCATCCCAGACTCGGTGCTGCCCCTGGCCTATTGGTGATGAACAGAAGCCCTTGGGAGGTTAGGAGCAGAGAAGGAACGTGACTGGGCTTACGTGTTAGCAGAGTCTTCCTGACTGATACGCAGAGGATGCTCTCACAGAGGCCGCCAGCGTAGTGGGAGAGAGAAACACTGAGAAAGTCAGATGAGATGCCAAGGGCCTGACTGATGCTCCGCCACCCGGTCCACCCCATTCTGGCTCTCAGGGGCCAATCGTACCCACCCAAAGCCTCAAAGAGAAGAGAAAGGCACCAGGATGCTCCTGCTTGAAGGAGGTGTGTCTGCCCAGCGTCCGGGAAATCTGCAAGGCTTTCTCTGAAGCTTGGGCCTCTCAGCCCCGGACCCATTCCCCAGGGGAACCTGGGCTGGGCTGTGTGTAGAGAGCAGGGGGTACCTGGATGGGTCGTGCTCCTGTGTGCACGTGGTGCCCTTCGTGCGTTCGTGTGTCCACATGTGTGTGCTTCTGTGTGCCTTCATGCCTCTGACTCTGTAGGAAAGCAGGATGCACAAGTGTCCCCACACCTCCAGGGCTTAGCCCTTCCCCGCTGGGGTTCAAGGACCTGGCCAGTCTCATTGGTGGCTTGAAAGGCCGCCCTGGCCTCCTGGGGAGACGTGAGGCTGGGTGGACAGCTGGGGCTAGTGAATCCTTTGGACAATTTGGTTTATCTTCCTCCTCGGGAACATCCACTAGCACTGGGCTCGGGTCTGGTCCACAGAGCCTTATCTCTGTGCTGAGGATGAGGGGAAGAGGGAGGAGAGAAGCACCAGAGGAATGAGATGGGGGACACTGGTGAAGGGAGGTAGCGGAGAGAGACAGAAGGAAGAGGAACAGGGAGCGAGAAGGGTAAGCAACTGAATAAAGAAAGCTTCTGAGAGACAAATCCCCGAACTGGCCGGAGAAAAATCGAAAAATTCGACCAAATTCGGTAACAAGTATTGCACATACCATATATTCCATCATTCGTTCATTTGTTTACTTTTCAACCAGGGTACTTGAACGTCACCACGTCTACACCACCCCCTGCCCCACCGCCCAGGCCTGCGTGTTCAGTTGTTTCCTTTGCCCTGTGAAGACGCGCCCTCAGAATGCTGTCCCGCCCAGGGACGAGTTGGTCGGCTGTGCTTCTAGCGTCTTCTTGTGGCCCAGAGTAAGGATCTCTGGCCTTTACCACTGATACAGAAGCGGTTCAAACCCTTTTTCCGACGACCTGCAGCAGAGCTCCCTCCACGTCGTTTTCTGAGCACCCCTGGGGGAGCAGGGTGTCACGAGATCGCGTCTGGCTTTGAGTTCCTCTCCCAGCTCCACTTTCCATCTCTCCCACCTCCTCTCCTGCAGCTGCACCGGCTCAGCCTTGGCACTCCACCCATGTCCCTGATGCCTCCAAACGCGCTGAGCACGGCATCATGTGCAGCAGGTGTGCGGCTCCGTCTGTGCAGCGTTGGGGACACAGTGACTGCACCGCGACGCGAACTTAAAGTGGAACGTTAGACACCTGGATGGCTCCTGAGGCTCCCACCAGCTCTGAAATTCCGTGGGGGCTCAGTCCCATGTATTCCCTTTTAGCCTCCATCTCCATCCCTCCCCTCCCACAGGCAACCCTTCTGGCGTGCTTTCGGGGTACCCTCCCGCGTGCGCGTCTTTTTGTGAAAGGCATATCATTATTTTGCATGTTTGCCTTTTCAGGATACGTCAGCGGAATTTCCATCCCAGCCCTGGGTTTTGCAGTCGGTCCCTATTGCTGTGGGTGCATCTGGTGTGTTGCTTCTAACGGCTCCCAGCCTCACGGCAGCCATACTCTCGCTCTGCCTGCTCAATCGCCCTGGGAAAACTAACATTTTGAACATCTGTCATTTGCCAGACACCGACCAATACAGGCTCAGACTCGGATTATCAGACTTAACCCTCCCAGCTCCCTCTGCCGTCGGCTCTACTATCATCCCCATTTTGTGGACGAGGAAAGTGAGGCAGACGGGAAGCAGTTTTCCCCAGATAACTAAGCTGGGAAGTGGCAGGTCGGGGAAGTGAATCTAGGCCTGATTCCGATGTGGTTTTTATAAATCACTCCGCAGAGCAGCCCACCCTGGGCCCCTGCCAAATTCGACATTCTAGAGCTAGTTGTGCCTAGGACTGAGAACCACAGAGATAATCATAGCTATTGCACTTTGCACAGAGCTGCCATGTACAGCTGCGCAGAGCGGGCACCACACAACCTGAGGCAACACCGTCTACCTAGAGTACAATGGGAATGGCACCCCCTGGAATCGCAGGATGAGGGAGCAGCGATCCTACAAGCCTGGAACTGGTACTCCCTTTTCACAGCCAAGAAAAGTGGGTCTCAGAGAGGGCGTGCGACCTGCCAACCGCACACAGCCCGTGAATGGCAGGGCACAGCTCTGAACCCCTTAGACTGCAGCCTGACTCCCTGGGGCGTGCAGACTCCTTCCCAGCCTGCTGCTGCCATGCCACGCTGGGACGTGGAGCCCAGCTCTTGAGCGGAGTGCGTCTCCGGTTTTCCTGTGGACCGCCTCCCGAGTGGAGATGCTGAGAGACAAGATACGTCTCCAGGGGGTGGGCGCTGGGCCTGGTGCACCTGCCACGCCGACCTGTGGTGCCGAGCGTGCATCCTCACCTTCACCCGTTTCCTTTCATCTTCTCAGCCTGGGCCAGGGCGCTCCTGCGCTCCTCGCCTTGCTGCCTCACAGGCTGGGTCCCCACCTACTCACCAGGTGGTTGCCAGGCTCATCATGGCAGAAGACCTCGCAGAGGGGAAGTAATTCAAAGGAAGAAGCCCTCGAGACAGCGCTAGGTTTTGTTCATCGCATTACGACAGCTTCAGAGGAAAACCTTTATTGCAGACAGAAGAATATTATTTCAGCACTATTCCCCTGGTCCATTACAGCGTAATAATAGAGCTTTAGTTTCTATATATTTGTCATGCTTAGCGCACATGTATTTCAAATATATTTGACAGCATACAAAATTGAGGTGAAATATTGCGAAATCGGCCAATTCTTGTACATTTTAAATGTATTTCCTTTATTTGTTACACTTATTTTACATAGCTACACAATCCGTCTCTGGAACGGGAGAGGTAATAAGTGACGAATCGATACTGAGGCTTTCCATGGTAAGAGACGCACGTCGGATGCGAACGGTGCATTTGCCGGGCTTTTCCTGGTCCGGATCCCCGGGAGGATGGCCTCTCTTCTTCATTTCCTGGGTGGGGACACCGGTCAGGGCAGAGAACCATATTTGTAACCTCGAGGCGATGTCTCAAACCCCTCCCCATCTTGGTGGGCGCTGGGTACCAAGCCTAGGTACCAGCTTCCTCTCATGGAACTAGAAAGTTTTATTGGTCTGAGCTGGAAGTCCAACTAAGTGAAACTACTCTAAGTCCTACAATTGGGGTTCTTATCCTGAGACTATCGACGTCTCCTGGAAATTGCGTACCTAATTTTGAGCACTTATCCATCCTCCTGTGGCTTCGAAAGGTGGTTAAACATCTCTCTGGGAGGCTGGATGGGCTCTGTCCTGCTGAGGAAGAGGGTCTCTCCCTCATCTGATCCTTTCTGGCCCCACCTTCCCTCACCCTGTCAGGGAGAGCTGGGTGGTGGATGGAGCCCAGAGCCAGAGCTGTGTCCACACTGCCTCTTACCTGGATCTCTCAGACTGGACCCATTACTCTCAGGAAAAAGCCCTCTGGAGTGTTGATGTGGATGAGCTCACCCTACTATCTGCTCAGCACACTTTCCCGTGGATAGTGACAAAGCAAGAGTGCTCAGGACCTTGTTGGCATCTGGTCAGGGGCTTTCGAGGCAGGACGCTGTGGCCATCCCCTGGGCCCAGGCCACAGGACAGTGAGTCTAGAGCTCAGCCCCATGAATCTTGCATGTACACATCCCCTCGTGGTGTTCTGTCGTGCAGACTCTCAAGGGTCGGCTTCTTACATGTAGGCCCGTGGGGGGCAGGATTCCGGTCTTCACACTCTGGCTTTGGGATTACCCTTCATCCTTTAAAGGCTGGAAGGCAGTTTGGGACCCACCATCAGGACAGTAGCTTGGACCTGCAGAGAGACAGCCACACCTTTTCCCTCGGTGCTCAGCCTGGATGTGGTTCCTCTTAGGTCCTTCCTTCGTGCTTAGTTGCACGCAACACTCAGAGTAGTCCTCTGACTGCTTACTTGTCTGTCTTCCCACCTCGAGGGCTGCAGCTATGTTTTAATCATCTCGGGGTTCTGTGTTTGCCCTGGCACATAGTAGGTCTTAAAAAGACTGTTGGATGGATGGATGGATGGATGGATGGATGGATGGATGGATGGATGGGTGGGTGGATGGATGGATGGATGGATGGATGGAAGGATGGATGGGTGGAAGGATGGATGGGTGGGTGGGTGGGTGGGTGGATGGGTGGATGGATGGGTGGGTGGATGGGTGGGTGGATGGGATAAATTCCTTGTAAGCAGGCTTCCTCAGGTGTCAGCACATGCAAACTGACCTGTGGGATAGCCCAGTCTTTTGTGTCACCCTCTCCAGCAAGGTGCCAGCCATCAAAACCTCATTAATATATCAAACAATAGAGAGACCAGATCAGCCATTAGAGATGAACAGCCCTTGGGAGTGTAAGGGGGGAGGGGCTAATGCATTTCTCCCCATGGCTCTGGCTCAGCCGCCACCCATCAGGGAGCCCATTAGGGAAGGCAAAGAGCTATTGATCTCTGATGAAAGATGCCTGGGATCCCGAGGCAGGCACTTCCTGGGCCCAGCAGAGGAGGGACAGAAGCAGAACATTCATCCACACTGTGAGCAGCTAGAATCTCACTGGGCCCTGGAGGCCTGAGACGAGGTGGGTCCCCAGGGTGGCTGAGCTGGAAGGACCGTCTCATGCAATCTCTCCCTTGTAGAGGTGACAAAGCAGGTTCAGTGTGGGTGACTCACCCAACACTATGTGTTGTAAATTAATTGCAAAAATGGCTCTTTTTATCCATGTCCTTTGTGAGGTAACCATGTGGCTCCACTCACCATAAGAAGAGACCTAATTCTGTCCCCCTTGAGTCTGGACCTGGCCATGTGGCTTGTTGGACCAACACTGGCCAAAATGCTTACATGCCGGTGTCAAGCCTATGTCTCAGAGTCTCACGCATTTGGGGTCCCTCCCTTGCTTTTCGACCTTTGAAAAGTCCATCTCTGGGCTAGCGGCCGGAGGAATGAGCAGAGCCCAATCAACTCAGTTGTCCCCGTGAGGCTCCAGACTACGTGGGAGAGCCCAGCCCAGAGAAGCAAAGCCACCTAGCTGACCTGCAGCTGACCAAACACGAGCGTGCCATGCCCGGTCCCACTCATTTCAGCAGCAGCACTCAGCCGAGCCAGAGCACGCGTACACGTTGACAGCAGAACGCCCCTGAGGCCTCGTGGTTGTTACACAGCGTGGCTGTGGCAGTAGAAACCTGATACACACGTCTCCTGCTCATTCCCTCCTTGTTATTCTCACCCCCAGGCCAAGGCTCTCTCGTTGGGACGATTGCAGATCCCACAGAACCAGACGTCCCTTCTCCAGCCTGTTCTCCATCCTTAATCCCTCCTCCAGCACAGAGGCCTCGATTGGTGGCTCATGGTCTCCAGATATTTCTTCTTTCCCTTTTTTTTCTTTTCACTTTTCTTACACAGGGTATTTTTTTTTAAGAGTTTGAGCCAACATTTAAATATCAGAAACCCTCGCATAGAAATCCTTCCTTTCAAAAATCAGAGTATGCTGGACCCTGCCTTCCCATGTGGTACCGACCATCTGGGCCTGAGCAACAGCTGCCCCGTTAGACTGGGACATGTGCAGTCCTCCCCACTCACTCCTGTTTCCCCAGTGCTGAGCCTGAGCACCAGGCAGCATCTATCTGTGCTCTTGATTTCCTTATTTCAGAGAAATTTCTCCGTACGTGTCTCTGTCAAAAGTTGGCAAACAAAAGATGGACCTTGAGGGCCTCATGATTCAAGAAAAACAAAGAGAATATGTTTCCTCGTGGAAGTGATGGATATTTCCATGTATTTAAAATGCAAACAACAGCCGGTTCCTCTCATTAATCCTGGCCCCTGGAGGCATCTGGATTGTATACTCTCGCTCTAGACCAAACGCCTTCAGGCTGGTCCTGCTTACTTTTCCAGTCGTCTCCCCTGCCTCCACAGCCACGTACCCTAAATCCCAGGCCCCTGTGACCACTCGCTCTGCTCCTGCCCCCGTGACCACTCGCTCTGCTCCTGCCCCCATGCCTTTGCCCACGCAGCGCCCCCTCCATACTCAGTGGCTGACGTTCAGACTCGCATTTTCCTCTCAAATCTTACCTCCACCCAGAAACCTCCCCGCCTCACCCTGGGCAGGGCTGCTCTTGCTTCTTCTTGCACCTTGCTCTGACCGGCCGTGGTGAGGCCCCATGTTAACAGCTACCCCAGACTGCAGCTGCTTTAGCGTGACTCTACCTTCCCGGCCAAGGCGGGGCTGAGAGTGGGGGGACATGCAGGGCTGGGACAGTCAGGTTGGGACAAGAGGTTGGGAGGCATCCTACGTGGAATAATTAAAGAGAAATGCAAATGGAGCCGGAGTCCCACAGCTGTACCGCTGGGGCACCAGACTTCCATGAGCTGGAGTCTCCAGGGAGGTTTCATGGAGAAGCTGGGCTTGCCTTGGTCCTGGGTCTGTGAGCCTGCCTGGGTTGATAGAGGGGAAAATGGCAGGCAGGAGGGAGAGCAAGGACGAAGGAGTGAAGGTGGGAATGTATGTGAAGGATAGACAGGGAGTGGAGGGAGGTGGTACTGGGAAGAAGGGGCACCTGTGGCATGCCACAGCCTCCCACTCCAGACGCGGTCACCCTGAGAAGTCACTCTCTAAACTGCGGCCCATTTTCTCTGCATCAGGTGGAGAAGCGCGTGGTAAAGGGACCAAGGCCTCCAGTTGCATATCTGGCTGGTCCAGCCAGCATCACACAGAGGAAAACTCCCTCCAGCTCAACAGCATCCAGTGGAGCCCCGGGAGCCCAGAGGTGGGACGTCCCGATCAGATGCAACAGGAAGGCTTCCCAGAGGAAGTGGGCTGTGCTGAGTGTGGAAAGGAGAGTGGAGCCAGTCGGGGAGAAAAGGTGTTCCAGGTGGAGAAAGAGCCACCTGCGAAGCATGGCAGGTGAGACAGAGAACAGTAGGCTCGGAGGTAACGGGCCTGGGAGCTGAAAGGGGCCTACGCCCTCTTTTTTGGGGTAACCGGGATAAGCGCTGAGAAGACTGAACTCCAGAGACGGTAAGTAAATTCCTCAAGATCACACAGCATGAAGCTCCAGAACTGTGGTCAGAACCCTGGTTCCTGACCCACAGCCCGAATTGTGGGAGCAGAGAGTGTCAAGGAGGTCGTGGGGGCGGGGCGAGAGCCGGGAGCACTCTCAGCCCTGAATTTTAAACGTCTACCCAGAAATGCTCCTAGAAAGAAGTTACTGGAAATCCCTTTGGGATCATTCTCGTTTCATTTTGGCATCTTCTGGAGAAATATGTATTTGTTGACCAGGGAGCCGAGCAGCCGGATAGAAGACCCAATTCAAACCGGTTTTTACCAAAGCGACTTGAATGGCTCAACCGACTCCTAAGTCTGGGGCAGGGTGGACTTCAGATGTAACTAAGGGGCCTGGAGACCTTGGCCACACTCTTGGCACCGCCCCTAACCAGCTATGGTCTCGGCTAAACCAACACCCTGCCCTGAGCCCCTGCTCACTAACTTGTGATATGCAGAGATTGGAGTAGAAACATGGTTTTCAAACGTCGTTTAAGCAATGGGACACATTTTTTCAATTAAATATTACAGAGCAGGCCAGTACGAGACAGGTGTGAGGGCAACAGCTCTGGTGCATGTAGGGGTGACAGGGTCAGAGCTCTAGTGCCGGCCTTTTCCCTCCCCCACCTTCACCAGGCTGAAAAATGCTGCACTGACAGCCCAGAGGGCCCTCTGCTCTGGGGCCACATGGTATCGAAGCACAGGCCTTAGAGACAGAGGGACCTATGGGTCCAGGTTTGAACCCCAACCTCACCAACATGTGGGTGAACTCTTGCTGTCTCAGAACTCAGGGACTTAGCAGCAAAATAGTTTATCCTCCCTCATGCACTTGCAGGTCTGCCTGGTGGTGTCGGCGGATGTAGGCTGACCTCCGCCAGGGGGACTCTGCCCCTCCTGCCTCTGGTCCTCCTCCTGAGGCCACAAGGTGAGACTAGGAATGTCCTGTCACTTTTGCCGTTGACCAAAATAGGTTTCATGGCCAAACCCGAAGTCAAGAGTGAAGAGCGAGGGGGAGGTGACGAGTTGAGGTCAAGGAGCCAATCCATTACAACAAACTTCTAAGGGGGGTCGTAGGCAAGTGAATTAAATTCCGAGTCTCAGTGTCCTCATCCAGAAAGTAGGACGAATCACACTCGCCTGCCAAGGTTGTCCTGGGAATGAAATGGCGTTCGTGAATGAGACGGCTGCTTCCCCACCAACTTGACCTTGAAGAGGCTTTACCCAGGTAACTCCCACCGCAGACACAGGGTCTGGGAGGGTAGTACGAACCCAGAGCTACTGTCCCGTGACAACGTGACGGGGAAGCCTGGGCACGTGTGCGTGAGTGCACACGCCTGTGGGGGTGTGTGTGTGCGTTTGCACGTGTGCAAGCCCAGATGTGGGAAGCACGTCCCTGAAAGGCAGATGCGGCAAACCCTGCTTCCCGATGCCGCTCCGAGGCTGAGCGCTTCCAGGGCCCGGCGCCCACATTCTGCCCACTGAAAACTCATCATGTTATAATTACAAGTTAATTAAAGCCGAAGAGATCAAAGCCACTTTAGACAGATTAATGATACAGCGAGCGCCAGGAATTTCACCGTTTTATGTATTAAACACATTGTCGTTTTTATTCTGCCTCTTTCCCCTCTTTTGTGTCAGCCAAAAAAGCCTTTCATATCTTTTCTCTGCCCCCCTCAATGCACGAGGAATTTGAAGTCCTAACAGCTGCGCGGAGCTGTCTGCAGAGAAGGGGCCCATTCAAAGGATATCAGAAAAATCAACGAGCCTTTTAGCTTCTGACTGGAATGAAGCTGCCACCCGCCTAACCCTCCGCTACCTAAAAGAAGAAGAAGAAAAAAAAAAAAGACCTAAAAAATATCAGTCATTAAAATCGGGCCAAAGAAAAGAAAGGAATTGGAAGCCGAACTCTTCAGCTCCCACCTCTCCAGGGAGGCTCCGGGAGGAAGGGGTTTTTGCATTTCGGGTTCACTACCCTCCCCGTCTGTTCTGCTGCTGTAACCAAGTGCTGTGATGGGGAGCGGGGAGGTGAAGGGACACTTAGAAACAACAGAAGTTTATACCCCACAGCCCTGGGAGCTGGAAGTCTGAGATCAGGGCGCCGGCCTGGTTGGGTTCCGATGAAGAAGACCCTCTTCTGGGTTGTGGACTGGTGGCCTCCCCAGTATCCTCACCTGGGGGAGGAGAGCTCTCTCATGGCTAAAATAAGGGCACTCACCCCATTCACGGGGGCTTCGCCCTCACGGCCTCATCTAGTCCTACCTACCTCCCAAAGTCCACAGCTCCTAACGCCAGCACATTTGGGGGGGGGGGGTTCAACATAAGAATTTAGGGAGGATCCAGCATGACAGACAAGCCATGGAAGTCATCCCGGGGGCCGAGAGGGAGTCAGCTAACCCAGCGGGGAGACAGCCCCCGCACTCGCGCGCGTACTCACCGGCTATTTATCGGATGTCTCCCACGTGGTGGGGCTGGAGGTCCAGCGGCAAGCAAGGCCAGCACCCTTTCTGCCCTCGTGGTGTTTGCGGTCTAGCTGGCGGGAACACACGGTGTATAGGGTTAAGGTAACGTGGAGTGGAACCCCCAGGCCCCCCCAAGTCTCCTGCATGAAAGTCTCTGTCTCTCCCACATGAGTAAAAGTTCATTTCTCCCTGCATCGAGATCAGCCAGTGGGTGAGGGGGGAGTTCTCGGCGACCCAAGCGGTTGGAAGTTATCTCCATCTTCAATGTGTGGCCCCAGAGTCACATCCAATGGGCGGGCAGAGGGAGACAGCGTGGAGGAGCACACGGGACATTTTGGTAGGAGATAGATCACCATTACCCATAATTCCCTGGTCAGACTCAGTCGCCTGCCCACCTAAGGTCCAGAGGGCGCTGGCAGAGGTAGTCCGGCTGGTGGGCACTTTCTAACAACCACACTACCCTATGGGGGGGGGGAAGGAGCCTTGGATAGCCCCCCTCTCTGCCTCACGAGAACACGTAATGGGAGAAGCTCAAGGGTCTGTGGGTGCCACAGAAGGGGACCTAATTGTGACGATGTCTTATTCGGTAACAATCCACTCCCGCAACTAAATGGATGAAAACACAAACGTCCTATTATCTCCCCAGCGTCTGTGGGTTGACTGGGCCCCGCCCCGCAGCCCTAACGTGGGTCTCTCGGGTGCTGTGCGTCCACAGTGTTTCTTCATGCGCATGTCTGGCCCCTCACAGGATGGCAGCTTAGTGGGGACTGTCCTCCCTCTCCCTCGGTGTTAAATTTACCCTCCTTAGGGCACGGCTGTTTCCGAGGAGTAGGAGTTTATACGTGGGAGCTGGCTTCCCTGGCTCAACGTTCTCCGAAGCCCAGGGCGACGCTGCAGAGCATTTAATGCCCTGGCCTTGGAAGCCCCAGCATGTCGCTTGTATAGCACCCGACTGGTCGAGCACGTGAGACTCGGCTTCTCCCAGTTCTTAATGTTCTGTGACTTGTTCTCAGGTCATAGCAATCCTTCCTTCAGACGGCGAATCTGGCTGCGGCATACAGGTAGGCTGGAGGAGAGCAGAGAGACAGGGGACTGTCTCATGGCCGTCTTTTCTTTTTTCTTCTTTTTTTTTTTTGCATTTTGAAGCTTCCAACGCACATCACCCCCCACTCCCCTCCGTCATCAGAGGAATGGGGGAAGAAGGAGTTGGCGCCCCTGGCTCGGTTGGTCACCCTGACCTGTTCATGGCTGCAGAGTGTTTCGACCAGGCCTGCTTCTACAAGCTGAGCCTGGCAGAGCTTTGTACACGTGGAGACGTTTTTATGGTGGGGGGAATCAGAGGGTCTACAAGAGCAAGTGAAGACATCCGTGGAACATGATTCCCTCCGTCTAGCGAGGCTGACGAGAACGGGTCAGCACCACGGTCAGGACCCATTCGCGTCATCACTGTGGGGTTAGCTGGGTTGGAACCCCCGGGACTATCAGCCGCATGGTGGGGAAGGGAAGGCCCACCCAGGTCGTGGGGTGAGTGGAGACCAGGGCTTCATGCTGCGGCACGTCGGCTCCGTTGCCCCTCCCCATCCTGCCCCACGAAGGCTCTGCTTGACTTCAGGTGGTGGGGAGGCTCCTTCATGCCTGCAGACTCAGGTCGGGGTGGAGAAAGCAGTAAATTCTCTCTTCTCCGCAGTTCAATTTGCTCAGCAGCAGGACAATAAAGCCACCAGTGGCGTCTTGGACAGGCCTGGACACGCCCAGTGCACGATGGCAAATCTGAACCTGGAATCATGTTCTGAGCTAATCTGGTATTAAGAAAAAGTCAGAAAGGATCCTGAAAGAGGAACATAAAACGGTGGAGAGGGCTCTTTAGTCATAGCTGAGGAAGACCTTCCCAACAGCAGGGATTGCCCAGTCCCAGGATGGGTGGGAAAACCCACTTGAGACCCCGAAACGCGTAGGAGAGGCAGGGAGTTCGTAAGGGGCCGTTCTGAGGCAAACCCGGCGGGAAATAGAGGGATTACCAGGACCTGCTCATCGAATGTCAGAGCTGGAAGGGCCTCGAGAGAGAACACTGCCGAGATCAGCCCTCTTTACAGATGAGGACTCTGCGGCCCAGGCAAGGGCTGGCAGCGACCGAGGTGACATACGGAGGGGAGGCCGACTGGGTATCAGAACGCACTTGTCCCGCCTCCCCTCCCAGGCCCGACACCAGACAGTTGTCCTCTTCTTGCCTCCTTGCTCCGATCTTCCCCTCTTAGCTGTAGGATTTTCCAACAGATGCATATGATTTTCTCATATCAGGTTGCACGAAACCACTTCACACCTAGTCTACTTCTGTCTGACTCAGTAAATAAGATTCTTATGAACAGAGCTCACGAGCACGCACAAGCACTCAGACCGTACGTGAACGACAACTTGAGGACGATGGGCTCGATGCCCCTCGAAGCTGCATTTTCCTAAGCTGTGCGACGCTTTGACCGCCAGAGCCCGATGATCTGGGTTCCGATCCTACCAGGGTGACCTTGACCACACTATTCTGTCAGGTCATTTCCCCAGGTGTGAAATGAGGATGATAACGTTGCTAAGTACTAAGACGGGAGATAAAATAAGTTAATTCTCGTACAGCACGTGGAAGAGCGCCCGGTATACCCTAAGAGCTCGATAAATGTTAGCGACGGTTATCGGGTGGCATGGCTGGGGTGGGTTCCGGAGAGCTGGCTCCTCAGAGGCCTGACTCTGGTCAGGACCGGAAAGCTCTCTGAAGGCACATGGGTCTGTGGCTCTAGACATTTATAGGCTCTAGGTCCAGCTCAGTCACGTAAGGTTTGCTGCGTAGCCTTGGGTAAGTAACTCACTTATCTCCAAGCCTCAGTTTTCCCACGTGGAAAATGAAGCCATCACACTAAGGAGTCCCTAACTTGCACTCCCAGGTCTAAGATATGGGGAGTCGGTAGTTATGATTTCTGGACTAGTGATGAGAATTTGGCTCAACAGGTCTGCTTCACCTCCTTCTCTTCTCTTCTCTTCTCTTCTGAGGGACTCTCTAATGGATCCCAGAGCCAAAGGTCAGGCTGGACCATTAGAGCTGACCCAGATGTCAAGGCAGGAAGCTTTGTCTGTGGGGCCCGGGCTGGCTACTCCTTGGCCATCTCCCTCCCCTCAGGCCTCCTACCATCCATAATCGGGCACCAGCCCTCCAGGCCCCTGAGCCTGGAGGTAGTGGGCAGCTTGTTACAGAAGCAGAGCAGAAGCTCCCCTAAGGCCTGGATGGGGCAGCCCTGTGCCACCTGCTTCTCTGATCTGAAGTGGACCTGACAGTTTGGGAGGTGAGGAGGAGGGATGCTCCCCTTCCCAGCCGGCCCAGGATGAGATCAAGAGACAGCACGGTCAGCGTGCGTTCGGAAGGTGCCACCAGATGGCCTCAGGAGGGGACTTTGCGGAGCAAGGGAGACCTACTGGGGAGCTTCCAAACACCTTCCCGTCCCCTCCCCTCCCCTCCCCTCCCCTCCCCTCCTCTCCCTTTCCCTTCCCTTCCCTTCCCTTCCCTTCCCTTCCCTTCCCTTCCCTTCCCTTCCCTTCCCTTCCCTTCCCTTCCCTTCCCTTCCCTTCCCTTCCCTTCCCTTCCCTTCCCTTCCCTTCCCTTCCCTTCCCTTCCCTTCCCTTCCCTTCCCCATCATTGCCCCCAGGGCAGAGCTGTCCGGCAAGGGAGGCTGTGGTGAGTCCCACTGCAGGCGAGAGGGGAGTAGAGATGCTCTGGGAAATCGCCTCTAGACGGGGCCTCGATGGTACCAAAGAAATAACGACAACAACACGAAGACTCCTCAAGCTGCCCAGGTCTGTCCCGCACTGCCCCGCGTGGGCCTTTTTCAAAGTCCTCACACTGAGAGTCCAACACTCCACAACTCGGGGGAAATGTTCCTTTAAGCAGAGCAGTACCTAGGAGCTTTGCACTCTGACCACGTCACCGGGGGGTGGGGGGGATGTTTGTTCCAGCTCCTCCAAGGTCCCAGACCTCCCTAAACCACATCGCCAGCCAGGATGTCACTCATGCCTCCGCGCTGGACCCTAGCATCCCTTGAGGGCCTAACCCCCGCCCTTGGTTTTAAATCAGTCCAGGCAGAGCAGCAGGAGGGCTGGCCACCACTTGTCCCTAGAATGCTCGGGAGAGGGGTGCCTTATTCCCAGAGTGTCCCCGCCTTCCAGAAGGAGTGGCAAGACGAAGCAGGATGCCTGCCATTCATTAGGTTAAACCCAAAGTCTGGGACAATAATATCAAGGGCCATTTTCTTTCAATTATTTAAAAAAAATTTATTATTATTATTTTTTTAGGCGAGGAACCCCTTGGTGACCTCACAGATTGCAAGGACCTTGTCGGCTTACAGCCTCTTATTTATTTTTTATTTCTTATTTTTTACGCCTACAGCACCTGGTCTTCCTAGGTGGTCTTCCAAACAAGGACTAACCGGGCCCGACCCTGCTTAGCTTCCGAGATCAGACGGGCTCAGGCTTATTCAGGGTGGCCTGGCCGTAGACCGTTTTCTTGCATCATCCTCATGTGCCATGCTGAGGAAGGGAGCATCGCGTCTGCGGAGAGAGCTCAGGGCCCACAGCCGCCCAAGGCTCTGACTTGGTGACTAGACCATGTCTCCAGGGACAGAAAAAAAGCTGTTATCGGGGGCCTCAGCCCTGTGGCTCTAAGAAAAAGCGAGGCCGGTGAACACAGGGAATATCAGCAGCCAACGACCCCTTCCCTTCCCATATCCGTGCCCTCTCCCTGGCCGTGCACTTTCACACTCCTGCCTCTATCTGCGAACTTCAGCTCTTTCCAGCCCCACCTTTCTAAGGTTCTGCTCCTCTCTGTCTGTCTCATCTTCCCCGTCCTGGATATCCTCCGTCCCCCTTCCAGACCCCTGCCCTGCCCTGCTCTGCCCGGCTCTGTGCCCAATGTGCTGACCTCTAGACGCATCACCAGGGCTCCCATGACCCTGGCTTCTGCTGACCCAGGTGGCACTGGCAGGAGATTGGAGGCCAGAGGAGAGGGGACAAGTGTGTATTCGCCAGCCCCGGCCCCTCTCCCTCATCCAGATTCCCTCTGCCTCTTCCTGCAGCTCCCATGCATGGTTCCTCCTTACAGGTTCTGGTCCCGGCTCCTCACCTTAGCTTTGGCCTGCTGGGGGTGGGGTGCTCCTCATGCCACCCCTCCCTGGGTGCCCTGCTCTTCCTCAGTGGCTCCCTTCAACCTTGCCTACGTCGTCTCTGTAGATGGTCCCCTCGTTAAGTCGGCTCTGAATGCGCCCACTCCCTCCCTCTGGGGCTTTGACTGATGTACTCTCATCCCCACTCGGTCTCTCCCTTCCCACCCGCATCTTCTTCTTGACCCCATCTCTGTCTACCTCCATGTCCATCCTTCTTTCCCCATCCTTCTGCCTCGCTGTGCTAGCTCTCTCTCTAAAGTTACCCCTCCCGTTTCTGTCCCATTCTCTCTGCCTCATTCTCTCAGTCTCGTCTTCTTTCTTTCTTTCCTCTGCCCAAACTACATAAAATCCTTCATTTTGGAGACGGGATCTATCACAGGCCAGAACAGCACGGAGGGAATGTTGGGAAGGATCCCATTCAGTCGAGCCCCCCAGCTGCTCCCCACACCTCCTGCCTGAATTCCACTCAGGGGCTCTCTAAAAGGGTCAGAGCATTGTTGGGTGGAAGGACAAACACCTGACGACTTTACCCTTTGACAGCGATGAGGCCCTGGGAGACACTTGAATGTGAAGCTGGGCAGCCAGAGAAGGGGTCCGCCCTCGCCCCTGAGCCTCAGGCTTTCCCGCGAGCACCCCTGAAGGGTCGCACCAGCATCTCAGACTCCACAAGCCCCGGAAGGCATCTTCCCTCCCCCTCCACATCCATCTCCCCACCAGCCCTTAACCTTCCCTTGATTCTTCCCTTTCGTCATCCGCCCCCCAAAACCAGCAGCCTATCCTGGGAATCCCATCTCTGACAGAAATCTCTGCTATGTCCATTTCTCTCCAGCTCCCACCACACTGGTCCAAGCCACCATGACCTCCTGCCTGGATGATGGCGACGACCTTCTCACTGGTCTCAGCCTCGGATCTTGGCTCCTTATCCTTTATTCTCCACCCCACAACCAGTAAAAGCATAAATCACATTCAGTCATTTTTCTGCTTAAAACTCTGCCTGCCGACCTCTACCTCACTCTACCTGGCTGCACCCAGCTGTCTCCCACCCACCACGTCGGACCTACCCCCGCCCCTATAGCCGCCAAGTGCAACGACCAGAAGGCACCTGGGCCCTTCTGGTCCCAAGGTCCGGGACCTGCTGTTGTCATGGCAACACACTCTCACCTGAGGAGGGGAGGCCATAGGGGAAGACACAGCTGCCAAGCGCCTGTTGCAGTGGGAGCTCCTCCAGGAAGTCCTCCCTGATTAACCCGACTCTCCACACCTCCTCGATAACCTCCCACCAAGCCTGGTCTGCCCACCGTGCCCCCACACGGACTACCTGCTTGAGTTTGTTCTCTGGTCATTTGGAGGCAGGAGCCTGTACGTCGATGGTCATCTCACATGCCGAATTCTCATATATAGCCGGATCAAAGGCTCTAGCACAAGGGTGGGTCTTAAATAGAGGTCACCCCCATTTTGAGGACTCCTCCTCCACACCTCTGTCCCTGGGGTGTCCCCTCTTCAGACTTCAGACCGGTGAAGTGTCGAGAGGAGGAGGAGGACACCAGGAGCGGACTCTGTGAGACGCAAGGAGCAGAGTCAGCTGGGCTCACGGGGTCAGCAGCTGATGCATTCGCTCCTAAAGAGACGTGCCTTTGAGCTCCTCCAGGAAAAAAAAGCGACTCCCACCCATCCCTGGGGCCTGGGGAAGGCTTTGGCTCAAACCGCCCTGGTTCCAACCCTGGACTCGGTCACTACTAGCTGGTCCTTGGTGAGCCGGTGACAACGACAGCTGATGTTTACTGAGTCCTTGGGCCAGGCACAGCCCAGCATTTGAGGCGTCTCATTCATTTACTTGACACAACAAGCAGAGGCCTCGATGCTAACGTCACTCCCATTTTATAGACGAGGAAACCGAAGCACAGGGAGATTGAGTGACCCGTCTAATGTCACAGACCTAGTCAGTGAGGCACACACGGGGGACTGCACCTCTCAGAAGCCCCGGTCCCTAACGATTTCCTCCCCCCAGGGACCAAGTACCCGAGACAGGGCCGGCTTTGCGAGCCTGCAAACCAGTGCAGGCTCCTGGGGCTTGGTTCACTGCTCTGTTTTCAATAATTTTGAACAAGGGGCCCTACATTTTCATTGTGCACCTGGTTCTGCAAATTATGGAGCCCATTCTGCCTCTGAAAGTCGAGATAACTTTGTGGGGTGATTTGTGATTTGGGCACAGCCACATGTGCCCCGCACGCTGTGGCCCAGCCCACCGGAGCTGTGAAGTAAGGGGGCTGAGTCCCCGCCCTCGACCCCTCGAGGCGGGCAGTCTGTCTGACAAGCCAGCGGCTGTGACATCGATCCGTCTGGTTTCATCGTTAGGCTCCTGCCCCACACAAGCTGACAGACCCATCTGCGCCTGAGCATATGCCCACATTCCTCACGCCGTCATAGCTTTGCATCTTGTCACTCAGCTCCCCCCGCCAGGTGTCAGATGGGTGCCTGCAAGTAGTCATCGCCGCTCACAGCTTCTCTGCGCCTCTCCGTGCCGGCGACATCCCGCACACCGCCTCAGGCCCAGGGCAGGGCATGACATGGAGGGCCGGAGACGTGGGGGCTTGCTCAAGGTCACTCGGTCAGCGAGTGGAGAGCTGAGGTCAGACTCAAGACTCCTGTCTCTGGTTGAAGCTCTCTGGGCACACCCGGCCACTCTGCCTTCCTGTGTCCTGACTCGTCCCTTTGAGTAGCATCTGCCCACAAAGGCAGACGCAGGTGATGTGGCTCTGCTGCCCCCAGAATTCCCCCTCAGGCCTTGGCACCCTGGGCTCCGCTCTCCTACTAAGAGGGAGGCGACGGAGGGAGGAGGAGGCACTGGGCGCCAGACAACAGCCGCCACTTATCTGCCTGCCTGGCAACCTGCCCGTCGACCTTACTACGCCTTCTATTTATTTATCTGTCAGTCTATCTGCCTGTCCTGTCATCTATCAGCTGTCTCCCTCTGAGTGTCAGAGCTGCCCATGGCTGCGCTCTCTTGCTCACCTTCCAGCAGAATCCAAACGTGGCTGCGGCCTCCACAGGCTCTTTCCTGCAACTGGTTAAACCGCCACCTGTGCTCCTGCAACTGGCACAGGTCCCTGGGGGCTGGTCAGAGGAAGGAGGAGACGCGAGGCTTCAGAGAATCCTGCAATCTCCCAGCAAAATTATTATCATCGGTAATGATCATAGTGATTAAGCGCTCCTTTATTCACTCAACAAGTATTTCCTGAGCACCTAGCATGTGCCAAGCCCTGTGATTAGGGCCTTATGTTAGGTCAAAGGCAGCCAAGGTCCCCGAGAAAATGAGTTTCCACTCTGGGCCAAACGTATCACGCCATCTGTCCTTCACACACGAGAGCGCCAGGCCCTCGGAGGCTCGGTGCCTTGCCCGGGTCACACAGCCAGTGAGGGGCACAGCTGCGTCATACCCCAGCCGGATGCCTCTCAAGCTGCTCTGTCTTCTTTCCAAATCCGTAGCTGATGGACAGCTTTGCCCGCAGAGGCTCTGCAGAGCCTGGGAGGGTGACAGGGAGGCAGGGACGGGGCAGGGGTGCAGGCCTCAGCTGCTGGCCGATGAGGTTCTGACTTTCAGAACCACATGCCCCATCTGCTACTAACCCCTCCGCTCAGCCATGTCATTCCACAGCTTCGTGTCACCCCAGCGGCACCGGGTGATGCGCACCCGATTACCACAACCGGCTTGCTCGGGGAGGAACGTGCAGCCCCCAGCTTCTCTCCCATGAGCCGGCATCATACTGAGCCACGGGCCCAGGGAGGACGATCGCGGGGTGTCGGGGATGGCGGGGTGCACAAAGCTCCACTCCAGAAAGAGAAACCTTTGCTGAGGTCCAGAGCAGAAGTCAGCACACTCCCCGTAAAGAGCCAGGGAGGGAGGAGTCTGGGCCTTTGCGGTGGAACGTGGTCGCAGTGGTTCCACTCCGCCCCCGCAGCGAGGGAGCAGCTGCCGACAACGTGGGAAGGACGAGTGTGGCTGTGTCCTCCCATTCTTCATCTACAGAGGCAGGCCCCTCGGGCTGCGGGCTGCTTACACCTCGTCTGGATTCTCCACCAACAACAGCAGCAAAAAGAACGAGGACAGCTAAGACTCATCGAATGCTTACTGCGCACCGGGTCGGACCTCACGATAATCTTAGGGGCCTTAGAGCGGTATTCTCTCGGACTGCAGCTGAGGACGCTGAGGCACAGAGATGCTAAGTAGGTCGTTTCCCCAAGGCATCCCGGCCGGGAGGTGGCAGGGCCAGGCAGGACGTTTCCCTGTACGCCCGCCCACCCAGGGGCCCAGCAGCCACATGTCGTCTTTGGCCCTCCTTCCTCGCAAGCCCCACATCTAACCTGGCAGCAAATTCTGTCGGCTCCACTTCTAAAATACCTTCTCAGATCCGAAGGCTACTCCCCACCGCCCCAGCTCCCCACGGCCATGCCGGCCTGAGCCCCCATCCTCTCTCACCGGGTCGCTCTAACCGCCCTCTCCCGGGCCCCCCGCAGTCTGTTCTCCATGCAGCAGCCTGAGGCACCTTTGCAAACAAGTTGCCACACTATATGATTTAGTTTTCCTATTGCTCACCTGCTCAGCACCTTGCGATGAGAATAAAAGCCAAGTCCTTCCCATGGCTGAATCCACCTCCACCCCTCCCATCCCTCTAACCTCCCCTCCCACATCTCCCCGCCTTCCCATGCTCCACCACCATGGCCTCCTTGTTGTTCCTGGAACACACCAGCACCCCTGCCCCAGGGCCTTTGCACTGGCTGCTCCCTCTTCCTGGCATGCTCCTCCCCAGACACCCAGGAGGCTGCCTTCCTCACCCCCTGCTTGTCTGGGCTCAGATCTCACCCTTCTCGTGAGGCCCTCCCTCACTCACCCCCTGTAATGCTGCCATTTGCCCTCTTGCCCCTTACTCCTGCTCCCCCTTACTCTGCTCTCTTTTTCCCTTTTCCCATATCCCCTATTACCTTTACCACACAATATAAGTTAGTTATTATGTTTATGTAATTGCCTGTCTTTCTGCACTCGACTCTAACGCCATAAAGCAAGGTACTGTTTGTCTTGTGGCTAAGGTGCCCCGGCCTCTGCAGCGGTGCCAGCCCATGTCGCGTGGGTGCATGAATCCAGCCCAAGCCTTCCCTGTCCAAAGCCTGCTATTCCCTCAGGCTCTGAGTGAAGATGGAAGAGCTGAAGGGGCCACGTGTCAGAGAAATCACACTTTTGCTGGATGCCCTGAAGAAAGTTTCCGCTAAATTGTAGATGCCAGAACCTAAGCAGAAGTTTTCACACGAGCTGGACCTAGATGAGCTCAGAATAAAACCGTGTCATCTGTGTCCTTTAATTGGAGGATAGAAATCCAGCCAGCCTCCGTGGGACTCCTTGTCCTGCTCCTGGAACAAGCAAACTGAGAAGTTCGCCCCCCAACACACACACACACACTTCCTCTGTGCCAAAAGGAGGCCAAAAAAATCCAAGTGGCATCTGAGGGTCAATAAAAAGAGATGCTCTCTGAGGATGTTGGGCGAATGAGGCGAGAAAAGTTGACAAAGCTTGGTGAGAGCCAAGCCGGCCAGCTGTGCCTGGACACCAAGACCAGAGGGCATGACAAGAAGAAGTGCGTAACTCCCTAAACAGGCAGCGCTTGGTCTCAGGCTGACGTAGATCCCAGCATCGGGCACATTTAAGGTGGCAAGCTCACTTAATCCTTATCCCGCTGGATCTACCTCTGGCCATTGCTTTCTGGCCCGAGCCCTGTTAATGATCCACTGGGCTGCCTTGAACAGGTTGCCTCACCTTTTAGGATTTCAATGTCCTCAGTTCGAACGCACTCTTTAGAACCCCATGTGAGACAGTCTGCGGTTCTGGGATTCCATGTCTAGTGGCTTCAGTTTCCACGTCTGTAACGGGGACATCATAATTTCTTTAATCCAAGATTGTCAGAATTAAGCGGGATGACGTGTGTCAAGGGTAGGCCGGACGTGAGTAGCTATTCTGATTCCAAGGAGACAGCGAAG
Organism: Cynopterus sphinx; assembly: GCA_030015415.1. Taxonomy (NCBI): domain Eukaryota; kingdom Metazoa; phylum Chordata; class Mammalia; order Chiroptera; family Pteropodidae; genus Cynopterus; species Cynopterus sphinx. Next base: position 120,564,404 of record CM057387.1, read on the forward strand.
TTCAGTGGAGGATGCCAAGGCCTAAAAGAAAGTGGCAGGAACCGTGAGTCCCAACCTGGAGAGAGAACGTTATTGCACTTACCCTTCCGGCTCTCAAAAGGCACAAATCCCACTTCAGGAGGTATCGAGAGTAGTTGGTGTGGAAAATGAAAGCGGCACCACGGGACAGTCCCGTGCGGGAGCCGTGATGCTTTGCACTGTGTCCGTTAGTGAAGCTGGAACGGCATTCCTTAGCATTCCCCTCTCTGTAGTTCTGGGAATAAACCCTAAGATGGTGGGATCAGAGTGGGGGGGAAATACGGTGTCGGATCAGTCCGACTCCACTGACGTGGATGCATTAGCAGAAATTCCGGATCGTTCAAGCATTGCTCAGGCGCAGCTGGCTTGGTCAGTTGACTGAAACCTAGATACAAGGGGGGCTTACACTGAATGAAGTCCTGATGCCCAGCACTTTCCTGGTAGACTGTAGAGGAGGGATCCAAGGGCTTAGGGCTGCTGGAATGCTGAAGCGGGTTTACCATGCTCGTCCGCCCGCAGCAGGTGCAGGCTGGCGTGCAAGCTGCTCTGCCAGTGGTGCTCCGTGACCCAGGAGACCCGATGATGCTTACAGGGTCTGAAACACACAAAACGCTGCATGGAGACTTAGGCTGAGCACATAGGGAAACCGTTGCAGGGAGAAAAGCTTTGCCACCCTCTGAAAATAATCATTTTTTTCGTCTGAGCAATAGCTACTGCATTGCTCCTGAACGTCGTCGTGACTGGAAGCTTGATCCTGGGCCAGCCAGTTACCAGGTCTTCCGAGCTGCCCTTCACGAACTGAGTGTGGTCTGAGCTACCAAACCACACATCTGGGCACTCACAGCAGCAGTTTCTTCGTAAAACGGAAACGACACGTCCGACATGGGCTCAGGCAGGTCAGGAAGATACAAGTCAGTCTCCAGAGCAAATATTCCAAACGTCCTCCCCCTCCCCCGCTCGTGTTACATCTGTGACCTCACCTGGAATTCCCTGACTAGTTGAGGAAGAAAAAAGTGGTTCTGGTTTATCCATAGTTCTGCACCATACGCTGGCACTGCCCACGAGGAGGCAGCTGCAGGACCCACCCCTACTCTTTGGGACAGTGACGAAGGGAAATCTTCCCAGGGGCGGGCCTTTGGGCAGTGAGGGCCATCGTTTACCTAGCCTGGAGGGAGAACTGGCCACAGGTATGAACCTACATTGCTGCGTGGACTGTGGCTAACGGTTTGGCTGAACAGTCAGGCCCTTGGAAGGAACATGATAGGAAAACTGGCCAAGCAAGGTCTTGAGGTGAAGTCCACGGCTGGGACTTTCTGAATTGGCAGATTGGGAGGATAGGTGTGTCCTGCGGAAACACGTATCCAAGAGCGACCTCGGAAGAGGAGGGTCTGAATAGCTGGATGAACAAAAGGATGCACTTTGTGGATCGCAGCCAAACGCTTTTCCAGGACCTCCGTGTCAGCACCCCCCGGGCTCATGAGCGAAACGGCCACAGTGGAGCGTATGAAGGTCATACGTGGATTCCACAGATTGGACTTTCCGCTCTTCAAGGCTGATCTGGCTACAGTCACTGCTAAGTGCCCAGATACCAGCCGCAGAGTCCAACGGCGAACCCCCAGCATGTCACCACGACTCGCTCTCACTCACCCAGCCAGACCCTGACCCTGAACGTGGATTCGCCTTTCTTGCCCACAGCACCTCTGCCAGAACCACCGTCTGCGGACTTACAGAAGGCCTCATTCGCCATCATAGCATTCCACAGAGCTTTGCCTCTGACCAGCAAAGTGTGGTGACGGGCCCATGTTCGGTGAGTTCTCTGGTCTCACCATGATCTCCATCACCCAGAAGCAGCTGGTCTGATGTTAAGGTGGAACGGCCTTTTAGCAGCTCATTTCCGGCACCAGCCTTGTGACAACACCTGGCAGAGCGAGGGCAGTATCCCCCAGGAAGCAGTCCGTGCTCTAAAACCAGCAACCGATACATGATGCCATTCATCCCGTAGCTGAGATTCCCAGGTCTGGGAATCAGGGATGGAAACAGGAATGGCTTCTCTTGCTGCTACCCTATGTAATCCACAAGCAAAATGTTTGCTTTGTGACCCCGTGACTCTAGGTTCTGTTGGGTCTAGAGGTCTTCGTTCTTGGAGGAGGAAGGAATGTTCCACCAAAGACATAAAAATGGTCCCATTTGAGAAGAGTTAGGGTTACTATCTGGCTACCTTGGTCTCTCCATGCCAATGGACATAGAAATGGGTCTCCATCCTGGCCAGAGTGATTGATCCTGAATTTCAGAGGGAAACTGGGTTACCGCTATGCACAGTCGGATAAACAGGGAGAGGCCCTGAATTCAAGAGATCCCCTACGGCGTCCCTTCGCAGTCTCCTGACCTACAATAAAAGTCAATAAAAACTCTGACCACCTATTACAGGCAAGCGGCGAATGACCCAGACCTTAAAGAATGAAGCTGGAGTCACGCAGACAGGCAAGGGACTGTGTGATAGGCCAGGGTTCTTGCTAAGAGCAAACGGAAAACGAAATGGGCAGCAGCAGAAGAAAATTATAAAGACCAGCTTCAATCTCCTTTATGACCAGCTGAAGAAGCGAGGATAAGAGATCTGAGGATTCCATCTTCGTTTTCTATGGAAATATTCATATACATGTTAATCAATGCCTTTGGCCCCCTCTCCCATTCCCCTACCATCTAGCATTCGATTTGCTATCAGCAGCCAATTTGTCACCCAGCATGTAAGTGATCGGATATCGGAGTCTGACTCGGCTAAAAGTTTGAAATCACCTGGGGACTGACAACGGGACGTGTAGTCTCTTTTGGGAGGAAGGTTCGTGTGTTTTCGGTTGTACCAGGGGATAGAGCTGCGTATGTTAGGAGAAAGCGTCATTTTTCTATAATCCTAATCTGGAAGTTAAATATGGTTAAAAGACGTGTGTACGTGAGCCAGGTTGACGTGCATCGTCGGCGGTGGTTTTGTACCGGGTCAGCTTAACTGAGCTGGGATAGCCACCCCAGCATTCCTCTCCCCTCCTGGTCCTGCGTTTGGTTGGCAGTGGAGAAGTTTGCCCGGATTTGGGAGGCGGAAATGAAGTGAAGCAGCAGCCGTTGGCCTTCAGAAGGTCAGTGTGGGGTCAAGGACAGTTGTAGCTCTTGCACGTAGCTCACCATGCTGGGGGGAAGGCAGCACCTGGGCCCACAGCAACCCCAGCTCCTGCCCCATCTCCTCCTCCAACGTGCACGGATCTCACACTGGGTGGTGTGCAGCTCCAGGGCGAAGCACGCCAGTTGCTTCTGCAGGTCGGATGCTCGTAGCTGGCGAGAGACACACATGAGCTGGACCAGTTCATCGCCGTGGGCTCTGGCTTGTTCTTGCGGGAGTCGTTTACACAGCCGTCTCTCTTTCCCAGCTGCCTGCCCGGCTGACTGTAGGGCTAGCCCCAGATGCAAAGGCAACAACAGCCCTTTACAGATAGTTTAACTTTTCCCCGCAGTTTCGTAAGGTCAAATTCCTACAACACATCCTTGGTTCTCTAGCACTCCTATTCCTTCTGCTTTCTCGATGAGATCCTAACGGAGGCCAAGTCTTAGGTTAGGTTCCCCAGAAGAAGAGCCTGAGATAGGAATCCCCACGTAAGTGATGTGTTAAGGGAGAGCTCTCCGGAGAAACCTGGGAGTGAGGGAAGTAGGATGGGGAAAGGGGAAGAAGCTAAATAAAGATGCAGGTTTAGCTAAGAGTAGCCTCGGCCTAACCCCGCGAGGAGCTCTGGAGCAGGAATGACAGACACCACAGAGCGCTCCTACCTTGAGAGCAGCTGGTGAGTATTGAGTATTCCTCGTAAATCAGTTATTTCCTAGGGGCACCCCTGGAGGGGGGTGTGATCTTTCAAGCATTTCCTGATAAAATGGCTCTTGGAGGCCAAGGGCAATTCTCGGGAGAAGGAGGCAGCTGTGAGCTGTTAGTAGCAGTCACCGCTCACAGCAGCTGGGGATGGGGTGCTGGTCTGGTAGAGGATCCTGGCAGGGCACCAACAGCATCTACTACCCGTGGGTTTTCATACCAGAAGACCTAGACCCCAATCCCGACCTCACTGCTTAACAGCGTGTGATCTTGGGCAAGCTTCCTAAACCTCCCTTCTTCCCGCTGTGAGATGGAAGTCGTAGCAGGGTGTGACCTATGTAAAGGTGCTCAGAACAGTGCTGGGCACGGCACAAGCATTCAGTGAGTGTTACTGTTATTTAAATGTCGAAGCTAAAAAGCAAAACGATCAAACGAACAAAAAATAGAAACAGGCTCACAGACACAGAGACCAAAATGATGGTTGCCAGAGGGGATGAGGGTGGAAAGATGGGGGAAAAGGGGGAAAGGAGGTACCAACTTGAAGTTATAAAATAAATGAGTCACGGGGATGTAATGTGCCGCATAGGGAGCAGAGTCAATAACATCGCGATAACTTTGTACAATGACAGAGGTCAACAGGCTTGTAGTGATCACATCGTAAGGTACATAAACGTCAAATCACTGTGCTGCATACCGGAAACTAATACGACATTGTATGTCAACTATACTTTCATTTAAAAATTAGAAATAAGGGTAATAATAATAGTAATAGTAATAATAATAATAATAATAATAATAATAATAATAGCCTAAAGGGTAGGAGTCAGAAAAGCCTGGGTTCTCATCCTAGATCTGCAACCTACTGGTTTCAGTTTCCTCAAATGTAAAGTGAGAATAATTGGGTAATAATAAATCCTGTGCTCCTGCCATAAAGGAATATCAGGGTCTTTGACAGGCAGAATAACGTCCCCCCCCACACACACCCCCCAAAGACGTCACATCCTAATCCCTGGAACCTGTGACTATGTCACCCTACACGGTAAAAGGGACTTTGCAGATCTTAAGATGGGGAGATTATCCTGGATTACCCGGGCGGGCCAGTGTAATCACAAGGGAAGCCGAAAATCAGAGTCAGCAGGAGGAGATTTGATGTTAAAAGGAAGAGGCGAGAGCGATAAGAGGAAGGGGTCATGAGACAAGGAAGGCGGGTGGCTTCTAGAAGCTAAAAAAGGCGAAGAAACGTGTTTTCTTTCAGAGCCTCCAGAAGGAAGCAGCCTGTTGACACCTTGACGTTAGCCCAGTGAAACCGTTTTCGTGCCTCTTATCTCCAGAACTGGAGGGGAGCGAACATATGTCGCTTCCAGCCATGAAGCTGGTGGACGTTTATCGCAGCAGCAATACGAAACGCACGCAGGGTCGAAGGGATCACGTGCCTGAGGGTTGTGACCACCAGGATCCACCCATCTCTACAGCCAGGGCCCTGGGATCCTAGGACTGGGTCGTGAGAACCAGAAACACGAGCAGGGTCTGAGGAGGTTTAATCGGCATGCGCCAAATCATGGGCGTTGAGTAATGCCCAAACCCAGACGGAACCAGAGAGAGAGACTTTCAGAAAGGTTGTGTAAGCTCCAGAATGACAGAAACTCGCAAAGTTCTCTCCCACCGCTTCTGTCTCCGCTCAGCACCCCGCTGCAACCGCCCACACCCATATGATGGATTTAGGGAGCTGGAAGGAGAGGACACATCAGCTTTCCATCCGAGACAGCTTCCCTCGGTGCCGAATACTTCAAATAGCCTTTACCAGACCCCTCTAGGCGCTGGGTCCAACAAGGGCGGCCCTAGCTCTCCATCAAGACGCCAGCAGTGACAAAGGGGCCAGGACCTGCTTCGAGAAGGCCTCAGATCCTTTCTCACGGAAGGCTGCGGCCAGGCACTTCATTTGGTGGCATTTCAACTAACCGAGGGGATGAAGCAGCTTCACTAGCTATACAACCACGAGGACACGGAAGAGCCTCTGTGAGGGCGTCTGGTTCACCAAAGCCCTCCGGTTTAAGATGCTGCCTCACAAGGGCTGGAGAGTTCAGAAATGCTCAACGCTATCTGTTTGCTCAAGGGGCGCCGCTACTTTGACTTTAGTGTCAGACCTCTGCACGATTAAGGACAATATGATTCAGCAGGGATGCTGCACTTGCTTCGGCCTGGGGCTTAGTCCACGTCCTGGCGAGACTTCCACTGCGCTGACGCTGCATGACAAACGTCCCCCAACTCTCAGCCACTCACAATACCAAGCACGGGTTTCCTCCTCAGAGGTGTCCAGCTCAGCTACATACAGTTCAGCTGATTTTGGTTGGGTTAAGCTGGGCCACACTGAACCTCAAGCTTTAGTGGGGACCAGGTCTATTCCAAGTGTCTAGATTCAAGGACCTCGGGTTGAGGCTCTTTCGTGGAGAAGAGAAGCTCAAGAGTCTCGCAGGAACTTGCCATGGCTCTCACAGATCGCCTTGGGACCAGCATAATTATTTCCTCCCAGGTTCTACTGGCCAGAGCAAATCACACGGCTGAGTCTAAAGTCGATGGGAAAGCATTTTCCTTCCCCAGGGAAGCCCTGGTCAGGACAAGAAGGAAGGAAAATTGAGGAAAAACAATGCGACCTAACACAATACAGACAGAGTCTCCAATATGTTCAAGGTATCACCCACCCATCCCTCTGCCCATTCTTCAGGACCAACTCTTCTAGAAACAAAAGCTGACTAGTGCCTTTCTCCCTTAGCCCTGCGGTGCCCAACTGCATGTATATAAGAAAGAGTTGGCTGACCACGTAGACACAGGCTCTGGACAGAAGAGGATCCAGCAAGAGGCTTCGGTGAAAGAGTCCTAATACTCCCTGACCCTAGCAATTCACCTACAGATGGAAAACCTGAGACGCAGACACGCAAAGATCGTCCGGCGTCGCAGAGACAGTCAGCCCAAGGGCCGCAGAGTCAGCTTGCCCAGGTTCTATTTCTGGCTCTGCCAGTTATTAAGGTTTAATCTTACGTAGATTACCATAATCTCTCTGCATCTGTTTCCTCAATCTAAATGGGGGAAATAACAGTTTCTGCCTTATAGAGTTGTTATGAGGGTGGAACGTTAAAGCACTTGGAGGAGTAACTGGCAGGTACCCAACAATCAGCAGCGGCTATAATTATAATAATTCTACAAAGAGTTATTATTACAAAATCCCCCCCAAATTTCTAGTTACCGAGAACATAGTTCCTGGCCCAAAGACCTCCCACGTCATGGAGGAGACAGACAGAAACAAGCAAATTCGCCATCTGAAACATTCTTCGATAGAGGGGGTCACAAGGGGCAGGAGATGAGTCCAATTTTGACCCAAATGGAGGGAAGAAAAATACTAGAAAGATTTCCCAAAGGAGGTGTAATCTGAACCGAGCTCCAAACAGTTTGCAGAAGGGTTTCTGGTTGGCCAAGACGGTAAAGGGAGATTTCTGCAGGGGAAAGAGTGTGTGTGAAGGCCCTGAGGTGTGAAGTGAAAGCGCAAAGCGTGTTTGGGATGGGCGAACGAGTCCAGTCAACAGGGAAACCCGATAGACCGTGGCAGGGGAGGAGGGCAGGGTCAGGAGCCGGAGAGCACAGAATGCCGGCAACTGACTGCCTTCCTCCCATCGGCCTGTGAATTCAAATCTCCCCTCACAAGAAGCACCCAAGGCAGATGGAAACAAATGCGGCCTACAGGGGTCTAGACCACGGCGATTCTTTATAGGTGCTTAGAAGTCTCCGGTTTTATCTTAATTTCTATAAATTGGTATCTTTTTAAGTATTATATCCATGTTCATTCACTCGTCCAACCAACGCTTATTAAGTGCCTACTGGTTGGCACTTAGAATGCCACCAAGATTCTTGCCCTGTGGATCTGTTATTCTAGTGGGGCAGGGGGAACAGGTGGGGAAGAGAGAAAGACAATCAACAATAGTTATGATGATGAAGTAGGTAGATGATAAATAGATAGAAATAGATCATAGATGATAGATAGATAGATATAGATAGATGATAGATGATAGATAGATAGATAGATAGATAGATAGATAGATAGATAGACAGACAAATAGATAATTGAGCGTGTTAAAGGTAGTAAGTGCTTTGGAAAACAGGAAAATTAGAGCAGGATAAGATAGGACGTCATTAAATGAATTAAGAAAGGAATGAATGAATGAAGATGGATGGCTGGATGGCTAGATGGCTGGATTGCTGTCTGGATGGTGGATGGATGGATGGATGGATGGAGGGATGGATGGATGGATGGATGGAGGGATGGAGGGATGGAGGGATGGATGGATGGATGGATGGATGGAGGGATGGAGGGATGGAAAGACTGAAGGAATAAGAAGCCTGGCTGGGTGGTGGGGAACCACTGAAAGGGTTTAGGTAAGGGAATGACAATCCTCACGTCTGTCAGTGACCTGCCTCCCGTGCGGCTTCCACTCTCGAGGCAGTGGGCTGTTGTTCTGTGCATTCGGGGTCGTGGAAAGGTGAAGACAGGCAGAACAGGTTTCCCAGATCCCACGTGACCTCCAAGCAGACCATCCGCGCAGTCCCACACTTCCAGGGCAGCTGAATCTCCAAACACCCAGTCGGTATAAATACCTTCTGGGCGCGTAGCAGTTCATGGAGAGCGTGGTTAAACTGCAGCAGAGGGAGAGAACCCGCACACTGGAGGTGGGACGCCAGGCTGGGGACCGCTGCCCTCGTTAACGGCCAAAACCCAGTCTCCGCAAAGAGGGGACTGACAGATACTCTGGGAAATGAGTGTGTGATAATCATCCCTACTGCTGTGGGCACCATACCTGGTGGCTTCCCCAAACACATGCCGCAACTAACTGTTCTAGGGAGAGGAGGCAGGAGACGAGGCTCCTGGCTGTTCTCAGGGCCGGCCACTTCACCTCTCTGGGTCTCAGCTTCCTCGTCACTAAAATGGGAAGATGATCTCCCCACCCTTCTCACGGATCCGATAAATGCATGGATCGGAAACGATGAAAGTTGGGTATTTTTTAAGGACCGTGAGCGTCTACTAAAGGAAGCTAAACACGCCCCGCTTGATAGAGCGTGTGGCCGTGCAGGGATGGAGAATGGAATCACTCATAGCTGATTCAGATCCTGATTCTGCTTCTTTCACACTATGATTTGGGACAAATCTCTCGGAGCCTCAACTTTCGCATCTGTAAAAGGGGGGCTGTCACTCATCCCTCACACGCTGATTGGGAGAATTTATAAAAAGATATTGCACTCGGGCACCTGGCATATAAGAAGTGCTTCATGAGCGTAGCGCTGATGACCAGGATGTCCTTGCTCTGTCCCCAGCGCCCTGTGATTTAGAATGAGTCCCCCAGCCTGGTGCATGCCCCACCGTCAGATGCTGAGTGATGGGAAGAGGTGCGTGGGAAGGGGTTCGTGTGCTTCAGCAGCCTGGAACAGACGCTGCAGCTCACACCTCCTCAGGGCCTCTGCTAGACCGTGTTGGGCGAGACAAGAGCAGACGAAGGCAGGAGCGGCACAGAGAGGGGGAGTCACTGCTTCCCCTCAAAGTCAGAGAAGAAGACGCCGATGGCACTATCAGGAAAGGCTCAGCAGCCCGGGCCTCTCCGACACCAGCCCCAGCGCCACAGGCTCAGAGATGGCACGTCCTGAGCGACTTCAGACCCTCTGTGCCCTGTGCACACGCCTGTCCCACCCCACGATGTTCCAACACGGCCCGACTGCGGGCTCCAGGTCTGGCGCTCGAGGACCAGCGGGTCTGGGAGACGGGGGTTCTCTCTGGGGACTGCTCGCTGCCTCCGAACCCGCCCTGGTCAGAGCGGCCTCCTCCTCTGAGCCGGCAGGCCCTACTGTGTCTGGTTGTTGCCTTTGTTGTGTTTCTTTTTAAATGCAATGAGCTGCGCGTTTCCAGACACTGAGAGACAGAGACCAAAGAGTTTTATTTTCCTTTTATTCTACCGTGACCAAACTGGACCTGCTTACGATACGACACACTCAGCTCGTACCTGAGCACTACAGAGATAGGATACGTAGGAATAATACCGGCTCACCTTTACTTCGAGCCTGCTAGGTGCTAGCCGCTGTTCCAAGTGCTTTACCTGCACCAACTCATTTATTCCTCATTCGAGTCTGGCAGGTTTCCAGCCCCAGCATCAGTGGGGCTCCCGTCAGTCAGAGCAGGGCTCCCCACAGGTTTGCAGCCGAGCGTCGGGGACTCGATCAGGTACGCTTCCCAGGTGCGGGGAGCTGGTCTGGCTTGGTATATTGCCCTCCTTGTGGGGGGAAAGATGAGGCCAAAATGACCGCAAATTCCAGCTCCTTTAACTCATTGGAAACTCCCAGGGACCAGTTTCCACACATTCTCCCATGGATCCATTTTTTAAAGCCCTCACGATGATTTCTAAACAAGAAGAAACTTCTACAGGAAGCTGCAAGCCTTGGGGGCTCGCATCTCCTGTTGCAGAGACACCATCCATCCGTCTGTTCATCTCTCCTGCTCCCCCAGAGAAGGAGACTTCATAGCGTGTTCATGTCCAGGGGTCTCAGGCCCGTGAAACCGTTTCTGAAATGCCCATCCCCTCGAGCGCTCTCAGCTCAGGACTCTCAGCATTGGGCTGGGAGGGCGGCTGAGAGGTTGGGGGCGAGTGACACAGAGAATCGGGGCTGCGCCATCACGGGCGAGCTGCCCTGCTCTGCAGACTGGAGCACCTCGCTCTGTGTGACATGGGCCTGTCTGAGCCTCCTCTGAGCCGCAGATTTCCTCTTTGAGAAATGGCAGGAACGTGTGATTGGTCCAGTCCCGCCTAGTTAGTGGCGCTGTTGAGAAGATCACATGAGACGGTAGTTGTGGAAAGGACTGGCGTACCTTAACACCCTAGTCACACACAGATGGCTAAAATAATGGTGGCATTGATGCTTGACAGTGTCCTGGCACTCCGAGCCCTCAGAGGCTGGAAGGGCTGGTTAGAGCAGCATGCCCTGTGGCCCTGGGCTTCGACCTTCTCTCCTGTCAAATGGGAATGAATGGTGAAGGACACACGGAGATGAGAGGGGTGGCAGGCCTCTGAGCACCTGTCCGACAGGATTTCTGCTAGTTGATGATTAGCAGAGGGGGAGCTACACCCAGGAGAAGAAACTTGCCAGGTCGGCAGAAATAGGTGCATTCACCCCCTCACTGTGTCTGCCCTCGCGACAGCAAAACCAAAGCCTTGACTTGTAAAGAGAGCAAGGGGATACGTACGGATGAATTTGTTAGCGCCTACTAAGTGCCCAGCACATAAAAAGATAAAGGTTATAAGAAGAAGAAGAACCAATAGGTGCCAATTGCTCAGATGCCAAGCCTGGCACCAAGTTCTTCACACGCATTTAATTATCGTTTTCCCTGTGGTTTCCATTTTATAGACAGGTAACATAGTCACTTAGCCAAGGTCACAGCTAGGAAGCGTCCACACCTGGATTTAAACCGTGTCTGACATACCAGGCTCTTAACCACTGCGGCACATTGTCCCCAGATTCGGTCCTCACGCCAGTGCGCCCGGCCTGGAATGACGACTGCCAACACTATCCGCAGACCAAGACCACACGCTGGTAAGTGGCGGACTGAAGCAAAGTCTGTCTTTGGGAATAAACCTTCGGACACGGACACTCCCAACAGAATGACAGGCGCAGGATGTGACAGTGAGATCTGGGTAGATGCAGGAGGGGTGCAGGGGCACCCACCCCCCGGGATTTCTGCAGAGGCCGAGGCTTGCCCAGACGGGGACAGGCTCACGGAAGCCGCTGGCTCTCCTCTATCAACCTAGCGAGGCTGGCTGGCAGGAGAACAACTGCAGCCAGGGGAGGGGGGTCAGGCCAAACCCCCAGCCCCAGTCGAAAGCCAGGCAAGGAGCAGCCAGGACAGTTCAGCCTTGCCACTCTACAACTACGGGGACAGAGCCAGGGGAGGAGGTCTCCATCCTGCCAGGAGACAAGTGGCCACAGAGTGAGAGCCCCCCACTGTGGCCACCCCATGCCCCCCAGGAAAGACTCGCCAAAGCCAGGCTGCCTTCACTTGTTCATCCATCCATTCATTCACCAAGTACTTACTGAGCACCTGCTCTGCGCCAGGCTCGATGCTCGGCCCTGGGGATGCGAGCAGTGAGCAAGACCAAGTCCTGCCCGCAGAAAGCTTGGATTCCAGGGTGGGAGGAGACGCAACACGCGAGATAAACCAACTTTGCACAGAGGTAGATAGTGACACATGCCGTATGGGACGGACATCAGGGGGTCAGGAGCTGGAGAACTCGTGTGCCGGTTGAGAGTCTCCTCTCCCTACTAGGATATGAGTGTCCTGAGGGCTGAGACTTCACAGGTCTCGGTGATTTCTCTGTCCACAGGGCCCGGCGTGGTGCCTAGCACAGAGAAGCCGCTTCACGGGTAGTCATCACAGGCCCTTCCAGGAACCCTGGGCTGGAGTCTGACAGAGGCCCTGGGTCTGAGCTGAGGGGTCCCAGCCAGTCCTTGAGATGGGGACAGAAATAAGAACGTCTCTCATTTAATAAGCCGTGTGTCTGGGCGGTGTTCTAAGCGCCTCGAATGCGTCTCTCGTGGAATGCGCCGTCCTTCTTATCTCCATGTTACAGAGAGAAAACCGAGGCCCAGAGAGGCAAGATCACACGCCTGAGATCACATGGACCGTGGGGGGCAGAGCTGGGACGGAGCCCAGAGCCCGTTCTCCGAGTCCGCACGTCCAGCTAGCAAGCACAGTGCAAGCCGCCGGGTAGATTCAGCAGTGAAGGCAGGAATTCAACAGGACCTTGCTGAGAAGCACATCCCAGGGGTGACCTTGAACTGGAAACTCCTCCCCAACGCCCCATCCAGGAGCAAACGCGCTGGGGCCAGACGAGGAGAGGAGGAAGGAAGAGGGTCTCATTTAGCCCAAAAGGAAGTGGGCCAAGGAAAGCATTTCAGCATGGCCTGCCCCAAAGGGGCATTCTGTTCATCAGCCTTTTTAAGACCAGGAAGACTCTTTCCCCCACACTGGGGTTGATTGTGAAGCCTGGTTCAAGGGCGGCTTGCCCCACCCATTCCATCTCAAGGCAGCGCAGTCAAGTTCATTGATCATTATTAGCTCAGTGATAATTAGGGACTTGGGGAAGGGATAAAAGATCTAAGGCTGAGGATAATTTTGCCCATTCATAGAAATTTGTCATTTCTAGCAAAAGCTAAATATTTTAAATTATTATTCTAAGTGACAGCCTACGTCCAAGGTCTGAAGCAGATCGATCTTAGTTAGCACCGACAGCCCAGTTATCCAGCCCCGGGGGGTGCTGACCCACCACCACCAACATCGCCCCTTCCAAGTAGCCATCACAGAGGGCTCAAGGCCACCGGGGCCCCGAACGTAGCTACATCTGATTTGGGTGTCGCTTTCCGAGCTATTTCTGAGTCACCCAAGGAAATCCATCTCGTTCACTGCTAGTCTGACCTGACATTTGCCAGGCTGGCCTTTAATTCACAAGGTCTGTTCTTCGGCTGATGGACCTGGAGGTCCTGTGGCAGCATCAGGATTTGGGCAGGATTCGGGTTAGACGCCGAAGTACGCTTACCAGTCAGAATGGCTGGGGCGGGCCCTCCCCTGCGCGCGGCCGTGCCGTCCCAGTCTCAGAAGCTCCTCTCGTTCAGGCCCTCTGGCTCTGTGTCTGGACCTGACCGCTCTGCTCTAGATGTTATGCTCCCTGGGAGGAGCTCACCAAATCCCAGCAGCCGAAGCCACCGTGTTGGGTTTTCGCCTCCCTCTGAGGTCTGCCGTCTGCCTCCCTCCCCAGCACTCAGCGTGATACCCACGTGCATCAGGTGCCCAGTGAGTGCTGGAGACTTTCAGGGCTGCGGTGGCCCGTCAGTCAGTAAAGGGTGCAGCGAATGTAGGGGAGAATCACACCCCAAGACCTTGGCATGGCAATCCCACTTAATTCTTCCTGCCGGCCCTGCCTGTGAAGCCTCATCAGCTCCGTTTGAAGATGAAACTGAGGCTCCCCAAAGCTCACCCGCCGTTTCACAGTCTGGCCAAGATGGTGGCTTCTGCTTTCCGGATTCATCCTCTGAGAACAGGCTTCGCTGTTTGACTCAGTCTTGTCCGAGGACGGGGGCTGACCCAGATAAAAAAATAAAAACAATGAGAATATATGTGGCTGACTCGTATCGAGTGCTGATCATGCACTAAGCACTGTTGTGAATGCTCAGACGTACTAAGGCCTTCGATCCCTCAAGGAGGGGAGGTATCACCCCATTTTTGAGGCACAGAGAGTAAACCACTAGCTTGAGTTGGCTCGGCCGGGAAACAGTGGAGCCAGGGCGGACGGGCTGTAAGACCACAGACCCTTAACCGCTGTGTCGTACTGCCGGCTCTCTAGCTTTCCCATGGCTTTCCTTTCCACGGGGGCCCGGAGACACCACGGAACCAGCCTGATGTCACACAGCACGGCCGTGGCCCGACTGGCTTGACACTAGAGGTCCCCAATCCCACCTATTTTAGGATTAAGAATAGGTGTGACACTTCCATGCTAGGCACTGTGCCTGGTGCCTTCCTTACGCAGATCTCATTTGAGCCTGACTGTGGCCTTGTGAGGTAGGCCATATGACCCCTGTGACAAGGACGAGAAAACAGAGAGGCTAAGACACCTGATCCCAGCCACCCAGTGGCCCGGCTCTCGAACACACTCCCTCCCCCACACTGTGGCTGGCCCCAATCCTTGCTGACAGGGAGGGTATCCCTGTCCCAGGGGGGAATAAATGGGCCATCTGTCCCTTCCCTCCTCCTTTCCCCCGGTTTCTTAATGCTAATTTATGGACGCCAAGCAGAGCCTGAGATGAGGAAGGTATTAAGGGAAGGCGGGAGGGAGGAAGGGAGGAGGCGGGGCCGCAGATACTAATTGTTCTAAGAGGAGGCTGCTTTTCAGTTCCTCGCTTAAGGGAAGGCCGTGTTTAATTAACTCTGCCTGTGTGCTGGGGACAGGCCCTGATTGAAAATGAGCCATGGGGCCTCGCTACAAGGCGGAGGGTCCCGCAGCCTCGCAAACAACCAGCCCCGTTGACATCTGGCCACCAACTCCAGGCGGAGAGGCCCACAGGCTTGTGCTGTCTGGTCTCAGGAGCCCCTGTGGGCGGCCTCCTTTGCTCCCACCCCTGGTACCAGCCCGCAGGTTTCCAGGCCTTTGCAGGAGCCCCTCTCCCTCCCCGCCTCTGCCGCTGTTCCTCTCCTGCCCTCTCTGACCAGCCCAGACGCATCGGTCTTTGGTGGGCATTGTTGGGGTCAAGAAACCGAAGCCCACCCTTGCTTCATTTTAGAAGATTTGATTATGAGGGTATAACGGTGCCCCAGGACCCCCAGAAGCTGGAAGAACAGCTGAGTCTCTAGAACTCAGAAATGGGAAAGAATCAGGTCCAAACCGGTTCATTCCCGCACTCTCCCACCCACCCCCAGCCCCTACCATAGCTTCTTGGCTCTGCCTCCTTCTGCGTCTGCTCCGTTAGCCTTCCTTCCTCTGCGCTAGCGCCACTACCCCCTCCCAGGCCTCGGACCCTCTGGCTCCCACGCTCCCCTGACGCGTGTTAGAATTCTGAGAGCGAGAGGCTGGCTGGTCCACCCACTGGTCAGATCCCCATCCTGGTCCATTCAGCCAGGCCTGGGGGAGATGGATCACATGACTACCCCTGCAGGGTCAAGCTGTGGGCCCCACTCTCTGGGAGGTAGGTGGAGCAGGAAAGGAGGGATTGGGGGGGGGGGTCTCAGGATTCAAGGCCCACCCCAAAGCACTGCCCTTCAGGGCTGCTCCCCTCCCTGATTTCCCTTCAGTGTCAACCTTTCCTCTGGCGTCTACTGCCCTTTTCAGCAGCTGTGTGAACTCAGCAAGTTACCAAGCCTCTCTGTGCCTCCGTTTCCTCATCTATAAAATGAAGATAATAACAATACTCACAGGATTGATGAGAATTGATTACGGAAAAGGCAAAGCACTTGCCACAGCCCCTAGGCACGTAGTAAGCGCCTGCGTATGTGAACTCTTACGTCTCGTTGTGACCATTTTCTGCATCACTCGGAATAACTTGCTTGTCTGCCTGTCTCACCCACTGTCCTGCGTGCTCCTCCAGGGAGACACCTGCCCGTTTTAGTCTCGCCGTTTGCCTCCTGGGTGAGCATGACATCTGGCAGAGGGTGATTACGCGATAAATGCCCAGCGGGGATGACGGGCACTTCCATTCCTATGTGCCAAGGCAGGAAGACCCGTGACGGAGCGCCCCTCGGGACTTGGGCCGGTAGCAGGTGCTCCGTGAACCCTCTCATTTAATCCCTACCACGGCCTTGGGAAGTATGTTCTTCTGTCCCCATTTCATAGAAGGAGGGATCTGCCACCCTTGGCGAGTCTCAAGGGGCCCAGAGTCACCGGCCATCCACGGGAGAGGAAGGACAGGAACCAGGGCTGTTAGGGCTGCCCACTGAGCTCTCTGCCATGCTGGAGAAAGTTCCTCCCTGCCAAGAAAGTTCCAGGGCCCCAGAAGCACCAGATTAAGTGGGGCGGGAGGCGGGGGGAGCAGAAGTCCTCCCTGCAGACGAGACAATCCAGGACGAGTCGTGGGAGGGGCACCTGTTCGGGGAGACGGCAAAGTGGCTCCGCTCTCCAGGGACGAAACACGGGAACAGTCCAGGCTCCACCCAGCTCCACGTGCAGGTGCGGGTTCGGGCGGCCGTGTACCTAGCTGTTCGTGACCCGCTGTGGCCCTCTGGCAGTGCCTATAGGCCTGATGCGTTTCTCTTTTCTGTCCACTTCTTCAAGGCTTTCCAATCTGCAAACCTCTTTACCTCTTAGCCCCAAACTGGGATTCAGGGTTCCAGTGCCAGCTCCGTGACAGCCTTGCTATGTGACCCTGAGCAGGTCCTTCCCCTCTCTGAGTCTCTATCCTGTAGTAGGGTTGAGTGGAATGACTGGCACGAAGCCCTTCAATTCAGAGTGATGGGGAGAGACGCAGGGGGACAGGGCCAGGCACCTCTCTTCATGCTGCAGGCAGAAGAGGCCCGCCCTGACCTCGGGAGGGGCGAGGGGCAGCAGCCTGGATATTTTTAGTCTCTTATGAGGAGCTTCTTGCCCGTCGCTAGGCCCTGGGACCCACGCGCACGCATCCGAAGGGCGCGCCACCTGCTTCATCAGACCACTCTCAGCACGGCGGATGCACACAGGTCCCTGCTTGGAAAAAGAGAAAGAAAACGCTTCTGTAAATCAGCTGTTTATTTAACTGTCCCTGGCATTTAACGACTGCAAGGCTTGGGCGAGGGGGAGAGACGGAGAATTAATTTGAGCCTCGCCAGAGAAGCCAGTCAGGGAAATAATGAACTTCCCAGTGTTGGGAGGACAGAGATGGGGGAGATGGCAGGGAGACAGAGCCCCCGGGCCGTTCCGTCTCGGGCTCCCGCCGGGCTGTGCCGAGCGTCGGACAGACCGCCCGCCCCCGCGGAGCATCTATTACACAGGGACAGTGGGAGCTGGAGAAGGGGATTGGCTCCTTTCAAGAGGCAAAGCCCCATTAAATGTCCCCCTCGGTCTTGTTGGAGGAAGCAGAGGTGCGACAAGAATGAGCCAAGAAATGGCGGATCATGATAATTCTTACGTGTTCTCATGCTCAGGTGCTCAGACATGCAGCAGAACCCCCTCCCCACCCCCACACACTCACACACAAGGTCGAGGCACCAGGGATGGAGCAGAGACGGACGTCAGGGCCGGGTAACGTCACAGGGGAAGGGCTGGCAGCCTCAGAGTTCATCGAATTTAGATTTTTATTCTACAAACATGGAAACGGAGACATGCTGAGAGAAAGGCAGTCGTGTGTCCCCAGACGACCCCGTGAGTCTGGGCCGGGCCTGCAGCTCTGACCCGCACCTCTCCGCGGCCGGCCTCCCGAGCCCCGCTAGGGGACGTGCGCACGGCGACTCCGCTGTGGCCGGAGTGTCTGTGTCTCCCCCGCCAAGTGTCCACATGGCAGGTCGAGTCCCAAATGGGACCGGATTTGGAGGCGGCGCCTTTGGGGGGTGGTTGGGTTTGGATGGCGCTGTGGACGGGGCGCCCCCGTGACGGGAAAGGGGCCCCTACATGAAGGGACCAGAGCTTTCTCCGCGTCCTGCCGTGCGAACACAGGGAAAGAAGTCATCGCCCCGCACACGAGGAAGAGGTCTGTCACCAGAGCCCAGCCACGCTGGCTCCCTGATCAGGGACTCCAGCTTCCAGAACGTGAGGCGTGGATTGCTGTCGCTGCAGCCCCCCCGTCCACGGTGGTCTCAGAGCGAGCGGCCTGAATTAAGACAAACTTCCTTGGTGATAAGTGACAGGACCCGTGGGGGCGGTTCTCACCGGGCCACCTTGGACCCCATGCCATTCTGGAACCGATCCCAAAGCCGGGACAACGGACCATACTGACCGACCGGGCCAGGTTGGGTCAGGTGACCCAGGCTTCCGTGACAACCACATCTGTCCCAGGGGCCCTGGCTGAACCGCATGCGTCGGACAAATGGTGGCCCTGCCCCTGCCTGTGCCTTTGCTCTCCTACCTCTGGCCTTTGTCCACACTGTCCTCTCCTCCTGGGCATCCCGGGTCAGACACTGCCTCCCACAGGATCCTCCTGGTCTGTGACCCCCGAGTCCCGAGTGTCATCTCTTCTCTCCCTGACTTCTGTGGCCCCTCGCTCATCTCGCTGAGATGGCAACGTCTCGTTCATAGACTCCTGCGAGGGTCGTATTCCTCTCCATTTTCCCAGACCCCGGCACATAATCAGGTAGTTAAGGTTCAGTGAACGAATGAACGAATAAGAATTTATACCGATGATTCCTAGATCAGAAAGGACAACCTCGCACAGGTGGCCGCACCCCTCTTTGGTCATACAATTCGCTGTTTGGCCGCTGGCCTCGTCGGACGGTTCTTCTCCACATCTGACTCTAATCCTCCTTGCGTTTTTTTGGAGACGGAGCCCTAGAGAGACAGAATCTCCCTTAAAAGTCTTTCTTTTGCGCTTTGCTCTGACTTCCAGACCCCCCCACTTTGGGATTCAGCCCACACGGGCTGTGGAGTGTGGGAGGTGGGACCGAGCCCGGCAGCAGCACCCCTGGGTTGGCGAGTCCCCAGGAGACGCCCAGAAGCTGGTGCCTGGGAAATGCCACTTCCCTCCCTGGCTCCCCCTGGCAAGCCCTGCTCTGCACCTCTCCCTCTCCTTTAGCAGCCTGTCAGCAGCTGATGGGCAGGAAGCTGTCGTCCTGTTGCCCCAACCGACATCACCGCCGGCTCGGCCCCCCGGCCTGCCCCCCCCAGCCCCAGGAAGCCAAAAAGCTCTTCCTGAGGAGCTGGCGCCCGGCCTAGCTTTCACCACTCGAGGCAAAGTAGGTCCTTGGGTGCGGAGCTGGGATGCGGACGGAAGGGAGACGCCCTCCCCGCACAGCAGGGAGGGCCCATCTCCCAAGCCTGGGGCCCGGATGAGCCTCGTCTGGACCCCAGCGGTGAGCTGCCCCTCGGTGTCCCGGCCTCCCCCGGGATCGGGAGCAGCCTGAGCTCTTCAGGAAGCCGCAGAGCATGGTCGGCGCAGACACCGCACTTCCAAGACCGAGGCTGGGGTGGAAGGGGCGACGGGTAAAACCTGTAGGAGGTGGATTTGGTCTCAGCGCAGGACGACCGTCCAGAGATGACCCAGAGATCCTGTCAGTGCAGGCACCAGGACCCCGCTCCGGGAAAGCTGTCAGCTCCCCTACAACATCGGGAGCTTCAAGATCGCATGAACGTGGTGTCTCTCCGCACCACAGCCCTAACGCCGGGCACCACGCCCAGCATATAGCAGGTGCCCAGTGAGTGTTTGTTGCATGAATTCTGACAGAATTAAGCTATGGCCAATGCGGTTTCCATTCCAGGTCAATGCTCGATCCCTTTTACGCTTGTTGAATAGTTGAGGAGATAGTTCTAGAATCCCTAGACAGCCTTTGGCACCCTCTAGAGACCAAACGCCTTGCGTTAGGACACAGTGAATCAGAACAAACTTTCTCACTCAACGCGGGTTTATTAATTAACCTGCTCAGTCACCCATCCGATAAACGTTTACCGAGCACCTACTATGTGCCAGACACTGTCCCGGATGCCGAGGGTCGGGCGAGACAGCAGCAAACAAGACGGGGTTGTGAACATTGTCGCCGATGCAAATAGAGCCTCACGACAGGGACCACAGAAGGGAGAGGTAGATACTCTACAGAACGGAGTGATGGGTGCTCAGGGGAGGCTTCTCTGCTGAGGGGACATTCACAGAGGTTTGGAGGGAGTGAGGCAGCAAGCCGCCCAGGCATCTGGGAAGACCTTTCCAGAAAGGGGAGCGGCGAGGGCGACTCCAGAGGAAGAGCAGGAAGGCCCACGTGTGGAGGAGGGTGGGTGAGCAGGAGAGAAAATCGCTGAACAGGGAGGGGCCGGATAGACCCCCCCGAGGCCAGAGATGCCTCAGGAGGGACGGGGCGCTCTTCTGAGTAGGAGCTATCCGCTGATTGCCTGCTCTGTGCCGGTCACACGCGGTGCCTCGCTGGTCTCGTCGTTTCGCGATCCTGTGACAGCTGCCCTCTGCTGAGGCCTCCAGGGCTGAGGGGACCGATTGGTTCCATGTGTGTAACCGTGGTCCAGGCACAAACTCACCATCTGGCCGCAACCCCCATGTCCCTCTTTAGCCCATAAACGCAGAGACCTGGAAGACAGGAAGGGTTGGGGCGCCACTAGCGTTCATCAAGCACCCGCTAGGGAGGTGCCGAGAACCTCCCACGTTATCCCGCCTGTCCACGTGAGACAGGGGCTATTGTCATCCTCAGTTTACAGATGGACCAGGGTACCCCCCCCCCATCAGGAATAGGCTCCCGGCTCCCTGGAGCAGGGAGGGAGCTGGGTAGGGGCGTGGAGGCAATGGTGGAAAGGAAGAAGATGATAGGCCTTCATCCATCAGGCAATGACAAGCTGCCGAGAGGAAAGAGAGGGATGCAGAGCTGGGCTCCCGAGGAAGAGCCAGGGGAGAGGGGTGACATTTCCCAGGCACCAGCCTCCGGGCCCCTCCCGGGGACACACACACCCACGTGGTGGGGCTGGGGCCGAGCTGGATTCCACCTCCCCGGGAAGAAGACGTCTCACAGCCTGTGCACTCGGGGTCCCAGAGAAGCAAAGAGTTTGGCTCAAAAGGGAGGAAGCCAGAGCAGATCCCAGAACCCAGGTCCCTCCGGAGCCAGAGCCTGGGAGGCTGCATCCAGCAGCCCAGACCCTCCTGCTCCCTTCTCACTCCCTCCCCACTGCTCTGCTGGATGGAGGAAAGGCTCCTGGCTCTCCCAGTCGGCCCTGGGCAGCCTACTCTCACCCTAAAAGAGGATTATTTTGAACCAGGAAATGCAAACTAGTTTTGATTCCATCAAAACAAAAGTTCCCCTCCTCCAGTAATCTGCTGGCCTCCCCCAGGTATTGGCATTCTGAAATAGGGACTCGGGGAGGCACGACTCTCGGATGGTGGAACTCCAGGCGCTTTGGCAGCGGGATGGGCGACTGAGGTATTTCGGGCAGGGTCCCTTCCCCGCAGCCATCACTCACACCACACAGACTGCCGCCCACTCCGTTTATGCAGAAGGTTGGGCTTGTGCCTATGTGGCTCTTGCAAACGGGTTTTAAAACACATTAGTCCCGGGGGGAGGCTATTCGGAGACTTGTCAAGCTGGAAGATCCTGAGAGAGCGTCTTAGGTCAATCTTTCTATTTTCAAATGGGGACACCGAGGTCCAGAGAGAGAAAATTCCTCCTCCAAGGTCATGCAAATGTAGTTCAAGGGCAGAGCCAACATCGGAACCCATCTTGGCTGATTCCTGTCCAAGGCTGCGCCCCACAACCCCGCATGGTCTAGTTCACTCCAAAGTCAGACACTGTGACGCCCAGCTTTGCCACTTCTTAGCCGCGTGACCTTCAGTAAAGGCTTTAACCTCTCTGACCGTCGACGTCCTCGTAACAATCGTACCCGCATCACATGCTGCAGGTGAGATGTGCTCTTGGCACAGAGCAGGTGCCCCAGAATAATTATGACGTTATTCCCCCCGCCCTCAAGCCTCAGGGCCTCTTTGCTCTTCGTCATCTCCTGTAACTCGGAGAACATCACCCCCTGCTCCCGGCCAACCACAAGCCCTTCCGGGAGAGGATCAGCCCCACAGACCAGGAAACCAGGCTGCGGCATCACTTTCCCTTCCACCCCGAGCCTTGTTTCCTGTAGGTGCCGGCTCGGAGCACCCACGATTGAGAGACTAGCTGGGTGGCAGAAAGGAGGAGGGGACTGGCTGGGTTGTTCCCCAAGCCCGACGTGGCAGACATCTAGAAGGGCGAGGAGAGTGTCGAAACGCCACAGAACCAGGCAGTGACATGGGCTCAGACGGAATAGCAGTCCCAGCCCCTATCTCAAAGGCCTGGCATCAGCCCCAGCTGTCATGATGGGGGCTGGAGGGCTGGGGCTTGGAGAGGTCAGTAACAGAGACGATGGCAAGAGCAGAGATTCCGGGGTCTGAAGACTCCACTCACTCCAGTGGGCTTAGAGATCCTCGGCGGTGTCCGATGGCGGTGCCAGTTCAGAAACTTTGCCTCGAGGGTGGACACAGGATAGGGGCTGCCCTCTGTGGCCCCTGGGATCCACGGCCTCCAGCCCCAGAGGCCCACCAAGGACCAAAAGTCTTCCAGAGCCTAACGAGTCAGCCATTGCTTTACGGAGGGAAACAACGGTGTCCTGGACCTCGGAGGAGGACCCTCTCTCTGTCCCCAGCCCCAAGCACATGCAGCCTCTGAAAATGGACTTGACTCTTATTTCCCTCCCGGCGGCTCCTTTAGTCTTTATTCTACCATCCGTGGCCGTTAAGACAGCAAAGCCCAGAATCACTGGTCTAGGAGCATCTGGACCCCTCGGTTCGCCAGGAGGCCTGGAAGCTGAGCGACTGGCAGTCTGTGCGGTTCGTTGTCCTTTGGAGGAGGAAGAGCTCGCGTCGGGGCTGTGGGAGCTGCCCCTGGGGCCAACTCCTCTCGGTCGACGCCCTGTCTACTCACGGATTGCCATCTGGAGTTGATCTGCTTGGTGGTGGGACGTCCATGGCCGTCCTTTCAGGCCAGGACGTCTTCTGCTACTGCAGCTTTTCCTGGGTGAAGTCCAATGAAGTGAGGTTGACACTGGGTCACAAAGACGTTTAACAAAACAATCTATATCCCCATCGAGGCGACCATAAAATGAGTAGTTCCCATTTACGAGGCCGTGTCCTGAGGTCTTGGCATGCACCGCTTCGTTCAGTGCTGATTATGAGCTGGGTGTCGACATGAAGTTCTCCTTGTTACGGATTCGGAAACTGAGGCACGGCACGTTTGAGTGCCCTTCCCAAGGGCATACAGCGAGTGAGGGGTAGGGCTGAGGTGCACACTCAGGCAGTCTGAATCCAGGGTGCACCCTCTTCACTGCATCACACCTTGCCCATCCCCCTGCAATCACATAATGTACCCGAAGGACAAATGTAAATGATGTTGCATTATCTGCTGTTTTGCATGATTGGTGACATGGCTCCCGTCCAGAAGTGCAAAATCTAGGAGCGGGCTGATGAGAAAGGGGGCTTACAGCCTTCTTTGAAGGGAGAAATCACTGGGGTCAGAGGATCCCTGAGCCATTAGAAGCCGCATTTGGTGGGCAGGTTGGGTCTGAAGGTGAGGATCAGGGACAAAAGATACAGCAAACAAGAAGTGGGGCCTGGAAGACCCAGGATGGATGAGACTAGACTAGAGGGACATTCCGGGAGCCTCTGTAGTAAACTCTGTCATGTGCCACCCAGATCGTCCTCGGGAAGCCATGAGGGACTCAGTGTCCCAGCAGCTGGAAGCCTACCCACGGACAGACCTTGACTGTAGGCTCCTTTTAGTGACGGCCTCAGCCGAGGAGTCACCTCTCTCAAGTCCTTCCCCCTTCCCGGGGCAGCCCACATCTCGTGTCTGATTGGCCTAAGCGTAGAAAGGCCCAGCCACTCCCCACCCCCAACTTGGCAGACTTTGAAAAGCCAATCCATCTCTGGCGGGCACAGGCCATTTTGGGACTGTGTCCCATCTCGTAGTCTCCCTCTTCCAGTCCTGCCTCCTTCCTCTCCTTGCATAAGTGTTGCGCCCAAGAGCAGTCCCTAATAAACATCCTGCACCCCAACCCCTGCCGCAGAGCCGGCTCCTGATGGAACCCCAGCTGTAAGAGACTTCAGCACCCAGCTTCACTTGATGGCGATGTCCAGCCAGACCGTCCCCTGGCCAGGAATACACTTGCACTTTGGATGAGCTACTTATTCATAAGTAGACTTTTTCCTGTAGGAAAACGGCACAGAGAAAAGTTTTCAACGACTTTATTGGAAAGGCAAGCATTTCCCCTCCTGGACCTGAGTCGTCCACGTGGGACACTGCAGAGAGGAAAAGAGGAGAGTGGGTAGTAGATGAGAAGCCTGAGAGGGGGGGTCTGAGCCAAACTCCCCGATCTTCAGGGAAGGTTCTCAGGAACGTGATACAAAGGCATGAGACGTATCACGTACGTGACAAAACTATAATTAAAATCAGTAATTGCACAACATGCACAACTGTCATCGACGGTGGAAATTTACTCACATCGTACTCGCTGCACCATGTGAGGAGGCCCTTGCTGCTGTTAAACCTAGTTTGCATCTACAAAGACTGATGTCCAGTCACCCCGTTGGCCGGTGGTAGACTGGGTTTCAACTCTGAGTTTCACGGTCGCAGAGTTCGAGTTCGCTCTGCCATGCCGGGCTGAGGCCGAGACAAAGGCGGGGAAACACAAGAAAGAGCAAGGTGGGGAGGAGGGTGAAGACAGCTGTGCAGATGGTGGTAGGGAGGGCGCCCGATACCCGCTCCAGGAGCCATCGTCTCCGTGCCCAGCCTTGCCAGACGGAGGGCGAGGAGACACAGGCGCCTTTACTTCCCCAAGCCCAGGGCCCAGTGAGGAATTTCAAACTTCTCTTGGCTGCCCTGGCCAGGACTCACCACTGACAAATGGAGAACAAATGAGACCATTTGGCCAGTGATGAAGCAATAATGGCCTACCCAGAGGTCTCCACCAGGCGGGCGGCGGTCAAGGAGAGGACCCAAAGGTTGCGGAGAGGAACAGGGTAGGAAAGAGCCATTGGTCAGATTTGTGCAAGGAAAGGGAGACGCGTGAACCCCATGGCAGCCTCAGGCCTTCCTTTCGCAGCATGCACGGAGGGAGGCCCTGGCAGCCCTGTGCCCTCCTACGGAGAGAGTCCGGCCTCCAACCTGGCCTCTTCCTTGGAGCCGACTCGGGGCATGGCACATCCCATTCACGACTAATGTGCCAGAGCATAAAGGAGGCTCGGGGAGGGTGGGGGGATTTAAGTGACATCGGAGTCACTGAACTTCAGGTTAAGCCCTGTGGCTGGAGACACACTCCAGGTGGCCCCTGTGTCCTGGCACAAGCTACGGCTCAATTCGACAAGTGGATATCGATGTCCCCGACGGTGGTAATGACGACAACAGTAAGAGTGGCAACCGCCCCTCATGAAACGCTACCCCGCTGAGCTGCTCCCGGGAAAACACCGCACGCAGTTGCTATGACTGTCCCTGTTGCGGACGGGGGCACTGTGACTCGTGGGGCTCTCGGAGTAGTTGAGTAACTTTGCCCAAGGTCACCCAGGTCACCAGAGGTAGTCCCAGGACCCAGACTGGTATCTGACTCCAAGTTCGTCTCAAACACCAGGTCACCCAGTGCCTGCTCCAGAGTCACTCACAAAAGCCCTTGACATGAAGATTCCCAGAAGGAGAGAGCGTTTCCAGCTGAAGGAACCTAGAAGCAAACGCCCGGGAGGGTCGGGCTTCCAACAGAACCTTGAAGGGTGAGTTAATTCTTAGGCAAATGTGGGGCGATTTGTGCGGTCCGACCGGGTGTAGCTACTGGACTGTTTTCATCTCAAGGGTCACCCTAGAGTTTCTTCCAGATGTTAACTGAGTCGCAAAGGGAAAAGGCGGTGTCTTCTCATCAAATACATTTTGGAAACGTCAGATGCAACAAAAAGTCAATCAGTTACTTCCTCTGCGATTTCTCAAGATGGAGATGTTGGTGGGAGGGTTCCCTGAGTCTTTTGGGGTAGGAATTCCCTTCTGGGGGGACAGGTTCACAGAGTTGGGGTAGCAGCACACGTCGACGAACTGTTATGTGAGATGACAAGGCCCCGTGCGGGTTCTGATGAACGTGTGCACGTGGGGAGCCGTCGACACACACTGAGAACGGAGTGTGTTGAAAGGGGGTAGAATGAGTGAGTCACAGAGAACGTGACTGCATCCCCAAAGGGGTAACCTCAAGAGGAAAGGCCAGGGGTCAGGGTCAAGGCCAGGGCCCATAGAAGGCCTGTCTGGGAAGCTCTTCAGTTTGAGAGGGGCCAGATCTGGAGATCCTGGAGGACAGCCTTCACCCCTACTGCAGGGATGCACTTGACACAAGAGGCAGACTGCCTTCCTTAGAAAGGAGAAGGGGTGACCTGTGACCTGAGGGTGAAGACCTCTGGCTCTGGCCACGTGAGGCCCAGGTCCACCTCTCAGTACGTCTGTGACCCTGAGCAAATAATTCCTTAACTTCTCTGAGCCTCAGTTTCCTCGTTTGTAAAATAGCAATCATGTTACTACCTACTTCGTAGGGTCAGTGTGAGGATTAAATGAAATAATCTGTGTCAACTACTCAGCCCGATTTCTGGAGAGTGATAAACTCTCCATGAAGGAGGACGACTGAGGGAGCTCTCACAGTCCACGAGGTCCTGAGGCCAGCTCAGCGGCAGGTGTAGGAAACGCTCTGGCAACTCAAATGGTGAAGCCTGGAGGGGAAAGCCAGCCCCCCCAGTGTGAGAATGAGAACACGACGGCACGTGAGGCTTGATTTGAATTCAGGGAGGCAGAAGGAGGGCCCCGGAGATGGTGGGAGATGCAGGATCTGTGACAAACTTGAATACGAGGCAGGGGCCATGGCTTACATCCCTCTGAACACCCACGGACCTCCACGCAACCATCTTCAGAGCCTGCATTCACTGCGGCGCACTTACCACGTGCCTTTGCAATGAAGTCATTAGTTCCTTTCCACATGGCGGCGAGTAATACTTACAGGTCTGGTTTTCAGATGAGAAAAGTGAGGTTGAGTTGCCTGGGATCCCACAGCTGGCGTGCCGCACGAGCCTTGGGTATAGGGGGATGTAGTCTGGAATGCAATGACCGTGTCTTCTGTGAACCTGGGGGATCACAGAAGCGTGGATAAATGTGAGAAGCAGATTCAGACCTGGATGCCCAAAGGGAGGCACTGAGCTGCCCGCAGGACAGAGACCGAGAGCAGCAGGTGTGACCATGAAAACCAAGGCCACGTGTAACCAGTGCTTGCCACCTGCTGCTGTTGGAAGCACTTCCCACGAACGACCATTTAATCCTCCCCGCAGCTCTGTGAGGTGAGTCCTCTTATCACTCTATGTTGCAGGTGAGGAATCGGAGGCAACGGAGTGCATGTTCCTTGTTCAAGGTCGGGCTGGCTCCTCCTCCCCACTCGTTGGGTTTGTAGTCATCACCTGCAGCTCATCTACAGGACGTAGGCATTCGGGCACGGCTAAGACCTTGTAATTAGGGTAAAAGGGGCTGCAACCCCAAGGGCTTGGAGGAGCACTATTGACACCCTTTGGGGACCCCTGCGGGGGCTGGTAGCAGTAGCAAGGTGGGGAGTCAGTGATCAGCGGGCCACTCAGGAGTTCCTGATTAGGACTCATCCCAGGCTGACCAAGGCGTCTCTAAGGAGAGCCTGGCTGGTTGCTGAGGTTCTGCCGTGGACCCACATGGCCCAACTGTTGAGTTTGAGCCCAGGTGTCCTCAGCAGCGGGGGCTAGGGGGGGCTAGGCACTATGGGGTCACCCCCTGTGGAAGGACAGGGTAGAATGTAGAATGGGCTCTGTGTCAAGGTCATAAGCTATGAATGAGCCCTTTACCTGAGAAGACAGGACAAGGAAAAGGGTCAAGGTGAGAGCTCCTCTGAGGACCGGTGACCTGAGGCTTTGCCACACTTCACAGCAGGAGCCTCAGAGAGTCCAGCTGGATGCTTTATTTAAAGCCAGAGTGGCATCATGACCACGTGAAGAAGCAGAACCCACCAGAATGATCAGCAGAAGGCTGGAACCCTTTCCCCCCGTGCCATTTTGATGCCTCATAGCTGAACACAGTGGTTTGCTGCTGACCCACCGTTGGCCCTCTTGTGTCTCCTATCCACGATGGCAGGCGTTTCAAAGGACCTCCCTCTGATTCCTAAGATCAGCGTAAATCCTAATGGCGTTTGTGCCACTGTGATAGAGAGAATGACGGGAATCTGCGCACTAACCCCAAGCTGCTGCTCGCCATCTGTGTGACCCTGGGGAGGTCAGCTCACCCCTCTGGTCACTCTGCTTGTCCGACTTTAGAACAAGACGTCGGCGTGATGGCAGAGGGCCCTGCCCGCTCCAACACCTTCGACGCCGGCAGCCCCTTAGCTCCTTTAGGAAAGGGCTCACGGTTTATCCTCGTGTGAATGCCGTAGCAGGGTGCCCAAAACATAACAAACTCCCCAAAATTGTTGGAACAAAGAAGGCAGGCAATGGGGGAAGAAAGAAAGAAGACGAGGGAGAAAAGGAGGTAGGGAAGGTAGGAAGGAGGAGAGAGCAGAAGGAAGGGAGGGAGGCGGGAGGTCTCTCAAGGTCAGTTCCATTTCTCGTTGTGCCCCTCCCCCAGCTCGGGGCCTTGCACTCAGTAGACCAAATGCTCGTTATGAGTTGAATCTGAATTAAGGTATCATCAGCCTGGAACGTCAGTGACTGGAATCCCACAGCCTCCCAATGATGCTACTTCAGGCTTCTCAAGCTCTGAGGGATAGGGTGGATGTTTCAAACACGGCCCACCCTGGCCCTCCCCGTCATTCAAAGTCGTGTCCACGTGTGCGTTTGTCCGCTGCGCAGACAGTCGCAGTAGGACCCGCGGGGGGATAAAAGCTCTGCGCGCTTTTCAGAAGAAAAGCCAGGAGAATGGGAAGGAACCTCAGCCATGTTTTCCGTTGCTCAGAGACGGTCCAGGCAGACAACCGGGGCACGTTGGGAACCGCAGGAGTCAGAAGTGCCCAGGAAGGGGCAGGGAGCGGCGGAGGAGGCCTGGCTTCTCCACAGACTCGGGCAGTGGCACGAGGACCACAGCAAGGCTGGTCCCTTCCCGGCCTCCGTTTCCCCTGAGAAGGGCTGGAAGCAGAGGAGGGAAACAACGAAGCTGTGGGTTTCAGCGTTGGCTCTGGGGTCAGATTAGCCTGAAGTGAATCCCCGTTTTGATGCTTAGTAGCCGGTGACCTGGGGAAAGTGCCCTGATCTCTCTGAGCCTCAGTTTCTTTCTGGAAAAATGAGGATTGCGTTGGTTCTATCCCATGGGACTGTCACGAGGACTGAGGTCACAGAAAGCACTTTCCTTGAAGGCTAACATTTAATAAAGAATTAAGAGATATCACATATGTAATGTTCAATATCTCAAATGCAATGCATGGCGTTATACATAATATATACTCACACTTTTATAACTTAGGGGTATTCCCTAAAATTCAGCTGAATGTGACAACGTGGACAAACATCTACAAACTGCAGTCACAGCACGAACACCACGTCGTTAAACCCTGACTGTTGACACAGTTTTAACGACTTACAAGTAACTGTTCGTCGGATATAAAATGATATATTTTTTTAAAACTTCACATTTTCACACGGTAGAAGAGTAAACACGACCTATCCCTGCCCTTATTAAATGAATAAAGTATTCATAGGGCTTTGACTCATTTCTGGAGTGTTGGTTTAATTAATCAAAAAAAGGTAGAGTGCCTCTGAGCACTTATTTCCTTCATCAGAGATTTCAAAGCTTTTAGAAGTATGAAAAATGACTGATTTGTACCTAGGAATACAAATAAATACGGGAGAATGGCCTTAGAAGGGAGAATAATAGAGCGTACAGGTAAAAGGAAGTCCTTGGTGGGGTTCCCCAAGGTGTCCTGCATCTCTCTCTGGCGTGACAGATTTCGTGTGATCTCAGATGAAAAGAAAAATGACATCAGTGACACCGATAGCATCAAATCGCGCAGGGTGAGAGCTAACCCCTCTCCAGTTCCACTCCAGCCCTTCGATTATATCAAGGAGAAAGTCTCCCTGTGGCGCTCCTTTTCCTTTTCCACACCTTTCCTTTTCATTTTTAGCATTTTCCTTTTTTAACAAAGAGCCTCATCCTCCTGGCCTCTGCCGAGGCAGTAGCATCCGGCCAGAACTTAATTAACAGTGATTTTGTTTTACGGTTTTTATTTATATTGGTAGCATCTGATCCTGAATTTCTATTTACAGCCGTGATGTAAAGTTTTCCTCGTCACCAGATTTATTAATGTGCTCAAACATAGAGTGGAGGAAGGAAAAGCCGTGGCACAGGCAGTACGCACACACGCCCAGAGTCAGGAGGGTGTTCGGAAGGGGACCCTGAGTCC
This sequence comes from Cynopterus sphinx, assembly GCA_030015415.1. NCBI lineage: Eukaryota > Metazoa > Chordata > Mammalia > Chiroptera > Pteropodidae > Cynopterus > Cynopterus sphinx. The sequence continues at coordinate 120,594,887 of CM057387.1, forward strand.
TGAGAAGGGGTCAAACTGTCTGTACCTCCGTGACCACAAAGAAGAGATGGGAATAGCTCACTGAGTCGTGAATAACCACTTAGGACGAACCAAAAAGAAGCCGGATGCCAATTACAAACAAGCGGCAATGAACGTGACGCCCTTGCTCACAGGATGTGTGCCACCAAGGTGTGGGTGCCAGTTCTCATCCCTGATAGAGACGCATTCATGGCCCCACGCATGGAGCCTTGTTCGTGGCCATCAGAGCCATTGCCTTGCTTGGCAGAATCTGCTTAACCCTCCTGGCCGGTTCAGACCTGCTTGCCCTTCCCTCCTTGCCGCGCCCCACCCAGATTCGGGTCCAGGAGGCAGAGAAGGGCCACCTGCTGCGGGCTATGTTTCAGGGGCCCCCGTGGGAACTGCCCGCTGACTGGGTTTAGCCGAGGGGAGGAGGCACTGCTGGAAAATGAAAAAACCGAGGGAGAGAGAAGCCAAGGTGTATTCTCCCTTCACTTTCTCTCCAGAAAGTGGCCGCCTTTCCTCCATGACGTCAGCTCCTCCCGGACGGGGCTGCTAGGGTTCTGGCTTGCCCTGGACCCTGGGCCCTGGACCCTGGATGCTGCAGTATCACCCCCTCTTCCCTTTCCCTCCAGCCAGGAGGTGGTGGCACTTACCTCTATTTGATTTTGCGGCTCTTCCGTCACCTATAGATGCCAATTCCTTATATTAGGGCCCCCACCCCACCCGATTTTAAATACTTAGAGCAGTTTCTGCTTTCCCGTTTGGAACCTGACTGCGACACCTCCCCAAACCTTCATTGAGCCAGGAACGAGCTTATAGGGCTCTATGAAGAACCCTCTCATTAGACTCATGAAAATGTTGGATTTCAGGAGAATAAGCTGGTTCGTTGTGTTTACGACAAAATGGATCGGGGGTCGGCCCACTTTTCCTGTGCAAAGCCAGAGAGCGATATTTTAGGCTTCGCAGGCCGCTTAAGTTTCTGTAGCAATCTTATCTTTTTTTGTTTTTAATTAAGCCTTGTAAAAATGTAAAAATTCTTCTTAGCTGATGGGTAGCTTGGAAACAAGCCGTGTGCCAGATGTGGCTCAGGAGCAGTAGCTACTGACCCCTGCAACAGCTGATAAGTAGATACACCCCCGCCCTCTCTCCACGCACACTTGAGTGGGGCCCCTCCTCCCTCCAGAGCCCGATGGCCATGTGACCCAGGGCTGGCCAATCAACATGTCCATTTTCCTGGCCCTGGATTGCTTCTGGACATCAAATAAGTCCCAAAGGGAAGCAGCGTTTGAAATAAACTGACCTACTCCACGCCAGGCACCCTACTGGGCACTTTCGCATATGTTCTCTCCCTTAATTCTCACACTGGGGCTCAGAGGTGTGAACCCCCTGAGGCAAGACCAATAGTAAGTGGCGGGGCCAGGTTTTGGAAGCAGGTGATTTTATCTTCAAAGCTTTTGGCACACCGTGCCATCCTAAAATAAAGCATGAGGCTCAGGAGAGGGGAGAGGAAAACGACAGGCCTGCCTTGGCATACTTTCGGGAGCCCCGGGGCTAAGAGTGATGCATCAGGGCCGTCTATCCATAATCTTCGCTCGTATTTACAAAGCGCTTTATGGTTCCCAAAGCGTTTTCATGCACATCATTTCATTCCATCTTCACAACAGCCTAGTGAGACTGGGAGAGCAAAATCCCGTCTCCCAATTTGTGGATGAAAACCCTGAGGGCAGAGAGGCGAAGCCCAAGGTCACACAGCTCACCAGCGGCAGAGCTGGGAGTGGACGTGGATGGTGCGAGAACTTGCGAGGTCGTCTAGAGAGCCTGGGAGTCTTTTCTAAGCCGCGTGGCAGGCAGAGCGCCTGGGCAGTAGCTGGGACCCATGCTGGAGGCCCTGGCCCTTCCTCCCAGTCTCTGAAAACCCTCCTGGCCTTGAAGTCCAAGTTCAGAGCCTCTCTCTTTCAGAAACGCTTTCCCGGCTGCAGCCCATAGTTCTCGCTCTCTCCTCTGAACTCCTCCAGCAATTACTGTCTGTACCACTCATTTAGCAATTAATCACCTCCGGCCTCCTGACAGCCCTTCTACCGCCACTTCTACCCGTTGTTTAAACCCACTGTTGTTTTTTAACCCTGGTTTCCCCAGGTAGACCAGAGATGCCTCCTCCTCCTCTGCAGCTTTGCACACAGTAGGTGCCCAGTAATGCTTAAACGAGTCGCCCATGGTCACTGACAGACCATGTGACACGGACCGTTTATTCATCATCTCTGACCCTTCGGGTCCTCATCTATAAAATGCCAAGCGTCATCGTACCTTTCTCAGGGGGTTATGAGAGGGGCAGTGGGACTGGGCTGCGTGTATGAAGTGTTTCCTGTGCGTAGCCTTCTGATTCCAGTGGGACTGTCCCCACCCCACCCTGAGGGTTGGGCATGTGCTGTGTGCCTGACCACCCACAGACCCCATTGCCCTGGAAATACTGACCAGCCCCGGGTGAACTGATGCTCTAGAGGAAGGCAATCAGAGGCCTGTCCGGGAATGGCTATACACACCCCGGGTGAGACATGGTCTCTGTCCCACTGGGGTGATTGAGCCGGAAGAGTGGAAATCGGGGGCAGCCACATGGAAAGAGCCCCACCCCAGCAGGAGAGAACGCAGCTGCACAGCGAGGGGCATGGAACTGAGCCAAGGGGAACGGAGAAAACAGAAGACAGGATTGAGTCCCCCGATCTGGCTGTTCGGGGGTCCACCCCGGACTTGCCCGTCATGAGAGCCAGTCAATACCATTCCACTCCAGCCAGTCTGAGTTGCGTTTCTTCACTTGCAAACGAAAAGGTCCTCACCGAGGCGCTTTTGTGGCACATCAATCAGATCTCCGAGAATAATGCTCTGGAAGGAGTAGATGCCAGTAAACGGCCTTGGTGATGTCGGCGGTCACGAGCAGCAACGGCAGGGAAGGTAGTTCTTCCTTAGGACTGGTGCCGAGAAGGAGCGTCTGGGTTTGGATCTGGCTTCCACGCTCAGCAGTTCTGTGTCTCTGGGCGAGTGAGTTGGCTAACCTCTAACCACGCGGGGCCTCTGTTTCTTCATTCGTGAAACAGGCTTCATCATGCCAGCCTTATGGGGTCGGGATGAGCAAGCTGCTTACTTAGCCTGGGGCAAGGTATGCAGTAGGCGCTTAGTACACGTGGGCTCATCACGCCACTGCAGCCCCTGCCCAGGCTTCCGGTCGGAAGGAGAGCAATGTGTGTACACTCCAGGCCCCTCCTCCTCCACAGGGAAAGCCGCGTGGGGACAGAGCCTGGGGTCACACCCGCTCTGCGGGGTTCTGACTGAGGCCCTGATTACCACCCTCTAAAATCATCTTAGAGTCTCTCTCTCTTCTGGTGCGAATGGGAACAAGCATCCAGCTCCATGACCTCAGGCAAGTCACCCTGGGCCTCACTTCTTCCACCTGTAAAATGGGGATGATCTCGATGTTTATGACACAAGGGCCATCGGCGAGTTGCCATTTGTGACCTTGACTCCTTAGGAAGGAAGGCGAGGAGGAAAGGCTGAGACGCATGGCCCTGGATCGAAGACACTCCTCTCCGAAACCCAGCGTGGCATTCCCAGGCCGGCAGAAGGGTGCTCTGGTCCAGCCTCCAGGTGGTAAAACACCTTCGAGGCCTGTGATTTTCCATCAGACTCCAGAGGACAGGGTGATTCCTCTAGCAAGAGGCTGCCAGGAAGAAAAGGCCCTGCAGGCTTGCTTTCCCTCTGCCCCAACTCTGGCACGTGCCCGAAACCAGCCAAACCCTGCTCTCTGCCCTGCCCACCTGGAGCTCAGTGCCGACACCCAATGCATCCTCTCCTTCTATGGGGTCGATGCGACGATAAAGCTGAGCCTAGTGAGGGGTGACTGCCACACTCGGAGAAGACCCTGCAAGGACTTGGAAGCAAAACCCACAGTGGATCTCTATCCCCCGATCGTGTCTGGGCCACTGGGACTGCACTGGTGACGAAGAGGGTGACTTTACTTTTGCTGTTTGCAGGGGGGCCAAGCTGCCCCAATGTGGACCCCTTCATCTATTCTCTCCCTCACTCACAGACTCCCCCTTCCCCTTGCTTTTGCATTTAGGAATTCGCCCCCTCGCCACTCTCTCGCCTGGCGTATCGGTCACCTCTGGCACATCTGGTTCACATCCTCTCAGGCCCGGCTCTTCCTCCACCCACCACTGCGGTGACAGTTCTACAGACTTCAATCCATCAGCTTCATGTGGGTGCCACCTGGAGGTTCTGGGAGTCTAGATAACCCCCACCCTGGAGGTTAAGCCAACAGTGCCTGAGGGGGATGCGTATTTTGAGGGATGGAGCTCTGGAGGCTGTCTGGAGATTCTGGGTCTGAGCACAGCACCCAGGACAGCTGAAAGGCCAGATTCGCTGAGGCAGGAAGGGAACCAGCTACGGGACAAGCTTCTGTATGCATTCTTTTCTTAGGCAAAATAAGTCCATTTTCCGTTTCATTAAGTGAATTTCCAGTATCAGCTTCTGTGATGTTCTAGAAAACTCTTCTCTAAGGGTTGGAGGAGAAGCTAAACCCAAGGAGAGATTTCAGCGATCCCAGGTAGTCCAGGAAGGAGACAAAAAAAAAAAAAAAAAAAAAGAAAGAAAAAAGAAAAAGAAAAAAAGCATAAAATGATGTAAGAGCATAAAACAGATCTGGGAGGACCAGATACCATTTGTGGTGCATAGATCAAGGGCTTTTCCCACATTGTCCCCATTAGTGTTGACATGACCCCAGAGAAAGAATTATTATCCTCCCTTTAGACAAAGGGGAAAGCGGGTCTTGGACATCCAGCCACTGGCCCCAGCCGCTCAGCCTGTGAGTGGCAAGGCTGGGAGCCGAACTCAGAACTTTCAAGGAACCCATTGCACTATGCACTTGGGGGCTGGTCCCTGTTCACTGCCTACAACCTCCCCCAACCTCCCCAGCTCTAGTGCCAACCTGCTGGGACAAGCCTAGGAGGGGAGAGGCACTGAGAGCCCCCTCCCCAGGTGGGGTGTCTGCCGGGTTGGACTTTGGGTCTGGGAGCAACTCAGTATTTACTCAGTCCCCAGATCATCCTCCCAGAAACATCCAGCGCCATTGCCCTGGCCTCCTACTTCATCACCTACTACACCACTAGCACGCAGTCCACGAGAACGTCCTGAGCTCCTACGGACAACGGGGGATGATGCAGGCGACAGGCATAGACGGATTCAGAGAGACCGCTTTGACTGCATTGAGGCACATTGAGGCGGAGGTCGCGGGGTTACCGTGGGCCAGACCTGTGCAGTGCTGTTGAGATGGTGGGGGAGGAGGAGAGGGATACTGGAGATGCTCAAGGGGCAGGAAGGCAGGCTCAGAGCAAAGTTCGAGGCCCCTCTTTTGCCTCTTCTGGAAGAGTATCTACTTCTGACATGGAAGGGGTGCGTCCCTTCCCCACTGGCCAGCTCACCCCCAATGAACAATTTATCTCCCTGACCTACATCGTCAGTTCTCTCGTCCTTGCAGACAAAGGTCGACAGGGTGACGATCCCAGTGCCAGGGCTGCTCCCTCCTCTGGCCCAGGGTCTTGATGGTGGGGTGGGGGGTGTTGATAAGCAATGGAGGGCAAAGGATGAGCCAGTGGGAGAGGGGGAACTGTGAAGAGGAAGAGTAGGGGAAGGAAGAAGGAAAGAGAGAGAGAAGAGCACAGAGCAGACCTCTTGGCCTCTGCAGAGGAGCAGCTGGGTTTGCAGGAACTTTGGGTGCAGGGGGACAGGCCTGGAGGCCAGCCCCGACTCCAGCACCACCACTGCATGACCTTGACCAGTCACTGTAAGAACACCCCAACCGAGACTGGATTCCCTCATCAGAAAACGGCCAAAGGCCTGCAGCCAGCCTGATTCCAGGGCCACACCCTCTATCACACTAGGTACCCTCACCTTCCCCCCAAGACCCGGCTCTCAGAGGAGAATTGCTTCTCCTGGTACCCAGTGGGTGGGAGCGGCATGCCGTGCTGCCAAGATTAATGGACCAGGAGAAGGCATTACATAAAGTGTGGCTTCCAGCTCAGTGGGGCTGTGCGTTTTCCAGGTGAGGGGGCCCACTGCCTCTGCCTGCCCAGGGAGGCTCTGGAAGGCCCAGCCTCTCCCAGGGAGCAGAGACCCCCTGCCACGTGCCCCTGCTGAAGAGCTCAATTAGTTCCTTTTTCATCCTCTGTGCATTCTCTGATTGCCTCCCAGGCCTGGGAGCTAAGAAAAGAAATGACACTTCGCTCCAACTCCAGCACTGTCTGGTGGAAACTTCAGAAATTCTCTCAAGTTGGTGGGCTGTGGACTGAATTGTGCGTTTACCCCAAGTCACTTGCTGACGCTCTGTCCCCACCCCCAGTGTGTTATTTGAAGATGGGGCCTTTGGGAGGTGGTTAGGGTTAGATGAGGTCATGAGCGTGGGTGCCCCATGGTGGGATCAGCGCCCTTATGGGCCACACCAGGGAGCTCGCTCATCTCCCCAGGGCCTGTGAGCACACAGGCAAAAGGCAGAAGTCTGCAAGCAATGGGGGTGGGAGTGGGTGGGTGTCGGGGGGCTCTCGCTAGGAACTGAGTCAGCAGCACCTGATCTCTCGAATTTCCAGCCTCCAGAACTGTGAGGAATGAGCATCTGTTGTTTAAGCCGCCCCGTCTATGGCGATCTGTGTCTCAGACATCAGTGTGATCGCAGACATGCCAAGGTCTCTCCCCCAAATCCCTTCATATCAAACTACTCGCTGGGCTGAGTCAGCCCCTCACGTGTTTGCACATGTTATTCCCTCCGCCTGCGATGCCCTTTCCCTGCTCCCTCTGTCCCCAACCTCAAGACAGAAGCACAACTGTCGCCTTCTCCCCGAGCTTCTCCTGGTTCTTCAGGTGCAATTGGCCTCCCCCCACTCCGCAGCTCAAAGCCGCCACCAGCTATTGGTCCGAGACGCATGCAGCGGAGAGGTCATACTGTCACCCGTGCCATCGTCCTCATGAGAACCCAGGGACCTCAGGGTGCCTCAGCATCCCCACCTGGGAAACGGGGCTGCAGGCCATACCCACCTCATGGGGTCATTGTGAGGATTAAATTACTTCACATGCAATGTGCTTAGAATATACCAAGCGTTGGCACGTACTAGGCTGTATGTTGTTGTTGTTGTTGTTGTGGTTACTATTATGCTTGAATTCCCATGCTTAATGAGTAAAGAGATGAATCATGGGCAAGGGGACAAAAGAAAAAATAAACAAATGGAACTACAGAAAATCAAAAGGTGTGGTTCGCACTGTGAAGGAAACAAAACAAAAAGACGGCCTGCTGAATGGAGGAAGATATTCGCCAGTGAAACATTCAAAAATGTTTAAAATATATAAGGAACTCACACATGACTTACGATTGAAAAAACGAATCTGATTTAAAAAATAAGCAGAGGATCTGAAGAGCCATTTCTCTAAAAAGGACATACCGGTGACCAATAGACGTACAAAAAAGATGCTCACCATCCCTAATCGTCAAGAAAATGTAAATTAAAACCACAATAAGGTGTCACCTGGCACCTGTCTGAATGGCTACCTTCACTAAGTCCTCAACACGTGCTGGTGAGGACGCGAAGGAAAGGGAACCCTTGAGCACGGTTGGTGGGATTGTAAATGGGTGCAGCCGCGATGGAAAGCAATACGGAGTTTCCTCGAGAAATTGAAAACAGGAACGCCTTATGACCCAGCAATTCCTCTTCTGAGTATTTATCCAAAGAAGTAAAAGAAATTATATATAAATATACGTGCCCCTATGTTTACTGTAGCATTATGTACAGTAGCTGAGATATGGAAACCCCCGAAGAGTCCACCAACAGACAAATGAATCAGGATGCGGCACACGTGTACAAGGGAATATCCCTCAGCTCCAAGAAAGAATGAAACCGGGGCTTTGGTGAGGACGTGAACAGACCCAGAGGGTGTTGTGCTAAGGGAAGTAAGTCAGACAGAGAAAGACAAATACCACGTGGCCTCCTGTGTCCGTGGAACCTAAAGACCAAAAATAAATGAACAAACGAAGCAGAAGCAGACGCACAGACACGGAGAACAGCCGACGGTTGCCAGGTGGAGGAGGGCTGAGAGGACCAGCGAACAAGGCGACGGGATGAAGAAGTGCAAATGGCCAGATGTGAAAACAGTCACGGGGTGGAAGGCACAGCGCAGGGATGATGTTATGATAACTGTGCATGGGGCCAGACGGGTACTCGACTGATCGGGGGGATCGCCTCGTAAGTTGTAAACGTCCCATCGCTGTGTTGTACACCTGAAATGAAAATAATATTATAGGTCAGCTGTAATGGAACAATAAACACATTTCTTTAAGAAATGAACCATCCCCCATTGTACAAAGTGAAACTGAGCTGTGGCAGCGGGGAATTTGCTGTGGTCACTCGACCAGCCACCAGCAGGGCAGGATCTAGCCCCGGAGTTTAGGCAGTTTTTGCAGCTCCTCGTGTCCCCACCCGTGGGGACATGACAAGGGAAGAACCTTGACCACAGTGGCCTGTGGTCAGCCTGCTGTCGAGCTGAGATGAGCAAGCGGCCTCTGTCTCCCGGGGAGGGGGCAGCCCTCAGCCAAGCGCGAGGGCTTTTCCGGAGGTGATTCCATTCACCCCTCGTGCCCCTCCCCCAAGGCCAGCCCCATCCGACAGGACAGGTGATGGAACAGGAGGTGATAAACACCTCCCCTGACTTCCCTGAACTCCCATCCAATTTGCCGTCCCCAGGCTCACGCCAAGAGTGTTTGTGTTAATAAACCAAATGGACTTTTCAGAGTCCACCCAGAGTGACTGATGGTGGCGACAGCGAGAAATCCTGGCGCCTGCGGGGCCTCCCTCCTACCGAGCCCGAGGCAGAGCCTCCTGGGGTTCCCCAACCCTAAGGACTCTCCTTTCCAACACCCTGAATGTACAGGTGAGGAAACTGAGGCAGGAGCATTGCTGGGACTCACACCCAGGTTCCCAGGTCCCATCCTGGGCTGGGTGTGCATTGGATCTGGGGTCTGCGGAGGGCGGTGGCATTGTGATGAGCCAGAGGCCACTGGGCAGGGAAATGCAATAGAGAGAGGGGTCACAGTGGGGAACAGAAACTTGGCGTTCGAGCATTTATCAGAAGATGGGGGTAGGGGTGGAGACCCGTTATCGACCCAACCCCAAAAGGAGAACTGCTAATCTTACTTTAGGGGGGATTTGAATTGTCCTCCCAAATGACCTTTCCCAGAGCCATCTGATCCCCTGGAGCACTGTCAACCTGAGGGGCCTCCCTGACTCCCCGCCCCTTCACTGAAAGCTCCCCTCAGGTCTTCACTGAGCCCCCGGGTTCTTCTGTGGGATTTGTCCCTCGTCTCCAGGACCAAGTGGCAGAAACTCCAGCAACAGCCCAGGGGGAATCCTCACCCTCATCCTGAAATCCCCCAGGCCAGGGAGTCGTTAGCACTTTCCTGGCCCAGATCCCCAGCCAGGCCTCCCACACCCTTCCCTCAGTGCTGTACCCTCCCAGCTCAGTCCCTACACCTCCAGGCCATGGCCCAGCTTCCCCCGCCCCACCCCCAACACATCCCAGCTCACAGTGGCCCACCACAGACTGAGCGACAAGCCCCAGGGGAGGCTGGAGAATTGAGATCCTCCCACGGTCCACTGTTTCTACCATCCGAGGGTCAAAGGGCAGGCAGCGACTCCGAGCTGCCACTGTCCCTCTAGAGGAGGTGGCCAGCGGGGGCAGGCCGCAACACTCAAGTGTGGCCTGATCCTAGCCCTGCCTGGGAAAACCCGTAGAGACTGGGTCGCCTCCAGCGGGGGAAGATGAGTTCATGCATTCCCAGGTCGCCACACCGCTCCGAGTGACTCCAAGCAGCCCCCACGGTATCCTCGAGGTGAGTCCTGACCCCAGTTTCAGTCCCCAGGGAACCGTGCCTGCTACAGGGGGGAGGAAGGGGAGGAGGGAAGGGCCTGCGAGCCCCTGCCCACCCACTCCCTCAGCCACCCACTCCCTCTCCAGCTTCAGTCAGACCCACCCGCTTTTATCTGTGTTCCGCAGAGTCTCCCTGCAAGATTTTGTTTGAACAAAGCTTCGCTCTACTACAAACATTTTGCAAACCTCTGATCCGGCCCAGCCCCTCGTGTTTCCGCAGCCCGCAAAGATCCGCAGTCAGTCGGGCGGCCCTGGGCTCAGTCCTATTTATAACACTCAGGAGCTGGGGAGGCATCTTCCCGCTCCGAGCCCCCGAGCGTCCTTAAAGTGCTTGTTCTGAGCATCTGAGACAGTGGGAGGCAGGCCCCTGGTGCGTAGTAGGCTTTCTGTGACCTTCGAGGAGCCGCTTTTATTTACAAATGAAGAAGCTGAGGCTGTGCGGGATGTCAGTCACCCGCAAGGTCACGTTCGGGCTGGCAGCAGTGTCCGGGGGAATGCACGCTGGCAGCCCAGCCCTCTCGTGGGCTCGGCCTCCGGCCCCCTCCACGGACTGCAGCCCGCACAGCCCCCATTTGTGCAGCCTCGGCCCTGGGAAAGCCTCACTGGTTCTGACAAAACGTGAGCACTAACTGGGCCTGACAGCCCCTCGGAGCGGCATCGGAGCGGGAGGAAGGAGCCAGAAGATGGCCCGCGAGCCCGCACGTTGTTCATAGAGGCCGTCCAGGCTGTTACTGCTGCTGTTTAGCATTTAGATAACACTCTATATTTCCACAGGGTGTGCTGCCCGGGCCTTCAGTGAGCAAGCAGCCAGGGGAGCGAGATGCTGGCTCCGAGCAAGAGGGAAGAACTGGCGAAAGCAGCCCGTGTGCCCTGAACCTTGATCTATCCACTCAACACACAGTCGCAAAGGAGCATTTCATGCCCTGTGCTGGGCACAGGGAGGGTAGACCCAACCCCTGCCCTCCAGGAGGGTACATTCTAGAGAGGGAGATGCCTCTGGGACCCGCTGTCTCTGGGAGTTTTCCCCTCCTCCACGTCATTCAGACAAATGTGCATAATGTGCACACCCCCGGGGCCACCCCCTCAGCACTTTGGGGTTGTCAGAAGGTGAAGCCATCACCAAGAGGTGACCACATTCAATTCTTGCTCGAAGCTGTAGAAATAGACGTGGGTCGGATTATATTGAGGCCCCCAGTTCTTCTCACCCCCTCACGGCCTCTGTGTGCCCCCCTCCCACCTGCTGGTGCACAGAGAGCTGGGAAAGGCAGGGTCGTGAATGGTCTACATCTGACAGACTTCTGAGGAGGATCAGGCCACGGGTCTCATGTATGACCAAGGCTGGGGGTCAGTCTGCAGCCGGGGTTGGGGTCAGTTGAATGGGGGTTGTCCACTAAAATAGAAGTCCCAGGATCGAGACATTGTCTTGTTGTCCACTGTAGTCCCAGGTTCATGAAGCGATGCCCGATGCCTGGTGCTCAATGAATAGGCCCTGAATGAAAATGAATGAATGAATGAATGAATGAATGAATGTTAACCAAGGTTCGTTGTAGAGCCGGGGCCCCCGCTCAGGGGTGCCCATAGACAGCTCAGTCTTGGAAGAATGTTGGAGGCTTTCTGTAGCATCAGGACCAGGGAACTGAATGGAAACCGAGGGACCCACCTGGCGATGAAGCCACCGTCTTGGTCTCCCGAGCCCCAGGTCCTACACCAGCTCCCAAGCTCACTGACACCTCCAGCCTCTAAGGACCCGTCGCAGGACAATACCCATCCTTCACGAGTCTCTGGCCCATCTAACCCTCCCACTACCACCGCTGTCACCCTCCCCGACACACACACACACACACAAGCTGACACCGTCTGCCTCTGGAATGCCTCTAGTCCCAGCTGATCACACCGTACCCTGCTGTATCTCCCCATCTCTGTAAGAACAGGTCAGACTTCTGGCAGGGTAGTTAATGCCTGCCTGCCACTCCTGCCACTCCCGGCCCGAGCTTCACTGTCCAACAACACTGAATACCCTGCCATACTTCCACGCCACTGCACAGTTTCCCCTCCATGCACCGACTTTTATTTCCTTAAAAATAAAGCAAATAATTGATTTTTGAAGAATTTTCTGGAAGAGCTCAGTCTGATGTTCCTCTGCGATTGCCCAATCACACCAAGTCTGGTAATGACCGATTACGTATTTATTTTTCCTATATATATGTATTTTTAACTCTGGAACTCCAGGCCTGGAACTAAATCCCAATATCACCACCACCACCATCGCCACCACCACCACTGTGGTCCCCATCACGTCACCACCACCATCACCACCCCTGCCATCACAGCTGATGTTCATTCAGCCCTTACTGTGTGCCAGGCACTGTGCGGAGGCATCGCATGGTTTTCTCCCGGAGCCCTAACATCCCAGTGAAGGAGAGGATAGTCCATTATCATCTCCATTGTGTGGATGAAGAGACCGAGGCTCACAGAGATTCCGTAACTTGCCCCAGGATTCAAATTCCAGCTGTTTCTCCCTTCCAGACCAGAAAAGGAGCCTGGGCCTGGATGATCCGAAATTCCTCACAAGACAACAATAGTTTGGCTTAGAATGTCTTGAGAGGTCACCCACTCAGAGGGCCTCTGATTTCTGTGGACTCCGGGAGAGCCTCAGCCATCACGTCCCAGGATGTAAGCCTTCGGGATACGGCTCTGAGTTACCATCTGTCCCCCAGCCCCATCCACCCCAGGGCTCAAGGGCAGCACCAGGCCAGTTGGCCTGCAGAACCACTTATGAGGGGGCCCACATCTAGCTTGGCCCAGTTGTGCCAGAGGCTTTCAGCCGAGGAGGAGTCAATGCCAGGCGGGAGCCAGCTCCTCGGGCAGTGTGACGGATTCCCAAAGGAGAAGAAAATCCTCCAGCCAGCCAGCCAGCCAGCACTTTCTCCTTCTCCGTCTCTCTCCCTCACCCTCTAGGCAGGAGAGAGATGGGAGAATCCTTTCCAGGTGATGTCATCCTCCTGCCCAGTGTCCCAGTGTCCCCTGGAGTTGTCTTCTCCATGTCCCTGTCCTCCCATGTCCCGACCCACGGTTCAGCTCAAATGCCAGCAAAAGGCCTTTGCTCCAGGATTCTTTGACCATGGAGACAGGAGGTCTCTGCCAACAGCTCTCACGCCTCGCAGTGACCCCAGGAGTCCCTTCACCTCAGATGGCACTCTGTCATCCGTCACTCACCCCAGATGAATTTACTCAAGAATCCTGAGGGCGGGGTGGCGTCACTGTGCCCCAACCCCTCCCAGAATCGGGTTGGATCCCAGAAGCATCGGGATAACCTTTAATTCCCTTACCCTCCCACTGACCCTGAGCCTTGCACAGTAGCGATGAGGAAAAGATAATGAAAGCCGAAGCCGATGTTAATTAAGCATCGGCCCTGAGAGGCATTTTTCCAAGTAAAAGCATGGCATTCACACGCAGGCCTACGGATGAGAATCGCTCAGCGTCCCCATTTTACAGGGAAGAAAACTGAGGTTCAGAGCTGCTCACTCACTTGCTAGAGGCCGCCCAGCTAGAAGGTGACAGCGCAAGGGTTACTCTTCCATACCTGCTGAGGGAATGTCCTGCCCCGGTTTCCTACCTTCTCCTAACACCTCCCTCTCTGCTGTCCCCACCTCCTGCTGGCTCCCGAGTGGGAGAGCAGGCCCAGAGCATGCGGATGTGCTCCACCCTTCCCCTTCACCTGCCTGCAGAGGGTGCTCTCAGGCCTCCCTCACTAAAGGGGTAGGGCCGGAGGTGCTTGCTCTGCCAGGGCCTGGGCAGCTGTTAGTGGGCTGGGCAGTAGTAGGAGGCCAGCTGAAGACCAAGCTACGTCCTCCAGACAGCTCCATCAGCAATCGGCATGACGTCTGACCTTCTCTCCGACTCAGACATCTGTCTCTCCATTGGTTCCAAACCCGGGCACAAAGCGAAGTGTTATGTGCTGTCCTCCCTGAATGATTAAACACATAAATAAATAAGCAGGATTTGTTCACCCCTATTAGAATGCATCCCCTTCTAAATATATCCCCTTCTAAAAATAAACCTGGCCGTTCTTCTACACTCGCTCCACATTTCGTTTAATAATGGAAATAATAGGAATAAGGACAAACACTGCTGTGTTTGGTCTGCAGCCTGCCAGGTGCAGTGGGGCCATTATTACAGCGAATTTCACAATTCCCACGTGAGTTGACCGTATTACCCCCATATTGGCAAAGTTGGAAATTTCGGCTCCAACGAGGTAAGTGGCTTTCCCAAAGACGCACAGCTGGTAAGTGCTGAATTAGAAACTGTACAGGGTCCCACTGTGTCCCCCTTTCCTGGCCCCACCAAATTAATGTTCACTCAGAACGTTATTTGTTAATAGGATCTTTGCAGATGCCGTTATTTAAGATCAGATCATACTGGATTGGGGTGGGCCCTAAATCTAATGACTAGTCCTTATAAGAAGAGGCAGGCTTGCAGGCCACAGAGGAGCCGATAGGGGAACACGGCCCTGTGGGGACACAGACAGAAATGGCCGTGAGGCGTCTACAAGCCAAAGAATGTCAAGGGCTGACAGCCACCTAGGAGGAGCCAAGGAGGAGACAAGGAAGGATTCTCCCCTACAGCCTTCTGAGGGGGCTCGAACCCATCAACGCCTTGTTTTTGAACCGCCAGACTTTGGCACTGCAAAAGAATAAATGCATGGTGTTTTAAGCCACATAATGCACGTAAAGGGACTTTGTTACAGCTGTTCCAGGAACCTAGTATGGAGTCCGGGAGTGGCTGTTCTGAAACCTCTCTCAATGTTAGGGTCACACAAGTATTTATGAAAAGCCAGTGGGTGCCGGGCACTGGGAACGTAGAGGAGATACAGCCTCTTGCTCAAGGGACTCACACGCGGACAACAGCACGGTTGCCCTGGCTGCTCTGGCTCCTGGTGGAGAGCAGGAGGGGGAGAAGCTGTGGCCAAACCTTGCATTTGCATCGTGGCACCATCACCTCCTGACTGTGTGACCAGAGGCTGGTCATAACTCACGTGTCTGAATCCCCGTTTCTCCATCTGTAAGGTGGGGGTGCTCACCCAACCGGCCTCCTTTCCGTCCGGTAAGGGAAATGGAAACGAAACGCTTTGAGGTCGGTGCAGGAAAAGCAGTGCTTTCGCTGGGGCTGAAGGAGGGCGGGTGTGTGCACGCCTGAGCATCCGCATGTGGACTTGAAGGGAAGACAAAAACCCAGTGATTAATAAACAGGGCTTGGTCAATATTATCCTTTACACCTTTCTGCGTGCGGAGCTATTTCGCACTCAATCCAAGAGAGAAGGAAAGAGGGCATGGTGATGGAGGACGTGGGCAGGGAGGTTCTGCACTGGATCTCTTTCCTCAGGGGCCAGCCAAGGTCCTTTGGGAACGAAGTCATCTTCAAAGGGCATCTTGAATCGCAAACAGCCCGAGCCACAAGGGAAAGAAAAGGCCCCACGGAAGAAAGCCTTTTGCCTCCGTCACTAAGCCCTTCCACAGCCAGCCAGCCCATTCGGGTTCCTCCTGTCTCGGCTGCCAGGATCAGCCGTGCCAGAGACTGTGCAGAAATTCTGAGATTTGTCGGAGGCTCTGTCTGGTCACCGCCACTCAGTAGAGGAGGAAAGGGACCCACAGGATCAAACAAGAATCCTTGGAAAACCACTCTGAGAAGGGAAAGCCTTGGAATGCTGCCCTGAGGTTGGAGCATTTTCCTTGCCGAGCCTGAGAGGGTAAAGAGAACGGGGTGCTGGGGTTGCTGGGGGTCCAGCCTGCAGAAGGCGTGAGAGCACCTGGCACCATGGGCCTGGGTCTAAGCAGGGCATTGGACTTCAAAGCCCCCGGACTCAGGGGCCTCTTTCAGGGGCCATGCTGGCTGCCCAGCCTGCTTGGAACCCTGTCAGAGCCTCCCTCGTGGGGCTGTGACTTCACTCCCCGAATGAGAGTCCAAGGGAAAGATGGATGTGGTTGCCTCAGCCCCGCAGGCGCTCGTGCAAACTCACCCCAAACAAGGCTGGCAAAAATCGTTCGAGTGATTTAATTCAATCCAATTCCAGCACTGTTTATTAAATAAGCAGACAGCTGAGCACAGAGGCTAAGAGCAGGGACGCTGGAGCCAGCCAGGCAGACTGGGCTTGAATCTCAACTCTAATGCGTGGGCCAGTCACGGAGCCACCATGAGCCTCAGTTTTCTCCTCCGTAAAAGAGCCATGATGATAACAACTCGTACCGCACGGGCTGTGAGAGCATATGGGATGCGTTAATGCACGTAAAGGGCCTCAGAGCATCTCGGGCATGCAGTAAGTGTCAAATACAAGCTGCACAAGGAATTGGGAAAGGAAACGGTGAGGAGCAGCGGGGTAGACAGTGGCCCTGGACATCCTACAGTGTCCCCGCGTACAGACAGCTGGGGCTGGAGAGAGGCGTGCGTCAGCCACGGTGGCACGGCTCAGGAGCGGTCGAGGCAAGAATTGAACTCACAGAGCCCAAGTCCAAAGACCTCGCCCTTAACCGCTAAGTCATAGAGAATCCTGTTCAGCTCACGGATGCCCCCCAGGAGTCTGGCCCGGAGCGTGGCACACAGAAGACATCAAGGCCGGATGAACGGCAGTGCCCCTGCCTGTGGATCTTCAGTTCCTCCTCTTACTCTTTATGCAACCTTGGGCGTGTGACACGGTCTGTCTTAGGTGTCAGTCTCTTTGTGAATAAAGATCTGTGTCCGACTCTCCAGTTCACAGGGTATTGGTGAAAACCCAGTGCGAGAGCGCTCCCATGCAAACATGCCCAGTGGGGTGGCTGACAGTCAGCCCAAGTTAAATAAATGTCATTTTCATCTTATTGCATTTCCTTGACTCTGTGCTCAGCTCCGTCCAAGGACCCATGGGGAACACAAAAGGATGAAATGTATTTTTGTCCTAAAGGACTTTACACAAGGTGGAAAAGGAGGAAAATATTCTTTGAAAGGACAAACTACAATTAGGTGCTAAAGCAGAAGTCGCCTAGGATTTCAGAGAGCTCTGTGTGGACTGGGGCAGTCTGGAGGGCCTCTGGGAGGAGGTGTTTAAAAGAGCCATCCACCTCATTAGCTGCCACACGAGTACCTCACGGCCCACGTTCCCATTAGGCGAGCCTGGACCGGCGACGCGGGCGAGGACATGAAAACGCTGCCTTGAGGTTTGAACACCACCGCCTCTGAGGGGGAGAAACCAGCTCTGATCAATTCCCTCTGATCAAAGGATTGGCTATGGCGGTGGAACCAACCAGAATGTTGGCAGCGGGAGAGACTGAGCGAGTGATGTTCAAAACCGCACACTCTGTGCCCAGACATTGATGTCCTTCCAGAAAGTGCCCTGTGTGGATGTAAGAAAGAACAAAAGGATGGAGGAGATAGAAAATGCTCGGCGGAGAGAGTCAACCCAGAGCCCAAATGAGCCAGTTCCATGCTATTCCACCTGGGAGGAAACGTGAGCATCACCAAGTCACAGACTTCAAGACTGGGCCACCCTCCGAGGTCATTTCACCTGAGCATCCCTCCGTAGCACCCCGATGTCCAGCATCGAAGAGGAAGAACACGGAAGCCCAGGGAGGTCATGAGCACTCCCCAAGTCCACGGTGACGGACAAATGCCTGCCACCCAGTCCCGTGCCCCAATTTCAGCTCATGTGCAGTCCACTCCGGGAACGGACATGCACCAAGCTGACTGACCCAAGCCCTGCAACCTCTGGACAGTAATTTATTCTGGGATAAGCTCACAAATTCAAGCTTTGAGATACAAGGCCTGAGACTTGTTCAAACTACTAAGAGGGCAGCACACAATCTTTTCTCCTGGCCTGGAACCTGACACAGGAAGAAGGTCTATAGTTGCCGAAGCCATAACGTGATCTCATGGAGCCTAAAAGTGAACAGGGGGGAAAGCAGAGAGAGGACGTCTTGATGATACTCGGATCCGTTAGGGTAATGCTAGCTGCTGTGATAAATAAACCACCAAATCTCAGGGGCTCGGCCCAATGAAAATGTATTTCTTGTTCCCATAACAGTCTGAGGAGAGTGTTATGGGGATGCAGGATCCAGGATTTTTCTACTTTGTGTCCAGCTCTCACCTAGGGCCTTGGAGTTCTCTGTACGCAGACCTCGGGGAGAGTTGGAGTGGAGGAAGCCCACCTGCTTCTTAAGCTCCTTGGCCGGAAAGCGACACATACCACTTCCACCCTGTCTCATCGGTGAAAACCTGAATGCACGGGGTCCTGGGAAGTGCAGTTGCCGGTCAGGAGCGGCTCCTCGGCAACAAGTCTGCATTAAACTTCAGTGACCACCCAGCCATCTCCACCGCCACACCACGTGGCCCCTGAAGTCAGATCTGACGCTGAGCTTTTTCACTCACATAAGCTATGAAATTTTTCTGTTTCTGCCTGAGCCACTTGGGGCTAGATTTCCTGCGACCCGGGTCCAGAGAGTGCTGACTCGTGAATACAGCCCTGCAGCCCATTCGTACAATTCAGGATAAAACTTACCCTTCCCTTCTCTGGCCCAGTGTCTGTCCCATGAGACCTGATAGGCAGAGCTCCACGGCCTGGCCATGCCCCGTAAAATTAGTTAATAGCACAATCAGGAAGAAGGGAGCTGGCCTGCCTGGGGAACGGAGACCAGAGACTCTCCCTCCCGTCCTCCGCTGTGATCCCACGTAGGAGAGACACCCAGGAGAGGGGTGAATAGACTTTTTCTTTTTCTTTTTTTAATGAAAGAACAGTTGCCTAAAGAGAAAGGTTAAAGGTGGCCAGAATAAGGACAAAACTCCAGGAAAACCACCACTCCAGGTACTCTGGCACCTACGCCAGGGCGGAATCTGGTGGCATTAAGCAGTCCGCAAGCGCTTGAACATTCCTTCCGTCTGTAGAGCCTCGTATTCTTCCCCGAGTGAGAGCTGCTCTTCGTGATTTGCTTCTACTGCACACAGTGTGGAGAAAAAACCTTCCCGGGGAAGGTCAGACAAGGCATCGCGCTTTCCATCTTTCTCTCCCTGGGATCACGTGCTCTGGGGACGCCAGGTGCCCTGTTACGAGGAAACTCGAGCGGCCCCAGGAAGAGATGGATGGGGTGAGGAACCGGGGCCTCCTACCAGCAGCCACGTGAGTGCACCTCCTTAGAAGCAGATCCCCAACCCCAGTCAAGCCGTCAGATGACTACAGCCCTGTCCACACTTCGACTACAACTTCATGAGGCACCCTGAGCCACGGCCTCGCAGCCAAGCCACTCCTGAATTCCTGAGCCACCGAAACTGGGAGGTAACGAAAGTCTGTCGTTTGAAGGCAGTAAGTTTGGGGGTCACTTGTTACCCAGCAACAGGTGGCTAATGCAGCTAAGGAAGGAGACAGTACGGTTTTCTGCCCTGAGGACATCCAGGAGGCCGCAGACACACGGTGGCAGAGCCTGGGAAACTGCTGCGAGGAGTAAGACGTTCGGAAATGCGGGCGACATAAATAGTCACGCTCCTCGGCAAAACGGAAGCTGATGATTCAGTTAAAAGTAAATCCCCCATAAGAGGGTCAAACTAAATTATGGTAGACGGGTTTCTGTCATTGGACAAAGGGGCAGTTGTTTGACCCGGGGGGAAATGCTTACGTTAAACCACATGAAATCGCCAAGATGCAACCACCTTTTAACGTAGAGAAATAACCTGATCCTTCAGCTCTCTGAGCCGGTTTCCTTTTTTGGGAAAGAGAAGTAGTGACTCTCATGATGAGGCTTAAGCTCACTACCAAAACGACTGCAAACCCCGTACGGAGCACACAGGATGGTCCATGCTCATTGAGTGACTTGCCAAGTGCACAGACGCAGAGATTGGGGACGTAGGGAATGAAAGTAAGAAGCTGCCCGCTATTGGAGGCTCGAGATCTCCCCTTGGTCTCCTAAAGTGCCCCCATCTTCCCACCTGGGTAATGGAAACGACACCTGCATAGGGCCCTTCTGGGGCCAGCCTTGCCCTCCGGAGAAAGAAGACAGAAGGGACAGGAGGCTGTGTCCCTGTGCCCGCTCACCCGCCCAGCCAAAGGGAAGAAAGGGGGCCTTTACTGCAGGGGCAGGCCTTGCACCTGAGGCTGGTGTCAGCAGGATTGTTCCACCAAATGTCTCAATTCCCTCCAGTTTTTGTAGCACAAATAATCGCAGACAAGTCTTAGAGGTAGGGGAAAAAAAGAATAATTTGTGGAGCGTGAAAACCTGAAGCATTGGGCATGGCCTGGCAAGGCATTTGCATTTCTAAATAAGAAATGCTGCCGCTGAGTGTGGCTGCCACTTAGTTATCTTGTTAACTCCCTCCTTGGCAGGGGCGGTGGGGCAGGGAATGGAGCTGGGAAGGGAGGCAGCAGGCTCCCAGCCCCTCGAGAGCCTAGGCCTGAGAGGCAGATGGCTGCCCTGAAACCAGAGTGAAGTCCGGAGCAGCTGCTAAGTCTGGAGGTGTCCTTGTGCAGCCTCCCCTTTGGCCCTCAGTTACCCCTCATTTCTGTAACAAGAGGAGGCTGGACTGCATGACCTCTAGGGGACTTCCAGAAGTGGCAGTCCATGGTCATAAAATCTGGGGGGCGAGAGACCTGGATTTGGACTGTGCTCCTGGAATTAAATAACTAAGTGACCTTGAACTCAGTGTTGGAAGGAACGTCTGGTATGATCCGGTTCCGCTGCTGACCTTGCCCCCAGCACCCCTGAAAGAAGACCATGAAGCTTCTGCGTCAATACCTCCAAAGTGGGGCATTCACTTCCCTCGATCCTCAGGAGGACACCTGTTCTCTTGCCGGACAGACAAAGTCTGTCCCTAGACTTGAGTTCGAATCACCTTTCATGAAACCTCTGCCCAAAGGGAGACCCAGGAGAGTCCAGGGTGCAGTCGCTCGTGATTTACAAACATGCAAGTCTGTGCTCCACCTCCAGCCAGGCGATCCGAAGCGACTTCATCCCTCTGCGTCCTGGTTTCTCTGTCTGTGAAACGGAGATGATAATTCACCTATCGCCTCAGGTCGTTGGGAGGACTCATCAAGCGTGTCACTTAGCACAGCGCTGGCCAGGTGGCAGCTTGCTTGATGAAGTTCCCATAGCGGTGACAAGCACGCGTCGTGCTTCTCCACCTTTCCCCATGATGGCACAGAGAGGACGTGGGGCTCACAGGCGTGAGACCCAGCTTCTACCTGCAGCTCAGGGAAGACGACATGGGGACCGTTGGATATCCACCCACTTTCAAAAATAATCAATGTGGACGTTCCCCTTACAGGATACACAAAAATTAACTCAAAACGGATCTTAGGTCTCAATGCAAGAACCAAAACTGTAAAACTTTTAGGAAATACAGAAGTCTTCATGACTCCAGCTTCAACAAGAAGTTCTTATATGTGACAGTCACAGCAGCGTGACCAATAAAAGAAAAAAAATGCATGGTTTGGACCTTAGCACAGTTAGAAAGTCACACGTTAGAAGATGTCCCCTAGAGAATAAAAGGACTGACCACAGACAGGGATAAAACGTTTGCAAATCAAGCATCTGATAACGGGCTTAGACTATAGAAAGAACTTTCTAAAGTTCACGTAAGACAAAAAGCCCAACAGACCAAATAGCGGAATAGTTTCATCAGAGAGGACGTGTGAATGGGTGACGAGCCCACGAGGAGACCCTCAACGCATTAATCATTGGGGGATGCAAATGGAAAGCGCCGCGAGACACCGCTGGCCTGGCGTCACCCGCCCACCAGCCCGGCTGCAGCCCAAAGCACAGGTAAGACCAGGTGTTGGCGAGGGTGAGGAGCAACTGCGACCCTGTGTGTGACTGCTGGGAGCTGACAACGGTCCAGCCACCTGGGAAGACGGTCTGTCACTTCTCACAAAACTTCTGACGGCCCAGCAGTTTTAGGATCTGCCCCAGGACATGAAAGCACACGTCTACACAAAGACGTGCGTGTGAGCTCTCCATCACAGGTGGACGCTGGAAACCATTCCAACGTCCATCAACGGATGGACGGACCGACAAACGGGGCCTGTCCGGACAAGGGGACGCTCGGCAATGAGAGGAAATGAGCCCTCAGTCCACGCGGTGGCATAGGTGGACCTCGCAAACGTCTTGATGGGTTAAAGGACCCAGAAGGAAAACACCGCGTGTTCCGATTTCTGTGAAACACCTAGAAACGCAAATGTATGCACACAGAGAACGGAACGGTGGTCGCCTAAGGCTGAGCGTGGCGTTGAGTGTAAATGGGTCCGACGCGACTCTGGGGGAGGATGGAAATGTTCTCCAACTGACTGTGGCGAGGACTGCGCAGCGCTGCGGATTTATTAAAACCTCGGAGGCACAAAGGACGCTGTGGCTTCCACCGTGGTGGCTCTTTCCATCACTGGCTGCCCACGGCCAGGTCACGAGCCTGCAGAGAGGCCCGTGTCAGAAGAACAGGAGGCCTCCTGGACCGCATTTGAGTGAGCCATCGTAGAAACAGGTCCCCCAGGCCGAGGGAAGCCTTCGGAGGACTGCAGGCCCGGGTGTCACCCCGACGGAAAGAAACCTAGTGAGAGACCTAAGTCGAAATCGCCCTCGGAAACCGTGACCTGACGTTTGTTGTTTTAAGTCGCTAATGTTGGGGCCACTGGTTATGCAGCCGTAGATGTCTCATGCGCATCATCCCATGGGGATCCTCACAGGCAAGAGTTTCGTAGACATCTGCATCCCTATTACAAAGGTCCAAACACTGAGGCTCCAGGGTCTGATCCCACATTGTGCAGCTCCCGAGAGGTAGGGCTAAGGTGCAAACCAGGCCAGCCTGACCCCAGAGCTGCACTCCTCCACAGCACGTCACCTTAGCACCCTGACCCGGGCACCTTGGGAGACACCAAGGAGGGAGGAAGAGTCAGAGCCCTGCCTGCAGGACCCCCCCCGTCTGATGGGGGAGACAGGGTGGCTGTCCCTTATCCTGTGGCTCCGCATGGTGCGCCATGTGACACCACAGCTGCCAAACCCATTTCATTCAATTCTGCAAAGAGCCCAGAGCGCCTGAGTGGGGGTTCCTGCCTCTCCCTCAAAATGCAGAGCGACAAAATTGGACGGTAATGTGCTGTCGTTCAAATATTTCAGCGGGAGCCGGGGTGAATTACGATGCCGTCCCACTTTATTCAGTGTAGCATCTTTCATAAGAGCCGTGTCTCAGAAACACTTTGGAGAAGGAAATAATAAATAATTGCCCAAGGGGACAAAGCATGAGATGAAAAGCTTCGGGCTGCTGGGGAGGGCGGGGGGAAACGCAGAAGCTAGTGTGTTCAGGAAGCTCAAGATGGGCCGCTGGACCCCTGCAAGCACAGCCTTCAGCTTAAGTGCTGCCTTCCAGATGCTTCTGGGGCTTTCTGGAGACGTGGCTACAGGGCCCCCACGTTTCCGCACTGGATCCTCCACAGGAGACCCCTGGAAAGGGGCCCCGGAGCTCTTTCTGCCTGAGACAGGGCCCCTGCATAGGCTGCTCTGACTCCCACATCCATGCTCGCTCTACTCAGAACCCTCGGTGGCTCCCACCTCACTCAGAGTCAAGGCCCAGGGACTAACTCTGACCCACAGAGCCCTGCTCGATCTCACCCCGTTCCTTCTCGGACCTTCTCTGAGCTCAGTCCGCTCCACCCCCACCGACCTCCTTGCCGTTCTCTCAACACGCCAAGTACAAGGCTGCCTCAGGACCTTTGCACTGACTACCCTTTGTATCTGGAACGCTTTTCTCCCAAATACCCACACGGCCCACTCCCTCGCCTTCTTTAAGGCCCTGCTAAAACATCACCTTCTGGCTTAGACCTACCTCGACTTCTCTATTTAAAATTGTCCTTCCTTTTCCTCCTTCTTGATCGTCTTTACCTCCCCACCATTGTACATGCTCTCTAACGTGTGCATTATTGTGATTATAATCCCTCTCCTACCGCTAGATCAAAAGCGACTCAAGGCAGTTCTTCTGTCCCATATGGTGCCTAATATGGCCTGGGTGCTCAGAGAACACTCGTTGAGTGAACTCAGCCATGTCTGTGCGGATCCTCAAGCTTCCACGAGCTGGTGCACACTGGCATACCTCCTTGTGGACCGGCTTGCACACATTTGTGCTCTCAGTGCAAATTCACACTCAGTGCCTCCCAATGGATTTGGAAATAATGTTCTCTGATCTGGAGACCAGGTCCCCAGATGGATAAGGACCTGGACTCTGGGCCCGACATACCTGAGTTTAATGCCGGCTCTATTACTTGTTGTTATGTAACCCTGGGAGAGGCATGCGGCCTCTCTGTGTCTCGGTGTCCTCATCGACCAAGAGGAAATAATAATAATGATTATCATTCTGATTAGGTAGACACTATTATACCCATTGGCAACATGGGGAGACGGAGGAATACGGAGGCAAAGTGAGGATGAACTAAGATACTCAATTACAAAATAAACACCATCACGGAGGTGTTTGCTGAGCCTGGAAATCAAAACTGAGAGGATGCAGGAGGAAGAAGAGCCTGGGGTGAAAACCTCAAAATACAGACACAGGCCGAACTGGAAATTTTTGCCCCAATCCCTGTACGATGGAAAGTAAATTCACTAGGACGAAGCGAAGCGAGAGCCAATGCCAGCTGTGTGGACTAAAAATAACCCTGAAATGTCAGTGCAGAAAGGCTCTTAGAGATAATCAACCCACGTTCCCACTTTCCAAATGAGAAGTGAGGTTCAGAGAGGAAAAGTTCTTTGCCGATGATCTCACGTTGCAGATAAAAGTGTGAGATCTGGGATGTGGACCAGCTCTCTCGGACACCAAGGGCCTTGTTTTTGTCGTGGCCCGATTTCTTTCTGATTCATTCAACGGGCGACCAGTTCTTGCCCACCTCGAGTCAGCCAGGTTCCCAGGATGCGGCAGACCCTGGGGAGGCGCTCTCTGGTGGCCCCGAAAGTCCGTGATCTTGGGTCTGTGCTGAAGTAGATCCTGGGTTCACTCAAGGGGCCAGGAGAAGGGGTTGATGGAGTTTGGGGCAAGACGTCTGCATGCCACCCATGTTTGTCCATCAAACTCACAGCTGTCCACCAACCTGGCAGCAGGTGAGGGAGACAGAGGCCAGCAGGACGTCCAGGAGCATCTCGCGTGGGGCTCTTCAGAGATCATTTTTTCTCACTTGCTCAGAAGCAGTGATGTCTGGTTGGAAAGTGAGCGCGATGTCTCAGCATAGCCTCGTTGCCGTTAGTTACTGGGGTATGCTATCGGCATCTAGCGAGGCCAGGGATGCTGCTAAAACACCCTGCCGTGCACTGGGCAGCCCGACAATAAAGAATTATCCAACCCAAAAGGTTGACTGTACTGAGGTTGAAAGACCCCGCTCGAAACGATGGTTTTTAATCAGGATTCGAGGACTCTTCGAAGGCCTCTGGATCTCTGTCCAGAAATGCAGGCAACTCCTGGAAATTTGGAGCAAAATTTGGGATCTCTATGTCTGTGTGAATTTTTCCAGCACGATCATCATTTTTAGTCTCGGTCCAGATTCGAGGCCAGACATGAGGGACTGTCGAGCTGTTTTATCTTCGGCACCCAGCATGGGGCATGGCACACGTTAATGCTTGGTTCGCACTGTCTGGATGAATGGCAGGGGGCCCTGAAGGAGACCCGAAATACCTCTCTTCTCCACCCAACTTCTGAACACATTGGGAAGTAAGACAAAGGAGTCGCAGATGGAGGCCAACATGTCACCTTTGGTATGGAGAAAGGCTAATGTGGAGCACAGAACACAGCTCTCTGTGAAAGCCGCGTGGGCCTGCTCAAAGAGCCCCAGAATTAAGCGGACCAGCCCACCTTGTCACAGACGGCTCGGGTGAGGGCAGGCCACCGCCTCCCAGCCCCCACCCCAGGAGCAAAGCGCATGTGGAGCGTAGCGCTGTCCTGTAAAAACATAAGGCAGGCCACAGCCGTAATTGAGAATGTTCAGGAGTCACGTTAAAGAAGAAAAAGAAACAAGCGAAGTCGATTTTGATCGTGTATTTTATTCAATGCAATATCTCCAACATACGGTCATTTTAACACGCAATCCCTGTAAAAATAATTTGAGATATTGTGCCTTCTGACTTCAAATCCCAGAACGGATTTTACACTAAAAGCACATCTCGGTTCACACTAGCCACATCTCAAATGCCCATCGCCACATGCGGTGCGTGGCTGCCATACTGGGTAGGGAAGGTCTCAGAGGACAGGAGAATGATTCTGCTCGACGGGGAAAAGCAAGCAAGGACTAGGCCACACGAGCCAAATCCACCAGTCAGATAAATCGCTCCACCTCCTCTGGAACAGAATGGAGAGAGGACAAGAGCTACACGAATTGAGCGGCCTTCACGTGGAAGGAAATATTGGAATTGGACGGAGATGCATTCCTCTGGGGTGGATGGGTGGGTGGATGGATGGATGATTAACCAAGAGATGATATGAAATCCAGGTAAAGCACATCACACCACAGCAGGGAGTCAACTTCTATTTTCAAACGCTACAAATGTCAACCCCTACCAGAGAAAATCCTGTGCTTTTTGGTAGCAACATGCCCTTGTTTTGAAAAAGACCAGAATCTCATTCACCATCACCTCATCCAAACTTCGTGGGTGGAGGAAACAATAATATTTAAATAATAAATCTAAATAATATCAATAATAAACAGCAAATTAAGTCAGCAGACATACTCTGTGATAGACAATTAGGCATTTTATTCAGTAATAATATAGTTTTATGTCTGTTTACTGCTCTATTTCTAGTACCGGCATATATTAGGTGCTCAGTGAGTATTTGCTGAGTTAGTAAATAATTTAATCTACTCAAGAGGCTCAGAGACATTGAGAAGTTTCCCCAAGGTCACACTGTTATTAAAAGGTAAAATTTGAATTATTTGAACCCAGGTCTAGCGGAAGCCAAAGCCAGTCCTGCCACCTGCCTCTAAAGTGCGTAATGCAGAAAAGCACATGTTCCCATCTGTCCTTCATGAACATGGCACCAGGTCAGCCTTACAGGTTACTCACCCTGGAGGGCACCCCAGCAAAGGTTCAAGGCCAACGCGATGTTCTCCACTTCTCCAGCTCGCGCTTTTGCATGGTGCTCTCCCCGCCCCTGCAAGTTGACAGTGCTGGGGAAAGACAAGTCCATCTGCACTAAAATAAGCGGAGCCGGCTCACAATGGTTTGCTCAATTTTCCGGAATTTTATGAGCCAGTTGTTCGCACAGACATTATTTAAAAATTAAAGTGCGTGAACTTGGCATTAAATAAAAACAAAAAACAGGAAATACTCAGAATGCATCATTTCGTAATTACGTCATCATGTTGTCCTATTATCCATGCTCTTAAGGTTATTTACGTCTGTTTTGTCTCTATGATGGGAATACTCCATGACGATGTCCGACTGCGCCTCTCTTTCCAACCCCATGTTCCACGATGTCGCATAGGCAGCTTGCCATCAGCCACGGTGGGAGTCTTTACACCGCAGAAATTGGCAAAGGCTACAAACCAGGTCCTATTTTTATGAATTTCCCAGAGGAATTGTTCTAAAATGTTTGCCAGCCTGCTACAGCTGGGTTACAACCGGGATGGGGTCACAAATCAAAGAGAACGCTTTTATGATTCTCCGCGGCACCACGGCATAACTACGAGAAAGCCATTTATGCTTAAAAAAAAAAAGAATAAAAAAAGAAGAACATCTTGCTTGAAAAAAAATAAATAATAAATAAAACAACACAGCACCAGCTTTGGATTCTCTGAGCCTCTCGGGGGAAGTGTCCCTGTGGGAGGTGGGACATTCAGGGCACGCTCCCTTTGGGGTCCCGCTGCCCTGATCATCTCGGCAGGGCACCTCCGTGGCCACCAGGTTTAGGTAAAGGGCTTCCCCGCAGACATCCAGCTCCCTTTGGAAATATCACACTCAGGCCTCCGGAGTCATTGCTATGCATGTCAAGACCCATCTCCTGTCTCTAATGAGTAGTTGGCATGATGCCCTCGGTTTCATCCCGGGCCCCCTGTTGAGACAGCGTTGATTTAACCGTAGCCTGCTGTCCACACTGCCCACCCTTGGTCTCTGCTTCTAACACCTCCGGCGGGTATATCCGTGGTTAGAGTGGAGACCGTGCAAAGCGGAGAACAAAAGCAGGAGAAGTCAGCCTCGGAGGCCCGGGTGTCCCAGCCTGCCATTTCATTTAGGTGCCTTGAGAGTCCAGGAGGATCGGGAATTGGTTCTGCATTTCCTTTTCAGGGGAGTGGGACACCCCTGGGTGCCACGCATGTTGCTGGACACCTTGTAGGCAATCTTATTTAACGCTTTCGCTAGTTTACAAAGTAGGTACCATCGATGCCTTTTACACACGAGGAAATCAAGCTTGGGGTCGGAAAACCCTCCCGAGGTCAAGCGGCCAGTGAATGGCTGAGCCCGAACTGCAGCCCTCATCTCTCCGGCTGCAAGGTCACGTATTTTCCACTATGCTCCGCTTGCCTGAAACGGATCCCCTACAATAAACCTTGGAGAGTGGGTATGATTTCAACAGAGTCGAGGAGGCGGACACGGGTGGTGTGGTGGAGAGCGAAAACAGACTCTCCAACGCGGGAAATGACGGGCTCATCAGAGAACACCGAATGGGCTGAAGGTTGACACGGGAGAGGGGTGAATTACTGCGGATGGAAGGACGCGCGAACAAGCAGAAAGGTGGTAAGAAAGGAGGGCGGAAGGGTGGGAGAACGGACGAGTGGATAGGTGGAAAGGTATAGGGCAAACATAAGGTATGAAAAGGTGGGGGGATGGAAGGGCGGATGTTGAATAGTGGATGGTGGAGGGGAAGAAGGGTAATGGGCGGATGAGTAAACAGTCAATTGTGGGGGTGGACATGAGGAGTGGATGAACGGATAAACAGAAGATAAAAGGGAAGGGTAGGGAAAGAGCGAGGAGAGGAGAGGAGAGGAGAGGAGAGGAGAGGAGAGGAGAGGAGAGGAGAGGAGAGGAGAGGAGAGGAGAGGAGATGGGTGAAGGGAGAACTAGGAGGGAGGGAGATGAATAGTAAAGGGTGGGCGTAAGGATGGGTAGAAAGGTAAAATGTGAACAGGTGGAACTGGCTACCCGGGGGGTATTCACGTGGACGTGCCGAAGGGTGGGGAGTGGACATGTGGACAGTGGAAGATGGGACGCGTGGGGAGGTGGGTGATAGGAAAGTAAATACGGACGAGAGGTGGAAGAGCAAATGGGTGGTTGGGTGGGTGGGTGGGAGAGGTAGAAAGCGGGACAGTGTTTGGGTGCGTGGATGGTAAGGGGAGTAGACGGCTGAGCCGATGTGTGGGCACGTGGCAGCATGCGGGTGGAAACGGTGAGAGAAAGGGACGGAGGAGGAGAAGAAACGAGGGGCCAGGCAAGAGGGAAGGCCTCATCCTAGCCCATGTCCACTACAGAGGCACATCCTACGGTCCACGGGGAGAGTCAGCCTCACACGGTGTCTGAGAACCAGCCGAAGCCAGGGCTCCCGGGTGACAGCAGGAGCCAACGGCCAGGGTTTCCGCAGGGGCCCAGGCCTTGGCTGCCCCCTCTGAGGATCTGCTCGAGAGCCAGGCTCCGGGTCTGCCCTCCTCCACCTCTCTTCCTCCCGCTTCCTGCCTCCCCGCCTCTCCCTCCACCTCCTTCCCCACGCGGCGGCCTTCTCCTGGCAAAGAGGCTCGCTGGAGGCGAGCAGTGAGACCCGCTGCTTTGACCTTCTCTGTTCTTGGACATAATTACTGTTATCCCAGATAATCGCTCCGAAATAACTCTGCGTCATTATGCACCTTCGTGCCATTCCCCCGTTTATCTGGGAGCCGCCCTGTCCTAGGGAGCCTGGACTTGGATGGAGCAGCCTGCTGGGTTGTTTCCCTCTCTCTCTCTCCACCTCCCATGCACCACGCTCGCCTTTACCCTTCCCATCGCGGCTCTCGTCAACGTGGAATTTAAATTAGGGCATAACCCACCCCCCACCACCTCCAGGTCAAGGATCAGGCACCTCCGGTGTCACACTGGACGGGAAACATGTTCTAAGCGGCCAGCAGTGGGTGGAGGTGGGAGAGGGAGTCTATAGCCAGAGACAAGAGCTGTGCAGCCTAAGGGGAAAGCCAAGGTCAGGTCCAAGGAAGAGAAGCAGGAGACAAGGCCAAGGTGAATTCTGACCCAGAAGTGGGCTACACGGTGGGTGAGATTATGGCCAAGTGTCCCCAGTTCCCCTTCGTGAGCTGGCAGGGCTGGGCCTGTCTGGAGCTCTCACTGCAAGGCACAGGGCCAAGGCAGGGGGACCTGGATGAACCTGACTAGGAAGGGGCCCTTCCTTGGGGACCAAAGAGCCACACTTTTAAGCCAGACGAGCCCCATCACGGAGGCACATCTCGGGGTCTGCAGAAGGGAGGGGTGAAGGTGTAGACACGCCCCGGCCAGGGAGAGAAGGGCAGCTTCCTGGGCCTTAGCCCGGAGGCCACACGTCCTCGAGCTTCCTGGGAGTGTTTGGCCCCGGGCCACCTGTGGATGTCCCCTCCAGGATGGGACTGGCCTTCTTGGAATGCCCTCTGCCTCCAGAATCTTCCAGACTTGCAGCTGCATCCTGGCTTTATCGCAGAGTAGCTGTGCCCTCGGGAAAGTGGCTTAACCTCTCCGAACCTCAGTTTCCTCCCCTGGAAAGTAGGGAGGACAACCGCGCCCACTCACAGGGTGTTCGGCGGGATGGGATGGGATGATAATGCTCATAATTCGCACAGCGGCCAAGGCATGGCGATTGTTCAACAAGTAAAAGCGAGGGCAACAGGACACTTGCTGATCCTCCCAGGTCCTAGACCCAGTCACCGTGGGAACTTCTCTCCTGCCAACCAGACTTTGGGTCTCTCCCATCGGTTTCCATTCAGTATCGACAATGCCCATCAGCTCCACCCCGGGACCCAAGCCACACGCGGTGGGGCGGGAGAGTTTAAAGAAACAAGAGGAAAAACCATGTCTCCCCACCACATAGTCGAGAGGTCAAGGCCGGAGAAGCCAGCGAAGGGAGGCGAGGCAGGCCGTGCCCAGCCCTTGAGCCCGAGGACCCATCCACCAAGAGGCAGCTCCCAGGAGCCCGCTCTCCTCCCGTCGTTGGAGCCTCCTAGCCTTTCCTGCCCTCAGTTCCCGTCCATTGCCTCGTCACCTGTCCCTGGTGTTTGCTGACACTCCGGCTTCGGCCAGCCCGGACGGGCTCCACGGTGCCCATGCTGAACGTGGCCATGGCAGGTGGACAGGAGTGACGGACGTGGGGGGCACCGGGGGCACTCAGACTGGATGGCTTTTCCACGACTAGCTGGGCCCTCTGGCAGACGTCTTCTCTCTGCTTTCATCATCTTGGGGACACCGTTCCGTCAGAGCCTTGAAACACACCCTCTTGCTTCGACGTGTCATCCCTCCCGTGCTCAGCCGCCGGGAGAGGTGCAGAGAGAGGCAGTGAGGCCGGCAACATCTGAGAAGAGTCCAGAAGCTGAGATCCTCCAGGGGAACTTAGAAGGGAAGCCAAGACCTCGAAGTCCAGCCTCCTGGCTCTCCTCCTACAGGAAGCCCTCCCGGATTTAAACCTGATTTAAGCCCTAATAAGGTGAATCAGAGTAGCTGTCACGATTTGGGTATTTATAACCAAGCACTGGACTTTAAGTATTAACTCACTTAAAAAATATCCCTGCATTTAGAAAGAAAATGGGCTCAGAGAGGCAGAGTAAGATACCCAAGTCTCACAGCTTGTTGATGGCTGAGAAAGGATTCCAACCTAACCCGCGTGACCCCAAAGCCTGGCTCTTCCCACAGAGCTACGCGGCCTGCCATGTCACTCCTCGATGGAGGTGCCACTTTCAGTGTTTTCAAGCGGGGTTCTCTGCGACTGGAAACCACATCGAGGCTTTCTAACGTCTTTCCACCACCTTCTCCAGAACACTGGGAGGACCCCCAGGGCCAGGACTGCGACTTGCTGCACCAGGCTGGGGGCTTCCTGAGGACAGGAGGTGCCTCTCCTGTCAGACTAGTAGTTCCCTGGGGACAGAAATCGCGCCTCCGCCACTGGACCAGGGGGTGCAGCCCTCCTCGTCCACCCGGCCCCTGCCCTGCTCTGCCTTCCTCTGGCCTCCATCTGCCAGTTACGTGCCCTCCCAGCACAGGGCCCAGATGCTGTCCCCTCCTGGGGTCCTCCTCCTGCGACTCCTTCTCTTTGAGGCTGAGGGCACATCCATCATCTCACTAACAGCCTCTCCAACAGCTGGAGCGAAAGGGAGTCTGCAGGCTGGTGGGCCGGGGGTGGGGCAGAGGGTCAGCCTGCCCCGTCCCTCCCCTGTGGCAGCACAGAGCCCACACCTGGGCCAGGCCGTGGGCACAGGGTAGGGGGACTGGTCCACCCCAAGGAGAGCACAGAGTGCTCCCCACCTGCAAACACTGCACTAAAGCCCTGCTTCAGAGTCCTCCCCCTGCGTCTAACTTCCCAGCCGCAGGGCCTCTGTAAGCCTCCTCTCTGCTCTCACCCCGACGACCTCTGTTCCAGCCTCGGCCCCACTGCCCTGTGAGTTTCCCCACCTGTGAAGTGGGGATGGCCGCCCTCCTCACCCTGCCCCCCACAGGCTGCTCCCGAGGGTGGATCGGGCCCCACGTCCACGACAATGCCGGTTGTGGCTGTGGTCCATGATGGCAGCGTCGCAGGCAGGATGCTCCGGGCCAGCGGGGGCAGGCGCCTTAGAGGCCAGGACGGTATCCAGCGGTTGTGCTGCCACCTTTCATCTTGGGTCTTTCTCGTGCTTCGGAGGCAGACGTATTCAGATTCAAATCCTGCCTCTGGGATCTATGAAAACATAAAATGCTTAAAATCCTTGATCCACAGGCCCATTTCCAGAATCGATCCCCCACATTAAAGCACCATTACTGATGAACGTCCGCTCCAGGGTGACTCTTGTCGTATTGTAAGAGCAGAGCCTCGAAACAGCTGGGACGTGCATCAGAAGGGGTCGGACGGGTTGAAGACGCTACCGTGGTCCATCCTACTGGCTACTGCAAAGCCACAAAAACAACTTTCATCCGTCGCAGTGGCCTGAGATGCACCGCGTATATTGTCATGCGAAAAATATCCTGTTAAGGAAAAAATAAATTAAGAAAAAATGAATTAGAGAGTAACAGTGGCCCAGCTCCCATGGGTCCATCATTTTGATTGATGCGGGGACAATTCTGCCTTCACCCCCTCCACAAATGCCATGCACCCACCCTCCCCGCTGTGGCCTGGTTATTGGAAATGCTAAGCCGGCCTCCATCATTTTGCTGCCGAATGATCCAGACAAGGGCCCATCCCTCTCTGAGCTCCAGTGGCCCCACTTGGGAAGAGGCAGATGCCTCCCGCTGGCTTCCCCGCGAGGCCGGCGTGCCTCGGGTGTGGGCAGGCTCTCCACAGAGCCTCCGGCTGCTGAGCTGAGCGGGTGAGAGGGAGGGTAGAGCCATTGGGTAAACATGGCTCGGAGCTCAGCCCCTCGAAGCTCACCTGAGATGTCTGAAACCTGCAGAAGGATCCGGAAGCCCTTTGCAAACATAACCTGAGCAGGCGGCTGCCCCTGCGGAATTAGGGTTAAATTCTGGGCTTCTGCACGGAAGAGCATAGAGATTTGCTAGATTCCACCAGGGAGGGGGAGGCGGAGAAGGAAGGGGAGCGGGAAGAGGAGAAAGATGAACGTGGGGAGAGGCAGAAGAGAGGAGAGAGGAGCAGGAGAGGAGGGAGGAGGAAGAGAGAGAAAGACCCCTCGGTCATGTCCTCTCCCTGGGGAGCCAGAGATGAGGCACAAACCCAGTTCCCGGGGATCAGATAGGAATGCGCACACCCAGGGGACGCTTTCCTGGAGGAGCGACCCTGCCAAGCACCAGGCTGGACGCCGTCCTCTGAGGTGGAGTCCCACCTGGACAGATGCTGACGACAAGGCACTGAACGGGGCCTGCTGATTCTACGATGACGACCCAGGGTCGTAGACGGCACTCTGCGGCTCGGGAAGAGAGAGCGGTCCTGAATCGACTGAGCTTAAGCCCTAAATGACTGCGTCTGCCTGGAATTTTCTGAGATTACGTTTCCTTTTCTGCCCTCCTGCAGCAAAAGAGCTGGGGACAGAGATCCGGTTCAGGGAGAGAAAACTTAAAGTTCCAATTTTTGACACGTCGGTGTACACACGTGGCTTGGGAGTTCATACTCACGGTACATGCAGCCCCCAGATTTGAAAATAATAAAAAATTGCTGGGTGAGGGGCAGCTTCAGACCCCCACCCACTCAGCGTCCCTCTTTCCCTGCATAGAAGCTCTGGAAACCCTAGAAGAAGAGGGATGGGGTGGGAGAGCGGGATCGCTGAGGGCCACCCATCCCTGCTCCCGGCTGTTCTCCCAAGTCCGAGTTGTCAGCACAGATCAGAGCAGACCAAGTCCCCGGGGCCTGGCCCAGGAGCGGGATTTGGGAAGCTCCCATCCATTCAGCACCTCCCGTTGTCTCTGGGACGCACAGAGCAGCGCTGCCCACCCCGGAGGCTGCGGCCTGGCCTCCACCCCGGGGGACCTCAGCTTCGGCACTAGTAAACCCTGGGATGGATCAAGGCCTGGTGTGGGGGCTGCGCTGTGCATCGTAGGATGTCAGCATCGTCTCCGACCTCCACTCGCCAGTGCCCCAGCTCCTCGCCACACAGGCTTCTCCGTGAGGCTGCAGGACATGACCGCTGGCTTTCCCCGGAGCAACAGACCCAAGAGCAAGGAAGAAGCCCAAGTGCCCTTTAGGACCTAGCCTCGGAAGCGACACGCCATCGCTTATGCCATTTTCCGTTGGTTATACCCATCCACCCCGATAAAGGGGTTTTGCCATTTTGGAGGCCGGCTCCCACACCCCTCCAGGCCGCATCCTTCCCCTCTCCATAGGTTCCGGCAGCACTCCCGGAACTCAGAACTGTAGTTACAGTTCCCGGCAGCGCTCGTGCCGGGCCTCCGGGCCTTTGCACATGCTGTTCCCGCCGCCTGGAACGCTCTTCCCTCACACTCAACCTAGCCACGCTCTACTCACGTTTAAAGACTCGGGTAATGGTTTTATGTCCACAGGAGCTTCTCCGACCTTAACAGTCCAGGTGAGGTAGCTTTCCTTTGCTGACCAATACCTCGTTTGGTCCTTCCACTGCTCCTGGGGTGGGTGCTGTTTTACAGATTAGGGAACTGAGGCTCAGAGAAAGTAAGGAATCTGCCCAAGGTCACAGCCGAGAAGCAGTAGGGTCCGGAGTTGGACCCAGCTGCTCCGCTCTCATCCTTCATTCATATTATCCTAGGTCTCTCCCCTGGACCATGGACTCCGGAAGGAATGGAATTTTGCCTGATTTATCCCTGTAAATCCAGCGCTGAGGACACGCCTGGCCCACATCGAAGGGAAAAGGAAAAGTTTAAGGAGGAGGAAAGAGGAAAGGAAGGAAGGGAAGGTAGAGGAGAGAGAAACGGGCTTTGAGCTGCGTCTGATGGGTGAGGCCTGAGGCAGGACCCTGAGCAGGCAGTTTGGAGCCACCCGGGTCAGCTAGTCCCCTGGGAAAACGGTGAGATCCCCGAGGCCCCAGCCTATTCATTGAGCCCCTCCCCCTGGCTGGAGAGGGAAAAGCACCCCTTTTCCTGCAGAATTTTGTCGTGCCGGTTCTTAATTTTTATGTCTGCTGAGCCACTTGTCCTCGTAAAGGAATAATTTAATTAACTGCAAGAAATGTAATTAATTTTAATTGTTCATGATAATTCATTGTTTAATACTCTGTTAATAACTATCGAAAATCCTAATGCCCAGTTACTGTCCTATAATAGGATAATTAAACGCTTGTACGAGAGACACTTCATTTTCAAGTGCTTCCATGTCACTTTGTCTTCGGAGCAAAGGTTCCTCAGCCGGCAGTGTGTGTTCACGGGGAGGCTCTTCGTGCCTGACTTTTCTTTGGAGAAGGATGGGTGGCTCCGCCGCTGGCAAAGGGCTTTACAGTGGGGAGAGGAGACAGGGCGCTGCTGCTTAAGAGGTGGGAGCCAGCCCTGGAGAGGTCCCCTGTGCCCTCCCCCAAGCCGGGCAGGCCTAACCCGGCCTGGCCACACAGCGTCTCTCTGTCCTGAGACAAGCAGGTCGGTTAACGTATCACGGAGCATTGGCCACATCTGCTGCAGCCGTGATTCCTGACGGAGGGGCCATGTTAGTCTTGGAGACAGACAACATGGTGCTGCCCTGTTAGAGATTAAATCCTAGAAGGGAGAGTTAGACCAAGGATGGATGGATGGATGGATGGATGGATGGATGGATGGATGGATGGATGGGTGGGTGGATGGATAGATGGATGGATGGATGGATGGATGGGTGGGTGGGTGGGTGGACGGACGGGTGGACGGACGGGTGGACAGATGGGTGGACGGATGGGTGGATGGATGGATGGATGGGTGGGTGGATGGGTGGGTGGATGGGCAGGTAAATGAAGGGATGGACTGATAACAGACAGATGGGCAAACAAACTAAGTAAATTTAAAAAGTTCCAGTGTTCTGAAGAAAATAAAACAATATATGGTCAGGAAGACGGGTAGGGGTACTGCTTTTTACCTAGACTGCTCAGAAATGACTTCATCAAGGTGACAGGGGCAAAGGTAGAAATTTGCCCAGGTAACATTCGCCCTGGGATCCATATTGTGACAAGGAGTCCGTCTTATGAAGGCCTGGGGCGGGTAGGAATGGGAGGAAAGAGTATTCCAGGCAGCGGAAAGAGCAAGTGCCAAGGCCCTGGGATGGGGATAAGCCTGGAGGATGGGAGAGGCTTGAAAGGACGGGGCACTGGGTTTGACTCTAGCTGCAGTGGGCGGCCCCGGAGGGTGTTCTGCAGGGGAATGCCATCATTTGGATGTTTATACTGGTTTGTGTTTTTGTGCTGTCGCTGGCAGCTGGGTGGAGAGAAGACGAGGGCAGCAGGCAGGGGGCGCGTTAGGAGAGGCCGTGAGGTCGAGGTGCCGGCGGAGGGGGGACGACTGCCGCGAGGATGCTGGGGAGCAGGGGGGCCCGCTAGGAGGCCCCACAGCCTTCCCAAGAGATGGGAACTTGGACAAGGAGCCAGGTGACCAGGAAAGAGAGAAGTCTGAACTGAGAGGTCGTCAGAAGGTGCCACTGATGGGGCCTTTTGAGGGACTGAAATGTCAGGAGTCCAGTCCCCATTCTGAAATCGCCACCCGCGTGACTCCCATGTGATGCTCCCCCTCTCTGGGCCTGTCTCTCGTACTGAAAACGAGGGAGTAGGACTGGACAGTCCCCAAGGGCCCTTCTGGGCCTGTCGGTCTACCTGGGAAGCTGAGTCCGAAGCCGTCAGTCCAACCCTTAATCCCACGGTGTCGCTCGTGGCCACCCACGTGATGCAGGAGCCAGGGGCCAGGGAGCGGGGTGGGGTGGGACTGGCTAGGAGTGGGGGCTCCCCGAGGGCTGGGCAGAGGAGGGAGGGAGGGGTACCTGAGGACAACCAGAGAGGTGCTGCAGTCTCAGGCCAGGGGTTCAGGCCATTTCTTGGAGTAAAGGAAGGAGGAGGCAGCAGAAATCCACCCGCACCTCTCAACTCCAAAGACATCCAGGAGCAGTCATTTCTACATTCTAGAAACTTTTATTGAGACCCTAATGTGGATATGCAAGTGAGTAAAACAGACAAAGTATTCAACCTTGTGGAAAGCTACGTGCCACTAAAATCCGCCGAGCACCTGTCTGTCGCGAGCCAGGAGCTGGGTGCCGCAGCGGTAGAGACGACACACCCCGTCTCGCGGAGCTTTCATGCTCACGGGGAAATCGTCACCCTTGATCATAATCACCCACTTAGTGCCTGAGGAGTGGAACGTGTGAGTCCATGGAGGCCCCCAGCAGGTACTCTCAACCTGGTCCACGTCACCTAGGGACCACCTAGCTGATTTTATGTGTCCCCTTGGCTAGGCTATGGTATCCAGCTGTTCGGCCAGACACAAGTCTAGACACTGCCGTGGAGGCCATTTTTTTAGATAAGATTAACATTGAAATCTGTGCACTCCGCGTGAAGCGGACCACCTGGCTCCAGGATGAGGGTGGGTCTCGTCTCATCAGTTGAAGGCCGTAATTGCCAAGACTGAGGTATCCGCCCCCCCAAAAAAGGCAATTTTGCCTCAAGAATGTAACATAGAAACTCTGCCTGAGTTTCTAACCTCCTGGCCTGCTCTGGTTCAAGACTGCAGGATCAACTCTTACCTGAATTTTTGGCAAATTCCAGATTTGCCAGCCCCCTTAATCATGAATCAATTCCTCATTCATCCTCTCTCTCTCTCTCTCTCTCTCTCTCTCTCTCTCTCTCTCTCTCTCTCTCTCTGGAACAGGGACACCCAGGCAGAGAAGGACAAAAGTCCTTAGATACCCAGAGAGACATGAAGTCAGACACAGCCCCAGAGAAGGACACCATAAGACAGACAGCCAGGAGGATGGACAGACAGACAAACGCGCACGCACACAGTAAGTCAGTCAACTCGCCTCCCTGGACTCACCCTCTCCCCTGTCTATCCCGTGCTCCGGAAGAGAATGGCGATGTGTTTGCACCCTTGAAAGGGACCAGGGTGGGGAGGTCCCCAAGCAGCTCACCCCATCCCTGCCCTGTTCAAAGCAGGCAGCAGGCCTGGGAAGGTGGGCCGGGGCCTCCCTGGCTTGCAAGTAGGCTCCTGCAGGTGCAGTCTGGACCTGGTGAGCGAGTCGGGGGTGTAGGTTCATAAAGGGAGAACTAATGACCCCCACCCCGTGGTCCCTTAGGTCCAGAAAGTGGCCGACTCCTTACCCTGACCGGAGGCCACACGGCAGAAGGAGGACTGAGGGAATCAGGTGGACACAGGATCGACCATCTCCTGAACACCTCTTAGGTGCTGAGGGCTGGCCCGGCAGTTTATAACCCCCCAGGTAAGTGCCATTCCCCATTCCACATTCAAAGGGAGCAAACCAGGGATCCGAACCTTTGAAAAGCATGCCCCCAAAAGGTGAGGGAGCTCGAATTACAGCCTTACTACTCCCCTTCCCCTACTGAATTCGGCCAGCTCGCATTCATCGGGCATATTCGTGGAGTAGACATCACGAACAAAGCAGATGCGGCCCCGCCATCGTGGAATTCCACAAAGGCTTGGCAATCCTGCTGTTCCCTGGGGACACAGGGATAGTGAAGGGAGACGAGACTCCAGGAAACCTGGGAAGACTGTCTCCTGCTGGGGGTGGGGGGCTGAGGGTGTCAGTCACCATCAACTCGAGAGAGGGCAAGGGGTGGACCCCATCCTGCCTCCAAAGACCGTATGGGGGTGCCATCTGCCCCGTCCCCCACGAGCCTGGGCTGAGTGGCCCTCCCGCCCCCAGCAGGTGCTCCAGATGCAAGGGCCCAGCGTCTCCCTAATTCCCACGTAGAAGCGAGGACCACGGCCGCATCCCCACCCTAAGCACTTAGATATACAATTTACTTCAAGGAATTATACACTGCTGGCTGCTTTTAAAATAGAGGAAAGGCCCCCCACAGAACTGTTTCCTTTCCTCAAGCGGCATCATTTTCTGCAAAGACTCTGCCCAATCCTCTAATTGCACCATCTGTGCTGGGAGGGCTGGGCCGGGCTCACGGGCTCTTCCGTGCCAGTTAGGGTTTTAATTCCACATCCCCACCCGCAGGGCTCTTGCTGGGCGCCCCTCCCCACTCCCCACCCCCACCTCCCCCACCCCAGCACTCCAACCCTCAGCTGCGAGGGCACCGAAGTGGCCAGATACCTCTTGACTCTCCTCACTTCAATATGCGTGATGTTAACTCCTCAGCCGCTGCCCTGCAGAGTCCCCAACCCCAGATTTGGGGTCAGTGGAGGTCTCCTAAATTCTGCCCCTTGTGGAATCTTCTGGAAGCCAAGCCTGGGGACCTGTTGCTGCCCTATCAACAAAACCATGATAAAGCTTCAAGTCCAAAGCCCCGGCTCCTCTTTCCTCCGCCTACGTTACCGTCTGGGCCTCAGGCACAGAGCGGGTTCTGGGCCAGGCTCCCCGCTTCCTGGCTGGGTGACATGCAGAAGCTGCTCAACCTCTCTGGACGTGTGTTTCTCCATGAGAAAAGCAACACGTCCCGTCTTCTTCTATTCTCCCGACCACCTTTCTTAGTTTGGGTCCCTCCCTGAACCAAGGAAGGATTTGGGTGATCCCAGGACGCCATATGCACAGCCAGGGAGTGGGCAAGAGAAGGAAGGAGGGAAGACAGGCCACGAGGTGAGCAATCCACAGTTAGCACTGGGGTAACTGGGGCCCAAACCCACCAGGACCCCCCGAGAGTCTGTGGAGCACGACTCAGAACCGTCGCCTGAGGGAGGGGTGAGGACGCTGGGCTGGTCCACCAGCCCCTGCTCATCCTGGTTGAGTCAGTCCTGGAGCACTTCCTCCCCAGGCACGATGACCCGTCCCGGGCCTGTGCTCAGGCAGGGCTGTGGGGAGCCCAGGGAGCATCTACAGCCCCTGCACCCATACTCCCCTTACCTCCCTGCACGATGGTGGCTCCCGCAGCACCCAGTACATAGTAGGTGCTCAATGGACAGCTGCACAGCTACCTAGCTCCCCGCTGGGTAAATGGCCTCAGTTAAAGCTCTGATCTCATTAAAATTAGGACAGGGGAAAATGTCTGTGAGCTCCAGGTTGGGGACTGAGTGTGTCCCACTATCCCACCAGGCCACTACCCTCTCCACATGGGTCGAAGCCAAGCCAGCCAAGGGAAGCAGAGACCAGGGCCCTGGGCCCTGAGGCACTGCATCTCCAGCTCCTGCGCCCATGGCGGGCCTGGCCTCTGCCGCGGGGTCTCCCACCTGCCCCAGGGTCTGTCTGCACCACCTCCCTCCCGGCTGTCCCGTCCCTGGTCTGATCAGCCTCTCCCAGAGCTCAGACTAGTGTGGCAGCTGTTTGTCCCCCCGGGCAGAGCTCTACTTCTCCCCGCCCTCAGCCAGGCCCACCCACTCCGAGCTGGGCCCCCTCCCACTCCTGAGTAGTCCCAAGGACCCTGTGTGACTCCCACTTGTCAGGGAGGTGATCAGCATATCACTGGCACCTGCCCAAGTCACCTCCCTGCTTCTTCCTGTTTCAATATTCACACCCCCCTCCCCTGGCCCTCAAGGGCCTGAGCATCTGAGTTGCAGCTCTCGTCTTGTCAGTGCAGGAGAGGCCCCAGGGGCAGGCGGACGGGCTGGCTATGCCATTCTGACCAGCGACACTCTGCCCCCTGCATCAAACAGATGGACACGACTCTGCAGTCCCTGTTACCTCAGCCCTTCCGAGATGTCCCAGTGTCTCGATCAAACCCTAGAGGCTGGACTGTGGACCCCTTATACTAACTGATCAAAGGGACTGACAAGATCACCCAGTGCATTCTCACTGAGTATCAGCTTTGTGTCAGGCCCCACTGTCAACCCCGGGGTTACAGTGAACAAAACACACCATGTGTCAAGGAGATGACGTGCTGAGGCCAGTGGAAGAAGGGGGTCGGGGGTAGACCCAGACAAGCAAACAAACAAATCATTTCAGGCCTTGACGAGTACTCTACAGAGGAAAAAGGAAGAGGATGATTTGACAGCGTGACTGGCTGGGGAGGGGGAAGTACAGGACGAGGTGAAATCTCTGAGGTCATTATATGAGGCCTCAGCCATGCTGGGATCTGGGGACAAGATATTTAAGCAGAGGAGAAGGGAGCAGCATGTGCAAAGGTCCTGAGGTGGGAGTGCTTGAGGCATGTTTGAGAGTAACTGGATGTGAACGCGGAACTCTTTCAGTCTCCGTTTTGGATGAGGCTCAAAGACGATGGCTGCCAACCAGGCCTGTATTCCGAGATGAGACGTGAGACCTGCAAGCAGGATTCGCAAAGAAGGGGATGAGAACTGGCCTTGCAGCCCTTAGCTAACACACACCTCCAGCTTAAAAGAGGTTAGAAAGGCCGAGAAAGGGCTGGAGATGAGGAGGGGGCTTCAGGAGAAACGGTGGGAGTTCTGAAGGTTCCCCCTACCAAGGGAGGAGGGCGGGGTGCCTGCCCTGCCTTCAAGCACAGGAAGGGAGGGGAGGCCTTCAGCAAGGCCACTTAAAGAGCTAGGGGTGCATCCCCTGGGTGCTCGGGCACTGGGGGCACCACAGTGACACGAGACCTCGGCACAAAGCAGCTAGAGACTTAGGATCAAGGCAGAGGATGGTGGAAGAGCCACGAGGCAGCCAAGGGAGCTGCAGCTGGGGGTGACTAAACTAATGTGGGTCACTGGGGGGCCTAATCCAATCGGACTAATGTCCTTACGAGACACACAGACAGACACCAGGGGGCACGTGCAGAGGAAGGACCTGAGGATGCAGAGAAGGTGCCACCTGCAAGCCAAGCAGAGGCCTCGGAGAGAACGACCTGCTGACACCTAGATCCTGGATTTCCAGCCTCCCGACCTCTGAGAAACTAAATGCCTGTGTCCAAGCCCCACCCCATTCGTGGTGTTTTGTCACAGCAGCCTGAGCTGCCTAAGACACTCCGCCGAGTTCTGCCACATCCGAGGAAGGAGGAGGCCAAGGGGAAGAGCAGGACAGGGCAGTCGCCAGACGTGCCCAAACCGCAAACGGCTTTGCCAAGGTCGCACGTCACAGGGTGAGCCCCAGGACAGTGAAAGCTCCGTCACCTAGAAATGAAGGCACCCTCCTCGGCTGGTCATTCAGTCAATGCCCCAGATCCACTCCTATGACCCGCCAGCCCTCCCGGGTCACGTCTTTCCTTGGCAGAACCGCCAGCCAGGCTTCTAACTCCCGGGCTCGGCCCTGCACCTGTGCAGAAGCCATTACCACTCCCGAATGCCCTGCCTCGTCCACCCCTACCCTTGCTCCCAGGCTGGGCCCAACAGCACCTCCTCCAGGAAGCCTCCCTGGGCCCTCCTCTGCACTTCCACGGAGCTCTGGGCTTCCCTGGTGTTGCGATCAGTGTCCTGGATGACTTTCTCTACCGGACTGCGAGATTCTAGAGCTGAGGCTGCCTGTGCTGTGACCTTCTGCGTTCTCAGGGTCTGAGCAGCAGGCTTGGGCCTTGGGTAAAGGGAAGGGAGGAAGATCGGGAGGCCTGGAACCTTCCTTCCCGAATGCACACTCTGGGAACTGAGTGTGGTGGACTGTCACAGCCGATGGGGACTTTGGGGACCACCTGCTCCTACCCTACCCTTCACACATGAGGAAGCCGAGACCTGGAAACGGGAAGTTGCTGGCCAAGGTCACAGGGCTCAGGCAGCCCCAACCGGTCCCAGACCCCCCGTCTTCCAGCCCAGCGCTCCGGGCATGGTGCTGTGCTCTCGCCCACCCCTCTCCGGCCCCTTGACAAGCAGAGTTTAATTATTTACGACAGCGCTTTATAGCCGCGGGTGAACCCACCGGAACATATTTTGTAAAAGTAATGAAGGCTCAGTAATGCGAGACCTCGCTGGAGCTCCCCTCACTAAATCTCGGCCCGGGAGCCGCCAGACTGCGGCGGCAGTTTCTCCCCTTCTCTCTTTCGGAGAATTGCAGGGTTTGCCCATTAGGGGTGGTTGTGGGACAAGACGTACCCAAGACATTTTTTTTTTCTCATCTGAGGGCAAAGAACTGGGTGTCATGGAACCAGAGAAGGAATCTCCCAAGTGGGGGTCAGAAGGGTGTGTCAGCTCTGGGCCCCCCAGAGTCACCTCCCTCAGAAGTGTCACACTTGGGGCAGGAGGATGCTGTCACGGAGTCCCCACTATGCCTCCCACACCGGGAGGGCAGAGAGACACAGGATAGTGGAACCGAGAGTTAGCAACACATCTCTTCTCTGCCTCTCGAGGCCTCAGTTTCCCCATCTGTAAACTAGGAAGCTCGAAGAGCCTTTGCCTCTCCTGGTTCCTTTACGGCATTCCAAACTGTCCTCTAGCAATAACGAGAGCGAGACAACGGGCTTGTTCCCAGAAGTCGCCGGTGCTGCAGGCTTCCCGTAGGCTCCCACTGAATGCTTCCCACAGCCCCATCAGGGAGATTTAACCCCAGCGTGCAGTGGGGCCGAGAAACATCAAGTGACTTATCCAGGGTCACGGCGCTGGAGACTGGCAGTCAGGATTTGACCCTGGCCTCCGGACTTCAGAGCGCGCACCTTTAACCACCGCTCTGCGGCCTTTGCACTCACAGTTTCAACAGGCCCGGGGTTGTGATGGGCCCTGCCCTGCTCTGGCTCTTTACATTATCCCAAGAATGGCGACATATGTCTTTCCGTCCTCACTGACAAATGAGAACACTGAAGCTCACAGTTAACCCAGATGTGGGACCTGGACCTCCCACCTAACAGCACAGCCTCGGGTCTCTCCCCTCAGCTTTCCTATGGCCCCGGGACTCTGAGGTAAGTTCCCTGGACTCGAGTAACCACAGTCAAGTTAAGAGATATAAATGTCAGCC
Organism: Cynopterus sphinx; assembly: GCA_030015415.1. Taxonomy (NCBI): domain Eukaryota; kingdom Metazoa; phylum Chordata; class Mammalia; order Chiroptera; family Pteropodidae; genus Cynopterus; species Cynopterus sphinx. Next base: position 120,639,308 of record CM057387.1, read on the forward strand.
TCCCCAGAACACCTGGGAAATAGAGATGAGGCCCCCAACTCATTGCATGCAAGGACCAGGGGCACAGATTGAGCTGGGCAGGTGATGGCGTTTTGAGCCGGACTGAAGAGGGAGGGAGAGAGATGGACCAGCAGAGGCCATGGAGGTAGCAAGGTGGATGGGGGTGGTGGAGGCTTTTAGATGGAGGGAGTATCTGGAACATTCCAGCATTTCAGAGGAAGGACGACAGCTTTAAATGATGGGGTTTGAGATGGGGAGCTCAGGTGGTGAGCTCGAGGGTCCTGACCGTGAGGCCCTCACAGACAGGAGCTACTCACCTGTACATGTCCAGGGCTGGAGGTACAGTAGGTGCTCAATAAATGGAAGTGTGGGCTGTCCAAGAAGATGGACTGATTCGGACCTTGCTCTAAGACTGACAAGTGAGTAACCTTGAGTGTCCTCTGTCACTTCTCTGGGCTTCTTCCTTATCTCTATTATCAGACCCATTTCTCCCCATGGCAGAAAGTTCTACCAGGCAGCCAGCTGCCTAACACATAATCCTGCAAGCCAGAGGCTTCCACACCTCCTAGAAAGTCAGTTCAATCGATGCACTCACAAGATCACGCCAGTACGTAGCTCAATGCCAGAAAATTCTGCAAGCAGCTACATATACCCTGCTGGATGTGGGAACCACATGCCTTTGCTTGGTCCTCAAGAGCGGGGGTCCCTAACCTCTGGGCCACAGACCCGTACCGGTCAGTGGCCTGTAGGAACTGGGCCATTTAGCAGGAGGTGAGAGGTTGGCGAGCCAGCAAAGCTTCCTCTGGATTCACAGCCGCTCCCCAGCGCCAGCATCACCGCCTCAGCTCCACCTCAGGTCATCAGGCCTTAGATTCTCATAGGAGCACCGGTCCCTGGTGCCAGAAAGGTTGGGTGGGTACTGCTGCTCGAGAGAGAGGGAATGGCTGCCTGCCCATTCTCTGGGTAAATTATAGGCCTACTTTCAGGGAAGGAAGATTCAGTCATTCATCCAGTCAACAAACATTTACTGAGCAGGTACCATGTGCTCCCACTGTTCTAGGCACTAGAGACACGACAGTGAACAAAACTCAAAGTCCTGCCTTCATGGAGCAAACATTGCAGTGGAGAGACAACCTTATATTTTAAAAAATAAAGCAGGGAGAAAAAGGAGGAATTTGGGGAGGTGGTTAGTTTTTAATATGGGGTGTGGGAGTGTCAAAGAAGTCCTCCCTCGTCAGCTGTTATTTGAGCAGAGTCAATGAAACAAGAGAGTAAGCCAGCGGACGTCTGGGGAAGGTACTCCAGGCAGAGGGAACAGCAGGGGCAAAGGCCCGGGCACGAGCATGCCTGGCAAGATGGAAGGACCACTGGGGACACCGGTGGGGCAGGAGGGCGGTGAAAGAGGAAGAGGGGGAGATGTCAGAGTGTAGCCGGAGCCATCAAGCAGGGCCCTTATAGGACACAGTAGGGACTTGGCTTTTACTGAGACAGGAACCAAGGAGGGCTTCCAAGCAGAGGGGCCCTTTTGAGCAGAGTGTGACGTGACGTCTCGTTTAATGGGCTCACCTTGGCCAGCACGTGCATTGAGAATAAACCACAAGCACGTGGGCAGGCGAGCGATGAGGGCCTGCAGTGGAAGCTGTCGTGGGTGAGGAGTGCCTGTCGCCGGAGGTGTTTTGAAGGCAGAGACCATAGGAAGGTTCTTTATGGCTACTCCGGCTCATCCAAGGTGAGTCTGAGTTTCGAGGTCTTGGCCACCAGGTCAACAGTTTTGTTTGCAGAGGCATCCTCGGCTGACAATGACACTCTCTCTTTTGCCTCTAATGTGCCAGAAGCTACAAGGGGAGGCTTTCTGCATTAAAACTTTTAACAACCCCAGAGCTGAGGCAGCTTGAAGGAGCGGCCCGCTCTGCGGAGCCCGGTTAGGCCTCCCCGAGGGGTCCGTCTACATCTGGCCAGATGCTGCAAGACTGTAGCAAACTCACAGCCTCCAGCCCGGCCAGGAACCCCAGAACAGCTGGGGCAGTTAATGCCAACGCTCCCCCATCAGACCAGGAAGAAGAAAATCAATAATCGTCACGATCACAACAACATTAAGAGCGGCCAACATTCACTGCCCGTTTACTACGTGCCTGGTCTTGTCTATACCACAGATAGGGGCGACTGTTATTTCCATTTCACAGATGAGGCCTTTGGCGCTCAGAGACACGAAATAACAAGACTAAGGCCACACAGCTAGAAAGCGACAGAAACCCAGGTCTCTATACCTACCCTTCAGCTCTTTACAGTTCCTTGCTGACCGGCTGTAATTCACTAGGCGGCCCCTCCCAGGGCTCACCACAGACTCACCTCCTGTCACCTTGTTGGCCTCTGGCCCCACTGCCCCATTCTTCTCTTCTGAAGCAGGGCCAGCCCTCCACACCCACCCCCTCCACCCAGGGCTCCGCTCAGACTGCCCGCGGCAAAGGCACCCGGGGTCCATCATTTCTTACCTGGAGTGAGACCACCAGGCAGAGGGCCAGGAGGCTGGAAGCAGGCACTATCTACAGAAAGATGAAAGCCCAGTTGATTGCTCATTGCGAAAACAATAAACTAATACCTTAGCGAGGCCCTTGGGGGGCATTTTGAATGAACATGCAATGACTAAGATGTTAATAAAATGCTGAGACCAGAGAGAGCAAATTGGGGTGGCCTCGTTCTGTTGGGCCAAGCACCTTGCTACGTCCTCACCGTCATAAAATCCTATAGAACGGGCAGGCCGGTGGCTTCTCAGCACCCCTTTGCAGACAAGGAAACTGAGGCTCAGAAAGGCTGAGTAACTTGCCTAGGGTTACACAGCCCGTAGGGGTAAAGCAGCGATTCCCACGTCGGTCCATCACCTGCACAGTCCGCTCTCCCAACGGCTATGAAGCTGGCCGGCCGAGGGACTGTGTCCTGAATCGTGTCCCGTTCAGCCGGTTAAACATCACACCTGCAATTTGGCTGTTTACTTTCAACCAACCCATTCTTTTTATAAATCACTCAGCATCCTGCCCTTGTCAGCATCACCAAAGGTCCAATTAACCTTGAATGCCGTGGCCCCTTCTCTGCAAATCTCCCCCAAACCCACAGCTTTTCGGGCTGAGAATATTACCAAACCAGTACAAAACCAGCCCAGCAAGTAAGGATTTATTCTACAGCGACCCTGCGGGGGTGGGGGGAGGGAGGGAAAACCCACAGGCCTAAGAAAACCACCCACGGCAGCTAAATTTCAACTGCCAAACCTTTATTAGTGATGATAAAAGGCGGTGAAAACGTGCAGGGCTTTTTACTCCCAGGTGGAGGCTACAGCTCCAGGAATTAGTCATGTTTTGACTGGTGGAGTTATAGAATTTATAATAGAGGCCCCGGAGAAATTAAACTCGGCTTATGGCCAGCCCCTCCCCCATCTGACGGTCCCCAGCGAGAACAGTGCACCAGGCTTCGTGGAACCCCCCGAGAGTCGGGCTGGCTGGCCCCGATAGGTGAAGGGGGACAGTGACCCCCCTCTGCAGGGCTGCAGAGGAAATGGCTCCGGCCGGCTTTCCTCCTCCCTGGGGTCCTTGTCTACCCCTCACTGAATCCGGGCCGTGGAAATCAGGTCTGACCTCTGTGCCCCGGAGCAGCACCAAGCCTCCGGCGGGAGTTGATGATGCTCGCGTAATGAACCTGGGTCTTCACCCCACCAGCCTCAGCCTTCCCGGGTTCAGCATCGGCCTCTCCCTAGAAGGTCAGGGAAAGTGGCCTGAATTCGGGCAAGTCCAGTGGACTGTCTTAATTAAAGAAGAGTCAGACCCACCTCTCCCATTCTGGTTCTAAGGCCTCTTTACCTCATCAAAGATCCCTGGGAGTGGCTGCCTAGCAAGATCCTAAGACCTCAGTGGAAAAGTCTGTCAAAAGAACGGGATGAAGAGGAAGCTTTGCAAGCAGCAGGCCTAAGCTTTGAGGCTGCCTTGGTGAGTCTCTGTGTGGCTGATTGCTCCCAGAGGCTTTAATCCTGGCTTTTTTGTTGCAGAAGAGTAACTCAGGGAGGAAATTAACCCTTACGGAGCACCTACTATGTGCCAGGCACCGCACCAAGCAACTTTATAAACATTCTTCGACCTAACGGATCCTAGAAAAGGGCTCAGCACACAGTAGGTGCCTCATACAACTCATGGGATGGATCAGCGACTTTAAGCCCCATTTCAGCTCTAGAAGGCAGGTCCGATCATCACCTCTTTGCAGATGAGTCAAGAAAACCAGAAAGGGGCGGTTCTTTGCCCCAAGCAACACAGCATGCAGCTGGGGAACAGAGATTCAAGCTGGGGTGTCTCATTCTGACGCCAGAGGTCTCTCCTGTCAGCCACGGTTCCTCCCTTCTCAGCAGGGCTTGGCTTCTTGGAAGAGGTGATGATCACCAACGAAGGGGGCAGGAGCTGAGAAGCCTGGGAGCCGCCCGGGATGTGCAGCGCAGAAAGAGCGAGCTCACGGAGCCAAGCACGCACTCCCAGCTGGACGGGGCGCAATGCCCTCACCACGAGGCCATTTCACTCTCTTTCCTTGGCGACCACTGTCCCCAAGTCCCGCACCCCTGCCACCACCCAGGCTGACGTGCTCCAGACCCTGCCAGATGGTAGGAAGGAAGATCGGTCTGTCCCTCGAAGCCACCACAACCCCAGGGATCGCCACTACCCAACACGCAGCGCAAGGCGTCGGGGGCGGCCAGGCCCCGGACGAGGCAGCACATGTAGCCTCGAGGCGAACGGAATGAGTGTTTCCATGATTTATGATATTGCTCTGGTCCTTCTCTGGGCCGCTCTCCAAGCTTTACCCAGGGCTCCAATTCTTCAAGCGATGCTGTGACTCTCCTTGCGATTCTGACAGGCCTCCCCATCACCCTCGGGATGAAGTCTTCACTCCTTGGCGTGACATTCGACGTCCCCATTCCCTCCTGCCCCCGCTCTCCAGCCATCCCGAATACCCTACCTGTTTAACCCCTCACACCAGGCTGTCAACGGCAGCGATGGGACTGGCGGCAGGGACAAGCATTTCGAACTAAAGGAACAGCATGTGCTAAGTCCTGGTCCTCGGCAAGAGTCATCTCAGACCTCACTTCCTGCAGAAAACCCCTCAGGCTGACGGCTTCGCCCTGTAGCCAGTGACTCTCCATTCCTGTAACAGGTCTGTGTACAAAATGTGACAAGGAAAAAAAATCACCCTGCAATGCTTCCCCCAGGAAGCACGCTAACACTTCATGATGTTTCATTCATTTTGTGTCGCTAGTGCCTACCTGCACGTGAGCGAGTAAAAACAAACCAAAGAGCCAAGCTGTTGCCTAACGACTTGCTCCTTAGAGGCCGGTGTGTACAGAAATAATAACGCTGACTCTTAAAGTGTCTGCCCCTTCTTAAGTGTTTTATATACAGTAGCTCATCAAAGCCCTGTGGTAACCATCAAAACCGCCCTGAGGTAGGCATCTTACTCCACCCACTTCACAGACGGGAAAACCAAGGACGGGAGGCTAAGGAACTTCCCCGAAGGCGACAGCACAGCAAGGATGCTTATCCGAACAGGCCGAGCCCTTGTCTGTTTTCCACATGCCTCTCTAAAGAAAGGGGGGCCTAGAGGCGGGAGAGGCAGGGAAATTCTTCCTTAGAGCCAGAAGGCTCTGACTTTGCTCTCTGTATCAGCAGAACCTAAAGCTTCCACCCGGGTTATCTCGGGGAATGTGGGCATCCAACCTCCACCCAAACCCCAAAGCAAGGGTGCCAAGCCCTAGCCTTGGAAACAGAAACTGGCAGGACTGTGCCCGCACAGCGGGGTATGAACCGCCTAAGGGCCCTTCCCTTTGTCCCCTCTGCCAGCCCCACCCAGCCCTCCCTCCCCAGCTGCCAAGACCCTGCCTCCCACCCCGCTGCACCTGGCTATGCCCTGGCAGGCAGCCCCAGACCCCTCACGGAGGATAAGCCTCCCCCAGCTCTGAGCAGCTGCCAGGCCATGCCGGAGCCGGGAAGCATCTTCTGGGCACCACTCACCGCCCTGCCAGGCCTGGGGTGCCTGCAGTTCTGCGTTCGGTTGATGGCCTCGCGCACAGCCCCATGGAGCTGCTATTTTTAATTTAATTGGAGAGTTGGAGGAGAGAGATGGTACCCAGGGAGGGAGTTTTAAAAGCTTTCCGGGTGGGGAAGGGGGGAGAGAAAGCAAAGCAAAGTTCGTAATTATACACCAGGCAGCCAGATTTGATGCTTGAACAGAAAGGTTAAATGTTACATTCGGAATAAAATGAGAAAAAAGAGTTCTGATGACAGCTGCCCAGAGCTAAATAAGGGCGGGGGGGGGAATACCCCTTGCCCAGTGGCTCTGTTCTCTCCTACTCATTTCTGCGTTTCCCCTCTTCTGCTGTTTTAAGACCAAGGAGCACACAGACGAACCGGTTTGGAGCACAGAGATTACCGCTCAGTGCGTTAACGTCTGATCGTCACGCAGAAGCAGCTTTCACTCAAGCCTGGGAGCATCACGTGGCTTCGTCTCTCGGGTCAAGAGGTCCAACGGGGCCCAGAAAGCGGGGGAGGAAGTCTGGCACCGTCGGTGATAGCAGGAGCTTAGGTACAGATGAACGGAACCTAAACGCCTCCTCTTTCAAGGGACAGATGTGGTGGCTCAGCCCACCCAGTGTCCCTGTACCTCCTGTTTCTCTCAGCTACCTTTAAGTAATGAGGTCTAAACAGAGTCTGCCGCGCGGAGCTTTCCTGATACAGAGACAGGCTCAGATGGCATCCTCCTTCCGCCCTTCTCTTTCCTGTAGGGAATGCAGGTGTGATGCCTGGAGCTGCTGCAGCCGTTTTTTGATCATGAGGCAACACACTGTACACGGAGAGACAGAGACCCCTTGAGGATACAGACAGACCACTGTTCCCCGGGGCTGCCTATTTGTTACCTGAGACAAATAAATCCCAATGTGTCAGCCCCTTGGAATCTGATTTTCTAGGGACGCCACAATCCACCGTCAGCGTCAGCTCGAGTGTAAACCGGAGCAAGTGCTTAATGTCACTAAGCCCCAGTTTTCCTATTTGTACATGAGACAGATGTCACTCATGTCACGGGGTGCCTGCAAGAGCTAAACGTGATGCTTTTGCATAAAGCACCACAATGCCGAGCAAGGCATGGCGGCTGCAGTTGTCACTAATACTCCCAATTAGTGGGAGAGAAAGACCAAATAATGAAATTTAAAGTGACATCTCGTATCTCAAGAGCACTCCCTAGGTCTCAAAGTGACTTCTCACCCCACGTCTTAGCTCATCCACAACCCCAAATCTCTGAGGGAACGAGGTATTACTCCCTATCTGACACCTAATAGACTGGGGGAGTTTAAGCAACTTGCCCAACTCGGCTAACGACAGGGCCGGCCTGTACCTCAAGTGTGACTCCAAGTCCCCGGGTCCTCTGCCAGGCAGGTTCTGAGCCGTTCCACTAAAGAGTCATCATCCGAGGCCCCCATTCCTTGCGCCGGTGACCGCTGATGGGTCAACGATGGGGATCAAGTGGCCACGAGAATATAGTTCACGTGTCAAAGAGGTGAACTGGACTCTGGCCTCCAGATTCCCTTCTTATTCCTGAAGCATCAGGGTTCCTTGGGCCTCAGTCCTCCGCCCACCACACTCTTCACCCTAGGCCAGCGCCTAACAGTGGAACCAAGAGCCCCTTCGGAAGCAGCCACATAGCACAGACCGGATTTAAACCCGGCTTCTGCCACCTACTAGAAAAAATATTTGTTACATAAATAGTACGTTCCAGCTCCTTTCTCTGCATTCGACAGAATAAGTCAAACCGCTGGTATCACAGACAAGCCCCAGATCTCGGAGGCTGAACACAGTAGGTTCTTCCTGCGGGTTGGGGAGGGGGCTCTGTCCCGCCCAGTCATGCAGGCTCCTTCCATCTGCAGCTCTGCTGTCCCCTCCCTACTGGGTCCTCTGCGTCCTGCAGGCTGATCCGGCTAGCTTAAGGGCCAGGCACATATGAACTGGACAGAACTTGCGGGTGTGGTCACGTGGCCCTACCTGACTGCCAGGGAGCTGGGAAGTGCAACCTCGGTGAGTGCTGAGGAAGGAGGGGCACAGCCCCCGACAGCCTTGGTGGTCTCCATCTCAGACTGCCCCACTGCAGGCAGGCCGCCCTCCACCCCCCCGATCCTACGACCGTGTCACACGTGATTCATTTCATTCCTCATCATCTGAAATATAGTCACTTATTTACTGCCCGTGTCCCCAGGGCAGACGTAATCTCCTTGAAACCAGAAACCTCGTGTATCTTTTCCACCTCAAAGACCCTAATGTCTAGCATAGCATGTGGCACACAGTTAAGTTCTCAACTGTTTAGCAAATAGATATTACACGAATAGGACCTCAGACTTTAACAGAATCTTGGACATCGGGGGTGAATGGAGAGAACGTGGCAGAGGAAGGGTCGGGGACCCCAGACCCGCATCCATTCTGCTCAGTGGTGACCACTGTCTGCACGCCCCCAAATTCCTCAACGGCTGCCCTAGCCGCCCCCTGGTTCTCACAGACTCACACTCCCCGGATCCCCCCAAGGGACTGCCCCCTCCACCCCCATCCATCACAGAAGCCAGAACTAGTTCCAAACAAGAGGTTTATTTGCATTTATAAAACGAAACCCTGGCCACAGGGAAGGGGAAAGGGAGCCCCAGGCTCACCGACAGCTCTTCCTCCTCGGCCGGAAGATGTGTGGAAGACTGGAAACTTCAACTCTCCCCAGCCCCGCCCTCCCTCTCCCCTACTCAAAAATACTCTCTTACCCCAATTAAAACCTATTCAACCAAACGACTAGACAACCCAAGGGAGATATCAGTAAAGATTAGGTGGCTATTAGGCACAGGGATGGCAGCTGGCTGCTCCCATCCTGACGACAGGCCACCCACCCGTGGCAAAACTGTGCCCTGGAGGGTTTCCAGGGACAACACCCTGCCCTCCCATGGGTCGGATTCTACTCTTGAAACAAGATAAAACCCTAAAACCTAAACAAATCCCTCGGGAGCTCAGAATTCAAACGCCAGCTAACGCCACTCCTGCCCGGACCCTATGGGCTGAAATTAATCGACCCGTGCCCATCTGATGGGAACCAGGTCCCCCGAGTGAGCCAACAGGTCACTGCCTCATACCCTCCACATACTCTGCCTTGGTCATCCACTCCGACTTGTAAGAGGACAGGTGAGCCACAACAGACGCTCCCAGCCAGACGCTGAAGTTTCTGGTGGGACCCACCCACACGGTGGCCTTGTTGCAGAAGTGATCCGTGGTCAGCTCCTTGTACAGACGCTTGGTGAAGCCGGGGTACAGGGTGTTGCCCCCACAGGCCATCACGTGGGAGACGAGCAGGGGGTGGAGGGAGGCTTCACAGGTCTTGACGGAATCCACGATGGCCTGGGGGATGCTGGGCCCCGGAAGGTCGAACACCTGCGGGCTGAAGAACATCTCGGGGGCCAGCCGCTGCATGGGGGCCAGCTCCACGGGGGTGCCATCCGGGAGGTGATAGGTGTCGCTCTCATCGGAGCCGCTCGGCAGGTTCTGACGAAAGTCCAGCGCCTCCGCCAGGTTCTGCGGCACATAGCACTTGCTCATCTGAGTGGTGGCGACCGTTTCCAGCTTAAACAGGTTGTGTCGACTGTCGCTGTCCTTAAAGAGGCTCTTGAAGAGATAATCAGAGAGATCCTGACCTGCGAACTCCAGCATCTTCCCGCTGGGCCGTAACGGGCGGCCCAGGTAGAAAGGCTGGATGCGGGTCAGGCCGTAGCCGGAATCGACCACCACGCCGGTCAGGAGGCCAGAGGCGTACAGGGACATCTCCAGCTGGTCGGCCAGCAGCAGGGACGGGACATCCAGTAACTCAAACATAATCTGTAAGAAACGACACGCAGGGTACTCTCCCTGATCCATTTCTGTTGGCCCCAAGACCATGCTAAACTCGGCTGGAAGTCAGGACAGGCTGGCGTTTTCCAGAGACGGAGGGACGGATGCCCCCCGGACGTTAGGCCCAGGGCCCCTGAAGCTCACCTGGGGAAATAAGGGAGGGGCCCTCAAGGATTAGAAAGAATCCAATTTGCCCTGAGGAGCCTGTTTGGGGACGGCTTTTCAGAAGATCTTTCAGGGGGAGAGGTGGGAAGGGCCATCAGGCTGCAAGAAATGGCTCTCAGAGGCCTGCCTGAGTGAGCCGGGGGGTAGGCTGCAGGCCACAGCCAAGGGGGAGAAGGGCGGCCTGGACCATTTCTTCACAGAAAGAAAGATGAGACTAGAAAAGAAACAAGCGCAGCATATTCACCACTGCCTCCCCAAAAACGAGGGTATAAAAAAGGAAAGAAAATACCCTCACCTCCTGGTCGATGAAGACTCGTTATATTTTTATTTTAACGAAAACTTTTCGAACACCAAGGCAAAATTGGAATCCTGGTATTTAGGGTTTGGCAAAGTCTCCAGGATGATTTTCTCTCCCTGCCCACCAGTCCCTCGATCCTTCCCGAGCACCTCCACCACCTCCCTGGTTCCCCAGCTCTGGGCGCACCCCCAAGTTTCTGACCCTACAGAGGCAGAAAGGCTGCGACAGTCCACCCTCTGCCGCGTCTGGCCACTGAGCCACCTCCTCCGGCCGCCGCAGGCCCGGCTCCTCCCCTCAGTGGGAGCGGGCTCCCTCCATCCTCCCACCATCCTCTTTTTCAAACAGAAAATTACATGTGACTCCCCCACGTAAAACTCTTCCGGTAGCTTCCTATTCATTTAGGGCAGGGCCCGGCAAGCATTTTGTGTACAGGGCGAGATAGCCAGGGTTGCCAGGTGTGACGAGTAAAAATACAGGCTGCCCAGTCACCAACACTCATTAAAGTATTCACTTTGACACTGAAAAAAAAATAGATAGATGATAGATAGATAGATAGATAGATAGATAGATAGATAGATAGATAGATAGATAGATAGATATAGGATGCGCAATTAAATTCGGATTTCAGACAGACAGACAACAAATAATGACTGAGTATAAGTACGTCCTGTTCAATATTTGGGACACACTTATATTAAAACGTTATTCAACATTGATCTGCAATTCCGATCTAACTAGGCATCGGTATTTTATTTACCTAGAAAACCTACAACAGTAAATATCTTAGGCTTCATGGGCTCTACAGTCCCTGGCGCAGCTAATCAGCTCTGCTGTTGTGTGAAAGCAGCCAAAGACGATCTGTGAGCGAGTGGGGATGGCTGTGTTCCAATAAAACTTTATTTATAAAAACTGATGTTGCGCCAGATCTGGCCCCCTGGCTGCTGTTTGCCCACCCCTGACTTCCAGGAAAATCCAAGCGCTTCCCACAGCCGGCCAAGCCTGCCGGGGCCAGGCCCTGCTGATGCTGACCCTGACCCTACTCCCGTCTCCTCCTTGCCTCCCTGCCAGTTAGCTGTGCTCCAGCCTCGGGGGCCAAAACCTCCTCCTCAGAGAAGCCCTCCCTGGTTACCTTCTTCAAAGCGGCTCCCCCTATCCTCAGTGGTCAGCTGTTCACCCTAATCATTTTGTTTGTCGAAGCGATCGCCCTCAGGAATTCTTTTTTGTAACTGATTCCCAGAAAGGGAAGCTCTTTGGGGACCAGAATCTGATCTGTGAACGTTTCTGGAATCCATGACCGAATGTCGGGGGTCACCCGGAATGGCCCTTCCCGCAGAGCCCGTGCCCTGCTGGGTCTCCACGGGCCTCTGCGAGCCCCCCTTGCCCGGCACGGTGCCGGCACACGTGAGATACTCAGGGACATTCGTGGGGCACACGATTAAGAAAACAGCCTCCCTGATGCCCCGGTCGTGTCCAGACAAAGGGCCGGCTGGCCCCCGCTCCCTGGGGAGGGCACCCCGAAAAGGCCTCACCTCCAGGGTCTTCTTGCGGTCCGCAGGCTCCCTCAGGGGCGACTCTGTGACCAGCACGGGGGAGTTCTCGTGCTCGCGCCTGCTCTTCTCCAGGATGAAGGACCAGATGTACTCCACGCCCTCCCAGTTGAGCACGCGGCCTCGCTGGATGGGGTAGCTGAAGGTGTCGGGATGGAAAATGTCGATGCCGAGACTCAGGCGCCGCCGGGCGTGGCTGGGGCCGGGGTTCTCCCTGCACGGGCTGTAGTTCACGATGCTCGGGAAGACCATCTGCGGCTCGTTCCAGCCCGACAGGCCGGCCTTCACGAAGCCCGACCCGTGGTCGATGACGATGGTTCTAGCAGCCATGGCTGGGGCGGAGGAGAGAGGGGCCTGCCAAACTGGGCTCCTCGGGGGCGTTTGGCAAACAAAGGCCACCTGTGCAAGGAGAGGGTGGGGGTTACCTGTGAAGCCATCCGGGCCAGTGGACCGCTGCTCCTCACCCTCCATCCAGAGTCTAACCTCAGGCTCCCCTGGAGTCTGTTCGTTCCCCCCGCCAAGCCTTTGCATGAGCCAGCCCCTCCTTCCTGCTACACTTCTCCCCTCGCACTTTGCACACGCAGCCATGACAGCAGTGGGCACGTCCATTCCACACGAGCAGAGGGCAGGCCCTATTACTCTTTGCAGATTTGGCAAAAAGCGCGTCATGCAGAACGCACTTGGTGGTGTCTGGCTGCCTGGTTCGCGGGCGCATGAAACACGAACCGTCAGCCTCAAGGGCCACCGCCCTCAACAGCTATAGCGTTGTCGCAGCAGCAGCACGAGCAGCAGGAGGAGTGACAATGACGGTGACGATAGTGACGACGATGACAACAGCTATAGCTGCCATTCGGCTGTACGTACCCTCTCTTCTAGTACTACGAGGAATATGTTTCCATAGTAGGTCGAACTGTGTAAAATCGTTACTCGTGTTGGTCCATAATGGCCAAATACCAGCAATTCCAGGTGGTCGGATCTGACACGCATGTAATCCTCATTACACTTACAAAGCAGGCACCCTCGTTACTCCTTTCACAGATGGGGAAACTGAGGCAGAGAGGGGTTAAGGTTGCTCTCCCAGGGCCACACAACTCATGAAAGCATAGATGAGAGTCCAAACCAGACCCCAAAGGCCACACACACTCTAAGCTTCAGACAACGAAACATGACAGAGGCCGTACGCGAGCCACCCGAGCACGACTGTGGCCAGTTTCCTCGTCTGGATAGTGGGGGCGATAAATCACTCTCTGATTTCTAGATTGACTGTAAAACTACAGCTGCCAGGACAATGCGGCACTGGGGAAAGGACAGCCACATCGACCCGTGAAATGAGAGGGAGAGTCCAGAAACAGATCCACACAAAAGACGGTCGACTGATCTTTGCCAAGGTGGGAAACCAATGAATTGGAGGAAGAACAGTCTTCACAACCAATGGTGGGAAACAACTGATGTCCTCGTGCCAAAAAAAAAGAAAAAAATGAACTTTAAGGCATGGAATACCTCACAGCTCAAAAACAATTTAGTCAAAATGGACCACGGACCTACATGCAAAACCCAAAACTTTAAAACTTAGGACAGAATCATGGTGACTTCGGATAAGGCAAAGTTTTCTTAACCGTAACGTCAGTCGCCTGATCCGCGAGAGAAAAAACTGGGTAAACTGGACTTTGTCAAATTTGAGAACTTTGCTCTGCAAAAGACACGGCTAAGACCGGGAGGAAATATGCACAAATCATAAGTCTGATAAAGACCTTGCATCCCCCGCCCCCTAAAAAAAGAACTTGCAAATCCCCATAATAAGGAAAAACAACTTCATTTTTAAAATGAGCAAAAGATTTAAACATGTCGACGGAGAAGACGTATGAGTGACAAACAGGGAAATGGAAACTGGGGCCACAATGGGACACCGATGAACAGCTAGTGGACGGCGGGAGGAAAAGGCTGACTGTACGACGTGCGGGCGAGGAGGTGGGCGAGCTGGGCCCTCACACGCTGCCTGCCCGTGGGGCTGCTCAGGGCCACGGCCGCTTTGCGAACAGGTGGCAGCTCCTTGGAAATGAGAATGTAAGCCGACCATACAACCTAGATTCCCCCACTCCAAGGTACTTTTGGTACGTTCACACCAAAACCTCTGTGCACGTGTTTAGAGTTGTTCTGTTCATAATCACCAGAAACCACCTAAACACCCTTCAACTGGGGAATGGACAATCAAATCTCCACTCAACAGGATAACAATCAGCAATACAAAATAAAAATTAAAAAAGGCCGAATAACTGACAATGCACGATGACAACATGAGGAAATCTCAAATGCGTTAAAGCTGAGCGGAAGGGTCCAGACTCAGGAGGCTACAGTGACATTCTGGAAAAGGCCATACCGTGAGCATAGATCGGCGGCCACCACAGCAGGAGGTGGAGCGGGGTCGACACTGGGGTCATGGCAGAAACTGTGGGTGATGCTGAACTCGGCTATCTCTTGTTTGTGGGGGTGGAGAGTTTGTCAAAAACTCTCTCAACTATACCCTAAAAAGGCTGACTTACTCCAAGGAAAAAAAATTAAAAAAAAGAAAAACAAAACAAAACCCAAGACGTGTGGGGACAAATGAGAAGCTTCTGAAATCACCTTGCAGAGTAGAAACTGCCACCCAGACAGCACGCTGGTGCCTGGGATGCACGCGGGTGTCCTGTGTGAGGAGACGTCAGGGGCACCGCCGGGCCCGGAGGCTGTGTTCCAGGGCTGTCACGCTGGCAGCTACCTGCTCTGCCTCCGTTTCTGGACGGCAGATGCACCTGTCTGTCACGGTGGAGCATGACAGCCACTTCCTGGCCTGTGCCCCCCTCCGTCACCAGCCGTGGGGCAGCGATGAGGCGTCGCTACCTTGAATTAGCTCTGACATCAGATGGGACTAGAGGAGAGAGACGGAGCCCAACTCCCCTCCCTCGCCCACTGACGGGCTGAGCGATGGATGCCGCACACTGAGTCATCCAGTGAGAGGCCCAGGCGCCTGGATGACGTCCTGGGAAGCGGGCTCTGCTGTCGACCTCCCCACACTAGAGCGGGTGACTGATAAATGCCTTCCCAGCCCCGGCATTTGGAACTGCAAGGGAACGCCTGCAGGGCGATGTTCCCCGTGGCTGTCAATCAAAGTGCCCAATGAGGGGGACTCCGGGCTAGTGGACTCACTGACCAGGCCTGGGAGCCTGAGGGGCCATCCCTCCCCTGAAAAGGAAAGCGTGGATGGCCCCAAAGAGCCAGCTCCAAGGAGAGAGATAAATCCTACGCATTCAAAAGCATTTGTACTGAGTCACCTATTCTCCAAATTTCTACTCGGCACCCACAGTGTACCATTTAGACTGACACGGTTCCTGGCCTCCTGAGGCTTACAACCTACGGGGAAAGGCTGTCAGTAAGCCCCAGATCGATTGTGTGGTGCTGGGGGATTGGCACACTGAAGAAAAATTAAATCTGGTAAAAGGGACGGGGAGCCTAAGAGACACAGAGAGAGAGAGGCACGACGCTGTTTTAAACAGGGCAGTCAGAAAAGCCCTCTATGAGACGACATCTGAGCAGAAAACTGAATGAAATGACAGAATAAGACGCGAGTACCTGGAAAAGCATTTCAAGCAAAGGACTGGCAAGCGCAAAGCCCTGAGGAAGAAATGGCTAGATGTGTTCTAGGAACAGCCAGGAGGCCAGGACAGCGGGACGTGATGGGCGAGGGGAAGGGCGCTGAAGACTGCGGATGGGGCTGGCAGGCCTTTGTACTGTGCTTGGGGAAGTGGGGAGCCACTGGGGGTGTGAACAGAGGAATGATTTAACTGTAAAAGGATCCTCTGGGCCAATGTGAAGGATGAACTGTAGAGGACAAGAGCAGAAGCAGGAGATGGAAACAGTGTGAAAGGGGATGATGGCCTGCACTGAGGAGACAGCAGTGAAAAAAGAGAGAAGGGGTCAGACTCCGGATATATTTAAGGAAGACGGATACCCTGAAATGTGGGACAGAGAGAAGAATACAAGAAGACAGAAGAATGGAATATCCACTTACTGAGATGGAAAAGAACGTAGGACAGGTTTGGGGTAGGCAGGAAATCAGTAATTTTACTGTGGACGTGATGAAGGTCTGAGATTCACATGAGACACACACACAGGTGTCTGCAGGCAGAGGTTACAGCTGTCTGAGCAGGAGATATAACCGGAGTCACCGAACGGATGGAACAGGAGGTGGATGAGCTCATGAAGGGACTCAGCGTAGATACAGACGGACGCCCGAGGGCTCACCGATGCTCTGAGAAGGAACCAGTGAAGAGGACGAGGAGTGGCCAAGGAGGCGGGAGAGAAACCGGCGGGCGCCATGTCTCAGAGGCCAAGCAGAGGGAGTATTTCAAGAAGAGATGAATCGAACGTGCTAAGAAATGAAAGCAGACGACAAAGAAATACCCACTGGATCGGGCAACTCTGAAGTCATCAGTAGCTTCAGCAAAAGAGGTTTTCACTGGAGTAGAGAGGAGAAACGTCTACGAGGTGAGAGACGAAGAAGAGAGTCCCCCCGGTGGGCCCCCGCGCTACAAAGTCGTCAGCAGTTAAAACACAACGCTGAGGCAGTGTTCGACAGGAAAGGACATGACCACCAACACCACGCACCTTTTCTGGTCCTGGATCAGGGAAAAAATAATAAATAACATGATTTATCCAACAGACAAATGAAAATGGAATACTAAAAAAAATCAAATAATCTAAAACATGGCAGGAAAGGTGGAAACAGAAACAAAAGGAGGGAGAGACAAAAATCGTAGCCCTATGTCCAACCATGTCAACAACTACATGAAAATAAAATGTTCCAAGACACACTAACTGAAAGATGGAGGTGTCGGATGGGAGTGACAACAACAGAAAGACCTAACTATGGGCTGTCTACAAGAAACCCACTTTGAATAAAATGGTAATGACTGATTCAAAATGAAAGCATGGAAAAAAAAAAGATTTACCACATAAAAATGAATCAGATGAAAGCTGGAGCGGCTCTCTTAATATCAGACAAAGCAGACTTCAGAACGGGAACTGTTAACAGAAACAAAGGCGGACACTGCAGAATGATAAAAGGGTTAATTCACCAAAAAAATAAAAAATAAAAAAAACCATAACAACCCTAGACATGCAGGCACTGAAACAGATATCCCAAACTCCTTCGACAAAGATAAAGAGAAAACGCTGCCATTCAATTCCTTTTTTCAGAAATAAATGAAAAAAGTAGAAAAGTCAAATTGGTTGTTCAGAAATTCCTTATCTTTGCCAATTTCCAAACTGCTGCTTATAAAACTTCCTCAGACAGAACACACATTCTTGTCAAAGACACACGAAATGCTCGCTGAGACGACCACGCGAGTAGCCACCAAACCAACCTTGATAAATTTAAAAGGATCAAAATCATATCAAGCAGGCTCTCCGATCACACAGAAATTAAATTAAAAATCAAAAGCAGAGTATCTGGAACATCCCTGAATATTTGGAAAATAAACCATGCAAGTCTATGTAGCATGTGGGTCTACGAAAAACTTAGGAACTATTTTGAACTGAATTGAAGATAAAAATGCGGCCTATCGAAATGTGTGAGATGCAACGAAAGCAGCGTTCAGAGGGGATGTAGAGCATTAAATGTGTATATCAGAGAAAGAGGAAAGATTTCAAGTCAATATGCTAAGTTTCCTCCCAAAGAACACAAAACTTAATTAATTGATTGATTAAGAATGCATTAAAGCCAAAGGAAGCAGAGGATGGAAATAAAGAATAAAATCACTGAAACTGGAAACGGGAAACTGATAGAGAAAAGCCAGTAAAACTAAAAGCTGGTTCTTTGAAAAAATCACTAAATTGATAAGCTCCTAGATAGACTAAGAAAAGAGTGAGATAAGACACAAAGGACTGAGGTCAGGAACGAGGTGACGTCACTGTGACGGTACAGGTGAGACGGAAGAATTCCTTCAGAGCTGTAATCTACCCAGGTTCACTCGAGAAGAAATAAGTAGCGTGAATAGCTCTGTCGCCATTAAAGAGATGGAATTTTTAGTTAAAAACCTACCGACAAAGAAACCAATGCTTCAGTGGCAAGTTCACCAAATATTCAAGGAAGAACTGCCACTAACTGTACAACCTCTTCCATAAGGCAGAAAGGAGAGATCACATCCCAACCCATCCTGCGAGAGCAGTATCACCCTGATACTGACGTCAAGGATATTACCACACCCCTCGGCAAAAAGAAAACTGTAAACCAAAATCTCTCATAAACGTAGATTTAAAAAATTCTCAATAAAATATTAGCAAAACCAGCAATATACAACACAGCAACTAAGTGGGCCTTAGCCCAGAAAGGCAAACAAATCAAGGTCATTCAAAACCACGTGACTATCCCAGTGGATGCAAAAGCAGCACTGGAAAAAACTCAATGTACATTTATAATAAAACCTCGCAACAACTAGAAATAGAAAAGAATTTTTCAACCTAATAAAGGACCTCTACAAAAAAACCGACAGAGAGGATCACACTTAGTGGTGGAAGACTGAGAGCTCCCCCTTAAGATGGGGAACAAGGCAGGGATGTCACCTCTCACCACTCATGTTCAACTCGTAACTGGAAGCTCTAGCCAACACAATAAGGCAAGAAAAAGAAATAAAGGGCAAAGAAACTGGAAAGGAAGAAATAAAATCGTCCCTATTTCCAGAAGACATCATTGTCGATGTAGAAAATCCCAAAGAATCTACAAAAAAAGATCCTAAAACCAGTAAGTGAGCTTGGCCAACTCATATAATGTAAGATTAATATTTTAAAAATCAATTCTATTTTATACACTAACAATAAACAGCTGGAAATCAAAATATTTAAAACCAGTGTCGTTCATAATGGCAGCAAACACCACACTTTGGTATACGTGGAACAAAATATGTTATAAAATATGCTTAAATCTATAAACACTGATGAGAGAAATCAAAGAAAACCTACATAAACAGACATGCTGTGTTGTTCGTGGATTCGATGACTCAGTATCGTTAAGATGCTCGTTCTCCCTAAGTTAATGTATAGATTTAATCCCAATCAAAATCTCAGGAAGAGGTTTTTGAGATATCAACAAGATGATTCTAAAGTTTACAGAGAAAGGCAAAGGAATTAGAAGAGCCAAAATAATTCTGAAAAAGAAGAAAAAAGTTGGAAGACTCACACAGTCGGATTTCAAGCCCGACTATAAACCCACAGCAATCAAGGCAGAACGGGATTGGTGGAAAAACAGCCACATAGATCAGGGGGAAAGAACAGAGAAGCCAAGAACAGACTCAAACAAATACAGCCAATGGATTCTGACAAAGGTGCAAGGGCATTTCAGTGATGAAAGGGAGTCTTTTCAACAAATGGTGCTGCAAAAAATTGAACTTCTCCGTGGGGAAAAAAAGAGAAAAACCTCAACCCATTCCTTATCTCTCGCACACAAAAATAACTCAAAATGGATCCTGTAAATTATAACACAAAAAACTGTACGACTTACGGAAGAAAATATAAGACAGAGTCTTTGTGACTTTATCTAAGAACATCGAAGCATTCTTAGACACCAAAATACACAAGCCATAAAAGGAAAAAACGTAAAATCCACCATTCTTAGACCAAAAATAAAATCCATAAAAGGCAAACTGTAAACTCGGGGCTTCGTCAGGATTGAAAACTTCGGCTCTTTGAAAGACACTATATGGGAATGAAAGAGATAAGGCCCACACTGGTCGGGAGAAAACATTTCAAATTATATTTCTGATATAGGCTCGTACTCAAAATATAGAAAGATCTGGCAAAGATCAATAATCAGATAGACATGATAAAAATGAGCAGAAGACTCGGACGCTTTATCAGAGAAACTAAAAAGAGCACACGAGGAGATGCTGAATGCCCTCAGTCTTTAGGAAAAGGCGAAGTCGAACCACGGTGAGATACCCGTACCTAGGGGAAAGGCAAACCTGCCATAGTGCGGATGTCTCCCGACGTCACTGCGCTAAGCGAAAGGAGCACGACCTACGTGGGTATGTTCCCACTCACAGGACAGTCTGGAGAAGGCAGAACTCCCAGGGCAGAAAGTGGATCGTGGACCAGAAGATTCAGTATCATCACGATGTTACTTTGATCGGGATGAACTCTACACATTAATTTAGGGGGGATTAACATCGTAATGAACCCGGGGGCTGCCAGGTGTTGGGGGTGGTGGGAAGGGATGATGACGCAGGGACCTGGAGGAATGGTGGGGGTGGGACGTGGAGCTGTATTACTTCTCAGTCGTCGTGGGGATTCTATGACTGTGTGCATTTGTCAACATTTGGAGCTATAAATACACCAAAAAAAAAAAAAAAAAAAGAATCGCACTCCATGCAAATTTTTAAGTGCATTTAAAAAAAAAAAAACAACACTGGGGGAACTACTGGTGACATTTGAATATGGGTTATATTTTCAGCGTTAAATTTCCTGCATTCGATCGTTACCTCGTGGTTTGGAAAGAGAATCTCCTTGGTTTTAAGGAGATACGTGCAGAAGCATTCACAGGTAAAATGTCATGCAATTTACTCCCAAGCAGATCGGAAAAAACGCCGGCACGGATGTACGGAAAAAAGCCTCAGACAAACGTGGTCCAAAGACGACAACGGATGCCTACAGGTGAAAGGTCCTCGAGAGTGAATCGAACTCTTCTCACACCTCCTCGAAGCATCTACGATTCCTGCAATTAAAAGGTTGGAGGAAAAGAAACGACGAGAGCAGGAAAGCTGGAAACAGCAGGCTCAGAGCATTCTGACGAGTTCCGCTGTAAGAGGGAGCCCAGACAGACAGCAGAACATGCAGAGAGGGACGGGAGCCAGGAGGGTTGAGTTTTGCTGTTTCTTCTGAAGAGGAGAGATAATGTGTTAAGGTTTGGGGCTGATGGGAATCACCGAGCAGAGGAGCGAGGTGAAGACAATCAGCAGAAACTGCCGTTACATCCAGACTGTGGACCGTTTCCTCTCCCTGCTCCTCCAAAATCATCTTGTATCCTCGGCCCCAGACCACGGGCCACCCGCCCCAGTGGCCTTTTTCTGCTCTTCCTGTCCCCGGACCACAGTCCCCTCCTTCCTTCCTGCGGGCCGGGCACTGCTTTCCCTCTGTCTCCCACACCTGGCCCAGCTCTTCTAGAAAACGGCTCTTCCCCTTCCGCAGGTGTCACCCCCACAAAGCAGCCTTCCCTGACCACTCGCCCGGATCCCGGCCAACCTCACAGCAACTGCTTTCACTGTTTTTGTGATCCTTATCCCCATACACAACGGTGCCGTGTGCTTTCTGGCTTCTTGTCTGCCTCCCTCCAAGCGCCGCCTGACGGTGGCTTCCAAGGCAGACGAGATTTTACCTGCCTTTCGCTTCCCTGCTCCCACCACGGAACGGGCACATTTTTGTTAAATCGATTTGTGTCGGACGAATAAAACGTTAGAACTCACTGGTTTCTAGCAGCACGATGGTTCCGTTCGGCCTGCATCGCTGAAATGTTAGTTTCTTCTGTAGCTGCTGTTTACGGTCCTGCTCAAAACCCTTCAGCAGCTCCCAGTGCCAACCAGATAAAGTCTAAACTTCATCTTCACCTTGGCACGGGGCTCCAGCCCCTGGCTGGCCTCGCCTTTCTCTCCTCTCCATGCACCTGAAGCTGCAGCTACGCCAGAATATTTACACCTTCCACCTGGGAGCGTCCTCCTCCACGGGTCCCCACAAAGCCGAGCACTCGCTGAGCCCGGCCCCGGGCAAACACGGTTTCTCATGTAAGCTGCACCATGACCCGATGACAAGGGCACAGTGCCATCTCCAGTTTCTGGACAGAGCGATTAAAGTTTAGGGGAGGAAGGGACTGGCCCTAAAACAACCAACCGGTCTCCGGGGCAACCAGGAGTCAAGCCGGTGCCTGTGGGCTTCTGCGGCCCAGGCTCACGACCCCTGCCACGACTCACCATGTGGCCGGAGCTTCTTCAGCTCGCTAGGCCTTGGTGCTCGGATGAGAATGGCTACCTTTCCCGGATGCTCAAAGGACCGGCAATGTCATCCGAAGGAAACGGGGGGCACGGCCATAACAACGTAACCTCTTGTAAGGCTGCCCGCTCCTGTTCGTTGTCTCCCTGGGGTCTCTGTCCCTTCCGTGGCTGTCGCCACCCTGCCCAGTGTGTGTACCCCTGGGCCACCCCAGGCTTTGCCCCCCGAGTCTCCACATGGGGGCCCTAAGACCTGCTCTGTGGCTGTCAGCATTCCACCAGGAACTCTGCACTCAGCACTCTTACCCGCATTCTCCGTGAATCCTCACGAGGCAGGCCGCACCCTTTTGGCCGTCACCTCAGCCGATGGACACCGGCCGGCACTGTACCACCGCGTACTTCCTGCGATCCAGGCACAACCGCCCCGCGAGGTGGCAGGTGGCGTCAACGCTGGCCTCCGCTGTATACGCAGGGGAACCGAGGCACAGTGAGAAAACCGATCCAGCTTCCCGCAGCTACGAAGGGGCTAGGCTAGGACTGGAACTGAGTCTCTAGCCCCTGACTCCGGGCCTCTAACCAGCAGGCGACCACTTGGCTTCTCAGCCCATCACTGTGGCCAGCACAACACAAAGACGTCCACGTCCTAACCCCGAGCCTGTGCCCACGTTAGGCGATGTGGCAAAGGGGAATGCAGGCTACCAATCGCCTCATCTTGGGGCAGGGACAGTGTCCTGGATTATCCACATGAGACCCTGGAAGCGCGAGGGGCCTTTAAATGTGGGGGAGGAAAGAGGCAGAAGGTCAGGGTCACAGAAAAGACTGAAGATGCAAAGACACTGCTGGCGCTGAAGCCTCAGGAAGGGGCCACGCACCAGCCAGGGAGTGCAGGTGGCCCCTGGAAGCTGGAAAAGGCAAAGGAACGGATGCTCCCCTAGAGCCTCCGAGCGAATGCAGCCCTCACGGCGGCTGGACTGCAGCCCAGGGAAACGCGGTCCCTGCTTCTGGCCTCCAGGACTCTAAGATGACAAACCTGCGTCCTCCAAAGCCACTGGGTTTGTGGTCCTTTGTCACTGCAGCCATGGGAAGCTCATGCAGACACAGAAGCAGCATTTCTTCCCTGCACAGAGCTGACCAGGACTGCGCGGGTGGGTGCAAAGGCAAAGCCCCCACCCCAAACACCCTTCCTGTGCCCCCTGGGGGAGATCGGGCTTTGTCTACCAGGTGAGACCAGACACGGCCCAGCCTCCCTACTAATCAGGAACCGAGCTGGGAGGACGGCAGCCAGGGGCCCTGTGACAGGTCTCACAGGCTCCGAAGTCCCCCCGAGGCCCTCACCTCCCAAACAGAGGGGCTCAACCTCGTGACAGGGAGGTCCAAGGACAGAGGTGAAGGAGATTGTTCCAAGGAGCATCTGGGTTCAGGGACGACCTTTATCATGGAACGAGTTGTGGGACAGGAGGGAGGGAGGGAGAAAGGGAGGAGGGAGGGAGGGAGAAAGGGAGGGAGGAAGGAAGGAAGGAAGGAAGGAAGGGAGGGAGGGAGGGAGGGAGGGAGGAAAGAGATGGGGAGAGAGAAGGAGGGGGGGAGAGAGAAGGAGGGAGGGAGAGAGGGAGGGGGAGGGAAGAAAGGGGGGGAGAGGGAGAGAGAGAGATCAAATTTGCATGAGGGAAAGACGGGGTTTTAATTACTCCTTTTCTTAACCTCACTGGACCTTGAGGTATTTTAACATTACTCTCCTTGGCAGGAAGGATTGATTGATTGTCTCTTGGCATTCAAAAACCCTGATTAATGTAAAACTAACCAGTCGTTCTGAACTCTGGGGAATTAATCACTTAAATGTGGGAATTACTCAATAAACCGTTCAAACATGCAATAAACCAAGCCATTAAAAATTAATCGCTCGACATCCCGGCCGTGTAAATAGGGCTAATAAGATCCTAGAAGACCAGAGTGAGGAGGAATAGGAGGAAGAGGGGGAAGCAATGCCTTTAACCAGCTGCCCCCAAGGACCAGAGGGACACACCCACGTCCGAGCCACATGTCACAGATCATCGGGGCAGGTGACATCCGGTCACTGGGTCCTCCCGTCCTGGCCCTAGGACAAGGGAAGGCAGGCAGGTGAGAGGAGGAGCCCTCACTGGGCTGCAGGAAGAGGTGGTGGGGACTGAGCTCTCATCTTCGATACATGTTTCCTGAGCACTTACTACGAGCCAGGCCGTGCGCTGGGCTCTGCAGATGGAGCCGTGGACAAGATGACCGTGGAGCTGTCCCTGCTGCGTGTGTCGTACGTGTGTGCAGAACACACAATTGCTTGATAAAACAATGGTTATAAGGAAAACTAAAGCCAGGGACAGGAGCACAACATTATGGTGGTGGGGGGAAGAGTTCCGTCTCAGTGCCACGGGACCGAGACTGGAAAGAAGTGAAGACACAAACACACAGAGATCCAGGCAGCGACCTGAGCACGTGCAAAGGCCCCGCGGTGGGCATGCCCAGGGACTGGAGGGGAGCACCCCGGGGATGTGGTCTTTGGGGGTGGGGGGGACAGCAGTGGGGAGCACAGGGTGCACAGCGTCTAGGGCCTTGTCAGGAAATCACAGACGCCCCATCCGCCCCCAGGGAAATTGTGCCACTGAATGCTTCCGAGTGGAGATGAGAGGGGTCTGCCCCCCTCAGGTGACGATGAAGGATAGGCCAAGGCAGAGGCAGGAAGACCAGTTAGGAGGCAGCTGCGGTCATCAGGGGGAGCCCTCCGCTGCCTCCCCTGCATCCCTGCCACCCTCCCCAGTCAGTGGCACCCAGACCCTGCTTTGGACTTGCCCTTCCCCCACGTCCACCTGTGGCGTGGATGGGGTTACTCAACCCTCAGCTCAGGGGTGCCTCCCAAAGGGCTTAAACCAGCGGGCTTGTCCCAACTCTGGCCACAGTGACTGGCTCCGGAAGGAACACGTGACCCGACGTAAGCCAAGTGAGATGGAAATATCAACTCGGAATTTCTGGGAAAGTTCCCTTTTTCCGCTCATCACAGGGGCCCCCCCCAACCATTTCCCTCATGCAGCACGTGGATGCCAGGTGTGAAATGGCCACAGCCCTTACTGTGACACGGCGACTGCCTGAGGACAAGCAGGCCCCCGGAGCGGCACACAGCAGAAACGTCCTGGCAAAGCAGGGCCAGCAGTCGCCGTGGCGAACTTCGGGCTCACTCCTCGAGGGCTTTCCACTCTCTGAGCTGATCACGCTCCCTGTTCCCTCCAAGCCGGCCTGGACAGGCTGGATTCCTAACCGACACAGAATCCTCAGGCCACGCACATTATTTCACGCGGGCCCCACGAGGCCCCTCGGAAGGAAGTGTTATATCCAATTTTCCAATTTACAGATAAGAAAACTTGAGGCCCAGAAAAATTAATGGCCTAATGGCATGCAGCTAGAACCTGCCAGAGCTGGAATGTGAAGCCACGTCCCGCTGGCTTTAAAAAAAAACACGTGCTTTGAGTTTATACTCTCCCTCCCTCCCTCTGTCCCTCCCTCTGTCTCTCAAACCAGAGGGAACTTCAGCGGAGCCGAACATTTAATTTGGGAATACCAGGTGCAGCATCATCGCTAACAGACACCGCGGACCGTTTGAAGGCCTCTTTCCTGCGGGGCCTTGGCTCAGCGTGAAGTCTCTTCACACACTTCCAGTTACTGGCAGTTTGCACACGCGATAGTGACTAAACACGGTCCTGACGAGATCAGGAACGGACACTGGCTGCTGAACTGCGGCGCCCCAGCCAGTGCGAGCCACCCTCTCCTGGACCCCGTCCTGCTGGGGCCACAGAAGGAAGAACGGACACTGATGCTGAAAACTACGAGGAGCCCCTGGGAGATGGACTGGACGGTGACGGGGCCTCCCGCGGGGAAACAGCAGCCCGGGGAAGATGGCCAGGCGCCAGCACAGCAGACAGCCAGAGGACAACACTGCGTCCCTCCTCCTCCCCAGTGTGATCCCATGCTCGGGCCACCAATTTGAAAACCGATAAAAGTTTCCAGAAAAACATTAAAAGAGTCGACGCTGGTAAAAGAAGAAACAGAAACACTGAGCAGACCAAACCATTAAATAAATTGAAATTCTAATCAAAGATACCCCCGCCCAAAGGGCCGTAACCCTAGACGGTTGCATGGGCGAGTTCTACCTTATGGATCGTCCCAAGCTTATAGAAAATAGGAAAAAAGGAAAACAGGAAAGGTGCCAAACGCACTTTGTCAGGCTAGTGTGATCTGAATTCCACGAGTGAATAGGAACAGTCTAAGCGAAGGCGATCACGGGCCCATGTCACTTAAGGATATATTTGCAAAAATCCAGAACAGCGAGCCAGCTACCCGAGTGCAGGAGTGGATCTGCAACAGCCTGGTACAGAGGCAGCACGGCGGCCAGCTGGCCTGGGTTCGAGTCCCCACCTCTCCACTCCCCCCCCCCCAGCTGAAACGCCTTCCTCACACCTGGGCCCCACGTGTAATGTGTGATGCACACGCGCATGGGCACGCACAGATCCTCCGTCGCTCAGCCGCCAGCATGGCCTAACCCCAACTCAACGTCCACTCTCATGACGAACACGCTCAGGCCCCCAAGAAACGCTTCGCAGAAGCCGCAGCTGAGATCACAGAAACGGAGGCACCGAGTCCAGCTGCGGGGGAGCACGGGTCCGTGCTGCCACACCAGGAGGAGACGGCTCCGGGTCGCCGGAGGACGCGAGCCGCAGCGGCACTTGGTCTGGAGAAAAAAACACGTCGACCCACGTGTCCAGTCGTCCTCGCAGCCCTCGCGAGCGTGACGCATCCCTGCAGCGTGATGCACCCTTTCCCGGACGTGCGAGATCCGCACCTCTTTGCGTCCCTCCACGCTCCGCCCCGGGGTGGGGGTCCCCGTGAATTAGCTGGGTTAGGACCGTATTCACAGACGCCACCCAGGCAGCTCGAGGACATGCTGAAACACAGAACAATCCGTCTCGCTCTGACTCGTGGACGTGCCTAGACCTACACCTAACAGGGGTAAAGCCTGATGCCGATGACTTATATGGGCAGCTACATGGACGTGAATGCTAGAATTATATTTTCAAAGGGTGGACGAACGTAGGGTTTAAAGAATTTCGAATTTAAAATTTTTATTGATGTATACTTCAGCTTTTAAGGTTGGCAGATAATTTTGGATGCAGCTGCAAAACTTCGTCCAAGTTGAGAAGTTCTTTTTACGTTTTACACTTAATTTATAGTTGATAAACGCTTAATTGTGTATACTTCGGATGTAAGCATGCTTTCTCTGTTAATCTCTTATGGCACTGCTATCAACAGAACACAACTATGGGAGAGCCTTGATTAAAACAAAATTTTGTCATTCTGGAGGCAAGCAAAGTAAGTCTAATGGACTTCACAGATAATGTATAAATTACGTATGAATTAATTACTCGTCTGAACATCTCACTCTTACAAACAGAACACTGAACTGTGTGTAATGATTAAATTCAGTCATCTTAGCATCGTACAGATTTGATTTTGATCAAGGTATATTTCTCAGAAAAAAATAAATAAAATATATTTTTAATAGTCCGTTAGCTCGTTTAATAACTTTAAATACGGGTAGATGAGGATCTGTATAGCAAACGCTAGATGTGTGACCCTGAGCAAGCTGATGAGCCTCCCCGTGCCTATACTGTCTCATCTAGGAAGGGGACAATAGGTAATGCCTGGCTCCCAGAGCTGTTATAAAGATTAAGTGGGTTGATACTGATAAAGGACCCACAACACAGTCCGGGACCTAGAACTTCACACGTGCTGGTAGAGCAGGGTTTAGCACACAAGGGCAAGGACTATTTCACTGGATGGACAAACGTATCTGATGAAATACAACATCTATTTTTAAAAACTTAACGAAGAATTCAAGAGTTTCTTGAACTGAATCGATGGGAAGAGTCAAGCCTACAGCCAATGCCATCCTTAGCGAAGAATCTTAGATTTATTCCCTTTAAGACCGGGAATCAGGCGAGGGAGCCGGCCGCTGCTGCTGCTGCTATTCAACATCACACGGGCGTTCCCGGCACACGCAGTGGACAGGAAGAAATAAAATGTGAAATAATTGAAAGGAGAGAGAGGACACACTAGAACTGACCTAAATTCCCGAGACTTAGATGGGGAAAAGTTTCATTATTAAATAACCAAAAGGGAAAACCTGAATGTCATGTTAACATTATTAATTCCCCAAAGAAATTTCATTGCAATTTCAGTAAAAATTACAGTAGGTTTTTAAAAGAATTTGGTGGACTAATTCTAACATTATCTGGTGAAAGAAAAGGTCCACCAAGGCTCATCTTAAAAAAGAAGAGCCAAGCCGTTAGCCTCCGAGGGATTAGGAGATGTCCCAGGGCTGTGGTCGTGAAAACAGACGGACGGACGGGACAGAAGAGAGTGCCCAGACCTAGGACCACCTGCGCACGGAGAGTCGGAGCATGACACCGGTAGTTTCCGAAACCAGAGGAGAGAGGACGGAATGTGGATGGGGCTGATTTACAGACTGGAGAAAAATAAAGGTGAGCACGTACCACAAAGGGACAGAATCCAGATGGACTCAAGTCCTGGATCTTAAACGTAAAACTGGAAAGCTAAGGAAAGCAATCGCGGGTGATCCTTTTGGCCTTGGTGTAGGAGAGAACTTCTAATCGCACCAAGACGGAAAAAACACCCATACACACCATTTCTAATGGCAAATAAAGGTGTGTGGGGGGGGGTAAAAACATTAAAAATGATTGATTTCTGGTCAACGAAAGCACAGACGCATTTAACAGAAACAGATCAAAATGGGAGAAGATACCGGCCAATGTCTAAAAATGACAAGTAAGGAACTCGTACAAACCACCAAGAAAATCTATTTAAAAATGGGAAATGGACAAAGCCTATGATGAGTCGATTCACAGACCAGCAATGGAAACGGCCAGGAAGCACACGCGGGTGTTCGACCACACATCGCTCAGCAGCGCTCACGGCAAATGAAAGCACAGAGATGTTCTTATCCGATTCAAGAAACCAGGAGATCCCTGAAAAGTGCCGGTGAGAATGTGGGGAAACAGAGGCTCCTGCCCCGTCTGTGGGAGTGAGGCCTGCAGGGCCTTCTGGAAGGTCATCTGGTGGAACGTGGTGAATTCCACGTGGGCGTCCCGGCGACTCGGCATTTCCACTCCTGGGTGTGCACCCCAGAGAGACACCCCTCTCCGAGCCTGTGACAGGGATCCTCGTGCCGCACTGCTCATGGGGCGGGAGCCAGAGACATAACCAAGGCGGGCGCCCCTCAGGGACAGGCTGGGCCCGGGATTCATCCGGGAAAAGCTTACTCATCAGTGGATGTACCAGCAACATGGACTCGTCTTTAGAATGTAGTGCAGACTGGAGAGGGAGAGACTGAGGGAGGGAGGGATGGATGGATGGATGGATGGATGGATGGATGGATGGATGGATGGATGGGTGGGTGGGTGGGTGGGTGGATGAATGGGTAGATGAGTGGATGGGTGGGTGGGTGGATGGGTGGATGGGTGGGTGGATGGGTGGGTGGATGGAAGGATGGACGGACGGACGGATACACAGATACACAGATAGATTTATTTTAAAGGTCTGCAGAGTTTTCTGGGGAGATCTAGTTGCAACACCCGTTAGTCTGAGTTGAGGAACAACACGAGCTCTTCCACGGCACAATGCTGGTGCCGTAAGTCAACGCGAAAGCCTCCATGCACGTTCTACGTGGGTGCACGTGTACGTCAGGACGGACACCAAGCACGTGGGTTCCTGTGGGCAGGGTACAGGAGCAGAAACTAGAATGGAAGGTTTCTAAGGAGTGAACCCAGAAAGGGGCCTTGACGGGACAAGCGGTCGAATGACGTGAACCTGCTTCACCTGAGGGACACAAAGAGAAGAATTTTAAAGATGAAAAGTAAAAACATCGTTCGGGCATTCGAATGAGCGCCGGGCAATCCGGTGCGTCTCGGTCATCCTGGTAGAAGCCAGGCCACGGCTCAGACTAACGAATCTTGAAACCAGGTCTCCCAAGAAGACTCCACGGGCCTTTCAAACCAAGCTCGGTCTCTCGGTCTCTCCCTTCCCTCCCTCCTTTGGGCTAAACTGTCCTTCCCTGTGCTCAGCACCTGCCAGGCGCGCTGTTGCTCTTCCTCTGAGAACCAGTACCCCTCCAGGACGCTGTCCAGGTCACATCACCTGGGATCAGAGGGGCCCCTGCCCTCGCAGACCCCACCCCCACTGCCCATTCTCATTGCACGTTCGATGCCCACCTGCCCCACTGCAGGGTGAGCTCCTTGGGGCACCGCACCTGCCTCGCTCTGCCCTGGTTCTGGGCACCGCGAAGGTGGCCGAAGTTTGCGGAGTGTCTTGCTACCTCCGCTGCGGAAGGCAGAGCCGGGCTGACTGAGGCTGCCTGGCTACACTGCACCTTCCACAGGATTACAAACTGACAGGCCTCTGCCTTCCAGGCGAAACGGGCCTCCTCGGCTTACCCTTTGAGATCCTCAGAGAGAGCCCAGGTGGCCCCAGGGCAAAGTCGAGGTGGGGCTGACCTGGCCTGTGAATTGACCCCAGCATTTGGCCACCAAATAGCCATTAAGGAGGAGGGAACGTCCTCCCTCGCCTCTGACCTCAGCCAGTTCGGATCTGACTAGTCTTGATTATTCCAGGTCCCACCTTGTCACCCTTGAGGCCAAGTCAGACTCCTTGCCCCGACTCCTTGCCCCACACCTCCCGCTGCTGGTGCAAACAGCTACCATGCACTGGGCACTCAGTGAGATACTGGGACCTTGCCGTGGACCAGCAGCAAGGAGGGGGAAAGAGTTCGGGTCTCCAGTCAGGTCTGGTGGGAAGTCTGTGTCCTCTCTGCTGAGCCGAGTGCTTCACAGTCACAGGGGCCCCCCAATGGGACGACGAGCCTGAGCAGAAGGAATCCAGGGCCAGGAGTGATGCACACTGTCCCGGGCTGCCAGGGGTGGCTGCCCACGGGCTGCCCTCCGGAGAGGCCAGTGCAGAGGGGCCAGCGTAGACTCCGCCACCCACCTCGGCCCTCGGGGCTAGCTGGTTCCCACTGGAGTACCAATCCTAACTACCCTTCTGGAACTTTCCAGCTTGGAAGTTAATGAGATAACTCTAGGCGGACACGTTAATACTCCAACAAGCTGCCACCTAAACCTCCCTACTCAAAGCCGGTTGACTCTAGAGCACGCTCTCCTCTGTGGGAGAGGGGTCCACCTGGAAGAGGTTAGCAACGAGGGTCAAGAAGCAGATTGTTGGCGTTTGAAGCCAAGCTGGACCTGGAGTTTGACTCCTGGACCAGCCTCATGGTAGCTGTGTGAGGCTGGAGGTTGGAAAATGCCAGCATCCCCTGCACCAGGATCTGTACACGCACACACACAGGTGCACACACGTGCACACACACACACACAGCCGTTCTCCCCGCTCCGTCAGTCAAAGCCCACCCAAACCACCTCTTGTTCATCCTCTTCTCCTGCATCCTCCAGGGAGCCACACCATACCCAGTGGAGCCGGCCTGGCACGCTCAGCAGCCAGGGCAGCTGCTGGGTCCCCAGGACCTGCCGCCCCACTGCTGACTTTACCATCCCCACCCCGGTGGGAGCCTGGGGGAGAGCATCATTTCCAGCAGCCTCAGCGGAGCAGAGCCAGCCGCCTGCTGGGCTCCCATGCTCACCAACTCAGCTTTTAAAGGCCCCCAGAGGGGTTGATCTCTGGGAGGAAGGGGGTGTCGGGGGAATGAGATGCTGCACCATGCTGTACGCCATGCCAGTCTGCTTGGTGTGCAGTTTTGAAATTGCCCAAGCTCCTCTTCAGCTGGAAAAGAGCCAACACACCAACCCAGCTCGCCTCTACGAGCATCATGTGATGCAGAGAAGACAATCACTGCCACGTTTGGGAATCAAAGGGCAGGTGAGGTCATTCCCAGGTCATCAGGTCTGCATGTCTGTACGTAGCCAACCTGTAGTAACCGACACCGCTATACGTAACTGACCTCGACACAGGACCCCAGCCCCGCTTTTCAGTTTGTTTTATGGCCTCACCAGTTGGAGCCAAAGGACATCTGTGACACCGGCATCCTGGCGGGCGCTGCCACATGTCCTCTCGAAGAGTGTTCTTTTTTTATTGCTCCTAAACCTTTCCTGGTGTAGCTAAACCTTTCTTCTAAGTCCCAAGTAGCGGAGGGAAGGGAAAACTAAAAATAGAAGGACATCTGCATGTGTGGAACACCTGTTACCTTTTACTACGTCTTCGTGAGTCCTCCCAGGAACCCTGCAAGGCAGTTAGAGTGTTTATGGTGGAGGAAAGAGGCTCAGAGGAGCCTGAGTTTGCATGGGATGGAGAGTCCCTTTCCCGGGCTCCCTTGAAGCTACGTGAGGTCCTGAAACCGATCTTGTGATGGGGCTGGGTGTCTGTCTGCAACTTCCAGGCAGTGTCCTCACCGGGAGCCGGTGTGTGTGCCCATCTGAGGTCCTTCCTCCCATCTGCATGTTGGAACGCAGACACGAGGGTGGGCTCCAGGAACTGTCCTGAACCACGAGTGACTCGGAGAAGGTGTTACGCAGCAGAAACGGAGAGCGAGGACGGCTGGGCACCAGCACCGCGGGGCCCCACGCCACGCCGGGGCCGACCCGCCTGGAAACTATTTGAACGTGAGAGTGAAGTCAATGTCTGCACTGGTTGAACCTCTTATTTGGGGTATTTCTGCATTAATCCTAAACTCATACAGGGGCCTACTAAGCAATCCTCCTTTTGTGGACATTGTCAGTCTTTCCTTGTCCTGCGGCCTCAGCCTTCAAAGAGTTAGAGGAAATGTCTAGTTTGACTAACCCACTCGCTCCCACAAGAGCAGATCAGTTTTCAAAGACGCTTTGCTCTGAGGGGGAAGAACTGGACACCATCTGGAAGAGTAACTCTCTAGCTCTCTATACTGTCCTCGACTCCCCGTCTGATGGCGACATCAGCTCGTGACAAAAGGTTTCATGTAGAAATTTAGAAAACATTCTATGACTTCACAGAGCAGGAAATAAGACACAATTAAATGAAAAAAAAAAACTACAGAAAAAAAGTAGAAAAAATAAGATAAGACCAGGAAGGCCTATATATTTGCAGCAATTTGACTGAGCTTCCTAGCAGCCACAGCAAAGAAGGAAATAGAATTAGTTTCATGGTTGCTCGACTTCTATTTTCCAGGCTTCGAGGCCTGAAAGTCATTTCTTCTGCGGGGCCTAGCGGGACAGTGCAGCTGACGGACAGTGCCAGCAACAGTCCTGGTGGCAAAATACGACAGTGAGTCTTCCCGTACGATGTATTTCATCCTCCCACCAGCCTGTGTATAGTTGTTAACTGTCATTCACACTTCACAGATGAGGAAACCAAGGCAGAGAAAGTGAAGCAACCACCCCAAGGCCACACAGCATGGAAATGGCAGAGCTGAGATTCCAGTCCAGGAAGTCAGACTCCCTAACCCAGACTCGTAACCAAAGGCTTTAAGGTTAGCCAGGCCTGGGTTCAAACCTCCCCCACTATCCACCGCTGAGCAGCCTCGGGCAAGTGACTGCACCTCTCTGAGCTTGTTTCCTCACATATCAACGGGGAAGAACATCCCATAAACCAAGCAGGTGGCCGTGAGCCATCAGCAAGAGAAATGGAGCAGAACGTGGGTGGGACCTCTCCTGGTGCCCTGGAATTAGGGCCGAAGTCAGACTCAGAGACAAGGTGGGCCAAGTGCTCTCGGATTCTAGAGAGAGCGAGCTGACAAGGAACTGCTTGAAACTGGGGCCAGACTACCCCTTCTTGTTCCCTGCCAGGAATTACCAGGAGGCGGCAGAACCAGCCCCAAACACCAACTGTCCCCACACTTGCCATGCGCAGAAGAGGTCAGCCTTACGGAGAGCAGCGTGTCGGCCATGGAGAGGTGACTCAGGCAAAGGGATGGAGATGATGGAGGGACAGGAGCCGGAGGTGCCCTCAGGGCGGCTGAGGCCACCAGAATGCATGCTACCAACCCAAACCAGGGCAGGTGGCCCCTCACCCCTCTGCCACCTGCCTGGTCCAATAAAGAGCGAGTCCCTTCTCTCTCCCCCCAGCCCTGCCCACCTCCTGGAGGAATCTGGAAAGGCTGGGGCCGGGGTGGGCGTGGAACAGGGAGAGAGCTTCAGGTGAGACGTGAGATCTGAGGTTCTAAAACAGACAAGACTACAATTTTAATAACTAGAATGGGCCAGAAAGTACAGAAACATGCCTGAGGACATTACAGCCCGGGAAAGGAGAAGCTGAAAGAACTCCGTGAAGGGAAACAAGTAGGAAAATCAAAACTGTTTCCCATTTTTACTCACGAAGCACGAACACTCCTGGCAATCCACCGGCTACGTGGCTTAAGCCTGTGCACACGGCAGACGGTCACGTGCATCGGGTCCGTGCACACAAGGGTAAGAGGGTCCCCTTTGGCCCTCCCAACCCCTCCCCCAATCGGGGACCCCATAGGTCAGCCCCTCTCCAGGGGACCTGCAGAGTCTGAACATTCCTGCACGGAAGGCACCGAGTTCTCTCATGGAACCTGCCCTACTCACCTCCGTCTGATCCCACTTGACCTTTGGTCTGCCGCCCCCCTAGGTGACTAGCGATGGCAGGACAGGGTCCCCCAACCTCACTTCCTCTTTTCTCTCCTGTCTTCACCACTGCGAGGGAAGGCTCGTGGCAAAGCCTCAAAGTTAGGCAAAGAGAGGCCATGACTATGAGCTGCAAGGCAGACACCGCTCAGGACAGAGCACCCATGAACCCCAGGGCGAGACGAGGAGCTGTTGTCCCTGATGTCAACATAAGGGTGGTGGCAGGCTGTGCCGGTCCCTTGGGGGTGAGCAAAGGGGTGAAGTAAGAGGGGGATGGCTATGGATGAGAAGGGCTTTCAGCCGCCCATCCAAGGCCTCGGGGGAGCAGAAAACAAATGCCCAGGAACCCGTGGCCTCCACTTAGGTTCACATTCGATAATAAGACTGAGCTCTTCTCTGTGCCCAGTGCAACCAGAAAGTCCTGCCAGGTTCCTGAAGGCAAAGCCGCAGGGTCACCCGACACTTGTAAATGAGGGGTGTTTCCACCTATTGATCCAACCAGCCGCAGGCCTGCAAAACCTAAGCCTCAGTTTCCCCATTCATCGAGGAGGGTTGAAACCACACCCTCTAGGAAGGAGAGAGCTAGGGTGATGAGGTACAGTAGGTGAAGCACCAGCCGGGGACACGTGCCTAGGGCAGGAGCTGATTAGTGCTGGGTTTGTCCTTTCTCAGGCTCGAACCGACCAGCTGTCCCCCCTTGGCGGAGCCGCTCGCTGCTCCGATGCAGAGAGGAGGGGGGTACCGAGGCGCCGGGAAGGGCTTGTTGGGGCGGCCGTGCCTGGATGCAGCCCAGCGACAGAGGGACGGGAATGCAACCCAAGGAAGCGTGAGTCACGAACCTCGCAGATGGCAGAGGGAAGGGCGGCACGAAGGCGCGTCTCGTCTCCACTCGGAGCAACGAGGCTGGGAGCGAGCTCTTGTTTTCTTTCCCTCTCCCTCTTCCTCGTGTGATGTGCTCCTGACACTAATCAGGGATCCATCCCCCCTGGGAGCCAACGATAATGATTAATGGTGTTAAATATATCCCGAGACTGCCGGGGCAAAATCAGGCGCCATGCATAAAACATCACCCTCCTCGGCAGGCAGGCGCGGCGGCCGGGCTCTGCGGCCTGGGGCGCACGGGCCGGCGTCCACGATCGGGTGGCCCCGCTGGGCCAGGGCCTCGCCACCTGCTCCCGAGGATGTCTGCGGGGTGCCCACCATTCAGTTTGTGCCCAAATGTGCGCCCTCCAGACCGACCTCAAAGTCACCACAAGGCGCCTGAATAGACTCAGAGTTAAAAAATCGCTGTGGGGAGGGGGCAAAAAACGAGGTGGGGACCCAAACAGGCCTGGGTTCAAATCCCAGCCTTTCCACATGCTAGCGGAGTGGCCTTGGGTAAGTCACTTCCCGTTCTTGAGCCTCGGTTTACTCTTCTGTGAACTGGCTTCTTTGCAGCCAACGAGGTGGTATCCAAGTACAGGGAGAGCCAGACACTTAGTAGGCCCTCAGGATATCTCAGGTCCCATCTTTCCAACCCTTTACCCAAAAAGCTGTGTCTCCTACACCAATTACCCAGCCTCCCTGAATCCAAATGTCTCACCTACAAAATGGAGTTGGCGATGTCTACCTTCGTGGGCACAGAAAACACCTAATACGCGCCCATTCGTTATGCTGAGGGCAGACAGGAGAACCGACTACGCACCAGACTCCGCACCAGGCTCCAGGGCCCACCACTCAGCGCCTGTCCTCAGGGAGCTCACGGTCTAGTGGGCAACTCCCCGAAACGTTAAACGACGTAGCCACACATCACAAGATATTTTCCGGAGGAAAAGAAGGGGCTAAGATGAAGTATCAGGGTTCGGAAGGGGGCTGTCCCGAGGAGGTCCCATATGAGACGGAGCCGGCCCGTCCAGGAGCGTGGGAGAAACTATTCCACTTTTCCAGGTCTCCCCACCCACGTGAACGCCCCTGCCTTCGATGACATGGGTCCCTGACTCGGGGCAGGCATGGGGGCGAGGGGGCAAAAGAGCTCAGTCCACGAAGGTCAACTGTCCCCACCCCGACACTCCGAACTGTGCACACGCCCCAGCATGCATTTGTTGACAATTACAAACATGCTCTGCCTTCCTAATTTTACGTACATCATTAAACATACATAAAAATACACCTTCGGCGGAGATGAGGACATAAATAGAAACGAAGTTCTAATTCTGTCTCCTGCACTCCACCGTTCTTTTCACGCCCCCCGGGGATCCACAGAGCCCACTTTGGTGACCGCCGGTGACGAGCAGCCCACAGCCCCAGACCTGGCCCGAGGCGCACCAGGGGGTCAGCGGGCAGACGCGCCAGAGAGGGACAGAGGCCCCACACCCACCAGCCCCACCCCTCCTCCGCACACCCCGGCAGTGGGCATCAGCCCCGGGTCCCTTTCTGTTTCGCGCTCAACCTTCCGCAGCATGGCGGCACGCCTCCCCGCCCTCCCGCCTCTCCTACAGCCCAGGGCAGGACTCCTCAGGTCAGACAAGCCTTGCTGCCACCCCTCCTGAGGCTCCTTTTCCCCACAAATCCCCCTCACCACCTTCCTTCCTGGCAGCCTCTGCCACCATCCCCGAAGCGTCAGCTAAGGCAGCCCCATGTCATGGGACCCAGAGAAAATGATACTTGTGTGGGGGGATGGATGGGACGGTGACCTTCCCGGGAGCTTGGGCCACCCCGGAGCCCACGTGGCAGTGCCGGGGGCATCAGCCTTGGCCCTTCTCTATCCTGTATCCTGACCGGGGGCTCTGAGGTAAGGAGGCAGCCCCTGGCCCTGGCCACCCGTGCTGTCACGCTGGTCGTGATCACCGGTGTGAGGCTGAGCTCCCTGAAGGCAGGACCGTCCCTTGTTTCTCCCACGTCCATGGTGTATGGCCCAGGGCCTGGCGCAGATCACATACCTGGCAACTGTTAGGCCAAACTGCTGATGTGAAAAGGAAGCAAACACGCGTGGGTGAGGAAGCCTTCCTAGCCAACACCGGAGACCCAGAGACCGGGGGAGACGAGACGGGTATTTCTAACTACGTACGGTTCGCAGCATCTGCACGGCGAGCGAAAGCACAACCAACGTTAACTCGAATCGCTCTAGCGGAATCACTGCCGGCAGAGGCCAAACGGGGTTAAAATCGACACTGTACAGAGCTGACACGTTGACAAAAAGGGGACAAACGACCCTACAAAGAAATGAGCAAAGGATGTGCAGGGGCAATTCACAGGTACGCACGTCCAGATGGCCAAACAGAGGAAGAGCCGCTCAGACTCACAGCTCGTCAGGGAAACGCAAATTAAAAGTAACAGGGAGAGATCATACCTGTCTCAACCCGGTCAAAACTAGCAAGGCCAATCATAACGCGCGCCGCAGGATTCAGGGCAAGACGACTCTCGGATTCCTGGGGTGACACGAAGTGCTACAGCCCCTGGGAAATCAAGCCAGCAACAGCAATAAAATTATAAGTACACAAACCTTTTGACCCAGGAATTTGACTCCCGGAATCATACCGCAGAGAAATAAAATCCGTGGATGCACCTAAGCACGTGTGTGCGCGTGGAGGTTTGTCTTTATGCTTCTTATTATGGGAACAAACAGGAAATGAGGGACAATCTATAGGGGAAAGGCCAGTGAAATCACAGGACATCCACGCTCTGGAATATTACACAGTCGTTAAAAAGGATGCACTAACACTGCAGCTATTAGTGTAGGAAGATTTGCGCAGGGAGTTGTCGAACAGTAACGACACAGATTTAAAAACATTAATCTACGGTTGTATGTGGTTATAAAAACACGGGAGAACGTGAAAAGATCCATACTAGATCATTAAAATGGTTTCAGAGTGGGAGTAAGGAGGGATGACGTCACTGAAGGAGGGTTACGGGGTAGGGAAACACAGGACAATACACTAAAATACACTAAGATGTATTAAACAACATTTATGCACGTAAACAAAACTGTCTATAAAAAGACACATATGTATGTAAAGAAAGTCCACATTCGTGCTGCCCTCCCTCCCTATCCCTCTTGACCTCGTGCTCACTGTCATCCCCGACTTTCCCCACTCTCCCTCTCACTTCAAACAATTCGAACAAGCAAAGCAAGTGGATGCTAAGTAAGAAGTGAAACACCTGAGTTATCTGGCGCCCTTGACTCTGCAGGATACAGCCTACAACTAACTACAACGCAGGACAGGGATCTGATAGCCAAACATTATAATATCCTGAGGAAAGGGCTCTGAGCTAATTACTCCTATTTTACACAATTTTAATACTCTTATGAGCTGGTGGTGGCAGCCACGGCTGAAGGGGACAGCAGTAATCCACACGGCTGTGCCATTCCCTCCCCTGGCACGTGGGCGGGACCTGCGCTTGCTTCTAACCAGCAGGATGATGACGGGCTGTCCCTTCTGTGATCGTTTCACTACATAAGACTCCGTCTCAGGAGGCAAAGTCGAGACGCCCTGCCGGCCTGGAAGGAGCAAGGTGCCCCGGTGTGAAGTGCCCATGGACAGAGCCGCACGGAGAGGTCTGAGGGAGGCCTGCACACCCCGAAGGCAGCCCCAGCCAACGGCAGAACAGAGCGTGAAACCCTCAGCCGCACGACCGCAGGAGACGAATCCCGCCAATAAGCGGAACGAGTCTGGTCACAATTCTTCCCCGGCCGAGCCTCCAAGCGAGACCACGCTGCAGCCCTGGCGGATCCCGGGCAGAGCCCCCGGCTGAGCCGCGCCGGGGCTCCTGGCGCGCAGAAACGGAGACAGGACACAGGTTTGCTGTTTCCCACCTGTGCATGTCTAACGCAGCGAGAGAAAACACCCACTCACTGAGAAACGAGAGGCTGCACTGGGAGGGACACACGACAACAGTAAGAAGTGACCACCAGGAGGGAGAAGGCAGATCGAAACTGGCCAACAACCACTGGGGCCACGGCGAGTCAGGGCAGAGGACCCCGCAAGCGTCTGTCACAGCAGACGGCAGGACGGACACCTGACGGCCGTCTGAGACTGTGACACCGGGAGGGGGGTAAGGAGACGGAGGGAGCAGCAAACCCTGAACTTGCAGCTATGGCTGCAGCCGCCGCTCAGATGGCTGCTCTTGCCGTCCCCTGGACCCGAAAGGGCAGACCCTCCCACCCCAGGTGTCACTGCCCTTTACAGATGAGAGCACTGAGGTCCAGAGGTCACACCGACGGCAAGTGGCCCAGCGAGCGTTCGCACCACCAGCTCGGCTGGGCGCCAAGACCGTGCTGCATCTCACCTGGCTCCGAGGGCCACACGCTAAACCCGCCGTGCTGCCTCCCTGGGGCTCAGTCTCCCCCATCTATGAAACGGGGGGAAGCACAGCGCTTCCTTCATCAGGAGAAGGTGGGCCCAGGGAAAGTGCTGAATCGCTTTCCTACACCGCTCCTGGGGGGTGGGGAGAGGAAGAGGATGAGGAGGAGGAGGAGGGGGAAGACGACGTGAGGACAAAGAGAACGAGTTCCGTTTCTGAAAAGTGATGACTCCTGGGGGGTGGGGTACTGTTAAGTCGTTCTTCCGCGCGCACGGTACCTTGTCCCCCCTCCCAGGGTGAGTGACACGAGCTTTCTAACGTGGCTATGAGGCATGTAAGGGAGCAACGACCTTCCCGCATCAGAGATGAGACAACTGAGGCCTGAAATGGGTGAGCACCTTGACCAGGCCACCCAGCGGCAGGCAGGATGGAAGACGGACTCTCGTTGAGACCGAGGGGGTGACACGGGCCCCCCTAGAAACCCCCAACTTCAGGTTGTCAACGGTTCGAAGGCTTCCGGCTGACTGGCCGGACCCAGGCCACGAGCGCTGTCACATTTCAGATTCCCAGGCCAGGCCAGCGGGGCCCGGGAAATGCGTCCCCCAGAAACCAGAGCCCCCCTTCGAGTGGATGTGAACGCTTGTCTGCAGGACAGGCCCAGTGACACCGCCGTGCCGCTCTGGAGCCCTCACGCCTCACCAGAGACCCAGCACCACCTCCACAGGGAGCCCCGGCGCGTTCTGACATGGGACCCAGCTGGGGTCACAGGGAGAGTCAAAGCCAGAGATCACCCTCGACGCTGTCCTCCCCACCCCACCCCGGCCACCCCCCTCATGGCCCACTCACGACCCAGCGTTAAAAACAGCCTCGAAACGAGGGCGTCCATAAAGAGCTTCAGTTAGGGCTCACGACATGCTCCCCCTGCAGAGGCAGACGGGCCGGAGAAAACGGCAAGGATGCCCACTACAGAACTGTCGACCAAAAAGGAAAAGGATCAGGGCGACTGGTCCTGGACAGGTGGGTAGGAGACGGTACACGCAGACGCCAGAATTCTGCGCCTTCGGGAAAGATGCTTCGTCGGCATCTCTCATGACAAGGCAGCCGGGGCTCTAGGTGGAAGGGTGAGCTGCGCTACTGCGTGTATTGTCACCCCCTTTTGTGTCAAATAAGACACAGGGAAAGAGGGTCAGCAGGTCAGAGACCACGCCGGTCCCGGGGCTGTCTGTGGGTGGTGACACCAGAGATACCCTTTCCTCTGCTTGTCGGCACTGCCTCGGCTTTTCCTGCCACGAACAGACAATGTTGCTTTGTGCAATTTAACCAAAAATATATGAATGAAATAAGCAACTTCGCTTTCAAAGGCAGGGAGCACGTTCACCCACATCCTCTCCCACCACCCTTGAAACCAGGAGCCGATCGAACACCCTCCACCCACGGCCGCCTCACTAAGAAGTCCAGCTGCGCCGTCTGCGCCGTCTGGCAGGGCCGCTGGGGACGGTGAGGCACAGGCCCCTGGAGTCGTACCTCACAGGTGCGAGTGTTCACAACGCACGTTTTCTGGGGAAGAATCTGAAAAGCTCATCCTCGTAAAAACCCGAGAGGTGCGGCCCACGGTCCCAGGACACCTCTGCTCGTCTCCTCTTCGTTCCGTCATCAGGCTCCTTCGCTGGTGGCCCATTTTCCAGATCCCCCCCCCCACCTGAGTGTCTACGCCCTTTCCCCTGTCCCAGCGGTCCCACCTCACAGAGACTTGTCCTGTGCGTCCTTTTCCTCGTCTCGGGGGCTCGGACAGACCAAAGGAAGCGATGTGTTTTTCTGGGGGGCAATGTCCACACTGCATGTTACGCACCCTCCTAAAGCCCACCCTCGAGTGGCCCCCGTAGTAGGGTGAATAGTGTCCCCCGAAATTCACGTCCACCCGGAACCTCGGAATATGGCTTTATTTATCTGGAAATAGGGCCTTTGTAGACGCAACTAGTTGAGGATCTCAGATTAAATCCACCATCCTGAATTCTGGCCGGGCCCCGCAATGACTTCTAGGTTCCTGGCGTCCTCATAAGAGGAAGAGTGGACAAGGGGACACACCGGAAGGAGGCCACGTGCGGACCGGGGCAGAGGTTAGAGTGACGCTGCCACAAGCCGAGGAACACCGGAAGCTGCCAGAAGCTAGCAGAGGCAATGACGACCCCTGCCGCAGAGCCTGGGAGGGAGCGTGGCCCTGGCAACACCCCGGTTCCCATACAGTGATACCCATGGCAGACTTCGGCCCTCCAGAACCGCGGGAGAACGAATTTCTGTTGTTTTAAGCCCCACAGTGTGTGAATGTGTTAGAGTAGCCGGGTAAACGGAGGCAG
Source organism: Cynopterus sphinx (assembly GCA_030015415.1). NCBI lineage: Eukaryota > Metazoa > Chordata > Mammalia > Chiroptera > Pteropodidae > Cynopterus > Cynopterus sphinx. The sequence continues at coordinate 120,681,547 of CM057387.1, forward strand.
ACCCCAAACCAAAGACACCGACGGCCCCAGGGAATATTCTCTTTCATATGAGCCACTAGTTCCCACATCCGCGCCTGCAGGCCAGGGGCCCCCGGACGCTCCCCGCAGCTGCCTCTTCGTCCCCCACCCCCCACCCCAGCCCTATCCCTGCCTTCTCCAATGTTCCTCATTCGGTTCGGGTCCCATCAATCCCGCCGCGAAGCCAGCATCCTCAGCTACAACTCACACCCTCCCCTCCCCTCCCACATCCTATTAATAAAACAAAGTAAAAATTAAATTACTTCTCACACACCCCCAGTCTGCTTTCGAGAGGGCTGGATGGTTTGGAATGCTAATTCGCTTTCCAAGGTCTTAAAATAATCTCACAAGAGGCCCGGCAACGCCACCCCCGCCCCTGCCCGCATCACACGGCGGGATCAGACGGCAGGACTGCAGGCTCCAGCGTCGCCACGGTGAGGGGGAAAGGACAGCGCCGGACAGGGGGAGGACCGGGACCGGCTCCTGGTCCCTGCACAGACGAGGTACCACTGCGGGCGAGACACCAGCCCTCTCTGGACCTCGGTTCTTGCACCTTTAACACGACGTGGGGGGCACTGCGACGTCTGTCCAGGCTAATGCCACTTCTTGGCTACTGCCAGTCACAACACCAGGGTTTCTAACCCATTTTGGACTCACGGACTGTGACAGAGCATCTAGGGCTCGCCCAGACCCAGTCTCCCTCCCTAGGCACATGGAAGATGACTTCCCAGCCCAGGTGGGGCCAGGAGACGAGTCTGGCCTACGAAGTGCAAGCAGAAGCGATCACTTCTGGTTGAAGGTGTTCAAAAGGCACCGAGCCATCTCCACGCGGGTCTCCACGACGGGTGACCATGGAGGCCCCACGCGGAGAGGGTGGAGCCCTGGGCCCACCCGCGTCTCTGACGTGGAAAACGGCCACGCTGGACAGCCACCCACTCCCCTCAGACCGCACGGACAAGGCCCAGACTTATTTATTGATGCCGCGCAGCCTGGCCTGGCCTGAGCAACACGAGTTCTGTTCCCTTTTCGGGATCTGATGATGGGGAAACTGATCAGAGAGTAAAAGGGGCTTTCCTGAATTCACGAGTTGACAGCAGTCACCCCAGACGGTAGGACAAAGAATCAAATGGGAGGGGGGGCTCATGTAGCTGGGGCCTTCGCTGTGCACTTGGAACGGGGGCTGGAGAGGCAGAGAGAGGAGCACCCACCGGGGAGGGGGCAGCGACTAGAGGCTTTTCCGTGAGCCGGCCTAGCCCCACCTCCAAGCCAAGCCAGCCCTGGGGGTGGGGGGCGCAGAAACATGCCCAGCTTCGCCTGACCCTGAGGAGGTCTGTCATCAGTCCCTCTGTCATCTCCCCAGCGGCCCCTTAACACTCGCGCTTCTGCCGCGTGTGAGCAGCATCTAGGACAGTGGGCGCTGGGGAGGCACCAGCACGCTGGGCCTCAACGCCCCGACGCCTGGCTGAGCCCAGGACAGCCCATGTCCACAGTCAGAGCAGGGAAGGCTCTCAGACCTTGTGTCGCCCCCCTTCCTTGTACACAGATGAAAAGACGGTCACAGATGGGGAAGCCATGTGGCTAAAGCCACACAGCAACCCCACGGCCCCGCTCTGGAACTAGGAGGCGGGCTGCGCCCCGAGAAAGCGGCTCTGCTCCTTAGCATCATCATCCCAGGGTCCTTGGGACTTGCGTTTCACCAGAAACTCGCCCTTCTCGGAAGCAGCAGCCACGGCTGACGATGCCCCTGCAGCCGACTGGGCATCGGTTCCAGTTTCGATGCAGGGAGGAAAGAAAAGGGGACCCAGGGGCTCAGGGGGAACGGCGAAGCCTGGACCGCTCCGTGGGTTCCGGCAGAAAACCCGGCCTTGTGCTCCTGCCCCCACCCCCGACCACCCAGGGGCCTGAAGGGCATCCTGGGGGATAGCCCTGCAGCCCCTCTGCCCTGTGAGACGCCACTGAGGGAAGAGCAAGCCCTGTGCACCAAGGCCAGAAGAATCTCAAGGCCTGGTGCCCGGACAAAGCCTTCGTGCTCACCTCAGCCCCCCTCGGCCCAAGGGCACTGCGTGGCCTGCTGCTGGAGAAGCGCCAGCCTGTGGACAAACACCCCAGCTGCTCCCCAAACCGGTTGAGACTGACCTGTCCCCCACTCAGCCCTCAAAGCAGCCTCTGGACACCACTACCCAGGACGCCCACTTCCAGAACACACCGCGTGACAAGGGAAGAACAGGCAAGAGGAGAGGGCCCTGGCCTCAGAAGGCACCTCCCAGCAGACACGCCCCCACTGTGTTCCCGCGGGGGCGGCAGACATCACGCATCCGTCACCGCGGAGCAGGAGCACAGCGTGGCCTCCCCCCATCCTGCACTCCCGGCAGCAACGGCCCTCCAGCAGAGCCGGCTCGCCAGGTGCCAGCCCCCGCCTGCCACCCCTGCCGTCGCCCACCGGGGCTCGCAGGCCCGAGGGCCGCCTTCCACCGCCGCGCGTGCGTGCATCCACCCGGTGGCGTGAGTGAAGGAATCAGGACGCGCTCAGAAGTGGGAAGGACACAGGCCTGGGGCCCTGGGATAGAGGATTTCAAGTGGCACCCTGCCGAGCAAGACATGCTTGGAAGCACGGAAGTCGCTGGTGCGGGGAGGTGGCGATCCCGTGACGGAAACAACCCGTGAGCACTCCGGAGAGGCCGCGAGGTCCCCCTCGAGAACCAGGACGTGGACTCTGAGGCTTCCGGAAAGTTCTGGCCCAGCACGACACGCGTGTGATTTGCATCTTCTAGAAGACAGGCTTGTTCCGCTGGGGGGCGGGGGTCACTGGCTTAGGAACAGGAAACAAAGAGAGGGACACGCAGTCGCCTCTGGAAGGAAAGATGTAAAAAGTGAGGTCGCCCCGGAGATCGGCGCTGAAGACCGGTCTTCTTCAAAACCCTGACGATGGGGCCGGGCGAAAGCACACACGCGAGACTGCCAAGTAAGGGCGCAGATGGCACTCGCTCTCCCTGAGCGAGAAGATGAGATCATTAGGGACACGCGACAGGAGGAAGGGACGAGAGGCAAAGGAGGCCGAGTCCGGTCCGGGGAGATGGGGCCTGTGAGGGAGCAGCTGTCCAGGCTCCCAGGCTACAGGGAGCCTCCCTGCCGAGTCCCGGAGCTGCCCATCCACCTGGGGGGTGCGGGGAGCAGAAGGGCCCCCAAAAGGGGCAAGGCGAGATCCCGACCAACACAGAAGACCTCGCCGCCCGCTCCAGGCGCTGCAGGCCCCGAGGGGCTGACGCAGGAACTGGTTTGATTCCGTGACCTTTGCCACCTCCTAGGTCTCGGCAGGGCCTGGCCGAGAGGACAGTCCTCGCCAGAGCCAGGGGGAGGAACAGGACAGAGGCTGCTCGGACGGGACCTTCGTGCCACCCGCATCACAAGCTTCGGTCCACGGCTCGAGAGCCTTCTGCGGTTCCCTGTGGCCCACAGGGGCAGTTTACAATTCTCGGTTGGGGAGAGGAGGCTAAGGGTGCAAATCTTGTCCCTGTCGTTTATAGGGGGTTGTGCGACCCGGGCCAGTGGCCTCACCTCCCTGTGCCTCGGCATCAGCATAGAGAGATAATGACAGCTACTCCCCGAGCTGAGAACTAAGATGACGTAAGGCCACCCCACAGATACTCAAGGAGTCACTCAAGGGGTTATCAGTCTGCACACGACCTTCCACGCTTTTTCTCCTCAGCCTCTTGTCCCACATGCCCCCAGCCCTGAGGTAAATGGCAGTCATACGGGACTTTCCTGGGTCTCTCAAGCACGCTGCACTCATCTCTGTGCCCTTCTGCCTGCAGTGACCTTCCCTCCACCCCACCCTAGATTCCCAGGGAACTGCTCCTCTTCCAGAGGCTTCTCATGAAGCAATGCCTCCTCCAGGAAGCCCTCCCTGAGGCCTCCAGGTAGACCAGGCCCTTCCCCGCACTGTCCAGGGACAACCCTGTTCTAGCTCTAAGACCCTCTCCTCACCCCCATGCTGGCACCCTCAGCTCTTGTCATAGCGGGCAGAGCTCTGCCCTCCTCCTCGATCCCCCTCACTCACGGCACTCAGGATCCCTAGCTCCCTTCTGGTCCTCAAACGCTCCCGGCGTGTGCCTACCTCAGGGCCTTTGTACTTGCTGTGCCCTCTGAGGGAATAACGTTCCCCCAGGGACCTGCGTGGCCTGCTCCTTGACTCCCTCGGAGTCTCGACTCAGACGGCACCTTTTCGGCGGGCCTTCCTTGGCCTTCGGGGGGTTCAAATCGCAAACCTCCCTAAATACTCCCCGGTATCCCCAACCCCTGCTCTATTTCCCCCTTCACTCTTATCTCCATCGAACATACGGTAAGCAACATGCAGGTAGGACTGCTGGATGTTTCCTGAGCACCTACTATGCGCCAGGCACTGTGTCTGGCCCTGAGGACACGGCAGTGGATAAGACACTGCCCACCCCCACGCTCGGCTCTGACATTTGAGGAGGTGACAAACCAAGGCGCTCGGCGTGGCTGGAAGGAAGGCGCCACAGCTGCTCAGGGCCGTCCCCGTTACAAAACGGGAGACGCACAGGACCAGGACCAAACGCAGGAAGCAATTATCTGTACGGCTGCCAGGTCCTTGGTCACGGGTGCAGCCCCACTCCCACCCCACCCCGCTTAGAGCCAAACAAGCCCAGCTTTGCCTTCGGAGAACCCCAGGCTTCAGTTCCCGATCAGCTAACTCCCTGCAGTACGCACCTGTGATGGCCCTCGTCGAGCAAAGCGACATCCCCGGGGCCACCATGAGCCCTGAGAGACCATCACAGTGACCCCCGCCCTCTCAGGCCGCTCCTGACATGCCAGGCGCCACATAAACGCCATCCCACCACAGCCTCAGTGACCCTGAAAAGGTGGCATCATCTCCTCCATTTTACAAAGCAGCTTCGAATCCCTGCTCGCCCCACAGTGGCTGACCACCGTCCCCCACACTCCGCATGGGCCGCCCCACGGAGTCCTCTCTCGTTAACCCGATGAGAGAGATCCCCTTACGATCCCCACTCTCCAGGCAGCGAGACTGGGGCTCAGAGAGGTCAGGAACGGTGCCAGAGCCACACAGCTGCGGGGCGGGCCCTTGAGGTCCCATCTCTTCTCCAGCGGGTGAGACTGCCCCCTCCCCCACACCACGTAAAGTGACTAGGGCAGAGCCTGGCACTTTAGGAAAAAACTCATTCCCACGTGCACCTGCTAGACGCGAAGGCACAACAAGTACCTGCGTGGGGGGGAGGGCTTCGCTACCACTGTCCCTCGTTCAGCCACCTCTGAACCACGGGCTCGGGGCTAAGAAAGTGCCTCCTGGGCCTCCTCGCTTCACTGTCATTACTCGGGAGGGCCCAGCTTGCCAGAGCCCACACAGCGAGGTTTGGGGGGCACAGTGAGCCCGACTCCCAGCCTGGGGTTCTCCTGACACAGAGAGGGGGTCCCAGGGGGCACCCAGCGGCCAGCCAGGAGCTGCCTGAACCCACAATTTCTCTGCTTCTGCTAAACGCGTAAAACCAGTCCCTAATCCCGGTTATTAATGTAAATAATATTCCGGTAAAGCAAGCAAGCTCCCCGCCTCCCCAAGGGGCTCCAGGGATTACGTCCGCCGTGTCCGACGACGCAGCAAGGACAATAACCAATTGACTCTTATTAAAACTCCAATAATGCTGGTGTGATTGCGGCTTTGATGCGCGCACTGCTGTGAGCGGGGGTCAACCGCATTAGGAAAATGTAATTAGACTAATAAATTCCAGGCGATCTTTTTCCCCCCCTCTTTGCTCGGAGGAGGAGCCACGCACAAGACCTCATTACCCCCGCGGAGGCCCCAGGGGCGGATTCTCAGATCTCCCGGGGCTGGCCAGAGGAAGAGCCCCTGTCCCCACACCTGCAGCGTGTGGGACTTACTGGCCCAACGGGAGAGGCTCCAGGTTGCTGGGGATGCGTAGCCACCACTGCCCACCTCCTCCCACCCCATGTGGCCCCTCTCCCTGGTCAAGCGTGATTCTGCACGAACGAATGGCTTCTTTGCTAAACCTGTAGACTCACAGCCATGTCGCCACCCAGACACCCTCCACGTTGGCTCTCCCACAAATAACGGGTGGGGTCGGGATTTCTCAGGAAACCTGGCATGGCGGCTTGAGATCCCAGCTGCAGGGTTGGTGAGGGGACTGACCCTGGGAGAGGGTCATCCTCACTCAAGCCCCAGAGGCCACCGCAGGCCCTGACCTTCGGAGTACAAGCCCACCTTCTGGGGCGAGGCGGATCTTCCGAGGCAGTCCTAAAAGACCCTCCCACGACTCACGGCTCCTGACGTTTCAGTTCTGCACCAGCACGTGCTGTGAAAACGCACACCTGCCCCAATGCCATCAACACGTTGGGGAGCAACCTGAGCACGACATGAATTTTGTGTTGACTTTTACGAGACTTCGTCCAGGGGACGCACTTGGTAAACAGGAAACCCGTACCTGAGCCACCTAGGAACACGCAAGACACGCATACCTCACAGGACAGTGGGTCCCACCCAGCCACACCTGGGGTCACATCGTCCATCTCATCTCCCACGACCTTCCGTCCTCACTCAACCATGGGACCTCGGGCCCTGCCCTCTACTTCCCCTCAGGCCTATTTTGCATTTCTCTCTCCATCCTCCTGTCTTTCTCTCTCTGTCATTTGTTCTCTTTGCACACCGAGCAGAAGGTGTGGGAACTGGGCAGGGGCCAGCAGACAGAGCGGGCACACACTCCCACAGCAAACTTCAGGTTTTTTCAAGAAAAATACTAAACAAATACGGTGCTTTATGGAGATCTTAACCATTAAACATGGACTAAACTCGGCCACCAATGTCTTCGGTTCCCATCAATTTTTTTACGTGTCACTGGCAGTGTTTGAGCGTCGCACCCCAGCCCCGTTTTCCCCATAAACACTGAGGTTTCCACTGGGCAACTCTGCAGTGCATGGTGATTTCCGAGGCGCGCGTTATCACGTCATGGCAGGAGGGGCTGCTCTTCACGTGCACAAGCCACCCTGCCGGCCAGGGCAGCGCGGTGGAGGGTCACGTCCCCAGCACAGAGGGAACGCAAAGCCCGGAGTGGGTCCAGACCCACCGATCTCACAAACTCACGCCCGCCCCTTGGTCTCGGATTTGCTTGCTCATCGCTCACCTAGCCTGCGTCCGGTGAAGGCAGGAGGAGCCGATGGAGAAAAGGCTTCAGAGTTAGAATCCCCACGTTCGACCCCCAGCTCCACAGCTTAGCTTTGTGACCTTGAGCAAGGTATGTGACCTCTCTGTGCCTCGGTTTTCTCATGTGTCAAGTGGGAATAGCTCAGGGAGGTTGTGAGGATACAAAATCAACGCACCTATGAGGGCATTTGCTCTGTGACACTCACTTAGAACAGCGTCTGGCACGTAGTCACCACCAGAAAAACGTCGGCTCCTGTCATCATCAAGGCTTTCCTTACGCCCTGTGGACTCCGATGCCAGCCCAAAGGTGCCGAGAGGTGGGGATGATGGGTGGGGGGAGTGCAGGCTTGTGCCATCAGACCCAGGTTCAAATCCCAACTCTCCACCTTCCTCCCTGTGGCTGTGAGGGTTCATGAGGTCCTCGATGGGGGTCGCCCATGCAGAGGGCCCAGGACATGAAGCAGAAAGCGAAGGGATGACCCTGGGCCACCTCTGCCTGTGGGTGTGGGCCTCGTCACAGCCAGGCCCCACCCACTCCCCCAGTCCTCCTCCCAACAGTCTCCCTGCCCAAGTCCCCAGCGGGCACAGCCCCACATGTGCAGGAAGAAAACCCACTCCTACTCTCCTGGGCCATCTGGAGGCCACCCTGGGGACCTCGGACTTTCCTGCCCAGCGTTCATGTCTCTGTGTCTCAGCGGAGAAGGTCCCCACCACACTGGCTGGGCCAATGGGCAGCCCAGCCTCTGCCTCACCTCCCTCCAGGCCCAGAGGTATTCAGGCCGGGCTGGAGTTACGGCCTCCTAACGCCCATTCCCTCCCTAAGGATGCCAGCACCACTGAAGCAGGCAAACTACTAAAAGGCAGGCCATGTCCCAAAGGACAGACGCCTCCCCTGACCCTCGCAGGCCACCCCAGCAGTCCTGGGACCAGCGGCCGGGACGACGGTGGACAGGCCTGAGAACCGCCTGAACACCTAGCATCCGTCAGGCACCGTGCTTGGCACTTTACAGTCAACTCATTTCATCCTCACGACCACCTTGTCGCAGAGGTCGTACACCTGCACTTTCCAGAGAGGGAAACTGAGGCTCGGAGAGATGAAGTGACTTTTTTCACTCAGGACCACAAAGGCAGGCAGCCGCAGAGCTGGGATCTGAGTCAGATCCAGGACCACCGTCTGTGTGTCTCCACCAAGCCGCGCCTCCCCGCCTGGCCCGCAGGTCCGGCCAGGTGCCCAGCGCATCCCCTATCCCCCAGCTCTCCCACCTGTGATATGGGGGCAGCGCTGGCCCCTTACACATCACTGGATTGAGAAGCCAGGAAGAGGGTGAGGTACTTTGAGAATTAGGAAAAGGGACCCTGAAGAACAGGAAACTAAATCCCCTCCAGCCAAAGCTGCAGGAACCCAGCTTGGACCCCAGCTCCTAAGTGTCCCTTCATGCAGCAAGCCAGCCTCCCCCGCGGCGAGCGTCAGGGGCATCTGGCCTCGGCGAGAGCTCTTCTGGTGACAGGAGCTCACTACGCCCAAGGCGGTCTGTTCCAATTTTAGCTGCTAGAGGCCTCAGAGCCAAAATCCATCTCCCTGTCAATTCTTCCCACCAGTCCCAGAGGATGCCGCGACTCGGGATAACAGAACAAACCCCGTCTTCCCTTCCTGACAGCAGTTATGATGTCCCCTTCTTTTCCCGGCCCCAGTCATCTCCTTCTGGGCCAAACACTTTACTGCCTTCGACCCACCCTCTTAGGATGAATAGACTGATGATGGGATAAAGGTAATATCGTTGACAATATTTAATGAACAACTTAACAGGCATTATTGTTCTACACCGGGGGGTCAGCAAACTGTGGCCCGTGGGCCAAATCCAGCCCACTGCCTACTTCTATATGGCCAGTGGGCTACGCCTGGCTTTTGTGTTTTTAAATGGTTGGGGGAAAAAAATCAGAAAAAGAAGACTCTTTTGTAACACATGAAAATATAGGAAGTTCAAATTCCAGGGTCTATAAATAAAGTTTTATTGGAACACAGCCACGTCCATCATTTACATATTGTCTCTGGCTGCTGTCACGTCACAGGAGCAGAGCTGAGGAGTTTGGCAGACAAAGCTGGGAATGTTTACTATCTGGTCCTTTACCGGAAAAGTCTGCAGACTCCTAGTTTAAATGCATTGCGTGATGCTCTCCACCCTTACAATAACCCGTGAGGAGGCTGCTACCATAACCTTTCCTTTGCGGACGAGGAACGAGCAGCTCAGAGATGTTAAGTGCAGGGCCTGAGTCCCGCGGCTCCACAGTGGTGGAGCCAGGACTAGGGGCCAGGCAATTTGACTCCGATCTCTGCGTCTGGCCCACTCCCACGCTCGTCCTGGCCAGAGCCCAGGGCTGAGCGCTCACCCAGCACAGCCCCAGTGGAGCCGTCTCCTTCCCCTGCCTGTAGGCCCTCTTCGTATCACCGCACATGGTCAGATCACTGGCCAGATCACGGGCCACTGTGACCCCTAGATTCTCTTCTAATCCTATTGGCCCACCCTTAAAAGGGACCATAAACCCACTGCACCCTGGATTCTAAAGAAATCGATCCACTGTACCCTCCAGACTGGGAACAGCGGCAGATGTGATAAAGCCAGTAGCGCTAGCCAGAGGTCTCTAAAAATTCATGAGAGCCAATAAATTTTGCTCTCAGGCTGCCCGATGGCTCCGAATAAACCTGTCTCGTCCACCATCTCACAGAGGTAGAAAGTCAAAGTCCCTAGGACTGTTGTGGAAATTTCTAGGCCACCTGCCCAGCTTTTCTCTCTCTCAATATCTGACAATGAGGGGAGAAGGGTGCATACTCGGTTACCACAGAAATAAGGCTGGGCTAGGTCTGCAGCAGGAAGGATTAAGGATGGACGTTAGAGGCAGAAGAAATCCAAAGCGAGAGGCACGGGGCACACGATTTCCAATCTGTAATTAAAGTTTCCCAAAGAGGTTTACGCCCCATTATTAACTCTGAGCTTAGGTGCGCATTATAAGCTGTGGAGCTCATCAATAAATAACAAATCAATATATCTAGAAGGCAAATATTTGACTTTTATTTATTTGTATGTTAACTGTAGCCATTTTTCATCTGGCTGGAAGAAATCCAAATGATACAGCCCAGGCATTGTTCCCACAGGCCAGTTTCAACCCAATACGATCTTTCCAAAAATTTCTAAATAAGTGGCTCACATTTAAAATTTGGACTATTTTATGGCACGATTAAGATGTCTGGTGTTTTCTGAAAAGAAGCTAAAGATGTGGCAATGGCAGCCCTACCTAGCAACAACCGGCTGGCCCTGACCAGGGGCTGCCCCTGCAGGCGAGGCACCTGCCTGCCATGCCCTCCCCCCCGCACCCTCTTCTCTCCTGCACCTGCCCCTCCTCACACCTGTCTCTCCTGGAGGGCCCCCATCGGCACCTGAATCTGTGACACCACCCCCATTGTACTGGCGCACACACTGAGGCCTGGAGAGACACAGCGCGCCTAAGTGTGACAGTGAATTCACGACAGAGCTGGTCTCCCGGCGTTCAGGGCAGGACTCAGCTCAGACCTGTCTGGAGGAAAAGTCTAGAGACTGGTTTAATATCTGTCAGTTGCAAACGTGTCTAAGGTGAAAATTAGATTTTTCTGCTGACACCATTTTCGCCAGCTTTGTTCCAGCTCTTTGCAGAGAGGAGGGAGGGAAGGAGGGGAAAAAGCTCTGCAGGGACGAGGAGGAAGTCTCCTCGGACCCTCCCCAGCCCCCTGCACTCTGCCACCCCTGTCTGCCACGGCCATGCTCAATGCTGCCTAGGGATACAGAGGAAGAAAAGGCTGGAGGAAAAAAGCAGCAGGCAGTAGCCCAGGACAGGTCAGCAGGCTGCCCCCGACTCCACGGCTAATGATTCTGTAACACAGAGGAGAAGAGCGTATCAGCCAGGCCTGGGCTCAAAGCCCCTCTCCGCTATGTGCTTGCTGTGTGACCTTGGCCGAGTCGCTTAACCACTCTGAGCCCCATCATCTCTGCATCTGAGTAGCAGGGGTAACAGCAGCACTGTCAGGTAGGACTGCTGTGCAGGTTAGATAAGGCCACACAAAGCGCTTAGCAGAGTGTTGGCACATAGTAGGTGCTCTGCCAGAGCAGTGTATTGTTATTCCCTGAACGCTGCTTCCAGCCCAGCACGGCTCTACCCGAGCCAGACACAGTCTCCCTCCTACGCCGGGTGTGCAACTACACCTTCAGCCTGCAGCTCCCTGCGCCCGCTGGTCTCCACATCCAGTAAACCGAGCAGGCACGCCCCAGCCTCTGCGGCTCTGCCCAAGCCGTGAGCCTCACTCAGGGCACTGTCCTCACCCTCCCCCCGGATTCAAGACCACCCAACCCTCCAGGCCCAGCCGGACCAGAGTTTCCACAAGCTCCCCAGACCCAGGAACCTCTGTCCAGCCTGAACTCGGCCCCTTCGCTTGCTCGGAGGAACTTGGTCCCGTTCTCTAACATTGTGTCGGGTGATGTCATCCGCCCTTAGCATCTTGAAGGTCCAGGACACAGCTCACACATCTTGGGGATCCTTTTAGGGGACATCAGGCATCTGTGGAAGCTAAGTACCCACCCCCTCTTCCTTTGATGCCAGCACCCCCAAATTCCTTTCCAAGACTGATCCTCCCCTCCAAAATGCAGCCTTGGTGGGACTACTGGTCACGCGAAGGCCCCGAATGCCACCAAGCCAGGACTGGTCACATGTCCCAAGCCCCATCAGTTAGAGCCCCTCTCTCCCAGGATATGGAATTCTATCCTGCAAGATCCTTAAAAGCTGGCTAGAGCCACCCATCCTGGTGGGGTCCCAGAGGGTTTTGGGTTCCTGGCTTTTCCTTCAGCCAGACCTCAGATTCCAGAACCATCCTCCTCATCAATTCCCTTTCTGCAGAAGCTGGAGAGAGCCCGTTGTTTGGGGGAAAATAAGAGGCGGAGAGACGGGGGGCGGGGGGGGGCGAGCCCCCACTGGTTCTCTAGACCCCACATCACACACACATTCACTCACCCCCATTTCCCAAAACTGTACTCACAGACACTTAGTCCCATCGGAGGGATATGTGGACACCACTTCTGTGTAGCTAGAGAGGCCAAGCCCTTCATGCTTTCAGGAAAAAGCCAGGCTGCCAACTGCTTAAATTAAGTAACACAGCTCAATTCTTCCCCCGTGTCAGCTAAGAGAACCCAAGTGAGCCAACAAGCCAACCAGGGAGGTGCCTCTTGTTTGAAAATAGATAGATAGATGATAGATCAATGATTGATTGATTGACTGATTGACAGACAGACAATGAAATGTAAGTGGACAGATTACAAGAAAGCAGGTATTTCTGCCGACGCCAAAAATTAAGGTTGCTACGAAGGCAGTGTGACGACGGCAAGCACAGATCGTACGGTAAGCATTCACTAACCAGAGCAAAGGGCTGACCCCGCACCAAGAGAATAGCAGACAAGACAGCCCGGCGGGCATAAAAGAGCAGCACCCGGGGGCCATGGGCAGAGGAGAAGCCAAATCCCCCACCAGGAGTGCAGGGAAGGTCTCAGCCTCGAGGGGAGAATGCACAGACGTCAGCGGAGCAAGGAAAGGCAAGAGGAGAGATCTCTAAGAGGAGGCTCCCTAGACCCAGCCGCGTCGAAGCAGCCAGCATCCTCTGTCCCCTGCACACTGCAACAGCCCCCAATCGGGTCCCCCCGCCTCCGCCTCGCCCCCTACAGCCCATCTTCAACAGTGGAGTCAGGTGCATCCGTCCTCTGAGACTGCAGTATTTGTCGGTTGTGGTTTGTCTCTCCCAGCTGGAATGGAGGCTCCATGGGGGTGGGAACCGTGCTCTGTTCAGGATGGAATCTTTAACACCGGGTACCATGCTTGGCATACCACAGGGACCCGTACGCAAAGTTGAATGAACGAATGAATGAATGAACCGATGAACTGATAAACTCCCCAAAGGGATGCTGACTGCAGGATGGTTAGACGCTTCCCCGAGGACCGTCTGGGTCCCAGTGCCAGCTCTGTCACATCCCTGCCCTTGGGTCAGCGTCCCTCCATTCCCTCCTCCTAACGGCCCCCACCACCCGGGCTGCTGGGAGATGAGCCACCAGTGTCCAAGGCCATGAATTTTGCTTCTCTTATCGTTCTTCAGCAACGAACTTCAACTGGGTGGTAGAACCATCACGAGGTCCTCTCTAATGGGGCCTCTGAGCAGAAGGGATGAGAGACAGGGAGAGAGTATGTGACGGGGGCAGGAGACCCAGGTTCAAGCCAGCTCCTGCTCTTCACACTCTCACACGACGTCTCTGCCCGACAGTGCCAGGGCCCAGCATCCCTCCCCGCTCAGGGCGCTGCCACAGGCTCCAAACTGGGCCAGAGATGGGAACACAGCCTCAGGGGGACAGTGAATGAGTACGTCCCGCTCACGAGTCATTACTGTATTTGCAGAGCGAGAGGCCACAAAGTCAAAAAGCCAGAGTTCAAGGGGACGCTTCCAACACGTGCGCTGAGCACCAACACTCTCTCTCTCTCTCTCTCTCTCTCTCTCTCTCTCTCTCTCTCTCTCTCTCTCTCTCTCTCTCTCTCTCGACGTCGGCAGTGCTCCTGAAGCCTCAATTACGAGGGCAGGGAGTGTCACCGCTTCTTACATTTCAGTCACAATATCACCCAAAAGCGGAGGGTTTCTCAGGGGAAATTACAGTAATTACCCTGGGGAGGGCTGGCTGTGTGAACTTCAGCTCATCTAAAACCTGGGGTGAGAGTCAGCTCCCTGGGAGCTGAGGGGATGATGATCCAGGAGGAACCTCCACCCCACATCGGGGTTCCCTGGAAATGACACCGATGTCATTTAGTGAACTCACAACTCTCGTCAAGCCAAGAGGCAGAAAAGCCTCGTGGTGGGAACGCTGGAGTCACAGCTGGGTCAGCTGGCTCTGTCCTCCCCGTGGTCGCCAGGAGGCAGAGGCTGTCCTGAGAGGCCTTTACCCCAGGGAGTAGGGCTGATTGGGAACAAAAGGACAAACGAGACATCTGTAGCTGCTGTGGAGGAAGCAAGGATGACGGCCGCGTACCTGGCCCAGGGCGCAGGGCGGGCTGCTCTGAAGAAGGGAAACTTAAGCTGAGACCCCGCGGATGGTGAGGGGCCAGCTGTGGAGAGGGGCTTGGGCACGTCCCTGGGCCTCAGTGTCTTCCTCTGTCAAATGGGTGTGATTCTTGTGTCTGTTTCATGGGATCACAGCAAGTCCTCGCCATCGACAGGTTCTGCAACCTGAAGGAAGGGACTATAACTAACCGGTTTTACCGCAGGCTACTGGACATAAACAAGGGTTCACTTCCTGCGGCATCTCATCTACGTGAGGACAAAACATCGAAAGAAACGAAGTGATTCAAGGACCTGCTGTACGGTGAGGCACAGGGGCCGGTCCCCAGGGCTCCTCCGGCACAGGCCGCGGTTTGGAGGCAGGGAGGGTTGGTCCCCCCTGATGAACTTAACTCCAACATCATGTCAGCTTCCCCTCCACGCCAGGCCCCACCCAGGCCTCTAGGAGACAGGGAACTAAAGGGGATGAACACCCAGCCCCAGGAACCAGGCAGAGGAGGAAGGCCGCCCCACCCAGCCCTCGGCACAGGGTCTCACGGAGGAAGCATCCAGAGCCTCCGTCTCTCCACCAGAGCCGGACCCCAGCATTCCCACCTCCCGTCGGGCTGGGCCCCCACCGCTGCTCAGTGGCCCACCGAGAGTCATGTGTCCTGGTTCCTGAATGAGAGCCTCAGCTGTGATCCCCTGGGGAGCTTGTGACAAAATAGAGACCCCCCCACCCTCCCCCTGAGGACTGGCCCTGCAGTCCTGGGAATGGGCAGGACTCCATGCTGATGCTTCGGAACCACAAGTAAACCCGCCTGCTTGTCACGCTCGAGCGTGAGCTCACCAAGGGCAGGAGTCGTCTCTCCTCACCTCTGTGTCCCCAGGGCCTGGCACACAGTAGGTGCTCAGCAGAATGGACAGAGAACCATTTAACCAGATCGAAGCACGCTGCCATTGTGCTGCCCCCAAGCAAGTCACAGAGAGTGGCCTGCTCTGTCCCTGGCCACCCGTAGTCAGCGGAAGGCAGAAGTGGGACCAGCCAGCAACCTGAGCACAGAAATGCCCGCTTCTGAGCCTCAGGTCCTCATCCTGAGAACCGGCGCACTGACGCCGTGGCCTCTAAGGCTTGGAGAATTCCAGGCTCGAAGGATTTTGATCCTCAAAGGTGGAGGTCTCTCGGAGACCTCCCAGTCCACCCCCTCGCACCTGAGAAGGGTTCTCTCTGTCCCCCGTGAGCAACGCCCCCTGCTTGAATACTCCCAGCGATGGGATGCTTACCGCCTCGCCAGAAAACCCATCACGCTTAGACGCAGGCCGGCCTCCTGCTGCAAAGTGTTCACTTTGGAAGCCCACCCTGCCTTGGGACCCCACAGAAGAAGCTGCTCCTTGGGATATCACTGACGGGAGGTCACAGGACACCTGCAAGGACTGGAGAGACGGACCACCCCAGGGTCACCACTCACCAAAGATGCTACCATGGGCAAGCGATCCCTTCAAGTTTTAGCTTCCTCACCTATAAAACGGGGGAAATAACAGCTCGACCATTATTATGAGGCGCTTGTGAGGCCTGAATGAAATGAGGCAGGCTGGGCGCCCGGCACGTGCTATGCACAAGGCATTTTGCAACAAGAGTGGAGAGCAGGAGCGACTGGAGGGTCCTACGATAGACGACTGGCTAAAGCAGCTGTGGTACATGTATACCATGGAATATTACTCAGCCACAAGAAGAGATGAAACACTGCCATTTGTGACAACATGGATAGACCTTGAGATAATCATGCTAAGCAAAATAAGCCAGATAGAAAAAGTTGAAAATCATGTGATATCACTTAAATGTGGGATATAAATCTCAAAGCAGCAAAGGAACAGGACAAACAAACAGAGACTCATGGACAATGGACTAATGGTTACCAAAGGGGAAGAGGGAGAGGGGAGGTAGACAGGTGGGGGGGGGATTTTTAAATTTCTTCAATTAAAAAACTAAATTAATTAATTTTTAAAAATTTCTTTAAAAAAAAAAAGGGAGTAGGAAGTCAGCAGGAAAGCAGGGGTGAAGGCGGAGGGTTTGTCCTCAGAACAACCAGGGGGCCTCCCTTCACTTCTCTCACAGAGAGGTGGGGTGGCCAGACAAACCCCAAGTGAGTGACTAGAACCTAGCAGCCCAGCAGAGCTCAGTGGCCCCGGTGCCCCCAGCTCATGCCACCAACGCTGCAGGACGTTTCCACGAGGCGGCTATGCGCAGGGGGATTCTGACATTCGCCGTCCGGCCAGCCCCCGCCACCTGGATAGCAGGATCCAAAGTCAAGCGCCATCTCAGGGCTGGAGCAGGGGTGCGGGGAGCGAGCAGGGGGGCCGCGGCCCTCGCTGCGGGAGGCTAAGTGAGGGCCAGCCAGGGAGGAGCTGCCGGGGCTGTTAACACATCAGTTTCTGCATGAACTCCCCTGGGCAGCCGGAGCTGGAGGAAAAGGGCCTCAGACAAGTAGGATTTTTTTAAAGAAACACTCAGCTCTGAAAACTCCCGGCCTCAGGCCACACGGGGCCTGCATACCGAGTGGGGCTGGTGGACGGCGGGCAGCATGTGGCCGAGGCGAGGAGGAGGAGGCCGGAGCGGACACTGGCCTCGGGATGGGGTTCTGTGGGCGGGGGGGTCCCCTGGAGGCCGGGCAGCTGTGGTCAGAGCACTGCCCCCGCCAAGGGGACCCAGCCTGGGCCTGCCTGTCAGAACCTTCTACGAGCCCCCGCCTAGCAGGGCACCGGGAAGAAACGGCAGGCCAGGTGGAAGGCAACTCCCCATTTTCAATGGTCCTGCCCCAGATTTCCATCCGACCTTTAGTGAGCGCCAACTATGTGCCAGGCCTGGAGCCAGAGGGCTGCTCGGCCTCCGCACTCCTGGCATCCGGGGCCCAGTCTTTCCCTGCCGTGGGGTCCACCCTGTGCACTATAGCATGTTGAGCAGCATCCTTGGCCTCGACCTACTAGAGGCCACGGAACTGGCTCCGCCACCGCAACGCTCTCCACTCCCCAGCCCATCTTGACGCTTCAGCAAACACAAAGCACAGGTCATCCTGCCTCAGGGGGCCCTTTTGCCTCCTGGCTTATCCTCCTTTCAAGCCCCTTGTCTGCCTGGCTTCTACCACTGTTTAAAGATGTAACCTTCTTCACTAAGATGCAGCCTCCTCCAGGAAGCCTTCCCTAAGGCTCCCCACCCCCTGGGCAAGCAGCACACTCTCTGCGCTCCCCCGTCTAACTCCAGCACAGCAGCCACCTACGCATTTCGGGGGCAGGACCACGCCACAGTCACCCGCTTGCCCACGACAGCCCTCAGAGAACTTGTAATAGGGTGCGTGCTTCCAGCCTCCTACTAAAAGGGGTTCAGTTCTTTCCTTTGGTCAAGAAAAAGTTCTGGAGTTGAAGGGGGTGCTGTTAAACTGCAAAGCCTATGGGGACAGGGGACCTAGACAAGAGAAAGATAAAAGGACCTTCAGAAAGGAGAGCCACAGGGTCACGCCCAAGGCCTGTCCCACAGCCGCCCACCAAGAGGAGGGACCAGCCAGATGTCCCTCGAGGGGCTGGTATGTCCTCAAGCTCCGCCTCGCTTCCTGGGCCTCGCTTAGCGCGACCCCATGTGGCTTTGTTTCCGTCCTTGGCTCTTTGGGTCTGGGACACATTATCAAAAATCGTGATGATCATGAGAAAACATGAGCGGCGTCACCGTCTCATTTAACCCCGGGGACAACCCTGTGAGGTCACCACCTCCATTCAGCAAACAGGAAAGTGAGGCTCAGACCAGCCGGGGGGCGGCTGGCTCAAACCCCCACTCCACGCACCACACCTCGTCAGCTCCAAGGCTCCCAACCTCCCTCTTTAGGGAGGGGTGGACGGGGGAAAGACTAAGGGACATTTTGCATTGGGACCCAGAGACCTGGAAACCCTCTCCTGGAGGAGGCCTCTGTCTAATGAGGAACGGGGAGGAGGAGAACCTCGTCCGCCCCTAGAAGAGCCTCTCCAAGTGGAAGAGGGACTTGCAGCCACGCCTCATTCAACAAGGTCCAGGCCGTCCTTTTGGCAGGGAACGCCCCGGACCGGCCTCCCAGGCTGGCAGCAAGGGCCGCTGGGTGCAGCGGAGAGAGGGGCCGGGGTGCCTCACCATGCGGTTCACCAATGGGGAAGGAAGGGCAGGCTCCAGGCCTGGGGGCTCCCGACGCCTGGGGGTGAGGGTTGGGGAGGAAGCCAGGTGCATAGGACCCAATCCCCCCAAGTCTGAGACAGGAGAACAGTCTGGGGGTGGGGATGGGGGGAGATGTGACTCTGAGGAACAGGAACCTCATCTCCTTAGGGGGGAATTTCTACAGACCACAGCACCCAAGAACCCCCTCTGCGCCCCCAGCAACACCCATCACAGGTATCGCGTAGTCGTCGCGGCGCTGACCACTGTCTGAAACCTCTTCAGTGTCAGTTTGCCTGTTCGTCGCTGTCACCCCACCCACCCAGAGGCACCCTGAGTGCTGGCCTCGCATCTCCTGCTCCTGGTACAGCGTCTGGCACGAGAGGGCGTGTTCAGTAAATAAGCGTCGACCTCATTATAGTGACGGAGTCTGATCTCCCAGACCTGAAGCCAACTGCACCCTCTCTCCACCCCACCCAAACCCCCAGCCAGTTTCCTCATTTATTAAATGGGAGTGATGAAGTCACAAGAGATGGGAGGCTGTGGGGACGCCTGGAGAGAATAGAGGAGGGGGAAGCAGGAGCCAGGACCCTGGCCCACCCCGGGCCCCGGGACCAGCACGGGAGCTGCCCTGACAAAGCCCCACGCACCCTCACCGCCCTCCGTGAAACCCAGATGGGCAGGACAGACGCTCACCCTAAGACGAAAACCCCTGTTGTTCCAGGGCCTGCAGGACCAAGCCTCTCCCTGGTGCCTGCCCGTCCCAGGCTCTCTCACCCCCTGCGGTGCCAGGGAGAACCCCAGAGACTCAGCTCACTCCGGCCCCAAAAGCCTCCGCTCCCCAGAGCTGTCAGGCCTCGGAGGACCAGACCCTGCACGGCAACCCGATCGTCCCTGCTCGCAGGGAGGGGAGCTGAGGCCCTGCCGGACCACCCGGCCATCAGCAGAGCTGAAAGCCCCGCCTGGCCGGATCCTCTCTCCTCCAAAGAATGCATCCAGTTGTCAGGGGGACCCACAGTCCGGGGGGCCCAGGGGGACGGCCTCCCCCACAGGCACAACCAGACCAGAGGCTTCGGCTCCTCATGCAACTTGGCTCAGACGCAGCCCCCTGCTTGGCCAGCCCCCGCCTCCCCACCCCCAGCCCATCTGGGACCAGGGGACCCCAGACACAGTGCGAACCAGGACTAAACCGTCACATTCAACCCACTTGGCAGGGAAAGGGGGACCCAGGGCGCGAGGTACCTGCCGGGAGGTGAGCAGGGGCCCGGGGAGGACTAATCCCGACGGCTCCTGGCCACAGGTGTGGGCTTTCCAACAGGTGACTCCAAGGAATGAAAGTGAAGCCAGCGGTGGGAGCCCGGGCACATGCCCCCGGTTTTAAAGGGCCCAAGCGGTGAGTGAGGGCCATTCTGTGCCTGACAGGGAAGTGGGCAGGGGAGGTGGGGAGGGGCAGAGAGTGGCCCAGCGGTCAGGAGACCGTGTGTGCCTTCAGGTCCTCGGACCCAGGCCCTGCATTTCGGGGTTTGGGTCCTGCGATTTGCTCTTTCTGAGGTGGGGTAATTCACCTCCACCCTCGGTCCTGGGGCCTCAGTTATGTTCGAGTCCCTTCCAGCAAGACCACCTACCTCACCGGCCTGTCCCAGCCACCAGGTGCCCATGTCTGTCCCCAAAGTGCAATCTTGCTCTCAGCATCTCAAGGAGGGTGAAGGTAAGGCGTTGGACTTCTAAAGCCACATCCCTCTAGGAAAGCAGGACTACCTGGGATCCAGGTGACCTCAGATGAGCCCCACAGCCCCCTAACCCTTCCCATCCTAGATGGGGGGAACCCATGATGCCACCTCTGTCCCCAGACACTAAGGGTTTAGTTAAAGCCAGTCAGGCACTGAGCAAAGCCATACATTCGTAGCAGAACAAGGCTGGGACCACATGCCCCAAAAATCCTCCCTCCCAGAGTTCCTTTGGGGGGGACACTTCATAATTAATTGTCCCATTTTAAAGACGATGCTATAGAGGCCCAGCGAGGTGACGTGGACTGGTCACACAGTATGTGACAGCAAGAACCTGACCCAGACAGACAGCCGCCTCTGTCCAGGAGCCTGGCTCGGTCCCCGGGAAAGAGGGAGGGAGGAAGCAGGAAAAGCAGAAACTCGCATCCATTAGGCACCTGCGCTGTGCCCGGCACCAGGCGCTTGGCATCCAGGATCTCTCTAAATGCAACGGTGACTCCCAAGTTCGCGTACACCGGCCCCTCTTCTTCCTCCTCCGTCTTCTGCAGGGAAGGACCCGCCCCCGCCAGCCCAGCCACCTCCGGCCCAGACAGCAGGGGGCACCTAGCTCACTCCCTAGGACACCTGCCGCCTCACTGAAAACTTGCTACTGTACATCATCGCCGCACGGCGTGCACCCCCCAGATCCATCCGTCTCCTCCAATCCAGGAATGACTCATCAGTTCCTCGACAGATGGGGATTTTATTTGACTCATCACGGCCGTTCGACGTGCTGGGGTGCAGCAGTTCCAGGTTCAGACTGGCAGGTGCCAACTGAGGTGACTCTCAGGGGGCTGGGCAAAGAAGGGGCCCAGCACCCAAGGCCACCTTGAGGGTCCATTCCTCGGAGAGAAACCACAAGAAGGCGTGGGAGAGCACCAGGCACTGGGCGTCAATGGGCAGCGGTGCCCACCTTTTCTGGGTCCAGGGTGCCTCTGGGCAGGGTGAGAGACCCTTCCTCAGCCCTCCAGACACATAACAGCTGGTGCCAAGGAGAAACTGGGACGTCCCGGCTTGAATTCCTAATAACAACGGCCTGTTGGGTGCCACGTGCTATGAGGCTATTCCACGCAGGCCCATGCGACATGGCGTTCCCCACTCAGTCCCATGAACAGTCCTCTGGGTGCACGCAAACACTCCCAAATCACAGAAATAGTGGATGGAGCAAAGTCACACGCCCTGCGTCCTGAGGCCGAGCTGCCACCCTCATCTGGGGAAACGAGAGCTGGTACCCCACCTCGAATCCCATCACTGCTATGACAAACAGACCCACAGAGCTCCCGGGAACGCCTCAGCACCCTCCAGACAAAGGAAAAGCCCCTTAGCCAGGCCTTCCAGGAACCTCATGGAAGCATCCATCCGAGAGAAGTGAAACGTGGCACACAAAAAGGCCTGTCCCTTCGAGGATATGCATACCCGATGATCCTAACAGCCCCAAACCGGGGGTAACAACGTGGAAACCGATAAACAAACTCCGAGCCATACGCACAATGGGGGTCACCTGGCAACCGGTCAGGAGGCAGAAACAACGCAGTAACCGGGAAGAGGACGTGTCACGTACAGAACTGTCCACTCTAACAGGGGACCGAGCTAAAGGGGACGGGCTAGGAAGAAGCAAAGAGAACTTCCGAGAGTAACATCCAGGGAAAAAAGCCCCCCAGGGCTGACAGAGAAGCCCGAAGAACAAGTGTCCCGACCCGGGCTGAACAAAGCTTCCAGGAGGCACCCCACCCCCGCCCAAGGCGGAGGCAGAACCCCGAAGGCGGTGCCCACACGGAGCTGACGCCCAGACCTTGCTGACCGAGGCGTGGCTGGGACCCGCTGCAGGGCACAAAGGAGGGCTGGGGCCACCCCTGAGGAATGTGCTAGAAATCCGACCCCTGGAACTTACCAGAATCTGCCCTGGAGGATAGCACACAAGCTGCTCCCGGGCGCTGTCTCACCAGGGGCACCCCACTACCAACCAAAAGGCCTAAAAGAGGTGCTGGGGACGCTGCCGGCCACCCCCGTGCACTGGCCGGGCGGGCTGCAGGCGCTCGGGGCGAGCACGTGGGGACCAGGACACGAGCCTCCCTGCCGCGGGCCCCCCTGGCGCCCTCTCCTGACGAAGCTCAGCCCCGCCCCCCGCCGGCGGGGGACGCATTTAAAGGGCCCAGATGCACGTTCGCCCGGCAGGCGAGAAGGGTGACTGCGGAGCCACCGTCCACGAACAGCCAGCGGCATCCCTCTGACACCTCAGCTCCCCCAGGGACGCGTCTCCCACGACTGGCTCTGGACAGCACGCCTCTGCACCCCACCTAAGACGACACGGCGACCGTCCACACGAAAGTTCCCGCCCTTTCCATTCATGAAAGGAACGGTCCCCCGAGTCCCCGCGGACCCCTTCGACATATTATGGCTTAACCTCAGTCGCGGCTCCGCAGAATGTCCCGTCACCCAAAGACTCGGGGGTGACGTTAGCCTCCCAACACGTGCACAGAAAATACAGAACGGGGAGAGGAGAAAGTGGTTCTGTTGCTCAGGATGTTTACTCTAACGACTCATTCCGGAACGGGGGCAACCCGTGAGGGGGGTCCCTGCACCAGCCTGGAGCTAAGACCCTTTCCGTCACCTGATCATCACAAGTCCCCACTTTGACTTAGGGCACGGCAGGTCCCTGGAATTAGCGCCTCTTCAGAGCCGGTGCTAGCGAGCCCAGAACCACCTGGGTATGATCCTTCCACCCTTGCACAGTCACTTCGTGACTGGCCGCAGGTCCCTTTGGGGGAGGCCTGGAGGGAGATTTTCAGTCGTTATTGCAGTAACGATGCAGGCTCCTTCCTCATGGGGACCTGGCCTCCCCCCCCCCAAGGGCTTCTGGGCCTGTGAACTGACTTAGGTCTAGAAACTGGAGGAGAGCCAAGACACGACCGACGGTGGGGATACAAGTCAGGTTTGGGCTACCAAACCCAGAGGTTTCCGTGTCACGCGCATCAAGCAACACTCTCGTGGGCGGCCCATTATTTCATTCCCGAGGCGCTGTGATGCATGAGCCATCGCCTCGGTCCCTGCAGGCCAAGGCAGTCTGACTGCCGGCCCATCCCTGCTACCTCGTCCTTGGCAATGCTTCCCCTTGCTCTCTGTGATGCCCTCACCCCACGACAGTCGGGGAGCCCACCTCAGTGGTGGCAGCCTCTATAGCCACTCCACCTACAAGGGAGCAGCTGGGGAGCATCTGAAGGATGCTAGGCTCGCCCCACTCACGGATTTCTCGATGCCTCTGTCCTCTGCCCCTTCCTGTGCAGCATAGCTGGGGGTAGCAGGGGAGCAGGTTGCACGTAATACATCCAGTCGACGTTCTTGACTCCCCAAGCCTCCTGAGTCCCTGTTCCACATCGCGACCTCACAACCACATCAACCGTAGGCCACGGTGGCACCCACATTTCAGACGATCAAGCAGGCAAGCTGCTGGAGCCCCCTCCGGCTGCACGAGCTAATAACAAATCCAGAATGTCACCCAGAGCCATGACCGCAGCCCAGTCTAGGATTACATTCTGCTTTCTCTGGTCTAAAAGCCTCAGTACCCACCCCCCGACACACGCATGTTCCTGAGGGTTCTGCTGACGTGTATCAGCCAAGCCTTGCAATATTTTTGGTGGTTCCTCTTAGGTCCTGGTGTGGCCCTGACATCATGAAACATGCTGAGATGTGACCTTCGTTAGAGCCCAGTGACAACAGGGGGCGGTCACAGTGCGTCTTGAGAACAACGAGCACCTGCCCCCATCAAGGTCATCATGGGGTTTAGGACAGAGGACAAACAGTCTCCTCAGACGCTGGAGGGCAAGCTACTACTACTGATGGGAGAGGCTCGGAGCTATCTGTGATTTAAGATCGTCAGTTTTATCCGGGTCCAACAAAGGTCCCCATTCCACGTATCAGGACCCCTTCTTTTCCCAACGAATGTCCTAATTTTCACAGGAAAAAAAAACGTGTCAAGATCTTAATTCAGCTGTGGTTGTAACACAGCAACCAGCACAATAAACACAGAATAAATTTTGTGTTTGATTTTTTAGCAACATCCACCCTGCCGCTAGCAGAAATACCATCTCGAAGGGCCATCGTGGAGCTCCCGGGTTCCCAGACCTTGACTTGAGGTGAAAGGGAATAGTTAGGCACTTGTCACTTTCTCTCTATAGGCGCTCCAAGGTCCTTGAAAACATCCCACCCCACATCCGTCCCACCCCACAGTCCTTACTGCCATCACTGCTGCCCTAAAGGTCAAGCGCAGCCTCACTCCGATTCCCAAGGGACACGCCTCAGTGCTGCTTCATCTCAATCAACCACAGGTGACGATGGCTCGATTAACTGTAAGGCCACGACACGTCTTGGGTTACCAGCACCCCGTCCCCCACCGGCAGGGAGCTCAGCTCCACTCTCAAGCCCCAACGCACGAGAAAAACAGTCCACAAATCCCACCTTCACAGGCCCACCTCCTGGTATCTCTCCTGACACCAGTTCTGTATCGGTTTGGGTCCCGACAAGAACCCACACAGTCATGTTCACAGGGAAAGCTTCCTATGGAGAATCACGTGCTTATACCAGGGGATGGACTGAATGACGCATCCACCGGCCCATAAAGAAAGCGGGGAGGACGGCAGATGTCGGGGACACACACAACCACAGGGTGGAGAGATGGAGTCCCTAAGCATCCCCCTCCCCCAGGGCTAAGACAGAGTCCCCAGGGAAGAGCCCCTGAGGGCCTTTGGAGGACCCCACATGGAAAAGTACCCCCAGAGGTGAAATAAGACCCCAAGAAAGACCCCAAGGAGGATTCCCCCCACAGCAGGACTAAACTAGAGCCCCGAGGAAAGCACCCCAAGAAGAGAGCCTCCCCCACATCCGCCCAAGGTGGAGTCCCCAAGAAAGAGCGTCATCCTCCAGGTCTGCGCGGGCCCCCCAAGGAGGGGTCCCCACGCAGGCTGAGGCATGGCCCCAAGGGAAGGCCCCCACCCTGGCTGGTAGGAGCACAGGGCCCCAGCGACCAGGCCCCCACCTGGCTGAGCGGGGTCCCCGGGAGGAGCTCCCACCCGGGGCCCCCGGAGAAGAGCCCCCTCCTAAGCGGGAATAAAGCCCCCAGCCCCCCTAATAAAGCCCTGGGCGGATGGGGAGCCCCTCCCCGGCAGTGCACCCCCCCCCCGGGGCTGACGCCCAGACCCTGCTGCACGGGGCGCGCCTGGGACCCGCCGCAGGGCCCGAGGGCGGGGGGGGCCACCCCTGCGGAAGGTGCTAGAAAGCCAGCCCCCGGGACTCACCAGCAGCTGCTCCCAAGCGGGCGGGCGCGGTCTCCCTCACCGGGGGCGCCGGGTCCCGAGGCCTCAGGGAGGGGCCGGGGCTACGGGCCACCCCGGGGCGCGGGCCGAGCACGTGGAGCCCCGAGCGGCGCCCTCTGCCGGCCACGCCCGGCTCTGCAGCCCGCGGGGCGGGGCCGCCCTTAAAGGGCCCAGATCCATTTCCGCGGGGCGAGCAAGAAGGGCCCTGCGGACCCGAGGGGCTGCGCTGGGCATCTCCACGGTGGTGAGATGGACTGGGCTGGTAGGAGCACCGGGGCAGACGTCGGTGGAAATCCTTCCACAGATCTAAGGTCTGTGCACTTGGTTATCCATACGTTACAGCTCGATGTGCAAAAGCCTCGGGAGTTTCGGGTTCCAGTCCGGTCCCTGGGCCCGGCCTGCCCACCACAGGTAAAGTACATACGGCGAACAAACAAATGCACGCATGGATCACACGCTGGGCTTGCTTTCCTTACCTCGAACTCGGCCGTTTCCCCACATCGCGAACCTACCGGCCTGATTTCGGGGGGTTCCCGTGACCCGACACAGACTTTGTGAAACCGATGTCAGCTTTGGAGAGGCCCAAACGCTCTGGGGCCTCCAGAATGAGCAGCACATCTTGAAGGCTCTGTGCTCAACACTGTTTTCAAAACGTGAATCTTCATAACGGCCTATGCGGTAGTTACTTCTCTCATCCCCATTTGATGGATGAGGAAACTGAGGCACAGTTTGTCACAGTGTCCACACTCTTAGCCACTTTGTCTCCGGAGTCAGAATGTCCTGGGTTCAGGTCCTGGCTCTTCCATTTGCTAGTGGGGGGCCTTGGCAAGGTGACTGATGACTCTGAGTCTTGCTCTGCTCATCTCTGAAATGGGAATAATAATAATTTCTCCTTGGATTGTCAAGAGGTATAAGTGAGCTTATGCCCATAGAGTGTTTAGCACAGTGTCCGTCTCAGAGCAAGCGCTCACCAGGAATAAACGATGGATTTCATCACTATTAAGACACACACACTTTACCATCTCTGAAATCGGAATGTGTCCTTCACTCAATGGCATCTCGCAATCTCCTTGGACAGTGGCAGTTGTGACATGGTTGTCACAGCCTGTGCAGGAGCAAAGCTAGTCAACACTGTTCATGTTGTTGTTGTCACGTCCGTGTCTAAGTAAGCATCAAATAGCTCTTTCAATAAGAATAAAATAAAAATATGATGAGCTAAGAAAGCCCCATGTCATACTTTTTGTTGGCAGCCGCTTTTCTTTCTTAGCGGTACATAAATTAATGGTGTGTCTTACAGTTGATGGTTTCCTAGATTTGATGAAATGCACTGCAATATTATTATCACAAGCCTGTCTTCCCACTGCAGATAATTGGATTATCGTTCCCTATTCTTTCTGCCTCCCTGTTAGAGAGTTAGACATCCATGTCTTTGCCATGTGACTTTATGATGTCTTCCGCTAGATTAGGCCAAGAAAATTTTCCCACCCCACCTGTGTTTCACTTGGTTATGGAACATGCCTTGGAAGGTGAGCAAGAGGACAACACATCAGTTCCAGGATGAAGCATTAGGAGATATTGACCATTTCTGCCCAGCCATGAAAACAGGCCCGGAGCCACCGTTGGCGCAAGAAGAATGGGAGACAAGTGACACCTACCTGGACCTAACTTGCAGCTGAGCCACCCCAGCCAACCCAGCCACTATTTAGAGTTACAAGCCACTGGGGGCGGTTTGTTACTCAGCATTCACATAAAAATGGGTGAGTCACCTAGAGTTCCTCATCGATAAAATGAGGACTCCCCTATCAGAGGAGAGAAGAGGAGGAAAGTGGGGGATGTTGCAGGGGAGGAACCCTCACTCAGTGCTTTGCACTAGCAGGAACTCCAGACACACGTTGGTTCCCTTTCCTTGGTAGATGTTTGTGATTGAGTATACAATTGAGATCCCTGTAACCCATTTCTGCAGCCCAGAACAGCCAGAAAATTCTCTTTCAGATGTTCCTGGCACATGGCGGGGACCTGGCAGGGAGGAGACATCCCCAGCGTAGAAAGTCTGGAAGGAGCCAGGAGAGGCAGTTGCCAAGTTGCTCCCTGTAGTTTAGACCCCCAGGGACTCCCTTTACCAATTCTGTTTCCTACCTGCCTGGCATCCATGCGCCTGAACAGTGCCAGGCGCACACTTGGCAGACTTTATGCTCCCCCAGAATCCCTGCCCCAGTCAAAAGGCAAAGGTGGAGAAGTTGGGTATGGAAGGGTTGTCCATCCGGCCCAGGCAGTGGGAAGGGATGGGCAGGCACTCCTGGAAGGAGATCTACCAGCCAGAGAGGCCCGTGTGCACAAGAGCCCTCTGGACGACAGCATCTGGGAACACCCACCACAGTCCCCACGCCGGGGCAGTGTTCACCAGGGAGGCTTGGATTCCAGCCCCAGCTCTGCCGCAGCCTTCTGTGTGACGTGAGGCAGGTCTCTTAACCTCTCTGTGCCTCCATTTCTCTGGTCTCTACAATGAGTGATTCATATCAGAAACCCAACTGAGGACCTGGTGGAGGCCACAGACAGCTTCTTCCCCAAAACAATGCATCTAATTTCAGCAGTTCAGGACCTTGGAGCAGGTGACCCCTAAGGAGCTTCTAGTGGGCCCAGAGAGCCTTGTGAGCCTGCAATGTGGGGGGTGGAGGTCCAGGGCTTTACTCCCGCTCAGGCCTCTCTAATACCTCCCTGACAAAGGAGACCCATGTGGCCAGGGAGCCCAGCCCCACTGGACCTCCCACGGAGCTTCCCTCTCCGTGGCCTCCGAGACACCCAGGTTCCTGACCTCCGCCATCCTCGTTCATTAATTATCCCTTTGTTGCCATGGTTTTTCTGAGTCTTTACAGAGTGCAGGCCCAGAAACAAGCAGCAAATCAGATAATCAGCCATGCTTGGGCTGAAGGGTCTTCAGAGGTGACCTACACACACACTCAGGAGGGTATGCTTATTCACATGCATACAACACGCACGCACACAAACACACACACACAGGCACGCACACACACACCCCAATCCTGTGCTTCAGCCCACTTCTCCCCAGAGCTCACCTGACCTATTCCCTGGCCCAGAGGCCCAGTGACCGTCACATCTTCTGACCTCTACCCTCTGACCTCGCCATTTAAAGCCTTTAGTGCCCGCCAAGGTCAGGAAGGCTTAAGGCACACCAATGGTTAAAACGAGGCAGCTGGGAAGCATAGGACCATCAACCCTGTCACACCGTCACTGTGTAACCCCGGGGGTTGTCAATGGTATTATTAGTTATGCTGCCACTGTCTTTTTTCTTTTTCTTTTTTTGCGTTCCATGCCGTCTTCAATACGCATCATGCACTACACAAAGTGCTTTTGTGAGTTTCATCCTCACGGCACATCAGCAAGGTAGATAGTATTAGTCACACATGTTACTTAGCCGCTACTGCGTACCAAATCACTCCCAAACTTAGCCGCTTAAAGTGACAAATATTTACTCTCTCATGCAGCTCTGGAGGGCCAGGAATCTGGGAGTGGCTTAACGGAATGGCTATTGGCCTCCCGTGAGGTTGCAGTCAGGCTGTTGGTGAAGGCTGTGTCCTCATCTCAAGGCCCAACTGGGGCTGGAGAATTCACATCCAAGTTCTTCCATATGGCCCTGGCAGCTGGCTTCCCTTAGAGTCAATGATGAGGGGAGTGGGAATGAGGGGGAGAGAGAGAGAAAGAGAGAGAATGCAAGTCAGAAGCCACGGCATCTTTCATAGCCTCGCTTCCTAGCCTTGGAATTGAATACCATCCCTTCTGCCATAGGCTATTAATCACATGACCAAGCCCCGATATAAGGTACGGGGAGATTGATGAAGGGTATAAATAAAGGAGGCCTTCTTGGGAACGGGCTATCATGCCCCATTTCATAAATGACTAAACTGAGACTCAGAGAGATGAAGTGACTTGCCCAGGTCGCACAGTCAGCAAATGATGGAGTAGAGATTTCGGTGCAGGACCATTCAACTCCGGCATCTGTACCCGTAACTGTATCTTTTCTCCTCTACCTTGCCTCAGTTTCCACAAACGCTAGAGGAAGGAATTAGACTGAATAATCTTCAAGGGCCCCTCCAGTGGGAAAGTTCAAAGGCCTAATTAGCAAGGCCTTAACCTCAGGCTCCTGGCTTCCAGCCACCAGGCTCTCATCCACTTCAACAGAGCAGCCCTCAACCCCTGGCAGCAGCTTCTTCTGCACAAAATGGGCTGGTGCAAGTCTCTGGATCTCGGTTATCTCTTCTGTTCAACAGGAAGTAAGGAGGGCCCAGACAACAGCTGATGATGCTGCTGGCCACAATGAAGCAGATGATGACGTTGATGACGGTGATGGTGGTGGTGGTGATGGTGGTGAGTCCCATGTACCTTAAGCACTTCCTATGGTGCTTAGAACTTATATTTCATCTTCACAACCTTGGCCCTTTACAATGTGGTCCACAATCCAGCAGCGTGGACATCACCTGAGCACTCGTTAGAAACCCAGAACTGCCTCACTCCCTGCCCTTAGATGGAGGGAAGGGTGGGGCACAGCGAGTTAAGAAGTGCTCAAACTCCTCAGAATCAAAGGGAAGTACCATTCTTGTCCCTACTTTGCTGGTGAGGAAACTGAAACTTGGCATAATCTCTCAGCCAACATGGGATAGAACCAGAATCAGGGGATTGCTCCTCACACAGACTCCTCTCACTCCTTCCCATGGGGCGGGAGCTTCGGTCTGCCCCTAGGCGGGGTGAGGTTGCAGCTAGCAAGGACCCATCCCCAAAAGCCTCAGGCCTGGCCCCATCGCCACCTCCGTCAGGCCTGGTTCCCTCACCTGCATTCTGCTGCTGGTGCACCTCAGCCTCACGTGACTGTCAGCAGGTAGATGAGAGGCAAAGAGGCCCCTGCCTGGTGAACAGCGACCTTGTTCCAAATTCCTCCAGGGGAAGGACACTCAGAATCAAGAGACAGCACTCGGCACACCTGCACACAAACATTTCTGAAAGGGTGGGGGGGGGGGGGAATTGCATCTTTGAAATAACATTAATCATGATAATGCTTTTGCAGGTTCCCTCCCTCCCTTGGTGTTTGCTGGATGTTTTTTCTCGAGGTAAGTTTAACCCTGGGTAGCCCAGCCTCTGTGCTGCGGCCAAAACACTCTCCTGGTTCCTTGAAGCACAAGGAGCACATTTTTCCCATTTCCCACCAGCTTTCCTGGTCTAGGGGTCACTCCAACTCAAGGTCACAATTCAGGGACCAGGCACATGAAATAAATGGAGAAAGTGGGCTGTGGTCAGGACTAGCAAGGCCAGGTGAAGACACAGCAAGAAGGTGGCCACGTCCGCAAGCCAAGGAGAGGCCTCAGCAGAAACCAATCCTGCTGGCACCTTGAACTTGGACTTCCAGCCTCCAGAGCTGTGAGAGAATAAGTTTCTGTCACTTAAGCCCCCAGCCTGTGGGATTTTGTTAGGAACTATTCTAAATCTCTACATGGATTCATTTATTTAATCCTCACGGTGACCT
Organism: Cynopterus sphinx; assembly: GCA_030015415.1. Lineage (NCBI taxonomy): Eukaryota > Metazoa > Chordata > Mammalia > Chiroptera > Pteropodidae > Cynopterus > Cynopterus sphinx. Next base: position 120,712,623 of record CM057387.1, read on the forward strand.
ATGAGGTCAGTACTAGGATCCTCCCTAGTTTACAGATAAGGAAACCGAGGCCCAAAGCGGTTAAGTAACTTTCCTCAAAGACCCACAGATAAAAATGTCAGCGCCGGGATCAAACCCCTGCAGACGAGGTGCAAAGCTGAGCTCTTCACTACTATACGAGGAGTGGCCATCCACGTTGCCCAACTTTCATTTTTCAAAAGGAAATTGAAAAATAGCCTGGTTTTTAAATGCTGGCTGCTAATTAAGAAAAAATATAGTATTTTTCGGCATAAACAAAAGCTACCTGTGTCTAACTCTCAGCTGCCAGCTAATAATTGCTGCCCTTGGAGAATTCCAGCAACTCGGAATTAAAATTTTGTCCACCCGCACCACCCACACAACTACCTACCTCTGCTTTCCAGGAGGGATGAATATTGGGGCCCAGTGGGAATTTAGAGACTGTGGCATCCAAGCCCTCATTTCACAAGTGGCACCACTATGCTGACAGAGATTAAACGGGTCGCAGAGGCCACGTAGCAAGCTAACGTCAGGGCCAGGGAGACCTGCTCCCTGGCCACCCATCACACTGAGGACTGAGGGTCTACTGTCTTTGGGGTCTACTGGTTGGTTATCTCTTTCACTTGCTGTTTTTCTCTATGCATCTGAATTTGGATTTTTGTTCATTTGTCCATCTGTCTGTCCATGCATCCATCTACTCATTCATTCATCTGTCCATTCATTCATCTATCCATTCACTCATCCACACGTCCATTTACCAACCCATCACCCATCTACCCATCCATCTATCCATGTATTCTTCTATGCATCCATCCAGTCATCTACTTATTCATTCATTCATCCATCTTCTTATACATTTGTCCTTCCATCCATCCACCCATCCATCCATCCACCCATCCATCCATCCACCCATCCACCCACCCATCCATCCATCCACCCATCCATCCATCCATCCACCCATCCATCCATCCATCCATCCATCCATCCATCCATCCATCCATCCATCGACCCACTCAGCCAACCAGTCAGCCTGGTTCAAGGTCTGCCCTGATTTTGAACGTTTTGAAACCAGAAGCTTTGCCTTACCTGTTTTGTATTGCTAACGGTTGTGAGCAAGGTGTTTATCACAGCGTCTTCCCCAACTTAAGCCCTTCCTGGCTATTATCCTTCAACAAGGCATTTTACCTCTCCAAGCCTCACTTTCTTCATCTATAAGAATGGGGGCAGAACTGTACCCGCTTCACAGTGTCATGAGGAGGAGGAGGAGATGTAGGCACATAGTAGGTGCACAGTGATGGCCAGTGGTGATCATTCACTATCATGAGGGGCCGGAGACCACACTCTTCAAGGTCCCCTCATTTCTACTCTTGCTGGCTCCGTGACAGCATAGGTGGGAAGCCTTCCTACAGGAGAAGGAATGGGGATGAGGGCACGCAGGGGGTCATAGAGGGAGGAGCACAGGGCAAGGCTGCGGAATGTTGACTGGAGGGAGGTTCAGAGTTGCAGAAGACAAAGAGGAACAAAGGTGAGTCTGGCTGGGAGGGAGGCAAGTTCTGTCCCAGGGGTGCGGATGCATAAGGGGCGGGGAGCGACCCTAATGGTGAGCCTCAGGGTCTCTAGAGGAAATGCAAAGGCTCTGGGAGGTAGGGCCCACCCCGCCTGCCCCCTACCTGGCACGGCTTCCAGAACCATGCAGGGCTCTGCAAATTTCCCCCTCATCAGCTTCTGTGAAAAATCAACCATGAGAACCGAACTTCTGTTCCATTGTTGTTATTGTTTTTTAATTACACCTTCTTCTTTTTTTAACTCGGGAACCAAATTAAACCCAGCCAACCTGAAATTAATACGTGGAGTGTTATGATGGTGCAGAAAACTAGGCCATCGGCTCTCGGGCTGGCGGGGAAGGGGAGGCAGGAGGCCAGACGTCCAGCCAGAGGCCCGAGGAGAGCAGGGAGCTCAGGGGCAGTGCTCCACCCACTCTCTCACCTCTGCTGTGGAGATGGCACAGCTCGCCCAGGGGGCATTTTGTCCTTCTTTCCTCTCGATCCTATCACTATTGAGAAAGGATGGTTTCTGCTCGTGGAACTGAGGTTAAAGTAAAGCTAATGTTTGGTGATTTGGCTCCTATTTCAGGGCTCAGACGGTGTAATGACCCACAAGGGGAGCCGGGTTCCCCGTCCCTCCACCCCCAGAGAGCATGGGACCATAAGAGCCCTTTATCAAGACTGAACTTCTCTCCTTCTTTGTACCCTCCTTTCCCCCACTGCTTTAAAGTATTTTTGCTCAAGGCCAAGGGTGGGGGAGGGTAAGGAGCACCTTCCCCCTGCTCTCCAGGGTCTTTCTGGAAAGGACCTTCCTGCTCCTCCAGAAGTGGCAGGTCCGTCAGCCCATGTCCCAGTACCCCAAGCTGGAAGAGCCCACTGGGGCAGCCAAAGAACCCGACCTGAGTGGCTCCGGATTCCTCTTCCGGCTGCCAAGAAGACCCCATCAGGAGCGTGTCAGGGGCCTGCCCCACTGCTGGGATCAGCAAGGTCTGACTCCCCCCCCTGGGGCTGAGAGGAGCTGCCCTGGCCCCCTCCCCTTATTTCTTCCACCCACCCCCACCCCCACTCTTCCCTGCTCAGCTCTGCACACAGCCCGTGCCATTGCCAAAGGCACCTGGCAACTCCCTGGAGGGGAACATTCCCAGCAAAGAAAAGTCTGCTCTATTGTGTCCTCTCACCCCAGGCTCAAGTTTCCAGCAGCCATCTCCAGCTTTCTTCTCAACCCAAGTCAACTTGAGACTCAGAATTTAACAGCCTCAGTTAAGTACGGTCTGTACTAGATGACCTTTAAAAAGATACAGTGTTAGGACAAAATACACACACACACACACACACACACACACACACACACACACACACACACACACACGTTAAACTGTGGTTGAAAATCTGGGCGTCACAGAATCGTGGGTCCTTCGGGCCTCAGAGGCCATTTCAGGCCATCCCCTGCCTCCATTCCCCAGAGATGAGGGTCTCCTCTGCTCTGACCAATCGCCTAGGGAGAGCAATACCACAACTGTTCTCTGACATAGGAAGTTCTTCTTTAAGTCTAACTTAAACCCAGCATCCTTAATCCTCCTGCCTCACGGCTCAGACCCTTGACCCAACCCCGAGCGCTTTGCTGGGTCTCCCATTGCTACTGGCTGAGGTTTGGATCTTGCTCAACACCCCATCAAGCCAGCAAGACCTCAAACAACAAGAGAGAAATGGCGCTATGGACAGCTGCCCTGCCCCTGCCCTTCTTGGGCTCCAGCTCCCAGGGATGTGCACAGCAGGGCTGACCAGTGGGGTCCACCACACCAGCATGAAGAGCGACCTGATGGCTCTGCGAGCAATTGTTACCACTTCTGGAAGAACGATTACTTTCGTGCTGCATAAACACCCATCCAGACCCTTCTTCAGGGGTAAATGAAAATACAAGAGCATCTGGGCTGATTTATCTTGGCCAGAGGAAGCCAGAGAAATTCATTTCCCTTCTAAATGATCTGCTTCGGGTCCTAAATATTCAATAATTCCCGAGCTGGGAAATGGATTTCCTCCCCTTCCCTGCGGCAGAAGGTTGGCATTCTCATGCACAGCATCATCGAGGTATTAAGGGTGGCACTTTATAGCAGGCTCTGGGCTACAGCCCCCAACCCTTTCCCAGCTCAGGGAGGCTTCAGAGTATGTCAGGACCACAGACCCCTGGCAGATGGATCCAGGCAGCCCCGCCCCGTCCCTGTTCCAGGCCGGGGCCAAGCACTGTGGTGACTGTCCCAGCACAGCCCACCCAGCCCAGAGCCAGATCAGCTCAAGGAGTGGTCCAGGTGCCCAGCCCTGGAATCTGGCGAGAGATCAGAGTTCAGGGTCCCTTCATTGTTTGTTTGCTTGTCTGTTTTCTGCACTAGGGGGGTGACTTTGAAGGGGATGACGGTCTCAGCTTTATTCCAATTTACCCATGTGTCCGTGACCTGGTAGGTGCTCACTATTCATTGAACAAGTGAATGGATAAATGAAGGAATGCATGGATGATGAAGGAATGGAAGGGTAGATGGATGGCACTTTAAACGTTATTCACTTGACTCCTTAGGGTAAGGACTGTGATTTATTTATCTCTTTACTTCAGTGCCTGAAACATCATAGACAGCCAATAAATGTTCACTGAATTAATGTATCAGAAATGAACCAGTGTCACTGCTCCAGGCCTGAGGATGCTCCCGTCTTCTCTGCATGTCCCTGGCTAGGGAGGGAAGTTGACATCCACTGGCAGAGGGACACAAGTCAAGGTACACGAGGGGTCATGGAGCTTTGGGCTTGCAATAAATTTATTGAGAGAAATGGGATGGGGATGCGGCCAGAGAAGAGAGCTCCCCAGCGTCCTAAGGTGACCAGGGGTCTGACTGTGCCTGAGGGACAGAGAAAGGCCAACGAAAGCGAAATGGAGAGAGAGAGAAGCAGGAGACTAAGACAGCGAATAAAAAAGAGAGACACGAAACCAAAGAAGAAACAGAACGAGGGAGAAGCATGAGACAAGAGGGGCTCCCAGACCCAGACCCACGGATTAGGCCCTGGGAGAAGACCTGTCGACATCTTTGCTGGTGGTGGGGGGGATGCGCTTGGTGACCCTGAGGTACCTGTCACGTAGAAGCTGAACCAAGCTCTGTCAACAGGAGATGGAACCCAGGAAACAGTTTGCCTTCCCTCTGGCCAGGTTTTGGAGAATCTACCCAGAGGGCGTGCTGGGAGCCGCCACCCAGCCCCGGTTCTGGCCCACACCGCACTGCCTGTGCCAGTCTCTAGGATCCCCTGCTCTGACAGTCGTGAGTAGGAACGAAGAGACACTCAGGGGCCGGGGCACCTTCGGACCTTACTTTGCAGCATCCGTGCTATGAACTCAAACGTGAGCATCACGAAGGCCGGGATCTCTGTCTGCCTCGCTCGCAGCTGTCTGCCCCAGGGTCTAGAACGGTGCTCGTACCAGGCGCCAAACGCTCGTCTGCTGAATGAGGGTGGATGGACGAACAGACCACCCAGTGGTGCCTGATTCGGGAGAAGCCGTCGCAGGAGCTCCAGGAAGAGGGTCCTGAACTGCCTGGGCCCCAAGTCTGGGGGTAGCCCCCACAGGGAGCTAAGCCCAAGGGTCTCCCCCAAAGCCCCAAGGGGTGTCTTTGTCTCCCCCATCTCAGAACCTTTAGCAGGACACAGCGGCTGCCTTTTCACCCCATCTCAAGCTCGGCTGAAACCAGTGGTTCTCCACTGCTGACCATACACTAAAATCACCTAGAGAACTTTCTAAATTACCTGTCCCACCCCAGACCACTCCAGACCAATTAAATCAGTTTCTCAGAGTGGGGCGCTGGATCCTGGTAGTGGTTCACAATCCCCACAGAGCTGAGAACCCAGACCAGTGGTTTTCACAGTGAGGCCCCTGGACCAGCAACATCAGAGTCACTGGGAACTTGTGAAAAATGTAAATTCATTCCCCCCTCCCGCCCCGCTTCCTCAGACCTGCTGAATCTGTCACTGGGGGAGGTGGGCCCAGCGGTGTATGTTTTAAGCAGCTCCCCGGGTGATTCTGATGCAGCTCAAGTGAGAGAGCCATATTCTAGAAGCATTTCCCCAAAGTCCCTGGAGGGAGGAACACTCCCAGGGACCCCATCAGGCCTGGACAGAGCTCCCAGGAAAGCCAGTCTGGAGAGGACCTGAGGGATAGGGAAGAAGGTCCTGGGAGAGGCACAGCACAGTGAAATCGATGCTCTGGGAGGAGCCGCTGCCAGGAATGAGTCTCAGTCCTTCTTGGATAACGGTACTCTTGGGTGGCTAAGACTCCCACGATCACTCCTCCCGGAGAGTGGGGGCCCAAGGATCCTCAAATCTCAGTATTTCCGGGCATTCACTTTCTGGGGTGTCGATAATCCAATACCACCATGAGGGGACCAGCAGGACTGGAGCATTAATCCCCTGAGTTGGGCCCCCAGTGCCCTTCGGTATTAGGTCCAGCAGGACATCGTTCCCTCTAGGTTGGTTAGGTTGGTTCCCTCTACTTCTGGAGGTGGTGGGGAGTGGGGTGGTTTCTTCTCACCTTTCTATTTCACTTGCTAAATGGGTCTCTCCTCCATCCCCTGAGACTTGAGGGAGAAGTCGATGGGGGTCCTGTAGGCTCCAAAAATGCTTCCTCCTTTCCTCTCCACATTGCTGATGGGCTCCTAATAGGGCAGAGGAGGAATAAGCAGGTGAGTGGCTGGTGAAACTGCAAGTCCCTTCACGGTCGGTCCAGCATTTTAAGGATAGTCTGATCCGAACCTTGGCTTCTCCAAGTGTGTCCCTCCCAGCTCCAGGTGGGGACAGGGAGGGTGAATTCCACCCATCTAAGGAAGGACACACCTTCTAACTAGCTAGACCTATCAGAAAAGGAAGCAGAGAGGAAGGCAGAAAGCAGGGAGCCTGCAGTCAGGAAACGGGGTCAAACTTGCCTATTGGGGAGGACCCAGAGGTCTCAGTAGGAGGGAGGGCCACCAAGGTCACCTCTTGGGCCCTGACCCTGGAGACTGAAAACTTCTGACCCTGGCTCCATCCCAAATGCTGTTTAAGGTTCCAGGTCTCTGATCTTCTCTGGGCTTCGGCGATCACATCTGTAAAATGACCGAATGACACTGGATTACTCCTAAAGCCCCTGCCATCTGGATGACCTCCGGGGTTTTCACACGAAGATGACATAAAATAATGATCACAACCCTGACCTGAAGACAGGCCCTGTTGTAGGTACCTCACACACACTGACTCATTCATTTCCTCTCCATCGGCTCACAGGGTGCATACGACTGCTATGGTTCATGGTCCACAGAGGAGGAAACGGGCTCAAGAAAGTCAAATCCCTCGTCCAAAGGCATCGGCTTCAAGCGGCTTGAAGCAGCGGAGCCAGGGTTCCACACAGCCTGTCTGATTCTGGACCCCATGCTCTTCGTACTGCACGGAGCCACCTAAAGGAATTTGGGATTTGAGTCTGTGCTACAGGGTTCAGATATTTCTCTCTCTCCAGCATCTTAGCCAGATCTGGTTCCCTTCACTGTGACGAGGGTCTCCTTCACACAGCCTGAGACAGGGCCTCGGGTCCACCACATTTAGGAAGAAAATGAATCAGCCACCAAAAAGGACAGGGCAGGTCCATTTTGTGTCCAGCACAGGTCTCTGTCTTTGCAGGTGGGAGCTCACAGTCTGGCAATGGTGCTCCCAAGAACTCACCACCACGACCCAAACAAAGCTAGACAGAGTGCCATGTCTTCCAGGGGGACACGGTCCCTCCCTGCACAGTGACAGAAGAAGTCCCTGGAGTCAATCCAGCCCTGATGTTTGAGACCGGCAACATGCGGGTGCGTTCTGAAAACAAGGCCCAGGCTTTGAGGACATCCCAGGCAGTGGCCAGGCTCTGGCAACCACAGCCAGGGGCAGGGTCAGGAAGCAGCCACAGGAGAGAGATCACTGTGTCCTCTTGTCCAAGAAGGAAAATGAAAGCGCCGCCTGGAGCCTGATAAAGAAGCTTCCCCACCCCGCCCCAGCCAGAAGTGCGCAGCGACCCCAGAGTCGGCTGGGGCGAGAGAAGGTTATTAATTCACCAGTCGAGCCCTATTCACTGGTTCTCATCCTTAATTGCAATCAAGCAGGCAGGAGGCTGCGTGAGGGATGGAAAGGAAGGAGCCACCCCCGGACTGGGGCCTGGGGCAGAGGCAGCCGGATGCAGCCAGACAGCGGGATGACCCCTGACACTTAGTGGCCGTGGAAAGCGGCTGCCGGGCAAGGCTTCACCCAAGCTGGGTGAGGTCCCTAGTGTGCATGTGGACTTAGCATCGGGAAAACAGAGTTCCAGGACCAGCTCTGCACCCCACCCCTCCAGGCCAGCTACCACACCAGCCTGAGCTTCCGAAGAAAGATCTTAACAATCTCAAATGGTTATCGAGAGATTAAATGAGATAATCCATATGGAACACGGAGCACAGCGCCTGCCCTGTGCCCAGGGTCAATGAATGAGAGCCCACGGTACTTCTGAGTCGAGAACAAAATGAAAAGTGCTGTGTACTAGAATAACCACCTCCGCAAAACGCCCGTTTGACGTCTCTGAAGGGAGGCTGGTGCCTTTAAGACAGGAATTGATCGACCCTTGGTCAGGCCAAGGAAGGATATCAATCCTTGGACACATTAAGAGCAGGGTGGGTGGGAGCTCAGAGGTGTGATGAACGGAGGCTGTGTGGGGACCAGGCTCTGACCCCGGCCAGACCCCATGGGCTAATCCCAGCAGTGGGGCTCAGGGGAGGGGCCTACAGGACCCTCAGACCTGAACCATGACTCCTGGGCCTCTTTCCAAAGGAGTGGTTGAGATCTAGGGCACATGCACACACACACACACACACACACACACACACACATACACACACACACTGCCGGGCCAGCATCCCGTAAACAGCTGCAGGCTGAGGGATAGCAAGCAGCTCATAAACTCCATCCAGCTACATCAGCGTTTACCAAGCACCTGCTGCATGCCAGGCCCTGGAGCTACTGAGGTGGTGGGCAAACCTGCCCTCAGGGTGGTTACAGTCCAGTCTGGGAAACAGACCTGAAACAGGAATCACTGCTCAGGTGATAAGTGCTGGAGAGAAGCCAGCCGAGGGGCTGCAGGAGCCCCGAGGTGGGGCACACGCCCAGGCTAAAGGCCAGGGAGGAGGCACCCCATGCTGAGCTCCGAAGGTAGACATCAGGCAAGGAGCAAGGGAAGGGGGCTTCAGTCAGAGGGAACGGCATGAGAAAGAGCCAGAAGCAAGACAGTGTGTGTGTGTGTGTGTGTGTGTGTGTGTGTGTGTGTGTGTGTGTGCAGGGACCAGCAGCCATTCTGCTGGGGTCAAGGGCAACGGGGATAGAGGGGGTCCCATTTTAGCCTGTGAGCAATGAGGAAGCATTAAAGGCCCTTAAAGAATCAGTTCTAGCCCTTCTGTCTGGAGGGGTCACGGGTGGGAGAGCAGGTGAGACGGAAGAGGAGGCTGCCGTTTGGAGCCCCAGGAGGTAACCATAAACCCCAGACGCTCCAGGGCCTAGGCTTCTGGAAGCTGCGAGCGCTCTGCTGAGAACCCACAGTGCAGAACGCCAACCTTGACCCCCAGGGCTGCTCCCCACAGCCGAGCCTGCTTCCCTAGGCCCGGGGTAGAGTCCAAGGGAATCGTGTGTGTAAAAGGGAGACAGCACACCCAGTTCCTATCCAGGACTCACTCACTCTGCCTCACCGAGTCTTCAGTTCTCATCTTCGTAATTCCCCCTCCTTCCGTGGGCTTTGGCTGGAAGAAGGAGGGAAGAAGGAAATGGATTTAAATCTATTAAGTGCCAACTATGAGGCAGAAGCTGCACGGTCTCTCTTTGCTGATTATTAGAAAATTCCTCTCTGCAGAATTGGCTGTGTGACCTTGGGCAAGTCACCCACTCCCCTGCACTTCACAGTCTTCTGCAGAATGGGCAAAATAACCCCCACCTGGCCACACCCGGTGAGCAGGCAATGAGATGGCTTATACAAAGCACCCCCCACGTCCTGGGCACAGAGAGGCCCCTTAGTACCTGCAGTTGGGCTGGCTCGACCTGGTGGGGGACCCAGGACTGCCACAAAGGACGGGCAGCTGGACGCACGCAGGCGCCGGTGTTTGCTCAGGCATTCCGGCTGGAATGAGCATCCTTCCACCCTGGCGAGTGCAGTCTTCACGCTGGGCCGCTCGTCCGATGTGATTGTCTACAGTGGCGCTGGCCCCATCCATCACAGGCATCGGATGGAATAGTCCTCCTCCAGGAATTGCACTCCCAGACACTCCTCAGGCTCAGCCAGGGTCTTTGAAACTTAACGGCTCTTTAAAGGGACAGGAGAGGAGTGCTGCATCCCAATACTTGGCTTTTGAACGCGTTGGCGTTCACAGAGGTCACTCTTCCAGGGCAAGCGGGGCCCTGCCCAGGGATAAGTCAACAGCGGGCACTGCTGGCCAACTGATCCGTTTTGCTCACGTTTTCTTTTCAACCGTCCAGAGGTGCAGGAAGGTGTGAGGGGTGGGGAAGACATATGTACACGCACTTTCCTGGGCCTTGGGTGAGAATCCTGTCTGAAAGAGTCCTGGAGAGGTCATCTGTCCTCTTTTCCTTCTGCCACTGCCAGGTAGGATCTCAGAGTTCTAGAGCCTATGCATTTTGGATGGTTTACTGGGAGCCAGACCCTGGCCTTGGGCTCATTTCATGCTTAAAGCTATCTGGGCCCAGAGACATTAGGGTCCTTATCCAAAGTCCCACAGCCTGTAAGGAATTTGGCTGAGCCTCAGACTCCAGCTAACCCAATCCAAAGTCTGACCTTCACCACCCTCCAGACTACCTGTCAGAAGGGCTTCCGAGTCAAGAATTCTTCAGGGACCTCCTGGCCTGTGCACCCACTGGGTGCAGTCCTGGAGGCCCCATTTCAGTCTGGCCCTTCTATTCCTCCAGAGAGAGGAGGTAGGAGGCCGGTGCCCATCTAAGTACCCACTGTCGGCTCTGACTCAGCCTCCTAGAGAAGGGCTGATGCTCTCAGAAGTATGGAGGCAGCTCGGCTTGTAAAACACACCCTGGACTTTGTAGCTAGTCATGCTGGTTCAAATCCCCGCCCTGCCATGCCCTAGCTGTGTGGCCTTTGGGCAAGTGACTTGACCTCTCTGAGCCTCACTTTGAAAACATACCCTCACCCTTGGTTTGAAAGCCCAGCTCTCTCTCTGCAAGGCCTCCACACAGTATGGGAAGGGGTCTAGGATCTGCATCACGGTCTCTCCCACTGCCCCAGGCTCCTGTGACTCTCTTCCCAACCCTTCACTGTCCACAATAATGCCCTGCCATGGTCCTGCCACATTTAAAACTCTTAACAAAGGCTCAGGCGTATCATGTTTTACGTCTCTGTCGATTCTCGGTTACCGATAGTTTTATCAATGGTGCTGCTTATGTGCGTTCCATCATTTATCGGCTTCCTCCCCCACCTCCCTGTGTGGCCCTGGGCGAGTCATTCATCCTCCTGGATCGCAGAATAGAGGAACTGGGAGGGAGGAACCTCAGAGATCATCAATCCAGGCCTTTCATTATATCAATAAGAATCACAGCAACAACCCAAACCACCTAAGAAGCCCGTGGTAGACCAGTGCGTGGGGGGCCCCCAATAACTGTACCTCCTGGTATTTCTGCCCTTGTAGAGGTCCCTCCTCCACTGACTCTGGACCAGGCCATGCAATTCACTTTGGCCAACAGGATGTGAGCAAGCACGAGCAAGCAGAAGGTCTATAGATGCTTGCATTGGGGCTTTTTTCTTGGATTACTCCCTCTTGAAACGAATGCTACCTTGAGACAGGCAAGCTTGAACAAAGGCCAGGCTACGAAGAAAAGCCTCAAGGCCACAGCAGAGAACCCTAGCTGAGCTCCACGCACACTGCCAACCACGTGAGTGAAGCTCCCTGGATATCCTAGCCCAGTCGCCCCACCGAGGACAGAAGGAGCAGAAAAACCAACCCATTAGCTCATAGAACCCAAGAGGAATAGTCCACAAAGATTGTTTTAAGCCTCTGAGTAGGCGAGTGTTTTGTCATGCGGCAATAGATCATTGAAAATGCCCCTAATATGTGCCACGCTCTGGACTCAGCCATTGCAACGAGAAGTTTTCATCTTCACGTTCCTTGTGAAATGATTTTATCACCCAACAAGTGAAGAACACAAGGCTCAGACAGGTCGAGTGATGTTTCAAGGTCAAGCATTGAGAAAGTGATGGAGCTAGGGTTCCAGCCCCAGTCTAACACCAGCATCTATGTCACAATTGTCACCACAAAAGCCCTGGGTGTTATGACTGACATTTAGCAAGTAAGAACGCACAATTCAAAACTATGTGACTTCCCCAAGGCCACACATGGAGGTTAGGACACGGGGCTGACATTCTAAGGTTAACAGTACCAATATCTGTATCAGTCACCGAGTGCCCTAGTAATTCTGCGTGACAAACCATCCCAAAACGCAGTGGCTTAAAACAACCGCCCATTTATTTAGCTCATGAGTCTGTGGATCAGTCCAATGGCTCTGGTTTAAGCCTCCTGAGTCTGGAGGCTGAGTGGCTGCTGGCTGATCAACTGGGGCAACTCGGTACGTCTCCTCTGTATGTGTCCTGTACACGAGAGCCTGGGCATGTTCTCGTGGCAAAGGCAAAAGTCCAAAAGCAAACGAGTGGAAATGTCCAAGGCCTAGACTTGGAACTGACTCAGCGTCACTCCCGCCACTTTCCCACTTGGCCGAAGCAAGTCATGAGGCCAGACCAGGGACGAGGGATTGGGAAATGCACTCTGCCTGTCAGGTGAGAGCCACTGCGAGGCCTCATTGCAAAGGACGTGGGTGCGAGAAAGACTAAAAATCAGGGTCGCTAATGCAATTTATCATAATAGAGTCTTTGCCACGTGCCACGCAGTTCGCTGGACATTTTACACTTGTTATCACTGATTTCTTGAACCTTTCCTATAATGTAATTAGATAGCATCATTAGCCCCTATTATCCAGTTAGAGAAACTGAGCCACATGACAATTAAGGAACTAGCCTAAGGTCGCACAGAAAGTCAGTGGCGGAGCCAGAATTCAAGGCCAGGTCTGTTTCAGTCCAAAGTCTGTGCCGCACCAGCCAGCTGCCCCAGCCCTGATGGTCTAGAGGACAACATCCTGGGCTCTCTGAAGGCTCCCACCGGAGTCAGGCCCCCGTTTCCTCTCCAGCCAGAAGTTTCTGCTGATGTGCTGGGAAGTCATCAGCCCTTTTGCTGAGCCAAGCAGCTCTGCTAACAGAGGACAGCCTCCTTTTAGGGCCCGTCCTCTGGGTGGGGGACAGGTAGGGGCCGTGGGAGGTGGGGGACAGGCTGCAGCATGGAGCTGGTCCCTGGTCTTGTGGATGAGGGGGCAGCCCACATGCTCTGCCTGTGTCAGGGGGCCACGGAGCAGCTTGGAGTTTAGATACCAGGGGCTGCCTGAGCTACTAAGGCACGAGAGATTATCCAGGCCAATGGCTCATGGTACAAACGGGGAATCTGAGGCCCAGAAAGGAGCAGAGGCTTAAGCTTACACAGTCAGATGGGGGTACCTGGACCCTGAGCACTCGTCGTGCCTGCTGGTAACCCTGCCTATCCCTGTGTGGGGTTAGGGCCTTCCCTAGGGCTCCCCCTAGGAAAGGAGCCCAGTGCAGGCAGGTGCCTGCCAAGGCCTCATATTGCCTGGTCCTCGCATCTCCAGGAGGAGCCTGACCTTGGGGCATTTCTGGCCCACCGAGCTGCTTCTGTGTCTTTTCTTCAAGGAGATTCAGCTGAACACAGCACTGATCAGCAAACACCATTTATTACGTCTCCCGCTCCTGGAGCTCTGGACTCCAAGACAGATAATGTCCCTTATCTCAGCCTGGAGAGCAGGGTGGGGGAAGGCTGGGAATGAGGACCTCAGCTCTAGTGATAAGGATTTGCAAGCGCCAGGCTCCACACTGTGAGCAAACAGCACCGGGGCACGCATGGCATTCGAACAGGGAATTTTACACAGTGCGGCTCGGTGAGGCTCCGTGGAGCCCCCTGCGCTGTAGAGGACACAGGGGACACACGCCGTGGATGCCAGGCAGTCAGGCCTTGACTCTGCCCAACTCCTCGAGCAACCTTGAGCAAGGTGGACAGCCTCTTCAGGCCTCCTTCTCCCCATCGGCTCCAAGAGGAGGTACCAGTAAGGACGAGATTAGGGGTTTTCGAAGTGTATTCCTTGGCAACCCGGGGTTCCCTGGAATGGCTTCGAGGGCCTTTTGAGAGGGAGGAACAGAGAGTGGAGCTCTGGCCCTGACTCCCAGCTGCCGCCAGACCAGACCCACTTTTATCTGCTTGATGCACTTACTAGGAGCCATTTCAACAAAGGCTTTCACAATTTTAAGGAATCTGTTGAAAGCCTGGACCGGATGAGCCGTGAAGACCATTCTGGGAGTCTAAGGGGAGGGTGACAAGATTGAGGGCTGTGCGATGGGGGGTGGGTGTTAGGACTAAGAGGCACACAGCCCCCATCTGGCAGAGCTTCCCATATCCACCCCTTTCTCCACTCCCTTTCAGCTCAGTGCCTCACCCAAGACTCCCTCCCTTGTAAAATTCATCACCTGCCCCCCACAGGGTGCTCTGGACCCAGTACAGGGAGGATGAGGACAGGCGGAGGCAAGCTGGCCCAGGAGGCCAATTTGCAGAGGCAGGAAGCCTGAGCCGGCTGAGGGTGGGTGCAGCAGGAAGGAGGTCCAGCTGCCAACCCCAACACCGCTCTTCCCCGCTGTGGGACCTGGGGCCTGTGCCTTCACTTCTCGGAGCCTCCATTTCCTCCCCTGTAAAATGGGGAGGGTAGCAGTGCCTGCCCCATAGGACTGTGAGGATGAAATGAGAAGTTAAAATGCTTAGCGCAGGACCTGGAACTGAACAGGTGCACGTTAAGAAAGACACAAAATATCCCGTCTGATCTTGGAAGCTAAGCAGGGTCGGGCCTGGGTAGTACTTGGATGAAAGACCTCCTAGGAAGACCAGGTGCTGTAGGCGTAAAATAATAATAATAATAATAATAAGGGATTGTAAACTGAGAAGGTCCTTGCCATCTGTGAGATTCAAAAACGGAAAGAAAAGACACAAAATAATGGGAGCCCAACTGTGGTCTTTTACTCTAGACCAGCGGTCTCCAAACGTTTTGGCACCAGGGACCAGCACCCCTATGAGAGTCTACTGCCTGATGATCTGAGGCGGTGATGCTGGCCCCGGGGAGCGGCTGCAGATACAGACGAAGCTTTGCTTGCTCAGCCGCCGCTCACCTCCTGCTGTGTGGCCCAGGTCCTAACAGGCCACGGACCAGTCTGCGGCCCAGGGTTGGGGACCCCTGTTCTAGATCATTGGCAGAACTGGGTCTGGGGAGGGTTGAGGGAGTCACCAGATGAGGCAGAGACGCCAGTATCAAACAGCTCTTTGGTGCCTCTGCAAAGCCTCTGGCCCCACCCCACCCCTTCCACAGCCCCTGCTGCAGGCTCCCAACAGCGTCCTGTAGGGACCACTTCATTAGCGCTTGGGATCCTGACCTTTTGCTTCTTACCCCCAGTCTGAAGCTGCAGCAGGACTCACGCACAGTACCGGACAGGGTAGAGCCCTGGAGCCACCTCAGCCAGGGGGAACAGGAGCATATGGGGAAGGGCTTTTTCTTCTGTCCCCCAGGTGGACAGTTCAGAGATGTGCTTCCTAAGTCTTCCCAGAAGGCTCCCGCCACATGGAACACTGTCTGAGGGCCAAAGGCTAGCTCGAGAACACTCAGATCCACCTCTACTCTACTCCCCCGGTCCTTGTGGTCCGATCCCAGATAAACTGCCTGTACCCAGCCTCGTCTCAGCATCTGCTTTCAGGATTGGGCGGCGGAGGCTGTGGGGCCTAAGCTAAGACAGACATGCTGCAGGAGATGGGTCTCTGCAGTGATAAGCCCACAGGAAAGGCTTTTGGGGAGCCTCTTGGGGTTACCCCAGGGCCCACCATGAGCCACCAGCTACCACATGGCTGCAGGGGAGGTGGGAAGCTGAGGTGGAGGCACCGGCTGAATTTCTCCTAAGACTGTCTCCCTGGCAAGCTCCAGGGAAGAATCATGGTCCCCGCAGGAAAGATTCTACCAGCTTGGAGGAGGCTAGAGGGAAGAGAGGTTCGAGACAAGTGGTTGTTTCCGTCTCGGGGAGAATGAAGAGGACCCACACCCTCATCCCCCAGCTGCCCGTGAGCACCAGGGAAAGAATGGTTGCTGATGGCGAATCCCTGCAAACCTTGAATCGGGCTTCCTCTTGAGGCACTCCACGGCATCAGAAGTACCAGGGTCACAGCCAAGTGCAATAGAAACAGAGAAAGAGAAGGGCAGGCAGAGCTGTGGGCGTTGAGTCAGGCCAGCCGAGTCCTGCTCTGCCACCTGCAGGCTGTGAGACCTTGGGCAGGTGCCTCGAATCTCCGAGCATCTGCCTCGTGGGATTGTAGCGAGAGTCAAGTAAAATGAATGGCATGAAGGGTTAGGAAGGTGCCCGGGACAGAGAAAGCGCTCAGTAAACTGGGCGAAGATCGTGTGAGGACTCTGCACATAACAATGCTGTCTCAGGCCTTATTAACCCCGCTGTCTCTATATGAACTCCAGAAGGTGGGGAGAATAAGGGGCTTGTCCCCAACCACATAGCTGGCGCCAGGCAGCCCTGGGATCCTAGCCCACGCTCGTGCCATCCCAGAGCCCACCCCCTGAATGCCAAAGCACCCTTCTCCGTGTTCTCGTCCCTTCTCGCTCTCCCAGTTCCGTTAGGAGAATCCGCATGGACGTTCTCCCGAATGCGTCAGACAACAACAGCACACAGTTCCTCTGCTGGGAGCTCACAGAGCCCCTGCCCCCTTCCCGTCCTCAGTCCTGTCCCCAAACCCTGGCCCGACCCCAGAGGGCCCAGTCAGGTCTAGAATTCTAAGGGAGGAGCTGCACTTGCTTCGTGTATTCCCGATGGAGGAGAATGAGCATCGGCCAGGTGTGCGTCAACCCCTTCCCTGGCTCTGTGACCTGGGCTGATGGACGTCACCTCTCTGAGCCTCAGTTTTCTCAACTGTGAAAGGTAAATTGTAGCCCAAGACGTCAGTGAGACAGTGTCTAGGGAGAGTGCACAGCGGGTGCTTAGAACTCACCCGCCCCCCATCCTAGCTCAGACAGAGGGGTTGGCGGTAAGCATGGGAGGAGGCTGGATTTTCCGGGACCACATGGAAGGATCTAGCCTCCAAAGCTCCTGTGCAAATTCATCCACTACGGGAGCCGCTAGAGGTGGCGTGTACAGTGATTCAATAGGCAGAGCCGAGGTCAAGACCAAGGAGCCCAAGGTTTAGTCACCAGAGGAGGACACTGGCCCACGCACATCCCAGTGGGGAGCTCAGCCCTTCCAAGTGGAGGGCTGTTCGTGGCAGCAGGGAGCCAGGCAGGACGCTGGTCCTGAACTTCTTTCTCCCCCTCGACCAGCCCTGAGGGCTCCATCGGCCTCAGCCCCCCTTTTGCCACCAACACCTCTCCCAGACCCAACTGGCCGCAGGAGGAGTGATTTGAAGCTATGGAATGCCCTGGGCTCCGCGCAAGGGCACAGAGAAGGCAGGGAGATGCTTAGATTCTGATGGACCCTCCAAGAAAGTGTGGGCATCTAAGGCAGAGAGGCAAGGAGAGCCCAAGTTTCCAGCATCGACACAGACGAGAGCAGGAGAAATGTGTCTGTCTGCCCACAGGGTTCAGGCGGAGGGCCTGCCCTTGCGGCCCGCCAGGTTCCCACAGCCCAGAGGCAGAATGTTCCCCACCTACAGGGAGCCACGGCCCGGGAGGACCCCTAGGATCACGGACAATGACTGAACGCATCCCGGTTGTACAACGTTGCAGCTGGTGGCCCGAGATGCGTGCCAAAGGCAAATGCGGGTAAAAAATGGAGATCGCAGTGTCACCAGGTCGCCCTGCTACAAGTGACACACCGCGGACAGCTTCGTGCATCGCTGTCGAGTGGTTCCCATCTCCCATGGTGCGAGGCGAGGCTCCTGGCAGTAAGGTTGCAGGGAGCCAAAGGCTTCTCACTGCTCCAGGTTCTCCTCACAACGTGCAAGCACTCTCCTCCAGACGGCTCGCATCCACTTCCACTCCACCAGCCGCGGAGGCATGACCTCAGCCCGCACCCCCAGCATCCAGGAACACCACGCTGCCCGCCTTCGCCGATGTGACCAGTCTCGCAATTTCCACTTGCTTTCTGTGGTTGCCAGGGCGAGGTGCTACAGGGCACTTAGGGGGTGTGGGAAGTGTTAGGAGAAGAGCTTGCTAAGCTGTGTGTGCGTGCACAGGGTTTCTGGTGTAAGACGCCCACAGGGCGAGCTGTCTCTCCTCTTTGGAACACTCCCTCCCCCACCAGAGACCAACATCCTGTCGTGTGGCTGCTCTGGTCCTTGCTTGCCCCATCCATCAAATGGGGAGGAAGTAGTGGGTATGTATTTGCAGTTTGCTTCCTTGGCATCCTCTCCCCTCTTCCCTCTCCCTCCCATTGCCCTGAATTTCCTGGCCATATGGTTTGGCCACAGGAGGGCTTGACTGCCTTAGACTGAAGCGCCTTCCAGCTCCCTGGCCTCGGTGAGCGGTTCAGGAATGGGCACAGGCCCCAGGTCTGACCAACTACAGGCCGAATCCTGGGACGTGGATCGCGCTATTGGGTGACATGTGCTCTTGCTTACCCACAGATGTGAAGCAGACGTCGGAGGCATGAGGGGTGGGCCTGCTGTGAATGAGCAAACACTAGGAAGAGAAGCCAAGAGATGGAGAGAGGGCGTGGAGGCTGGATCAGCCCTTGCCTGATTCAGGCCCTACCTCCCTTTGTAGCAGGTAAGCCAGCAAATGCCCTGTATTAGGTAAGCTTGTTTGAGTTGGGTTTCCTGTCACTTGCTCCCCAAACCACAATACTCAAATGGGACTTACTACAGGGACACTGCCTCGTTTGGCACGTGGAGGGTGCCCCAGAGACCACAGCCTCGTGCACGAAGGTTTGTGCCCAGAGGCCTACACCAAACCCACCCGGGCGTCAAGCACAGCTCCATCTCCTCCAGGCTCCACTGCGTGACCCTGAGAGCAAACGGCTTCACCTCTCTGAGGAGGAGAACATCTGCCTTCTCAGGCTTTTGTGAGAATTAAGAAAAAATCCATGTCAAAGCACTTCACAGTTCCCAGCGCATAATAAATACGCAACGACTTATTGTGATTGTTTATTAGCGGCATCACTCTTACAGGCATTTTTATGACTACCTGTCTCCCAGGCTCACAGTGAGCTCCTTGCGGGGAGGGTGGAGTGCCTTGCCTTGTGGGTCTATCGCAAAGGTCTGAATTACCATTTATTGGTTGATTGCGTGTTGCATTTTGTCCCCTTGGACCTGGTGGCAAGCTCCCTGGGGGCAGCATCTAGGACTCCCCTCTGTGCTCTGCAGAGGGCGGATAGATGAGCCACGTGTCCCAAATCCCTCCTCAATGCTTAAGCAAATCAGTCCCAAGACCTGCTGTGTCTAAGAGTCACAGCGCCCACCGGGACGTGCTCACCATTCTCCACTCCAGACGCGCGAGGAAACTGAGGCCCACCATGCTGGTGTGGAGGGGCAGAGGCCCCCAGGCCACAGCAGACGTGGTGGAGCCCACACGTGACCTCAGGTCTGACTCCAGGGCTCATCCTCTTTGCACGGGTCCAGAGCTGCATTCGTGGTGGCGAGAGGCATGGATGAGCCTGTGACGCACCCAGCGGCAAAGTGGAGAGGACAGCCCACTGGACTACACTTGGGAAGAGCCTGTGGCTAAGAGGACCAGTGGGGAGGGGGCCCAGGCCGATGGAAGAAACGGAGGAAGAGCCAAGGCCTCTTGGTCGGGAGCTTGGGGGCTTGGGGGTTCGGGGGTTCTGGCTCCCAAAAAGGTGGACAGGAAGGTGACAAGCTTGTGCCTCCCCTCAAGGACACTGGCTTCTTCATAACCAGTAAGAGCCCCCGTGCAGGCTGTGAACACGCAGGGGAGGCAGTGTCCACAGTCCTGAAGAGGCCTGGAAGGACCTGGAAATTTCCAGAAATGGATCCCAATAGAGAGACTGGGGAGGTTCCCTCCCCTCACACACCAGGACATAGGCATTGCGACAGCGGGGACATTGGGGAAACTGAGGCTCAGAGAGGTTCCCGCAACTGCACTGTGAAAGCCCATTAGGCTTGGAGCCTGTGCCCTTTCCTGGCACCAGACGCTCCCTCTCAGGTGTCCCTCCTCCATCCCACTCCCCCTCGGGCCCTGCCCAGCGCTGCCTACACTAAATCACGCCACACTTGGTTCCATCCCCTCCTGCAAGGCGTCCACAGGCCCGAGAGGCTCGGGACATCCCGATGAGGACACTGGGGCTCAGAGAGGACCACAACATGCCCCGGTCGTCCAGCAGGCAGGAGGCGGTGTAGATGTCAGGATGCAGGTCTGCTCCCACCTCCCTGGTCCCTCCTGGGCGACCCCCAGAGTCTGACCTTCCCCTGCAAGTCATCTGGGGGGGCAGGCGCCTCCCCAAAAGGCCTGCGCATCTGACGAGCCAGGAAGGACCTGGCGCTTCCACCGGCCTCGGAGTCCCTCAGGATGTGGAACCACCGAGGCGAGGGAGCCAGACGCCCCCCCCCTCCACGGCTGAGGGAGACAGAGGCGACAATTTACGAGCACCTTGGGACAACAGGAGCCATCTCTGCAGACACCCAGCGCTTCTAAAAGCAGCTGCACTCGATTTCCTCCGTCCCCGCAGCCTTCCGCCCTTCCGCCCCAGCCATCGACCCGGCGCCACACGCCCACGGCCTGCTCGGCTCCCAGCCACCCTGCCGCCACCCGCGAGGCTCCTTCCTCCCCCGTCTCTGAACTCACACTGCAGGTGGCAACGGCAGCACCCACAGGACTGGTTGTGGGGTGGCTCCGAGCACTCCCTAAGTGCTTAGTGGCGTGGGTTTCCCTCCTGGGGAAAAGCAGGCAGAAGCTCAAAGCCCCCGCCATACCCCAGGCCTGCGAGTCCTCCCCATCCTCATGGCCAGGCTCCAGGGACACCCTCACTGTCCTTTTCCTCTTCTTATCTTTCCCTCCTTTCCTTCCCAGAACCCAGAGGCAGGAATGTCACCTTCCTCGGGGATCCTTTCTCCAAGCTTGTTCTCCGTTGTCCACCAGGGCCTAGAGCAGGGCCCAGCAGGTGCTCAGCAGTCAGTGAATGATTGTTGAGTGACTGAGCGACCGGCAGGGAAAATCAGGGACCTTGAATTTGCTATCAAGAACCTCCTCCTCCAGGAAGACTTCCTCGAGCCTTCGTCCAGGCTGAGTTAAGGGCCCCTCAGGTGAGCTCCCCTGAAGCCCAGACCTATGAGAATCACGTAGTCTCTGGGGTTCGAGCCGTGGCTCTGCACTCGCCAGCTGTGTGCCTTTGGACAAGTGGCATAACCTCTCCAGGCCTCCACGTCCTCACCTGTGGAACTAGGATAGCGGTGTCAGCCGCGGAGAGCTGTCCTGTGTTGTGAGACGGACGCCGCGTACAAGGTGGCCCCAGGCGCATACCGCGCGTCAGACACGCGAGAGCTTTGCCCTAGCAGTCGCAAGGGCCACGCGGTATTGTCTCGCTTACCTGTCTTTTACCCCCTGCTCATGAGCTCATCACCTGTAGCCAGGGCTGTGGGGCGCTTTCCCAGACCCGACAGCGCACCCCCTGATCTGGCCCCCTCCTCCTCCAATGCCCACGCCTGCAGCTTCTCTAGAGGCTGAGTCTGCTTCGCCCACCTCTACAGAGAGCGGAGCCGTCTGGGCTGCTGCCACCCCAGCGCTGGTCCTTGGCCAGTGACTGACCGGTCACCAGTCGGGACCAACTCTGAGGCATAACTTATACTCCAGAGTCCCCTGCAGGATCACGCTGAGGGCGCTCCCTGTGGGGCTTTGCCTGAAATCGCTTGCTGGCTTGGTGGCCCCCAGGCCTCCCCGACCCCGCCTTGCTTCCCTCACTCTTCCCACCCAAATCCTCCTCTCCCCCAGCCACCTAAGACCGGCGGATGTCACGCTCACCCCCACCCCCACACCTAGCACCGTGCCCAGGCACGGGGCGCAGGTCAGTGTGAGCAAACCGTGGAACTGTGGTGCCAGTAAGAAAAAAGATTTGTGAGTCCACCGAGGAAAGGATTCTGAGAGGGAGACGCCGAGGCTGAGAGGCCACCTTTCCCCTGCACCCACCGGGGCCCATCTGCACACAGCCCCTCCCCTGCCCACACCAAGAGCCACCTGCTCCACAAATGCGCAGTGGAGCCTGTAGTATTTAGCACACGGGCCTTGAGCTGAATAAACAAGGTCGTAAAATGCAAAGGCCGATCAGCCTGGGACCCCAGGGGCAGCCACGCTGACGCTGACGTCACAGCCGGCTTGCTTGGAGAGGAAGGGGGGGCTCTGGATGGCCTGCGGTCTGGCAGAGAAGGAAGGGGGGGTGTGGATCCTGACTGTTGGTGGCTTCCAGTTTACGTGTTTTGTAATCATTTGACTCGAAATGACAGGATGAAAGCAGGCCCACCTCTAGACCATGCCACACTCAAGGGGGTTGAGTATTTTGTCTCTTCCTCATCCCCATCCTTGCAGGCGAACAAGGGACCCCACACAGCATCGTAGGTGTTGGGGCTGCAGCCTGATGTGAGCAGATAAGGCCTTTAAAGTCCTAGAGCTCACCTTCTAGGGAGGAAAAACGAATAAGTGAGTCGTGGCCATTTTAGAGACTGATCAGTGCTATAAAAATAAGATGGGGAGGGAGCCTACTTTAGAGCGGGGGATCACAATGGGATGCCACCCGATAATGCTTGTGTCAGGAGGGCGGCCTTGGCACGGTCTTTGCCGCTGAGCACAAGGTTGGCTGCTCCGTCACAGGCTGCTCCCGCCTCCCTTCTCTGCGAACCAGGCACTGTTTGCGGATCGGGCATGTCTTCTTCTGCAACCTCACCCAGCCTCCCAACTCCACACGACCCCGGTTACGAGCCGGGCTCTGGACCCACAGTCCTGGGTTCAGATCCTAGCTCTGCCACTTACTAGCTCTGTGGCCCTGATCTGCAGAATGGAAATAAGGACGATGCCGGACGGGTGCGGTCCTTGGGAGGATGAGATAAGGCGGGGCATGGGCACGTAGTAAGCCAACATCTCGAACAGTGATTATGGTGGTTACTGCTGTTTTTACCGTTATCGCTCCCTCCTTACCATGACTGAGCCGGCTCCACAGTCAACATAGGCAGACCCAGCAGGTCGGGAGTAGGTGGGGGCGGCGGGGACACCTGCTGCAGGAATCTGGCTGAGACAGGAAGAAAAGCAGTCAGTGCCCTGGAGGCAGAAGAAGCTGGGGTGCTGAGGAAGGGGCCTGAGCAGGTGGCAAGGGGCCTTGTGGGGTCAAGGATCAGGACGAGAAGGAACATGGAGCCAA
The DNA here is from genome assembly GCA_030015415.1 of Cynopterus sphinx. NCBI lineage: Eukaryota > Metazoa > Chordata > Mammalia > Chiroptera > Pteropodidae > Cynopterus > Cynopterus sphinx. The sequence goes on from CM057387.1 coordinate 120,735,684, forward strand.
GTGGGGGCTGCACGACCCCATTTAAGACACGCTGCCGAGGGACTCCGAGTGGCACCGAGGGTGCTCAACTCTGGAAGTTACAGTAATTTGTAGGATGAGGGAGGTGGCAGCAGAGGGGAGAGGTGGCGGGTAGAGCTGTGTCAAATCCACGCTTCAGCCACCGAGGAGCCATGGGAACTTAGTGCCCCCTAAGCCTCGGTGGCACATCTGTAAGATGGGGATGACCCTAGAAGCCACCTCTCAGGGTCGCGACGAGGACTGAATGAGACGGTGCATGAAGCCTGCACTCGCTCAAAGCGCCGCTGATTTCCAGATTCGGTGAACCCACGGCTCCGGAATTATAGTTTCTCAGTGTTTATGAGTTTCAGGCGAAATCTTACTGGAATGTCGGCTCAGCGAGGGCAGGGGATTGACCTTTCTTCACGATTTTATCCCTAGTGACTGGCGCCCGGGCTTGGCATGTAGGTGAGCACTGTGTGTCTGCGTGTGATTGAGCGCATGGGTTGAATGAGTGAGTGAATGAATGAGTGAGTGAGTGAATTGGAAAAGCCGACCGCGTCAGAAATGAGGGTGCCGTCTGACCCTCGCTCGCCTCCCCATCCAGCAGCGCACCCCCTAACAAGCAGCTGTGCCATCAGCTTCCCCCTCTCCTCCCTTCACTCACCTCAAGTGCCGCCCCAGCCTCCTAACCCGTCTCCCTGCTTATCCTCTCCTCCCATCGCAAAACCTCATTTAGGGAAAGAAAAAAAGTTCATTAACCAAATTGGGGGCATTCTGCCGCCGGGCTGAGCCATTATCGGGCACAGCAGAAAGTCTTATCTGTGTCACTTAGAGAATTAACTACGGGGAACTCAGGCAGTGCAGGCCCCAGCGCATCTCTCTCCCAAGAAGTCCCGGAGAGCCACGTGCGTGGGCACCGCAGCCGGCAGGTGGCCAGCGCGATGACGAGTGGTGGTGGCTCATAGCCCTGGACCGTGCCAAGCGGGAACCCACGGCAGTCAGTTCACGTTCCCACACCCCAGGACACTCCGAACCCGAGTCCAGCCGCTCCCGCCTCATTAAGCAGCCGGCACAGGGCCCTGGGAAATGTCTTAATTAGGTGGCCGCTCTGGCTCCTGTAAATTAATTTGATAAAGATAATAAAGTTCAACAGAGCAGAGCTGACCACGTTTCTGAAAGCTGCTGCCCCGAGGCCCGAGCTCTACGAGTCAAGATCTGGGGAGGGGTGATGGGGTTTGCGGGCAGGGCCTTCAGGGCACTCTGTCCCTCCCCTGTCCTTCCTGCCCCTCCGTGCTTTTCACGCTCTGGAGGCCACAGGACCCAAGAAGCTCTCTGGCCGTAAAGGTATCTGGAAACCAGCTGGGCTTCCATCCCAGCTTTGCCATGTGCCCTGGGACTCAGGCCGCCCGACCCCTGCAAACGTCAGTTTTCTCAGCCGACGGTGGGCATGACAGTCCTGCCTCCCAGCACTGATTACATGAGGTATTGCCCATGCCTGAGCAATAGTGGGCCCTCAGCTGTTTTTATTCTTAAAATAAAAAAAATGGAAGCCCCCCTCTCGGACCTCACTGCGCACCCATTTGGATAAAACGGTTCTGTTTCCTACGTGCCCTGTGTCGTTCTGGGCTTGGCTTTGCTTCCCAGTCCAGACGATCTCACGAGAGACTTAAAGAGCCTGAGTTCACCGCGGTCACAGGTGATGGGTGGAAAGACCGTCGGACACGGGTCAGGAGACCTGGGGTTCGGGCGCGGCTCTGCCGCCACTCTCTGTGGCACCTTCACCGAGTCGCACCCTCCTCTGAGCCTCTTTCCCTATCTGCAAGGGAGAAGGAAGGTTACTGACTCTGAATACCTTCCCAGCCCAGTTCATTCCCCGCATCCTCCTCTGAGCCCCCTGCCCTTTGGTTTTGGAGTGCCTGAAATGTCCTGCCACAGTGTCACCCCACAGGGGCTGAGCACACCGGAACCACCTGTATGTACTCCATCTCCTCAGAGAGCAGCAAGAAGGACCAGGGGGAGGCGTCAGGAGTCCCAGCAGATCGGGGTGAAGGATCCTAAAAACAGAACTTCTCCTTGGCAAGCAAATGACAGTCAGCAAAGAAGAAGCACAACGATAGTGCGAAGCCCTTTCTTCCTTGCTGTAAACAAGAGAGATGCATGGGTGTCTCATTAGCAAAATATTAGATAATTGGTGTAATCTGGGACCCTTCTCTTTTGACAGCCCTCGCTCTGCTGTCCCATTTCAAGCTTGAGCTGCCAGTAACGTCAGCTGACAATTGTAATACCAAAAATGAAAAGTCAGATCAGAGTCATCAGAGGATCCCATTACATTGATTTAGGACCAGAAAAATTAATGGGATTCCCTCGTCACCCCTCTCCTCCCCAGCCTGGTCTCTGGCCCAGAGCAGAGCTGCCACATGGAGGGACGAGCGGTGGCTCTGCCACTCTGACCTGTGCCCGCCCTGCACAACGGTCAGAGGCCGTCTCCCTGGAAGGCCGCTGTGGGAGCTCAGTAAGAGAACAGGGTAAAGCACCCAGCAGTGGCCCCACACGGTTCAGGTGAAGCTTTTCTTTTCTTTCCTAAGAGAACTGAGCCTCTGCGACAACAGCACAGCCCCTGCTCTTTCTAAGGTCCATAAGGCAAAGAAATGAAGTCAGTATGACGTGTGTCCCATCAGCTCAAGCGATAGAAATCAACTCGAACCAGCTTAAAGAAAAAAAGAACATGTACCGGCTCGTGAAACTGGGAAGTCTAGAGGGAGAGCTGGCCCAGAAAGGCCAAGAACCCAAGCGTGTCACCACAGCACCCCTTCCATCGCTGCCTTCGTCTCCTTCTCTGCCCCTGCATGTGGGATTGCTCCATACTGAGCCGTCATAGGGATGGGGAACATGACCTCAGACAGCTTCTGGGTTTACAACCCCAAAAGAAACAGTTTCTCTCACCAGCGTCCATGTATAGAGGCCTCATTGGGCAAGAAGGCGAGGGAGCATTCCGGAGGATGCTTGTACTGCCTGAAGAGGGGGAGGCATGGGGTTACATGAAACAAACCACCCCCAAACTTAACATCTGAAAAAAAAACACATTGTCGTGATCTCTCATGGTTCTGTGGGTCGACTGGGCTCAGTTAGGTGGTTCTTCTGCTGGACGTGACGCAGTCTATATCTGCAGTCACCTGCGGGGTTGGCCAGACAGCAGTGTCCAAGATGGATCTCCCAAGTCTGCCCACGACTGGGACTCTCTCTCTCAGGTCCTCTCTGACTCTGTGCCTCTGTCCCTGTCATCCCTCCATAGGGTAGCTGGACTTCTCAAATAGCAACTCAGAGTTCCCAAAACATGAAGGTGGAAGCTACCGGGCCCAGGACTGGCAGTGTCACCTCCATCGTATTCCATTGTCAAAGCAGTCCGAGGCCAATTCAGATTCAAAAGAAGGGAAATGAGCTCTGCTTCTCAATAGGGGGTGAGGGGGGAGGCAGCAATCAATCTCCATCATCTGTAACCCATCCCTGGGGAGAGCTGGGCAAGCAGTGGCAGCAGGTGTGCCACCTGACGTCCATCGTCTATGAGCTAACTCAAGAAGCACTAGCAGAGGCCCTGCTTGGTGCCAGGCTAGTGTCAGGAGCTGAAACTGAGACTCCTGCCCTCAAGGGAGCTGCCTTGCCACCCTCTCCCTCCCTGGGGGCAGCCTATGGTTGAGCTTTGCATTTGCTGTCATGAAAACCAGGCCATTCTGGAGGCTCCTACTGTTCCTGCGTCATGAGGCAGTCCGGCACAACACAGGAAAAGAAGAGAGGGCTGGCCCTGCCAGAAGACGCTCAGGAGGCTCCAAGAGTTACTAGAGGTTTGGCTCCTCGTGCTCCCTAATCAGGGAAGGAAGGTCTGAAACCAAATTGGCAGCTGTTTGAGTCCAGGGTCTCCAAAGACCAGTCATGTGGCCTTGGATGGGTCACTTCGGCTCTCTGCACCTCAGTTTCCTCATCTCTAACATGGGGTTGATAAGTCACCTCATAATGCTCTGAGAAGAACATGGACTAAGGTATAAAGAGTCTAGGACAGCACCTGGCCCGTAGTAGGTGCTGAATAATAAGGATCTGTTGGCAGGGTCACCACCGCTCCCTTGTCCGTGCCTGCTCCGAGGTCTATGCCGGGCCGTCGAGGACACCCTGCCCTGTGGTTTCATCTCGGCTTCTTTAGCTTTTCATACCCACTCGCCCAAAGCTCTCCTTCCCCGTCAGTCCTCAGTGGCACTGGAGGGAGCTGAGCTGGCCCTAGAATCCCTGCCTGGCCTAACCTCTGACCCCTCTGAGCTCCTTCATCCCCGCCCCTGGGGTTCAGGCCAGCACAGAGGGGACGAACTCAACACACTTATTTCATTCTACGCACTCTGAGTTGGGGCCTCTTGAACCTCACATCCAGAGAAGCATGCAAATGGATGCAAATGAGCCTCTGATTTATGCAAAGCAGCATGCAAATCTACGTCCCCGGATTTGCCAAAGAGAAAAGCCCGGTCATCTAATTCAGCAGAAACAACAGGAGGAGAAGGTCGTGTCAGTCGGTCAGAGTCAGGTTCAAGCTGTAAAGGACTCAGCAGACCTTCTGAAATGGAGCCGGGGCCATCCCCGGCTTCCCTAGGCCACAGCCCCCAGTCCCAGGAGCTCCTAGCCCTGGGTTTGCCAACAGAGTCCAGCTTCACAAGGGTGCCCAGTTCTCCCACAGCTGAGCACCCTCGATCTCCCTTCCCTCCAGATAGGGCCCCCAAGGAGGATGCGCCCCAGTTCCCCCACCCACCCATAGCCATGTGCTCAGTGCTGGCCAGCCCCACCACCAATACCATCACTGCTAATGAAGAGCTAACGCTGAGTGAGAGGGCTTCGGGCTGAGCCCTTTACACGTGTCGGCTCCCTTAGCCCTGGCAGCAGCCCGGGATAAGAGACTGTTCTCTTACAGCAGGAGAAACTGAGGTCAGTGAGTGGGAGACTTTATTTATATCTGCGAGACCCCAAAGCCGGTGTTCTCATCCCTACACATTGGGCCTTTAAGAACCTTCTCTTTTCAAACCCGTGTTGCCCCTGAGGCTGGGGGCTCAGCCTCAGGAAGGCGGAGACAGTGTCTGCTCACCCCGTGCCCTGGCCCCAGAGCCCCACCCTGAGCTTGACACATAGCGGCCAGCGGTAGACCCTTGAATGAATGAATGAATGAGTGAGTGAATATACAAATGAATGAATGAATGAATGAATGAAACCTACTTGGGTGCAGCTTGTTCAAACACAAGTGTGCTTGCTGCAAACTTACGCCGTCTATTTTCTGGACCCCACCAACGGCCCACGGCGGGATGTCAATCTTGTCAGTACAGTGTTTACCATACTTTGCCCTTATTTCCCCAAAACACTTGCTGAGTGATGCTAGCGTTTGCGCGTCCTAAGCCAGCAGAACGGATACAGGTTTCTGCACAAATGCTGGGCTCTCCTCGTGGACCTATGCCTCTGAAGAAGGTGCTAGGGGCTTTGCAACATGCCCGGCTATTTAACGCTCTACAGAGGAGCATCTCGAAGTACAGACACCTGGCAGGGCTCCTGAATGAGATGATAACAATCGAGTTAATGAGGGCTCGCCACGGGCCAGGAGCTGCTCTGTGTGGTTTAAACGAATGAATTCATTTCGTCCTCAAAACAATGCAGTCCGTGCTGTGAACATCCCCAGGTTCTAGAAGAGGAGACCGAGGCTAAGGGTTTGCAAACATTCTGTGGCTTTTACCGGCACCTGGGCACACATCTTCACGTGGGGTCCTCGGGCGGCAAAGTGGAGCGGATGGGGCTGGGAACGAGCCAAGGATGGGGCAGCAGGTGGTGCAGGGTTGAGACCCACAGCCCTGGGGTCCCCTTCTGTGCTGTGTGATGCTGGGCAGGTGACTTCAACTCCCTGAGCCTCAGTCTCCTCATCTGTAAAGTGGGGAGAATAACAGAACCTCCTCTGGGGGTGGTTGTGATGCTTCACTGCGGTCAAGGCTGTAATGCACACAACATGGTACCTGGACCCAACACGAGTTCAGCAGGTTTGGGCTAGTCCTAGGCAGGACGTGGATTCACAGAGGCGCAGGGACCTGTGGGTCACATTCAGACTGATGTCAAAACTGAACGCACGTCTCCTGACTCAAGGCCCCGTCACGCTGAGTACCCCTGAGCCCTGCCCGACTGTTGGGTTCCAGGACTGGCACACGGGACACTTGTAAGACCCTGCTCCCTGCAGCGAAGGAGCCGGCTGTCTGCCTCGGGGAGCGAGCCCGTAATGACCACGCTTCTCACCAGGCAAGGTTTGCAGTTTCTGTTGATGGGGAGAGTTGACAAGGAAGAGCTCAGGTAATTATATTAATTTTCCTCAATTTACACCTTCTTGCTATTTGCCATTTCTCCAGGAAAGTGTAAATGATTTGTTTAGAGTGGTTCGGCAGCGCCCTAATTAGGCCTGCACTGGGAAAAGTTTCTGTTGTGTGTCTTTTTACCAAGTCTCTTTGCAGTTGAGGGTCCTGTCTCCCCTCTCACACTCGCATCTGCACAAGGGCGAAGGATTTCTCTGCCACTGCAGCCAGGGAGTCTCCACCATCCGACTGGAGAATCCTCTGAGGACAGAGAGACTGCTCCGCCATCAGACCTGGGGTCTCCTGGGCTGTAGGTTACTGTACTCTCTCAGCCTCCGCTTCATCGGCTTCCCTTTCTGGTTAATTTGGAGGATTTAAAATCGAAACGACGCTTATAGGAGCAGGATGCAAAGTCATCACAGTAGTAATAATAGCTGACACCTAACACCTATTGATTGCTCATAGCCACCCCACAAGGATGGTGTTATCAACCCATTCATTCGGCTGAGGACATGGGAGCACAGAACGGAGTCCCCTACCTGGGGCCACACAGTAGATACGTGATAGAGCCAAGATTTACAACCGAATCTGCATCCCTCCCAAGCCCACTCCTGCTGCAGCGCACCTCACTGCCCCCAGCCAGCCTTCCTCAGTCCAATCCCCTGGGTCCCAGCAATCTGCTCGCCGGCCCGGGCATTCCGTGAGGACATTCCGGTGACTCTAGCCTCGCGTCAGGCCCGCAGAGGCGTTCAGTCGTGTAGTGGGATGATTTACTCGAGCTCTAAGTCCAAGGATTACTTTTATCCCCTATAAACCTTGATGAAGCACTGTCTCCCCGGCCCCACCCCACTGAATCAACCCCAGATAGTGTGTGCGTGTGTGCGTGTGTGCGTGGACACCTGTTTTGAGAGGAGTGGAGAGGGACGGCGCTGTGGGCTGAATGTTGATGTCCCCCAAGAGTTCATGTGTTGAAGCCCCCACCCCAATGCGATGGAAGGCGATTAGGTCATGAGGGTGGAGCCTCCTAATGGGATTAGTGCCCTTGTAAGAGGTAGAGACACAGCTTTCTCTCTCCACTATGTGATGATACGGCAAGAAGGCAGCCACTGCTCACCAAGAAGAGGGCCCTTGGCAGACACCGGATCAGCCAGCACCTTGACCTTGGACTCCCCAGCCCCCAGACTGCGAGAATCAAATGTCTGTTGTTTAAGCCCCATCGGTGGTATTTTGTTACCGCAGCCTGTGCGGACTGGGATGGTGGGGGAGGGGGGATATAACCTAGAACAAACAACCAGGTTTGAGTTCAAAATGCAACCTTCTTTGTGTCTACAGCAAGACTATCCTCTCGGAAGCCTGGCTTTGTTGGTGAAGAAAACATTTTATAAAAGCCACAGTCGTTCTCCTGGACACTCACTGGCGGAGCATACAGTAAAGGGGCATCAGGGACTCTGCCAGAGGTCTTGTCCCTGCCAGAGGTCTTGTCCCTGACTGAGGTCTTGTCCATGCCTGAGGTCTTCTCTCTGCATAGGATACTCCTTCCACCCGAGGTGACCAGTGAGGCAGGCTGGAGGGCTGGGAGCGAATGCCTATGGCAGCAGCCTCAGCCGGGAGCACTACCCATGGGAGTTGGGGATGAACGCTCCAGCGTCCTCACCAGCAGCTGGGTTACCCCTGAGGCGTGCTCTGTGCCGCCTCCTGGAGCTCCCCAGCACAGGTCACCTGCTCAATAACATGCCCTGTTTGACTTCTCTCTCCTGTCTCCCACCTTCTCTTAGTGCTCCCTGGCCTCACCTCCCTAGTAAAGGGAACCCAAACCAAGCTTCTTCCTTTCACGAGGCAAGAGCAGAAGAGCAGAGGCCTCTGTGTGAGCGGAGACTCTCGCGGGCTGCAGAGTTGCTTTCCCCAGGCGGGACATCCCACTTCTAAGCAGCAAGTTGGAAACTGAACAGACTGGAGGGGACAAGCCTGAGGCTGGACACTACCAGGCTCCTCCTGGGAGGGACCTGGCACCCCTTTCCTGCACCTTGGGCCTTACAAGTCCAGGAGGAGGTCAGAGAGATTGAAGGGAGAGTGAGAGCTACGGGCAGGGGTTTGTGCCACCAGAGTGAACAGGACAGGGACGGCAAGGCCAAGGAGGGCCTGGATCTGCAGCTCTGAGATACCCCAGGTCCTGGGGGCAGGGCAGGGAAGGACAGCAGGAGGGAGACAGCAGGCTAAGGGCGAGCAAGCTGCCGTCGGCCTCAGAACCCCAGCTGGGAGGTGATGGGCTGGCTCGCAGCTGCCTCCTGACGAGCGGCTTGTCTGGGCCCGCTTGTCAGGGTGAAGAAAGCACGGTTTTTCCTCTCCAGCAAGGGCGAGGGGACCAAGGCATGTGGACTGATAAACTCTGGGACCTCTGAGCTGTGGCACCCACGCTCGTCACTAGCTCCACACCAACCATAGGGGCCCCAAGAACCACCCAGGCCACCTCAGCCCCAGAGCCTCACCCAGGCCCCCACTGCGCCCTTGCTCGCCTCCCAGCCTGGTTCTTCACTCCCTGCTGGATCCTGAGCTCACTCCCAGCAGGCTGTCCCCCCACCAAATCCTTCTCGTCAAGGTCAGTGACAGCCTCCATGTGTCTATAAAGCAAGGTCAGTTCTCGGGCCTCGTCTTACCGTCTCCATTGAACATAGATCACTCCCTCCTCCGCCAGCGTTCTCCCGGTGGCTTCCAGGACACCGCGCCCTCCTGGTTCCCCCCTTCACCCCCAGTCACACCTTCTCAGGCTCCCTGGCACTTCCCGTTCGTCCCCCAGACCTTCTGCCTCCAGCTTTCCCTGTGCTCAGCTCACACTCCCTCCATCTCCTCTGCTCCCTTGAGCTCAAACTCAGCCACGGTCCGCCCTGCCTGTCCACTCAGATGTTCAATGGCAACGTGACATGCCCTGAACCCGATTCCCGGTCTTCCCATAGAAAACCTGCCCCTCTTGCAGCCACGTCACCCAGTAAATGACAGCTGTGTCCTTGCAGTTCCTTGGGCCAGACACCTTGGGGTCATGACTCCCCTTTCTCTCCCAGACCATCCACCAGCAAACCCGGTGGGCTCGAGCGTCAGAGTCCACCCAGAACTCGAGCACTTCCCATCACCCCCACTGCGCCCACCTTGGTCCCAGCCACCAGCTTCTCCAGCCCAGATCAATGCAGCAGCTTCCTTGCTGTCTCCTGGCTCCACACTCTGACCGTGACCCCCTCCTCCACAGATTATCCTCAGTTTAGCAGCCAAAAGTGATTGTTTGCAAACTAAACACAGATGGTGTCGCTCTTCTGCTCAAACTCTCCAGTGACATCCTCTGTCACTGAGGTAAAGGCAAAGTCCCTCCATGACCCGACCTGATGACTCGTGACCTTCTCCCACTGGGCCCCTCTCTCCCTCGCTCCAGCCGCGCTCCTGCATGTGCTGTTTCCCCTGCCAGAATGTCCTACAGTCCCATGTCTGATCCTCCTTTAGGTGTTTGTTCAAATGTCACCTCCTCAGGAGGCCCCTCGGATGCCCTGAAGGGCTTTCTATCAGCACTTCTACGACCCCCACTCTGTTATTTCTCTCCAGGGCACTGACATCACCGGACAGAGGTTACTTACTCGTTGTCTGTCCCACGGGTAGACTGGGAGACACGTTGAGTGCTGAATTTGTCTTGTTCACTGGTCTACCCAGTGCCTACTTGAATCCAGGTCCTGGCACATAGTAGGTTTTGAATAAATACTAACAGTTCCCATGGCAGGGACTGTTCTCACCCCCTCTTTGAGACGCAGAGAGGTTGAGACACTTGCCTGATGTCACACAGCCAGTAAGCATAGTTGGAACGCTGGTGTGTTTGTCTCCAAAGTTTTGCTCTTGGAGATGGCGTCACCTGGGGGCTACGAGTCTGGTCTCTGGTGGCAGATAGACCCCGGTCTCAGCCTCGATGCTCCCTCAGGAGTCACTTAACTTCCCTGAGCCTCAGTTCCCTCACCTGCAAAGCAAGGCAAGCGGAGTGGCTAAGAGGGTGACGTGAGCTGACGCACCCAAAGTGCTACGGCTGTTGTTGCTCTGATCAGTACCTAAAGCGAGGGCCCACCTGTCTCAGAGCCATTTCTGATGCCCCTAATCCCCCTCCATCCTCCCTCGCTGTTGTCAGAGCCTGGGAGACGGTGCTGACTGGTGTGATAATTCCACTACAGTAGCAAAGCGGTGGATTTCATGGGCCCATTAGATCTCCCGGGTCCCCTTCAGCGGAGCGAGCGATCTACAGACCGAGGATCTAACAGATCCGCGGGGCTCTCAGACACCGGCTCCTGCACAAGGGTCGGGGGGACTTCTTAAGAGCATCCGCCTCAAATCGTTTGGAACAAGAGGCTACGACGATATAAGGAATAATCCCAAAGCTGCCGTTGGTGGACGATGCCAGGTGCTCCCCGTGGACATGTGACCACTCGTCCTCAGCAATTCTGCAAAGTGGCATGGTCCCCGGTCTGGAGACGAGGAAACCAAGACCCAGAGTCAAAGGGACATGCTAGGAGCCACAAGGCAGGCCTTTGGTGGAGCTGGACTTCAAGGCAAGCCTGCTGGGTCCCAGACTCCAGGCTTCCTCATTGTCCCAAGCGGCCCCTACCCACTGGTCACCGTCCCAGGAGAAGTCCTGACCAGCATTGGACCAATGGGATGAGGGACCCCCGGGAGCCCCACCAGACAAGTCACTCGGTAATTAACCCGAGCACAGAGCATTTTGTCCCTCGTGCACTCAGAAAGGACCCTCCGCTCCCACGAGAGGTGAGGAGAATAGCGATGAGTCTCCCTTTCATACAAAATGGGAAACTGAGGCCCAGAGAAGATGGGTTCATCTGAATGGAATGTCAGTGGCCAGAGCCCACGGTTCCTCCAGACACAGCTCCCCCTCCCCCTTCCGTGGACCCACGGGGCCATTTCTCTCCTGAAATAAGCCAGCCCCTGCGCACCCCTCCTTGCATAGGCCACTCCCTCCGAGACCAGGCCCTCCGAGGCCCCGCCTCCTTTCTCTGCACACCCCCTCCGCCCCCAAGCCCTCACCTGCTGGCACCTATGCCCGCCCTGTCCTCTAATCACGCACCTCTGGGGGCAGGGATGTCAGCTGCCCGGCTCGCTTCCATGGCCCCAACAACGAACGTGGTGCCCACGTCTAGCAGGAGCTCAAGGGGCTTGCGAAAGGCATGAACGAGTGAGCGACTCCTCCGGCGGGTGCAATCCCGCCAGGTGGTTAGGACCCGGCTGGAACGACCTCTCCTCGGTGGCTCTTCCCGCTGGGCTCCCGGAGCATCCCATGGAGGCCCATTGAGCCAGGCCCAGCAACTTTCCCCTGAAACCCGGTGCCGCCGCCATTGGTGAGTGTGGAAGGGAGGAGAAAGAGATAGGTGGGCGGGAGGCGGACAGACACACACTCCGGTGACAGACAGACAGATGGGCAGGTGGGACAACTGAGGGAACACTGCCCTTTGGGGTGGTGGCTTTGAATTTTTTTTGCCCCTCGTAGGCTCTCTAGAAATTGAAGGGTGGAGGTTGAGCCAGAAGTGAGAAGCCAGGGCCCCAGGCAGCCCCACCTGCCAACCACCCCGCCCCCCACCCTCCGCACACCCTGCTCCCACCACGCAGAACTCACCCCATCCGCCCTCAGAGGCAGCGACCTCAGCCCCCGCCCCGCCTCGCACCGTTGCCCATAGCAACAGCTCGGGCCCCATCTTCCACACGGTGAAGCCCTCAGCCTCCAAGGCCTCCTGCCTCCAGACCACGACGGAGCACTCAGCCTTCTCTTCGAAGAATATTCAGAAAAGAAGCTCCCAGGAGCCCCGTATCGAGCAGAAGGGAACTTTCTGGGATGATGGAAACAGTCACCTCCGTGTCATCCCATACGGTCATCCCTCACCTCCTCGAGCCGCACCAGAAACGTGGCTCATGCGGCTGAGGAACGGAATTTTTCATTTCTCGCAATTTAATTAATCTGAATTTTAAAAGTTAAATAGCCACATGTAGTCCATGGGAACCGCACTGGACAGCAGTTCCGGGGCCTGTTCTTGGGACACGGTCTTCTTGGGGCCTGGCCTCGGTCATTCCTGCCGTGGGCAGGGTCGCTCCTGGTTCCAGAACAATCCTGACCTGCTGACAGCCGCTCTGTCTCCTCCCCCATCGCCTCTCGGAAAGGACAGTTCTGAGTCTAAATGCTGAAGTTACTCTCGCCTTTTATTTCAGCATCTCCCGAGCTCCAGTATGTACAGACTTTTTACACAGATAATATACACCGTATGTACGTATTTATATGTATTCACACGCCATCCCACACGCTCTCACACTCGCACGCCGCACCCTCTCCCCGGGGGCGCGGGCGGCCACCTCGGAGCCCCGCTTGGCCCAAACCGGAGGCGCCGGGCTTGCCAGGCAGCTGTGAGGTTTTGCGTTTTTGTGTTTTTGTTTTAAAGGCCATTGCCTCTGGAGGTGTCCTCCCTCTCCCCAAACTCAAACCCCTCCCCCAACAACACTCTGATTTTTTTTTTTTAAAGGAAGAGGCTTTCCTCTGCCCTGCCACGTAGCTCCTGGAGATCCAGACCCGTCCGCATGGCCCCGTGAAGACTCCTGGAGGGCAAATCCACCCAGTGTTCCCTGGGGGACCCCAGATGGCGAGAAGGGGCCCACAGCGGGCCGAGAACCCGGCACGGCTGCCGCTGGGCACCCTGGCTGGGGGCTATAGAGTCAACGGCACCTGCCAGATGAGGAGGGTGCTGTCCGTCTCCCCACACGGGGCCGGCCGCCCGCTGCCACCCGAGGCACTGCCGAAGCTGCGGTAGCCCTGGCCGCCGGAGATGATGGCCACCGAGCAGATCTCCTTGCGGTGGGCGTCCCGCGCACAGGGCCGGCTGCGCACCCAGACGTCGGGGTCATCGGCCATCTCGTAGATGGAGCCGTCCTCCTCGCTGTGCTCCAGGGCTGAGCCGTCGGCGGGCACCGGCTCCCGCACGGACAGCAGCGGGCCCGGGAGGTGGGCCGTGGAGCGCAGGCGGTACTGCAGGAGGACGCCCTTCTTGCGGGTCAGCTCGCGGCCCACGTGGCTCGACGGTGCGGGCGCTGGCTCGTGGGCCTGCCCGTCCGGCTTGTCCTCCTCGGCTCTGGGGCCCTCGGCCTCCTCTGTGTCACTCCGCAGGATATCGAGAGCCAAGATGCTGGTGGCCACGGCCAGGAAGGCCACAGGCCCGCAGTGACCATTGAGGGAGACCATGCCTTTCCCTGCAGAAATGGGACAGAGAGAAGGAGCCCAAAGGCCCAGAGCTTTCAGCGAGGCACCCGTGGTGTCTCTGGGAGAACGTTCTGGTTGATGTTGTAACCACAATCTACATTGGAACCGTCCCAAAAGGCCCCGGGTCTGGGGGAGGGCTCTCCCACGCTCCAGGGCCACTTTCTTTGGGGAGATGGAGCAGGAGAACAGGAGTGACCTGACAAACCACTTGGGGGACCCTCTGTGAAAGCACCTGCAGCTCCCTGCACGAGCCGCCTTCACGTCTCAGTGCCTTTGCCGGGGACATGGCTTCCACCTGGAGATCCTCGTCCCTCCACCTGACTCTACAGCTCATCCTAAAAAGCAGCTCGAGCTCCTCCGCAGTGCATCCTTCTTGAATTCACCCACGGAGAGCTGATCGCCCTGTCTCTGTGCCCGCATTCCCTGACCCCTGCCATCGTAGCACCTGCCACCCTGGGCGACAGCTCCCCCACCAAACTGTCCCCTCTTTGGGGGCAGAGTCTCTGCCTGATACAACCCTGCAACCCCAAGACCAAGCCTGGGATGAACATGACCTATGTGCTGAACATAGAAAGTCCCAGAATTTAGGAAGAGAGATTCCTTAGCTCAAGACCCAGCCAAGCCTGGCCCACCCCCTGCTCACCCCGTTCTCTGGCAGCAGCTGGAGGAGGCGGAGAGAGGCCCAGGGCTCTGGGGTTCTCCTTGACCCTCCCTTATTCTCCTGCTGCCAGTGCCACAGGTCAGGGCTGACCTGCTGTCATCCACGCACACACATTTGCACATGGACCTCATCCCCGGGAGCCCTCGGTTATTTCTGTCTGTGGAGCCCGGACATTTGGAACCTGCTGTGGGGAGGGAGCGGAAGAGGCCAGCAGAGCCTCTGCCGTTAGTCAGTCCTCAAACCACCTGGCCAGTAGGCACTACCGTGCCCGTTTGCCAGACTCGGAAAAGAGGTGGGAGACTGTGGGCCTGGGTGACGTAACTGCATTGTGCCACGGTGTTGCCTGTGATGACAGAGAACGTTAAAGAACAGACACCCCACACATCAGACGAGGGTGTAACCTCTGGGCGCAAGATTCACCAGCCCCCCCCAACCCCCCACCCCCGACCATCTGCGGCTGGCTCCTGGGCCTCGCCAAGACTGGCTCCCAGAACCTCACCTGTGATCTTGGGGATGCCTTCCAGGCGAGGCACGGGCAGCAGGACGATGACACCCTGGTCAGTGCCCACCCACAGCAGACCCTGGCAGATCAGGAGGCTGGTGATGCACAGGTGTTTCTGGCCTGCAGACAGAGAGGCCAGCATGAGCAGTGCACCCTCCTGGGGGACGGCCCAGCAGGCTCCGGGGGTCACATCAAACTGAGGCAATGGCACAGTCTGGCTCCTCTCGTGAGACAAACAAGGAGCTGGACAGGGCTGTGCCGAAGACCTGGGGCCGGGGAGGCTGCCCTGGCTGGGGTCTGGCCCCTGGACCCCTAAGCTGAGGGCTCCCCGCACCCGGCCTCAGTTTTCTCCCATGTAAAGTGGAGCTGCCACAAGGATGCGATGCGGTAACACCACAGAGCACAGGGCGGGCCCGTGGGAGCGCCCCACACGCAGTGGCTGGGTCGTCTGGCACGGAAGGCAGGCCCAGGCAGCGCGGGCCATGCCAGGGCCAGCTGAGAAGTAAAGGTAAAGTGTTTGAGGGTAAAGAGGAGCTGGTATAGGTGGGATGCGTGGGGAGGGGCCAGGGTGGATACGAGACACAGGGCAGGTTGGCGGTCTGTCACAGCCCCTCGGCCTGCAGCCGGGCTTGATATTTTGCCCCGGGCGGGCCCTTCCTCAGCAAATGCACAGCGCGCCCTGCAGTCCCTGGGCCGACGGTGAAATGGACAGCTCAGCGCCAGGAGCTGACACGGCTTTGCGATCGGTTCAGATTAGTCCTTCTTGGCTGTCCCCCGGGGTGCTGTGTCCTCATTTTAGAAAAAAGGCAATAGCAGGGAGGGTCCCTGTGCTCTGCACAGGGAGGAAGCGCAGCACGGTGGCCAGGCGCAGGGCTCCGGGGCCAGGCACTGGGTTCAAACCCCGGCTCTGCCAGGGCCAGTCCCTAAACCTCTCTGTACCGTGGTTTCCTCACTTGCGAGAGGGGACCGTAATGACATTTCAGAGCTTTGTCCTGAGAACAGAATGAACCAACGAATACAGAACACTAAAGCCGGAGCCTGGCACGCGGCACGCAGGCACGTGCCTTCTGCCGTCATCGTTGTTCCCTCGCTCCCGGTTCTGGTGGATGGGAGTGGGCGTGAGGGACAGGCTGGGAGTGGACTCCAGCCTTTCCAGACGGCTATCTCGCTTCCCGCTTGAACCCTTCTGCCCCGCTAAAAGGGGCTTCTTTTCCCCTCAGAGGAAATGCAATCCGTGCCACACGTCACAGCAATGGCAATGCCACGCGATATGTGAAATGATGCTGAGAAAGGTGGTCCTCGCCCCCCCCCCTCCCCGCCGGCATACATCAGCACCACCGGGGACTCACAACTGCGGGGCCGACCCCCAGAGGCGAGGCCTCAAACTGCATTTCTAGCAAGTTCCTAGGTGGCACTGACGCTGCTGGTCCAGGGGCCGCACTTGGAGAAATAGGGCTCGGGCGTGTCTTAAACACTCACGTACGGGCCCTGGTCTGATGTGAGCCTTGTCACGGCTGGGAGGCGCGCAAGACGCGGACGTCATGCCCACTTTCTAGGTGAGGATATGATGGAGGTCCAAAGAGCTTGCCCGTCTGGCGAGTGCAGTGGTGGTGCGGGGAGCTGACCGCAGGTCCGCTGCTCATCACACCCTGGTGCGTCTGCTGCCTCTCTGCTCTCGTGTCAAACGCTTCGGGTGCAGACACGGAGGTGTCTGTGCTTCCTCTGCAGAGCATACAGTCCCGGAGGAGAAGGGAGAGGCTCCACGGTCATCCGGTGGCAGGGTTTCCACCCCGGGCCTCACTCGGCCTTGTCTAGGGCAGTGTGCTGTACCATCACTGAGCCATTCACTCGGCACCGCAGCACGTCCCCGTGTACCTACTGTGTGCAGGACTGTGTGCTCGGTGGTGGAGGCACAGTGGGACCCACACACACGGAGTTCTGCTCTTGAGGAGCAAACACTCCAGAACTGTCTGGCTCGATGCTCATGTTTTGTACCACGCTGTCCAATCAGGTAGCCATGAAGCACACGTGGTTCGTGGGACAGAGGGACTGAATATCTAATTTCATTTCATTTCCGTAGTGGCTACCGCGTGAGTGCTGCCCCGGAGAGAGGACAGAGGAGATGAAAACGTCAGCAAGAGACATAAATAGTAGGTGGAGGATTCCAGCGGGGGGTCTTCCTGCCTCCCTCTGCTTCCAGGAAGGATGGGGAGGCAGGTGTGAGGATGACAGATCCGGACAACAAGGGGGGGGCAGTTACACCGAGACCTGAGCAAAAAGCGCAGGAGACAGCACGTGCAAAGGCCCTGTGACAAGGACGAGCTCAGTATAGCTCAAGGATGGGGCAAACTCGAGGTGCCCGGAGGGGAGGTCAGAGCACAGCTGGGTCAGGGTAAGGGCTGAGACTGTTCATCCCGAGCCTGATGAGAAAGAAGCCACCGGAAGGTCTAAGCAGGTGAGCGACAGAGCAGGAGTGTTCTAGCTGCCGTGTGACGGAGGATGGGGCCGGCGGCTGAGAGGTGGCAGTGGCAGGGAGCTAACGAGACACCGGCAGGTTTGAAGCAGCACGGACAGCCCACAGTAGGGTGGGAGAGGGGAGGAAGCAAGGGCCACGCCGGGGTGTTTGTCTCGAGGAGCTGGGCACGTGGCGGCGCCGCGGACCGAGGCGGCAGGAGCAGGCCGGGGTGGAAGTCCGCGTTCCCCGCCGGAGGTGCTGCCTGGGATGCGCGTGAGACCTCAGGCGGAGCCGTCAGCCGGCAGTGGCGACGTGACGCAAACTCAAAGTCATGGTCACAGTGTGGAGTCAACGTGGAAACGCAAACGAGACTGAAGAGAAAGCCGGTTCGTCACTTCTCGACAACCAGGCCTACTGCACAGTGTCTGGGTGTCCTTGGAGCTGGGACTCGGCCCCGCACCTGTGCCCTTCCAGAAAGTTCAGGCTCCCAACTGCTAGGACAGCCTCTCGTGCCACAGCGGTGCTCCCAGCCCCCAGGAAGGCAGATGCCGGAGGCTCAGGCTCCGATCCCCCTCCCGTTTGTCACCAGCTGCCTTCTCTTCCTGGCCCTGGCCGAGGCCTGTAACTACCCTGTGGTTCCCTTTGCTTATTTACTGTTTGCCACATGGAAGCTCCCTGAGTCCTAAATGTGCGCTTCACGGGGGCAGCGGTTTGTCTGTGTGCTCAGAGCTGATTCCCCTCTCCTGGCCCGGGACCTTGGCTCACGTCAGACACTTAGAAAGGAGCTGTAAGTGAACGAGCGAATGAGTGAATGAATGAATGAATACATGAACGAATGGTAAAAACAGGGACGTGAGAAAGGACGTGGTGCTGACATCACTGACTAGCTGTATGAGTTGACCAGTCCCTTTCTCTCGTTGATCAGTGAGGATTACAAACCTACCTGGCCCAGTTTCACGATAATGAGAAATATTATATGTAAAATGTATGTATATATACATAGGCGTGTACTATGTATACGTAATTGAGCGCCGCTCTAGCCCACAGCACACAATCAATAAATGGAGGCTATTAGAATAACAGTTGTGATTATTAAAAGGACCTAGACTCTAATGTCTTAAGATCAGCTCTGCTAGAGCCATAAACCCACAGAAATAACAAAGCCGAGAGAGGGAGCAGCGGCAGATTTTTCATCTCACACGCCTCGCCTCCCTTTCCAGGGTCCCCAGGGCCTGGAGACCAGCGGGAGCCCATTTCCTGATGCCCCTGCCTCCTAGAGCCACCCCCACCCCACCCCCGCTCCATCCCCCCAACAGGCACAGGAAAGGAAGGCGGCGAGAGAAATCAAAAGAGAGGCTGGAACTGAGAAATGGCTTCATCGTCCGACCTCATTCGGGGGCCCGTCCCCCTCCCCGTCCACCTGGAGGAAAGAGCAAGGCACTTCACAAACAGTCCGGAAGAAAAAAAAATTCTAATGGTGGATAAATATTTTATCACAGAGACTTAATGCGGCAGTATTCAACTCGCCCGAGCCATCTATCTGGAGATATACAACTTTAAAAAGCTCAGGCTCTCGGAGAACATTTTATTAATGACCTGTCTAGTTAAGAGAAGGAGGGAGTTTAGGTTCAAAAATGCATTAATACCGGCCGGGTGCACGAGTGGAAGGCAGGGGTCGGAGGCAGGAAGCACGATACATTTTTCACGGTCCCTTAAAGAAATCCGCGCTAAAGGAGGAGCAAATTTATTACTAATTATGCAATTATTTCATTTGGTTGTGTCGGGGAAGAAGAAACTATTTAAAAGCCTTTTAAAAATATCTCTCTAATAAAGAATTTAAGAGTCCTGCCCTGTTGTTCTTCCGTCAGGGCACACACAAGGTGGGGTGGACTTGAAGCCGCCCTTCGCCCGGGCTGGCTCCAGCCTGGGTTTGGGGGATGGTGGTCTGGCAGGCCCCCGGCTCCCCAGTGTGGCTGCTTAGGAACGGCCAGACCTGGGGGAGGAGGCTCAGGCGATAACCCCTGGGGACCTTCAGGAAGCCCTGTATCAGGAACCTCAGCCCCGCGCCCAGGCCCTGCAAGCCCACAGGTGGCTTCTGCCAGCTGTGCTGGAGCTGATGCAGTGGGAAGGGGACGGATTTGGGGGTGGGGGGGGTGAGCAAGGAGCCCAGCAGGAGAAGCGTGGCCGACAGGAGCCAGTGAGGGCGGGACGGCCAAGAAGACGTGATGGAGATGATGACAGTGGATGGCATGTTGGGGACGGAAACTTCCCGGAGCCAGGACTGTGCCACCTCAGGCTTGCACCTGCCTGAGAGGCAGGGACTGGGGATCAGAGAGGTTCCCCACGCCCCCTGGTCACGGGGCTGGGAGGCAGCAGAGCCAAGACCCCAGCGGGGCCTGCCCGACACCAGGCTCTGGTCTGCCCTATGAGGCAAAGCCAAGCTGACTCAAATCCCGGCCCCTCGTTGTACAGATGGGGAAACTGAGGCCCAGGAAGAGAGACGCCGTCCAGGAAATCTGAGAGAGTGCTACGATTCGTGTCCTGGCTCCGGCCTCCTCGGCGGTGTGACCTCAGGCCAGTCATACAACATCCTGGGCCTCAGTTTCCCTGGCTCTGAAATAATCATCACAGGGAGGAAGGCCTTTCCTTCCCTAAAGGGTGACCGCAAAGAACAAGTCGTTCGACGGCCGTGAAAGCACGTTTTAAACACACACGGTGAGCCAGCCGGGTCCGTCCACGAATCTGGCCTCTGACTCCTTGATCAACCCGATTCTCTCACTCTGTTCCACCCCCACGGATGACATCGAGATCAGGAAGGCCCACAGCGTGGCCCGTTTTTTCCCATGGCTGCACTCACTGGAAAGTATTTAGCTATCAGCATGAATGGGGACGTACTTTTGTGGTACAGAGACATGTTTATCGTATAAAAATGGATTTCCTTTGTCTCATGGCTAAATCCTATGAAATGCCATGAAAGAAAAGCTGCCACAAAAGAAAGAAAAAAAAAGGAAAGGAAAGGAAAGGAAAGGAAAGGAAGGAAGGAAGGAAGGAAGGAAGGAAGGAAGGACGGACCATAGCACAGGTCCCACAGGCCCCTACCACACCTAGGGATGGTGTGGGGTGAGTAGTTCTTCTCCTGGTGCACCTACCACAGCCCAGGCCTGGGTGAGGTGTCCCCCCACACCTAAGGATGGCATTGACCCCCAGCCAGAAACCACCTCCCTGTCATAGCAAGACCAGAGGTCCTGGGAGGCAGAGAGACCTGCCCCAGACACTGCGGAGGCTGAGCAAGGATTCCCAGCCTCCGGCCCACGGCACGACCACAGACAGGCCGCTCGACCCTGCCGAACGAACCTCAGTCTCCGCATCTGCACTACGGGGACGATCCCCACGTTCGTGGGGTCAAACTGAAATGCGATCCTGTGGGTAAAGCGCCTGAGAGCTCGCTCACTGCAGGGTGGGTGGCGGGGTTGAGCTACCAGCGACTATTACTGTCCCGCACATTGCTTTTGTCCTTAGTAACCACCACGCCCTGCGAACACAAGTTCAGATTCAAGGACAGTCCTGACTCGCCAGGTGGAAGCAGGAGCCGAGGCGATTGATTTCTGGGCGCCCTGCCTATGCCCAGGGACCGGGGATGAGACAAAGGCACCCGCAGCCCCTGAGGTTCTGGCCATCATGCCTGCCCTTGGCCCAGCCTCCTGAGACCAGAAGCTCAGTCTCCCGGCTCGGCACACAGCCTCTTGCCGCCTCCACCACAGCCCATCTGCTGAGTCCTGTAGCAGTCAGCTCCAGGCCCCCGGCCTGCCACAGCCGACGGTGCCTGCTCTGTGCCCCCGGCCCCAGGGCCCTTCGGCTCCACCACTGCTGAAGCCAGTCCAGCCTGCAGAGCCTCTGCGTCCTCCTGGACCAGCCACTGGTTGGTCTGGCTGTCTGGTGGAAGCTGTCCAAGCCGGGAGGCAAGGCAAGCTGTTGCCTGCTGGCCCTGGGGGCTGCACTCAGGCCGGCTGGGCATAAAAGGGGCCCTGAGCAGGTGTATCCTCCCTAGCTCCCCCTCGGGGATCTGGGCGACGGATGGTAAGGGAGAACCTGGAGCCATCTCTACAGAGGCCTTGGGACAGATCAGGGGCAGGGGCAGGGTGTTAGGTGGACTCCGACTTCAATCCTCTCCACGGCGCCTCACAAACAGCCAGGCAGGAGGAAGCCCAGGCCCCAAAAGGTAGCTGCCCAAGCCCTTGAACCGCCCCCTGCCTCCAAACCTCAATCAATGAACTAGAGAGACAGATGCTTTTTTAGAAAAATCTCTAAGGAAAGAGCCTCTTGGTCAGGCTTCTCTCTCACCCTCACCTCATCCTGAAGGTGCTTTGAGGCAGAACTGGGTTTGGGGGGAACCTGAAGCGTGGCACGTACAGACGGGCCAGGGTTCCTGCACGGAGAGACTTTCCAGCAGCCGCTGGACCTGGGAGAGTCCACTGAGCTCAGAGCCTGCCGTGCCACGTGAGAGGGAGCACGTGGTGACAGCAGGAAAGGTTTTAAAATGACAGGCCTGGGTTCGAATCCTGACCCTGCCACTCTCCCTCCTAGAGACCCAGTTTTCAAGGCTGACCCATGGCCGCCGCCATGCAGGTGATGAGCTGGGCCAGCCGAGATGCACCTCTGCCTGGCTGTGGAAGGTTCAGCTCCCTCCCCGCACGGGCCCAGGACAGCCGGGCTCCGTGCCCCCACGGCAGCCTCACCTGGCAGGAGGAAGGTGGTCCTGGTGGCGATGTTGATCTCCTGCAGATGCTCCAGCGTCTCCGTGTGGAAGAGGCGGATGGAGGAGCCGGAGGAGAAGGCCATCCACACGCCACTGCCCGCCTTCACCATGTGCGTCACGCTCACGGCCTCGTCCTGGTGCGCCTCGAAGCTTTGCTGCGGCACAGACGGAGGGGTGTTGGTGCTGGTGCTGGTGCTGGTGCTGGGCCGGGCCTGCCAGCCGAGCCTCTGGGGCGCCAAGCTAATCCAGCCTCCACCTGGGCCAGAGTCAGGGCTGGAAGGGAACCTCAGAAGCCCAGCAGTGGGGGTTGGCGTTTGTCTAACTGGCAGGGGCATCCTGGTGCGTCGTGTCTGCCGAGCCCCCCGTGTAAACACTCTAACGGCCAATCCCGAGCTCCCCGCACGACATCGCTGAACGAGGCGCCGGGCAAGATGCACCCACGCTTGGCTCTTGGGAGTTGACGGGACTGGGTGCTGGCATGCCACGGTGACGAGGGGGGAGACGGAGCTGTGAAGGCAGCTCTGTGAAGGGAGGCGGGCGGCGCGAGCCCCCTCCTCGTCTTCCATGGCGGGAGGCCACACCTGATTCCCGAAACCAATACATGGAGAACCAGCCGGGCAGACGAGTCATGAGGGGGCTCAAAACCAGACCAGGGAATACTTCCTCCCAGGAAGCGGGGCTGGGGATGGAGAGTGGCGAGGGCCTTTGCATAAACCATTCCGTGCTGTTTGACTTTGTTCCCAGGCGTCTGTAAAATGCTGATCTTTGGGAAATAAAACTAACTCTTTTTTCAAGAGGGGGAACAGGCGGTCAGGCTCCCCACCCACCGAAGGAGAAAGCCCAGGCCCCTGCTCTGCCCCGACTCCCAGCTTTGCTGGCAGGCTCCCTGCACCCTGGGCCTGTCAAAGCCTGGGCCCGAACCGCGCTCACGACACGTGCGGACGCCACGCCTGCGCCCTTGCCATGACCTGTCTGCACGTGCACCACCCACTGCCCTCCTGGGAACGGCTTTCCAGCATCTGAAGACTCCCCTTCAGGGTGATGGCCCTTTCCCATGAGGCACCCCCAACCGCCATGTATCAGCCACTTCCTCCCGCATGCCGTACCCCACTGTCCAGCCCGGCGACACCTCCACCACTGTGGCTGTGCTCAGCTGCCTCCTACCCTGGACTATCAACTCTTAGGACAGACAGTGAACCTCAGGCCCCTGGGACCCGCTGGCTCAGCACCGGGACCAGCACACAGTGAAATGGGGTCCGAGAGCGGACGGATGGACAGTCGAATTTTATCTATGACATTCAGCTGCGACTCAGCTACAGACAACCCCAGACGGCAGACCACAAACAGCCGGCATGCCCGACCACCTGGGACAGTCAGGTAACTGGACGTACCCACGGAGCGGCCTGTCCCCCATCCATTCAGCATTGTGTTGACAGAGAGCGCGCGATGAACATAAAAATGTGATTGTTAGGGTCGTGAGTGCAAAAAGGAAAAATAGAAGAAAAATAAAGAGGCAGCATCCGAAATGCGGGGAGGAGGAGGCACATGGGAGAGAAACCTGAAGGCTGAGGATTATGCCAGGGGCAATAAGTACCTGGTCAGTTTCCTCCTCTCCGGATTTCTGTTGTTTCCATTTTTTTTTTTTTCCATAAAGAGCATAGACACCCAAAACTGCAGGAAGATGCTGGACAGAACATGTACTGGTTTCCAGACCGGCTGTTAAGTCTGATTTCCTCAATAACCGCACAGGCCTGGGCCTCAGTTTCCCCATTTGTAAGTGGACGTTGTCATGAAAACTATAGGAACCTGGGTGAGGGGAAGCTGGGCACAGGCCAGTCCCTAACACGATCTCACTCATCGACAGGTGTGCTCGAGCTCCTACTGTGTGCCTGGCACGGCTCTAGTGCTGGGGAGACAGCGGCGAGCAAGAGAACCAAGGGGCCCAGTCTCGGGGAGGACGTGTCCCCAGTGCAGAGACAACCGAAACAAACAATCAGATAAAAATTACTCCAAATAATGAAAACCACTGCACGGAAAAAGGTGGGGAGCCATTAAGAGTGGGTATCCAGGGGAGTTCTAGGAGGCAGCATTTAGGCAGAGATGTAAAAATGCGAAGGAATCAGGCCTGGAACGATGGGGGTGGGGAGTGGTAGGAGGATGAACACTCCAGGCAGAGGGCACAGGAGGTGCAAAGGCCCTGGGGCGGGAATGTGCTTGTCTGTTTGAGTGATGGACAGGCGGTTGGTGTCGGGGAGCACAGTGGAGAGACAGAGGTGGGAAAATGCCAGGCGGGGGCCAGATCACACCAGGCTGCCTCGCAGTCTCTGGTGAAGAGCTTGTCTGTAAGTGCTGGAGGGGCTGAGCTGTAGGTGACACGATCGGACGTGCCTTTGAAAGAAGTTCCGTGTGACGTGACGTGGCAGGAGGCTGGAATTCGGGGGCTCACACGGCTTACTGGGCGAGAAGGGGCAGTAAGGGGCCTCTTTCTTTTGCTGTAGAGTCACCCCAGCCCGGACCTCAGCCCCAACGCCATCCTGGCTCAAATCGCCAAGAGGTTTCCCACCAAGATAAAGAAGCTGGTGGGAGAGGCGGGGCAGGTGGGGGGCCCTCCATGAGGAGCCAAGCCGGTGAACTCGGAGCTCACTCCCGGGAGGACCAGACTGTGAGATGGCCAACGAAATTGCTTTTTCTGAGCCAGTCTCTGATGGCTCAGCTCTGCGGCCCAAGGCAGGGAGGCCCACGGACTGGGGGATCAAGAAGGCAGAGGGTCCCCAGAGGAGGACAGAGGGTCCCTAGAGCGGGGGCAGGGAGAGGAGAGCGATGTCCTGCTTTCACAAGGCAGGGTACTACCACTCGTCCCTTCATGGGGGGACCCCGAGAGCAGAAGCTGCAGCTCCCTCGCAGACAAGGAGTTCGCCAAGGGCAGGACCAATGGTCTCCATCAAAGTAGGGGCTCCCAGGGGCGAGGAGGGTCACAGTCAGAGAGGAGGGGGCTATTTCCTCCCTTGGATTGGGAGCTAAGACTCGGGGTTTCCTGGGGTATCTCTGCTCTCCCTCCTCAGCACACCACCCCCGCCCCAGTGAAGGCCCAGGTGCTGGAGGCTCCGCCAGGAAGCCTCTGGGGTTTGGGGAGAGGCCAAGCCCCAGTGGCCTCCACAAAGCTGGGCCCAGGGCACGCAGCGTAAGAAGGAGGGGCGGAACTTCCATGCTCCATTTTTCCATATTTCCAT
This sequence comes from Cynopterus sphinx, assembly GCA_030015415.1. NCBI lineage: Eukaryota > Metazoa > Chordata > Mammalia > Chiroptera > Pteropodidae > Cynopterus > Cynopterus sphinx. The sequence goes on from CM057387.1 coordinate 120,760,914, forward strand.
ATTCCCCAGACCTGCTGCCCATAGTCCTGGCAGCACTGGCTTCCAATTCTAAAGAGAAGGGCTCCTTGAGAGGCAAACCCTTCCAGGGAACCCCGGCTGGAGGGTCGCTGCCTTCCTGAACCGGTCTGCACTGCAGACAACTTTCCTGAGGGCCCGGACGCAGGCAGGACACCTGGAGGGGTCCTGCTGGGGAAGGCCCAGAGGAACCACCACCCCAACCACAGGTGCGACACCGAGGCCCGACCCGCCTTCCCACAGCATCCGTCATCACCAATCGGATGGATGACCGGGCAGCACGGCAGGATGGAAGGGGCCTCCCCACGTGCCTTGTCTGCAGACTTTCCCAAAAGTGGCTCGTACACACGCGTGTACACGGACGTGCAAACGCACACACCAGCGGGAAGGCGACATGTGCTTGCATGTGTGCCGCGAGGCTCCTGCCCGGATCTTGTAGAAAAGTGAGGAGCATCTTCTGCCTCCGGAAAGCCAGACTGCGCTGGAACCCGGAGGCCTGGGGCCACGGCGAGCCGCACCGGAGTTGGCTGCCCGGCGGCCCGGCACGCTGCTCCCGGAATCTAGCTAAGGGAGAAGGCGGCGGTGGAAAGCCGGGCTCGTTTCTCCGGAGGCGTAGCGGGCCTGCCTCCGAGCCCAAGGGCTTCGCACAGAGCGTGTGCGACCCCGCCAGGCCCCATGGTGAGGCGGGTGGGGGACAGGCAGGGGCACGTGTGCACGTACGAACGACAGCACAGCAGACCCGGCCCCCCACTCCTCGCTTCTCTCGGGGCTCCCCCGGCCCCCTTCTCCATTCCAGGAGCCTGCTCATGGGAGCCACGTCTTGGCAGCACACAGGGCAGAAGGAATCGACACCCTGGCATCGTAGGTGCCTAGGGGGGCTGAGGGAGCTGCACATAGCACCCCAGGTGGGGGCAGGCAGCAGTGAGGCCCCCTGGGCTTGGTGCTGACAAGCCATGCTGCTATTTTGTTTCCCAAACCAGACGTTTCTAACCCAGAGAGGCTCTCAGAATTAATTGCCAGGGGAGGCCGTCGGCTCAGCAAGCTCTCCCTTCCTCCCGGCCTAGCACCCAAACCCAGGCCCTGGCTTCCAATTTCTCACCTCTGGGTCTCTCCTCTAATCCCTGGCTGGTCTTGGGGGCCCAGGAGAGGGAGGCCCAGGAGTGGCCTCTAACCCGCTTGTCCCCAAGGGAGGCCCACCTGCCACCAGCCGTCCTGTGCCTCCTCTGGGCTCCAGAAGACCCAGCGTTTCCTGCCCACTCGGCCCCTATGGGCAGACGTGGCTATTCGCCAGCTCCTTGCCCCGCACCAGGAACGGCTGTTAGGATGAAATTCTGGGCCAGAGGCTGCAAACTATGGCCCTCGGCCTGCACCAGCCTGCTGGCTGTTTGGGTGAGTCGGGTTTTATTGGAACACGATTACACCCACAGAGAAAAAATCCATTCGGGAAGCTGGGGAACTCAGTGCTCTTGACTATACGCCCTTGGCCCTTGTTTAAGGACAAATCGATCTGCAAAGAAATCCTGATCTTGGTAGGCCGGGGGAGGAGGGGGCGGGAATGGGCACAGAGATTCTGAAACTACTGGAGTGACTGAAGTTCCCTGGGGTTACTAATGGGAACCACGGAGTTCACAGTGAGAAACGAGTCAAGAGTGGAGTCAGGGGGGACTCTACGGTCTCAGTACAAACCTCAGATGTTTTCCTGGCTCTGTCCACGGCAGCACCCCAGTTCTTGTTTTAAACACACCACTCACCGGGAAAGGGAACCAGCCAGGGCAGCCTGGAGAAGTGGCTGACTAGGGCAGAGAGTAGCCGCTGGGCCTAGAACTTCTCCCGATGCTGAGAATCAAGGAAGAGCTCAAGGAGCAGCGGGGATGGTCCAGGAGACCGGGAGCCAGTGCTGAGGGGCTCCTATTGGCTGAACTGGACACAACTCGAGCATCGAAAATAATAGGGAGAGTCCTACCCAGGCCGTCACACGCCAGACTTTCAGAAGAACCTGAGAATCTGTCGCGGTGGTAAGAGGGGGTGGAAGAAAGGAGAACTGCTCTGTATTTAGAGTTTGGGGTGAAAGTTTCCCAGGGAACAGGACATTCACGGAGTCTCCAAGAATCACCTGCAGGGGACCCAGGAATCGGTACCTTTATGATGGGGACGCCTGGTGGACTCGCCTTAACCTAGTGACCGGGGGTGGGGCCAGCCGACATGCCCCTCCCTCCTCCTTGGGTGATGCACACACTCGAATCTCATCGGGAAGAAAGAATTGGGCAGTTCCAGAGGGTGGGGAATCTCTTAGAAGACCCTGGCTTGGTCGCCTCAAAATAGTCATCATGGACACACACACACGCACACCACACACACACACAAACACGCGCACACGCGCAGAGCAGAGGGATTATTCTAGATCAAAGGAAGACTAAAGAGACATGACAACCTAATGCAACATGCGGTCCCAGCTGGATCGTGGACAGGCCTGGGGGAGAAGCTATGAAAGATATTTCGGGAGCAACTGGGAAAATGTGCATCTGGACAGTACTCTGATGCTAAACTTCTAAATGTGACAAATGCTACTGAAGTTATGCAAGACGGCCATGCTGGAGTCTTCGGGTGTAATAAGGAATGGTGTCTACCACTGACTTTTAAAGGTTTAACCAAAAAAAAGGGGGGATCAGTGTAGACCTAACATGGGGGGTGGGAATTAGGGCCAAATAGTAACAGTAGGTTTATTAATTGAAGAAGATATGGATGCTCATTGCACTATTCTTTCAACTTTCCCATAGTTTAAAAAAAAATTTTTAAATAAAAAGTTACGGGAAAAAGACAAAGTTATTTAAAAATGTAAATAAAAGTGTGCAGCAGGAGAGGAGGGCCCGGTCTGCCTCCTGGCTCCCGGTTCACCTTCGTCCAGGTACCTGGTCTCCTCTCTCGTCTGTCAGTGGGGAGAGAAGGAGAATCTGGCTGATATGACTCTGGGAGGCTCAGGGGACAGTGCTGCAGGCCGTGGGTGCTCCGGGCACGCGGGCTGAAGCCAGGAGCTGCTCGGGGGAGCTGGGAAGAGATCGAGCGTCCTGCCCCGGCTCACGGCGCCCTGTCCCCTTCACGCTCTCCCCACAGCCTGTCGGCGGCAGCCCCGTTGCAGGCGCCCGCACAGAGGGTTTCGGGTGAGTGATCCTGCCCCAAATAGTGCTGACACAGCTCCACCGCCAGGCGTTCAGTATTTATGTGCCTCCAGGTGACGCTTCTGTGCTGGGTTCCTATAAATTCCCAGGGTGAGCAGCTCAGAACTCAAAGTCGTTAGAGCTGAGCTGGCACCAAGGAGCCGGGGAGGGACGCGGGTGCTCCCTTCCGGGGGCCAGGGGCCCCGAGGCGTTGGCAGGAGGCTGGCAGAGCTACGGCCTGCTGGGCGCCGACCGCGTGCCGGGACTGTCCCAGGCTGCAGCATTCCAGAGACCTCTATGGAAGAGAAACACACCCAGAAAGGGGACCCGGCGAGCCCAGGTGACCCTCTGGGGAGGGGCTGAGCGAGGCATGGGCCTGACCTGTGGACTCGAAGCTCAGTGCTCCCTCTCAGCACTCAGGCTGAGCGCCATGGCAGGGTGGGGTGTGACGGGGCTCTGCCTCCCAGCCTGGTTCCTCCGCCATGATGACCTGGCCTGGGGCATCGTCATGGGACCAGAGATCGGCCGCAGAACACCCACCAGCGGCTCTCCAACTCCGCCTCGGCTCAACACCCCAGCACGACCATCCCACCCCCGCCTAACAGGACCCCAAAGCTCCCAGCCACCAGCGGACAGGCAGGGATGGAGACCCGGAGGTCACGCTCCGGCTGCCCCACGGGGCAGGCAAGACAGTTCATCCTTTAGAGGCAATTAGTGCAGCGGCTCCCTTCCCTTTCTTTATCTGTCTCATTCTTATCAACACTTCCCAGTGAGGAAACAACCCGAGAGGCTGAATCGTGCTCGCAGTCACAGGGCCGAGGAAAGGAAGGGAAAACCAGGATTCCAGTGTAGGTGACCGGCCCGGCCCAGGGTGCCCAGGCAGGCCCCCGGCGGAGCATGGGAAGTCCGACTCCTCGTCCTGGGCAACCCGGGACGATCGGTCACCCTACGGGGACTCCAAACACCACACCACTCGCCGAGACCATCGTGTGCCCCCAGTCCGATGCCCGAACGTGCTGCCTTCAGAACCGGACCCAGTCAAGGCCCAGGGGCCGCGTGCTGGAAGCAGACCTGTCCTCCCTGATGCGTTTCAGACAGACGCATGCACCTCCGCCTCCGACCAGCCAGTCAACCTCCCTGGTCCAGCCTAATCACTGGAAAGTGGGGGTCAGGTCATGGCTGACTAACGAGACTTTGTGGGGTGCGGGGCTCCTCTAGCTCGGGGCCACCACGGGGACCCAGAAGAGACGGAGGGATGGAAATACTTCTCAGCGGCAAGACCGACGGCCAGTCCCAAACTTTTTGGAATTGATGGTGTAAAATTTGGTGTCTTTCGTGCATTTTTCTAGAAAGATGGCCAACTGTTTTTGACAAGATATTGTAGACCTCTCAAGAGTCTGTAGACCACCCTTGGCCTGCGCCCTGAAAATTACAATTTCCTGCGCGAAAGCCTAGTTGTCACAAAGCGCATGAGAAGGTGGGCGCAGAGGTTGGGGTGGACCCCTTTGCCACACAACCACAGCCCAGGCACAGAAGGTGCACTGTCCTGCTGTGGCCACACCAACATTTCACCTTAAAAAAACAAACAAACAACAACAACAAAAAAACCGAAATGCTCTGGCACGTCTGGCCACCCCGGAGGAGGCAGAAAACAAAAGGCATCTCAAAGCGCGGCTATTGATGTTCTCCTCGTTAGCACGATTCAGCTTCCTTTCGTTTTCTTCCGCGGTGCAAGCCAGCTTGGCACTTCCTCTCCGTGGACAGACACCTGAGGAGGGAGCCCAGGCTGTCGGCCACCGGGCCACCAAGCGCCTTCGCATGATCTCGTCCTACAGCCGCCCCAGCCCTGCCCTGTACACGCAGGCGTCTGGGCTGAGCCGGGGGTCAGCCTGGTGCCCGCCCCTGGCTCAGCCGCCACAGGGACCCCAGCGAAGTCCGAGCAACAGGGACAAGGACGCGCATCTCCAGCACCCGGCTGCAGTCACCGCAGCACAGCCCGCCTCACGGAGTCCCTGGGGCCCCCGTGAGAAGGTGGGACCCCTGAGCTCTGGTCAGGAGATGAAACAAGGCTCGGTGTGGGAGTGACCTGCCCTGGACGTAGCGGGCCGAGCTCGGTGTGCCAGGCTCACCTTTTGCATGACGCTCGCTCCAGCCTGAGGTTATCTTGTCACCTGCTCCCTGCTTGGGAGAGGCAGGGAGGCCATGGGCTCGGGGCCAGACAGTCAGGGTTCAAGACCCGGCTCCACCACGTCCTGCCTCAGTTTTCCCAAGTACAAAAGGGGGGTAAGACGGTAACTGCCACATCGGGCTGCTGTGAAGATTACATGAGTTGCCACCTGCCGAGTACTGGGAACGGCCTCTGAAACTAGTGAGTCTCTATAAGGGTTAACTCACTGGGTCGGGGTGGGGTGGTCTCTGCCAACCCCGTATCACCCACCACCACCACCACAGCCATGCCAGGGGGGCGGGCCCATGAGGGAGGCGCTGCTAGAGCCCCGTGCCCAATGCAGGGACTGACGTGCTGGTCAGTGCCCAGCCCTGGCACAGCCCGGATGGTTCCAAACAGGGTCGAGTGTGATGGAGCTTTGACCGGGACAGATCCCCAGTGGCCAGCCAGACCGTGTTGCACCTGTGGGTCCTGCCAGAGTGAGGGTACGTGGTGCACACAGGGCACCTCATCCGGCCCTCCGCCCCCTACTGCCGCCACCTACCACCACCCCGTCCCACAGCCTCTGCCCAGCTCCCATTCACCTGCTTAACCAACGGGGAAGCCACCCACAGTGGGACGGCCAGGACCCCTAATCCCCCGTGGCCAGAGTGATGGAGGTGAGCTGGCTGGACCAAGGCGGGGGCCTCACCCTCCCGCTCAGAGTGTAAGCGGGAAGGGCCGCGAAGGCTCCGTCTCAGCTCTGTGTCCCGATCTACTCCCAAGACCACTGGGGAGGCGGCAGCCACGCGAAATGTTAGGCCGGGACCGAGACAAGGCGGGGCCAGCCAGAGGGCACAGGGGCTGGGGAGGGGGCACGGGGGACAACAAGGAATGGGGATTGGTTCCAGGCTTGACCCAGACGCCCAGCACCCAACTGGATGCTGTCGACAAGACTCAGGCTATAGCCAGGGACTGCGTGATATCAATACAGTCGACTCATTTCCTCCCCCGCACACACACACGTGCATACACGTGTTCTCACACCTGTGCGTCCACCAACACTGTTCAGGAGCCCTTCCCACCCGTCCCGACCTCACAGAACCTGCCCGGGAAGCCTGGTCCCTCACCCGGCCACACGCGCTCCACCCCTAGGCTCAGGGGCAAATGCATCGATCGGCCCCACAGCTGAGCACGTGTGCAGGGACGAGGCTCCCGCAGCCGGTGCCTGCTCTCAGCCGGCCTGGATCTGTGTCGGCCGCTGGTCTCATCTCCCCACCTGAACCACAGAGCTCCCTTCTCTCCCCAGATACTCCGCAGGAGCCAACGCCCAGCCCTTTGCCTCTGGTCCTCAGAGCCCCGTGGCCATGTGAGTGTCACGGGCAAGGGGGCCGGGATAGCCAGGAGTCCTGGGTGGCTCAAAGCCCAGGCAGAAGGGAAGAGCTGGGGAGAAAGGGAGGGGTGGGGGAGGGTCGTGGGGGGGAGAAGGAAAGCCAAAGACAGAGAAATCGGCTCAACGCCAGCACTTGCCCCTAGAAAACTACAGAGGACACAAGACATCGTCCTTGCTCACAGATAACCGCAACCCTGTGGGGGTTGGGATGCAGGCGCACACGGAAACCAAACAACGGACCTCGGACCCCGAGCTGGGGCGCAGGAGTCGGAAGCGCCCTGAGATCCTGGCTTTACCACCTACCGGGTGATCCTGACCAAGTCCTGTCACCACCGTGGAACCTGCTGACACTGTGCTTGACGTACTTCAGGCTCAGTCCTCGGATCCCATTTTACAGGTGGAGAAACTGAGGCAATCAGCAGTGGAGCCAGGGGCCGAAGCCAGGCAGGCCAGCTCCCCAGCCCACGCAGACGGGCCAGCAGGGACAGCCAGGGACGCCTCTCCGAGGTCCCTTCCGCACACACCCTTCCCCAGCCCAGCTGCCAGGCTGGAGGTGACAGCACGTACGCACTCGAGTGAGCGCCGAGCGCCAGACCAGCCTGCACCTCTGCGTGTGCGACCTCATGCAGTCTGGGAGTCCACCTGGCTGCGGGTTTGAGCCCTCGGCCTCCACTGCATTAAGGCCCTGCGCAGGGCCTGGCACCCAGTGGGCCCAGTGGTGTGTCCCCACCAAGTTGCAGGGGGTTGGGTGGCTGCTCCTTTGGTGTCTGCCCTGCCCGACCCCTGTAGCAGGGCTCAGAGGGGAAAGTGACCATGGAGGAGTGGGGGGACGTGGAGGGGAGGACAGACAGACTATGGGAGCCGGAGATGCTGGGGTTCGGAGGCTCTGCTGCCATCCCCTGCACCCCCCCCACCTCCAGTCCCACAATGTCCCCTCCTGTCTGCCTCCCATCTGCTGTCTCCCTTTCCCCTGCATGGCTTCACGGAACCTGTCCTGAGTCAACCGCTTCAAACCGCTTCCCTTCAGAACCACGAAATCCTTTCATCGACCTAAATCTTCCGAAAATCCGGGTGGATGGGACTTAGCACTGGACACAAGAAAGACCTGAGCTCCCCAGTGAGGACAGAGGGGGCCTGGGCTTGGCCATCCCCAGCCCCACGAGACGTGCCCGGAGACACCCCCTCACGACCCCAGCACCCGGAGCGGAGTCGGCAAACCCAGCCCGGAATCGCCCCCCATGCTGCCCCACGGGGATCCCCCTCCACCCCCGCCCCCACCCTCCCCAGGCCTCCTGAGAGCAAGTCCTTCTGAATGTCGAACCGCAGCTCTCCCTGCTGCTGGGCATCGCTCACCCTTCTGGAACCCGCTCCTGTCGGAGCCCCCGGGGAAATCTCCACAACCTTTAGAAAACCAATTTCTCGTTTCACCTGCCAACTTGTAATTTGAAGAAGAAAAGGACAGATGACAACAATAACAGTGGCACACACACACAAAAAAAAATTAAGGCAAAGCTGCTGAACTGAGATGACTCCGGTGCGACCCGCAGGCTCAGGTGGCCCCAGCACGGGGCCCCGGCTTCGCGGCTGCCCGAACCCGGGACTCGTGGATCTTTCACGCCCCTCTGCATAGCATTACCCAGGAAGCCCTGCGCCCGGAGTTCGCTTTTTGCACATTCCCACCCGTTTCGTGTCATAAATAAGACAGGAGACAGACAACTAATGCAGCCCGGCGATGCATTATTCATGCGGCGTCGCCCTGTCGTGGTGGATTTACAGCGGCTGACACGTGCAAACGGGGTGCGGGCACTAAACGTGGAAATTAGGGGCGGGAGGTGGGCGTGCGTGGGCATGGGCAGGGGGATCTGAAGGCCGCCGGCGGCCACGAACCCAGGAGGCTTCTCCTCTGGTTCGCTGAGTGACGGAAGGCGTCGCCCGGGACCAGGGGCAGGTGGCTGCGGGCAGCAGCGGCTCCGGGAAGCCCTTCCCGTGCTGGGCGCCGAGCTCGGAAGCCCTAGCACTTGATCAAAGTCGAGCCCTGGGTCAGCTGTTCTGCGGGCCCCCTACGCACATCCCCCTTCCACAGTTACGGGGCCCAACACCGACGGAGCCCGGGTCCCTAAGGGAAAAGCCGTCCATCCTCATGGCCCGTCCCTGAGCACCTACTGCATGTCGGCCAGGTCTCGGCACCAGGAGACAGTGGGGGCAGTGGGAGCCCACCAGGCCTGTCCTGCCCCACAGATGGTTAATTTGATAACCGTCCCCAACGTGCAGCTGGGACCAGGGCCGTGGGAACGGCCTGTGCTGCAGCAGCGGGTCCCGGGTGTGACCCAGGCCGTGTGTGCAGGGATTGGGGGGAGTCCAGACAGGCTTCTCCGAGTGTGGGGGGGTCGGGGTCTAATGCGAGACGATTGCCCCCATTAGCCCACAGGCGAGGGCCAGGCCCGGTGCCCAGACACTGACACGACTTGCCCTGTGTTCCGGCACTTTCCAGGCGGGGCAGGGAGCCTCACCCCCTGCTTCTGCAGCTGTATCGAGGCGGCTCTGGGGAACGAGGTTGCCATTGAAACAACTCAGGGCTGGCTGCAGTGGGGGCAGGTCAGAGGTGGGACCTCGTGTGACACCCCCACGTACGTCCCACCTGCCCAAATCACTCTGCCACCATCCAGCAGGACCCAGCCGTCCCTGTAACAAGACCCTCCGCCCAGCCCTTCACCCCAATTCCTTCCCGCCGTCTCTGGGTGTGGCCTCCGCCCCGCCTCCTGGACGGCCATCCCTCCTGACACTGCTCTAGCTGGCCCAGGTGCCCTGAGCCACCTCCCCCCAGGTTTTCACCGTCTGCCCAGAGGGAACAGGTACAACTTCGTGGCACAACCCCACCAGCCCCACCTGGTACCTGCCCTACAGGGGAAGGGCGGGCACCCTTACGTTCTGCCACCAGTGCTGGCTGAGGGGCAGTGCCGGGCCTGGCCCTGGGACACGCCAGCCCGTACGACAGACCAGGCCCTGTTTTCACCCGTTTACAGCCCGGTGGGCGCCAACAGATAACAGCCCAGGGGGTAACTTCTGAACGTGACCAGCACTCTGACGACAATAAAGGCAGGGCACGTGTCCAGGCTGTGACGGGGAGCAGAGGTGACTCTGACGGAGCTGTCAGAGCAGGTCCCACTGAGGTGGCAGCCAGGCTGATGGGACCTGTGTGGAGAAAAGGAGCCACCCCCGGGAAGCCGTGGGCATGGTGTTCCCCGCAGGCCTGGTGGTGGGGAGGGGCCTGGCACATTCAGAGACCAACAGAGGGGCCGGCGTGGCGGAGGCCACAGACCAAGGTCACTGTCCCGTCTGTAAGGGCCCACTCGTCTGTCTGCAGCGACGTGAGGCTCCAGTCACGTGAAGGACACTCGCAGCCCAGCCCGGCCTCCCCGCCGGTCCCCGCACTACTGCCAGCCCCCCACACGCAGGGGCGACGGAGACCGCAGCCCTGCCTGGCACGCAGACCTCCCCCGCTCGGCAGAGCGCACCCCGCACGCCACAGGCCTCCCGTCGGCCTGTCCCCAATAAGCTTTCTTTTTTAAATTAAGATGCAACAATCATCCCCCAGCCGGTTTTCCCCTCCAGCGATCGGTTAAAATGAACTCCAGACGACTGGATTAGACTTTGAAGGTGGCGATCTAGATAATGAACACGGAGGATGCGGTGTTGACACAGGCCCTGGCGTGCTACATTATTATTTAACAGCCGCGCTGCTGCCTCCGCTGGGATCAAGGAGCTGATGGAGCGGTTGGGGGGCCAGCGTCAAACCCGGAGACAGACTGCGGGCTCTGGCTCCGAGGGGAACGGGCTCAGCAAGGTCAGGGGCGGCCGGCAGGGGTCAAGCGGGCCTAATGGAGACAGCCCGGGGTGAGCCTGGCTCAAAGGCCCCTCCCCGGGGAGCTATGCACCCCAGACAACGTCCCACACCCCAGGTGTCTCTGGCCGGGGCTTTGTCTGTAGAGCGTTCTCGGCCAAAGCATCCTCCCCACCCCCTCTTCCCTCGGCCGTCAGTGCCCAGCCTCGCTCAAGGATCCTGCCCTCCCGGCACCTCCCCTGGCCCTGTCCCTCCTCCAGCTGGGTCTGGCCAGCTGACCCGCCTTGGCCTTCCCTGGGTTCCCACCGAGCCTGGGCTTGCCCCCCACCACCAGGTGAGGATGATGCTGGCCAACACTGGCCATTCTGGGTCTCCTCTCACGCTGGACTTTAAGCTCCCGAGCTGCTGAGATCAGGTCTCTCTCGTGTCCACCCCTCCAGCACCCTCCACGAGGACCTGGACACCGGATGCCATGTGTCCGTATACGAGTCTTCCCACGGTGTGCCTGCCACGTGAGCTACGTGAGCTGGGGAAACGACGTGAACGGGGAGCCATCCTAAGCCCCGACGACACGTTGATGGAAAACCAGGTATGAGAACAAATAAGAGTCCCCAAGAGCTACGTGTGACAGGACAGAGACTGCAGGAGACAATGTGGCCCAAGGGAGACTGAGCTTCCGGCCTACCCGGGCCGCCCACACCAAGGTTAAGAGCAGAGTCGGTTGTCGGATGCCCGGGCTCGGATCCCAACCTGGCCTCCTCCTGGCCGTGTGACCCTGGGTAAGTCACTTCCCCTCTCTGGGCCTGTGTCCCCCCCCTGTAAAGTGGGAATAATAACGATACTCATCTCACAGGGCGCGTTGAGGATTAATCCACGCAAAGCACTGAGCCCCATACCTGCTCAACACTGAGTACCCCGACATGTCACCATCACTTCCCGGGGGTGGGAGGAACCAGGGGAGGCTCCCTGGAGTGGCCACGGCCCCTAGATTAACCTCACATCTCCTCATTTGGGCCAGAGCCGCACTAGCCACACCCGGGGCCAACAGCACCCTCCTCCCGGCTGGGAGCACTGAGCAGCTCTAAGTATCCCCGATCCTCAGAGGGCGTTTTCTGGAGCCTGGGGGAGGACCAGCTAGGAGGCGACGCTGCCGAGGGGGCATGTTAGCCAAGGGGGCATGCTGGGTCCTAAGCTCACGGTCAGAGACCACCGCGGCCCGGACAGCCGCCCCGTCTCCTGGTGGATCCTCGGGCCCAGCTGGCCGTGCGGGGCACCAGGCCAGGACAAGCGTGGCGCGGCCATGCAGGCCGGTGGCCATCGGCAGCAGCCGGACCAAGCCGTGCCTGGGGGCCGGCGTGAGGGCGGGCGGCTCCCTCGCGGCTGTGCTAAGTCTGCTTGGCGATCGCGTCGTCACGGCGCCCGGGGACCGCGGCCCGGAGGGCAAGCTGCCCCCACTGACTTTTCAGTGTCCCTGGCCGCTGCCTGGGTGCGTGCTCCCCCGATCCCGCGGCGGGGCCTCCCCTCCCTCCACCTGCCTCCCCCTCCCGCAGCTCCCCCGACACCCTCCGCGCTGTGCGAAGCAGGTGCAAGGCCCTATCGATCCCCCTGCAAGAACAGCTGGCCCAGAACTAATCCTAAATCATCGCGGCCTCTCGCTGGAGCGCGGTGGCCTCTCGGCCCCAGGGATGGTCACGGTCAGGCTGGAGCTGAGGCGTGGGGCCCAGGCAGGGCTGCATAGCAGCTGGCACGGGGCAGGACCGGAGGGAGGCGAGCTGGGCCGGCCCAGGCCCCTGCCATCCCCTCCCTACCCCGGCCACGTGAGTCCCATGCCTAGGACGGCTGTTGGCAGGAATGCAGTGCGGACACACGCCCCACACCCACCGACACCGACTCGAAGGGAGCCACGTGGTCTTCCCGATGAACCATATATGCAGACGGCAACGGGTTTAAGTCCGGCAGATGGTTACCCTGATGACCAGCGTGCGCCAAACACTCGTTTTGTGTCTGTGCTTTTGCACAGACGCTTCCATTCACGGCTCCAGGTAGTGCTATCATCACCCCACTTTACAGATGAAGGGAGGCAGGGTGGGTGCTGCTGACAGTCAGAGGCAGTGGGCACCCAGGCTGAGCCCGACACAAGCCCCTGGGGCCAGGCCCTCGTCCTAGGGGCCGAGGCAAGGGCAGTGCTCGCCACCGGGCAAGGCAGAAGCCAGCGGCCCCCACCTCCACGCTGTTAAAGAGCCCAGGACCGGTACGTCCCCACTGGCCATGTCCTCAGCACAGCTATGTCCGAGGTGCCAGCGTGAGAACGGGGACCCCAGCTCTACCTCCACCGGCAGCAACAGACACAATCAGGGCGCAGCTCATGGCCTGGTGCAGTCTGAGCTCTTTCCCTCATGGCAGCCCTGGCGATGTGTGTGGGGCAGAGGGCAGGGCCCGGGGGGGATCATGGGTCCCCTCTGCTTCCTGACAAACTCTGACTGATCCCTGAGACGCGCATGGGAGCGGAGAGCAGTGCCAGGTAGAGCATACGAGTCAGCAAGGGGTGCCCGGCCGAGGACCCCACGAGCCACGGGGAAAGGCCAGTACCTGAGTCTGCAAGCTGGTGGCATCCAAGACGGTGACCCGGGGCCCACAGCTGGCCCACACGGTGTCCTCCAGGCTCAGCAGGGTGCGGATGGGCCCTGGCCCCACCGTCAGGCACATGGGAGGGCTCTCCAGGTCCCAGGGGACATCTCCTGGAGAGAAAGAGGGAGAGCAGGTCAGGGCCCAGGGCTCCTCGACCTGGTGGGGGCCCAGCTGGGCTCCACGAGACCCTCTGGCCGTTTCTGTGGCCCCCCTTCCTCCTCCCAGGCGGGTGGTGGCTGTTCCCAGCTGCCTTCTTTTATGTCCCACCCCTGAAGATGGAACAAACCGGAGGACCTGGCCTGACACAGAACAAGCCTCTCACCTGCCCACCCGGCGATGCGGGCTCACCTCAGGACAGGTGAGAGCAGTGTTCACTGTTTCTCTCGAGCCACACAGAACCCCAGTGGCTGCCCTGTCCTGCCGGGGTGCAGGTGGGAAATGAGGTTGAGGGGGAAGTGGGGGCACACCCTGGAAAGACAGGCAGGAGCAGCTGGGCCTGGGAGGCAGGACGGAGCCTGCCGCTGGCCTGCCGGTGCCGGCCACCCCCACACTCCCTCCCCCGGGTGTCTGGGAAGTGGGCAAAGCGGTCCCCTCACGGACCCTCCCTCTGAGGCAGGGGCTGATGGCGTGATGGAGCCATGCTGCCCACAGAGCTGGAGGGGCCACCAGGGTACATGAAAGCCACCGCCCGGGGCATGGCAAAGAGTCCTTTGAGCAATGGTCCCAACCTTTGTGGCACCAGGGACCGGTGCCCCATGGGAATCTAAGGCCTGATGACCTGAGGGGCAGCTGAGGCCGTGAGGCTAGCGCTGGGGAGCGGCTGCAAATGCAGATGGAGCTTCGCCCCCTGGCCCGCAGCTCACCTCCTGCTGTGCGGCCTGGTTCCTAACAGGCCACAGACCAGTCCACAGACCAGTCCACGACCCTAGGTTGGGGGCCCCTGCTACAGAGGACACACCAGCTTCCCCACCACCCCTGCACCCCACCCCCAGGCTTTCCCCACTCCCTATCCTCCCTGCCTGTGAAACGGGTTCTCCTCCCGCCCTTCTGTCCCGCTTACAATAGGCAGACTCCCGGCTCAGCTAAGAGGGCACTAGGGACCCCCCATCCCATATACACACCCTGATTCCAGCCCATGCGCATGGGCGCGTGGGAAGCAGCCTGGGCCAGAATCCCCGCCGCAGCCTCTAAGCCTCCGCATGAACGAGGACAGGTGGCTTAACCCCTCCGAGCCTCAGTTTCCTCCTCTGTAAAAGGGGCACGACAGCCGTGCCTGCCCCTCACGGGGTGCTTCAGGGGTCGAATGTTAAACGTGGACCCACAGTAAGGAGAGCTGACAGCCGTGGCCACTACGATTTCGGATCTGCCCGCCAGGCACTCCTTCCACGAGTGACGCACTCCCTCCCCGCCCAGCCTGGGCCTTCTCTCCTTGTCCCTGCTTTACAGCCAAGGAAACGGAGATGCCCGACGGTGCCCGGCGCTCATTAGCTCCTGCTGGTTGGTCATTTCCCAGGAGGTGTGGATTGCTCTGGGCTGTTGCGATCACGGACACCCAGAGGGCTGAGACCCCCCAAGCCGGGACAGGCCAGGCAGTACTGGAGCTCCACTGCCTCCTTCCCCGACCCCTGCGGCCCTCTCGGGTTCTCTGAGTTTCCACAGGGCTCCGGGGCCGTCACGAGGGTCCAGGAAGGGCGAGGGACCACGAGGCGGCCAGGCCTCCGTGAGGGACGCCGACCCTAGTGGACACCAGAGCCACAACGACGCAAGGCTTCGAGCACCCCCCAGCGGCCACAGGTGAGCAGTGCCTGTCGCCAAAAGCCGGAGCTCCCGCCCCTGCGGCTGGGTGGGGACTGGGACCCTCTCCGCAGGGAGCGCCTGGAGATGCTGGGATGACACCCCGAAAACTGAGAAAGGGGGGCTCCGTCCTGTGCACAGCAGGGACGGCCACCCGCACCCCTGCAGTCTCTGCCCTGCCCTTCCCTGGAACGCGTGGCCATGGCTGCCTGGGGTAGGGGCTAGAGCCTGCCGCCCCCGAGGATCAGGTGTGCACCGACCACCCCTCCACTTGCTGGGCATCTCCAGAAACCCTCCAAGAAGTCCGGGCTTCTGGACAGAAGGATAACTGATCAAATTGATTTCAGATCTTGCTATATCAAAAGGGACGCCGGACAGGAGTCCCCTTGCTGGGACTCAGTTTTCCCATCTGCACCCCCAGGGGACAGAACCCCTAAGGTTCCCCCGAGCCCTCATGGGCTACAGTTCTAAGGTTTTAAACACAAGCACTCTGAGCTCCGGGCAGGGCCAGCCCCCCGCAGCCTGGCGGGGCATCCACCCCTCCTCCTCGCTCCTTCCCCTCCAGTTCCCCTCCTGGAACACGCATGCGCGCTCCCACACTTACACACACACACACGCACACGGTGTGACATCCTATTCACCTGGGTCTGGCACCAGCCCTCACCGGGGCTGCCAGACAAAGGGAGATGAAGGCCCTGTCTCCGCGATGGCACCTTCAGGAGTGGGGCCCCCCTCCCCCAGCCTGCAGGTCTCCCTCAGGGGCCCAGATCCAGCTGGAGCCAGAAGGCAGGACGCAGAGTGAAAGTCACCAAGACCAAGAGGATCCCAAAGGGCAGCCCGAGGCCAGTCGGTAATAACACCCGTGACGACCATTTAGGTGGGCGGTAACGAGCACAAGTCCACACTCCAGGGTCTACCCGGCACCTGTGTGACGGCTCGCACGTGGCCTTCACACACCACTCCGTGCACTCGGGCTGCCGTCATCCCCATTTTACAGGTGAGGAAACTGAGGCTCTAAGAGGTGAAGTAACAAGCCCAGTCTCACTGCTGGGTCTCGACCCCAGGCAGCCTGCCTCCCTAGCCCGTGCCCTCACAATTCCATCATCTGGCTCCTCCAGGAAGGGGCCCTGGCCCACGTCCCCAGCGTGTAACCGGGGACATCCCCACACCTGCACCCAGGCCTGGTCATGCTCCCGTGCCTGCTCGGAGATGGGGGAGGCCGAAGGGATACAGGCAGCTCTGCTCGCACACAGGACTGGGCAGGGACAGCGGCCCCCCAGCCCCGCTCTGGGTCTCCATGTCCTGCTCAGTGCCTGGCACCTCATGGGCATTGAATGCATGTTTGCTGAGGAGTGAAATGAATGAACAGGAGAATGGATGAATGTAGAATACGGATTAGCAGAGGCTCCTGGGGCAGACTGACACCATGGCCTTGGTTTCCCCATCTGTCAGCTGGAGTGTGGACTCTGAGGCCCCTGTGGCCCTGACAGCCTGGGACTCCAGGTGGCCCGGTGACCTCCGATTCCTTACAGCCACCTCTAAGCTGCCGAGTCCACAGGTCCGCCAGGACTCGGGCACATCGCAGGCTGGTTTCTGCCCATTTTACTTAGTCTTTCTGGTCCCACCTTCTTGCCACAAGCAGAACTGCCAGTTTTATTCAGTCTCAGTCTCGGCCAAACTCAGGCCGGACAGAAACCGGTCCCTATAAATACTGACAAATATCAAACACCCACTGGGAGTCCAGGGTAAGGGTCTGGATTATTCCATTTCTCAGACTCTCCAGGCCACCAGGGGCACCGGAGGTGGGTTCTGCAGGCACAGGGCTCTGGGGCTGGGGTGCAGTGGGGTATCTAGGGGTAGCCAAGGCCTTGGTGAGTCTGGAGGAGGTCACACAGCTGGGTCAGGGGACAGGCTGATGATCCCAGACCCAGGCACACGCAGCCCCGGAGAAAGGCGATGGGGAGGAATCGTCTCCACCCCACATTGTGTGCAGGCCCTGAGACCCTCCCTTCCTGCCCTGGCCACTTCCGGAGGACACCACAGGACGGGGAGGCACCAGGCAAGGCCCGCCCCCCAGAGTGCTCCCTGGCCAAAGCCAAACCAAAGGCACCGACAGGGGCCTCAGGAGGAGAGAGTGACCCAGACTCACCCACCCTGCTGGCTGCGGCAGCCTCCCAGCCAGCCTCCTGCCTCTTCTCCTGTCCCCCAGCCAGAGCAGGCACAGTGCTCAGCCACTTCCGGCATTTCTATCTACTTCCCATCATCTGAGACAAACCCGAGGCCCACAGGTCTGCCCCCAGACCTTGCCTCATACCACTTCCCCCTCTGCCTACTGCCCAGAAAGACAGCCTCCTCTCTGGGGCCCCCTCCAGAACGACCCCTCTCCTGCTGCCAGGCCTCTGCACGTGCTGGTCCCTCTGCCAAGACCAACGTTCACTCAACTCTTCACTTGCCTGGCCACTTTGGGACTCAGCTTCAGGATGCTGCTCCTTGGAGAGACCTTCGCCGACCAGCGCACCCCACGCCCAGAACGGTCAGGCTCTCACCTGACACCTGCTCCCTCCCTGAGGACCCTCGGCACGACCATAAACTCCCTGTTTGTTCACATGACTAACTCCGTCTCCCTCTATGAACTCTGCGAGGGCAGGGTCGCATCTGCTTTGCTGGCCACCGAACCCATGGCACATAGTAGGTGCTTAGCAAACATCTGGTGGACAAACGTTGGCAAGGCGGGAAAGCTGGTGGAGCACCTCGACCTTCTCCTCCGGGCCAGCCGGCCTCTAGCTCTGCCCCCTTCCATCTGGAGGGGGCTCCAGGCCCAGAGAGAGGACATTTGGGTTCCGTTGTCAGCTCACCCCTGAGACTTTGGAGAGTCCCTTCCCACGTGGAAAATGAGGGTGTGGAGTTCAATGGTGCCCGATGGTCCCTCTGGCTGACAAACTACCAAATCCCCAACCCCAGGCTGCAAGCCAATGGTTAGATCCAAAACCCCCGATGGGTTGAATTGTGTCCCCAAAAATTCACACGCTGAAGTCCTAACTCCCACAACCAGCACGTGACCCTACCTGAGTCGGGTTGTTGCAGATGAGGTCCTGCTGGAGTAGGGAGGGCCCTGACCCAACGCCTGGTGTCACTCGTTAAAAGGGAAACGGGGACACAGACACGCACACAGGGGCACCATGTGGAGACTGGGGTCGTGCTGCCACAAGCCGAGGGAGAGCTGGGGCTCAGACCTGGGACAGGTCCTTCCCAGGCACCTTCCGAGGTAGCGCAGCCCTGACATGGCCCTGATCCTGGACTTCTATCCTCCAGACCCGTGAGGCCATAAATCCATGTCATTTAAACTACTCAGTTGGTGACACCTTGTCAGGGCAGCTCCAGCATGTCATACGCCCCCTCTCCTCCCCGCAACCTGGGCACCCGAACTGATAAGTCAGGAACCAAGAGGGGAAGGGCCCAAGGCAGCCCGAATAGGGGACAGGAGGGCCAGCCTGCGGCAAGACGGGGCTCGCAGTGCTCAGCGGGGACCAGGGTGGAGGTCCCTCGGGTCCCCCTTGTCTAGTCTCCGAAGATCTGAGCCCGTGTTCACATCCGCACTCACCCTCCGCCGGTGAGAGGAATTTTCCCCCTCCCTCTTCCCCCTTTAATTAAAAACTATAAATGCCTTATCAAAAGCTAATTAAAAATACTAACACAGTGCCAAGTGGCAAAAATAACAGCTCCGTACAAATACCCGTTGATAACCCCGCAACAGGCTGTGATGACGCAGCAATTAGAGGCTCGTGGGGGAGAGAGGGAGGGGAACAGGGGGGTCCTCGGGGCTTCAGACCCTCCAGCCCCCTCCGGGGGGCACCGGGGAGCAGCTACCCTCTCCACCCGGCCCTCGTCGTCATCAAACTGGGCGCTGGACAAACCCCCGGGGACAGGCGGCCCCAGCACGCGTGTGGCTGCGGGCAAGCCGTACCCCCTCCCTTAGTCTCAGCATTGGGTCTGTGGAGAGGAGGCAACTCTCCAGGGCTGTGGTGACAATTAAGATAATGTGCAAACACTAAGCGCTTCGCCGGGTTCCTGGAACACGGCGGCTCTGACGCCGCTAGCCTTGCCCTCATCGCTGTGCCATCAATGGCTCCAAACGACAACGGAGATTGAAACGCTTGACTCCCCGAGGGCCCGCTGTGCCCGGCCCTGTGCTTTGCCTTCGCTGGGTCCTTTCACCCGCCAGGGCCCACGCGCGAACAGCTCTACCATTGTTTTCATTTTAAAGGTGAGGAGACCGAGGCATGAAGAGAGGCCACTCACCAACGGACACAGCTGTCGTCGGGGCAGAGCCTGGACCTGAAGCCAGGTCTGTCTGAGCCTAGAATCCCTACTCTTATCCACTACGGTCTCCTGCCAATGGGCCACCCCCATTCCCAGGGGGACCCCCGTGGGGAGCAGGCAGCTCCAGCCCCCACCCCCAGCTGTGAGATGCCCCACTCCATGTCTGAGCTGCCTCCCTGGCCTGCCTCCCCCACCGCTCAGGACCAGGATGCGGTTCCTGGTCCGTGCCCAGGGCTGCCCCCACGGCACCCAGCCCCCCGTCCTCACCGCTGGTCCGAGGGTAGGCGGCGAGGGTCCCGTCCTGCAGGCCGGCAAACAAGTAGAAGGGGTTGTGCCGGAGGCAGAGCACAGGCTGCAGGCCCGGGCTCCTGCAGGTCGCCAGGCACTGGGTGCCCGTGTCCACGCTGCTGTAAACCAGGATGCTGTGGGAAGAGGCCCGAGTGACTCCCACAGCCCCCCACCCGCCCACTGCCCCACACACCCTCCTGGGGTTCCCTACTGCTCGGCTGGGCCCCCCCCACTGTGTGACCAGGCCATCACCCCAGCTCTGGGAGCTCACACTTTACTACAATGGCCTTTGGGGATGGGGCGCTCCCCAGCCTGTCCCGTGGAACACACAGGAGGGCTCCAGACGGCACAACAAAGGCGCTGAGGAAACGGCTTTCAGGGTCACACAGACCCAGAAGCAAATCCAGCCATGCCACCTTCCAGATGACTGACCCCAGCTTGCCGAGCCTCGGTCCTCCCTCAAAACTGGGGCAACCATGGCTACGTGACGGCCGTAATAAGGAACGAAGCGCTGACACGTGCTACGTGGATGAACCTGGAAACCCCAGGCTGAGTGAGAACGGGCCAGGCGCGAAAGGCCACGTTCTGTGAGGGTCCGTCTCTACGGACTGTGCGAGGGAGACGAATCCACAGGGACCAGCAGATCGGTGGTTCCCAGGAGTAGGTACAGGGTTTCTTTTTGGGGTGATAAGAATGTTCTAGAACGGTGGCGATGCCTGAGCATCATGCGTGTACCGAAAGTCACTGAACTGTACACTTTAACACGGTGAACTTTACGACCCAGACTCGGACTTCAGGGAGCTTCTAGGGTCCCTGAGCTGGTCCTCCCTGTGTTAGCTTTTGCTCCTCCCTCAGTGTCCTGGGTGGGAAACAGGAGACGCTTCCCGACGGGGCTGCTGTGCGGCACGTGTCGCCGGCGGGGGCCCCTCTGCCAGTGGATCTCACAACCTGGGCACACCCGGGACCCTCACCCTCTCTGCGAGGGTAACTGAGGCCACAGGTGGCTGGACGCTCAGTGACGGCTAAAGGAACTGAAGGCCCACGGGTCCTACGTCGTGGACTCTCACAGGGGCCCTGCATCGGGGGGATTCTAACCCCCACTTTACAGGCAAGAAACGGAGCCACCCTCCTCCTCCCAACCAGGGTGGAGAACGTCGGTGGGTGAAAAGCTGACCTGGAAAGCTAGAGGGACAGCCCCCAGCTGGCCTGCCCAGCCCTGCCCCTGGCTGTCTCAAGCTGACCTCCTCGGGCCCCTCACCTGCCATCCTGGAGCCCCAGGCAGATTGTCGGATGCACCGCGGCCGAGGGGTCAGCAGCCGTGTGACTCTCATCTCCGTCTCCGTCGCCATTCTCCTCCTCCTCGGGCTCCGGAATGTACTCCATGCAGAGCACAGGGGCCGCCAGCGGGAAGGACTTGACCGTGCGGGGCGAGGGCCGGTTCAGGGAGAAGATCTCGACCTGGCCCCCTGCGCCCTCCTGCCCGCCCCCGACCTGGGGCAGAGAGACCAGAGGGGCCATCAGGGGGAACCACGAGGGCAGAGGCAGAGCTGAGCTCCTGCCCTCCAGTGACCTGTCCCAAACTTCTCCCCACCACTGATAACTGAGAGGAACATCCCGCCTCCTGCCCACATACATCTTGCTCTCACTGAAGGTCACTGGTCCCCAGTTACCATGGCAGCAAGTCAGACTCAGGGATGGAAGAAACCAGGTAAGGAGCTGAGGCGAACTAGACACCAGTCAGCTTTCTATTTCCTGGACATTAGGGTGAATTTCAACCAGCAAATAGTGAATGCACACTCTGCCTCTAAAATGTCCTTTTCTGCCTTGTTTACTGTTTTACCTCAGTGCCTGGTACACGGTAGGCACTCACGATATAGTTGCTGGATGGATGGCAGGATGGATGGAGGGATGGATGGATGGATGGATGGATGGATGGATGGATGGATGGATGGAGGGAGGAATGGATGGAGGGATGGAGGGATGGATGGATGGAGGGATGGAGGGATGGATGGATGGAGGGATGGAGGGATGGATGGAGGGATGGAGGGATGGAGGGAGGGATGGAGGGATGGATGGATGGATGGATGGGTGGATGGATGGAGGAATGGATGGAGGGATGGAGGGCTGGATGGATGGAGGGATGGAGGGATGGAGGGATGGATGGAGGAATGGATGGATGGATGGATGGATGGATGGAGGGAGGGAGGGATGAATGGATGGAGGGATGAATGGATGGAGGGATAGAGGGATGGATGCAGGGAGCGATGGAGGGATGGAGGGAGGGAGGGAGGGAGAGATGGATGGAGGGATGGAGGGAGGAAGGAGGAATGGATGGATGGATGAATGGAGGGAGGAGGGAGGAATGGATGGATGGAGGGATGGAGGGATGGATGGAGGGATGGAGGGATGGATGGATGGATGGATGGGTGGATGGATGGAGGAATGGATGGAGGGATGGAGGGCTGGATGGATGGAGGGATGGAGGGATGGAGGGATGGATGGAGGAATGGATGGATGGATGGATGGATGGATGGATGGAGGGAGGGAGGGATGAATGGATGGAGGGATGAATGGATGGAGGGATAGAGGGATGGATGCATGGAGGGATGGAGGGATGGAGGGAGGGAGGGAGGGAGAGATGGATGGAGGGAGGGAGGGAGGGAAGGAGGAATGGATGGATGGATGAATGGAGGGAGGGAGGGAGGAATGGATGGATGGAGGGATGGAGGGATGGATGGATGGACACTGGTAAAACAGTGAAGAGCAAATTATCCTCAGAGGGGACATTTGGGCTGGACTCTGAAGGGTAAACCCGTTTCCCGCCAAGCACCTGGACACAGGCGTAATAAGCAGGAGGAGTTAGAGGCTGGCCAGAGGGGCGGTGAGGCTGGAACCTCAAGGTGTCTATGTGGGGGGCAGGGGCTCAATCTGCACTACAAGGAGCATGGGGGCAACACCTACTAGAATCGAGGGAGGCTTTGCCAGGTGAGCCGGCACCTGCCAACTCTTAGCCCAGAGTCCGGGACAGAGGTTCCCAGGAAGCCCTTGCCAGGTGAAGTGCACAAAACGGGGGCCAGCAGGCAGGTGGCTTTCTCCAGCACCACCATCACCTACCCCGCCCCCCCTGCCCGGCTGCCACACTCCCTGCTCCTGTCCTGAGGCCAGAATTCCTGGCTGGGCGTCGGGGCTACTCACCCAGAGGTAGCCCTGTGGAAGGGAGGTACTGACCGCCGAGAAGCCCAGCAGGGGAGAGCTGACAGGACTGTGGACCAGGGCCCCGAGCTGTGGAGACAGATGGCACACGCAAGGTTATGTGTGGGGGTGCTGGAGAGGCCAACATTCGGCAGCAGAACCTTCTCTGAACCACCTGGGCGGGGAGGGGTTGTTAAACCTGCAGATTCCTAGGCCCTGTTTGGGCCCCAAATGAGAACCCCTGAGGGCGGGGCTGGGAAAGTGGTCCAGGTCTCCCAGGATCGCCGGGCAGTGCCTATGCACTTGCACTGGACCTTTGACCTTTGCTCCTAGAATCTTCTGGCTGGAAGCGGCCTGAATGATATCTGGGCTCCCTGAGGATTTTCCAAACTGGGCCACTGCCAGTTAGGATTTATTAAAAACCATAACACCCGCCCCCTCCCTTTATTTTACGAATGGGGACAGCAAGGCCCACAGAGGACACACGATTGCCCTAGGCCACAGGGAAGGCATGTGACAAGGGCCTGGCCTGCGCCCGCCTCCCTGCCTGGTCTTCCTGGTGCCTGCAGAGAAGCACAATCGAGGAGAGACCCCAAGATCATCAGACCCACCCTGCAGACGGGCCCGCCAACAGAGAGCTGGGTGGCTTGGGCAGGCTGCCCGTGGGGGCCTGGGGCTCTGGCTGTAATGGGCTGTCACCCAGAGCTACCAGCTGCTTGCTCCTCCTACAACTGCTTCCCCAAGACCCATGCTGGGTGGCTCCCGAGTTAAATCCTGCCAATCTGTCTCTCTGGCCAGGACAGCAATGCAAAGAGATGGCCTGGCCCTTTGAAGGGCCTTACTGGAGGCCCGGGCAGGTGGAAGGGGCAGGCGGCGGAGCAGGGGCTGCTTGAAGGTGGCCGGCTGAGGAACGTGGCCACCCTGACCCTCTGCCGGGCCGGTGCTGCCCTCTGCTGGTGCCGACGGCCGGGCCAGAGCCGGCCCTGTTGGAATATTCTAACAAGATTGCTAACGGCCACGGGCGGCGGGCGAGGAGGCCCAAAGAGGTCACCTCCTCCAGCTCCCTCATGTAGGAGTCAACGAACTTGAACTTAGGGGAAGAGGGGAGGGAGACATGACTGGCTGAAGGTCACACAGCAAGTTAGTGCAGAGTCAGGACTGGAATTCAGTTTCGACTCCTGGCCCGGAGCCCCTTCTGCCTGGATTCCACCCGGAGGCCACGCTGGAGGCCTCGGCACTCCGGGGCCCCACTTCTGCCTGGCCGGCTGCGAGGCCGCCTGCGTACCCCAGGACCCTGCTCCCCATCATTCTGCTTTTGGCCACATCCAGCCGGGTGCCCAGCCCTTTCTGCGAGGCCGCTGCTCTGTCCTCTCTGTGGAGAGGAGGAACCCACAGCCCTGGCTCAGTGTTCCCATGACAATCCCGAGTCAACGGAGCCCAAGTCCAATGGTGAAAACTCCAACGACTCCTGGACCCAGGGGTCCTGTCTAGGCCAAGAAGCCAGCTCCCCCAAATCCGGGTGCTCAGGTGCTCACACGGTGCAGCGGGGAATGGCGTGAGGCTGGCAGAAGGAGCAGGCTTGAGAGGCAGCTACCGCCTGGGTGACCCACAGAACAGTCCTCACGGTCTTAGGGACCAGGGAAGGTGGATGTAAAACACTTAGCGCAGGGCTGGGCACCCGGTAGCAACCTCTGTTCACCAAGGACTTTCTGTGGAATGTTCTAGCCCTTTACCTGCAGCAACTTAGTCAGCTGAACAACACTGTGAGGGAGGGGAGGGGCTGTCACAGATGAGCACCTGTGGCCATCCAGTGACGGCCCTCGCAAACAGCAAGCAGCCTGGCTGATGGACAGAGGCCACTCGTGGCTGCCTGGCCGCAGACCCTCGTGGGTCAGACCCTCTAGGTCTGGGCTACAGCCACCTCCCAGGTGTCCCAAGGCACTTGCATTTTAGAGCACTTCAGAGTGGGCGGTCCCCTCACCCCTCCCCAGACCCCTGCCCCCAGGCCTCTTGGCTGGACCTCGGCCCATGGAGGGATGGCTTTGTGCTGGGCCCTGCCCTGCCCTCCAGGACCAGGCCTCCAGTTTGGATGGACTTGGGGGCCCAAGGAGAGCCTCCTGACACCTCAGTAGTCAGGCTTTCAGAAATCCCCCCGAAAAGACACCAGTGGACTTTCCTTCCTGGGGACTAAAATGTCGTCGGCATCTGCTTTCGTCCCTTTAACTCCGGGCACACGCCACGTAGCAGGTGCATTTGACCTGAATCGTGCCGTTGAATCCTCACTGTAACCCACTGCGGCCACCTCGTTTACACACTGATGACACTGTTGTGACGCGGAGACACTGATGTCGCACGGCTGAGACGGGCAGACCAGGGACCGGAACCCAGGGCAGCGCCAACGCTCTCTCCCTCTCCCAACCAATTCCTTCGAGTCAGAAGGACCGGCATGGGGCCCAGTGTGGCCACTGGCCAGCCGTCAGCACTGTGAAATGCTCCCTCCTTCAGCCCCCAGCGGCCCTGTCGCCTTGAGGGGAGGACCCAAACACACTCCCCCACCCGGCTGCCAGTCTGAGCTCTGGCCACGCCTACACTGGGACAGGGGCTGGGGCCGGCGGGCTGTCCTGGAGGACAGCCCTGGTCACTGGCTCCCACGAGGCCAGTCGCAGAGCCAGAGTCTCGGGTCCCGGGGCCCAGGCCTAGGAGAGGTGGTGCACTGGGAGGGAGGCCCCGGGCAGCAGCCAACATGCCCACGTCTGCTCCCGCGGTAACCAGACAAGGCGCTGGCACGCCAAGGCCCTAATTCGCCTGCTGCCAGCGAGGAGCTGAAGGGGCACATCAGTCTGGTTCAGGCTGGGAGGCAGGCACAGGCAGTGGGAGGGTAACTTGGGGACCAGCAAACAGGGACACGCAGGCTCTGGTACGTCCCTCAAAAACTCCAGAGGCACATTGTCCCCGCTCACTCGTGGTTCCCTTGGCAGGCAGAGGGCTTGGAGGGGACTGAGACAAGGTGGGGTGGACCCTGAACGATCCCCACAGCACGGACCCCACCCAAGGCCCAGCAGTAACCCCTCACCCCCTATGCTGGGAAGGAGCTCACGAGACTCCCGTTAACCAGTAAACAAGGACTTTCCCAGCCCTACAGGGACGAACAGCACCCCAGCCGCCCCGGGAAACATCCGGGGGGGACCCACGCCAGGGCACATGCCGGCCAAGCCCCAGAGAGAGGCAGAAAGGAGCAGGATCTCCTTCCCAGGTGGCAGGTGACGTGGGCAGGTCACTGCTCCAGCATCCTTCTTCTCAGCCTCAAGGGCTCACAGGCCGCCAGCGAGGGCCGCTGGGAGGCTCAGTGAGTTAAGTCGCCCCTAGAACAGAGCCAGGCACACAGACCCCTCTGCAAGGGCCTGTCACCATATTGTCAAGATTAAGGGATTTAATCTTGCTGCTGCTGTCATAGCCACTGTTGGCTTGGTGCTGGCACCTGACCGGTCTCTCTCTCTGAACCCCTAAACCCGGCCGTGGCACAGGGACGCTGTACCACCACCGACATCATCTTCTGGGTGCGCAAGCTGAAGGCCTGGGCACAGCCTTTGTTTCCTTCACCTTCAGCCCCCATCTAATCTTTACGAATTCAGCCAGTCCTACCCCAGCACACCCCAAGTGTGTCCCCATGGCCCCCACCCCCTGCCTTCACCAGGGCCGGGACCAGCATGGGGACAATGGGGCACGCACCTCAGGGGGTGTGCCAAAACACTCACACATAAAAAAAATAATAAAAATGTAATTTTTAGAAGTCAAAATTAATGCGAAAAAAAAAAAATCCATGGTGACTAATGATCAAGAGTTTAAATACAGACACGACCTGGCCTTGCACTTGCACGACTCTGCCTCGCCCTAACCCAGCCTTTTATTTACCAAAAACAAAACAAAACAAAACAACACCAGCCAGACCAAGGCCACAGTGTGCTGACTGGTTTTCCATGCTGCAGTAGAGGACTGCTCGTCTGGCTGCCTGAGGCTGTCGGCGCCCGGGGTGAGAACCTCGCTCCCCTCGGCCTAGTCGGGCCT
The DNA here is from genome assembly GCA_030015415.1 of Cynopterus sphinx. Lineage (NCBI taxonomy): Eukaryota > Metazoa > Chordata > Mammalia > Chiroptera > Pteropodidae > Cynopterus > Cynopterus sphinx. The sequence goes on from CM057387.1 coordinate 120,787,751, forward strand.
TGCCCCCTCCTGCGCCAGCCCCGCCGCGTGTCATCTCGGCAGGACCCCGGACTAAGCTGTGTGGCTCTCTGTCTCCGTCACACCCGCTTCATGTCCACGGTCCTCTCACCCGACAGCCAGAAGGATCAGGTGATCTTTCCAGAACATAAATCAGACCACGCCAGTGCCCTGCTTAGAGCCAGCCTCGGCTTTCCGTTGCTCTGAGGATGGAACCCAAACTGGACCCGAGCTGCGAGGCGGGTGCGACCCAGCTCCCCACAACTCCCTGGACCTCACCGCCCGCCCGGCCTCTCCTCCTGGCTCGCCGAGCCACGGCCGAGCCGGCAGCCACACCAGCTTGCCCAGCTGCACCCATCGTGGGCCTCTGTGTTGTGTTGTCTATTGGGGATATTTTCACCCTGGGTGCCCCAGGGTTCCTCCTTCTCGACACTCAGATCCCAGCTTACATGCCAGCTCCCCCAAGAGGTGCTCTCTGCCCCCCTAACTGTGTTGGCCCCAGCTTCGTAGCTTTCCGATTTATCTTCTTTACGACACGGGCCACTCTTCTTCACTCCCTTTGGTTTGCCAGGGTCTTGCCCGACTCTCCCCTCTAGACGGAAAACTACACGAGGGAACGTTGCATGTCGTGGTTACCACTGTATCCCCAGTGTCCAGCACAGGGTCTATCACACAGTAGGTGCTCAAAAATTATATGCAGAATGGACAAATGAATGGATACACTAATGAGTGAACTGACATCTCCACTGTGTGTTCTTTCGGCGACTTAACGCCCCAACCTACAGCCCAAGCAGCTGGTCCCCGGGGGCTTCCCTATCAGGGCCTCGGTCCCAAGCTTGCTCTCCCGCTCCCCGGAGCTCAGATGACCTCCTCTCCTTGGGAGGAAGATGGGCGGCAGCTGCTCCGGATAAAGGAGTGAGCTTGGCCAGCACATGAGGGGCAGATGACCAGCGGAGGGACAAGCACTGGTGTTAGAATCCGGCAGAGCGAGGTTACAGTTCCTGGACCCATCCTTATTGGCTGTGTCATTGTAGAAAGCCATGTCCTCTGGCAGAGCCTTAGGGGGTCCTCCTCACCCGAGAAACGGATCTAGAAACATCTACTTCCAGAGCTCTCATACACATTGAGATGGGAGAGTGACGGCGCAGCCGTGGGAGAGCACTGTAGGTGTTTGTTAACTGGGGATGCATGAGGGGTATGGAGCAGGTCCTGTCCCCTCCCCCCACACCCACACCAAAGCTGGCTTCCGCCGGGCTCCAACCCTCCAAGGGACCAACCCACACAGTCTGGCACAGCCCCGGGGGCATATTCCGGCCTCTCTTCTGGGCTGGAATCGAGCCATCGACTGATGAGATCATCGCTGTTGGTTAGCTCGAAACAATGGAATTTTCCATTCATTCGACCCGCAGAAGGCATCTTCTACCCCAACCTTGTTGGTGAGAAAGCTGACTCCTCGGGCAGCAAAAAGACTCGACCAGCTCTATCACTCAAGGTGAACAGCTGGTCTGGAACCCGGGCCGCTCCTGCTGCGGCACCGCCTGGGAACGCAGGTTCTCCCAGGAGGCGGGGAACCACAGCCACCTCCGCAGCGGACTCGGCTGGATGGGCGCCACTCACCTGCAGGCTGAGGCCCCGGGAGGAGAAGGCAGGGATGCAGCAGGCCAGGATCGGGCACCAGAATGGGGCTTTGCTCTTCTTGTCCTCGTCCAGGCAGAGCCAGCCCGGCTGGTTCTCCTCCCCTGCGGCGAGAGGAAGGAGGAGGGTGAAGCTCGTCCAAGGACCGAGCAGCCCAGGAAGCCCTGGGAGACACCGCAGGCCGCAGAGGCCCGGCCTGCACGGTGGCCTGGCCTGACCCAGCCACTTGCCCCCCGGCACCACTCCTGCCCACCCAAGATGAAACCCAGCCTCACTCCAGGGCCACGGCCACGGAGGCAGGAAGCCTAAGGCTTGAGTCCCAGCCGGACCGCCCTTCTGCTGAGCAGCCTCGTGCAAATCATCCCCCCTCTCTGAGCCTCGATTTCTTCGTCTGAGAAAGAGAGATTTTGAAAAACGCCTCCGTCTTGCAGTTATTGTGAGGATTCAGTGAAATGACAGATGGAAAAGGATTTTGAAAGGCGCTGAGACGTTGAACTCGGTCCAGGCCCTGCTGCCTTGCCTTTACCTTCTAGAGGTAGGAGATGGTCATAAACCAGCAGGCGGACAAGACGGCTTTGGGCTGTGCTGACACAGCTTTTACACCTGATGGCGATGACGAGGGTGACGTAGAGGACGCCCTCCTGCTCCATTGGAGGCTCCCCCGAAACTTCCAGGACCTCTGCGCTCAAGAGCATCTGCTAAACGGCCCTCTCTCCACAGCGGCTCCTTCGCACGGGTCAGGGCTCCCTTGCACACTGCCACCTCCAAGAAGTCCTCCCGGAACACCCTGGCCACGGTGGCCCCCTTCTCCCAGGGGGAAAGACTCGAACTCTAAAGACACCGGCATGCTACCTGTCCAGAGTAAGTGTTCAGCAACCACAGGCTGAATGAATGAATGAATGAATGAGTGAGTGAGCACACGAGCAAACCGCCATCTCTCCCAGAGAGCTGTCTCTGCCAGGGAGCCCGTCCTTCATGCTCCATACGACGTCCTTGCACGTGACGACTGCCTTCGTGGCATCCTGACAGCAGGGGACACGGCGCCGCTCTGACACACCCACTGTGTCCACGCGCCGGGCACATGCGAAGCGCTCCACACATGTCCCCGGGCTTCCTTTTCGCCACAACCAAGCACACTTAGATGATGACTTTCACTTGACAGGTGAGGAGACAGACACGCGGGGACTGAGCTGACGGGTCACATGCATGCCCAGACGGGGACCAAGGTCTGCCTGACTCAAAGCCCAGGTTCTTTGCACTAACCCAGGCGGAATTCCAGCAACCAGCCCCCCACTGACACCCCTGGGCATGACTGCCCCTGGACACGGTGACGCCGGACGACGAGGAGGCAGCTCTGCCTGTGCCCCGAGCTTTGGCAATGGGAGGCGAGGTCGTGGAGTAGACTGTCACGACAGCAGCCTTCCCGCCCAGCACAGAGCAAGCACTGGAGAAACGCACCGTCAGGGAGGGGAAATGGGAGGAATCAGTAAAGGGCATCAAGTTTGGGTTGTTCGCGACGACTCAACCCTACAGATGGTCTGGACGGCATAAGCACGGCGCCTACAGCCAACGACTCCATGTTCTATACTGAAAATGTTGCTGAGAGTGTAGGTCCTATGCTACGTGTTCTTATCACAAAAAAAATTTATAACAAATAAGAGGGTAGGAGGAACTTTTGGAGGGGATGGCGCTGCTTTGGCACAGCCCGTGGTCATGGGTTCCCGGGTGTAAACTTATCTCCAAACTCATCCAGGTGCACACAGCGAAAACGTACAGTTTCTGCATGTCGCTCAAACCCCAATCCAGTGGTTTTTAAAAGATTCCACCGCCGCCAGACAAGGGTGGCGCCTGTGTCAGTCGCAGCGAGAGGAGCCGGAATGAGGTGGCAGGCGAGGATGTTCTCTGAGAAGCTAAAGGACGTTCGCAAATGTCAGGCGTTTCTACGTGGACGAGCTGTTTCGGCAGGGGCTCCGGCGCCCACCCCCACTCCCTCAAGCGCTAGAGTCGCTGGGGGGTGAGCTCACTCCCCAAACGGGGCCTCCACCCCACCGGGCCCTGGAGTCAGGGTTACATCAAACCTGGTCCCTGCCCCCGAGGAGGGAGGAGAGGCCATCAAGGGAAGGGTGATGACCGCAGAGGGTGGGCATCACCGTAACAGAAAGGTGTGCACCGCACTTCACAGTTTACTAAGGCCTGTCCTGACACCGTCTCATTTCATCACGGCCACCGGGGCGGGGGGGACATCAATGCTTCCACATCCATTCTACCCTGAGGGAATGGGGGCTGGGGGAAGTCAAGGGCAGGGCCCGGGAGCCAAGGAGCCGAGCAGCGAGCACAGGGGGTGATCGCCGAGACCACAGGCCAGGCTGCAGGGCGGCACCTGTCACTTTGGTAGGGGCTCACACCACGCTGCTACGCCGCTCTTGGACAAGCCCCTGGGCAGCAAATTAAGATGAGGGAGACTCGAGTACATCCCTGTTCTCGAGCTCAACAGTCACGCAGACCCTCACCTCTGCCCGACAGGAGCCCGCAGAGCACCAGACCCCTCACCAGGCGGCCTCCTAGAGCCCAGTCAGGGAGCATGGCCCACCCGGCCCCAGGCTCCCCTCCTCTCCACCCCCGAGCCACCCACAGCCCATCCAGTCCCGGTAATTGATTAGTATATAGATTTTTTAATGATCTGACCTTCTCCTTCCAGATGGTGCCTTCCCTGCCTGCGCCCGGGAACGGTACAAGAAAGCGGAGTGGTTGCTTCCCATCTGCCGCTGCCATTGTCCCTGTCACCAAACCAACGCGTCTGAGACCAAATTAGAAGGCTGCCGCGGCTGGCAGTTGAAGGCTCGCTTGGGATAAGTGACATTAAGAACTGGCACCAACGGCCAAGCTGTGATTTCCAATTGACGTGAAGTGGGGGCTTATTTGGCGCCCGGCTCCGCAGCACCCACTGGACATGAGATCAGCAGGAACGGCTCAGGGCCAGAGGCCACAGTCCCTTCCTCTCCGCCACCTCCGAGCCTGCAGAAGAGCCCTGCTGGCCGCAGCAGGCCGGCCCTGCCAGAAGGGGCCTGGCCGATCCCAACTCAGCCCCCAGCTCCGTGTCACACTGGACACTAACCCTCTCTGGGCCTGTCGCCTCCTCTGGAGCATGGGGGGACAATCCAACCACTTGGAGCTCTTGCAAGCTATAAGGCCTGGTCCACCCCAGACACCCTAGAAACGGTACGATCACTGTGCCTGGTTAAGAGTCTCGCCTATCACTATGCTTGAGGGGGGCTGGCCTGCCTTGTCCCTCCAGCCCCGACCTGCCTCCCAGATTCCTCCAGTGCTCGGTCCCAGCACTGTGCCTTTCGGTCACGGCAGCCCCAGAGTCAGCTCCTCCAAACACCCTTCCCCTGCAGACAGAGACACTGGCGTCTGGGGAGGCCAGGTGTGTGGCCATGGTAGGCCGGCTGGGGTAAAGTCAAAGTCATGCCCTAAGGCCACCTCAGCCCCCTCCTGGAGGGCAGACCCACCGCGTCCAGCCAAGGGCTCGGGCAGGTCCCAAAGCTGACCTCAGGGATGGTTGGGGGTTAAAGGAGATGAGGGTTCGAGCACACTCAGTGTGCACCTCAGCCGTGCTCAGGTCCCCACAACTGGATCCATCGCTAGGAGGAGCGACGGTGTTGCTGTGAGGACTAAGCCGGAAAACCAACCAAGTCAGGGTGGCAAGGAAGGGCCTCCCAGCAGCGGCTGCGAGGATATGTCCCCGTGAGCACGGGATTAGCCCGCAACTGCCAGGCCCAGGTCTTCTTGGGAGGTGGAGCAGGAGGCCATGGTGGGAGAGGCTCCAGGGGCACATAGGTCAGGGATACTGAGCTTTGAGACCTGGGGGAGGGCGGGGGGAGGACACAGGAAGGGAGGGTCAGAAGCCCCCGACCTCGCCTCTTTCTCTGGTGCCTTTTCCAGATCCCAGACAAACAGGAGCCTAACTGGCAGGGAGAAGTGGGAGGCCGCACTTGCCACTAAATCTTGTGTGACCTGAGGCCACCTGTGGGATGCAGACACCCCACACGCCAGCCGCTGGCCGTCCCAGGCACCCTGCCCTGTGAGGGGGGCACTGGTATTATCCCCATTTTCCGATGGCAAATCCAGGGCATCGAGAAATTAACTCGTTATCCGAGATCACAGAGCTGGGAAGTAGCAGAGCAGGGACCTGAACCCAGGCAGCCTGGCCCTGCTTTGCTTGGCGCTAAGATTCCAAAACACAGCAGGGGAAAGAGCCCCTGGAGCTCAGTCTCAACGACCGGGAGAAGCCTCCCTTTCTCGGGTCCGCACGGCACGACAGTGGCCACGCTACGAACTGAGTCCCCAGATTCCCCAGGACCCTGGCCCTTCCCAGGGGCAGAGCTGCCACCCCCTCCCGGATCCCGGGTGCCCCGACAAATTTCTCCATCTTCAGTGGATTATGATCTTGGCACACTGCGGACAGGGAGAGAGGAAGATACAGCAGGAAGAAAAAAAGTAAAGGAACAACATCCTCTGTGAATAAATTTTTTTTAACATATTCCATTCCTAACGGGCTCCTGTTATTTTTCCCTCCCCGCCAGCCACTGCAGATAAAAAAAACAAACCGGCAAAATAAAAAGAACAAATTATTCAAGCCCCAGGGGAACCCAGGCATTCAAATAAGATTTCAAATGACTCTGGTTCCATTAAAACTTTTGCTGCAGTGAAACCGCACGGATGCGGGGTGGCTGAGCATCTTCACAGGCAGCCGAGAACCGAGACGCTCACATCAGTCAGCTCCTCTCCCTCCGACACCGAGCCCCACCCCGCAAAGCGTCTGGGGTTCAAGCAGGCGCTTTGACCTGCTTTGAGGGCAGGTGCGCTTGCCCAGGACGCAAATGCTGCACAGGAGAGAGAGAGTGTGGCCCGAGGCCTAGCAGGCAGGGGAACCAACAGCTCAGCGTCTCCTCGGGCCAAAATTCCCGCAGTCCTCTGCCAGGGCAGGGGACAGCCTCTGCCTACAATCTTCCCTCCACCTTGCCTCTTGGTCACCCAGAAACATCCAGCGGACACGTGTGCAGTGTCCGCTCCAGATCTGGGAAGAAACCGAATGGGCAGAAGCCTCTGATCCTGGCTCCTCCAAAGCCACCACCTCCCCAACAGCCACACGCCCTCTGTGCCCGGCAGCCAGGGTGACCGCTTCAACAGAAATCGTGTCGCGACGCTGTCCGGCTCTCGATGCTACAACAAACAGCTCCTCATCGCGCCCAGAGCAAGTCCCAGGTATCTCGCCCGGCTTTCTAGACACCCTCCTCCCTCCCCTCCACCTGCCCCATTCGCCATTCTGGCCACCTCAGGACCTTTGCACTCGCTGTTATGAAGCCTGGACCATGTCGCCTGGATCTCCGTACGGCTTTGCATGCCACCTTCTCAGAGGCCCTCCCTGACAGCAGTTCCAACCCCCAGCCTCGCTGCCAGTCATGTCACCCAGCTCTACCCCTATTGATTTGCTCCTCACATAACGTCCACCTAGCCCTCTGCAACTCTAAGTTCCTGGAGAGCAGGACTCTTTCCATTTTTGTCATTTTCCCCCCCGTGCCTAAAATTACTGTAGGCTCGATAAATGTTTTTCTTTTAATTGATGAGAGACATTGACAAAAATCCTGATTTCTGTCTGGAACTGCCTCAGAACCTAGGGGAAATACATACTTGTCTCTAAAAAGATCCCAGCAGAAACAGAAACGGGAAATAAAACAAAACGGAAAGATCCCGGCTATTGGTTGGAATCAGTGACTGGGGATTCTAGTGTCCGTCGCAGAGGATAATAGCCCTGATTGGCAAGGACCTGGGCCTTTTGTCAAGTCACGGACAGCGCGAGGCGAGTAATCACAACTTAATGAGTGTGTGGTCTGACACAGAAACTCGCCGGCGCGAGGGAGCAGGGTGGAGAGGGAGTGAGAGTGGGCTCTGGGGCCAGCTGCCCAGAGCCTGCTCACCCCCCTCCCTGCTGTGTGCACTCAGGCGAGTCACTGCCCCTCTCTGGGGCACAGAACCCGCCGCTGGAAAAAGGGGTTCACGCCAGACCACCCTCTTCGAGCGACTGTGACTAGGAAACGAAAGAGGCGGGTGAAACGCTCAGAAGAAGGCTGGCACGCGGGAAGCGCTCTGTGAACACGAGGCCCGCTGTCGTCTGAATTGTCCTTAGGGGGTACACGGAGAAAAAGGATCACAGAGAGGTCCTGGGGTGAAAACCAGCTGAGTCGAACGGCTTCGTTGTGACATAAATCAGCTGCCGGAAAACCCGCCCTTTAAAGCGTACCCTTCCCCGTTTTCTGGTACGTTCGGACTTGGGCAACCATCACCACGATCTGATTCGAATACATTTTTATCACTCCATTCAAAAAAAAATAAAAACTTAGTGGTCCCTCTTCATCCCTCCCCTCCATCAAGTCCCTGGCAACCAGCAACTTACCTTCCGTCAACACCCATCACTTTACAGAGGGGGAAACTGAGGCTCAGAAAGGGGAAGTGACTTGTCCGAGGTCACTGAGCAGAGTCTCAGGACTCGGAACCCTGGCTCCAGCTGTTTCTCCACTGCACTACCTCCCCACTAAGGGGCCTGGACGGCCCCCGTGCACGCATGCATACACAGCCCAGACCACCCCCTCCCACCCCTGCTCCCTGAGATGCTCCCCTCGGGGCTTTACTCACGGAGCCCAATCTTGGCCAGGTGCAACCTATTGACCCAGGAGATCTTGCTCAGGGGGTTGGGGGTGATAAAGACCACCATGAAGCTGATGGGGCGGCCGGACCTGTGGTGAGGAGGGAGAGGAGTGTGAGCGTCCAGAACAAGTGCCTGGTCCTCCCCCCTGCCCCGCTCCGAACCCCAGGGCCAGCACCCAGCTCTCCCCTCCACCCACGGGCCGTGGAGATGGAGCGAGGTCTGTTCAGAGCATCACAGTAGGGCCAGAGAAGCTGGTGGCGCACCCAGCAAAGCCTCAGGCCCCTGGGAGATGAGTCCCTCCACCCGCCATGGCCCCAGGAGGGAGGCACCTCCCCCAGAGTGACCAGGCCTCACTCCCCAGCTTGGCCCCGGGTGCCTCGGCCTGGGTGCCTAGCAAAGCCAGAGGTGTCCGGCCCTCTTAGGCTGCAACTCAAGAGGCCCTTCAGGGCTCTACGTGGTCAGCTTTCCGTGGGCCTGGTCAGACACCTGGACGTGTCTGACCAGAGGCTACTACAGGGGGGAACGGGTCTCCAGCAGGTCTGTTCCCAGCACCTGGCACGGGGCAGTTGCCTGGTAAATGTTTGCTGAGTGGACACACGAATGAAGGAAGAAAGGAGAGAATGGGGTTGTGTACAGGCCAGAGACAGCCGGAAGTCACCGTTGTCACCACACTGCCTGTCACCTCGGAGCAGCAGGGGCTCATTCCCCCTCACGGGCCATCCCAGCCCCCAGGAGGTGGGCAGGACCAGGTCACTGACCCTCTGATGTATGGGAAAAAGGCGGGGGGCACAGAGAGGGGAAGGGAGCCGTGCAAGGCCACCCAGTAGGTCAGTGACACATCTGGTGAGAGGTCAACGCTGCTGACTCTCAGCCTCGAGTCCTGAGCCTCGCGTCCCGGGCTCGGGCCCTGCCGCAAACAGCAGTGCTCTGACCCTCCTTTCCCTCAGCCGCTGAGCCTGTGCCACTCGGTCCCCCACAGCCCCCCGCGCAGGAGGTGGAAACCTGGGCTCTGAGCCCATCCCTGCACCAGCCCAGGCTTCACGGTTAGACCTCCGGGTGCCCAGCTCTACCTCTCCCCACGTGGCCTCGGGCTTGTCATGTGACTCTCTGAGCCTCAGCCTCCTCATCTGGAAAATGGGGTAATAACATCAACTTTCCAGAGCTGGGGGCGGATCCGAGAGATAGCTTTCCCCATGTCCGCCGGGCTGTCGTCCACTCCACTAACGTCGGCCCAGGGTCTACCGAGCACGGGCTGCTGAGTGGGCATTAGGGGACGGGGCAGTGCTGGGGGGAGGCTGGGTCTGCGAGAGGAGACGCAGGGCCTAGTCCCAGGGGACTACACAGTCTGATGTGAGAGAAAAGGACACAGTGCGAATGGAACGAACCATCTGCAGAGTGTCCGAGTCCCCCAACAGAGGATGGGCTTACCCCAGGTGAAAGGGTATCGGTTTGTTCGTCGTTCATTCCTTTTGTCTACGAGCACCTACTCCGTGCCGAATGCTGCGGCCCACAGTGCATACACGCCAACCTCGCAGCAGTACTGACAAGTAAGACAGCTCTAGGTGTCGCATTCAAGCCCCCCCACTCCATCAATGCCCCCCTCCCACCCACCCCACCCACGCCTCTCACTTGTCAGGTTTCCCAGGAAGCAGGAGCCTGAGGCGGCACTTGTTGGCCGAGTGGATCTCCTCCTCCTTCACCCGCATCAGCCTCTGCAGAGCCAGGCACCAGTCCTGAGCCACGGTCATGTTCAGGTTCTAGGGTAGAGGAGGCCAATGAGGTCACCGCTCAGCCTGCTGACACCCCGAAAGCCACACCAGATCCTGCAGCAGTCAGTGTGCCCCAGGGGAGAGGAACCGGGGAGAAGTCCTAGAACTCAGCCTGGAAGCTGGCTATGGGCTATGGGCAGGCTGCCGTCCCCTGGTCCAGACCCCACCTTTGAGAGGAATATGCCCTCCCAGCGAGCTTCCTCTCCAGCCTGGAGCAAGGCTATAGGGCCACCGTGCAAACAGCAATGACAAAGAAAAGCCCCACAGCCAGGCCCTGCTAGACCCAAACCAGAGGCCGCTCACCAGGCTTCCAGGCAGCAGCAGGGAGCTTAGCCGCTCCTGCTGCCTATGGGAGCTCAGAGCCAAAGCCACATCTGGGGACTGGCCGGGAGAGGAGCCCCCCACTCTGTCCGCTGAGTCTGGGCACTGCCCACAGAGAGGAGCCTGGAGCCCCACAACGCGTACCTGGTAGGTGCCGTGCAGCGTGCTGATGAGGAGGGTGATCTGTTCTACCACGGCCAGGTCCTTCTGCAGGTCCTGCAGCTCCTGGAAGAGTCGCGGGGGGCCGAAGTACACCTTATCTGGATAGGCAGAGACCCAAGTCAGCCTCAGGGGCGGGGAGGGTGCCGACGGGAAGCCAAGCACACAGCTCCCTGCAAAGGAGAGCTGCCGCTCCTCGGGTATGGCGCCAGAGCTACAGAAGGGAACATCGCCAAGCTGCTGTCTACTGGGGGGACAGATCCAGTCACAGGTAAAGTCCCTAACACCTGTGATCCAGGCCACACTCGGTCTATACAAAGGGTCACAGGAACCCAGAAGACCGAGAGCCAACTGTGCCTGCGGGAGATGAGGAGCCTTCACGGAGCCAGGAGAACGGTGGGCACCGCCCGAAAGGAGCACAGCATGTGCAGAGGCACCACGGTTTGGGGAAGCCCGTGAACAGCAAGCTGTTCAAGGCCTTACTGAGGACCTACTGTGTGCCAGGTTCTATTCTAGATGTTGGAGAGACGGATGTGAACAAGACAGACAGGGCCCCACTCCCTGGGGGAAGGGGAGGAAGTGCCAGGGACCAGTGAATCACAACCACAGACGGGTGAAAGGTACCGGCGGGGGGGCTGGGGGGAGGGAGCTAATGGGGAGATAGGGCAGCGATGGGGCATGAAGATGCCCAGATCTCTGCTGATGATACGGATGAAGGGTTGGGGACATGAGAGATGGACAGCAAGAGACAGAGCGGGCGGGATCCGCTGGAGGGGGAAGTCCTTAAATGCCACGCTGGGGAACCTGGGCTGTAGCTCTCCGCCGTGGTTTCCCAAGCTGAGGTCTTACGGAACCCCGGGGTGGGGGAAAGCTAGCAGTCCCCGACCTTTTTGGCACCAGGGACTGGTGACCCTGTGAGAATCTAATGCCTGATGATCTGAGGTGGAGCTGAGGCAGGGATGCCCGCTCTGGGGAGCGGTGTAAATATAGACGAAGCTTTGCTTGCTCGCCTCCTGCCGTGCGGCCTGGTTCCTAACGGGCTGCAGACTGGTACCAGTCGGCGGCCCAAGGGTTGAGGACCTCTGCTTTAGAGGATAATCCTAAAAAAACCGATGCACATCCTGAATCCTGGATTTAATGACTTAAAGCCATGTGAGCAGGGCCACTTGAATGGTTGCCAGTGAGGAGCAAGCTGGACAGGGAGGTAGGTGATAAGTTCACAGCAAATGAAGAACAAAGACGGGCTCTGCAGGGGCCCCCAACAGGTGAGCTGGTGGGCAGTGCGGGTCACCATGAGGTGCCCCGTGGTACGGGCAAAGAAACCTCAAAAAAACCTGTCCCGAAAGAGGGCCACAGCCATATTGTGAGCCATTTGGTTCCAGCAAAACAACGCCATCCATCACACGAAATTAATGCTGTTCATTTGAATTTTACTGGGTTGTAGCTTCACTTTTATCCCATTTGTGATTTTGCTTTGGTTTTATGGTTGTTCGAGGGGTGTGAGCATAAGGCGTCTATTATACCTAGTCTTATATTTGCACACATTTGAATAACAATATAATAAAAAAAAATCATATGAGGCCAACCAGGGTTCAACGAGAATTTCTTTTTCCCCTTTAAGGGGGGTCTGGCAGCATATGACTCTTGCTTCAGGAATGCAGCCACAGTCTCGAAGGAGGGGTCCCGGAGTGAGGCCCAAGTGGTGGGGGGAGGGGGTCAGGCCGGGGCTGACAGGGCCTCTGAAGAGCCCTTCCTGGGGAAGCTTCTGGAAACAGAGAGTCAGAACGCAAATCAGCCCTTCCTGTCTCACGGACCAGGGGAAAGAGGCGTAGCATCTGGATGTGGGCACAGCTGTGCAGCCCGGCCCTCTAGGGGCAAGACCACATGATGCAATCGCTCCCTCAGAGTTCCCAGAACTGCTGACGGCCGTGAGGCAACCTCCAGGGCCAGGCGATGGACAGAGCCCAGAGCCCAGCCAGTGGGAAGTGCAGCCCAGCACCTTCCCGGCCTGCGGAAGGTGCCTCCAGCTAAGCGCTCCTTTCCGTTAGCCCCGCCGTCCAGCACGCTGCGTCCATTCAACAATTGTTAGCCCCTGCCTCCATCCAGCTCCGGGCAGAGCTGCAGTGATGCCAAGAAGAGAGACAGCAACCGACACAACTGGCCACCAATGTAACTGGCCTTGAGAGTAGGGGGCGGGTGGGGTACCTGGCCCAGGCCGAAGGAATCAGAAAAGTCTTCCTGAGGGGGTGCCATCTGAGCTAGGATGCGTAAAGGCAGGTAGATGAACAGGGTGGCAGGAGCCAGCGCTTAGAAAGGTGGGAGGCAGGAGAGAAGGCTCAGGGGCAGGAGGTTCACCCCTCCCCTGGAACCCAGAGGCCGGTATGGCCAAGCCCAGGGAGTGAGGGGGTGGAGGGGGCTAAAGAGGGGCATGTGGGCTGGAGTGAGGACCTGAGACTTTATCCTGAGAGTGAGGGGAAGTCACTGGTAGATTTCAGGGTAACCGGTGACACACACAGATCTGAGCTGCATTTTGAAAAGTTAGCTCTGGGGATGGGTGGAGGATGGACAGGAAGGGGACAAAGGTGGAGGGCAGAACAGCAGCCAGGAAGCTGCTGCAGCAGCACTGAGCTAAGTGGTGGCAGCTACCATGAAGGTGGAGAGAAGTGGACACAGACAGAGGCCACCAAGCGTCACCCCAGAGTTGTCATTCATCCTCGTGTCCCACAAAGCCTGAGGGGTTGGTCAGGATAGGAGAAGGAGGATCCAGACAGCCCTGTGCCTGGTTCCTAAGGGTGTAGAGGGCAGGGTAAGTGTTACCTGGGCCCCTTACAGTCCAGAGAGGCAAACTGAGGCACAGAGAGAAGGTGACACTTGCCGATGTCACACGGGGAGGCAGGCAATGGCCAGGCAGGAACTGGAAGTCACACGTCCTGACTCAGATTCATTCGCCTGTGCATGCACGTGTGTACATGTGTGTGTGCATGATGGGATATAGGGCGGGAGTAGATGGGGACAGTGGGCACCTGTCCAGTGTGTGGGGTGGAGGTGTGATTGTGCAGGATGTGTGTGTGCACGTGCAGGTGGGGTCATGGGCGTGCGTTTGTGTGCAGTGTGGGGCTGCAAGCTAGCAAGAGCCTCTCAGACTCTCAGCCAAAGGGCCCATCAGCCCGGGGATCCCAGGATGGGCCCTCAAACCTGGGCAGCTGCTCCCAGGCGGCAGCCGGGCAGGTACTCACTCTGGGCCTGGCCCGCGGCAGAGGCCTTCTTGGCACCAGCGTGCTGGATGAGCACGTTGTCCTTGTCGTAGGAGCCTCCCTCCTGGCCCACCTCCACCACCTGCACCTGGGGCAGCGCCGTGTTCCACTTCACCACGTACTTGGGCCCCAGGGGCACCAGGCTGCTGATCTCCAGCTGGCCCCTGCCAGGACAGAAGACAAGGCCTGAGAGCCTGCAGCATCCCAGCCCCATGGCCAGCCCAGAGCACGCTCCTCAGCACACCAGCCCAGCCAGGCACCTCACAGCCAACGGGCAAGACCTCAGGCCAAAACCAAGCCAGACAGACGGGCAGGGAGCCATCCAGGGCAGAAGCACCGAGAGCCTAGGCCCCAGCCCCCGATCCAGAATCACATGCCCCCAGATGCCCCCAAGCTCCTACCTGTGGTTGGCAGGCCTAAGGAAAAAGACAAGAAGGAAGGTCATTACTATGCCGAGTGATTCCTGCAGGGGCTGAGACCTCTGGGGGCCAGCCACTGGGCTGGGTCAGGTGTGGGCAGAAGGAACCACACGCAGGGCCTCTTCCCCAGGCTGGGCGCCAGCCTTCCATCACCTGATTCCCACAATGGCTCTGCTACGAAGTCTGTATTATTCTGGGTGAGCCATCATGTGACTCACCCCAAATCTCCCAAACCGATCTCCTAAATGTGGGCCACTAGGATCCTCATCACACTTTCACACTACGCTACGCCCTGAGCCACAGGCAGGCAGACATGGGAGCGTCGATCAGATATGGTGCTCGAACGAGTGAGCGAGTAAATGGATGAGTCAGCCACGAGCACCGCCACACTATCTGGGGCAGAGGCGCCCTTGCCCCAGTCCTCTCCCAGGGCCAGGTCGTGTCCAGACCTGTACATTGGCACAGAGTAAGGGCTCAATGAAGATTTGATGGGTTAATAGTGTACAAGTTCCCAAAGGACCCTGCTGGCTCCCCTTCCAGGACACGGGATCCACAGCCACAGACCATCCCGACTCTTCTCCGTGGCGCTGGCTGTGGTCGTGGGCGGGAACGCACAGCCGACTCTGGGTGCAGAGCCTAAGTCAGGCTCCCAGGCGCCCCGACCTGACGTGTGCCCCAGCCGGGGGTAGGAGAGCCAGCCTGGGGTTAACACCAGACTAGGGTGACTGCCTTGTCCCCCTTGGATCCCGGGTATTGTTGCCACTGCTGTTTCCGTGACGTTTTTTAAAGTACCACTAAATACTGAAAACAGAAATTCTCCTCCGCTTGCGTGTAGGAGAGCCTGGCTGGGAAGGCCCCAGCTGGAGTCCCTTTGGCAAAGGGTCACCATCCCCTACAGGGCCAAGCAAGAGACATGGGTGAGAGAACCACCGCTGGACGCAGTGAAGGACAGCAGAGTTTGAGCCCCAATAAACTGGACATGTGACCCCACTCCAGGCCCATGTGATCCAGGGCAACATGGGTCCAGACGTGGGATCTTCCCATTTCCAAGAGAAATCGAATGTCCACCTCCGTGTGAGCTCCCTGTGAGAGCCAGACAAAATTCCCGGAGGCCAGTGCGACCCCTGGGCCACGGGTTTGCTGACTCCGGTCTAAAGAGCCACCCTCATCCCGCCCAGACCCCTGACTCAGTGACAGCCCGGCAGCCTGGCTCTGAGCTTCTCTAGAGCTTCTGACCCAGAATCAGGAGACCAGGCCCCTGAAGGAGAAGGTGCTCTGGGCAGCGGGGAGAAAGGCGCAGACTCAGGCCGTGAAGCACCGAGATCCGACCGGAGGAAAATCAGAGTGAATCAACAGTGGGGATCTGGGTTGGACACAGGGAGCATCTCTGGACTTTCAAAGGGGGCAAAACTCAGGAGGCTGTTCAGGGACCGATGGCGAAGTCCCAGAAGAGACCACTCTGTACAACGGGCAGCTGCCTGCCAAAAGCTGGGGCGGCCCCCAATGACCTCTCCAGGGACAGAGCAGGCCAAGGGGCAAGGGGGAAAAAGCCGGAATATCCGAGACCTAGCCGAGCTCGCATGGGCCCCTGTCACAGAGGGGTCGGCTGAGGGACTGGGCCAGGACAGGAGCATGTCCCCAGGGAGGGGTGATGGCCCGGGCCCACTTACTTGAAGTTGATGTTGGCACAGACCAGCATGTCATTGAGCAGGAAGACTCTGCGCTCCTTGGACTTGATCAACTGCCCGCGGTCACCATACACGGTCTCCGTCAGCGTCTCGCAGAGGAGCAGCTGCCTCTGGCCCGAGGTCAGCAGCTGGGGGGAGAGGGACGGAGCAAGGTCAGCGCCAACGAGCATGGAGGCTGTTACACAGACATCGCCACGCCAAAGGCCCAGAATCCCCCGGCCGTGCACGAAGGAGACTGAGGCTAGGAGAGGTGGGAGGATGGGGCAGGGCCACACGCTCCACCCTCGGGGTGACCAGGGGCACTGAGGACGAGGCTGGATGACCCCACACTGGGCTCTCTGACCACCCAGCCTGCCCAGGAGCCAGCACTCTTCAGGGCCCATCTGGGGAGCCCACCAATGCCAGACCCTTCATGTGACAATCTCCAACGACCAGCACTGCCAGTGACACGAGCACGCAGGGAGCTGCCTGGCCTGGCAGTCGGCCCCGTCCCTGCACCCTGACCTGCTGGACAGCCTCAGCCCGTCTCGCCCCTTGGAAGGCTCCCGATGATGGATTGGGTAGATCTGCTGGCCAATGAGGTTGACCCTCCGAGGAAGCCAAAAACCTTTAAGCCTGAGGCGACTGAGCAGGCTGGACACCAAGAACCCCCTTCCAGGGCTGGGACCACCATTTGGCCCAGGGACCCACTGGGAAAACATCTTTTCACTAATAGGGATTTTTTTTTTTTTGCCAGCGGTGGGGAGGGTTGAGGCAAATATTCAGCAAAATTCTTTCCCAAAACCCATGACTCTGAGGACAACAGAGTTGTCCTCCCCATCCTCACTGGGAAAAGGGCTGAGCACTTCACAACCTCTCCCGGAAAAGACGCTCTGTCAACCTCCGACGAACCACGTCCCTCAAGTCAACACAGAAGTCCAGACGGTACCAACACAGCTGATCGGCTCAGCAATTCCCTGAGGCCATCCCCATCCCCACGCGAGGAAATGGAGGTGCCGGAGGTAAAGCGACTTGCCGAGAACCAGCACGGGATGGAGCCAGGTCGCTCGTGCCATCCTCAGCAATGGGCAGCCGGCCATATGCCCTCCAGCTCCTCGCTGGGTGAGCAGGAGTCAGGGAGGCCCCGTTGCTCCCCCCAGGGGGACCCCCATAACACTAAGGCTGGGCTCCCCCACCCCACCACGTCACCACCAAGCTGACCACAGGTTCATGAAAACTTAGCTGGGCCCCTGAAAACGGCCACGTGTGCTGTGACACAAACCTTGGGAGAGGAAAGTCCCCTGAGCTTCTAGCACCCATGCCCCTGCCCCTTAGGCAGATAAAAAAAAAAAAAAAGGAAAAAGGAAAACCCAGATATTGCACAAACAGCCCCCCGGAGGGTCCTGAGCAGGCACATTTTGAAACGGCCACACAGTTCCGCTTCGGATACACCCAGTTTCACTTCCCCTTTTCCCTGGGTGACAGAAGACGAGAGGAAAATCACAGGACCCATCTCAGGACTGGCCGAGGGGGCCCTGGCAGGGGGCAGGTGCCGCGTGCGGCCAGGTGGAGAGACTGAGCCTCAGCTCCTCGCCCCAAGGTGACAGGTCTTCCCGACCCACAGCCATCACCACCGCCCCTTACTGCCTGGGTCCTCGTCGGGGACAGAACAGAGGGCCCCTCCCGGAGCAGCTGCATGGAAAAGGGCTTCCCTCTCCAGAGCGAGCCCTCCCTGCTGCACAGGTGTGCGAGCCAAGGCAAGAGAAGCCCTCCTGGTTGCAGAAGAGGAGCTGACGGAGGGAACAGAAGATGCTCCCAAGTGCAAGGACCATAAAGTGCCAGCACAGGCGGCTGTGGCTGGGCCGAAGCCTCTTTCTCGAGAGGCGTTCTGAAGTAGCAGGGGTGCGTGTTACTAGCCGAGGGCGTCCTGCCTGGAGGTGGGGAGGGGGCCAGGGACGGCCCCCAGCCCTCACGCCCACCTCGAGAGATCCCGATGGGGATGCTGCCGCGGAAGGGGCTCCAGCCTCCACCCCATCTTTTCCCCCGTCTCTGTCCTCCTGGAATAGGTGAGGCAGACCTCACTGCAAAGACGCGAGTGGGGGCGGAGGGGTGTGGGCAGCCACTGCTCAGGTGACCGGTGCCACGCAGGGGGGCGGGCAGGCGTGCCACCTCCTCCGACCCTTCGAGAGAAGATCCACCAGTGAATTTATGGGGTACCTCTCCACTCTCAAACGTTGGCGACCAATTCCATTTTCTCATAAAACACCGTGTGGGCCTAAAAACATGAATTTGGCCCGAAGTAGATGAGTTAAAGCGTAGGACTCCTGAAGCGTAGGACTGCCAGGGACCCTGCGGGTTATCTTGTCCCAGCCCTGCCTCGCAGGCCCGCAGTGGACATCAGAGATGGCAGCGTGGCTCCGAGAGCCTTATATCCCGCACAGTGCGGTTGGCACGGGCAGGGCTGTCATCTTCCCAGCAGCCCTCCCTGTACTACTGAAAAGTTCCACCCCATGTGGCTGAAACCTCATTGACTTTAGTCACGGGCCGTAGTTCTGCTTTCGGGGCCCACAGAGCCAGAGGCTCCCGGATTTTCCCCTAGAAGAGCTGAACACATCCCTGTGACCCCACGCAACGTCCCTTCTCCGAAGAACGACCGATGTTCTCACCCCGTGCCATGGGGCAGGGCCACCTCGCCCTAAATCAGCTGGGCCAACCTCCACCCTCTGGAGGGTAGGAGAAGGCAGGACCCAGGGTGCAGGACCTCCCAGACTGGGGAGCAGCTGCAGGAAGCTCCTGTCACATGCCACTAGGGACACAGAGCCCTGAAGTTCACCACCCGGTGACTCGAGGAGGTGACTGCCGTTTTGGTACTGTCCCTGTATTTTAAAAACAGGGTTCTCTACAAGCTTGTTTGAAAATTTAAAAAAAATTTTTTTTTTTGCTAGAATTTTCCTAAGTTGCAAACCCAGAACCTAGGATAGATTTTCCACCTTTCTTCTTCTTTATAAACGACAGCGATGATGACCACAGCCACCTCGTCTGAAGGACCCTGCACCTGCTGCTTCGCCAGCTCCCGCATTTGCCTCGCGGCAGTCCTGGGGCTCGGGAGAACGGAACCCGTCTCCTTCCGAGTGAGGTTCAGAGAGGTTGGCTGATTCCCTGGGGCCACACGGCAAGGACCGAGGGCAAAGTCTGAATTCAAACCCAGATTCTGACTCGTTCTTGCACGATACTAGGCTATCACGTCAGACAGATGTCCTTCTGGGCAGTGACACGGACGAACAAAACGAGCCTCTGTCCTAAAGTGACGTGAACGGGAATCGATGCGCAGGTCCAGTCCAGGCTAACACTAGGCTAAGGCTCGCGGGCTCAGAGAGAAGCCGAGGGTCCCCTCCCTCAGGGAACACGCTGCCCAGTGGGTGGCTGCAGGGCAGGGGACAGAGAGGCCGGGGACCAAGGCTGCGGCGCGGGGTCCGGCACCCACCTTGCTGAGGCTGCTGCGGTCGCTGACGCTCTTGGTCAGCTGCTGGATCTCGGCCACCTGGTCGGCCAGCCGCTTCTGCTCGTTGAGCTTCTCGGCCAGCGTCTCCAGCTCCGTGAGGGCCAGCTGCAGCGAGAGCCTGTCCGGGTGGCCCCTGGGGGTGTTCTTCAGCATGTCCTGCCGGGGCCGGAGAGAGCCAGGGCTGAGAGGTCACACCCCAGCCACCCCAGCGGACCCGTCTCCGGCTGGGGTCACAGCCTCGGCCCCCGCACCTGCTACAGAGACCGGGTCCGAAAGGGCCAGCTCGCAGCCGGGGCAGCGGCACCTGGCATGGAGCCCAGGTGCTCAAAAAACAGCCAATGAATGAAAAAATAAAATAAACATGCGGATCGATCCCTGAGTCACCAACCAACGTGATGCCGAGGGCCCCACTCCTGCAGCGGCAACTCCGAGGACAGACAGGAGACCCCTGCCGGGGCCCTAGGCTGGCGCCACCTCTCCCAGCTGGGCAGCAGGGGCTCACCCGCTGACTGAGGACCTCCGGCCATCAGGGGAGGAGTCCCAAGCTCTCGAGAACCCGCATAGGGGCACAGGGGCTGACACTCCCTGGGAAGGCTGAAGTGGCCGGGGTCAGCTTATTCGGTGAGCATCTCCTCCCTGCCAGGAGCCCGCAGGTCCTGGGAAATCCACGCACCCTCATGCCCTCCCTGCCACCGGGGCTCACCCGCCACCCGTCACTGAGCCTCCTGCACTGGGGAGGTGGAAAATAAGCTGTCGGATCTGCTCGGCTCCACCCCAGGAGTGGGGACAAGGAGACCGGGGGGCTGAGGCCCTGCCCGCAGCCCGCAGCAGACGTGCAGGTTGTGGATGACAGATGAGAAGCCCCCACCCCACGGGGCCCCCCGCCAGCCCACGCCAGGATGCTGGGGAGTACCTGAAGTAGGAGGATGAACTGAGGGAACCTCTGGATGGGCTTCACCATCAGCCCGTAGAGCGTGACGCGGTCGGGGCTGCACACCTGCCGCCGCTGTTGGGGACGAGGTGGAGTCATGCGCTGACCGGCGGCAGCGAGGCCCCAGCGCCCCGGGGTGCAGACGCTGCTTGGCCTAGGCGCCTCTCCCCGGGCCCAGGACTCTGCTCAGCCTCGGGCCTGAGAGAAGAGCCAGGGGGGTCTCTGGTTCCGCAGCCAGGGTCCCTGAACAGCCCCTCACCCTGGGGAGACTAGAGCCATCACGTTAAGTCTCTGGACTAGAAGCATAACCGGGAAATTCAGCAATTTACAGCAGAGGCTGGACCTCCAGAGGCAGCCGAGACAAACATTCCTCCATGTAAACTGACACAGCCGGGCCCATGCCAGGGTGAGGGGTGGCACGGGGGTGCCTACTGTCCTGTCTCTTCTATCTGTTTTGGGCACGCCATTCACGCACCTGCCACATGGACCCAGCCCCATCCCCTGAGACCCAGGTTATAGCCTCAGCCTCTCCATTGGTCTCCACTTCCACCTGCCCTGGCCCAAAACCCTTCAGCAGCTCCCCACACCCCGGCCCCGGTTCCTGGAGGTCCAGAACCACCCACACTGACTCGGCTGCCACTGGGCCTTCCCTCCTGGGACTCCCCTTGGGCACCTGGTGCTCCCAAGGTCCAACCAGACTCACCTGTCCCCATCCTCCTGCCCTTGACCTTTGGCCTACAACTCCTACACCTGGAACACCCTCTCCTCCATCTCCACCTGTTACAACAGCACCGTCCCTGGGGACCCATGGCAGACAGCATCCCACAGAGAAAGCCCCTGACCCTTTTGGATCAGGACAGTGGGTACCTCAGCTGAGGTCCCGGCTCCTGGCCCACCTGCACCCTCCGCTACACAGTACGCTCCCTGTGGTGGGGTCTCCATCTACCTCACCTGACTGTGTGTCCCAGGAAATTGGGGGGAGCTTGGCCACAGCTACACAAGGCCTTTGGTCCTTTTACCTCTAATCTCCCATGTGAGCCCCGAGACACCCCTTTGAGGAATTCTCCTTGCCCTTTTACAAACGTGGCCCAGTGACAACCTGAGCCACACCTGGAGACCCAACCACGACCAGCTTGCCAAGGGAACACAGCCCCAACCCTGCTGGGTCTTCCCACAGTGGACCCCCCACCATCTCACCCATCCCAGAGAGGGCACAGGCCTTCCCTCTCACCCAGCAAAGCCCAGGATCCCAAGAGGCCAACAGACACTATACTCTTTATCACCCTCCTGTTCAGGGGTAAGAGGGACCCACTCTCATCCCATGAGGCTGGGGGTGCCTGTAGGAAAGAAGGAGGTGTCCGGGCCAAAGCAGCGTGATACCTGAAGCTGGACTACAATGTCCCCTCTCTCCTGAGACGCCCTCCTGCCCCACCATTGCCAGCACCCCATTGAGAGGGGCCCTGGACCACCACCAGGCCCACCTTGAGAAACTCGAGGAAGGCAGGCTTGGTGAGACAGGCCTTCTTAATGATGGACATGGCATTGGTGAAGTTGTTCACATAGTCGCTGTACACGTCTAGCACCATGGACTTGGAGAACTGAAAGGGGAGAGGGTACAGAGGGTACATGAGGGGAGGGATGCCCGCACCCCCTGCCCGCCCTCACTGCCGCCACACTGTTCTGATGGCACCCCCTGGAGGATCTCAACTAGTCTCAGGTCAGGAAAACTGTCACCCCACTGAGGGTAGGAAACCTGACTCAGAGAGGCCAAGGGACCCTAAGGTTGCAGGGAGGAAGAGGTGGCAGCTAGGGGAGCCCAGGAGGCTTCTCCCGCCCCAGCAGGCAGCCCTGGCCCCAGGTGGTGGGGGAGGCAGGGTGAGGGCCAGCCCCTTTTCCATATGCGCCTCCTCACCAGCCCCAGGAATGAACGGCCTCTGACTCCCTACCCTCAAGGACAGTGTTCTTGACCCCAAACTCCTTGGACACACTTACCAAGGGCTCGGGGTCAGACCTACTGAGCACTGAGATTTTCAAAACAATATTTTTATTTTAGCAGAACCCTATTACCTAAGACCGATCAGAGTGGAGTTCCGCTGACTTCTCCTTCCCTCGTCCCATGAATCTCTATGAGGCCCGTGGATTTCCGTTTAAAAAACCCCAAGTCCAGCCTACCCCCTCATGCCACAGAGGGTGCCCGAGCCCGAGGGCCCTGGAGCTGCCCTATGTGCCAAAACTAGGCTGGAAGTAGGCCAGGTCTCCTGGACTGTGATGCGGCACATATGCCCCGACACCCTGCAGCATCCTCCGGGGGCACGGCCATGGTCTGTCGCAGCATCTCAAACAGTGGGCACTCCGGGAGTGCTCGGCAGGGGGCTTCAGACTGGCCGGGTGGCTGCCCACAGTGGCTGGTCCCCTGGAGGTGCTGCCACCGGGGCAGAACCAGAGCGGGGGGCTGGCTTCACTGGCACCATGCCTGCAGACCTCTCCAAGGACATGCTAGGTACTAGAAGGTGCCACGTCTACCCCCAGCTTAGGCCACAGGGCAGATTCAGGCCTTGCCACCCTCTGACCCCGCTGGCTTGGACAGAGTGACCGGGCAGAGGCAGGAGGCCGGCCCGGAAGACCTCCCGCTCAGGCAGGCTCCGGCTTTTCCACGGGCGGGCCGGGGAAAGAAAGCGTGGGGATGCCCACCGAAGCAACGAAGAGGTCCCCGATCTTCTCCGTGGAGTCCCACTCGGCCACGCGGGAGGACAGGGCGATCTGGAACATGGAGTGGCAGTGCAGGATCTCCTTCACGCGGAAGAACACCACCTGGCACTTGCGGACGCTCAGCGCCTTGGGCTCCATCTCCATCAGGGGGTTGCGGTAATCCTGCCAGGGCGGGCGGAGTGAGCACCCCGGCCCCTCCACCCGCCCGCCCTCGTGGCAACCCGGACAAGGCCGCCCAGGACGCGGTGGGCCATAGGTGGACCTCCCTGTCGGACATGTATCCCACACTCCCTTCTGTCCTCTGGAAGGATCTCCGTGAATGTGACCCTCCTGGCTCCTCTTTGCCCATCCACGGCCCACTCCCACGACTTAGGTTAAGCGGGGTTGCGGGGAAGAGACCCCTGCCTCAAGGACCTCCCCGCAAGCAGCGCCCCCAGGGCCAGCCTGGCCCTGTTCAGCTCTGCCTACGACTGAGCCAGTATGCCTAATGGAGCAGTGGCACCGATGTCACAGCGAGCTCCCCCGGCCCCAGACCTAGAGCCACACTCCAACCAGCTCTGTCAGAAACACAAGACATTTTCATCTCCACCTGCCTGAGCTCTGGGCTCCCCTCCGAAGGGGAAGAGGGGGCGTTATTAACACTCTCCCAGCCTGACAGTCCCCTTCTCTGTTGGCCTCGTTCTGAGAGCGAAAACACCCCAAAGGGTTCACCATTTCGGGAATGCAAACAACAGACCCGGGGGGCACACCTTAGTCGCAGGAGCATCCACTTAGCAATCCCTGGGCGACTGATGGTGAGAGAGGGTGTGTCCTAGTTTCCGCTTTGGGGAGCTCCAACATAAAAGGGAGACACAGCCCCATCCCAGGGGCTTCCAAAGTGGCGAAAAGAAAATATGGTCCCTTCCAGGCGTGAAAGGGACCGCATGCCCTCGGCTGTCAGGACAGCCTTCATTTCATGGAACCCCAGTTTGTTTCAGAACATGCAGCCCTCCCCTGAACAGCAAGGCATCAGAAATCCTTACTGTCCCAATTTGGAGGTCCACCTGTCCCCATAAAAGAGCTGACCTTTGGCCCCTTCCCCTTAAAACTGTCCCCAAACATTCCTTGTAAAGGGGCCCTCCCTGCCTCTCCCCAGAGTCCCTGGAGTCATACCTGGAGCACCCGCTTCAAAGACTCCACGTAGCTGCCTTCGCTCTGCACGATGGAGCCCAGGATGTGCCTCCGGACCACCTACCCGGGCCGGAGACACAGTCAGTGCCTGCACCCAGCACGGAACAGAGCCAGCACCTGCCAGGTGCACAGCCCCAGGTGACAGAACAATCGTTATGGCCAGGGGAACTGATGGCTGAGGGGCAGAAGGGACCTGTTCCCCCCGAGCCCACTCCTGGGACCACTGGGGCATCTCCTTCCAGAGCCCCTGCCACCCCAGAGAAGCACCCGTGCTCCCCAGACTATGAAATGCAGGCAGGGGGCGTGGGCACTCGAGTCCCCTGCCGGGCGTCTGCTCACACACTCCCAGGGATGAGGGGTCTCGGCCTCTCCTCCAGGGGGAGGCAGCCTCCTCCGTCTTCTGACAGCTCGAGTAGAAAATTCCTTCTCGGACAGAACTGAAATCTCAGCTCCCACCACTCACAGATCCAATCCCTGACCAGTCCCTCTCCCACAGGACAATCCCTGGGGTGCCCCCCACCTCACCAAGTGGGCTCTGCCTTGGCAAACATCCAGTCCCTGCCCCTTTCCCTCAGCGCGAATCGATGCGCCCTCAGGTGCAACCTGACGAGCGCCTGGTCAAGCACATGTGACTTGCACCCGCCTCACCTGGATGTGGATGGGGTGAGGGGGGTACGCTTGGCTGCACATTGGAATCACATGGGCATCTTTAAAAAATACCGTCGCCAGGCTCCCCCTGACAGACACTCAGACTGAACTGGTATGGGTGCGACCTGGGTCTCGGGGGTCGTCAGAGCTCCCCAGGCCATGCTGTGGCGCGGAGGAGCCGAGACGGAGCTTACGAAAGGTGTCACTGTGAGAGGTGTGTGGGGGCGGGGGATGGCTGTCCACCTTGGTGCAGGGCTGGGAAGGTGGCTGACCCTCATCGTGTCCCCACTGCGGTCCTGAGAATGTCCTTCCCAGCACCCACCACTACCATCTTCCCTGCTGCCCGTGGCTATGTGACGGGCTGGGCCCCTGTCCTTCAAACTGTCACCCAGTTGGATGCACTGTTAAAGGTCCCCAGGGGGCCCAGCTGTTTCCCGGAGCAGAGTTCTCAACCTCAGCACGTGGGCGTTGGAGGCCAGGTGGCTGCTGGGGGGCTGTCTGTCCTGTGCACTGTAGGATGTTTAGCAGCATCCCTGGCCCCACCCACTCGATGCCAGTAGCATCCCCCAGTTGTGACAACCAAAGACGTCACTAGACATTGCCAAATGTTCCCTAAGGGACAGAATTGCCTCGGCTGAGAGCCACTGGCCTAGAGTCACTAATGTTGCCTCACCCAGGAAATGCAGAGGCTCCTGAGGAGAGAGGCCGCCAACCCCAGGAGGAGGAGCCCCGGGGTCTCCCCTGGCTCCCACAGCTCTGACACTGACTCGCTGCACTGGGGCTGGGGCGCGGGGGCCGCCATCTCAATGCCGTTCGGGGGCCAGGCGGGCAACAGAAATAAGGAAAGCAGGGAGATGGACTCCCAAGGCAAGAGGTGTGGCCATAGCTCCCCGCTTTTCAAAAGAGGCCAAACATCAGGATTTTCTGCCAATCGAGAAAACGGGCAGATTCCTCCATCGGGCTCGGTGCCCTGATGCGCCTTGCTCTGTGTCCTCACAAGAAGAAGGCAGGGGTCCCTCGCCCTGTTCCGTGGCTGGGAACACCCAGAGTGGGAGGGAATCAAATGTGACCGCCGAGGTCCCAGAGCTGAGCCACCCCGATCTGAGCATGACACTAAAGGAGAAGGAAGGCATTGCGCAGGGAGCCCGGCTATGGGGGAAGCCGAGGACGCCCGTGCTGACTCTGAGCTGGATTAGTTCAGTGCGTCGTGCCCCTTTTTGAAGTGCAGTCTCTTCTGTCAAACACCTTCGTCTGAAACATGAAAACTGCTCTGGTTGCTGCGGGCGTGGGAAGCAACAGCTCCAAACGCTGCGGCCCCGGCATCCCCAGGACACCAGCACGGAACCCACAGGGCCCAGTTAGGACAGTCTGTGCCTCTGGCTGAGACGAGAACCCGAGAGGCCCAGCTGGGGTTCTGCCACGAGCCCCCTGATCGTCCCTTCCCCTTCAAGACACAGACCTTGCAGCTCCAGGTAATAGGCTGGGACCCTCACCCATCCCTTCCCCGGAGGACCCCTGCCCCCCCACACTTCCCACAGACCTGCTGAGGGCTCAGGCCATCGGGCATGGGGCCCAGTTCTGGGGCTGGAGGCTTGAGGTCCGTGACGCTGACCTCCAGGAGCCCCATGTCCTCCTCTTCCGAGTCACCTGGAAAGTCAGATGGGCTCATGACACAGGCAAGGCAAGGACGACACGCCCTGCTCAGACTCCATGAGCTGGGAACCTCCCTAGCCCAGAGTCCTGGGGGACTGAGCAGCAACTGGGGCCACACAGGGCCGGAGCCCAGTCACTGTATCTACAGCCGCAGTCTGCGAGAATAGTCTGTCCCCAAATAAACATGAGCGAGGGAGGGAGGAAGGGAGGGAACACGAAGCTGCATGTGGCCGGGGCTCTGCTCTCAGAATCCACTCCACCAGAAGTCACCGTCCCTGCTTAGACCCGCCCGCTTCTGGCCCGGCGAGGGCCAGGCCGCCCATGTCCCCATCACTAGGCACTAAAAATAGTTTCCTTCTGGATGCCTAAAAGGAGGAAGAGAGCCCTGAGAAAACAGGCAGTTTGGCTTCGTGTTTTCATCTTTCAAAAACAACAACAAAAAAAAATGCAAAGAACCAGGAGGGAAAAGTTCAGCTGGTGTCCTTAAGCAACTCAGGATGAGCGGGGGTGGGTCTCAGACAGAGGACAGAGGGGACAGAGGCCCAGACAGAGAAAGAGGGGAAGCCAGGCAGGGTGCAGGGGTCTGACCTTGGAGGTCCGGCCCCCACGAGAGAGACAGAGGCACAGGGAGACGGGACCCTGGCTGCTCACGGCTCTGAAACCCAGAGGCGGCGGCCGTGGGCAGCAGGAAGTGGGTGCTGTGGCGAAGCTGGGAGGCAGAGAGAAGTGGCAGTGACTCCAGGGAATAGAGGGAACAGGGACACCGAGGCAGGCCCTTACCTGAGCAGGAGACAGAAGAGGAGGAGGAGGAGGGACAGCGGATGATGGCGTGGGGGTGGGGGTGGTGAGGGCCCTCCTGCCTGGCCCACATGGTACCCCGGGCATCACTCCGCACCCACCCCAGCCGCGGGCCCCGCGGCTTCCTCTTCCCCCACGCGCCACTGGGTAACATTCTTGGCCGGAGAGTCGAGCCCGGCCGCGGCTATTAATAACGCCTCTGGTGGGAGGGTCACTTTAGGAAAGGCTCTGGGCTAACAGATGGGGTGGGGAGGGCCTGGGGAGAGCCCGCTGGCCGCCACGCCTGGGGGTGGGGAGGGTGACCAGGATCGGCTCCGGCCCGCCAGCCGGCCTGTCCACCCTGCCCATTCCCTGGGCCACTCCATGAGGTTTGGAACGGCTCCTGGGCCCATCTCCTTTCTTGTCGGGGGCCAGAGCTCCCCCAAGGCTCTAGTGTGGCACCCGGTGCGTGTCCCGGTGGGATTAGACTCATTTCACAGACGGGGCCGAACTGTGCAGAGTCGCATGGTCAGGAGGCCGTGGAGCCGGGATCTACAGCCAGGTCAGTGAGATGCGCTGCTCGCACCACGCACCTCCCCTTAGCGCCCAAGCACGGAGAATGACGCCTGCGTGTGGGAGCCAGGGCCAAGCCTGCCTCTTCCCGCGCACCCCCTCGGCCATCCTCACCGCGGCCCCTGGCACAGGAGCCTCTCTAGCCCGCTGTCCAGATGAGGAAACTGAAGACAGAGAGGGTGAGACATGACTTTTCAAGAGGGCACAGAGCCTCAAAGCTCTCCTTGGCTTCATCTCTTATGCTCACCTGCCCCCCCCATCTTTCACCCCCACCCTCACTCCAACCAGAGGAAGAAGCCTCTTCCATCTTTTCCAGGCCTGTGTGTCCCCAGGCAAGTCACTGGACACCTCTGTGCTTATCCCCTCGTCTCTAAAGGAGAGCCGGACAGTCCTCTGCAGCCATTTGGTGCTTATAAGGATTAAGGGAGGAACTATAAAGCTCTTAGGAGTAGCTGGCACACAATGAGACTCGATAAATACAGACTATCACGAAAATCACTTCTGGGACATCTCACACTTCCCCCACCCCCTGGTCTTTGCATGTCCTCGCTCCTGCGCCCCAAGTGCCCGGTCCCCTCCCCGTGCCCCACTGCTGACTGCTGTGTCCCCTCCTCCTGCTCTCGGCCCTTCTCTGACCTACGATCCATTCCCATATTTTATGCTCATTTCCTTCTGGAGGCCTGCAAACAGAGCTCACTGTGGACCCCGCCATGTCACTGTCATCTTCACTGTCATCGCCCACTCGCATGCCTGTCTCCCCGACTGCACCAGCAGCACCTGGAGGAAAATGCTGCTCAATTCATCGTGGTGTTCCTGCACCCAGCGTGGGGTATGGCACTTAGTAGGTGTTCAGTAAATACTGGCTGGTGGAGAGATGGGTGGATAGATGAAGGAAGGCGTGAACAAGAGCACCCAAAGATGAGGCCAAGTGAACCAGCAAGAGGCCATGACCAAGGGCAAGGGCAGGGACACTGAAGGGACAGGCCCCACCTCTCCCGGGAGAGAAGGCCACACCTCCAAGAGAAGGAGGAAATAGGTTGGGACTGACTGCCGGGACACTTGGGGCTCAGTCCCCAAGCTCCACCACCAGAGGAGCCCAGACACCAAGGGACCTCGCCCACCTGCCCCACGGGACAGGGCTGAGCACCGACCCGCCCAGTCCGGCCACAGCGCCTCACCGAGGACATCTTTCCTGTGTAAAAAGGACACTTTGCGCAGGACGGCGATCCTTGTCTTCTCCAGCCCGTCCTTGGTCCCGCTCTTGGCCGCCTTCATGAACTGGGTCATCTGGGCAAAGGCAGAGGGACTCATCAGAGAAGCGGAGGCAGGCGCTGGAACACCTGCCACCAAGGGCCACCAGCCCCACCAAGGCCTCCCAGCCGGGACAACCGATATCAAGGCCCAGGGGCCCGTTCCCTCCCAGGGAGGGGCAGCAGTGGCTTGGAGGGACAGTGGGGGCAGTGCCACTGGGATGGGGTGAGACGGGGCATTCATGCCCCTGGGGGTATCCCTGGGGGAAACCTCTTTGTGGGAAAGGGGTGGTCCTAACTTGATTTTTTTCCCTTTTGGACAAATTACGTGGGTGTCTACTCCTGTCACAGTAAGGAGAAGGTGTCCCCCAGGGGAACGGCTCAGGCCTGGAACCCCGCCTGGGTTCAAATCCCAGCTCCGCCACTCCCCAGCGACGTGACTCGGGCCAAGTCGCAACCTCGCGGAGCCTCAGCTTCCTCGCTGAGGCCCGCCAGGGTCGGTGAGAACGAAACAGACCCTGGACCCTGCGAAAGCAGGCTGGACAGAAACGCTGGCCACACAAATGTCGGTGTTTCTTAAGGGGCAACTATAAGGAGGTGAGTACACACCGCCATCCCACCTGCTGAACCCGGGAACCCCGTCCCCTGCCCCCCAAACACCCAGGTTTCTTACTGAGCCACTGCCCGGGAAAGGGGGGAAGGCCGGAGTTGTCACAGGGCGGGGTGCAACGTCCCCGGGCAGGGGGGAGGGCCCCGCGGAATGTGGGGTGCAGGAGGACGTGGAGAGGAAGCAGGCGCCCCGGATGCTGGGGGAACCCAGGGCCTGCAAGCACAGCTGCTGTCCCCTAACTCATGCTTTTGCCCCCGCCCGGCCCAGCTCTGGCATCTTCCCCCACACACAGCCAGCACTGTCTGATAGAAGTTTCTGGAAGGGCTGAAAGGCTCTGTCTCTGTGCTGTCCGACACAGCAGTCACTAGCCACACGTAACCGTCGAACGTCTGAAAAGTGGCTGATGCAGCTGAGGACCCAAACTCCTGATTATAATTAATGTTAATTAATTCAAATTGAAATAACCACGTGGCTATCGTAATCCTGCGGTTCTAGGAAAAGCCTCTCCTTCCTGAAGCTCTCTAACTGAAGGTGGGGAGCGCTTATCTGGGGGGTCCCTGGTCTCTGCTCTCACTATCGCCTTCCTCCAAACAGCCCCTGGTCCCTCTCATAAGCGTCTCGGCACCTCTTCGGGGTGTGGGCAGGGAAAGCTTGTAGAAAACCCAGTGGGTGCTGAGGCTGGGGGGCAGGGTGGTGGCTTTTCAGGAACAAGGCCAGCTTTCTAGAAACAACCAACAGGGTGGAAGGGAAGTCACCAGCCCCTCCCCGCATTTAAATGGAAATTCTAGAGCAGTAATTCTTGGCCTTTGGGAAGGGGAGGGTCATAAACACCTTTGAGAACTAACAAGAGGGACAGATGTTGACCCCCCAAACCGCACAAACATGCTCATCCTCTTCTGGGAGGGGCCACAACCCCCCACTCCCCTCCCCCCCGCAATGAGAAACCCCTGTCCTGGAGCCCAGTTCCTATCCTGGCAGACAGCCTTCAGGGGGCCGTCCTGGGAACCCCCAAATAGTCTTTGGGGAAACTATCTAAGGCCCTTCTGGAGAAAAAAGAACAGGTGAGTACCCCAAAGTCCCTGAGCTAACCTGCCACCCCCACCCATCTTCAGAGTTCAGAGGCCGGGCCGGGAGAAGCAGCTCGGCCTCAGGCTCTGTCCTTCATGGGCTCCCTGCTCCTCTCTGGGCATCAGCACCTGAGAAGTCCAACCTGCCCCCACGCCAGGTCCCAGGGCTCTCAGTGGTGCTTGTACCCGGGCCCTGGAAACTGTAAAGCGCTCTTCTCCTCCTCCTGGGGAGGCCTCGGGGTCTGATGAAGAGGGCAGTGCCATGGGATGGAGAACACGCGGGAATGAACCCCAGCTGCTGCCCACTGGCTTGACCACCAGCCAGTTATTTCCCTCGCCGGCCTCGCTAACGCTAAGTGACAGCAGTAAGGCATAGGAGGGTGCCTTTGGGACACTACAGTCAGGCGCACAGATGATAATGCCACCGTCCACCCAGGTCTCAGCTTGTGCCAAGCACAGCGCTGAGCAACTCACAGACCTGAGCTCATCTAATCCTAACATCCACCCTGGGGGCTGGTACTGCAAATGCCCCCATTTCACAGGCAAGAAAACCGAGGTTCAGAGAGGTCAAGAGGCCTGTCCAGGATCACACAGCGAGAAAGTGGTGGGATGGAAATTCAAAGCCAGGCCTGCAGGCCTTCCGAGCCCGTAGCACACAGTAGGAAGCTACTGCTGTCAATCAACATCACCATTATCCAGAAGTCTGAGTCAATCCGTCATTTCTCCTACAGACTTCCTTACCCTGGGTCTCTCTGAACAGCTCAAACGGGGAGGAACATACCAAACATAACCCAAACCCACCCACCACAGTTATGAAATACAGAGTCCGGAGCCTTGGTCTGGACCCGCATTATCAGCATCTCTGGTGGCGGAGCTTGGGAATCTGCAGGTGATTCTGGGGGCCCTAAAGTCTGAACACCTACCCAGGCATTCCTGTAAACGGGCAAGACGTCACTTGAGGGTGGGGAGAACGAGAGGCAAGAACATGGAAAGAAACAAGCTGGCGAAGGCATCAACCAGTTCCAGCACAGATGCGAGCTACAGCGAGTTCCAGGTGTCGGGGGCAGCCCCGGGATGCAGGCCCACCCTCCGCGGGTCCCGGGAGCAGCAGGAAAGGCAGGGCCACCACCCAGGACTTGGGAGGGACAGACAGACAATACCTTACAATCGTACTTGTGCTTCAGCTCCTGCATGTCTCTCCCCCCAACTCTTAAAGCCAAGATGTCTCTCTTAGTCCTGGCGTATCTCTCCTTTAGCCTAGTCAGGTCTGGAGAAAGCTGGAGCCCCCAAGCAGCCAGGCAGAAGGAGAGCAGGTGAGAGGGGCAGGCAGGACAAGCAAGAGACAAAACACGGACAACAGAGGAAAAAGGAGACTCAGATAAGGTGGCAGATGGACAACTCGGAGCAGGCGGGATTTGGGACCTGGGGATGACCAGGGCCCAAGCAGCAGTCTAGCCAGGCTCCTGCCTGGAACAGGCTCCAGCAGCACCCAGCCCCAACCTCCTACCTGCCAGAAAGCTGAGGGCTGGGTCTCTAGAGCAGACACCCTGCTGCTGGAGAGGAGAGGTGGGAGGGGAACAGCCTAGGCTTCCCTCTGGGGGAAGGGGAACAATGCTCAGAGAACAAGGACTGTGTCGGTGTCCTCTCCCCATCCCAGGGGCTCGTGACATAGGAGGTTCTTGGCGGCTTTGTAAAATGGATGGATGGGTGGGTGGAACGGGTGGGCAAGGGTAGAAATGGATGAATAGGCTAATGCATAGAAAGATAGGAGAATGCATAGAGGAATGGTTGGACAGATTGATGGAAAACAGACAGACAAAGGGTAGGTGGGCAGGCGGATGGATGGATGGATAGGCGAGCGGGTGGGTGGATGGGTGGGTGGGTGGATGGATGGATGGATGGATGGATGGACGGACGGATGGACGAATGGATGGATAGGCGGGCGGGCGGGCGGGCGGGCGGATGGATGGATGGATGGATGGATAAATGGATGGATGGATGGATGGATGGATGGATGGATGGATGGATGGATGGACGGACGGACGGACGGACGGACGGACGGACGGACGGATGGATGAATGGATGGATAGGCGGGCGGGCGGGCGGGCGGATGGATGGATGGATGGATGGATGGATGGATGGATGGATGGACGGACGGACGGACGGACGGACGGACGGATGGACGGATAGGCGGGCGGGCGGGCGGATGGATGGATGGATAATGGACAGACAAATCTATGGGTGAGCAAACGGATCATTTTCGTTAGGTGACTATATAGTGGTGCAAATGGATGGAGGGATGAATAGACAGATGAACGAATAAAGGAGTGAATGGACTGGTGGGTGGATGAAGACAACACTGTGCTGGCACATATTGAACAACCTTCTCCAGCAAAAAGAGCCCTGCTCTGTAGCATTTCCACGGTGTGAATGCTCCAACCTGGCCCATTTCAAACTACCAACCTGACACCCCTGAATTAGAGCTACACACCATTGATTCTGGAGTTCCTGGGAGCTAGGACAAGCTGGCTCTAGCACACCACGGGAGGAAGGGGTGGATGAGTGGAGGGAAGGAGGGAGACAGGGAGGGGAGGTGGGCAAGTGGGTGGAAGGATGGATGGGTGACTGGCTTACATACCATCTGGGAAGACGGATGGACAGGTGAACGGACAGACACTTAAATGCATGAAATGTGCGGGCAATGGTGACATTCGGTGAAGTGTACAGAAGACCAAGACAGACGTGTCTTCTAAGAGGTAGACAAGTAGAAGGGTCATGAGGATGGCTCTGAGGCCATCACCAGTCCCTGCTTACCAGCGGGAAAAGTCTCTTGGCCTCTCTGAGATATAGAGTCCCCACTGACAAACTAGCCATGATAATAGCTACTGCACAGAGTCGTTGAGAAGGTTAAATGAACAATAAAACGTATAAAGCCCAGAGCTTAGTAAGTATCACAAATGGAAGCTCTTATTATACTGTTTTATTCAAATTAGTGTTCAACATCTATTGAATGGATGGATAGATGGTGGGATAGACAGTGGGATGGATGGATGGATGGATAGGCAGGTGGGTGGGTGGGTGGATGGATGGATGGATGGATGGATGGATGGATGGATGCGTGGAGAGACAGACAGACAGATGGACCCTACCCACATCACCTAACCTCCCCGAACTTCAGGTGCATCAGTTCTCTGATCAATAAAATGAGAGTTTTAATGCCAATAATACCAACCACTCGATGGTATTAGGAAAGGTAAATTAATCTGCTTCGTAAGCTACGCCACACTAGGCAAAGGTTCACAATCGTTATGCAAAGCAGTAGCAGAACTGGGATCCTTCTGCGAGTTACTCAGGCTCCTCCCATAGTTTAAAATTTGTACTGAGTCCTGTTTCATCTGTCAGTGAGAGTGATACGATAAAATCCTAAGGCCCCCAGGCCGTCAGATGCCCTCCACCTCTCCAAGGGTCAGAAGAACCAGATCGGAAGTCACCTGCAGAACCGGCCAGATCAGAGCAGGCCCGTGAGCAAGGCTGAGGTCAGAGCAGGCATTTCTGCTCGGTCCCCTGACCAGCTGGGTCAGGATGACCTTGGTTATGAAGAGGTCATAATCAGAAGGTGGAAAAGTTCAAAGCAGCTCATCCGACAACTGGAAGAAAAATAATAACTCCCACAGACCAGAGGTGGCAACCAGCAGGTACCTGTGACATAACGGGACCAGGCACCTGCTTACACCTGGGTCAGCTGCTTCCAGGGAGGTCTCTCTGCAGACCCCTCCGTCATTTTGGCAAAAATCCTCCCCCTGAGAGCTGGCTTGTCGGGACTTCTGAAGGAGTTACACTAGCTCCCTTGCAGCTGGGTGGGATGCCAGGCCCCCGGCCAGACTCCAGGGACAGGACAAAACACTTCCCCAGACCTCTGCTGCCCAGTGCCCCACAGCTACACGACACACAGCCAAGCAGCGGTGGCCCCAAAACATCCAGCCTCGGCAGTGCCACGCATGGAAGCAGTTGCGTCCCAAGCAGCTCAGGAGGGCAGAGTGCCACGGGCAGGGCTCAGCAGGGTCCCCAGGCAGATGTGGGTGCCAGAGGAAGGACCCCCCACACACACACAGTCCCCTGTCTTCCTGGGAGCCTGCTGTGCAGGGAGCAGACGGGCCTTGAACCGTAGCCAGAGAAACAGTCCCTGTGGTCAGAAATTCCATGGACTGTGCCACCGTGTCTGTCTGCTGAGGAAGGACCCAGGGCACCAGCCCCGGGGTGTGAGGGGTGTGAGCTCACGGCAATAGCCAGAGACCCCACCCCTGTGGCCAAGCCCTGGTGAGGGCGAGCCCGGTATCTACAGAGTGCTCTGTGGGCCCCTGGCATCCCTGAGGGGCACAGCGCTGGTTAAAGAGCGGATTGCCATGTGGCACCCCAACCCTGAACCAGAGTCCCTGAGGGGAGTGAGGCCCTGGCGTCTGCAATTTCAACCAGCGACCACGTGACCCTGACGCCCGTGCACATCTGAGGACCAGCACTGAAGAGGCCAAATTCTGCGTCTCCATGCCCCTGTCCTCTGAGAGGTCGGTGCCTACAGCACCCTCCCAGTCCCCGAGAAGAAAGCAGGGGCCGGGAAGGGCCATGGGGCCTTAGGAGAGACAGCCAGAGGCTGAGAACACGGGAGCCAGCCCCTCTGTTCACACTGCCCAGAGCAGGGCCGAGAGGCACCCATCCTGCCCTCCCATCAAGAGGCCCCCCAGGGGACACTGTGGCTTCATACCCAAAGCCCCCTTTCTCCCCTAAAGCAGTGCACACTGCTCCCTCTCAGGACAGAAGCAGGAAGGGCCTATTCCCGGGCTGTCACCTGGGCCATTTGTCCATTCCTGCCCCTCTGGCTTCTGTGTTTCGGCTCCCGGCTTACCTCTCTTGGAAGTTGCCTCTGACTAGCCCATCAAGTCCCATCAGTCAAGCATTCAGCCATCAGTCGTGTTTACAGACAGGCATTTTGTCTTCATTTTTAACAAATCCTTTCAGATTCTGTATCTCCTCCCAGACCTGCAGGTTCCCCGAGCCTGGTCCTGTCTTCCTGTTCCCATACACCCCAGCCCACACCCTAAGGTATGGACCGGGCACACAGTAGGTGTGAGAGATGCTTAACGTTTTTGCTAGCATGACCTCGAGGCCATTTTGCCCACAGAGGCCCAGCCAGGAGAAGACTGGGGTTCGGCAGAGACCTACTCAGCGCCCAGGCTCCTTAGGGAGCCCTTCCTGGTCTGAGGAAAGTCTGAAAACTCTTAGGTGTGGGGGCCACTTTGGCCAGCACCCCTCCCCCACAGGGGACCCCTAAACTCAGAAAGTGCCAGGAGGCACCGGAATAGACTCGGAGGCCCCTATAATCCCAGCCCAGTCTGGGACCCCCCTGCCTTATCCCTGCCCCACCTGCAGGCAGGACTGGCCAGCGGGTCGAGCCCACCAGCCCACACATGTCTTTTCAAAGGACCCAATCGCCTCTGGTCAAGCAGGGCCTGCCTGTGAGAAGCTGTCCCCTTCAAACCCCAAATCTCGGCATGGATAGACTCTGCCTGCCGGTGGCTCCTACAGAATAAGTGGGAGGAGTGACACTGTCACAGGAAAGGAGGAACCGGACGGTCCATCCTCCTCTCGGCTTCCATGGCTCCCTTCCTGAAATCAGCAGAACGAACCCTGCTCCAGGCAGAAACGCCGAAAGGAACCGGTGCCTGGATGGCACTTTGAAAGGCCTCGGAGCCTCCCGGGCAGCTCCCTTAGCCACAGCAGCACCCCCACCCCCTCAGCCCCGGCCTGTTCATGTCCCCAGGGCAGAGGACTGTGTGGATCTCGATCTGCCTTGCAAGGCAGGAGATTTGATCCGAGCACTAAGTCTAACCAGCTGCTGGGGCTGCCTGGAGCACCGTGTTGAGGATTCTGAAGCCAGGTCTGAGCCCACAAGCATCCTGATCGATGCTGGGATCAGCTGTAGGCGTGGGCTGGGGGGAGCCCCCGTGCCAGGTATTCACTGCGCCCATCCCACAGAGGGCCCTCCGTGGTCAAACAGCAGCGCCGGACGGTCATCTCCTGTTTCGAGATACCTGGGCCATTTCCTCTCTCCCCACATGTTTCTGGGAATGGCTGTTTAGACAGACACAAGTCGCAGGCCTGGCCCTCGCCACCCTCCTTCCTCTCTCTCTGAGGGGGCGTCGGTGTCCTGGGTGGGATG
The DNA here is from genome assembly GCA_030015415.1 of Cynopterus sphinx. Classification (NCBI taxonomy): domain Eukaryota; kingdom Metazoa; phylum Chordata; class Mammalia; order Chiroptera; family Pteropodidae; genus Cynopterus; species Cynopterus sphinx. Next base: position 120,824,785 of record CM057387.1, read on the forward strand.
AGAGACGCCCCCACCTCCTCACCTTGGGCTGGAAGGACACTCGGTGCTTGGCGGGCTCTGCCTCCGGCTTGGCCTCCTCCCCTGAGTCCTCGCTGTAGCTCTCAAACTCGCTGGAGCTCCAGCCTAGGTCCTCTGCCTCCCTGGGCGCCCCGACGTGGTGCACGTCCTCATGGGCCAGGTTCCTCTCCGCCCCTGCTGGCCAAAGGACAGGGCTGGTGAGTGGAGGCCCTGAAGCCAAGCCCACCAGGCCCTAGTTCTGAGCCCACGGGTGTAGATGGGGAGTGGGTAGGGAGGCACACGGGGCTCCATTCCCACTTTCTTGTCCATAAAACAGGTGATGACAACACGACACCCACCCAATAGTGAGGGGGACACAAGAAAAGGCAGAAAAGTACAAGAAGTGTGTCAGACACACGACAGGCTCCATAATTTCCTCCCATGGTCAGCACTCCTGCTCCGGGAGCCAAGTGCTCATCCTGGGCCTCCGAGGCACTCTTCAGTGGAGAAGAGAGGACCCGGGACCAAACCCTGACTGGGCCCTCAGCTCCGGCCTCCGCATGTGGGGGTAAAAGAGACAGTGGCCTTCAGTCTCCACGTGGGTTCAGAGCCGTCCAGCAGGGGGTGCACCTGGCCCAGCCTCCAGGTCCCTTTCCCTCCAAGGACACTCAGGAAATGCCTTGTCCTGGAAACCTGGGGACAAAGACCTGAGAGTCCACTAGGGACAGGTGCCACCAGGGCACTCTTGGGGTCCCTGCCAAGCCAGTGTGAGATGCTGCTTCCATGCTGAGGTGGGAAGGCCACTGTCCTGGGACTGGAATGCAGGGGTGCCCAGCCCAGCCCCACCTTGGGCTTCAGCTCCACCCCTCGGGGCTTCACTTCCCCGTCTGTTACCCGGGGAAGACCCAAGCCACAAACCTCACAAAAGTGAGGCCAGGCTCCAAAAAGTGCACGAGGGCGAAAATGCTATTGTCGACACAGAAGAAATGTGGCTTTGGGAAGGGTTTTTTTAATCTGCTCAGAATGCCCATGTGCTGACAAACGGGTGGCTTTGGGTTTTGAAGACTTCTCGGCAAAATAGGATGATAATAGGCTGAGAGGTGGAATAAATAAAATACGTACAAAGAGCTCTAGCAAGGAGCCGGCCCATGACAGGCGCTCAGCACAGAGCAGCTGACCCTTACTCCTACGGTCCCTGGGTGAGGTCAGGTGTCATCGCACTGACCTCCAGCCCCCACCTGCACCCCACAGGAAAGCAGGCGGTAGGAGGTCTGGGAGACTGTCAGCCAAAGAACAAAACAGACTAACAGAGGCTTCCCGGGAGACCTGGGTTCCAGGACCAGGAGAGAGCCTGAGGTTATTTATAAGCAAAAGATAATAGTGACTAATGTCTCCAGGGAGTGGAGCAGCTGATGACCACACTGTGACCTTTACCAGGCTGCGCTGACAGCTCTGCTACTGCAGCGGAGTATCAGAGCAAAGGGGCAGAGCCTCGTCCTTGGGGCTGCCCCTGAGAACGAACCACGGTGGCATCTCGACTGACTCCCGGGGGGTCAGCAGGGTGCAAGTTATCACCCCTTCCTATTAGGCAGATGAGAAAACAGGGGCCTGGAGAAGAGACGTGGGTTGCCCAAGGTCAGGCTACAGACTCCTGGGCCGGCTCCACCGGTTCACCGCAGTGTCTCCGGTCCAGCCCCACCATCCCGATGACCACCCTGGGCTCATTTAGAGATCCCCTCTCCAGCGGAGGCAGACTCCAGAGCCTGTGCCAAACCCTCAGCCTCCGGGGGCCTCATAGCGGTCCGGGACCCTGCCCTCCCCTTCCTGGGGCCTCCGGCTGGCTTCACAAGTGCTCAAGATCATGGCCCCTTTTCCAAAGCACGTACCACCACCCGCTCGGTGCCCCACATCGGCCATCTCCTGGCCTCCTCACAACAACCCAAGGATACAGCTTTACTGGCCTCATTTTAAAGATGCATCAACCGAGGCCTAGAGACTAAGCTCAGGTTCTCTGGTGTGACCTCCCCAAACTCCTGTGAGGTCAGGATGACATTCCAATTGTTTACGAAGAAGCCAAGGCAGAAAGGCATGGAGCCCTGTGCCTTAATCGATGGCAGAGCCGGGATTTGAACCCAGGGCTATGAGAGTTCACTGGCGCATATGGCCTGCACCTCGACTGCTGCCTCCTCTCCGAGTGCCCTCTGAGCCCACGTCGGTCCCCACAGGTCAGCGCCGGGCCCTGGCAGGTATAACACTAACAACCACAGCGTCCCTGTGCAGTGTACCTACTACGGGCCGGCCACGGCCTTGTCTCACTCGATCCTCCCACAGCCCTGCAGATGGGGGTCCTGGGTCCTCAATCTGCAGGCTCAGAGCTGGGATACAAACGCAGGTTCTCTGACTCCCAGGCCACCTCCTCTTAACCTCCTCAGGGTGGACTGCAGTAGGCCAGGAAGACCTGGGGACGCAACAGTGCTCAGCACAGACTGGGACCAAGTGACTAGTTGCTTGATTTGATTCAGGTGGGAAAACAGCTCAACGAGGTTAAACAGCGGCCTGAGGCCACCCAGATCTCGCGTCTGGGACCTTCCTATAAGACCCACTGTCTCCCCACACAGCACGCCCTTCCCCACCAACCCCTCCCCCAGATTCAAATGAGCTGTAAGCGGGGATGTTCCAAGACTTCGTGGGTTTGCTAAAACGGATGCCCCCATTGTTGGCCTGTTTGTCCCTCTTTCTGAGACAGGAGTCAGGAGTGTGGCTCTGAGGGCCCTTGGGCCCTGTCATGTTGTCTGTGTGTCTCTCCCATTGGACTGTGCACAGCCCAAGGATGGTGACAGCGGCCCCTGTGAGACTAGAAGCGCCCCAAAAGCAGGGGCTGTGTTTCCCGCACACGGGGAGCCCCTGAAAGCAGGCGGAACAGTGTAGCGGGGAAAGCAGAGTCAGGCAGACGTCCGCACAGTCCTGGCTGCGTGACCTGGGGCTGCTGGCTGAACCTGTCTGATGCGACTGTCAGCTGGAGCCATCAGCCCGGCCTTGCCAACCTCACGAGGTCGCTTCAACAGCGGCGGCAAATGTGATTCATCGTGTCAGCAGACGCTGCCCCAGTCCTCCCGGGGCAGGAGACAGAGCATTGCACCTGGAGCCACAGTGGCCCAGGTTCGAATCCCAGCCCTGCCTCTACAGTTTCCCTGTCTGTACAATGGGGATGCAATACACCCCGAAATCACAACACACACCAAAGTCTCAGAGCAGACAGGAGACGAACATGAGAGTCCCCAGTCTAAAGCGTCCAAGCAAAGCTGGATTAACAGTAAATACCCTTCCTCCTCCCCAGGTCAGTGAGTCAGGCTCAGCTCCCGCAGGACTCACCGGCCCCGCCACCCTGTTCCCCTCTACAGCCACCATCGCCCCACCCCGCCCCCCAGCAGGGCACAGGCTCTCCCCAGCATTCTCGGCCTCGCCATTCAGCTTTAACAAGCTGCCACTTTCTCCAACAGCCCTGGGGAGCCCGGACTATTCCCCCATGTTTCTGAGGGAGGAATTGAGACTTGGAAAGGGGAAGTGACTTGCCCAGGGCCCCTCAGCCAGAGCATCCCCAGCCCTGAAGCCCTAACCTGCCCCCACCCAGCCTGGCCCTGCCCTCCCATCTGGACTCCCCAGATGGCTGCAGCCGGTTTTTTAAAGGCAGGAAGGAGGGGTGATGGGCTGGGCGGGGAGGGAAGGAAATAGAAGAAGACCCACCCCTCCCACAGAGACGCAGGGAAGCGGGAGAGGCCCTACCAGGCTGAAGAGCGTCCAGGTTCTCACAGGGGACGTCGTCATAAATCACATCTTCTTCCAGGGCGGGGAAAGTGAACCGGTCGACTGGGGAGTGAAGACAGACGGGAGAGGAAAGCACGGATGGATGCGGCTGCAGCGGCCTAGCTGAGGCGGCTGCCAGGCTGACATCAGGGCTGCACCGGCTGGCAGCTCCCCGGGCCAGCATCATGCAGCCAGGGCCCTGGGGGGCCCCTGCCACCGCTTGCAGAGGACACTCCCCACCCCGGGGCCCTGCAAGGGGCCCTCCCGGTGACCAGGGCAGACGCCCATCTGCCTCCCTGGCACCCACAGGTCTACCCGTCTGGCTGATGGGCGGCTGCTCAGGGCACCTGTGGGGTGCACGAAGCAGACGCAGCACCTGTACCCTGGGATGCAGGAGCATCTTCCGTCCCCAGGCCCCCCCCCCACAACCCCAAAAGTAGCCACTTCCCACCCAGAGGCGATGAGGACAAACCAGCCCTAGTAAGTACATGAATGAGGGGAGGGAGGGTGGATTTGGAGAGTGGGGTTAAGGAGAGCCCCCCAAACTCAGCCTGCAGGGTCCTGGTTGGTGAAAATTCAACAAATGAGCACATCCTTCCCCAAACATTCTGCTGGGCAGGCTACGAGGAGCAGGGCAGAGCACGCACCCTGCCCGTGTGAACAGCCCCCTCCTTAGATGCAAAGTTTAAGGAGGTCTTCCCCCAAATTGTGTGCGCACTCTCTGCCCTCTGCGGGGGCCCCAGCAGAGCTAGAGTTTCGGAAACCAATCCCCATCCCCAATGGGAGCCTGTCCTCACCCCACAGCCCTGCAGAGAAGACCAGGTGGACGCTGAGGTCCCCACTGTCCTAGCTGTGCTGATTCCAGCTGTCTGGGCCCCCAGAGCCTGGCTGGAGCCCCGTCCTGGATCCCTGCTTCCTCCCCCCATGGATTCTGCCTCCCACATGACCTCTGACCCACCCACCATCAGCATCCCAGTCTGGACAGCCTCCTCACGGGGCTCAAGCCCACCTGCCACGTCTCATGTCCCTGAGCCCCACTCCACAGTGATGGGACTAAAATGTGGCCACATCACTCCCTGCTCCTGGCTCCCTGTTGCCTGTGGGGAAGCACAGCCCCTGAGGCCAGGAGGCTGGGGAGATGGGAGCTTCACGTCGTGCCATGCGCCCCTCAGATGTTACCCTCTGTCATACCGAGGCTTGCTGCTCCCCGATGCCAGGCATCCCCTTGACCACGGGCTCCTGCACAAGCTGGCCCTCTGCCTAGACCCTCGTCCCCCACCCCTGCTCCCTGGCTCTCCCCATCCTGGCACCTGCGTGGTAACTGCCTGCCTCTGTGTCTGGCTCTGCTCCCAGAGGGACCTCGTCTTGGTCACCAGGGTGCGCCTGACACCCAGGTCCAGAAGGAACTGAGGACCCAACACACAGATGAATGTGTGGTCCCCTCTCGGACCGTGGCTCTCATCGGGAAGCAAAGGGGGCAACTCGTCTGCCTGGGCAGCGGCCAGTCCCCCTCGGAGCTGCCACCCAGCCCATGCGACCACGGCATCACACCCGGGAAGGACAACCCCTCGGCTCGCACGAGCCCACACAAGCACTCTCAGCCTGGAGAAGAGGATTCTGAGGTTGTCTCGGCCCCGGCCCCACCCTCGGAGGGCGAAGACCTGGGGACCAGGACACTTACCGCGACGGGAGCTCTTCCGCTTCCAGCTGGAGCGCCGGACCCCAGAGAAAGCCGTGTCCCCGGCATCTCCGTTGCTCACCACGGCTGGCACCCTGTGGGCCAAGGAACAGTGCCTGTGAGCCAGCAGGGATGGGGATGGTGCTGGTGACAACACGAGGGACGGAGAGAGATGGCTCCTGAGAGCACCCGGCAGCCCCCCACCGGGGCAGCGGGAACAGGGTGGGCAGGGGCGGGCTGAGGGCAGGAGCCTCTCTCCCCCAAGGCCATCAGTCAGTAGGGCTCAGGAGGGTTTGGACAAGCCCCTTCCCCTCTTAGCGTCCCCATCTTTAGAAGGCATCATAGGGCGACCTGCTACTTTAAGGGCATAAAACTCAGAGGAAGCACAGTGATCAGGACCAAGTGCTCCCCAGGGCACCGGCCTTCCCTCCAGTGCAGGCCCATGGCGACCTCCATCTCCCCGTTCTCCCACACGCAGCATGGAGGCCAGGGCCGGGGGACCAGCTGAAGACTTGCAAAGGTTCACGAGACCCACACGTGAGAAAGGGCTTAATCCCCACGCACTGAGGACAAGAGGGACTTACAGACTTGCTTCCCGGGAGCAGAGATACGAAGAGAAACAGTGAGGAAACAGCGGACCCCACCTGAACCAAGTGATCGTGTGACCGTCTGCAGTCACGTGGACATCGTGTACCCCTGATGTGATGTGACGGGAAGGGCGCCTGCCTCTGCAGAATCCTTACCCCCAAGTCTAATCACGAGAAAAATGCCAGAAAAACCCAGACTGGCGGGGGAGCATTCTACAAAATACCTGCCCGTTACTTCTCAATGCCATCAAAATCGTGCAAACCAGGGGAAGGCTGAGAAACTGTCACAGGCCAGAGCAGCCTAAATGACAACTAAATATAACATGGGCTCCAGGAACAGAAAAGGGACATTAGCAGAAAAACAGGTGAAATGCGGGTGAAGTCTGGAGTTTAGTGGACTGCCCCGTATGGATGCTGGCTTCTCAGTGTGGACAAGTGTTCCGTGGTCACACGGGAGACGGGTGAGAGGGGCTTCCATTCCGACTCTTCTGTTCATCTGAAATTGTTCCAAAGTGAAAACGTTTTCTTTGTTTAAAGCTCATGCTCAGAAGGGCAGGGTGCGGGCCACATCTGCCAACCCAGAGGGCAGAGGCCTTCAGCTGTCCGAGACAGCAGCCGCTATTGCCGTGAGTGACTTGAACTTCCTGGTACCCAAGCCCTTGGCAGAGGACGAGGCGGGGAGATGGAGACCACCGTGCAGGGGGAAGGGAGGAAGGAGAACGAGGTGTGGAACGCCTCCTGTGAGTGGGCCTCTGCCTTCGGCCTTCCAGCTCTGCGGGCAGCAGGCAGAGGAACCTGCCCAAGACCATGCCACTTGTGGGGGGGCAGGGCCAGACCACGAAGCCAGCTCACCCGGCCCCAAAGCTGGCCTCTTACAACTGCGTCTCAGCATCAGAGGCTGCTGCCTGTGATGATGGGAACGTCCTACGTCTGTGTTGTCCCGTGCGTGAGCCGCAGGTGGCTGCTGTACACCTGGAACCTGGCTGGTGGAACTGGTGGGACCAAGGAACTTCATTTTTCATTTTATTTCATTTTAAGTCATTTTATTTTAAGTAGCTACATGTGGCTAGTGGCCACCATATGGGACAACGTGGGTCTAAGTCACCTATTGGAGAAGCTCAAATTTTACTACCAGAAGTCAGCGGTGTCGCCCGGGGGCGAGGGGCACATTTCAGTCCTGGGGTGAGGCTTTTCACCAACGGCAAGTAAAGGCCAAAAGGGGACAAGGCTGGTCTGTACCAGCAGGGGGTGCTGGGGTGAAGGGAGCCAGCCACCTGAGCCCCGATCCCTACCCGCTCGGCTCCCCTCAACCACTACCTTCTCAGCCCAGGGACACCCTGAAGGTGCTGAATCCAGCTGCTCAGAACTGCTCAGACGGAACCAGGCTGGTCCAGCCAGAGTCTACGTGGCAGGTTGGCAGTTTGGTTGAAAGTTTGCTTTGATGCATTAACCGTGACGACTGGTGACCATTATTACTACACACCTCGACGGTGCTGCTTGCTCTGCGTTGCCTGCATTTGCATGTGACATTTCCCGAGAGGGCCGCTGAGGCCGGCAGATGGGGAAACAGGCTCACAGAGGCCTCGTTACTCACCCAGCGTCGCTCCGTGCACCAGAGGGAGCTGGGACCCACTGTCTGCCTGCAAAGTCTGAGGTCGTTCCACCAGACCACCTGGGAGTAGGGAACTTGCGTGTAAACATTCACCGACATCACAGATTCGCTGTGTCATGAGGTCGCTGAACCTCGCTAGACTGTTTAGCCGTCATTTTTTTCAAAAGAGAGAGAGAGCGCACATGCTCAGCATAGTCAGAAACACAAGTTCAAGTCTTCAACCAAGGGAAATTGTAATGCTTCTAGGTCCTTTCGCCGTAAACATTTTTGCCACAACATCTCACTGCAATAATTGGCCGTAGGGCAACACTGCCATAAAAAAAAAAGATAAAAAAATACGTTTGGTTGGTTGTTATTTTGTCTGTTTGCTTGTCAGTCTGAGTTCATTTCTCCTTTTGCCAAATGGTAGAGAAAACAGTTCATCAATGGTCGTCTTAAAATAGCTAGTATTTCTTCCAGATGATAATGATTCGCCCAAAAGTTAGCTGGTTTCTTATTCTGAAACACTACATCGGGGGGAGAGATAACAAGGAGCCGAGGGCTCTTTGAGAGCACAGAGGTGGACCCACACTTTCCCTAGGACAAAGACAAGTGTTCAGGTACAATCCACGAAATAAAATCAGTGATTTGCACAGTACTGCCATGAGCATACACACATTTTAAATATATTTGAATATTTTGTATTTCAAAATAGTCTTTTTTTTAATCTTGCTGCGCATTTTGAATGCCCTTCTTTCATGTGTCATGTTTTCATCTCTTTTATGGCAAAATTCCCTTATGGTCAATTAGTTATGCAGCAAAATGTTTGTGGCAAAAATGTCCGTGGCGAAGATGCGATGACGGAAACACCGGACGTGAATGGTAACATCCTAGGCTGCGGTGCAGTTCACCTGAGAACAGGGATCACCTGAGAAGGCCCTAGGTGGACTCTAAAGGTGACACGGAGGAGAGAGAGGCGGGGGCTAGGTTTGAGCAAGGTCAGACAGCTTTGGAAGGGATCTGGAAATATTTCATGACAGCGGTCCCCAGCCTTCTTGGCACCAGGGACCAGTGCCCCTACGAGAAGCTAAGGCCTGATGATCTGAGGTGGAGCTGAGGCGGTGATGCTGGCGCTGGGGAGCGGCTGCGAATCCAGAGGAAGCTTTGCTCGCCCGCCCGCTGCTCACCTCCTGCCGTGCAGCCCGGTTCTAAACAGGCCACAGACTGGTCCATGGCCTGGGGTTGGGGACTCCTGCTTTATGACATAGTTTTAAGCCAGAGTGGGGCTGACAATATGAGCCTCCTGGTTGCACTGACAAAACACAGTAAACTTAATTTTTAAGTAATTTAATTCGAAATAGCCACATGTGGCTAGTGGCCGCCATATGGGACAACACAGATCTAAGCCACCTGCACTACTGGAGAAGCTAGCCTGCCCTCATTTCCAGTGAGCAGCTAGCCCAGGCTGGGGAGAGGGGGTCACATGGCACAGAGAAGTCATCTTCATGCCTATTCAGTGCCCGTGGGTGAAAAGGTCTTCCTAGGCTTGGCCGGAGACCACCACCCACCCCAGCCCTGCGCTTTGCTGGTATCTACTGTGCCCAGGCCGTGTTAGATGCTTGGGGACAAATGTGTGTCTTATGATAACCATTTCACAGAGGAGGAGAGTGAGGTTCAGAACAGGCAAGTACTCTGCCCCAAGTTACCTGGCCAGCGAGTGACAGAGCTACCAACTGTCTGCAAAGTCTTGTTCTCCACAACAGCTCAGGTGCCCTCCAGACTTGGATCCTCCAAATCTTCAGGTAGATTCGGAGGAGAGGGCCTCCCAGGCAAGGGAAGAGAGGGCATTGCCAGGAATGAGGCTGGGTGCCTCCTCCCTCCTTTCCCGCTTCCTGCCAAGGCCACTGACCCACCCTGCATCCACCCAGGGGTAGCCTCTCCCAGCTGCTGCCTGGCGGGGAAGTCTAGTTCTCCCTGCGAGCAAACATTCCTTCCGGGTCCTCTCTGAAGATTAAAGATAACAAAAGGGCCATAAAAAAAGCAATAAGAGGCCAAACAGCTCTCCCTTATCTGAGCTTCCTACACTTCCAGGGCCTCTCGGCTTCACATGAGAGAAAGGCCAGCGACTCAGATGACACCAGCCTTACAAGGTGAGGCCACTGCCACCAGAAGCAATGGAAAGAAGCCTAGTCCATGGGGAAGAACAGCGTATGAGAAGCTCGATGAAAAAGGGAGGCAGGGGACAGACTAAAGGACCTCTCCCAGGCCCCTGGTGACAGTGCTCATTGGCCAGACTTTGGTCAGGTACCAAGAAGGCCCCCGCGAAACTCAAAGCACCTTCGGTGCCCACCTTCTCCCTTCCCAGGGACAAGCCCAGGATTACAGGGCATTCTACGGGCCTTTTCCAGGACTAGGTACGACTAAAATGAAAGGGGAAAGAACGCCACCTTTGGCGAATAGAGAGGATCAGAATAACATTTGCCTTATAAGGCCCCATCTGCAGCACACAGAGGACCAGGATGGCCCTACTCGGAGCATCACCCCCAACACCACCGTTTCTACCGTCCCTAAATCCAAGAGACACAAAAGAGGGCAAAAATATTGAGCCAGATTAAGCCAGCTGCCAGATCTCTTTTCGGCCCTGGCCACTTTCTAGTTCCTATAGCCTGTTAAAGCCGGAAGGACCCTAAAGACCATCTGATTCACAGCAGCTGCCTGTTGCAGTTACCCAAAAGCTCCTCCCAGATTCAGGCCCGGGCCCTACCCCAGCGATTCTGACCCGTTGGCCAGTGGGGACCCAGGCAGCGGTGTTTTTAAGGTTCCCACTGGCTCCAGTGTGCAGCCAGGGCTGGGAACCGGGGCTCACGGGTTTGAGGTGTGAAGATGCGAACACCCCAGATCAAACAGACCTGGATTAAACAGCAGCTCTGCCACTTGAGGATGCAATGAGAGGACGCGGCTAAAGCACTTAGCACCTCTCTATGCCTCAGTTTCCATATCTGTGAAACGGGGCAACGATACTTCCCTCTGGGGGTTCTGGTAAGGAGTAAACAAAGGAGGCATGTAAAATACCTAGCGCAGCGTCTGGCACACGATAAATCCTCTTGGTGCCTCACTCCCCTTCCCCTCCCTCCAGTTACAGGGTCCCTATGTGCATTCACCCTCTCACACTGCGGCCCCACCATCCCTCACCTACGGGACCCAGTCTGTTTGTCCTGTGCCACCCCACATAGTCACATCCACTTACTAAGGACAGTGGTGAGATGTCCCCAGGGGAAATCTGGAAAGGGGCCCCTGCCCTGCTATCGATAACACAGGCCTCAATGGGGAGTGAGCGCCAAGGCCCCAGGGGAACTCTCTCCCCAGGTGAGCCTGGCCCCCCACCTTCTGCTCTGCGGTGCACACACCTCCCTGCCCGATATCTCCAGGGCCTGGAGCTCCACAGCCAGACCCTAGACAGGGGCTGAACTCCCAGCAAGGCAATAACTTATCAAGAACCACGTGGGGTTTTGAAGAAGAACACAGATTCCCATGGGAAAAGGTCCCTGATATGTAATTAGGTCACAAAGCCAGCCGTGAAACAGCATGTGCGACAAAACCACAGGTCTATAAATAAACTGATGCATCTTGTATGTGTGCACAGCGCAGCAACCAGACCGAAACACACAGCGGCGGAATTAAAACTTCCTTCTAGTCTCTCGTTTCCTGAACTTTCCACTTTGCTACACTAAGCACGTGCGACTATTACGAAGAAAAAGAAAAGGGAGAAAACACATCTGAGGAAACGGTAAGCAACGCATTGTCCAGCCCGGGTCGCTGTGGCCTGGAGTCTGCCCTGGACAGACCCTCTTCCTTTGGGGACAGTGATAGACACTGGCTGAGCATCTGTCCTGACATCTCATGTCATCCTCCCAAAGGCTCCTACAGGTGGGTCTGCTTTTCCACCTCACAGAGAGGAAATGGAGGGTTAGCAGACAAGGCAATGAATGGTCCAAGGTCACGGGGCTGCTGTGTAGGACAGATGGGATCCAGACCGGACCCCCGTGGGAGACGGCAGGGCAGAGCGTTAACACGCTGGTTGTGGAAGCCAGCTGGGTCCAGCCCTGGCTCTGCCACATCTCCGCTCTGTGACCTTAGGCTGACGGTGGGCCCTCTACACCGGTTTCCACATCTGTAACGTGGGGGCTATGAGAGTGCCCACCTGTGAGGAGTAATGAACTAAGGCAAATAAAGCTCTTAGAACAGGGTCCGGTGAATAATAAGAGCTGATGACGTGCAGGCCTTTACTTTCTGGCTCTAAAGCCAGGTGTACACACCCCTGGGCACATGAAAATAACCCTGCACTGAATGTCTGCCTGGCACGTCGCAGGTGCTCAGGGAAGAAGTGTAAGATGGGAGGATAGACAGAGGTGAAGGGCAGGGGCGACACCAGCCAGCCAGCTGAATCCTGGCCGGACACGGCCTCAGCACCATCCAGGGTGGGGAGGGCCACCTGAGGATGAAGAGCAGAAGCCCTGCCCTTGGGCTCTGAGCCCAGGTGCCACCACCTGCCGGCCCAGCCCCTTGGACCAGTGACTGCACCTCTCTGGGTCTGCGCCACGGGCCCCATAATGATTCCCTCTCTCCCAGCTGTCACGTTAGTTCCTATTGCTGCTGTGACTAATGACCACAAGCTTAGTGACTTCAACAACACAGATTTATGATCTTACAGTTGTGGAGGTCAGAAGTTCAAAATGGGTTTCAGCAGGCTAAAAGCAAGGCACTGGCAGGGCCGTGCCCCCTCTGGGGGCTCTCGGGCAGAATCTATCCCCTTGTCTTTTTCCAGTCTCTGGAAGCAGCCTGGATTCCTTGGCTCATGGTCCCCTCCTCCATCTTCAAAGCCAACAGCGAGACATCTGTCAATCTCTCTCTGATTGACCCTCCGGCCTCCCTCTTATGAGGGAGGATGGTCTCCTTGGCCCTTCCAGGAACCCAGCTGCCCAACTGCTCCCCTCAGGGTCCAGGCCATGGGCAGCAGAGTCCATTTTGTCTGGATCAGCCCAGGAAGCGGGAGGACAGGTAACCCCAGGGAGCCACTGTGAGTCCCTACAGCTGGGCCAGGAGCCAAGGACTGACCCAACAGGAAATGCTGAGGCTGCAGGGGGCCCCCTGGGATGGCAGCAAATTGGGCAGGAAAAGCAAACAACTCTACAGGGGGCTGGAGTCCACATACGGTGCACTGAGGGGTGAGGGGTGCAGCCTGCTTCCAGAAAAACACAGGAAGCCAGAGAACAGGGGGTGCTCAGGGCTCTTCTTTCAGCCACGACTCCCCCAGTGAGAGCTCAGGCTTGTGGGGAGTACACAGGCTGCAAAATCCACCGGGCAAGGCCAACCCTGCGGGCTCCAGTGGATGGCCGTGGATACGACAGGCCGAGCACTAAGCCTGCCATTTACCGCCCCTACAAGGTGTTGGGTACATCACTCCAACTCCCTAAGCCTCAGTTCCTTGTCTACAAAATGGGCACAGTCGACAGTCTCTGTCTCCTAGGGCTATGGTGCACAGGGGGTGGGATAAGGTGCAGGAAGCACTCAATAAAAGGCAGCCAGCACCATCAGCATCAGCAGGAGCAGGTGACTCTGTCTGTGCGGCCTCAGGCTACTCGACCATGCCGAGCCTCCCTTCCCGCTGGCCTCTGTCCTGGCTCCTAACAGCTGCCAGAGTCAGAAGCCGGGTTCAGAGGTTCCATTTGTGTTTTGCTCATTTTCAGGGAGACACTGAAAGTCACCTTTCAGACCCCACCCATTCATCCTTCTATCCATCAGTACCATCGTTCATTCCACAGATGTTTTCAGCACTCACCTGGTGCCTGGCACCATGCTAAGCCACGAGGATGAGGATACAGCAGCAAGCAAAAGGCCCCTCTCCCCGCTTCCCCCCCCCCCAAAAAAAAAAAAACAAGAACCACTGTCCCCAAGGAGCTGGCCTGCAGGTGGGGAGACACTTCCTCACCCCTAGACCATTACGAGACCTCAGTGCGGGGTGAGAGGAGCGGGGGGGCCTCCCCCAGAATCACACACAAGTAGTACCGAGGCCACTCTGCTTGGCTCCCCAGTTAGAGTCCAAGGAACATCCCACTGACTGCTTAGAAACTGCTCCCCCAAAGCTCAGACGAAATCTATCAGCAGGCAAAGCCTTGACCCCCAATAAACACACAAATAGTAGGATCATTCACATGGAGCCAGCCGAACTCCTCACCACGAGCCAAAGGCTGAGGCCCTGGGCTTGGACCTGGAGTCCCCAGCACGTCCCTGGAGGACGGTGGAGTGGTCACACACCTAGCCTCCAGGTGGAGAGGCTCTGGGTCCACGAACTCTGTTCTGCATGAACACACTATCGATATGTAACCTTAGCCACCGACTTCGCCAAGCTTCAGTTTCCCCGTTTGTGACGTGGGGAATGCCAGCGCCCACTTCCTAGAGACGGGAGGAATAAATGAGACTGGGTGTTTAGCTCGGTGCCCAGTGCATAGTAAACACCATCATGATTACGACTGCAATTATTCGCTGCTGTTTTATTGCTATTATCTGGTAATCGATGTGCCTTATGGAAGAACAAGAAAGCGTTGCAGGTTAGCTGAGCACTTTGAAGCCTGCTCTACCCAGCAGCAGGACAGACAAGGCCATTCTTACTCCTTAGGACTGTTGAGCAGGGTAGCCCAACCCTAAAATCACCCATAGGCCTCAGCTTAACACACACCCAGCAATGCTGACAGATCTGTTTATCCCATAGCAGCAGCCTGGCTGCCTCCTCCGGGCAATGCAGCCGAGCAGGCCAAGGGACAGGGAAGTCCACAGGCCTCAAAGCCAGAGACAGACCCAAAACTCCTGGTCCTGAACTGCCAGTCGGCCTAAATTGTCCTTGTAACTACCTACATGGCAGGTGTGATCCCTGGGCAGACTCCTGGAGGTGGGGTAGGGTGAGAGCCGGATGAAAGCCAGGTCTGACTCCAGGGTCCAGAGCCCAGCCAGCTTCCTCTAAAACCAAATCTAAACCAGGACCCAGGATAACGACACCTAATGCTTTTGGAGCAGCCGACACGGGCCGGTCAGACTAAGCAGTGAATGAATGTTAACGTATGTACACCTCACAGGGTCCTGCAAGAAAGGAGATTTCTTACCCCCGTTTTACTAATTAAGAAAGTAAGGCTTGGGACAGGAAGCCACTTGCCCAGTGACACACAGCTAGGAAGCAGAAGAGCAAGATTCCCAGGCCCTCGAAGACCGGGACCCCGGCCCTGACTTCGCCCACCAAACCCCTGCCTGACACGTGGGGATTGGGACTGGCCCTGCCTCCTTCCCACAGAGCCTTGACAGGAGTGAGGTGTCTCTGAGGCTGCAGCCCTGCCTGGATCTGGGTAGTCACTGCAACTGTCCTGTCAGGAGCATCTCTGGAGGCCAGACACATAGCCCGGCAAAGCACAAGGTCATTTCCAAACCTGGGGCAGGGGCCGTGGAGGAAATGCATTGACAAGAGGCGAAATGTCCTCCACTTGGAGACTTGCAAAGCAGTGTTTACTTGGTGACTTTTACCTTTAGGGAAGTTTAAAAAATAAATAAATAAAAGATAACAAGGAGAAGGAATTCCATCTAGACTGATTCTGCCCCCAGAGGACTCCAGAGTGGAAAATCACCGCCCAGGGAAGGAGCTGGAACTTAAGTAAACGGAGACCTGGAAGGAGGGACTGAAGCTGGGGGAAGTGTAGATAGCACTGGACAAGGAGTCAGGAGGCTGCTAGCACCTCAGTGTGTGACCTGGGGCAAATTGCATGCCCCTGACCTCGCCACCTGTCAATGGGGCTGGAATGGAGGCCTGTTAGGGCTCATGCAATGATCAGTGCTCTGCAGGGTCTCAAGGCCCAGGAACGTTGGTCCCCATTAAGGGAGTTCCAATGCGATCTTCATTCGTCCTGTTGTTGGTGAGACTCCAGCCCAGGAGTCCGAGGCACTTGGGCACCCCGTCTCTGCCCCTCCAGCCCTCTCGCACGGGAAACATCAAAACAGGGCAGGAGGCGGGGGCAGAAGCAAACACCCTATGAGTATTTAGTCCTTTCCATGACCAGTCTCACTTATGCCTCAGGATGCTTCGAGGTGAGTGTTCTGTCCATCTGATACATGGGGAAGCTGGGGCTCAGGGGCGTCCACAAGCAGCCCAAAGCCACCCAGCAGTGAGAGGCTGAGTGGGGATGTGAACCTCCAGTGCTCTTGGCCTGCTAGGAGATGATGTTCAAGGGGACCCAGAGCTTATTTGCTCCAGGAAGAGCTGTAGGGGGCAATGCTGCAGTATGGCAGGCAGAGGATTCAAGGAGGCCTGGGCCCCTCCCCCAGAAACACCTGGCCTACCCTGAGCTGCCCTGACCAATGAGCTAATGAAAACAATGCAATAGGTAGGCACCAGCTCTGGGGACCACTGCGTCACAGCCTCAGCATGGCACCTGGCACCAGCCAGACACAAGATCTGGCTGCAGAATCATCAGGTGTCCAAGACACAAAGAGAGAAGGCAGGCAGGGACAGGCCAGTCTGCCATGCTCCTGAACCCAAGGTCAGAAATGGGGGCAGGGGCAGGTCTCTGAGAGCATGGTCTGAAGGAACCAAGAGCCCCAGACCCTGGGTGGGGGTGCACTTACTCGTTGCCCACACCGTTTCCACCTCCACCTCTGCTCAGTGGCTTCCTCTGTGTGAACACTCCTCCCAGCGCTCCCCTCACTTGCTCAGCCAAGACCCTCTCCTGCTTCCCTCCAGCCAGTGTCCCAGCTCCCTGGACACCCCTCTCTGTCCCACTTTGAAACATCTGCATCTACCACCAGACTGAGTTTCTGGTGGCTTCATTCCTGGGCCACCTGGAGGCCTATAATCCCGGGGGAGCACAGCCACCTCAGAACTCCCCAGTCTGGGTGCAAGACTGCTGATTCATTTCAGGTCCCTAATCAGGGAGGAGAAGGTGGCCCCCACTTAGGGCCTAAATTACAGAGGCCAGCCCAGCAGGACCCCTCCCGGGGTCCGCCCACTCCAGACGACAAATGAGCACTATAAGGATTCCTAGGCCCAGATTTGAATCTAGGACTGCCTTCTGCTCCAGGGGCCCAGGGCCACATCTGCATCTCTAAGGCCTCCAGCTGGGTGACACCTGCCTAAGAATTAGCCACCCTGCCCTAACTCATGCCAAGAAAAGACAAAGGGCAGCTCAAACACCCCTCCCACACCGGGGTGGCTGCCCCTGGCCTTAAACCCCAAGGGCCTAGATCTGCCCCTAACACTTCCCTTAGGAAAGGACTCTCTCAGCACCCAGGGTCCCCAAAGCCGGGCAGTGAGCAGCAGTGAGTAAGGCTCCAAGAGGCCTCAGCTTTCACAGCCCCCCACCCCCAAATGCACAATGCAACCCCGAGCTTATTTGTCAGAGACCACAGAGGAAACAGTGCTAAAGTAGCTGCCTCGATCAGGTGCTGCTGTGACACCAGGCCTCCTCGGTCTCCCGAGGAGGAAGCAGTAGTCCATTTTACGGGTGAGAAAACCAAAGCCTGGCAGGCGACGACTTACACAAGGACCCATGGCCAGGGCCAGGGCTGGAGTCAGAGGCAGGTGGTCACCCCAGCATCCGGGCTTTCAACCATTAGGGGCCCTGCCTCAGACAGGCTCCCAGGCAGATAAGAGCAGAGTCCCTGACAAGTCACAGGAAAGGGGGTGTTGGAATGATGCTGGCAAAACTAATGGCGATGGCAAAGACGACAGATCAGACCATGGGCCAGGCAGGCCACTGGGTACCAGACTGCGGGTTAACTCTCAGCCAGGACCCAGTGGTGTAGGGACTTTACTGTTTCCATTTTGCATATGAACAGACTGACGTCTGGAGAGTTTATAGGACTCCTTCAGGCCACAAGGCTAGCTGGGGGCACAGCCAGCCAGCCTTTGGAGCCAGGTTGCCCTCTTCAGTTCACAGGCTTGCAGACCAATCAGAAGAAGTAACATGAGTTTCAGGGCCTGACCTCTTCCCTCAGGCCCAGGGAATTGGAAATGTGTTCCTCCTTAGCCAAAGACCTCTCCT
Organism: Cynopterus sphinx; assembly: GCA_030015415.1. Taxonomy (NCBI): domain Eukaryota; kingdom Metazoa; phylum Chordata; class Mammalia; order Chiroptera; family Pteropodidae; genus Cynopterus; species Cynopterus sphinx. Next base: position 120,842,521 of record CM057387.1, read on the forward strand.
GAGCCCTCTTGGCTACAGCTCCACCCTTTCCCACACCCCCTGCCCTGCTTTTCCTCTTTTTCCAGCCGCCAATAAAAAAGGAAGGAGGCTCACTTACTGCGTCTGGGGCGGTGCAGCCACTGGGTCCGAGTCTGCTGGAGAAGAGTCAAGGGAGAGCCCGTCAGGCTGGAGGCTGGCCCGATGGACTCAGCCCATCCCCGCCCCCTTTCCCAGTCTCCCCGGGGGTGCTAGAGATAGGGCCTGGCCAGCCTGGGTGCCTGCTGTGCCTATCTCCTTTCCTGCAGCCACTTCACCAGTCATCACGCTCCCCTACCTGTCCTGCCTGCACCACCCACACCACCGCCCCCTCGGCCAATTCCCAACTCTAACCAGAACCAGCAGCCAGCCCTGCCTGCTCTGGGCCTGCTCCCCCACCCCCGGCTCTTCAAGGAGTCCCTTGTCCCCAAGCCTGCAGGAAGTTCCTGCTAGTCCAGTCCTTAGTCTCTCCCGGATGACAGAATCAAGAGCTCAGAGCTGTCATTTAACACCAGCCTTATCAGGGCCTTCCCACCCCCCAGGGCCACCAGCTCCCCGATCCTGACGAGTTGGGGGACCTCTGGGAGGCTGCGCCTGTGGCTGGTGTGATTCCCTGGGAGAAGCCGCAGGGAGGGGGTCAACCACTTCCATTTACTATGTGCCAGGGCGCACCAGATGCTGCAGGAATGCTCGGAATCCTGGCTCCCAGGGGAGGCGGTGGAATGCGGCTTCTTCCCAATGACTTTTCCCCTCCTGCTTTCTGGGGACAGCAGAAGGACCACGAGGCATCACTGGGAGCCTGGAGCTAACAGCCTCACCCAGAGGCCTGGAAGTGGGAGGACCCCAGGCTCCCAGAACACCTTACCAGTGGCAGGGGCGGAGTCCCACTGGATCAGCAGTGTGTCTGCATCCTTCTCGGTAGCAACGCCTGGGACGCCCAGGCCAGCGCTGGCATCCTCGTCATCGTCACTGTCATCAAACTCAAAGGCCTCTCCGGGGTCTTCCTCCGCCTCTGGGGAGGGGCCTCGGCCTCCTCCAGGAACCAGTGGATCTCCTGCAAGGGAGGAGGAGTTAGGCCGGCTCCACGGTCCCAGGGGAGAGATGGCTGGAAGGGAGTGAGCGGCTCCGCAGGTCTGAGTGAGAGAACAAGGGCAGTTCGCAGGCACTAGACGAACACCATGCCCAGGCCAGACGGCCCTCCTGTGCCCCTGAGGTGTCCTTTGGTCGGGTGAGGGCCCTAAGCAGATGGGCAGTGGACAGGGAGGAGGGAGCCAGCTTCCACGGTAAGTTTGTGTGCATCTGTCCTTGAACGTGTGTCTCTCGTATTCTCGTTTTCTGTTTTCCTGTTTGGTAAGCGAGGAGGGCCTTTTAAACGCATCTGCACATGTGCGTGTGAGTACACGTACGCGGGCGAAGCAGCACAGGCAGGCCCTTCTGCACGCTGCACTTCGCTTGGCATCACAGCGGCATAACACGCAGCGGTCTGGAAGCATCTGGAACCTGAAGGTAACAGCTCTCAGGTGCCAGGGCGAAGACTGGCTGGGGCAGGGCTAGAGGGGTGCCTCACACCCTGCTCCTCCCTCCTGGGAGCCCCCCTTCCTGGGCATGTCTCCCTGTCACCTGTCAAAGCTCAACTCAAGCAGAAAGGATCCTTCCTGGCCCCGGCCACCGCCCTAACTAATGGATGTCCTGCCCCTCTCCTCTGTCTCAACCCCGTTTTCTTCACCCTTTCAGGTAGAACATGTAAGTACGTGTTTTGTGCCCATTTGTGCTCCCTACCAACCTTGGGTCCCTAAAAGCAGTCTCTTTTAATGGTCCCTTTAAGGGGACAGGTTGTGGCCTGGCCCTGGGTAGGAGCCCAGCAACTTTCATAAACAATTGAAGGAACGGATTCTCTATCCTGAAGCTCAGAACGAGCCCTCGCATCTCCACCCCTTCACCCAGCTGAGGTCCCCCCGTCTGCTTCCTTAGAAGACTTCTCTCCTAGACTATGAGGCAGGACAGAACCTCAAGCGTTCTCCAAGCCCCTCCCACCCTGTGCGAACCAGCTCCCAAACTAAAAGGCAGTGTGGTCTGGTTTCCAAAGTCCACGAGGCTGACAGCATCTGGGACCGCCCCGAGCAGTGCCACAGCAACTCATGCCACACGACCCAAAGCATGAGCTGCAGGCTCAGCCGGTCCCGCCCGGGCCGCCTTCCAGCTGCGTGGCTCTGAGCCAGTGACCTCGCCGCTCTGAAACCTGGCTTCCCCCTCTAAACTGGACAAGGAAACAGCACCTACCCCACGAGGCCGATGAGCACGTGAACTGAGACGTCGGTCAGGGTTTCTCAGCCTCGCCGCTGTTGACGTTAGGCTGCAGGGTCTCTGAAGTGGGGGGCACTGCAGGACGTGTAGCAGCGTTCCTGACTTCTACCCACTACGAGCCAGGAGTACCCTCCAGCTGAGGCAACCTAAAATGTCTCCAGATGTTGCCAGATGCCCCTCCTTGAGAACTGCCGGAAAGATGGAGCCCTTGGCGAAGTACCTGGTATTCGTGCTACGTAATCGTACCTGCTGTGATAACTGCCCTTCTCAGCCTGAGATCCCTGTGTGGACCCAGCCCCAGCACGCGCCACGACACGGATGATGAGTGAAGAGGTAGAGGGGTGGATGGAGCAGAGAGATGGGGGATGGACCAGCAGGTGGACAGATAAACAGCTCTCATCCCAGCAGTCTCTCTGACCAGAAAAATCCAGTCTCCCACAGTGGCCCGGGGGCTTCCAGAGCAGAGCACCCGCGGTGTGAACGCATCACATTCCAGAAGCCCCTTCTCAGCTGCTTGGCCGCAGCAGAAGCCCAGAGCTCTCGCTTCCTCCCCAGCTTCCTCTGCAGGATCGTGGCCAGATGAAGGCCATTAAAGTGGGGGCCCAGCCCTTCCCTGCGGGAGCTCTGGGGCTGACATCAGCCGGGGTGGACTCCTCTGGACAGTGCTGTGCCTGTGGCACATGCTCCTTCCCCAGGTGTGAAGACACACTCACTGGGAGCCTGAAAGGTGGCCCATGAGCAGCTCCGTGTTTAAGCCTCATAATCACCCCCCATTTCCTACAAGGAGGCCACAGAGATTTCGAGAGCTAAGGTAATGCACCCACAGTCATACGGCTAGTAAGTGGTAGCTGCAGCTGAACCCTGCTGTCTCCTAGAAGCCCTGCCGTCTCCTGGAAGTCGCCAGAACCCTCGGACACCTGGCCCCGTGATGCTGCATTAGGAAATGAAACGCAGGGGCTGAGGGGGAAGCTGGGTTAGTGGCTCTAAGCGACAGTTCTCAAACCCACTGGCGGGTCATAAAATCAGTTAGAGGATTCCCAGGCAGCAGCATTCCGTCTTGTCTATGGACTGCTTATTGGGAATATTTTTACATATCACGGGAACAAAATCACATCCAGTACACGTTCGATATTGCTGCTTACACGTCTGTTCTAGTTGCATGCAGTGTGTGCAGAACCTTGCACTGCATTTTCTTGCTCACCCCACTCCAGCCACACTGGTCTCCTTGCTGCACCGCGAATGTGCCACACGTGCTGCTGCCTCAGGACCTTTGCCCTTTCAGTCCCAGGGTCCAGCATGTTCGTCCCCTGGCTGTCTTCTCCTGCTCTCACCTCCTTTGGGTCTTTTTTTTACACCTACAGCACCTGGTCTTCCTAGGAGCTCTCCCTTCCAATACTAACCAGGCCCGACCCTGCTTAGTTTCCGGGATCAGACGGAATTGGGCTTGTTCAGGGTGGTATGGCCGTAGACCAGATCTTTACTATATATATCAGGGGTCCCCAACTTTTTGGCACCAGGGACCAGTGCTCCTTGAGAATCTAACACCTGATGATCTGAGGTGGAGTGAGGCAGTGATGCTAGCGCTGAGAGCAGCTGCAAACACAGACGAAGCTTCGCCCCCTCGCTTGCTGCTCACCTCCTGCTGTGCAGCCCAGTTCCTAATAGGCCACGGACCAGAACCGGTCCGCAGCCCAGGGATTGGGGACCCCTGCTATACTGCATCTCCCAGTGAGGCTGCCCTGACCAAAACTGCCCACAGGGACACTAGGGCTCCCTCCTCGCCTTGCCTGCTTTACTTTTCTCTATGGCCCTTAGGAGCACGTGACATGTTCCATGTTTCACTGATTTTACTATCTGTCGCCTCTATGAGCACACACCTTCGTGAGGACAGGTCTTCTTCTCTGTTTAGCTCATTGTTGCACCCTCAGCATCTGTGCCCAGCATATGGTAGAGTGCCCAGCATATGGGAGGCACAAAATAAGTATTTGTTGAATTCACACACATGCGCGCACACTCCTGCTGTCGTGTCTGTGGGCTGTGGTTTCAAACGTTTAAAAACTGCTGCAACAAATGACCACAAAGTCCCTGCCCACGACTTCCGGGCTTTCCGATACAGGCCCACCCTGACCAAGGGGGCTTCAGCGACCTCGTCCCTGCCCACTGGAACCTGCTGAGCAGGCGATTTTTTTTTTTTTTACACCTGGCAGGTATCATGTAGTGTCTACAGCTTCACAGCCAGACCACCTGGTTCAGACTCCAGCTCTCCCGTACCCTGGCTTTATGACTATCAAGTTATTTCACCCCAAACTCCAAGCTGCAGTCTTGGCCAATAATCGCAGTAACTACCTTACAGAGTTATCGAGGGGATGAAATGAACTAGCACACCTAAAGCACCCGGGTCAGGCATGTGCTCCCTAAATAGCAGCTATTTCTATAATGGTTTTCCTTATTATCAGTCACTGCACCATCATGAGGAGGAGGAGGAGGAGGAGGAGGAGGACTCCCCTGAGTTATAGCCCAGCCCCTGACCCTGGGTGAGATGGGAAGGCCGTCCTCGCTCCCAGGCTAGGCCCAGGCCATATCCAGGGACTTGGGTCACTTCTGCACCTTATCCTTTTAGGAGTACAAATGGCTTCAGTTAGTCCATCAATTGACAAGGTCACGTCCATATCCAGTGAACTTGTTCCCAGCAGACCCTACACCAGGAGATTCAAAGAGACGTAAGACACGACCCCGCCACATCCAAGAGCACACTGCAGGGTGAGGCAGGCAGATATGATGAGAGGAAAACATAAAACCCCAGAGACTGAGCCGCCTCTGGAAGGCAGGAGGGGACTCGTGCCCGCCAGGCCTCAGGCACGAGGCCGCCCCGCACAGGGCCCTGAGCGGTGAGTGAGGGTCTGACGGGATCAGGTGGGGAGAGGTGCAGCAGGGACAGAGAACAAACGGCAAGGGACCCAGCTGAGCTGAAGATGTGAATGAGGATGAAGGGGCTATAAGATGGCTGAAGAGGTGTTTAGGGAATCTGCATTTTATTTAGGAAGGTGATAGGAAGCTCTCAAAGAATCAGAAAGTGGCAAAGAGCCTGATGGCTCAACCAGATGACACTAGCCAGCAATACCGTATACAGCTAGAACAATAAATGTCCATCAAATGTTCTTGGATGTATTTAATCATAAAATGATTTTATTCTCACTTTCCCTGTCTGGTCCCCTCAGTGGGTAAGAGAAAAGGTATAGGGCGCCCATGGCAGCAGGAGCCAGAGAGGGGACATCACAGTCATGAACCAGGAGACACCCTTGTTCCCAGGGCTACTTCCAGGCTCCGAAGTCCCAGGCCATCAGGCCTCACTCCTCATCAGAAGGAAAAATCAGAAGGCCCATCTCTGGACAATTGAGAGCTGAACTGAGCCCTTCCCAGCCATCTGGACAGGTGGCATGGCCGGCTAGAGGTGGCCACGCACATCTAGATGTTTCCAGACAAGCCTCATCCTCAGGAGAGTCAACCCCAGTTAGTGCAGGAGGCGGGGACCCAGGAAGCCATGGAGAAGGCGGGCCCACTGTGCTGCCCACACCCATGGGGTAACTTGGCTCAGGACAGAGCACATGGAGCAGGCCAGCACGGGGAGCCATCCTGCCAACAGCCCACGGGGGTAACAGCTCCCAAACATCGAGCGATTACCACAGGCCGGAGTCTTACCTGTATTTAAACCTTGCGACAACATGGCAGAGGGTGTCATTATTATCCTCATGTTTGTGGGTGATGAAATGGAGCCATAGAGACACCCAGTCACGCCAGTGGCAGTGGCAGGGTCAGGCCTACCGAAGAGCCCTCGCTCGTCACCACCCTGCTGTCTGCCTCCCCCAGAGAGGGCAAGAGGACAGGAAGCCAGGCCTGGCAGGTGAAACAGCTCACGTCCATCTCCTCCGGGGTGGGGCCTGGCCTCCACCTGCGGTGTCCGAGGCCCCACCACTCGGGATGCCAGACAAAATGCAGGACGTTGAATTGAATTTCAAACAATCCACAAATACATTTTTTAGTATATGTTTTTCTTTTTCTTTTTCTTTTTCTTTTGACTCTAGCAGCCCTACCACTGCTAGATGGATGACCTTAGCACCTTCGCAGGTAGAGATGGACAACCTAGCCCTTCACCCTCAGCCCTAGGGTCCCCAAGGGTTTCATCCCTGAGCATACTTCTGCCCTCAGATGGGCTCAGGGGATCTGAGGGACACGGTGAAAGATCAACCGTTGTCTGCAGCCCATTCGGTGAGCAGGAAATTGCCATTTCCCTGTTGCAGACAAGGAAACTGAGGCAAAGGGGTGAAGTCATTTGCCCGAGGGCTCACAGCTGACCAGCAGCAGAGCTGAATGCAACCTGGGGTCAACTTGCCCCCAAGCCAGTGGCCCTCTGTCAGCTCCACAGCTTTGTTCAAAGGAGGGACAAACAGGAAGGCCGGGGTACGGTACCTATGGCGGCTTGTGGAGGAGGGTTGGAGGAAGCCATCAGAGAAGGTCCGGCTCAGATCGGCCCTGTCCCAGCCACTCGCCTGTGAAAACAAGGCCAGAAATCTAATTAGATGGTGTTCGAGGCCGAAGTTTCGGCAACAGAGAGGGGTCACCGGCTCACGACCTGTCCCCTCAAGCCTGTCAGCTTTCGCATTTCTTTCCTGGCAGTTCCAGAAGCACAGGACAGCCCAGAAAGGGCCCAGCCCCCATCATAAATCATTAACCAAGAAAAACCAGCAGCTGCAGAACCGCCTCTCCGTCTTCCCAGAGGGCCCCTGCCACCACAGACCCTCCTCTTGCCCACTGGCAAGGGCCTATGAGCCTGGTGGGTCCAGCTAGACTACCTCCTCGGCCCCTCTGGCTTACAAGTGAAGCTCCAGCCCAAGACCAGGATCACACTCTGCCCCCGAGTTCCAGAAGTCGGATCCCGCCAGGACCGTCATGGACGTGGCTTCTCTGGCTGCCCAGTAACCAAGAGTCCAGCCACCCGTTCCAGCTCCCGCCTACAGCCCTGCTGAAGGCCATTCACTCTGACTCTCCCTGTCCCGCACCCCAGCTGGAAGGGGCCACCCGCCTACGGTAGACAGGTACAAGGGAAGTAAAAGGCTGAGGAGGGGCAGATGACACAAGATAGGGGCAGAATCCCAAATGCTGGGGTTGGGGAGCACAGTTTCTGCTGGCCTCACCGTGGGGACTCACACCCCCAAGAGGCCAGCGCCTCCGGTGGGCCCCCTGGGCCCTGGAGCCAACTTTGCCAGATGCCTCCTGCTGAGCACGCAGAGAAGGAGTTCTTCTCCCCCATCCCTGCTGGCACCCCAATTCTGAGCTAGGGGTTGCCCTCCCAGACCTCCCTGCGGAGGAGGGAAGCACCCCTGAAGGAAAGGGCCCAGCCCTCCAGTCTGCTGGGCCCCTGGCACAAGGCCCCTGCGTACCTGTTTTCCTTTCTGCTCCTAAAGCCTGCACTTCTATGACCCGACTTCCCAAATAAAAACGGAACATATGGAAACGGCAGTTAGTAACAGCAAACCCTCAGGTAGTGCCTACTCTGTCTCAGGCATTCTTCTAAGCGCTTTACGTATGATGTTCACATATATGAATCCAACTTATAAATAAGGACGTGGGGCCCCGCCCGGGTGCTTAAGTAAGTCACCCCAGATCGCACAGCCGGGAAGTGGCAGAGCCAGAGTTTGAACCAAGGCCATGGGCCCCCGAGTCTGTGTTCCTTAAGTAACCACCATGCTCTGGTGCCTCTCAAAACCCAAACAAGGCAAAGGATGTACAAGGAAGAAGTCTCCCTCCCACCCCAGTCCCTCTAATCCCCAGGAAGTGAGCACCGTTCTCCTTCCCCGTGAATCCTCCAGAATCACCCCACGTGTGTGCCCACGTGCATACCTGGATGGACTGACTCATTTGTGCAGGAGGAAGCACACCCCACCTGCTGTGCTGCAGCCACATTTGCAGCTTAAGGATCTCGAACATCATTTCAGAATAGTGCACAGAAATCAGTCTCATTTTCCTTAACGCCTGCAGAGTACTTCTTTAACGTCCCATGACTGACCACGATCCCTACCAATGAACACTGAGGTTCTGTCCAGGCTTTTGGCGTCATAAACAGTGCAGAAGCTAACATCCTTCCTACACGCAGCCTCGAGCGAAAGCACGCGTGAACCCGGGGGCACATTCCTAGAAACAGATCTGGTCAGTTTTGATCGAATGCCAATTGCTCTCCACTGAGCGACTGGGTCTTTTAGCCCCACGAGGAAAACTCCCAGAATGAAAATTTTATCTTCAGCAGAGAGTTTGGGAAAACAAACGGATGTGTCTGCAAACCCCTTTGCACACTGAAAGATCAGACAGCAGCTGCACAGCAGTCCTCCCGCAGGTCCCTCCTCCCGAGGAGGAGGACCCCGGGCAAGGACACCGACCCACCAGCCCCAGGCACGCCCACAGGCCTGGGGCCTCCCCCTGTGCTCACGCATGTCCTCAGTCTCACACGGTGGTGGGCAAGAGAGTAGGGATGGCTCAGAGCTGCCCCTCCCATCACTAGAGACCCTGAAGGCACAGCAGTTAGAATCCAGGCTGCCTGGTACCACCTGGTTCCCACCACGCAGTAGTTAGGACACTGGGATGAGTCGCTTAACTCTGGGCTCAGTTTACTCACCTGCAAAACAGAGACTACAAAGTCCCCAGCTCGCAGGGTTGGTTTGTTTTGTTTTGTTTTGTTTTGTTTTGTTTTGTTTTGTTTTGTTAGGTGAGGCAACTGTTGCTTGACCTCACAGATTGCAAGGACTTTGTCAGCTTACAACCCCTGATTTTTATTTTTGATGCCGACAGCACCTGGTCTCCCTGGGTGGTCTCCCACCCAGTACTAACTAACCAGGCCCGGCTCTGCTTAGCTTCCGAAATCAGACGGGATCAGGCCATAGACTCGCAGGGTTATTAAGGCAACTAACAGTAAAAATGTGTAAAGCTCTTGGAAGGGTCCCCGGGATACACTGATCTACGGCCATCATGAATATTCAGGGCACAGGCTGTGATGACCACAGCTCCACCTCGGGAGTCAGAAACCTCGGCTGGAGTCCCAGCCCCACTGGCAGATGAGCTGAGCCCCAGTGCCCTCATCTGTAAAATGGGGGTCCTACTACCTGCCCCTGGGGCTCCAAGCGGCACCCCTGAGGTCGACCATAAAGCCCTGCGTAGGCTCGGGCAGCGCGAAGACACCTGTCCTTGAATCTGTCAGCACCAAAATGAGGGACAGAAAATGAGGCTTCGTGTCTGTATTCCACACCCCAGGAGTATGGCAGACCCTGAGGGTGGCTCACAGAGGGACCCAGAGAGACTAGGGCTTCCAGCAGTGGGGATGTGGGAGCATCGACTGGGCACAGCCAGGGGCAGCAGCCTGGGGCAGCCAAATCCACCTGAAGGCTGGGCTCTGCCTTGACCTCAGGCCCCTCCTCAGCCCCTCAGCACCTGAGGTTTCATCTCTGTAAAGTGCGCATGACAGCACCTGCTCAGAGATCTCACGGGCCTGCTACATGGAAGGAGGCAGATCGTGGGTGTGAAAGTGCTGAGTGAACAGAAGGCTATTTTTTTCCTTCTTCTTCTTCTTTTTTTAACATGTTTCTTGAGCCATTCACCGTCTGGAAGCTTTCAAGGTGGGAGCCTGAGCCAAAAGAAATGTTTGACGATGCCCCTGAAATGACTCTCTCTCTCTGAAAAGCTATCCAGAACCTTCCAACCATGACTATCTCTAGCAAAAGAGGCCGAAAACTCAAAGTGGCCCAGCAGACAGAGAGATGCCAGCTCAGTTTTCAAAGTGCACAGAGGAAAAGGACAGGAAGGAAGCTCGCGAAGATAGTCACAGTGTCACGCCCGGTGGTGGGGTTATATTTTCTGTTTACTTTCTATTTTTCCAAATTTCCCAGCTATTCTGCAGTGAGCGTTACGATAAGGGAAAAATGAAAATAAGCATTCTCATTTGTAAAAAGAGGATTGGCACAAAAAAAAAAAAAAATACTGTCGCAGCAGGTCCTAAAATCCCAGGCTGCACTGGTAGGAAGTAGTTACCACCCTTCTCGCTAGTACCGGCTGCACCCAGGTCCCACGGGAGCTGCAAGCTCTCCGTACTCCGTGGCCAGTGTTGTCATTGTGATAGGAACCGTGCTATGCTCGGTGGTAGGGGAGAGTTTCTTCTCATGGGGGTTCATCCCTTTAAAAGTGATGGCCAAGACTGGCCGGGCAGGCGGACCCTCTGAATGGACCCTCTTTCTCGCTGAATGGTGAGCGGGGGCTGTGTTTTCCAGCCACGTTCAGACAGAGTGAGATGCAGAGGAGCCAGGGAGGAAGCCCCCCGCTCCGGGCTGCAGGGTGTGCCCCGGCAGGTCCGGCTCAGTGGCCAGGACCACCCACCAGCAGCCGCGATGAGCACCTCCCTGCACTCTCAGCAGCCCTGCTCACCTGGGCAGGTGTCTTCCCGGCTCCAATTCAACTAAAGTGCTTATCAGTTCTCTTCCTTCTAGGGGTCAAGGTTCATCAGCCCAGACGCCCAGGAGGAAACGGCTCCTCAGAAGCCTATGAGACTCACCCCATCTCGAGCCATCTCCCACCCCCCCCCCATTCAACTGACTCACCCCAACCTTCTTCCTCCCAGTAAGGGCTCCAGGGCAGGAGTTTGAGGACAGGGAAACTTGGCCTCTGGAGAGAGAAAACCCGAACAGGGAGGTGGGGTTGGGGTAAGGGTCCAGACAGGCGAGAACTCAGTCCCAGAAGCTGGGGAGGCAGCCGATGCTGGCACAGCCGAGTCAGTGGCCTCGCTAGAGGAAGGGTCACTGTCCTATCTGAGGAAACACCAGAAGAGCTACAGCAAGAGGAATACGACCAGGCTGCAAGCCACAGGAAGGGAGGGATGAGACACACAGAAAGGGCTCAGGCTGCGGTCCCAGAGACCCAGCTTCGGAAGCTGAGTCTGCTGCTCTCCAGCAGCGAGACCTCAGGCAGTCATCCCCCCCGTCTGTGCCTCCCGTCCTCAGGGGTCACTTGGATGCAGACGTAAATGAAATGACATCTGACGAGGCGGGTCGGGTCTTAGTAAATGTTAGCTGCCTTCCCAGAGCTCCCGCCACACCTCGAGGGCCATCAGCGTCGTCCCATTCAGCACACGGCTCACCTGAGTCCCGGCTCACCTGACCGTCCAATAGGACAGGTGGTGACTTCGTGACCCTCATCGCCCCTGAGATCACCAAACGGTCATCTTTGAAATGCTAATAGCTGACATCTCCGGACCACTGCCCCGCACTGGGCCTTAATGCTGAATGTTTTCTAGTTTTCGTCTCATTTAACTCCCATAACGGATGAGGAAAAGGAAGCTGAGAGACGGAGGGATGTTCCCAGGGCCAGCACTTACTGAGCAAGGTGTCACTGGGCTGTGAGGGGACAGCCAGGGCAGCACCCTCGGCCTGCCTCTCATGGGGGGGTAACGAGCACTGGGTGAGTATGTGGGCGAGTCGGGGGAGCCCTCCCCAGCCCACGGTGGGGGTCTCCAAATGCTAGGGGGGCAAGAGGGCCAGCTCCTGCCCTCACCCCTACGCTCCAGGCCCCTCGATGGGTTTTCTGAGGCAGGAGGGGGGAGGGACACTGAGAGGAGTACCCTCTGGGCTGCTGCAAGGACGAGGCCTGGTCAATGGCTGAAGCCCAAACAATGGAGGCTCTGTCCTTGCCCGGGTAGATGTCCCCACCCCCACCGTCCCTCCTCCATTGATTTCCTAGGCTAGGCGTGGCCCTGACCAATGATCCCCAGGCGGGACAGATGGGAGCAGCCCCAAGAGGAGGCCTCTGGACAGAAGAGCCCGCCTAACCCCTCCCGCACCCCTCTAGTAGGGATCTCTGGGGGCCGTTGCCTGGGAAACTGCAGGACCCTGTGAGCACGAGGGGGGGGGCTGCTTCCAGACGGGTGCCCAGACCCCCCTCCTCCTCACAGCCCCCAGGCACATTAACCCCCTCGTCCCCAGCTATCCAGCCCCCGCAGGAACCGCAGGCCCTTCCTGCCGCGAGCTGAACCGTCCTGACCTCATCTCCGGCCCTCATTCCGGGAGGGTCCCAGCTCCTCGGCCACATCCTGGGTGGCCCACGTGATGGGGCCCCACAGCACACACATCTGGAGGCTAGAAGGGGACAGCATCGACGTCGTGCCACCCCTTGGCCTTGCTGAGCCTCAGCTCCTCCCAGCCTTCCCAGGTCACCTGAGGGCAGCTTCAGCCTGCCAGGTACTCAGGCTCAACACCTCGGGCTCCCCCAACTCCCTCTTTCTCCCACGCCTACGTCCTACCCACCAGCACACCTCGATGACTCTACCTTCCAAATATGTCCAGAATCTGACCACTTCCCGCCACCTCCCCTGATACCACCCTGGCCCAAACCATCATCTCCCACTGGGACCATTAAAAGAGCCCTTGACTGGTCCCCTGCTCCCATCTTCACCCCACCCCTATCCCACACACTTTGTTCTCAACACAGGAGCCAAGTTCCTCCTCTGCTCAAACCCTAAATGCCTTCCCACCTCCTTCAGAGTGGAACCCAGGGTCCTCACCTTGGCCTACACGCTCCTAGTGGCACACGCCCCCGCTACCGCCCTGACTTCCGATCCCACCTCTCCCCCCACAGCTCTCCCTCCCCCAGTCCCAGCCACCACCACGCAGTCCCTCAAACAGCCCACACGGGCTCCAGCCTCAGGGCCTTTGCACTGCTGTTCCCTCTGCCTGGAATGTTCTTCTCCCACATACACACATGGCGGCTCCCTCACCTCCTCAGGGCTCTGCTAAAGGTCTCCAAATCAGGGAGGCTTCCCAACCACCCTCTTTAAAACAGCGCACACACCTACCCGCCATGCTCCATCCCCTGACCCAGCTCCCTGTCCTCACAGTCCTGAGCACCTGCGGGCGTCTATAAATTTCGGATGTTTCTGTGTCTCCTCCCACTAGGACAGAGGCAGGGGCATTATTGCTTCTGTTCGTTGCTCTATCCACAGCCCTGGAACAGTGGCTGGCAAACACCTGGCCTCAACACACACCTGCTAAATCAATGACAGAACCACCTTGGTCTCACGCCGGTCCTGACACCACCATCAGGGGAGGGGAGAAGGCCACCAAGGCCCATGGGGCACCCACTCCTGGGACTGTGCCTCCTCCCGTCTGAAATCAACCTGGGGCCAAGACAGCTCCTCCCAGGAGGACTACACAAACAGATCGACTGCCGAGCTGTGCAAGAGGCGGTTCCCCCAAACCAGTATGGGAAGAAGTCTGGGGCCGACGCCAGGGTGTAGTCAGAGGGAGAGGGGTGGGGCAGGGCTGGAGGCAGGACTGGACTATTTTTAAAAACTTGCTCCCAAAAAGCCCACATTCTTGCTCTAATGAATCAGAATCATGTGGCCGGGAAAGGGGATAGGACAGCAGAGGCCCGGCTGAGTGCCACACTCAGCCGCGCTAGCAGGAGGTACACACACCAGTCATGGCCACGCACGCAGGTGAGGGGCCCGCCATACATCCAGCTGTCCGAGGACGGAGCACAGGAGCCACGGGGTCAAGCCTGGGTAGCCTGGCGGGCCACGGACAGCAGAGGAGGCCTTCCTTTCGAAGCCCACAAGGGTCCGGTCCAGCTCTGATCTCTTCCTTTAGGCCCACACTTTGCCTCTTTCACTCTGTCCCACAAGAGACCTCTGGGCAGAAAGAAAGAATCTTTGCAAAACTCAGAGCTAAAAATAGCTCAGCCCACCCAGCCACGGCAGAGCACGCTGACCAGGCTGCATCTGCGTCCTCCTGAAAGGCAAGCTCTGCACGAAGCCACAAGGGACCACAGGCCTCAGCCACACGGCCCAAGACGGCTCTGGCTGAACTCTCCCAGCAGCCAGCACTTCCACTCAGACCTCTCCCCCCAAAAGACACGAGTGTCATTCCTGCTGCTCTCTGTCCTCTGCACCTGTGGGGTGGATACAGAAACGAGTGTCTTCCCATCAGCTCCACGAGCAAGGGGGCCATCCCATGGGCGGTCGGGGCCTGGCTCTCCACCCCTTCACTGTGACGCTAAGACGTTACTGCACTGTTCTGATCGTTGGGTCCCATTCCCACCACATCGAGTGGTTATAAGGATTAAATAAGATAATAATTCACAAAAAGTGCCTCCCTAGGACCCTGGAACCCCATAATTAATCAATATTCAGGGGTGCCCACTGATATGCCCGGGAGCAGCCACCCGTCTGGCCTGGCCCTGAAGCTAACACTCAGTTACGTGAGCTCCTCGACGCCTCCACCAGCCTCCCATCACTTCTAAAGTCAAGACTCTGGGAAGAGTGTCAGAGTCAGGAAGAGGGAGGACCCCAAAAAGAGACAGCAAGTTCCTTCGATTGGTGCGAAATGCAGCGACAACCAGAGCTCAGTGCGTGGTGCCAGGGAGCCATTCGAAGTCCCTGTGTCCAAGGAGGGGCCTGGAGCCGGCCACAGAGGTACCCCTTCATGTAAGGCACACTGGCTGGGGGATCAGCCTGGGAAAGTTGCAAATAACAGGATGCTTCCACTTCCTTGTTCAAGCTCAAATATATTCAGCTAAATTCAGGGACAACTCCTTTTTAGGCAGGACTTACAGTGACACCCCCCCCCCCACACACACACACACCCAGGGCTGTCACTCAACCCCACCAGGAGCATCCTAAGGAACCTGTGGAGAGAAAGCAGGCCTGCGCAGGAGGGATCCAGGGCTCTCTTCCCTGTTTGCGGCCGGCGCACGTAACAGGGGCTCAGCGCCAGACGGAGGGGTGAACACACACATGGAACACACGCCTGTGCTCCCCGCCAAGGCCGAGCCTTTGCCCAGTTCATGCAAGGTCTGTCCTGTGGCCAGGGTCCTGGTCAGAAGACAAGGACACTGGCTCCTTCCACATCAGGGTGCAAACCAGGGAGTGATGGAGATCACATCTTCCATACACGTACCATCTGCGTTAGAGCTGACGTCTCCAGGCCCTCATCCTGGAGATCTTTGAGCTCAACAGTACTCAAGGGAAGGGCAGGAGAGCCAATCTTAGCCCCTCTGGGACCCTCTGCCATCCAGCAGGACCAGGCCCTAATCATTCCACAAATTTTTATTGAGCATCTCTGTATGCCAGGCACCAAGCAAGGCCGGGGGGGTTGCTGATAAGCAAGACAGCCTTGGTCCCCACCTTCCCGAAGGCCACAGTCCCCACAAAGAGGCAAATGCTAAACGATCACACGAATCACGACAAACCAGGATACGTGCTGTGACGCGAGGGAGAATGCCAGGGTTTAATCGAGATTTAGGCGGACAGCTGAGCCCTCTGACTCAGCTCTCCCAGGGCCAATGCGGGTCCTGGGTACTCCACGTGGTCACTGATGACCTGCCCCGCATCATAACCTCACAGAGCAAGGGGACGCAGATCTGGTGACAATCTGGTCAATTCTGCCAGTGGCTCTGCCTCTGTGTGGCCTGGCCCGAGGCACACAGCCACTCCAGCCTCCAAGGGCCACCCGTACCCCCAACTGACATTTACGTGTTATGCCAAACCAGATCATCTATGTGCTCAAGGAATATGGGAAGGGGTGGGCTCTTTCTCCCTCTTTTTTTTTTTTCTTTTTTTCTTCTCTTTTTTTCTTTTTTTGTTTTTTCTTTTTTTGTTTTTCTTTCTTTTTTTTTTTTTTTTTTTTTTTTTTGAGGGAAAGCAGTACTGGATTTCAAACTTTCTATCCCACCTTGATTTAGGCAGTTAGTCTTACAGATCCATCTGAGGCGGTGGGAATGGTTTTGTTCCCCCAGGGACATCTGGAAATGTCTGGAGACATTTTAGTTGTCACAACTGCAAGGGTCAGGAATGCTAGTGGCATCTAGGGGGTAGAGGCCAGGAATGCTGCTGAACACCCTGCAGTCATAGGACACCCCGTAATAGAGGGTTATCCAGCTCAGGTGTCAACAGCACCCAGGTAGAGAACCCCTGGCCCGAGGGCAGCTGGTCAAGTCCTCTGAGGATGAAGGGTAGATACCGGCCTGCTAACACCGGGTAGTGTTACTCTCATTAGTCACAGGGACACAAAGACCAAAGTCATGGCCACTGGTTTCCGTGGCAGATGAATACCAGGCTGCAGGTCTCGAAAGAACCGGCTACAGTTACTCGTGTGAGCAGGTCTCCCCACTGGAATGAGGGCAGAGACCACCACCCGCCTCTCTGTGTGTCTCCGCCACCTGGCCCAGCACCTGGAATGTAGAAGGTGGGGAGCGAGGGAGGGGGTTGGGAGAGACGGGGCAGACTGCGACTTCTTCAAGGTGGGGACCACTCGTTGTACCTTTCTGTCCTCAGCACCCAGCACCACTTCTGGCACCCCGCAGCTGGGCGTGAGTTCATGCATAAACAGCCAGACTGTGAGTTTTCTGAGGCCAGGGGCGGTGGCCTGCTCCCCTCTGGGTCCCCGTGCTGAGCTTAGCTCATGACCCTCCACACTCATCCAACAGTCCCTCCCCCTCAGAGCTCACAGTCTGGCAGGGGAAGGAGCTCTGAACAGGTACCAACAGGGAACAGCAGGCGGTGCTTCTGGGGGGGTGCTCTGGAGGGGGGGCTATCACACTCCTGGGGGGCCCTAAACTTACATGGAGTGCGGGCGGAGGGGGGGGCTTATCCATCAGTTAATACTCCTGGAAACAATGGACACAAGCATGAATCGTTCATCTCCTCAAGGCCTGGGGCACGGCAGCAAAGAGGACATGTGAGCAAGACAGAGGGGGGGAGAAGGTAGAAAGAAAGGGGCTTCCTGTGGGAGTCAGAGGCCTTTACGCTGCCAGGGCTCCCCTCTCCCAGCGACCTGGCCCAGGCACTCATTCATCGTGACAAACAGTATTGAGTGGGTGGAACCCAGGGCCGGGCACTGCGCACAGAAAAAGGCAGCAGCTCCTTGGGTTGCCTAAGGCCACCAAGGAGTGGGTGCCAAAATCAGCATCCTAACAGCTAACATTTACTAATTGCTTCTAAGTGCCCAAAGCTATTCCAAGCCCTTGGTCCTGTAATTACTTTAATCTTTGCAACACCCTCTGAGAGAGGAGCTACTGCCATCCCCGATTTTACAGATTATGAAATGGAGGCACAGAGAGGTTAAGAAAATTGCCCCAGGGCACATAGTTAATAGAGGGGGAGTAAGAATTTGAACCCAGGCCATCTGGCTGCAGGGCCAACCCCAAAAGCATTTACTTCTTCGATCCTCAACCATCAGCCTGCCCCCAGCCAGCCACCAGTCGGCTGGGCTCCTGCGCTATCTGGGAGACGCTCTGGTAAACGGATGGGACCACAAGGACCCACCCCAGTGCGGTGGCACATCAAGAAGAGAACTGGAGGGACTGGCAGACAAAGTGCTCTGGCCCAGTGGGCCCCCCGGAAGGTCCTAGCTGCACTGCCCCCAGCAGAGCCTTGACAACATCCCTCTGTCGGGGTCCCAGCCCTGGGCTCCCGGAGCAGCTAAATACAAACACTGGGCATTCTAGTCTGGAACCAGGTGGGGGCTGAGGACAGGCACCTGTTCCTGTGAACGCCGTATTCATCCAGACCCATCCAGACGTCACCCTGGAGAAGGCACCGGGCAGGTGCAGCCTGAGGTTCAGGCCCCACTGTACTGACCAGAGCGGACACAGCTATATGCCATCCACAGCCCCAGCACCAGCTCCTCCCCACCTGTGTGTCTGAGGATGCCCATGACGTCAGACCAAGCTGGCAGCACTGATTCCCCTCCTAACCTGGCTCCTTAAGAGGGCGTTCCCTGGTCCAAACAGGAGCGAACGGCTGGGGTATCCACTGTGGCTCACAGCACTGACCCTCCACTGTTTCTGAATCAAGCATTCTATATTCTCCTGCTGGCAGTCCCGCTCCGAAGGGAGAGAGCTTTGACAGGCTGAAATCCAAGCCGTCAGCCAGAGAACGAATTCCTGCTCGAGAATCCTAGCAGATGGGGGATCAGAGCCTGAGCTCTGAAACCACCCAGCCCTGACTCCAAATCCCTGCCCCACAACCGAGCAAATGTGTGACGTGACCTCCCTAATTCTCAGATTATTCATCCTCAGCCTGGGTGTGATGGCCCACGTGAGACCCGATTAAGTAAAACGGTCATTCGTTTGTTCAGCCCGTATGGAGCCAACTACTGCTCTAGGTGTCTGGGACACATGAGTGGACAAAAAGAAAAGGGCTCCAGGCCCCAACAGACTTACTGAGCCTCACCCTGTGCCTGGCATGGAATGAGTATTCCATAAATGTCCCGTCCCAAGCTGAGTCACTGTCCCATGTCATACTCTCGTATTTGAATTTCTCTTTTGTCTTTTGACTCATTGTCCCACATTTAAAAAGTCTAAAGCTGCCCTCATTTCATCCTGTGGAGTTTCTAGAACAAGGCTCCTGCCTCCTGCCCAGGACGGACGTCCACAAGCTGGTCCCACCTCCCCCATGTCAATTCCGCACCCACTAGGACACATCCAGGCTGCCACCGTCCCTCTTCTTAGTTCGACAAACACCTCTCGGGCTGCCCCTCTGTGCCTGGGTCTACCCTGGGATCTCACCTAGGTTGCACTTCCTCCTTGCAAAGGTCAGGGCACCCGTGGGAACATGGCAGCCTCAGCTCGCAACAAGCGACATCAGCTCACATCACCGACGCACACAGGAAATCGACCTCTAGGAGTAGCCCCCGCACTTTCCTGCTGACGAGTGAGTGAGACCAAAGTGACAGTCATTCACGCGAGACCCCAGTGACTGCTCTCGCTGGCTGGGAACAAAACGCATGCGCACTCTCACTGCTGAGTTTCGGTTAAAACCAGGAGGCACACGTGGGGCCTCACGTGTCATTTCACGAGGTCCAGGTCCCCACGTGACATCCCACTCCACCTCGACGCTCCCTGAGGACGGCAGCTGAGTCTACTCACTGCTCCCCCCAAGACGGCTAGCACCATACCTGGCATCTGACTGGTCTCCATGGCATCCTAGCTGGGGTGACTTGAATGAGAAAACTGAGGTTCACAGAAGTAAAGTGACTTGTCCAAGGCCACACAGCTAGAGACTGGGCCAGCCCGGCTCTGGACACACGTCTGTGCAACAATGACGTCGCCCTCCGCTCGGCCTCCACTTGACCTTTCCCACATTTGAGCTCCTGGGGTCCAGTAGCTGTCTAACGGGACAGGCTCCCCAGGGCACAAGCCCTCCAGGGCCCAAGGAAGGAGAGGTGAGCACCACATGAGACCTTATTAGGGAAGAGTAAAAGAAAGAAAAACAAAAAGTGCTCTCTGGTGGAGGAAGAGCCAGCCTGTGAGTCATGGGCCCTGAAATGTTCTGTTCATCGCTGGCTCCAGGGCAGGCAGAGAGGCCAGGGAGCCTGACAGCCCCCGGGACCTACCCCGGGCGGCTGAAGGTGTCGTATCAGGATCAGGGGGGTCTCGGGTTGGGGTATAACCTGGCTCTGTCACCAACTCTCCCCCCAGCGATGGGCAAGTGACTTCCTCTCCCTGGGTTCTGACATTCCCTGCCTGTGAAAATGGCCACGGGCCATGTTCGGGCTGCCACTGCCTACAGGGTTGGGGGTGGGGAGTGGGATGATACAGGAAGAAACAAGCAAAAGCCAGTATCTCCCTCTCTCCCTGGCCAAGCTTAGCCCACACCCCCACCCCGACCTTTGTGGAGCTAATGCCCCCTTCTGCCCCATCTCCAGCTGCCTGCAGAACCATCCACGCTAGTCCTGGGTCGCCAACACCACCAGAGAAGCAGCCTTCGCTCACCTTTCAGGCCTGCTGCTCACTTTCGGCCTTAGAAGAAGGTCTGAGAACCTGAGAAGGGAGGCCAACTTACCGAGCACCTACTAGAAACTAGGAGTTTTGCAAACACCACCTCATTTCATCCTCACGATGGCCCTATGAAGTAGGGGTGCAGAGGGAGCCACTCGGACTGAGCCAGTCAAAGGCTCCTGCCCGAGATCACGCAGCTAATAAGACCCAGGATTCGAACTCGGGTCTGGAAATCCCGACACCTGTGTTCTCATTCTTGCTCATGTGTCGGCTCCCAGAGGACAGGAACAGCAGCTGGGCCCTGGGTGTCCCCGAGATGCCTCGTACATGGTCTTCAGGCGAAGGCTCGTTTGGCTGGCCAGGTGGTCACTCCCAAACCCCAGCCCAGGCCCTAGGAGAGCCTTACACGTCTCAAGCAGGGACAGTTCCCTGTGCTCCTGCCTCACTGCACTCAGGTGTCCTGGACCCAGTCCTGCATACCAGGGACCCCAAACCAGCCTGTCCCCACTTTGCAAAAGAGGACCCTGACGCCCAGGCTCAGAGGACCCAGCGAGCAAATCGCATCACATGTGACACGTGGAGCATCTTGATGTGGCCCTAACAGCAGCAAGCGGATTGCTGGGGGTCCAGGTGGGAGAAGCGTGGGCTTTGCAGGGCGACCCTCCTGGTTCCAAGCCCCATCCACTGCATTAGCTATGCACCTGAGCAGGCCTCCTGCAGTCTCTATGCCTCGGTCCTCTCCTCTGCTGCAAAACAAACACAGCCTCCCCTCACCACTGGACACTGGGGGCTATGAAATGCCTCCAACTAGTGTGGAGCAGCGGCCCTTTCTTCCCCTGGAGGGCACCTGCTTATCCTGGCCATCAGCTGGATGGGGACTCAGAACCGGGCAGTCCCCCCAGGCAGCCAGCCCAAACAGGTTTGTATTCGAAGCTAGATTTCCAGGGTTAATATTTACCCACCTGTGACCCAAATCTTGAGGCATCAGGCATACCTGAGTCACTCAGCCCTGAGAATTCAAACCAACCAGGGACATGAGGTGAGAGGAGGGTGCAGAGTCCATCCAGCTCAGGTGTCACAAGCCCCAGTCTCTCCAAGGCATTCAGACCCAGGCTGGCCCTTCCCCAGGTCCCTGCAGTGCCCCCCTCCACCCTGTTGCACCTGCTCTGAAGACCCTGAGCCCCAGGCATCTGATGATCCACCTTCATAGGTCCCCGGAGACCAGTAAAGATATGGGAGAGGGAAGGCTGGGGCCATGCAGACATGACGCCAAGCCCTAGTGTCTGTGGGCAGTGGAGGTGGCTGCCACTCCACCCTCAGCAAATGGAGACTTCACCCCAGCTATTTAGACCCAAGTTTTCTGACCTCAATAATAAGCCCGACTCAGAGAAGGAACCACCAGACTCAGTGTCCCTCCCAGCAGCCGTCTGCGTGTCAATCCCGTTTCACAGATGAGAACCTGAGTCAGCCTGCCCAGCTCTCTAATTAGTCAGAGGTGGAGCGAGGATTGGAACCAGGTCTCCTGGCTGCAAGACTGATAAACACGCAACAGCCTAGCACGCCTGCCTCCGAAGCTCCACATTTCAGCCACTGTTTACCGGATGTTTACCCGGTACCAGGCACAGCTCTACCTGCTTTATTCTTGGCAATTTCCTTCACCGGTCCAAGAACCTGGTGACGAAGAGGCTGTTATTATCCCATCCGACAAGCTAAGAAATAGAACTGAAACACAGGGAAGTTGAGACACTTGCCCCGGGACACACAGCTAACAAAACAAAGCGAGGATCAAAACCGGGCGGTCTGACTCCAGAGGCCAAGGCTCGCAGCCACCGCTGCCTGTACACGCCCCACGCATGACTCTGTCCCCTCCCCCTCCCCACCCTGATGCAGGCAGAGCCCTCCAGTTGCAAGAAAGACCCACCATTGGGAAGGAGTCACAGGCTCCCTGAGGTCCCATGAACACAAAGACTCTGAGCTTCACAAGGAAAGAACCAAAGGCCCAGGAGGATGAGGATGGTGACAGCTGGGAGGCCCCCTCATGCCTCCTACCCCATTCTCTTCACCTGGCCAACAGGGCCTAGAGGATAGTGTCATTCCCCGCCCCTGCACCCTTTCCAGGCCCCTGCAGAGCCACAGGCTTCTCAACTTGGCCCACAAGGGCATCCCCTCTGACAGATGACCCCATCTCCCCACTCCCCAATGATGGCTGTTTGCTGAGCACCTACTGCGGACCAGGCCTCACGGCCAACAGACACGGAAGACAAAAGACAGAGCCTGAGCTCTGGGGGCAGAAGAGGATCCCTCACCTGCCCCAACCACACGACCACCTTCCCATGGTCAAGACCTTTCCTTGGCCTGGAAACCGTGTCCTACCTGGTCTTCCTGGGACATTCCCACCTACATTTTGAGCCTTAACACAAGCTGACTTCAGGGACGTCTTCCATGATGCCCACGGGGAGAGCCGGCCACTCACCCCTCCGAGTGCCTCACGTTCTGGACTGGAATCATTTGCTTTATTCTCTGACTCCCCCACCAGACTGTGAGTTCCTTGAGGACAGGGACGATGCCTTTCATTTCTGTCTCTCCAGTCCCCAGTCCTCAGCACATGGTAGAGATTCAAGAGATGATGAATGACTGAGTGGATGGGTGGGTGGGTGGATGGATGGATGGATGGATGGATGGATGGAATGGATGGGTGGATGAATAAATGGATAAATTAATGACTAAGTGAATGAACAGGATCCTATAAGCAGAGGCCACTGGGCTAAGGGCTCTACTTCAATCTGGAATTTGCTGAAGCTCAGTTACCAAGGAATCCCAGCCTTGCCCCAGGTATTTAGTCTGACCCAACCATTTTCTAGACACTTATTTCCCCAACCTGGCCAAGCATCCCTACGTAATCACTGTCTGTCTCCTTCACCAGGTGCGGCAGAGGTGACATAACGTCCGACACTATGTCTGGCCTAACAATTACGTCCTCAGTGCCTTTCCCTGGGCCTAGCCATTGCAAGCCTCAATGAATACTTGTTGAATAAATGACAAACAAATGAACAAAAGACCTCGGGAGCTTTTAACCACGGAGATTTCTGGGTCCCAGCCCAGAAATCTGCTGGTTCAGAGTCTCTAAGGGTAAAACTCAAGAATTCGTATTTTGTTCAAAAGTTTTGTGGTAATTCCAGCCATCGGCCAGGTTTGGGGGACAGTGGCTCGTGGGGAAGAGGAGTCCCCAGCTACCGAAGGCTGTGACCACGGACGAAAGCATCTCAGAACAGGGCCGTACAGAGCCGCCACCGACTCCAGCATATCATTGCTGACTTAAGCATCTTCAGGTGAATAGAGAGTCGAACAGCCTTTGTCAAGCTGTGGTCCTTGAACTATTGGCTTCACAACCATGTGAGTAAGGAAAAGGCATTCAAAAATGTAGAGTCTAAGGTCCGACCCCAACCTACAAACTCAGAGTCCCTTGGGGTGAGGCCTGAGAATCTGCATCCTTAGCAGGCTATCTGGGCAATCCTGGCACGCACGAATGTACGAGAACTACTGGCTCGTGGGTTCCCCAGGGTGCTAAGACCACCTGATGTGTCTGGCACCTTCATGCA
This sequence comes from Cynopterus sphinx, assembly GCA_030015415.1. NCBI lineage: Eukaryota > Metazoa > Chordata > Mammalia > Chiroptera > Pteropodidae > Cynopterus > Cynopterus sphinx. Next base: position 120,866,244 of record CM057387.1, read on the forward strand.
CACCCTGCTTTCTGAGAGAGAAAAGTCTTTGACGGGCCATTTCGGAAGACTCCAAGAAACACAGCGAAAGGTAGCAGGGCGAGAGGCTAAAAGGTAGCAAGTGAGCCCATTCCTCAGAACCTGAGCCTGGACTGGACCAGTGACCCAGGAAGCCCAGGCTGTCATCTTACAGACGAGGCCCATGCAGGGCTGTGTCCTGCCCAAGGTCACCAAAGAGTGGGTGTCAGGGCCCGGGTAGAGCCAGGTGGCCGAGCTCCAGGCTCACCCCATACCCCCAGCTGCCTTGGCCTGCACAGGAGGCTCTCCCCGAACTCACACCCTCTGAACTGGCTCCCGGTGAGCCAGGGTCCTGGGAAGAGCCTGCAGCAGGGCAGAGGCTGCCGGCCTGGGACACCTCGGCCAGACGTCTCGCTGCCCCAGGGAACAAGGTGGCTCCGATCGTGGAAGGCTCCAGCTGCCTCCACCACGGCCGAGGATAAAGCGACTCGCTCTCAAGGGAAGAGGGGGCACTGAAGAACGGGATGAGCATCAACGGTCGAAGAAGTTATGGTTCTGCCGACCCCAGGGCAATGGGGAAGGGACTTGATTGTCACAGCTCTGCAGAGAACGTCTCCCCAGAACTTCGCCGTCCGTCCTCAGTGCTTGAGTTTAAAAGTTTAAACAGCCCCGAGGAACCGCTGACACTGGTTTTTCCCAACCTGCCGATTTGGGGGACACTTGTGTCCTGAAACATGCTAATAGGTCCTCACTGAGGGGGGAGAGGTGTCTGGTGGTCAAAGATCTGGGAGAACCAGAGCAGAAGCCTCCCTCCTGGAGCTCAATCATCTCCGCATGTTCGAGGCGCCGTCGCGGCCTGCGGTTTCAGAACCTGCCCAAACCGCGGCACAGACGAGGAAAGCCGGAGACTGAGAGGGGCCGTGGGCCTTGCCCGAAGCCATCGACCAGGACGTGGGGACGATGGGACTTGAGCAAGACAGCGTGTGCCCTGAGTACACGCTGGCAACCGAAGGGCTTAGATTCAGTGAGCGGTTCCTGCCATTTATCGCTACCGTCGCGGTTCTCGTCGCGCTTGCTCTGCTGGGAGGGACAGAGGACACGTCGCAGTGGGGCCCGGGCAGGAGGTCACACCTGCGGAAGTGGCCGGGAGGTGAAGCTGAGGATCCAGCTTCTCCCCAAACCTGTTTTGGGGTCTGCCGCCTTGGCTTTGTGTGACCTGAGACAAGTCACTCCTCCTCTCCGAACTAAGACTATTTTTATGTCTCATACGTAAAATTAGGACCTTGACTAGACGATCCCGAAAGGCCATCCAGTTCTAAATGAGCCTCTGACTCCCACTGACCCTCGGCTCCGGTGTCCCTCCCTGCCAGCCACACCCTCTCCTTGGTCCCGAGTCCCCACCTCTGCAAGCAGCTGAGGTCTGCACTCTGGGCCAGGCGGACTAAGCACGGTTTCTGTTCCCCCTGTTGCTGTCCCTTCGCTGTCCTCACTGGAACCCAGGGGCCTGGCTCCCAGTCCACTGCTCTTCCTGAGACCCTGGGGTAGTAAAAAGAGCAGGATGCTGGGATCCTCAGCCCGAGTCTGCCCCAGTGCTTGTGAGAGGACGTGAGAAGGGCTGTAGGCCCACTGGCGTTCCAAGGCTGGCGACAAAACCTCAGGGGTTGGAGGAAGTCGGGTGTCCGTCCCAAAGTGGGGTGGAGGTGGATCAGCGTTCAAGCTCTGCCACCTGCTAGCGGTGTGGCTTTGGACAAATTGCTTGCCCTCTCTGTTCTTCAGCTGCCTCTCCTGTCACATACAGATAATAACCATTCGTACCTCACAAGATGGTCACAAAGAACGGCAAGAAGATAATGCATGGGGCCTGGCACACTCTAGGCCCTCAGTCAAGCCCGGTTATTCTTCCAGCCCTTTTGGATCACATTTCCTACCCTCGCTACTTTGCAGATGAGGTAACCAAGATTCCAGAGAGACAAGACAGCTACCCAAACGTGAGGGGGCTCCTAAGGGACAGGGCTCCGGGAACTGCGCCCCACCGCTCCTGGCCCCGGAGGATGGGGCCTCCGCCTGGCCTCTGTCAAATACAGCTGCCGCCTCCCTTGCTGGCCCGCCGTGGCCCAGCCCCGGAGAGTTTTCCAATCGCGCACTGTGGGGGAAGCTAAGGCCCTGGAAAATGCTTTAAACCACCGTGGGCCCTGGCTTTGGGGAGAGCCGACTGCCACTTCCCTGCAGCAGCCCAGCTCCTCCCGCCCAGAGGCACTGCCCATTCTCCAAGATGGCAAAAGGGCAACCGTTAAAGCCATGAGGGGAGCTTGTGGGGTGGTGACGTCTACCTGGAGCCGCCAGTGCACAACTCCCTGGGTTACACACCACCTGCTTCCACCCTTGGAGGGGCCAGTCCCAGCTCGGATGTCCTGTTTTGCTGTGTGACCTCAAGCAAGTCGCCTAACCTCCCTAAGTCACTGGAACCTTCTTGGAAAAAAAGAAAGGCACAGAGTTTGGGAAGCACTGAAGGAAGCAGCGGGATTTGCAGGACGATCTAGGAATCAGAGAGCCTGAGACAGCCTCAAAGGTCACCCTGATGACTCCGGTCCCTTCCAACCCAAGTCTCCGCCCAAGACAAAAATTCTGATCTCATCCCTCCCTATCTGGAAAGGTTTGACTGGCTCCCTGTGGTCCTCAAGGGAAAGTGGGATCTGCTAGTGAGATGTGCAGAGCCCTTCGGTGGCCTCCCCCATCGCCCCTTCCCCTATGACATGCTCACCCCCTCCCTCCCACCTTTGCACCCATTGCAATGCTTCCTCTGCCTGAACGGACCCCGCTTCTGGGCTGCTTTGCTCACACACTTCCCTGGGCAGCCTCTCCCGTCCTTCCACTGGCTACTCATCCGCCTCCAGCACATTTTACTCATCTCTAGCCCCCAGCCCGGTCCCCCGCTCCATAAAGAAATATGTGCCCAACAAATGTGTGCAGGGAGGACAGGACTGCAAGGACAGACAAATGAACAGAAATTAACTGCTCCCGGAGCTTCGGAGCTCTGTCCCCTCCTCTGTAAAACGGAACGCTGTGGGAGGAACACCTGGCTGGGGCCCCTCACCCCGCTTTGTAGCTGGTGAGTCCTGGCTGGGCAGGACGTCACCTCCCAGGCCTCTCCCCACTCTGTAAGATGAAGACAGTAATGACCCCTGGATCTCCTTCCTGTAAGGACGCAATGGGCCGGTCCCCCAGAGTGCTCAGCGCAGTGCCTGGCGCATGAAGGTGAGTTCCTTGTACTTTACGTGTGGGGAAAAGAGAGAGGTGGCAGTGACACCGGGCCTGGAGTCATGTGACCTGGCCCAGCTAAAGTCGCTTCTGCTGTGGCGACCGAGGACTCCCGACACCAGGCTCCCAACTGGCTGGGATGCTCACCGCGTCCACCAGCACAGGCCCCAGAGGCCCAGCGCCCTGAAGGATGCGGGCCCCATGGAGTCGGGAGTGAGAGCTCCGCCCCACCGCGCCATCCCAGACAGGCCACTGGCCTCTCCGATCGTTTTCTCCTCCACACAAAGCAGGGCGTAGGAACGCTGGCTTCCGTCGTTCTGAGGACCCGGCAATCTCTGCCCCTGCTTAGGAGCTGCAAATGACCTCTCCCGGGTAGGCCACCTTAGTGGGACTATACCCCACCCTCCCTGGTCAAGACGTCACTGAGAACCATGAGGCCATCAGACAAGGCTGTCCCCTGTATACTCTAAATCTACCCCAATTTCACCCATTTCCTAAGAAGCACCCTGCTCCCCTCACCCACCACCCCCACATCATCAAGCTGGTACCACCCCCTCTTATTTTGCATAAAAATCCAGTTCCTGTAGCTGCCCCATGTGTCTCATCCCCTCTTGGGCAGTCCTGGCCACCAGCACAAACCAGCCTCCTGGGTCCCCCTACTTCCCCCCCAACAGAGACCTCTTTCCCCAACCCCCCTTCCCTTATCCAGAGTCTCAGAAGCCGTCCACACGCCGTCTCTCCTTTCTCACCTCCCATCCTCCTGGTCCTCTCCCCCCTGCGGATCCCAGCCCCATCGCTCCTCCAAAGCTGCTCTTATAAAAAGGCCCCAGCTGCCTCTCTGCTGCCAAAACCAGTGGCCACTTTTCTGTCTCACCCACTTGACCTCTCACTGGCCTGCAGCCCTGTCAGCCACTCGCTCTTTTCTAAAACAGTCCGCTGTGTGTGCGTCCCAGAGACCCCACTCTCCTTTCTCCTCCCAGGCCGCTGGCTGCCCCTTCCCTCCCCCTCGGCTCCTCCTCCTTACCCTGACCTCTGGGTGGGCCCACCTGTCCATCTATGTGCCAACCATGTCCAAGTTTCAGTCTCAGCCCAGAGGTCCCTAGCTATTCCCATCACATCGCATTGGGCTGTTTTCTTCCACGGGATTTATTATATGACGTTATGAATGAAAAGGGGTGACATAGTAGACCTAACAAGTTGGGGGGCAGGCCACATGGCAGGCTTGGCAGGCTCGGTGATCAAAAGTAACCACAACGATGGTCTGATCGTAAATTCCTAACTGGGCAGGTCATGGCGGGCAGCCACGTCCCAGGCCTATAGCTTCCTTAGGCCAACCTTTACCTGAAGCAAACCCTGTCCACCGTCCTTACACATCTAGGATAGCACACATTTGAAATATCAGAGAGATTTCCTTTTCCAGACCTTTCGAAGGCATGACCACCAGCACCACCATAGAACGAGACCACAAAACCCCTCACCATTATCCCATTGAGAGCACGCCATCTCATGTACTGTAGGGTAGCGGTCCCCAAGCTCTCTGGCACCAGGGACCCGCACTCCCATGAGACTCTAAGGCCTGATGATCTGAGGTGGGGCTGAGGCGGTGAGGCTGGCTCTGGGAGCGGCTGCACATACAGATGAAGCTTCGCTCACTTGTCCGCCGCCGCTCCCCTTCTGCTGTGTGGCCTGGTTCCTAACAGGCCATGGACCGGTACCACGGCCCCGGGGGGCTACGGACCCCAGCTCCAGATGTTAAAAGTTCACTATCCTGCACCCTCCAATGTGAAAGAAGTGTGTGTTTCTCCATTTTGCTTTGTATCTAACCCCAGTGATTTCCCCATCTGCCTTTCTCCCGCCTCCCTAATCCGCCACCCATGGATTCCACGTGACCTTTCTCACGTCCTCTCCTCTGATTCCTAACGCAGAGACAGAAAGGCCAAGCCGCCACTCATGCTCCAAACTGCCACTCTCGGGAGCGTTTTCTCTTGCTTCCAGGCGCGTCCTCAAAAATGCTGGCTCATGTAAACGCTTAGCACACTTCTCTACAGGTTGGGCATTCCTTCATAGACAACACGCAGTTGCCATATCAATTTGTGTGATTTGTCTGGTTTTTGCCTCCTCCGCCATCACCTAAGATCCACAGGGCAAGGCTACTTACAGGCGGCTGGTTCACGGATGCGACAACGGCCAGTAATGCTAAGCTCTTCCGTGGGCCAGGCGCTGTCAAGTCCTCCCAACACATGACACAGCTACCGGGGTTATCCCCGTTTTACAGATGAAGAAACCAAGATATAAAGAAACCAAGTGAGTTACCCGAGATCCAGCGCAGAAAGAGGCCCAGCAGGAAGTAGGGCGCCCATTTGTACCCCCAAGGCCAACCAGGCCGGGCCCTTGTGGATCCTAAACAACTACTTGCTGAATGAGCAAACCAATCACCGAACACATGAATGCTGTACACCACAACACCGAGAGATGCTGGAATAAAGGGAGATGTTAATTTTTTTCTCTATATATTTTCCAGGTTTTCTTCAATGGTCGTGTAATACACGCACAATTTAAAGTACAGTAACCCTTTCTTTATTTTTAAAAGCAATGCAAAGGTTCTGGGGAATGTCCTGGTTCAGGAATATTTTTCTTCAATTTTCAGAGCCGGTCATTCCTCTACTTAATTTAAACCATTGTTTTTCTAGTGAAATTGAATAAGAAGCCCGCATTTTTAAAGCTCTCTCCAAGTCTGCCCACTTCAAACAATGAAGAGAGAGAGGTAATGAGAGCTGGTCCGCCCCTAGCCTCCCGGGCTAATGGCTGAGAGTCAGGGATGCATACCAATCAGCCAGCCGCTGGAAGGAGGAATTTTGTAAAGGCCAAGAGGCCAAGCTCTCCAGGAGAAGGTCCAGACCCAGAAATGCCACCTTGCCGAGGGCCCGGTGCACTGTCGTTGGAAATAAGGTGGTAGTGAGGCCTGAGCCGAGACAGGTGAGAGGGAAGACGAACTCCTGAACCCCTGGGCAGGGGGCTCAGTGCCAGGCTCTAACCAAGAGGTGGGCACAAGAAGTGATCAACTGTCCTTCTCTACTTCCCACAGCTCGTGGGCACTCTGACTTGAGGGGACATCGAAGGCACAGCCAGGCCAGACCCTGAAAGGGGTGGCACTGCCCTAGGACATAGGGCTGGGCAGCTGGGGCTCTGGGGCAAGCAGGACAAGGTTAACCTGTGCTGCCTCCAACCCTCACAGGTGCGTGACCTGGGCAAGTAAGATGACTGCCTGGGGCTTCTGCCCCATCGGTGGCAAAATGGAGATGATGACACAATCCACCTCTCAGGATGGCTGAAGACTAAACAAGATCCCACGAGCCACATGCCCGCCAACGTGCCTGCCACTCTGTAAATAAGAGCTATTAGTACAGCTCTCTCCATAAATATGAGCCATTATTATTAGCTCTTTCCTGACAGCAGGCCTAGGGGCCTATCTGGGCACTGGGGTTCTATTCCAGGCCTTGACCCTAACCACAGGGCAATGAACCCAGCTAAGGGTGTAAAAAAAACACATGCCAATTTCAAACAGAGAATGGCAAAGTGTGCAGCGATTGCAGACCAGTGGTGCATCTTCTCTCCCTCCCTCCTCAAAGAGAAAAGGAAGACAGAATGAAGGTGGGATCATGGAAAGATCTTACTGCCCAGTTCACACCCTGCCACTCACAAACATTGTGACCTTGGGAAAGTCGCTCAAGCTTAGACTCAGTTTCCCCATCTATGGGATGTGATCATAGCCCCTACCTACAGGATCAGTAGAGGAATGAAATGAATTGATGCAGGAAAAATGTCCGGCATGTGGAGGCGTGAAGTAAACATGCGCTGTCTTTTAAATAAGCTCTCAATTATCTGTCTGCCTGAATGAAGGGCGGAAGTGGCAGAGGTAACGAAAAACGCTGGATAACCCAATATCCGTTACTTTTATCTTAGGCTTTTCTGCTGTTACTGGGGATGGGGGAAGACAGCCGATCCACCTTCCCAAGCCTGTTTGGCTTGGTCTGATATTAAACTGAAAATCTTTTTGGAGAATCCACCAGCCACAGATGCCAGGGCTGAAACAGCAGCAAGCTTGGGGATAACAAGAAATTACCAAGAAACCTTAAAGATTTGCAGGGTAGGACGTGACCCAGGGAGTACTATGCCCCTGGCAGGCGAGGTCTGGTACCCAGACCTTTTGGTGGTACCCAGGTGATGCTGCACCCTCTGACCCGAGGAACATTCAGCGCTTGCCCTGCTCTGACACAAGCCCTGTCGGCTTTTGCTTCACCTGACACCCAAGCCAGACTGAACTCCCAGCAGCTCGTGCCTCTGAGCCCATGCACATGCTGTTCCTTCAACCCAGACGCTTTTCTCTCTCCTCCTCCATTCTCCTGCTGTACCCTGCTCACACATCGACCGTATGTAACCATGCACACGTGCACCTGCCAACCAGAGCTCACGGACTGGACAAGAGCTATGGCCCTCGTAAAGAGATGTCCACTCGACACTCTGGCTCTGCTCTCTTATGCTGTCCCTGAATCCATGTGCAAGGCTGTCCTCAGCCTCTCCCAGACAGCTCTACCCACCAGGGTTCCGGACTTCACACCTTCTCCAGCCCTGAGCTACATGACTTGCCCATTGTGTCTTTGGACACCACCACTGCTTTGCCTCCCAGATGCCTGGGTGCCCTGGGTGTGGTTACCCAATCAATGGCAAAGTAGGCTCTCAATCAGCTGAATCCTACCCTCATCCCATTTCCCCTCTTCTTGGGGCATGGCAAAATAACTCAGTTTCCTGAGGGAGAGGTCATTTGAGGGCAATTCACAACCCCAAACACCACAGTCGGCCCAGCCCAGAGCTGCCCCTCTCACTCTGCACCCGTGAGGACCCTAAACCAGCCCTGGAGTGATGTCACGCCAGAATGCGAGCTCCAGGGAGGGGCTGTCCCCAAGCTGCTTGCTCCCTGCTGGATCCCAAATGTTTAACAACTGACTATGGGGCAGGAGGGACCCTGATTTGCATTGTTTGCCAATTTCCGTGGTGTAAATACTCTCATTATGGCCAATTTTGAGCACCAAGGTCGCACCACCAAAGAGAGTTGGGAAGAGATGTGAACAGACACCATTACACCCATTACACAGTCCTGTGTCGTTTAATGACATGGGGCACTGAGAAATGTGTTGCTAGGCAACTACACGGTGCAAACATCACAGCACATACGCACACTAACCCAGCTGGGACAGCCTACCTGGGCTGTATAGTCCAGCCTGGTGCTCCTGGCTATAAGCCCGTACAACATGTCACCGTACTTAATGCTGTAGGCGACTGTCACCCAACAGTAAGTATTTGTGTATATAAACATACCAAATGTAGAAAAGGTACAGTAAAAATATGGCATGAAAGACAAAAATGGCACACCTGCACAGGGCACTCACCAGGAAGGGAGCTGTCAGGGTTGGAAGTGGCTCTGGGGGAGTCGTGAGTGAGGATGAGTGGGTGTAAAGGCCTAGGACGTCCCCGTACACTACTGAAGACATATAAATCCTGTCCCACAAACCCCCCACCCTGCCTCCTTCTGACAGGGCCAGAAATTGAATATCGACACTGTCAGTGCTGCTCCATGAACAGGGACTTGGGCTGAACTGATCGGAAATATCAAGGAGAAACTGGATGGGTGAGGCAGAGATCACCTCAACAGTGAGTGTCGGGAGGGAGTGAAGGTGGCCCGAGGATCAGGAGGAATGAGAAATGAAGATGGAGATAAAGAGGAACAGGGGGGATCGTCATGGCAACGTGGGAGCAATGGAGTAAGGAACTCTGTGGTGCTCATGTGGCAGGCGGGGGGCTGTTTAACACAGGGAGGGTGCAGAAGCCAGGACGCGATACTCTGACTTGGAAAATTCGTTTCTGGCCCCAGCGACCCCATCTGGCCCAGAGGGCTCCCTCTGGCATGTCTCTGTTTTACACCATTACAACCTGAGGACATTTCCAGAGTTCAGGGACGGGCTGGCTTCGCGCTGCCACAGAAAGCTTCCCTCCAGCGGCAGTGGCACTGAGTCCTCGCTCAGGTCGCCCCTGGGGACCTCTGTCCCTGTGCAGGACCTGAGGTCCTCAGCAACGGATTTACAGCACTGAAGACCACCAGGCCGGACCCGGGAGGGCTACAGCACCCTCCGAATGCATAGCGCGGGGGGCCAGGCTCCTCTGTGCTGAAACAGGTCAGTGGTGACTGACCGGGGTGGGGGCATCTGTGCACTCAAAACTGAGGCGCTGCGAGTGGAGGGACTCTGCTGCCAACCAAGCTCATAGATGCTGCTTCTGTCAGGGGGAAAATATTCCTCCTGAACCACACATCCTTCCATTTCTTACAAGAAATCCAGCTCCATTACAATCTTTGGGACTATAATCCTATGTGCGGTGTGTCACTGACCGAAACATCATTACACAGAGCATGACTGTGCGCACACACACACACACACACACACACACACACACACAGTACAAATAACCACCACACACACACAGATAATAGCAAAATACAGTGAAACCATTAGCAAGTACTATGCTTTGAGAATTTAGTGTCCTTGTTTCTAGTATAATTGATTTAATTATAAATTTATAAACTTAATTTTTTTAATAAAGTCTGTGTTTAACAGCCAGCTCTCAAAATTCCGAAAATTTAGTTTTCATGCTTTGGTACGAACTGACCCCAGCACACCCAGGGCCCAGCACAGCCTTGTAAGGAAAGCCCCTTCTGGATACTCTATCAGCCCAGGACCCCAAAGGAAGGCGGCTCTGATGTCCTCCAGCAAGGCAAAGAGAAACCAAGGTGCTTTCCAGGGACATGTGGCCAGAAGGGAACTGAGCCCAGGCAGCACCGTGAGGTGGATAGAGAACTTTGGCCCACTCTGCTGATTATGAATCTGATTCTTTTTCCTGGACTTCAGACACCTTGAGGGCAAGGACAGTGGCCCATGTACCACTGTCCAGCCAGGTGACGAGAACAGGCCCTAAAGACAGCCTTTGGAACAAAGCAAGGACTAGGGGGTCCAGGAGACTCAGGCTTCAGTCCTTCACTGACTAACCATGACCTTGGGTAGTCACTGAAGGCTGTGGTTCATTTTCCTCATCTATAAAATGGGTGTGAACCCCTCTCCCCTGCCGAATTATCAGGGCTGCTGCAGAAACAAAGAGAGAGTGGACGTGAAAGAGCAACATGCATCTAAGTTCCTATTCCCACACGTACACATCACCCACTCTCTCTCTTCTAAACTTATCTTAGAAGATTATATGCTTTCCACTCTGCTCTGTTTAAGAGACCACATATGTGAGCAGCTATCCCAGCATCTGGCACTCACCAGAGATTGTAAATATCTGTTCATTCACTTACTATGTATATAACTCACAGTAGGCCTTCCTCTTACACTGACCTGGTACCTGGGCCCCGAGGCGTCCACCATTAATGCCCACTCTGTAGACTCCTCCCAAGTTAAAACTTGAAATAGAACTGAGGAACTATTGGTTACTGGACGTCCACTTCATCAGCAACTACTTATAGGGCACCTACTATGTGTCGGGCACTCTTCCAGGCTGGTAATCTAGGACAGACATGGTTCCGACTCTTGAAGGTTTACAATCCTCTGGGAGATATAAATGAGCCATCCCTACCACAGCAAAGGCTGGAAGACCGTCATGAACAAGAACTCCTGAGCCAGCCTGCCTAGTGGAAAGGAAGAGGTGCCAAGTGAGAAGCTAAGTGATGAAGAATGGGACCAGCTTTCTATGAAGCAAACAGCAAGGACAAAGGGTCTTTGGTGAAAGAGGAAGAAGCAGGGACCTTGGGAAGGTGTGTGTGTTGGAGCAGCATTAGAATCAGACACAGGCACAACCTGAGGCCTCACAAACCAGAGGAGGGTTCTGAGCGTCATCCTGGACCTTGAGGAAGGAGAAACATAGCCCCCCACCACCCCACAGTCACTAGGAGCTTGAAGAGTTCCAGACTGGGCCCTCCTTTCTAGTCTATGTGCTGGAGGCCCGGATGCTGTGGGGCACAGTGCTGGATAGATGGTCAAACAGACAGATGGACAGATGGATGCTGCAGCTGGTGGCCATGCAAACAGGGCTGCAGGGAAGGGCTGAGCATGCTAATGAGCATGCACAACCTGTCCCCTCTCCCCAGCATCCTAGGAGGAACAGATGGGGCTTGGGGCAAGTGGGCGGGGCTTTCCCTGGTTGAATCTCTCAGGAAGGCTAAGGACTTTTAGGTAATGTCTCAGCTCCAAAGCCAGCAGGAAGTGCCCCCCACCCAGCACCATCTCCTTGCTATGGCCTGAACCAGGGTCCTCAGGGTCTCCCTGACCCCTGCCCCGGGATCCCACCCCGGGACAGGGGGAAGGACCGCTCGCCACACTCCTGCATCAGGCCTGGGCTCCCTCTCAGAGACCATCCCTGGAGGCTAGGGGCTGGCCTTCATCCTCAGCGGGACACACCCTGGGCACACTTCCCTGCCTTGAGGAGCGACCAGGCCTGAGTGAGTTCTGCGGTCACGGCCTTCCCGCTGACCAGGGCATCTTCCTCTCCCACCTCCCCTCCTCCAAGAGGCAGCCCCTGTTTGGCCTCTGGGCAGGGGTCCAGGGTGGGAGAGGCTGGCCCGACACAGAGGTACCAGGAGCATTTCCTGACTTCATGTAATCCCGGGGACCCCCAAGGTCAGTGCAGGGGAAGTTGGACCACTGATAGCAGGACCTGACGATGCTGTGAATTGACGAGAAAGTGAAGCACAGAGTCTGTCTCTCTCTCTCACACACACACACACACACACACACACACTCGCTCTCTCTGAGGCACAAAAACCAGTCCCGAGTCATGCAGAGGGTCAAGACGCCCAAGGGACACAGAGACTCCCATGGGCATGTCCCCACACATTCACACTCCAACGACACCGGGAGAGACCCCCACACAGAGGGCAGACGCAGGCTCCGGGGACTCACCCCCAAAGACAGAGACAGCCCCACGGACAGGCTCCCGGGACACAGGGACAGGGAGAGGGGACACCAGGCTCCTGGGGACACCAAGGACACAGGGGAGACCCCAGAATTCGACCCCTCACCCAGAGCCACGGAGGTACACGCCCGCAGACGACACACACCCAGGGGCCCCGGAGCAGCACCCACCGGCCTCGCCCGGGGAGGGGAGGGGGCCTCGGGGACACACAAAGCTCCCGCGGACGCGGACGGACGCGGGCCCGGACCCTCAGCGACCCCTTCCCTCCCCAGCCCCCCACCAGGCAGCGAGGCGCCCCGGCCCACCCCCGCCCCGGAGCCCGGGCCCGCCCGGCCCGGCCGCACTCACCGCCCCGGCCGCCCCGGCCGCTCCGGCCGCCTTTGTGGTCCGCGCCGCGCGCTCACGGAGGCGCCGGCGCCCCGGGGCCCCCGCGGGCGCCCATGGCCGGGCCGCCCAGCCCCGCGCCCGCCGCCCGCGCCGATGCCCGCGCCGGACTGCGCCCGCCCCGGGGCGCCCGGCCCGGCCCGGCCCGGCCCAGCGCCGCGCACGGCGACGCGGCGACGCGGGGACAGGCGCGGGCACGCGCCGCGGCTGAGGTCACCGCTTAACCCCTGCCGGCCGGCGGCCCAGGGGCGGGCCGGCCGGGGAGCCCCTCCAGCGCCCCCCCCCCGCCCCTCGCTGTCACCCTGGCCCCGCCTCTCACCACGCGGGCGGGGAAACTGAGGCCCCCAGCCTCTTTGACTCCCTCTGTCCCCTCCTACTCTCCCCGTGTGACCCTTGGAAAAATCCCACGCACCATCCCACTCCCCCGGAGCACCCCTGGCCGCTTGCTTCGGGCCCACTTTCAGGAGTTTTTGTCCAGGGGCTTTCCGGAAAGGGTTCGAGGTCCTGGGTGCGCCCCACAACGGGGCGGGGGGACCCACAGCGTGGGTGGCAAACCCAGGCTCAGCGCTGAGAGCCCTCCAGCCCCTCTGGGACCTTGCACCCTGGCCTCAGACAACAACCTCAGTAACCACGGCCCCAGCAGCTGCAGGCCTTCAGGGCTCTGAGATCATGGGGCAACAGCCCTGCCCTGTCGCTCTGCCTTCCTGGTGAAGACAGTGGGGCTCAGAGCTGTGAGCGACCTGCCAAAGCTCACTCAGCAAGGAAGCCCTGCAATGGAGAGCCTAGCACCTCCTCCCTTCCAGTCCCCAAAGCTGCCAGGCCCTGCTTACTCCCTCCCAGAATTCCAAAGAGGGCCTCCGGATAGGATGCAATTAATTACAGTTATCAGGTCATTAATTAAGATTATCCCTGTTGTTATTAAACATTGCCTTGCTACCTCTCAATTTGCGATGAAATTCACACTCGGGCTTATCAGCAATTACTCCTGGGTTGATAATAATGAGTCTGGAGCCTCCAAAGGGCGCAGGTGTATGTGGGCTGAAAACCTTTGTCAGCCAGAAAAGAAAACCATTTTTTTAAACTACTCCCTATTTGTCACCAGCCTTAGGGGCTAGGAATGAAACAAGGAACCAGACAGACTCTAGTCCTGCCCCCTCAGCTCTCAGGGCCTGGGAGGAGGTACAAAGAGGCCACTACTGTGCAGTGAGATAAGCCACTCTCAGGCCACATTCTCTGAAATCATCTTATTCATGGGTTTGTTTACTTGTTTATTGTCTTGTTTCACACAAGAACTTAAACTCCACAGAGCCTGTCCTAAGAGTGGTTCAGAGTTGTCTGAAGCCCTAGGCCTGGGGCAATACTAGGCTCACAGTAAACAGCCAGCAAATACTTGTTCGGCACTTACTATGTTCCAGACATCATTCTAGGCATGCAAGAGGCATCAGGAGACAAAACAGGCATGGCCCTTGCCCTGCTAGAGCTTCCATTCCAGGAGTGAGTAAATAGTAGAGGTGACCGCAGAGAGGAAAGTTTCCGAAAGCCAGCAAAGCAGCAAGGACATCTTCAGATATCCATCAAGTGGCCTCGAGGCCCATAGCATTAAGCCTTGGACCAGAATTTAGGTGTTCTGGACCTGCCTGCATTCACGACCTACTCCGTCCCCATCCCCAACTATCTTATTTCCCTCCAGGGCCCCGAGCCCTTTTGATTCCTCCTGGCTGAATGTGTGCCCCTTCTTTGGTTGCCCTAAGGCTTACCTTCCCTCCCAGAACCATCAGAAGGCCCAGAATCCCCAGGAAGCCTCCCCCATGGCTTCTGTTCCCTGACACTTCTCCTAAACTCTCCAGCACTCCCAGCTTTGGTTAATTGCTTTTGTTATTTTGTTGAATCGGCACTGGGCTTGTACTTACTTGAAATGTCTCCAGCTTGAGAGCCGCTATGATCCAGGCTTGAGGGCAGGGACCATACTCCAGGTCCCCATCATGCCCCCAGAGCCCAGCACAAGTTGGGATCATTAAAGGATCATAATAGATTTCAGTGGACATCCTCAAACTCTTATCAGTAGAACTCTCTGGATCCAGGGTTGCAATCCACCAGCTCATAGAAAAATCGGAACCTGCGAAACATTTTGTTTTGCCCACAGTTGTTGTTAATTACTTACCAATTGGGAGATTTCCCATAAAAAGCCAGATTGCTGGCTTCTCTTAACAAATCTGAAGATCTGGTAATGCCAGGCCCTCATTCTCACATGGCCATACTCTGCAGGCCCCAAGGAACCATGGCCCCTCACACAGAGCTGTGTACCCCACTTGTCTCCATCCCTCCCAGCCCTGTGTCACCCACCTGACTTGGAGGCCTCTCCTCTATGAATTAGCATTTTCCTTTCATTTCCCCCACTGCATTCTACTTTTATGAGAAAGAAACACAGACTTGAGAATAAATGAGCCAGCAGCCCACACCTTCCAGGCCCACCCAGGCCCCAAGTCAGGCACGTTCTCCTGCATTCTTGCCCGCTTCTGACACACAGACACCCCTTCTCTCTCACCTCCCCAGCTTCACATTCTGTGCGCCACAGCACAAACAAATGTGCAAGGTGCTCCACTGGGCCTTTGCCCATGCTATTCCTTCTGCCTAGAATGCCGTTGCTGCTCCACCCTCCGACACTGGCTAACTGCTTTTGGTGCTCTCAAAGATACCTTCTCAAGGATCTCTTCTCTAGTGCCCCCAGACTTGACTCCAGGGCCCCCAGTGTCCTACACTCTCCATGTCAGTGTGCCCATCCTACCGTGTTGTGCGGTGTACTTGTCCCATGTCTTCCCCAGACTGTGAGTCCTTGGGGGCTGGGACTCTGTTGTATCATTCATGGTGGAACCCCCAACACCTGGGACAGAGACTAGTAGAGCATAGGCACAAGACAAATATTTACCAAGTTGAATAAATGGGTTTCAATAGCCATGAAGGGAACTAAAAGAATCTCTGGGAATGTTTCCATGTCCCAGATCATTCAATTAACCAGGATTTCCCACTCGCCGAGCATTCTGGTAAGGACAGAATTTACTGTGTAAGCATAATCATGAATGATACATCTGAATGGGCCTGGGACCCTGTCCTTCCTCATCTCTATCACTGACCTGAGAAAGAGGGAAGAATGGAAGGAGGGAGTGTAGGGGTGGCATTTTCCATTGTCTAAAGAGGCTAAGGTTGCCTAGCAAGCTGGTGGCAAAGATGGGAACCCAAGGCTTCTGCCTCTGCCTCCCAGCCCGGCCCCACTTCCACAGGCCCAGGCCCATAGTGGGTCAAAAAGGAAGTGGGTGGATGGGAAAGTGGACTTCCCAAGCCCAGATCTCACCCTCACACAGGCAGTATGAATGGAAAGCATGCAGGAACAGTCCTCATTACTTACTATGCCATCAAACCAATCATGAACAGGTTCTTATCTAAGAGAGGTTGGGATAGATTTTGATTACAAGTGAGAGTGACAGAGTCTGTCTAACCAAGAGGAAACCCCCTTCCCATATACTACTGTCCCTGTTTAGTGTGTCAGGCATTTTGAAAGGGGCTGGGATGCACTAAGCAACCCCCCAAGCCTCCCAGTTCCTCACAACCCAAAGCCTGCATCTGTGGGAAGGAAGCTGAGGGCACAGCCACAGATGGAGGTGGTTCTGGGGGAGCAGGTGAGGAGGGAAACATGACTTCTCTGAGACCACTTCATGGGCCTTGGTGTCCGGGAGAGGCCAGTCTGAGTTCTCCTAATATAGCCATGTCCAGTGGGCTGGACATGGACACAGTACATGTGTCCATGGGGCCGATTCCACTCAAAGCTTTCTGTAGGACCCTGAAAACAGCCCTCAACCTCGTTCATTTGGTCCCACTGCCTATAAAATGAGAACAGTAATCTTTTGGCCCTTTTCTATCTCACACGGTTTTGAAGGCTCAATCCTCTATAGCCTACCAGAGATCTTTCGACTTCTCAATGACACAATTAGATTTGCTATTTGATACTAAATTATCATAAACAGTCGCAACTATTATTTATGAGTGGCAACCTAGGGTAGTAGCAGTCGAGATTTCAAACTCGGAATTCTCACTGTTAAAGAAGGGAACTATACATATGGAAAGAGAAAAGAGTAGAATGAACCCAGTGGTGTTGGACTGGAACTGGAAGTCTTGACGTGAGCTCATAGTTCTGTCCATCAAGAGGATCAGGGAGCAAGAATAAGCCAATAGCAACGAGCACACTTAGCAGCTGGATCATGACTTCTAAGTACCTCTCTCTTCTGAAAGGAACCAGAGCTCCTCGGGAAAATGGCTGATTCCAGGGGAAGAACAAGTTGAGTCTGAAACATTCTGTGCCAGAAATTAATAAATTGCTCAAGAGGTGATGGAGATATAGCAAAAGGACACAGAAACCAGCTCAAAGAGACTCTGAATAGCCACACCGAGGGCAATTTGAGCATCCAATAATAATTGTAAGAATTTATATTCTGTTGCCTGTAATAGGAAACCAAGAATCCATACTGCTGGAAGGAAGTCAATAAATACATAAATCAAAAGCTAGGAGTGGCTATTAACATATTCTCAAAGTACTTCCCCACAAACTAGTTATCAGCCACAAAGGGAGAAAGACCAACTCCATAGCAGAAAAACCTAGCAGGCACCTCCTCACCCAAGTGGTCAACCTGGGTTAAATGACAGTCACGAGCTCTTTGGATGGCATGAGTCTCCTAATGGGACACACCAAAAGATACAATGTCACTTCCTAATATTCCTGCCAAAGATGCACAACTCATATGATGATGAGCCAACGTCAAACAAACCCCAAAACTGAGGGACATCTCCCTAAATGCCATCTCAAATGCCAAGGTCACAAAAGTCAAGGAAAGACTGAGAAACTTTTCCCCACTGAAGGAAACTAAAGAGACTCAACGACTAAATGCCACGTGTGGTTCTGAACTCGATCTTTTTCCTAGAAAGGACGTTACTGGAACAACTGGCAAAACGTAAACAGGGTCTGAGGATTAGGTGGGAGAAACGTTTTGTGTAATTTCCTGATTTTGAAGGTTGTATCATGGTCATGAAGGAGCACGTCCTGGTTTGTAGGAAATACACACAAAAATGTCCAGAGTTGCGGAACATCGTCAGCAGTTTCCTTTTAAATGCTTCAGAGGGAAAAGGCTATACTTGGGGATTTTCAGTTCGCTTGAAGTTTGAAGCCAGATTCCCACGCTGAACTAGAGCAAGTTGTTTAATTCTCTGAGCCTCAGTTTCATCACCTGTATAATACGGTGGTAGTAAGAATACCTACCCCATGGTGTTGTTTAGAGAATTCAACGAGATAGTATCTGTGGGCTATTTGGCACAGAACTGGGCTCATGTACATATTTCAAAATTTTGAGGAGCTATATATATTTTCTCTTTCTCCGTGCAGCTCTCATTCCCAGAAAAAGTACCAGGGTACAGAGTAAGGTGGCAAACTCCAGGGCCTAGGGGGCCAGGTAGGGGATGAAAATGGGAGGAGCAGGATGCATGTGTGTGACGACTGACACTAGGTTTCAAGATTGGGGACACCACAGGGACAGGGGGAACCCCTGGAGGCCTGGAAAGCACATACCCCTAGTAGAGGGTGCCGTCACCTCCCAGTTCTAATAGATGCATCACTATGCCCATTGTCTCCAGAGCTCTCTCTTTTTTCTCAAAAGGAACCAGAAATTCAGATTTCTATATGAAATTCTCTGATTTTTAATACTAACAACTATTTCTAATTTTAAGTGGACCAATAATTTGTGAGTCTAACGGGCTCCAAGTGCAGCAGCAGGAGTTCTGAAAGCTTGTCCTGAACACCGAGGAACATGGGAACGCCCCTGTGGGTTGGCAGGAAAAAAACACCAAGCCACAGTTCTTCTGCCAGTCTCACAGAGCCTCTGCAGAGGCTGGGGTGGGTGTGCCAGGAGGCGTACAACCCCATGTGCCATGACAGCTCACTCCTCCCAGCACAGCTGACTGGACAACGGGGAAAACATCTGACTGAAACCGAGCCAGTCAGCTCATTTCTCCCAGGAATTCAGAATTGCCAAGCTTAGAGGCTGAGTCAGTCCAATGACCACGGACACTGAGCCTGAAAGATCACGCAGAGCTGGGGCCAGCATTCATCCTGCAACAAACCACAGCTAAGTTCAAGCTCGGGTTCTGAGGGCTCAGAAACACCATAGCAAAGAAAGAAAAAAAAGAAAAAAGCAGGAGTGCAGAGTAAAGTGGGAGAGAAAGACGGCGAGGCAAAGACCACGTCGCCCTGGAAGGCATTCGCAGTAAAAATAACAGCAGCAACAACAGCAAACTCTTTCATAGCTCTCTCTCTCTCTCTCTCTCTCTCTCTCTCTCTCAATCATTACGCATGTATTAACTCACTTAATCCTCCCAGCAACCGCATAGAGTAGGTGCTTTTACCCCGTTTTACAGATGAGGAAACTGAGCCACAAATCCATTCTGTCCTAGCCTTGAATGTCCACCTGAGTGTCCTGTGGTGTCCTTACAGAGAGCCCCCACCCCCTTCCCTTCACTTATATTCACCTGAGCGAATTTTTATTCCTTGAAAGGAAAGAAGCTTGTGATGAGAGGAGGGGTTACTATTCAGGTAGGGCCTGAGAGAGGATTCTGGGACCAATTAGGGTATTCTCAGATACCTAGCCTTCTTATATCTCCCAAAATGGAAAAGATGAAGGGAGGAAAGGGGAACTGTCACAGTCTGGAGCATCAAAGGCAGCTTCAAATATATAAAGAAGACCCTCCGCCAGTAAGCCCAGACCTCACATGCCCTGTGTGCCAGCCCAGTCTACATGAGGAAGCCAGCCTCATCCTCCAGGGTCTGCAGTCTCTACTGGGGATAAGCAGGCAGAGTGCTTGAGGCTGCCTGTGAGCCAAGGGAGGTTGGATTTCTCTGCTTGGGCCCTGGCCAAGCTGCCAGAAAGGACAAAGAGACAAGGTCTTTACTTCCTGGCATCAGGTTACTGCCCATACCCAGTTACTGCCAGGCAAGCCTCCCGAGCATGAGAGTCGCTGGTCAGCTGACAGCAGGCAGGCCCCAAGGCCTGTTCTAGAAACTGCCATAAAGATGAAGAGAATGTGGCACTGGTTGCTGAGGATCAGGAACAGGGAAAGAGCCTGAGGGACAGGGTAAGCCTCTGGCCTTGCCAAGCAGACCGGGATGGGGACCGGGGGTCCAACAGAAGGTCTCCAGGAGGCAAGGTCCTGTGCCCGAGGAAGGGAGGTGCTGCATCCAGCTGCCAGTCGGAGACCATAGTGTCACTCCAGGGGGGCTTCGGCCCCCTCCCCCACTCGCCGGGGCTGTAGCAGGAGGGCCTGGCCATGGCTGCAGCTTGGCATAAGCCCCAGAAACCTTCAGTATTCCCCAGTTTCACCGCCCAGGGCTGGGAGGTGCCATAAGCTCCCTGGTCTCTCAGATGAAAGAAGCTTTCTAAGAGTCATAAAACCGTCCCCACTAGGAACAATGGGCCCTTATCCTGCTGTGTCCCTCGCATAAACTCCCATTAGCAACGCACCAGAAGCTGCAGGCAGGAGTTTTATAGACTGGGTTTCTGGACCAGCCCCAGCGTTCATTAACATCGACTCCCTCGCCCTCCATGGAGCCTGCAAAATCACTCCTGATTACAGAGGCCGGCAGTGTGTTCGGCCTCCAGGCCGCCCTGCAAGGAAAGGGGCTTTGTCCAGTTTTATGAATAAAGAAACAGAACCAGAGAGGTTAGGTGGCTCGCCCAGGGTCACGCAGAGGGAGGGTGAAGGAGGCAGGATTGAAATCCAGAGTCTGTGCTCCTTGCCTCACACCACGTGGCCTCCAACTGTGACCACTCCAGTCCTGCCCCATGGAGCCCAAGAGGTAGAGCAGAAAGGTTTTCTTGGGTTTTATCCTGGAAATAAGCATCTTGTGAGACCTCAATGTCTTCACTGGGATGGTCCTGTTGACCTACCCAACGTGTCCGTAGGGATACAGTTGGCATACTGCTTCAGGAGGGAGAGCACGTCAGGCACATAACATGAATGACCTGAGCCCCTTCCCTCGGATGAAATCAGGAAGCCCACCACATCGCACATTCACACTCCGGAAGCAGGTTCACCTCATCCCTCCTCTGAAGGCCGGCAATGATGACGACAGCCCGATTACTGACATTTGCAGTGTGCCAGGCCCTGTGCTCTCATGCATAAACCCATGCTCTCTTCCAAGAACTCTACAGGATGGCTGCTTTCAAGGTCCCTTTTTAAAGATAGTGTGTGTGTGGGGGGGGACCTCTTAGGGGGAAAAAAAAAACTTTTTCCCCTTGAGGAACTGAGGCACAGAGAGGTAAGTAGCCTGCCTAAGGTCACGCAGCAAGTAAGCAACAGATTCTAGGTCTATCTGACTCCAACCCACCACACCTTCCCAAAACATCACCATGTGGGGGTCAGCAGATAGACTCCATCCCCACAAGCCCAATTTCACAGTCCTGGCCCACAACTCTGCGTGTCACCCCAGATCCGTGGATAGTAAGAGCAGTCACGTGTCATGGGGTACCTTCTAAACCCCTTCGCCATCTCTCACTTATACAGCGACTCTCAATGTTGGTATTGCAACTCCTGGTTTGCGGACGTGAAAACCAAGGCTCAGAAAGAGGAAGCGTCTTACCAGGGTTCCGCAGAGCTGGTAATCGGGGGTATCAGAGATTGAACCCACACCTGTCTTGGTTTCAGAACCTCCGCTCCTTCCAGAGAAGCCAGCACAATAGTGAAACCAGATTGGGATGCCAATAGCCTTGGCACGCATTCAACAAACCTCCCCAGTATTCCCCGAATAAGAGCCTAAGAGGCGCCTGGCACCATTCCAGGAGCTGGAGGTTCAGGGGCGAACAAGACTGATGTGCCCAGCTCCCATCAGCCCCAAGAAGGACCATCAGGACCCCCCGACTACCTCTAGCTGCTCCTGCTAGACCTCCACCTGCAGCCACCTCCGCCAAGCCCCGGCACAGGGGCTCGTCCCAGCCTCTGCCATCCGTGGCCTCCCTGCCTCCCCTCCGTTTTGGGGAGCTTTGCCCAGAGTCTGCACCAGCCCCTGCGAAGGCAGCCTACGGCTCCTGGTCTCATGGCTTATTTCGCACTGAAATCCTTCATAACCGACTCTGAACTGGATAAACCAGAGAGACGACCGCACTGTCTCAGGCTCACCCAAGAAGCCCTCAGACACACACACACCCTGGGCTCCCCCAGCAGATTGGGCATGGCCGGCACCCACACTCCCTTTGTTGAGATGGTTGGCTCATGGGCTGCCCACTCGGAGAAGCTGGCTTGGGGCCTGCCCTTGACACTATGCCCCTGTTACCTTCTGTTGCTGCCAAGGAAAGCCAGCCTGCCCGGAACGACTCATGAAGACATATGGCTGCTTGGCTAGTGTCAAGTACTGTTTTAGGTGACCTTAATCACCATCATCTT
Source organism: Cynopterus sphinx (assembly GCA_030015415.1). NCBI lineage: Eukaryota > Metazoa > Chordata > Mammalia > Chiroptera > Pteropodidae > Cynopterus > Cynopterus sphinx. The sequence goes on from CM057387.1 coordinate 120,888,372, forward strand.
CATCATGATCAGCATTCTCATCTGGGATAACATTCAGCGAGCACTTGCAACCTGCCAGGCACTGAGCCAACCCTTGACCTGTATTATCTCATCAGATCTCACAACAATCCCATGAGGTAGTGCTGTTATCGTCGCGTGCAATAAAGAAGAAAATAACAAACAGCGGCAACAAGGCCACAACACAAAGTACGGTACTGTTTGTTGAATTGCCTGTCACCCCTGCTCTACTGCAACCTCCCTGAGGGCAGGACCATGTCTGTTGAATGGATGGATGGATGGACGAATGGATGGATGGACGGACGGATGGACGGATGGACGGATGCTGGATTGATAAATACAATTGAAAAACAAGAGGAAAAGAACTAGAAGCCAAGACCTCCCGCACTCCCAGCCACCCACCCTCTCAGTGGAACAGGAAACTGCTGGATACAGTTTCTCTGCTAATTGGAAAATCCCCAGGCCAGGATTCCAGAGACAGCAGAGCAGAATATGCTGATCATGAGGGGAGTGGAAAAAAGGCGTGTCGTGTGGGTGATGAGCTTGGGGAGAGCCGACTGTAGTAAGCAGCAGCCTGGAGTCTGACCAAGCACATCTCCTCCTTCCCAGAAAGCACCACTCAGCAAGGAATTTCGTCTGCTCCATCCCAAACCACGCCTGAATCTCGGGAGGCACAAAATGTGCCCAGTGTATAGTGAGCTCCCTGCCGTGTGGCTCCGGGACTGGGCCTAGGACCAGGGCTGTGCCAGACCCTGGGGTTTGGTGGGAGTCAGCCCCAGCCCATTCCTTAGGAACCATCTCGGAATTCGGAGGCACCACCAGGAGCTTGGGCTTTCGGGGCCTTGTTCTCTAGTTAAGCTGAGAGAGCTCAAATCTTTATGTCTCATGAATTCTGATCATCAGTTTGAGCCGCCCAGCTGGATTTGGGGGTGAGATCAGTGTGAAGCAGGCCGCCCTCCTCCCCCCTCATCCCTGCAGAGCCCTGGGCTTCCAGCAAGACTCGGGGACGAAGAAACCCGGCAGTCCCAGGAGAGTGGGCATTGCAGCCCATGGGGCCAGTTACGTCGTTTTTAAAGAGAAGACAAGGAAAGACGACAAAGCCCAGTATCATTCATCTCACCTAGAGATATCGCTCGTCTGTGTGGACATGGCATGGAGCACCCTGGCAGCGGGGCAGGGTGTCCAGTCATCCTGGAGCCTCGTCTACTTGCCAGAAGTGAGGGATTGGGATGACACGGGGGCCAGGGATGAGCCCTTCCTTTTTCAGGGCGCTGACTATGCGCCGGGCCAGGTTCTCTGCCTGGGACAACGTGTAACTCTCCTCACGCCTCAGCGAGTTCAGCATCATCTTCCTTTTCGGCTGCATAAACTAAGACCGAGTGAGTCACCCAAGTTCACACCATCAGAAGGGACAGAGCTGGGGTCTGACCCCAAGTCTGACCCTGAAATTTATGCTTTTTCCACTAATGACAAGGCAGAAAGAGCCTCGGGGGGCTCTCCCACACAGCAGAGCAAACACTGGCATCGTGAGTTTGTTTAAAAATCGGCCAGACGGACTAGAAGCCATTTTTGTGGTGACCACCCCAGTCTTCACGGGTTCCCATGTGACAGAAGCACATGCTTCCCTCTTCCCCCACATTCCTGTGCTGCCTGGTTTTGAGGGGAGGAAGGAGAGACAGCAGGGAGCCCAGAGGACACCCCAGGGACATTCATTCATTTGAGCAATTCAGGGACTTTCAGAGCTGGAAGGGCCCTTAGGAACAATCTGAGAATCTGAGCCAGGCCCTTCCTCTCACAGAGGGGTAAACTGAGGCCCAGAGAGGGCAAAGGATTTGCTCAAGGGCATACAGGGTGTGAGGAACGGAATGTGAGCTGAAGCGGCCTCCCGGCTCCCAGCCAAGGGTCCCCACTCTCACTCCAGCCCGTCTCAAACAAGCCGTGACGTTGGCACCCCTCATATCGGATAGAATGAGCGGTTATCAGATTTAATTTTGATGTTGCTCAAGAGGAGAACTGAGGGACAGGGTAAGGCAGGCAGGAGTGCTGCCTAACCCCACGGGCCCTCCCTCCGCTCAGGCATCAGCCGTCTCTGTGCAGGGGCTGAATTGGCTCTGCCGGACCGAGAAGGGGGATCAGGGTTACCTGCACAGCAGGTCCCCGCGTAGCCAGGAGAGCTCCCTATTTTCCTGGCCCCCTTGGGAAAAGGACTGCCTCTGGCCCTGAGACAATGAGGAATGGGGGACAGGGCTCTCTCACTCTGCAGAGGACAAAGTGGGAAGAGGCCTGAGCAAGGAGCTAGACACTCACTTCGTGGCAGCACCACCTCACCTACCTCGGACCCATTTGCTAGGTTCGTGCGAACCTGCCCTCATGAGTCTGTCCACCTTGAATCCAAAGAGTGGGTGTCCCCAAACCCACTCACTGCTCTGGGCCTGGGGACCCCAGGAGACCCCCGATCCCTAGGGATGATGGGGTGCTCACTTCTGGGGACACACAAACTGGGTTCAAATTCCTGCTTGCTCACCCCCTAGTCCTGTGACCTCACTTCCCTGCGTCTCAGCATCCCACTACAGAGCCGGCCTGTATCCCCGCCTCCCAAGGCAGTCGTGGGGCTTAAATGTCCAGGCTGTCCCAGGCCGAGAGCGGACGGAGGTGCTGCGGGGGGATTACCTCCCTTCGTTCTGATTCTCTGCGTGCACACTGTGTCAGGTTTTAAAGGCATCCCCAGCCATGACAGCTATTCACAGCCCGCAGTGAGAACACAGGGAAGGAATTATCAGCCCCTGTACCCAGATCGGGTGACCCAGGCCCCAGGAGGTTATGCAGCTTACCCAAGGTCCTGTGGTGTTTAGAGGAAGACCGGAACCCATGGTTCTCAAGTCCCACCACAGCTCAGCCCAGCCCAGAGGCACCGAATGGGAAGAACTGGAAAATCCAGAGTCAGCCACGCTGGACCCTGGCCATGGATGTGCCGTGAATGTGTCATGCAGCTTAGGACGGTGAGTTTGGGCGATGAGAGCTTTCAACTTTCTGACTGATGATTTCAGCGCCCCTGACCAGGGGCAGGTGGCTTTGCCTCTCTGAGCCTCAGCTTCTGCATCTGAGAAATGGGGGTTGTGAGGAGCACTAGAGAAGCGGTGACATGCAGGATGTCTGGCACAGAGCTGAGCACATGGCGAATGCCCAATAACTGGGAACATGGTGATGGTGGCAATGCTAGCAGCCAGTATTGCTACTGTCTCAGCATCGTCGGGAGAGGACAGACCAGAAGCACCTGGGAACCTCTGGCCCACGTGACTGTCCTAGAGAGGTGACCGTAGAAAGAGACATCAGTCAGGGACGCTTCTCGCCTTCTGGGTGGCAGGGATGGAATTGGGGGCCAGACCAGTCACTCCCCTGAAGACCCCAATGTCCCACTAACTGAGGACACCCAACCATAAGGACTGCTGGCACAGTCCCAGAGGACCTCAGCCATCGGGGGACAGAAGAGAGGTGGTGGCTCCCAGCTAAGCCACAGGAGGCCCTGAAAGCTGAAAAGGCAGCCTCAGCTCAGACCTTTCTGTCCCAGAGGTACCAGGGTCCTCTGGGGGAAAAGCCACTGAGAAGAGGGGCCAGCCTGGTGTGGATCACACTCAGTTAGGAGCCAGCAGAGAGGATGTGACTCTCGGCCACCTCTTAGCTCTGAGACCTCAAACAGGTCACCTCGCTTCTCCGAGCCTCTGTCCCTCGATGGTGATTATGGGGATCATCCCTGAGAGGATCACAACTGCTGCCCTGGCCAGCCCCCCAGACTGATGCGAGACCCATCGAACAATACCCCTGCACTCGCTCCCCAGACTGTCAAGCACTTGGGCTGAAACGCTGCCCTCGTGGACCCTTCACAGATGGGCGGGGCGAGGTGTAGCACAGCAGAGGCCTCTCTGGAAGGAGATACCATGAAGAAGAAGAGAGATCCAGGACCGGGCCCCTCCTGCTCCCTCTGCCATGCCCGCCCACACCCCCTGCCTCCTTCGCCTGGCTGGACTTCGTGGAAACCCCTGACACTGGTGTTCGAAGATGAAATTCTGGGCCAGTTGCGTTTAACCCTCGTTCTGTCACTCATCGCAGCCATTAACTATCTGTCCTTCACCTGTAGCTGGGGAGCTATGGGAGGCAGAGAGTGATCTGCGACAGAGCTGAGGCAGGGGAAGGGGAAAAAGATTCAACGGTGACATTCGTGCCCCCCCCTCAGTTACCTTGGAAGGCCAGCCAGAGGGACGTACAATCATCTAAACGTCCCCCTTGCCATACTCAGCCAGACCCCCTGCCCCGTCATGTCCGAGCAGCAGTCAAGTGAAGGGCTGAGGGCTCCATCGGGCTCCAGAGCCAGATTTGTCTGGCTTCTCATCTCAGCTCCCTTTTTCAAGCTGTGATATTCCGACTCAGTTACTTAACCTCTCTGTGCCTGTTTCCTCAGCTATAAACAATGATAATAGTAACACCTCACGGAGACCATGCTAGGAGGATTAAATGAGTTAATACGTGCAGCATGCCCCGTTAGCAAAGTGCCCAACACGAAGTAAGCATCCAGCAAGCGTGATCCCTGCTGGACATCAGCCACACACGTGAAAGAGGCTGCCTCCAACAGCGGCGAGCGTGCCACCCCCGGAGATACTCAAGCTGTGGCTAAATGGCCACCTGTTGGGGAGTCACTGCCAGGACTGCCTGGGTGACCTTTAAAATGCTTCCAAGTGTGAGCCCATACAACTGAGCCTGTGAAATCGTGCGTGTTGCAGCTCTCCTTCCTAACTCGGCCAGGAGGGAATGAGATGGGTGAGGGGCCACCAGGGTGCCCGGGGGACAGGGACAGAGGAGCAGGCACTGAGAAGGAAGGGGACACTAGCTGGGGAGGTGGCAGCCCGCTCTGGCTCCCAGCCCCTTGCTCTGTCGCCGATTCACTGTGTGACCTTGAGCTACCTGCTGTCCTCTGAGCCTCAGTTTTTCCAGCTGTCAAATGATGCTGTTCATCTAGGTGTTCTTTAAGGCCATAGCGAGCTGCAGTCACCAAACTGACCCTAAGAAGGGGGCTGGGGGAGTTCCCACCACATACACACCCCCGCGGAGCTCCCTCTGCATCCCTCACCCCTGCGTTGCCCACGAGATGTTCATAAGGGTCGTGGGTATGTCCCCTGAGGCTCCCAGCAGAGTTTGCCTTGCCAAGCCCCGGCACTAGGTGTCCCCAAGCCCCATCACCACCTGGGAGGGGACAGGGTGTCCCTGGGCCTGAACCCAAGGGTGTTGAAAATGGGGAGGCCCACCCACACACCCAGTGACCTCCAAAGGATCCTCCACCAACTCAGCGAGGAACAGAGATGTTTAAAATCCAAAACCTGACCTGGATTCTGTGCGGTCCAATTCTGGCCCTCCGGGAGAGGAGTGCAGGTGGTGGGGGCAGGCCCCACCGGCAGGGAAGGATCGTGGCTGTCGCAGCAGCTGGTAGGGCAAGAAGGAGCCCAGGGGTCAGGCACACTGGCTCCCCGTGCTGTGCTGGGTGTGCAGAGGGCCCGAGCGTGTGAGTCAGTCACCTGCCAGACCTGCCGGGCGGGCAGGCGGGGGGAGGCCCCAGCAGCCCACAAGGAAGGGCTACACTGAGTCAGGCCTGGCAGGGCTGGGCTGGGCAGGGCTGGGCAACCGATCCGTCAGCCCGTCGGGAAGAACCAGGAAGTCATGGGGAAGGGAGAAGTGTGATCAAAGGTGGGAGCCTCTAACGAGGGTGCAGGTGGAAAGGCGGAGGTCTGACAGCTGCTGGCCGGCCCAGGAAAGGCCACGGGGCCTGGGTACCGGGAAGGGTCGAAAGTTCGCCCATGGGCTGAGGCCATGAGAACGTGGAAAAGCACACGTGTTGACACCGCACTTTCAGGTTTGAATCCCTGCCCTTTACAGCTCATGACCTCATCTCTCCAGACTCGGTTTCCCCCTTGTCCCTCTGGAGTATTAATAATAGTCCCAAATGACAAGGTTCTCGTGAGAATTCCATGAGACTCCACCGGGGAAAGGGCTCCAGAGTCCCACCTCCTAGGGGGTAGACAGTCACAGTGGCTCCGACGACAAGGAGCGAGCAGGACAGCACGCTCAGGATTGGCCTGTTGGCGTTCTTACTGTCAGTGTTAGGGGCCCCACATGTTAGCCAAACATCTGCTGAGCTGACTAAGAGCACGAGTATCTGGACATCAGGAAAAAGTCCTTTATCTATAAACAATTACTCTGCCCTTTCCGATGTGCTCCTGAGAACCCAGGAAGGGGGTTTTAAAGGTAGATCAGCCCCTGCCTGCCCTCAAAGCACCCACAGACAGCAGTTTGCACATGGACACCTGGATTTCACACCACACCTGGCCTGGGCCCTGCTCCACTTTCTGCTACAGGACACGCAATCAACCCTCAAGCTCCTACAACAGGAGTTAGCAAACTGTGGCCCTCGGGCCAAATCTGGCCCACCACCTGTTTTTGTTAATAAAGTTTTATTGAAACACAGCCATGCCCGTTTGCTCATTGCCCATGGCTACTTTGGAGAGACATGGGCAGAATAATGACAGAGACTATAAGGTCCACACAGGCTCTCTGGCCTTACAGAGAAAGTTTGTTCATCCCTGGTGCCAATGATGATGATGATGATCATCATCATCAATATCATCATCATCAACAACAACATCATCATCAACATCATCATCATCATCCTGGTTTTTGACTCTTACATGTTTTATCCACTAAAAATCTCTCCATCCATAACCTCATACAAACCTCTCAATAACGTTTCCCCATTTTTGCAGAGAGGGAAACCGAGGCTTCTGAGGGAGAAGGAACTTGCCCACGGTCTCCGTGAGAGTCCACAGCAGATGGATATTTTGAACTAAGGGCTGAAGGGAACCAAAGCTTCTGGCCCGACCAGTTACCCAGTGAGCACACAGGCCTGGGGCCTAAAGGGTTTAGCAAGCCCCAGTAGAAAACCATGAGAGAGAGTCGACACACCCCCAACACCCTGATCCCTGCCTGGGAGGCTGCCTCAGTTTGAGCCCACTGTGAGGTGGGAACACCAAGAGCACAGGAGGAAGAAGTGAGATGGTGCGTGTCGGCAGTTAGGCCAGTGTCCTCCAGCGGGAGCCTTCGTCATCCCTAGAGCTTCGTTGTCATTGTTAGTGGAGCATGATGTGCGAGTGGAGAGGCAGTGAGGTGGAGAAGTGGCCCCTCTGCCCACAGAAGCAGGGACAGCTGGGGATGGGGGGGTGCTCCCTTTTAGCCAGAAATGGAAGGATGCTTCCTCGTTCAGGTTCGGTCCCTGGAAAAGAGAGATGCTTGCACTACCGCCTCCCTCGCCTTCATTTCATCACTTTTCCTTAACCCCGGGCCAAGACTGAGGCTGCCACCGCTGGGAGACTGCACTCTCCTTCCCAGAGCCCCACCCCAGACGCCCACCGCCTTGCACACCCCACCCGCCCAGAAGGGCCGGCCTGGGCCTTCCACTCCCAGACACAGCACCAAAGGTCACAGCAGGAGGAGCCAGAGTTGCACTTGTCCTTTTCCTAGGGAAACCTGGGCCAGCTCCCCACCTTCTGAAGGATATCAAGGCCTCTGGAGTTTCTTCTCCTGCTCTCTGGGGGGGGAGTCTTCTCTTTTCCTGCCCCTCCTCTCTCCACCCCGCCCCCAAGGCCAGGTGGCAGTGGAGAGATGAATATTAGTTGAGAAGGAGGCACGAGTCCAGAAAGAAATCAGTAAGTCCACCCACCGCCACTTCTTTTTTCCAAATTTTTGGTCGATCCAAGAGGTTACGAGAGCTGGCATTTTCCGTGAAATAACTGGTTGTCTAAGCAATGCTCCGCCGGAGGATGGGGTGCTGCAGGCAGCAGTTTCACCAAGCATTTGGGAAGCACCTGTTTGCCGACCATGTCTATGCTCACCCACAGCCACTTATTTATTCCCTGAGCCAGTGCCCCACGCGCCCCACTCACCAAGCCCTTCCCCTAGTCTGCTCTGCCGTCTGCAGTAACGTGCCAGGCTCTCTGCTAGCTGAGGCTAAACTTTGATGCAGAAACAGTATTTCAGTGCCCCCTGTATGCCAGACCCTCTGCCCCGCCCAGTGAAGGGGCTGGGTCCTTTCCACCCTTGTATCCTTACCAACGCCCCATTCCCCAACACCCAGAACCAAAAGATGCTCAATTAAGATTTGCAGAATGAGTGAATCTTTCGAGCTACTCCAGACCAGCGTTGCTCTCCCTCAGGGCTACTGACATGCTGGACCGGATACCTCTTGGTGGAGGGAGACAGAAGCAGGAGGTGGGGGGGGTGGTGTCTTGTGCAGCGTAGGATGTTTAGCAGCATCTCTGGCCTCTACCTGCAACATGCCAGCCAGTTGGGTGTTAATCAAAATTGTCTCCAGACATTACTGAAAGACCTCTTGGTTGCCCCCACCCAGTAGAGAACCCCTGCTCTACAGTCATCAGTTTCATGTGACTCCCATGCCAACTTGCTGAGGAAAGCAGAACGGGTATGAGTAGCCATTTTAACAATAAAAAAAAAATAAATAAAGTTTGGTAATAGCAAAAGGTATGTCCCATGTCACGGAGTGGCTCGAATTCACAAAACAGAAGTTGGAAAAGGAATAAGTTGCTCTAATGAGGCACCTGAAGGGTGAGTGAGGATGCTGGGGCAGAGGCGGGGCTGGACCAGGGGACCATGGGCACCAGCGGTTCCGGAGCAGAGGCTGACGGACATTCCCTCCTCCCGCACCTCCAGCCGACTGGCCTCCACGGTAAGCAGGTCCCCAATCCAGGTCAAGGAGTCAACCTAACCAGGCCCAGGATGACTTGCAGGGGCCCCCATGTTTACACAGTAAACCAGTAAAACCAGTAAACCAGAAAACACAAGGCATGTGTGCGTGCAGGGAATAACACAGCATCTTTCTGTGTTCTCTAATCGAACAAGTTCCAGGTAAGTTCATTAAAGTGGAAGTAGTTCCATTTGGGGGTGTCCCAGCTTGGTTTCCTATTGAGGGCAATCTCAGACAACTCCCATTTCCTTTCTGAGGACCAGTCCCCACTCCCAAAGACGGATCCCAGCAGCCAGACTGACACCACGTGACCCCATGCCCCTGTGTGGACACCCGACAGTCACATTCTCTGCCTCAGAAATTTGGAACCGGAACCTGGCTGATGGCTGGAATGAGCACTTAAAACTCAGAAGCTGTAGGGTGGCCACTCCCTGCCACGTGCCCAGAGAGACTAAGAAACTCAGTCCCAGGTTCAAAGAAACGAGACAAGCGGACATAATGCTGCTGGCATTATTCATAATAGCCAAGAGGCAGAAACAACCCGCATGTCCACAGATGAATGAACAAATAACCAAATGTGGTGCCTCCACACAGTGAAGACAGGGACATGTTACTCAGCCTTAAAAAGGAAAGAAATTCTGACACATCGATGAACTTTGAAAACATTATGTTAAGTGAAATAAGCCAGTCCCAAAAGGTCACATTACATGACCCACTTCTGTGAGGCACTTAGAATAGGCAAATTCAGAAAGACAGAGAGTAGAATGTGGTTACCAGGGGCTGGGGAGGGGACACAGAGGGTTATCGTTTAGTCGGTGCAGAGCTTCTGTTTGGGATGACAAAGTTCTGGAAATGGATGTATTATTTATTACTAATAGGTTTTATATTCGGTACGTTTTACCACAATTTAAAAAGAGAGAGACGGTGAGTACAGAGACAGGCAGGCAGGCAGGCAGGCTGGGTTCCCAGCTTTGTCCAGTTCCCAGCATCGGCCTCTCACAAGGCCAGGCATCTCTGAGGTTCTGAGACACCCCAAGTCCTCAGCATACGTTCCCAGGGCAATGGGCTTGCAAATGAAAAGGCTGCCTGGGGACTGTCTTTTCCAGCAGGGCATCACCCTCTGCCCAGGGCCAGCCCCCAGAAAGGCCCGGTGCCTCGGTACCCCCAGCTTCTCTTCCTGACCCATGACAGAACCATCCTCCGCACATTTGTTTTAATCCCACTTCGGTCAGATCCACAGCCCTCCCTATTAGAAAGTCTTTTTCCAGGCTCCCCGCTACACTTCAGTTCTATGTCCCCTTGTTAGCCTTCCCCAGCTCAAACCCACACCCAAAGTCGGTGGCTGTGGGTCCAGAAAATTCCCTCCAAACGCCAGACCCACCCTCAGAGAATGAATGTTCTTCCACTGAGCTGCATCCAAAGCTGTGCCTCAGGCTCTGAAGGAATTTGCAAGAGCCATGTTCCCAGAAGAGCCGCCCAATAGGCGACTTGAAGGGACCATAGCCTCTTACACAGATAAGCATTTGTGAGGTTAGAACAAAACCAAAGAAGGGACGTAGGTGGGTGGGTCGTACCTTGCTTTGCAGACTCCTCGTAGCTTGGGGAGATGCTGCTGACAGCCAAGGTTTCTGCAAGGAAAGGAGGTGACTTTATGTTCATCGACCGAGACGATGTGAATGAATGTCCAGAAACTGGGTGACGTGCTCTCTATAAACGAGCTTATTTAATCTCCCAAGCACCTGGAGAGGCAGATCTCATTATGCTCTTTTGAAAGGTGCCGTAACTGAGGCTCCGAGATGGTAGGTAACTTGCAAAAAGCCACACAGCTAGGAAGGGGGGGAATTTGAATCTAGGTCCTGTAATTTCCAGGGCCCAGGCTCTTGACTACAGGGCAGCAGGACTGGTGCTGCCAATGGCAAGAGGTACTGGAGGCCAGGAGCCTGGATTCCGAGTCTGGGGGGCTCCACGGGCTCCCAACCTCCTAAGCCACCAGCCTGCAGCCTTGAAAGTGTGAATAGTCACATCTAAGAGAGACCATTGCCAACCAGACGCAGAGTCGAGGCTCCTCCCACCACATCATCCTCATCAGGCTTTTGCAAACGAGGCTGTGGCCCTTTTCCAGGTGGGCCTGCCAGTCTGTCTTGGGCACAGACACCCTTTGCTCCCATTTGTTATGAGTCAAACCTCCGGGCCAGATCTGGGCCTGGCAACCTTTGGGGGAGGGGGCATGCCCCACTCGTTACTTCCATTGTCCTCTCCCAGCCCTCCAGCCACCAGGCTTTGAGAGCTCCCTGCCAGGCCTTAACCACAAGACAAATAGTGGAGCCTGAGCCCAGCCAGCTGCACAGAAAGGTCTGTAATTACAGGAGTGACGGGTCAAGCAAACCTAAGTTTGAATCCAGCTTCCTTAGCAAGCCGTGTGGACTCCGTCAAGTCGCTTGACCCTTTGACCTCTGTACGAGCATCTGTAACATGGGGGTAGTGGCACCCAGCTACGATAGCTGTCGTAAGGAGTGAAGGAGAGCCTTTATATAACGCATTCATTTACATTTATAGCCATAACTGGTCGTTGGTTGATATCAACGGAGATCCTGGGCTGGTTATTGTCACTTTTACATCAGTATACTGGAAAAACCTGCCGATTCTGTGGGCTGGCCTGAAACTTGCCTTTCTAGCACTTAAGCTTTACTTATTTTTTTATTTTTTATTATTTTGTAAGGCGAGGCAACCCTTGGTTGACCTCACAGATTGCAAGGACCTTGTCATCTTATAATCCCTTATTTTTTTATTTTTTACGCCTACAGCTCCTGGTCTTCCTAGGTGGTCTCCCATCCAAGTACTAACCAGGCCCGACCCTGCTTAGCTTCCGAGATCAGACGGGATCCGGCTTGTTCAGGGTGACCTGGCTGTACACTTGTAGCACTTAAGCTTTAATAAGCAAATTAGTTTGTTTCCTCCAAAGCGGTTACGCAAGAGGCTTTGGTGGCTGTGGCAGGCTGTGCTTTCAAGAGTTAATGTTTGGGGGAAAATAGTTAATGTTGCTTCTTCAGAGACTTCCAAACAGGCCTCAGGATCCTAGATCAAACCTGGGAGGAAGGGATGTTTGAAAAAAATAAATAATTCCTATTGCCAAGGAAGTTCATGGGCTGGGGCCCCAGGATGCTCTACCCCTCAACTCTCTAGACAAATGTCAGCTAGCGGACGACGAGAAGTCAGCGCTACCTGGACTGTACCGGCCACAGCCAGGATGCGGAGAGGCCAAGGGAAGGCAAGAAGGAGGGTGAGCATGGCCTGGCCTCATGGGCAGCGGTGTGGCCTGGGGCCGGGAGGGGGCAGGGCAGGAGTTATCAGGGTCCCCAGTGTCTCACAGCTTCTGTGCTGTGGCTGAGCAGGGACAATGACGGGAAAAGCCGTGGAAGCTCAACTTCCTCATCTCAAAACCAGATGGCTGCGCCCTCCTCGTGTGAAGGGCGAGGTCCGTGGTGCACAGTGGGTGCCATTCGTAGGACATGTTGCTGTCATCGTGCCTGTGAGAAGTTCTCAGCCTTTTCCCCTGGACCTTGGGCCTCATGCCCACCTGCAGCCCAACACAGTGCCACACAGCACAACAGGGGGCCCCTCGGACCAGCACGTCATTTCATCAAGTCAAAACAAGGGATATTTTCAGAAACCTCACTCCACTCCCTTTGTAAGTCATAGGCCAGCAGCCCCGGGAAGCCTGCTCCTGGAACTCTGCGTCCAGTAGCTAGGATGGACCGCACTCAACAATCCACTCTCTCCCCAAGCCCCCAGGAGACCCATGTGGACCAGTGACTCGTGAACCTGCCTCTGTGGGCTCAGGGAGCACCCTAAGCAAAGCAGGAAGGCAAGAAGCCATCCTCGGCCTACTAAGTGCCAGGTGCTTCCATAAATCTCTCTACCTACCTCCCAACGCGGCCTTGATGCAGGTGTTATTGGCATCCCCCTTGCCCAGACGAGGAGACTGAGGCCCACAATGGGGAAGTTGCCTTGCCCAGAGTCAAGAACACACAGTCTGCACTCAGGAGCTTGCAGTCAGTCTCAGGAAGTGAGATTTTCACCTGAGAAAAATTTTGATGGTTCATTAAAATTCTAGGAACTAGAAGATCATGGAACCCAACTCCCTCTTGCCCTGGGACTATCCAAAGTCCAGACCAAGGTCATGGTTTGCCCAAGCTCACAATCTGCTTGGCCACAAAGCCAGGGCTGGACCTTGTGCCCACAATGCTCCCCTAGGGGGTACTGTGAGGCTGAGCCACCCCTCTCCCCCACCTGCATGACAAGCCATTGACAGCCTGTCAAGGAGTTCGTGGGGAGGGGCCTGACACAGTGTGGACACAGCTGGAGTCCCCTCGAGGACTCCTTCCTGGGCAGTAGAGGGTGATTATGTCCAGAGAGGTCATCAGTGTCCCCTTCCCTTGCCCCCTCCTAACCTATACATGCCAAAGTGTGAGGGGGTGCCCCCTGCTGACCATCAGGAGCACATCCTCCAGGATGATAACAGGAAGCTCCTAGAACTACAGACACCCAAGACTCAGAGTTTTGCCAAGAGGAGTGATGGGGTGCTGGAGGTCCATGCTAACTCGAGCCTCTGCTCGATCCCATGAGGGCTCCACACTTTCTGTCGCAGCTTTTTGGGGCCCCGGCGATGGTCGGATATCTCAAAGAGAGACAGAGTCCATGCCTGAATCCGGGCAGGCTTGTGGCCGGTTGGAGTCAACAGAAGGCAGCAGAAGGGACGCTGCTAGGTCAGGAAAGGCCACATGATCTTGTCTTATTAGCTGGGAACTCACCTTTAGAGCTGCCAGGTAAGACACCGATGAACCGGGGGCTGTTATGACAAGTGGAGCCCAAGCTACACAAGGAGGTCCTCTGTAGGTGCTCTGCTCCCGGCCACAGCTAGCACCACTGCCAGGCGTGTGAGGGAAGATGCTTCCAGGTGATTCCAGTGCCCAGCTGTCAAGTCACCCCAACCCTTAAGTCTTCCAGCAGAGACCCCAGACATCCATTAATAGCAGAGACAAGCTGTCCCCATTGCACGTTGTCCAAATGCCTGTGTCATGCTATAACGTTTTGGGGTGGTTTATTATGCAGCAATGGGTGATCGGAACACCATCGCCCCCACTGAGCTCCCGAGTGTGAAAAAGACACTGTTCTGGAAACCAGGTGATTGGTCCTGTGACCTTGAACGTGCTCCCAGGCCTCAGATTCCTTGGTGGTAGAATTGGACTAACTGCCTGCTTTGCCCGTCTCACAGGCTTGTTGTTGGTGGGGTGTGTGTGATCAATCAGACGAACTCAAGGATGTGAAAGCCCTTTATAGGTTGGTGGCTAAAATAAAGGCACGGGGCCATACTGCCGAGGCTCCAGTCTCAGTTCCTTACCAGATGTGACCTTGAACCGGACACTGACCTTCTCTGTGCATCTGTTCCTATTTGTGTAAAATGGGGATGATAACAGGGTTGTAGAGAGGTTTCAATGAGAAAACGCTCATGAAGCACCTCGTGTTCATGGGTTAACAGCGAGAGAGCAGGAAATGCTGGTGATTCCTAGGAACCGCTTTGCAAAAGCAAGAGCCTGCATCCACTCGGATGGGAGTAAGGAAATCCGAACATCTTTGCTGACCTCAGATCACACTGAACTCTCTCGGGGAAAAGATGTGTCATGAAACTGGCAGGGGCGGGGGAAATAAAAGTGCAAAACAGACAACTTTTTTGATTTCTGATCATAGCCAATAGGAGTCCAGGACGGCCTTGACTGGCTGGCCCTGTTTACAGAAAGCCTGGTCCGGCCCCCTGCTTTAACTCTGGGCACCCTCCCACAAGCCCCTTGGTCAGCCTTTGGGGGGAGCTTTGAAAGGGAGCCGCACAGTCTACAAGCAAGAAAGTGAATTTTAGAGTCGTGGGTGGCTCTTCCACCAACCTAGTAACACTAGGCAGGTCCCCCAGCTCCATAGAATATTATTCTGTCCACCACACAGCAAACATCTGTTATAGTTCATGGTCATCTGGGTGGATCTTCCAGCCAGGACCAAACTAAGTTGACCTCAGTCAGGCTTGGCTTGCTCATGAGTCTGCTGTCAGCTGGCCTAGGATGGCCTTGCTTGGATTCTCTCCTCCCTGTGGTCATTCATCCCCGGCATGCTAGCCCAGGCTCGTGTCACATGACAGTTACAAAGGTCCAAGAGTGAGAATGCATATGTAGGCAAGGCCTCTGAGACCCTGGCTTGAAAGTCACATGTCCTCACTTCTACTACATTCTACCGATCAAAGCGAAGAGCAGAAAAATAGACTCCGCGAGGGGATAAGTGAAGCACGGTGGCCGTTTTTGTCACTTATACAGTGGTTGGGCTAGCGTTGGAACACAGGCCTGTCGCTCACTATTATGGCCTACTGTCTCCAGTCCACAATAGTCGGCAAGCTTAGTTTTCAACTCCAGCCTCTTCCCTCTCCAGCTCAGGCCCTTAAGCAGTACTCCAAGAATGAGTTACCCCACTGAGAGGTTCAGAAGCACAACTTATTTACATCTACTTGCCTGGCAGCCCACGCATTTATTAGATTTCTATTGTGCCTCTCTTCTGCCAAGCTCAGGGCCATCGTGGGAATTAAACTGACAGCACAAACAGCTGGGGCACACTCAAGACATTGCAGAAACAGAAAGCAAGTTGGAGGGGGCACTGAAACCCTTGGCTTGGAGGGGCCCTGTTCTCAAGAGGCCAGTGATGAGTATAATCGGTCATTACCATCTACAAGGCTGTCCTCACCCAACTGTCTTCGCAGGAATCAGTCGTCAGCCGCAGCTGCAGCTCAAAGGCACAGCCCTGGTAGGGGATCCGCAAACGGGAGGGATCGGCAATGCGCCTAGCACCCCCTGGTGCGTGTGCTGAGCACTACTGTCCGCTCCCCTGACTATTTCAAGCGTGAGACTGTGATCCTGTTCGCATGCCCCCTCCTCCACCCAAGGCATCCTCTGAGCCGCCTGCCTGGTCTTGAACATGTCACTCCACCTCCCAGAGCCTCAGCTTTCTGACCTATCAATTGGATGGTGGCCTCTCACCATTGCTATGCGGGATCAATGAAGTCACATTCATAAAAGGCGGTGCCTGGTGGGGTGGCTCGGGCAGCTCCCCTCCCTCCTGCAGGCAGCAGCTCCACCTCCCCATTCGCAGAATGAACGACAAGTGACGGGCAGCTCAGGGTCAGGCCCACGGCTAGTGTTAAGGCGCCTGGCCCAGAAAATATAACCTTCTGTTATTGAACTGAAGATTACACAAAACCCCGATTGGTTTCCAGCATTACTAACGACAGCAAGAGTAAAACAGCAATAATACGCAATATGTTCGGTCCTCCCAGCATCACGGTGAGGAAACTGAGGTTCAGAGAGGTCCAGTCACTTGCCCGATGTCACACAGCTTGTAGGAAGTAGGCTCAGGGTTCAAAGCCAGGTTATGGGTCCCAAAACGGGAGCATTTGCTCTGCATCTAACTCCACTGGATGGAGGTGCTCTACCAGCCCTCCTTGAGAGGGAGAGAGAAGACAAGTCTTTTTTTCTTCATTATGTGGGTGGAAAGAGAGACCGATGATCCAAGCTCCGTACCGATCCGCTCCCTGAGTGTGGCTGCAAGGCTCACCCGCCCACCAACCCCACTGCTGCCTGCTGCCTCCACTCCCCCTCAGAGAGCAGGGCCTGCTCTGGGACCCAGGCAGTCTTTGCTTCCTTGGGTAGGCGAGGGGGCCTCCTAGGGACACCTGGAATTCTCACTCCTGCCATGAGCTACGGCCAGGCTCAGTGGGGCCAAGTTTCCCGGAGCCACCTGGCACCCCAACTCAGTCCAGAAGCCTCAACCGACACTTCTGGGGAAAAGTTGGGACACAGACCCTTTCCTCACCAGGAGCAATAGCTCTGGTTGTGGTGGGAGGGGTGGGGGAGCCCAGGAGAGCAGGGTGGAGCAGCCTTTCCTCTGGGCCCACAGTCAAGTGCTGACGGGACAACTGAAAATCAGAGCTGGATCACTGCCATCATCACCACATGAGAATAAGAATAAAGAGGAATGATAACATGGCACTGACCACGTGCCTGGCCCTGTTCTTGGCGTTTTATATAGATTAACTCAGGTTTCACAACAGCCCTCTAAGGAGGTAGTTAAGGATAAGGAAACTGAGGCACAAGGAGGTGCATCTCTAGTCCACAGTCGCTCAGCCAGTGGGTGGTGGACGTACTACTCCCGAGCCAGGCTGGGCTACGCGCTTCACTTGATAATTTTAGCAAACACTCCCCAACTCCCAGGAGACATTGTTATGACTGGTTTGCAGAAGAGAAAGTGGAGGGTCGAAGGTCAAGTCATAACACCCAAGATCACGCATTAGGCCTATCTGGGCCCAAGTCCTGGGCTCTTAAACACAGGTGACCTGGTTCTGGAAGAACAAGGGAAGCCTCACCTTTGTCCCAAGCCTCTGAAGAACTGAAGTTCCAGCCTGAATGGACCCAGGCGGGCAGAACCGTGGTGCTGAGTCGCCCTCTGCTGGCCTCGCTTCAAAAGAACAGCAACAGGACCAAGGATGCGGAGATGAAGACACCATCCTGCCCCGGGCTCACAGTCCCCTCGTAGGAAATGGACTATTTATGAGACAGAGAATCACAGGACTCAGCAGAAACGCTTGATCAAGCCTGAGAAGTCTTGGAGGGCTTCCTAGAGGAGGTGATCTGCATCGAGCGATGGGTTTCCTGATTCAAGAGTTCATGTCACTGAAGGCCAAAACAATGCAAGTTGAATTGGAAAGGCCAGTTGGCACGGAATACCCTGTCTGTGACGGGAAAAGCCAAGAATATCATCTGGGCTGTACCTTAAAGAATGAAAAAGCATTAGTGGGGCCAGAAAGGTAAGAAGAACCATCCACATACAGGTGCACAGGACAGAAGAGGAAATCCCAGGTCAGGCTGGGGAGGGTGAAGGGAGGGCAGGCAACTGGGCTGAGCAGGTAGGAACCAAAGCCACAGCTTCACAGCAGACTCAGCAAAGGTGGAGAAGGAGAAATAGTGCTAGGCTGAGAGCCAGGATAGCTGGTAGCATCTTGTCACCTGCGAACTCGTTAGCAATGCAGATTATCGAACAAGCCCCTCCTCCCCCAGGTGACACTAAATCTTGAGCACCACTGTTCCAAGCAATCCCCGAGGATCCTGCTCGCTGCTATCAATTCCCTTCAAAAACCAGGCGAGCTCCGGGGAAGAACTGAGATTCCACGTGGCTTTGCTTCATGGTTTTGTGGGTCCTGGTAACATGCTGACATGCGCTGAGCAGTTCGCCCACAATCCCGCAGCAAGCACTAGCAGCAGCAGCACTTCTGTTCTAAAGATGAGGAGACTGAGAGTCAGCGAGGTGAAGGAACTTGGCCCAGAGTCCCATCATGAGAACTGAGCCCAGGGGCCGGTTCTGGGAACATAGCCCTCACCACTCGCTCTCACTGCCTGGTCCTGAACTAGTCCCACTGTTCTTCCCTCCCCTGCTCTTGGCTTCCTTGTCCTGACCCACTTCCAGTTCTAAAAAATAATATAATCCCTAGTACCTGGGACCTTGTAGTCACTTAATTCTTTCATTCAACCACATGCAGGGTGTAGGGAGATGCAGTTTACCAGGAAATGAGGAATATGCCAGGTAATGGTAAGTGTGAGCAAGAAAAATAAAGTGGTATGGGGGACAGGTGGGGGTGGTTGTCTTGTGTCTGGGTTTCCCTGAGAAGGTGACCTCTGAGCAGAGACCTGAGCAAGACGAGGGCTCCAAAGAGTCAGGGATAGCTGGGGGCGGACAGGACAGCAGGGACAAAAAGCTCTGAAGATAGGAATTCGCCTGCTTATGGGACAACAAGGAGGCCTTGTGGCTGGAACAGAGTGAGCAAGGGGAGAAGGGATGGCAGAAAGCAAGAGGAGTGTAGGGAAAATTGGGAAAGCCTTTGAGATACCGTCAGTATCCTGACTGACTAGCTCTTCTCCACCTTTCATGGCCTTTAAGTAACTTACACTCTGCAAATGGTAGAAAGCTGAGGGTAATGCAGATAATTCTTACATTAAAATGTAAATTGTGTCCTAGAAATGCAACTGATTTAAAGGTTTTCCTGCATAGAGACTGGGTGAGAGCAAAACTAGGGTTGCATTTAACTGGACTTAGGGGTTCGCCCCATTAGGATGGATGGATGGATGGATGGATGGATGGATAGGCAGGCGGGTGGATGGGTGGGTGGGTGGGTGGATGGATGGATGGATGGATGAATAAAATGGAAAGAAGGAAGGGAGAAAGGGAGGGAGGGAGGGAGGAAGAAGGAAGGGGAAGGGAAAGGGAAAGAATGGGAAAGAAAAGGAAGGGAGGAAGAATCTGGCTCATCAGATATTCAAATCCAGGAAAGTCCAGAACTTTAATGTTCTAGAAAGTCCAGAATATTAGACCAGCCAATCAGAATCTAAGAAAGCTAAGGGGCTCAAACAAATCAGCCCTGAGTGGCTCATCGTTTGGTGGGTCAGGCCCCTCGCTCTCATCCAACATTAGTCACCATAAGAGAGACCCAAGTTGTGATTTCCTCTTTAGCACTTGTTCAAAGCAACTTCCACTCTATGGCCCTTGCACCATCTGCAAATCTGGATGCGATTTCCTCCCTGCCCCGTTCTGACATTATTACATGGATTTATTCGGGGATGCAGGGGGCCAGGTGGGTGTAATGTGCGGGGCACAGCAAATAAAGGACATGGAATTTAGCGGTCAAAACTCCTTTTTTAAAAAACTACTGTGTGTGTGTGTGTGTGTGTGTGTGTGTGTGTGTGTGTGTGTGTGTGTATGAGAGAGAGAGAGAGAGAGAGAGAGAGAGAGGCGTTCTTTAAGAAAACATCAAATTTTCTAAGAATATTTGCGCCAGTTCAGCGTGAAACAAAAGTCATTAAAGGACCTCTCAGGCTTTTTTCTAACCCCTTAGGCCTTGTCCTTCCTAGAAATACGCACCGGCCTGGCTCTCAGTGCTGCTTGCACAGAATGATGACCTAACACTAATCTGCCCTCATCCCTACCTTGAGCGGATGACCTTGACATTTGGTTTTGTTTTTTCCTAATAACGAGGCTATTAGGAAACTGCTGCTGCAATCATGCTCAGCATCATTGTTCAGAGTTAAAACGGAAAATTTGCATTTGAGGCAGGCCAACGCAAGCAGGCGCAATGCTCTCCTGGGGCCCTCCCATCCCTGCGTGCATGTGTCGGATCCTCACCACCCAAAGAGGTTTAAGTGACGAGTCTGACGTCACACAGCCATCCGGAGCTGGGCCAGGATCAAATCCCCAACGCATCCTACTTCCCTTCCCTTCGTGTAATTGGATCTTTCTTCGTTAACCAAGACATCAATTACGTGTCGTCACCTTTCACTGTGCAGAGGGAGCCTGGTAACTCTCTCAGCATTCTCCCCCACCCCCGGGGTTTATAACAGTGAAAAAAAGCCGTCTCCAAGGCCCCCTCTAGATATAAAACACGTGGCCGTAAAGTGGGCTCCAGTGTAATGATCAAAGCCACACATCTGGTTCTGGTCACTCAGCCCTGTAGGGGCCTCCCTCCAGCCTGCCTAGCCTGCTGCCACAGCTGAAAACAATCTTTCCAGTAACTCAGTGGTTTTTAGCTTGGGGGGTGGGGGGGTTGGTGGAAATTTTGCTCCCAGGGAACATCTGGCAGTGTCTAGAGAGCATTTTGGTTGTCATAACCGAGGAAGGAGGTGCTTGCTACTGGCATCTAGTGAATGGTGGCCGGGGATGCTCGTAAACCTACAATGCACGGGATGGGCCCACAGACTTACCTGTCCCCAAGTGTCAATAGCGCCTTAAAACCCCTGTATGAGCACACACTATGAGGAAGGGAAGATGACAATTCTCAGGTGCGGAGTGGGGAGGAAAATTCTTTAGCAAAGAGAATATCCCTGAAGGGAAGAAAGCTTATCCATTGCGAGAGGCAGAAATGCCTTCCCTCACACTCAAGCCTTGGGCTTTGGGGTGGGGAAGCCACTAGGCAGCTCTTCCTTTACCACTGGGTGCGGAGGTGCCATCTCTAAGGCATGAGTGTGCAGCACGAGACTGGGGCAGGCTTGCGCCATCCACCATCTCCCACATCTTTTTTGAGTCACTTACATGTCCCCGATGTAGTTTACAGAAACGAGAAAGCACCAGGGTCTCCTCCTTGATGGAGGTGATTCCTACAAGAAGTTGGTCACAGACAGCTCCTACAAGGTGACTTCTAACGTCAAAGAAGAATGTTAAAGGGCATTGAGAGGCCGACTTCATTCAAGGGGACTCTTGCAGTGGACGTAAGGACCACCACCATGGAGTCTTGCAAAAAGAGAGAGAGAGAGATTGGGCTCAACTCTGAATATGACAAGGAGAAGAGGGAATGTATAGCTAAGGAGCAGAGGGAAGAGAGGAGGGGGGTGTTCTCTGTAGTTGTACAATTACTAGGAGGAAATGTCAGGGATAAGGAAAAACTCTGGCTAAACCAACCTACCAGATTCCTGCTGAAGGGAGACCAGGGTGATCAGATATCACCTGGGGTGGTGGTAGGAGCGGGAGATGAGGAACCCCATCAGATATCCCATCAGGGTGATCTGATATCGAGGTCGTATTCCTCACTTTGCCATCAGCTAGCTGTGCGACCTTGGATCAGCAATCTCCCCTCTCTGGGCCTCACTCTTTTCCCTGTGAAATGTGAGCACTGGGTTGGCAAAGCTGGGAGGGAGGGGATTTTCAGTTATTGCCCAAGGGGCTAGTTCTTTGAAGAGCCTATGTAGTCTCAAGGCTTTAAGCCATATGTCTACACTGAAACAGATGACTCACATATGTGCATCTCCGGACCAGCTCTCTCCCAGACTCCAGACTCTGAGAGCCTGCTCTGAGTCCCTACTTGGATGTGTTAAAAGATAAAACAAATAAAATAATAATAATAATAATAATAATAATAATTAAAATTAATAATAAAAAGAAACAACAAGGCAAAATGGAGTCACTTCTGCTAAGCCACGTCACCAAACTGAAACTGAATAACTAACCTACTTACAGTTTCAGCCTCTCCTGGGAGTAGGAACTTTAAACCAATCCGACTGGAAGTTCCAGATCAACACCAAGGAAATAATCTACACGAAAAAATCCCTGCTCTTCCCTTCCCCCCCCAAAAGAAGCCGACTAGGCCTCAAAATTACCCTTTCTTTTCTTCTGCTAATAACTACCCTGCCCCACCCTCCTGCCTAGGAAAACCTTCCATTTCGTACAAGGCCTCTGAGTGAGCTTCCTCCTAGTTCCCAGATGGGATGCAGCCGATTCATGAATCAATTAAGCAATTAATAAAGCCAATTAGATCTTCAAATGTACTTGGTTGAATTTCGTTCTTTACCAGATGTTCAATGGCATCTCATGTCAACATATCCCACATTGAGCTCCCAAGCGGTCCCCCTTTTCTATCTGTCCCTCCCCCCATCCAACCCACTTCTAGGTAGGTCTTCCCCAGATGCTTTGCTGACAATGGTTCCATGCTTCCAGCTGTTTAGGCTAAAAATTGTAGAGTCTTCTTTTCGTTTATCTCCAGCACCCCTTCTTGGACTCTTTGGGGTTCTAGCCAAAGCCGAAGGGACCTCGCCTACACCCCTCCCTCATTTCTCCCACTGCATTTCCTCTTCTCCCTGTCTCCCCCACTCTGCTTCTGCCACATCAGCCTCCTTGCTTGTGGATCCTTAAGGATTCAGAACAAGTCACCCCAAGGTGTGCCACCCTGGCATTGCAGATTATTTTGAACTGGAAACGATCAAGGTCTGGAAGGCTCAAGAAGAACCTTTGACCCTCCCTCTTTCCACCACAAAGAATTTAGACAGACAACTTGTTCCAGGAAGGGCTCTATCATCATCATCATAGAAGACTGTATTCTAACATGAACCGGGTATGATTGACTGGGAGGAACCTAGCGAGGCCCACTGGACCAAAAGCCCGCTGGATGTCCCATGGTTTCAAGATGGCCCAGCATACATTCGTTTACCTAACCAAAACTCGTCTTCTCCCAGTGAATTGCCTTATTTCCCCCTCCTTGGTTCTAAATCACACACATATGCCGCTCATTTTGCCTTACCGCCTTCGGAATTTCCATGCTTATGTGAATTCCCCCAGGAGCAGGCACTAAAACTTGATTTTCTCCTGTTGATTTGCTTGTTATTTGAATTATTCAACCAGCCAAAAGAGCTAAAAGAGAAAAGGAAACGTTTCTCACCCCCAACAGGGAGCTCGCGCCTGACTCAGGGCCTTTGCACCTGCTATTTCCTCTGCCCATCGTTTTGTTCTGGGCACCCCCCTGTCTCTCAGCTATCCCCTTAGCCAGAAAGGCTTTTTCTCAGTGAAATCTTCCAGGCCCACCCCACTCACTAACATAAACCTGCCAGTGTGGCACTTTGTCTCCCTTTCCCTAACACAGACGCCACGATTCACTTCTTCATCTCGCTCAGTATCTGTCTTCCCTGTCCCTGGCAGCACTGAAACCCCAAGAGGACAGGATCTCGGTCCGGATTGGTCCCTGGCCTGTCCCAGTGCCAGGAAAGGTACCTGATGCCATCAGCGCTCAGTGAATATCTGTGAAAGGAGCATTTCCACAAGGTGGCTCTTGGGAAGAATGGACTTTAGGGCGGGGACCTGAAGGCAAGCAAGGTCAAACTAACTGAGCTATTCGTCCTAACTCTAAACAAGTGCCTACCTTTTAATTTTGCCCTTCACCCAGCTCCACATTCCAGCTTCTCCACCCTCCCCGCCCCCCGCAACAAAAATCATTTAAAGATGGGGCCACCCCTCCCCCATTTGTGAAAATGCCCTAGGTCTATCTCCCCGATCTGGGCCTTGGGCCAATAAACGTCATAAAGAAATCAGATGAACCACCCTCTCCTGGCAGGGGCACCATTAAAGAAAAATTATTCACCCCGCTCACTCTGCTCCTTGGTATAAATCCCCAGCTGTCCGTGATCTCTGTTCAGAGTTGAGTTCAGTCTCTTGCTGTTTGTGACAGTCTCTCCCCTATCGCAATCGTCTTGAATGACCTTACTTGCAGTTTTTAACAAGCATCCGATGCAGTTTTTCCTTTTCTTCAACAGCACGCTTTGTCATGGTTGGGTTTTACACAAACACATGTGCACACACGCACACACACACACACACACACACACACACACACACACACACACACACACACACACACCCCTCCTAAAGTAGCCAGCCTCTGGCCTCTGGCCCTTCCCAAACCCTGGAAAACCCCTCTGCTGGGCTATTTTTGTATCTTAAGTCAGCCTCCCTTATCCCTCGGGTCTCCACCCGGTAAAATTACCTGTTCCCTCTACTGCTCCACCTTCAGATGGGCAGCTCTGGGGCCCTGGGGACCCACGCCCAGCAGGGCCAGGCACTGAGCTGCCCCGTGATTTGGCTCAGCATCTGGTGTGTGCCTTCTGCCAGGGAGCAGGAAGGAGAGAAGGGACTGATGGAACTTTCTGGAATGACAGGAATGTTTCGTATGCTGACAGGGGTCTGGCCTGCATGGTTGTAGGACTGACAACGTGAACTTGTAAAGGAACCGATGGGGTGGCACTTTACAATCGGTGTGTTTCCCTGTGTGTAAATTACACCTCCATGAAAAATCTGACGGAAAAAAGAGGGAGGGGGAAGTGACAGAAAGATTTCATTTGTAGAAGATTGGAATGTTGGAGCGAAAGGGTTTCCTTCCCAGCCAGTCTGAAGGGACTGGAAGGTAGAAAAAGCTCTTTGTGAAAATAACTGAAACTTCTCTTGATGAGAAAGCAGACGTAAAATTCACATATGGGGTCCGTTTTGTCTTGCTTTGTTTTTTTCCACCAGTCCTGAACAGACATTGTGGCCAAATACCCGTGAAGGAGCAAGGACACACAATCTCTCAGACTTTGCCAAAAGATAACAACTCAATATTGGGGGTTGGGGGAGGCCGGCCCCTGGTAGAATCACTGAGGTGCTGGGGTCTGTGCCATTCAGATGAGAGGGTGGATGGTCTGCAGGGACAGAGGAAGAATCCTGATGTCCCCAGCCCCTTCCTGACATCAGAGAGGATCGTTTCAAACCCCACATGCCAAGTCTGCACAAAACGAAACTGCGGGTTTCACCCACGGACAGGTGGCTGTGAAGACGGAGGGCTTTGGAGTAAGCAAGCAGGTCACAGGTCAGGGGTCAGGGTGAGCTAAAGGTTAACCATGTGTAGCGTAGCGAGGAGGACCTGGGTTCAAGTCCTAGCTCCCCCAAGAACTAGCTAAGCTGCTTTGAGAGAGGCACTCCCTATTTCCCAGAGTCATCACCTGTACGATGAGGACGATGATGAAAATAGCACCCATCTCATAGTGTTATAGTGAGAATTATACAAAATTATATGTAGGCACACATGCTAGCTGCTATAATAATAATAATAATAATAATAATAATAATAATAAAATTATCATTATTATCTAGGTTTTACCACACACCAACTGTGTGAGCCAAAGCTAATGAATTCACCTCTCTGAGCTTCCCTCTGCAAGGAGTAATGCTCACTCCCAGGAAGGAATAAAATAATGTGTCTTAAGTTCTTAAATGTCCCTAGAAAAAAGCACAAGAGATGGTAGCTCTAACTATGATGACTTCTCAGAACGGCAGGCTTGGTTTGCAGCTTTCTTTCCAGGCCCCCAAATCCGTCTGCCTTTAGCATTCAGATCCCTCGGGGGCAGGAACTAAACTGTTGTCCCCCAGACCCAGCGCTGGGGGAATAGGAGGTTTAGCAACTGATCCTTGATCTTTGCCAAAACAAAATCGGCCGAAGTAGTAACTGGTCACGTTTAAAACAAATAAAGGCCACCAGAGAGGGAAGATGCCGCCTTGGCTGAGGTACTTGCTGGCCTGACGAGGGCAGCAGAGAAACACACGGAGTGTGACCTGAAGGGTAGAGTCAGGGGGGTTCTGAAGCTGGAAAACGGGGTTCACAGCGTCCGGCGGGATGAAGCCTGGAGAACCAGTGCTGCAGAGAGGACCCCATGAGTCCCTAGGTCTGTATGGCATTGGCCAAAACCAGTCTCACTCTTCCTCAGCCAAAAGAGTATCTTCAGTGAGGTCCTAATCACCCCAAGTTCATGACCTTTATTATCAGCTTCAGCTCACTAGAGTCTCTTGCAGTGAAACGCAGCAGTTGGGTTTGATGGCGCCCAGAAGTGGGGGCTGTGGATGGAAAAGAAAAGTTTTACAGAGTGATGGGTCCTTGGACGATCTTTCTTCCCCCCTTTCCTGCACCTTCTTCCTCATCCTTTAGTGATCCTCTGTCGTTTATATATGTTAAAACGACTTTCTTTAAAGAAACATCATTATATTCACTTATATGAGGTCCTTAGAGCCGTCACATTCATAGAGAAAGTGGAGCGGTGGCCAGGGGCCAGGGGAGGGAGCGCGGGGAGTTAGTGTTTAAATGGGTTCGGATTCTAGTTTGGGAACACGAAAAAGTTCTGGAGATACATGATGGTGCTGGTTGCATAACAGTGTGGATGTACTTAAATTGGTTAAAACGGTGACTTTGACGTTAAATATACCGCAACTTAAAATTGTTGACGAGAACAAAGAAACATCATCACAGCGAGGAAGATGAGCTTCGTTGACAGTTGTGAGGGAGTAACTGGCACCACATAGGCCCTCTCCCGTCCCAAACAACCACGAGGCCGGACGGGTACCTGGAACGACAGTTTGCCAGCATTAAACCACCGGCAGCACAGGCCGAGACCCAGAGGAAGGAAACTCATGAGGTTAGCCTCACCCGTTGCCCCCACACTTCCTGGGGACAGTTTCCCTGAACACCACGCAGCATCTGCAATCCAGGGGGAGCCCAGAAGTTCCGCTGAGCAGAGATCCACCTTTGGGGCAGCAGAAATGGCTGGACTTGGTGGGGCAGGGTGCCAAGGAGGCCCTCTCCCTGGCCAAGCCTCTCACCCTCTGTGCCTGTCAAATGGGGTAACCAGAGTTACCCACTTCATAGGACCATTGTGAGGCTTAAATAAGTTAAAAAAGGAAAAAGCATCAAAACCATTATATGGCACCTGCCAGGGCCACACTCCTTCGCTTCATGTGTTCAGTAAATTTGGGCCAAATGAGCTACATGATGGGTGTTTGGTGTTAGGAATTTAAGATGCATCCGCCAGTGACACCAAGAACCATGCAGGGCCCTGCCAGGCACTGCGTATGGCAGGGCACACAGCACCTCTATTCTTTCGGTGTGCAACTGGCATCGACATCTTTAAATATATTCATGCTCTTTGCCCAGTAATTCTACTTCTGGCAATCTAGCCTGAATTAAATATTTCTAAATACAAAAAACAGTTCTGTGATCTCTTTAATCATCAATTCAGAAATTGTTCTTAACACATGCATGAAATGGTTTGGGAAGGAGCCCTTCTCTAAGGCAGGGCAAAGTAAGAATTCGTGGCCACGTTCAAGGAGGCCTGTGTTTCAGGTCGGGTTCATGTTTCAAGGAGGACCCTAGGACAGAGATTTTCCATGCTCCTCTGAGAGCGCTGCAGGCCAGATAAGGAGCTTCGATGTCCTTGCCCCTGGGTGCCTGCCTTTCACATGCCACCTGAAGGAGCCTGAGAAGCGAGGCTCTCGTGGTGGAGGTTTTGCCTGAAGCATCCCCCTTGGCACAGCCGAGTTGGCAGCGGCAGAGCCAGGGCGTCCCGGCTGAGGGTCACGCCAGGCAAAGCAGATGTGAACGTGGTGCCTCTCCAAAGACCCCGCCCCTTACTCTGAAGCCAACACCCACGCCACTCGCAGGGGCAACGGCCCAGAGTGTCCTGGGCCGAGCTAGACAAGAAGAAGGCCCTGGCTCCAGGGAAGCAGGTTGACTGCGGAGGAGGTAGCAAGCCAGAACCCACCATCAGATGGCGGAGGACCCCAGGGAGCCCACTGCACACAGAGGACTCTCCCCGGGAGGTTTCATTGGGTCCCCAGGGAAAGCGGTGACAGGGCTGGCCATGGAAAGGGCACAGCCTCTGGAATCCTGCTGGCCTCTCCTGCCACACCATCCTCCCCTGCCCAGAGACACAAATCTGCCACTTGCTTCCTCGTCATGTTATCTGGATGCTCTCCCATCACCCCGACTCTTGCATTAAGTTCTCGTTCCCCTCCTTCTAGGGTAGGAATCAGCAAGCTTTTTCTACAAAAAGGCTCAGATAGTAAATATTTTAGGCTTTGTGAGCCAAGAGGCACAGAGATAGTACGTAGGAACTTACATGAGACGAGAGAAAATAAATGTTTACGAATGCTTTATTGTTTGTTGACAAATTCTAAAATAATAATGCAGAATTTTATTATTATTATTATTATTATTATTATTATTATTATTATTATTGTAACACAGGTCTACCAGTAAGCAGAATGAAATTCTTTTGGGGAGGGGATAATGTTTTGCTTAACTGGGGCTCCAACAGAAAAACCACTCTTCGCTCGGCTGAATTTGGCCTCTCTCGGTGCCTCTGTTTTTTTCTGGAGGTCTAGGGCCGCTTATCACAAACTCCTTCGTGTTATTTGTTATTTGTTAGATCTCGTTTTATAAAGAGATGGTCAGGACTGTTCACCCAAACTCTGATGCAAATTAGCTTTATCATTTGGGGATTTCTGCCTCCACCTGCAGCATATTTTTACTGAGCAACTACTAGGTTCTGGGAGCTGTACTTAGGCCTAGGACACAGCAATAAATGAGGCAAGACTGAGCCCTCCCTCTCGAAGCTTTTAGCCCATTAGAGGGAGCCAGAAAAGTGAAAAAGCAAGCCATTTGATCTTTCCGAGCCTCAGTTTCCTCTATTGTAAAATGGGCATGATAATCTGTGACCCATGACCTCGCCAGAGAGCTGTGAGGCCCGAGAGAGAAGACACTTGTGCTTTGCAAACTTTAAAACATTGTACTGATGTGAGCGGTGACACCTGCCACAGTCTTATTTTTAGCTGCCTTCTCTTGTCTCAAACAAGAGATTTTGACAGTCGACCTTCAGGTCTCATTGCAGTTGGTAGGGACGGCGGAGTGGAGAGGAAGGTCTGTGAATGGGGAACCCGGGCGGTTGCTGACAGGTGAGATTAACTCTGGTACATCTACGTGCGTTGGGGAGCGGCAGGGGCCGTGTTCCCCACACCTCTTGGGTGCTCTGCAACTTCTCCCATATCCATGGGGAGGGGGCTGAATGGCTGGGATATTCTCTCTGGACATCAAAGAGCAGTGCGGTGGGTGGAGGTGATGTTTAAACTGTGGCGTTGGGAAGCGCCTTTTCAAGTCCTAGCAGGTCCTTTCCCCTCCTCCTCCTCCTCCTCTTCCAAGTTGCCAGCTCCTAATTGCTCCCCACCAGGGCCCTGCCCGCCTCCCTGCAGGCCCGTGCCCCAGCCAGGGATGGCATCTGTCCCACTGATGAGCTTCCAGGTAGAGGACCCTCTCCTTCTGCAGTGAGAGGCCCCCATCTGAGGAGGAGGCCCCTGATGGCGAGAGGAGGTGGGGGCTGGCTCACACTGAGGCTGGAAACCCCAGAGTGTCTTCTCTGGGGGACTTTCAAGTCACCTGCTGCACTTCATGTATCACCCAAGGTCTTAGAACTAGCTGAGATATTAGAGCCAGGGGGACATCTGCATCTCCCAATTCAATGGTTTTCAAGCGACTTTAGCAGTGGAATTTTTTCTTCAAACAAAATCCTGCAGGGACCACAGATGTATATGCCTGATAGGGTTAAGACAGTCTTGTCAACAAATGGCAGTGGAGCAATTAGATAGTCACAGCCCACAAACGACCTTGACCTAAACCTCACACCTCATATGCAAATTAGCTCAAAATGGATCACAGACTCGAGTAAAATGTAAAAAAACTATGAAACTTTTAGAAGAAAACCAAAAAGAATGTCTTTGGGACCTCAGACTAGGTCCTAGGATGTCAAAGCACAGTCCATAAAAGAAAAAAAGAATAAACTGGACTTCATCGAAATGAGAAAATTTTGCTCTGTGAAAAACCTTGTTAAGAGGATGAAAAGACAAGCGACAGGTCGGGAAGAAGTATTTGTAAACCATCTCCCTTACAAAAGACTCTCAAATATGTAAAGAACTCGCAAAACTCAACAGTAAAAAAAAAAAAAAAAATCCAATCAGAAAATGGGCATAAAACGTGAAGAGACTTTTCACCGAAGAGGAACTGTGAAAGGTGAATAGGCACGTGGGAAGATGTTCAGTATCACCAGAGAAATGCAGATCAAGACCTATTAAAACAGCTAAAATAAAAACGACAGTGACGACAAATGTTGGTGAGGATGCAGAGAAACGAAATCTCTCACGCACTGCTGGCAGGAACAGAAAAGGGTACAGCCATTCCAGAAAACAGTTCGGTAGTTTCATTTAAAACACTAAATATACGCTTACCTGATGAGCCAGCAATTACACTCTCAGGCATCCATCCCGGAGAAACGAGAACACATATCCACATAAAGCCCTGCACACGAATGTTCAGAGCAGCGTTATCTGTAATAGCCCAAAACTGGAAACAACCAAAATGGCCTTTAACCGGGTGGAGGGCTCAGCAGGCTAGGGTACATCCATGCCACGGAATGTCATTTGGTAAAAAGGAACAAACTTCTGCTACGCACGTGTGCGTGGCAAGTGCCTGGTCCGCAGTAAGGACCCACAGATGTTCGTTATTAAAAAATAAATATGCTCTGATTGCAATGGGGGTGGGGGAGCCGAGGCCCAGAAACCTCCAAGGAAGCCTCTCTGGAAGGCCTCTGATGAGGTTCAGTGCTGCGGAGGCTCAGGAAGTGAGAGGGACCTTGCCCTGGATCATCCAGCACTCAAGGCTCCCGGCTCCCCACCGGGGTCTTTTTCCAGTCTTTGTCTGTTGCCCCGACCCCATCCATGCAGTCGGAGACATTCACTGCTGTGGTCTGACCTGAGCACTCCCAACACGACTCCAGATCCCAACAATGCGTGGACGGGAGTCTTAGCTAACACAAGCTCTTCTTTCTCGAGGGCTCCTCTGTGCCAGGCTCCGGATTCGAGTTTTGACTCCTCATGAGACTCCTAGGAAGTGAGCTCCATCACGCCCTGATTGTAGGCATGAGATAGCTGGGGCCCAGAGTCGTGCAGGAAGTGGCCCCAGGTCATGGTGTAAGTAGGGCTGGGCTGTTCTGGCTGGGGGTCTGTGGACCCAGGGGTTGCCCTCCTAGGGTCTAGGATAACAGCCACCCAGTAGCACTTACTACGTGCTGGGCACCATTCTAAGATGGGCTCACTCAGTCCACAGAATGGGTCCCCATGGCAGATTCTATTGTCACCATTACCACTCACAGAGGAGGGAACCGAGGCTCGCAGGGGTGATTTAACTTGTCCAAAGCCACACTACAAGCGGCAGAGCTGGGATTTGAACCCGGGCAGGCCAGTTCCAGGGTTCAGACTCTCCATTTCCCTCCCACGCTGTCGCTTCCTCCCCTTTTTCGGCCTCAGGAAAGGGCCCTGCCTGCGTTCGTGGGATTACCTGTGCTCGCCATTGCCCTGTGAGTCACCTGGAAACCCTCTCACTATGAGACAGGCTGTCCCGAGGTGCCTAGCCCTCTGTTTCGGACCCAGAGCATCAGGTGATGATGGTGTGGGAGAGCGCTTCTGTATCCAGCCAAATTCCTTCCTTCCCTCCAAGGCAGGGAAGGGGAACCAGCCCAAGACTCAGGCGATTTAATGAGGTTTGGTGATAAATGCACTCTTTTGAAAAATGTGTGCATAATAGTAATTATGTAAACTCCCCAGAGGATAAAAGGTAACCAGTGGCTTAGTTGTCAGGGTGGTTCCCGGCAGAGTGGTGGGGAGTTGGCACATGGTCCTCCTCCGTTCCGTTGGACTTGGAGACAGCGCACCTTGTCTGGGTCTTACTCCTCCCATTCCTCAAAGGAGGGGACTGGGTTCCAGCTAGAAAAGGATACTTTCCAGAGCAACTGAATGGACACAGAAGTGACTGTATTTCACACAGACACACTCAACAGGACAGGCCGAGATCGGGTTCCCTTCCACCTGCATGCTTCCTCCTCCTTTGTTGCCAGCTTCCTGCTTCCTAACCCCATCATCACGCTGGCGTTTGATGACAGGTTGCACACCTCCTCTCCCATCCAGAGCCAAGAAGTTTTCCATGGATCGGGTCCAGACCTGAGCAATTCAAAGTGTACATTCAAACAGGCTTGCTTTCTTGCCCATCGCCGAACTTCTCTTCGCAGTGGATTTCTCTAGATTGTCAGAGTTCGCCATTCGTCACAGACCAAAGAACATCAGAGGTTGGAGAGGTGTCAGAGGCAGAAACTTCTGGTCTCTCAAACTAGGGTTGTGTGTGAATCACCTTCTTCGTTTTTGCAAGATCTACATAACCCCCGATGGAGTATCTTGCTTTAAATCAACACCTATTTTAAGCTGAAATGAATCATGCTAAAAAGGAAACTATCACTCCTTATTGAAAGCATGGATTTGATTGCTATTTATACACACACTCACGTGTTTCTGGTGCGCACGGAAATAAATACGTAGCAACCGGAATTTTTGAAATGTTTGTCTGCATACCCGTCCAGACTACGTCCAGGTGCACGTCCACAGTGCACACCCATGAAGCATGACCACCGAGCACCAAGCGTGGCACAGTGTACACCTACAGAGAGTGACTACAGAGCACGTGCAGCAGGTGCGTTCACAACGCATGGCCACAGTGTGTATTCATGGAGCACGTCCAGAGGCACCTCCACGGTGTGCAGTCACAGAGCACATCCACGGGGCACGTCCAGGGTGGGCTTCTGAGAAGCACACCCACGAAGCACAGACCCATCCCTTTCATTTTGTAGGGGGGGCAGGGCCTGGAGGGTTGCCCACAGCCTAAGCCTAACATCGTTGATGTATATTCTGAGAAGAGGCCCAGGTCTCACAGTCGAGGGGCGAAAAGAGTGTGGGTGTCAGAATCAGAGAGTACCTATCAATCGTCACCTTGGAACTTACCAGTTGAGCCACCTTGAGCCTTGGAAACTCTCTGAGCCTCAGTTTCCTCATGTTTGTGATGACGATTAACTGCTCTACCTACGCAGAACACACCTCATGGGGCTGGCACCTTGACAGCACCTGGTCTATAGTCACTTCCTTCCTCCTTCTCCACTTTCCTCAAAGAATGAGTGCCCACCTCAGGGCCTTTGCACATGCTGTTGTTACTGCGTGAATTGTTAAGCTAAGGCTTGTGGATACTATCACTCTGACATAGTTAGGGTCAAGGGGCCCGACCTAAGGCCATCATGAAGTGGGCGATGCACTTGGCCTGGGGTGGGTTCTGCACACAGCAGGTACTCAGACCACACCGTGGACTTGCCAGTACCTGTGGTCCAGTCCCAGGAACAGCATAACCCTGGAGTAGAAGGTGGGCTTTGGCATTGTCCGGCTCCATGGCCAGCATCGCTGTTGATTATATTTTAAGATGGTACCTTTGCATACTCTGGTTTCTCTTCAGATCATATACAATTTTTGCCATTTACTAAAAATGGTAACTTTGCTTGAGATTTAAAGCCCACAGAACCACTTGTGCTATCGCTATTTGCCTCAAAGAGGCCCCTCTGCTTCAGAACCAAGCCAAGACCCCTGTAGAGATAGCAAGGTAAGGACTAAAACGGAGGGTTCTAGGAAGAGGGGGCAG
The DNA here is from genome assembly GCA_030015415.1 of Cynopterus sphinx. Classification (NCBI taxonomy): domain Eukaryota; kingdom Metazoa; phylum Chordata; class Mammalia; order Chiroptera; family Pteropodidae; genus Cynopterus; species Cynopterus sphinx. The sequence continues at coordinate 120,921,920 of CM057387.1, forward strand.
TTGAGAAAACGAAGGCGGGCACAGGTTAGGGAGCAGCAAGGAGAATTCCAGTAGGGGTCAGTGAAGTAAGTACAGACATGGCTTGGGTGGAGCCCCAGAAGTCAAAAGCAATACATTTTAGTTAGTCTTTAAAAATAGACAAAAGTCACTACTGTCTTGTTATTCTTTACATTACTGTATTTTTATCTTTACATCGTTACACCTCACACTAAACCTCAGTGAATAATAAAACAAGTGATTATCAACTCACTAACGGGTACCCAGTTAAGGTGTTCCAATGATTGCACAAGAGGGAAACTGAGGCACAAAGAGGCAGGCTCCGCCTGGCTCAGTGGACATTGTTGAGTGAGTGCCTTCCTCGCCAGTCTCATCGGAGAGGCTTGGAGAGGAAGTGCGATGGGTACTGCATTGACCTAAAGCCTGTTGCCCAGGTTCTCTGACATGGGGGTAGGACCTTACAATTTAGGGAGCCCTTTCACAGACCCTCTAATGTGCCACCCGTGGGAGTAGGCAGGACAGGAACTGTGGGCCCCTCCTCAGAATGGGACTGCCTTTGAAGATAGGGTCCTTAAAGACACAAAGTTAAAATGAGGTCGCTAGGGTGGGCCCTGATCCAACACGACTGGAGTCCTTATAAGAGGAGATAAGGACACAGACGTGTATGGAGGGAAAACCATGTGATGACACAGGGGAAGATAACTGCCTACAAGCCAAGGAGGGAGGCCTCAGAAGACACAACCCTGCTGACGCCTTGGTCTCAGACTTCTAGCCTCCAGATTAGGGAGAAAATAAACGTTTGCTGTTTAAGCCCCCAGTCCACGGCACTTTATTATGGGGGCCCAAACAGACTGATACCAGGATCCACACTGCATGGAGGCGAGAAAGGCTAAATAGGCTTTTCTACGGGGCGCGCATGGCCCAATGCCTGGCACACAGTAAGTGCTCAATAAATGCCGGAGCATCTTGGTTCTTTTTAAGAACGCCTTTCCTTGCTGTGGCTGACGCAGTCTGTTTAGTGAAGGTGAAAGGCCGACAGTCCCGGTGTTTGGCAGTGTGGGGATTCACGTTGGTTCAGTCTGTTCATTTTCCAAAGGGCTGTCACTGTTTTCTACGACACGACGTGGACTGGAATGCAATGGTTCCCAACCATCAGGGCCAACCGATTATTAAACAGGCTATGCTCCTTCTCGCCTTGTCATTAACGTTCGAGGCAAATGACCCAGTTCTGCAGCTGAGACCCAAGTCTTGCTTTTTCTTGTCCATGCAAAGTCTGTTTCTTAACCTCATCAGAAAGTCACCTGGCTTCTCGGCTCCCTTACATAATCAGTGCTGGGCAAACATCTGTGAGGCCCGCAATTCATTTGTCCTTCTCTTTCTCTAGTCTCAAAACCGTGTAGCCACACTGCCAACTTTCCCATTCCAGGGGAAAATGGAATCTCTGCAGTATATGGTTTTTCTATGCAAGATCAGATGAGGGATAGTCTTTAAAAAATGACTGGAGAGCTATTGATTAGAGACCCGTTCTATAAACTGTGGTTCTGTCATAGGCCGGAACACAACATGAATGCAAACACCCTGCAGAATTGGGAGGGACTGGTGGTTACAAACCAACATGCAGACGTTGATGGAATTGATTTCGATCCTGTTTTTCCTGGGTCTGAAAAATTAGATTTAACTCCCGAGGCGTGCCTGTTTTCATTTCGAATTTCTCCTGGACTCTCTTGTATTAAAGGAGGAATAGAGAGACTAGCGGGGGTGGGTTGCTTGTGAAGGGGTTGCTTGTTCCTTGAGGTGCAGGTGACAGGGACTGCAAAAATGTAAGCCCTTCACACCCTCAGGAAGAGAAGCACGTACATTGGCTCTGGGCACTGGGCAGAGGCGAGGCCCAGAAAATATTTGGCGAATTTTCTTACATCTTAATCTTTGTTAGCCAGCATGCGAGTCCTGCTGTCTAGCCTCCTAAACCTCCTCATCCTGCAACTAGATGATGAAGCGCTTCCCCAGGGCACAAACAGTGATGCTGTCCCTGAGAAAACTGGTATGAGTTGCAGTAGCACTTCTTATACTTTAAGAAACATAAAAATAACCTGGGGGATTTTGATAAAAACATAGCTTTACGTTCTATAGATCCGGCTGGCCTGAGATTCTGCATTTCTAACAAACACCCAAATGATGCAGCTTCTGTTGGTCCAGGGACCACACCGAAGGGGTTCTGAACTGGCCTGTACTCTTCCCGGCTTTTCCATCAGGTAGTTGCTGGCCTTGGGTGGTCTCAGAGTCTCTCTGGGCTTCAATTCTTCCTCTGTTGACTCTATAGGTCAACAAACATATACTGACAGCTTACTACATGTCAGGTCACCTCATGTGCTTACTGGAAAAATCACAAGCCCTCGAGGGGCTTGCAGACTGGGGGCTTAAGGTCCAATGATAATCTTTAAAGATGCTTTGGTTTCTAAAAGTTCATGACTCAAGGGCAGAAATGAAGTTATATGATCTTCTTCTCCCCAAAATATTTCCAAACATGATGACAAGGATCTCCTACCTGCTAGTGTTCTCAGAACCTGGAAATATTAAATCCAGAAGGAGCCCCAGGAGAAATTGAGCCCAAACTTCATCTTGCCATTTAACAGATGAGGGAAACTAGAAGACAGAGGCAGGAAATGTTGAACCCAGAGCAACTTACCAGTTTTCCAGCTTTGCTTTCGAAGCTAGTGCTGTTCAATAGAAATAAAATGTACACCACAAGATTTTATATACGCAATTGCCAATTTTGTGGTAGACACATTGAAAAGAGAAAAAATGGGTGATATTCATTTTAATACTATGTTGGCCTAATATGTCAAAATGTTATTTCAATATGTAATCAAGATAATGCAATTATTAAGATATTTCAGCTTTGAAATCCAGTGTAAGTACACTTGCAGCACATTTCAACTGGCACTAGCCACACGTCCAGAGCTCAGAAGCCACACGTGGCCGATGGCTACCATGTGGACGGTGAAGATCTAAGTCGTATCATCCTATCCTAACCCAACTGTACAAACAGAGACCATTCAGACCAATTTTCTGTTGGTCAGTAGCATCGTTCCCATGATCGGTGATCATTTTTTTTATAGATACTAGACCGGAAAATCAATTCTCCAACTGAAGGTGTCATTTTCTGTGGCCAAGTTGAACAGCATTCCATTTCTGGAGGGGACCTTAAAAGTAGCCTAAACTTAACTTGATGTACGACTTTGCTGAACACCGGAGAGGCCCAATAGCCTCCTGCTGGTCCTGGTGATGGCACGCTGGCAGGTGGAACTCACATCTCCGTAGTTCTGTGGGCGAAGTGTCAACCGCCTAGTAAGCGTCTGAGATACTTCAGCCACTTTCTTTCCCTCTTCCTCTTCTGGTTTTGCCCCCAACTGGCCTGTCTCCAGGAAAGTTGCTCGATTAAAGTGAGATACGATGCAGAACACATTTTGGAGGAGGAGATATCATTTCCAGCTTGCTTTGTAGGTATACCTCCCCAGGTGACATTTGTCACGTAAGTGGCAGCATAACACACCAAACTGATGAATGTCTGCAGCACACCCATTCAGCCAGGAGAGTCACTCTGGCTTTCCCTAGGAGGCTAGTGGTGAGGAATTGAGGCAGGGAGTTGCAAGAATCACTTTTGCCATTCGACGAGTAGGGCCAGTTCTTGGGTGTTATCCGCAAAGAGCTTTTCTACTGCTGCACAACCTCAAGAAAAACCAGTTTCAGGAGCACCACACCTAGGATCATATGATGCAATCTGATATTAGCGTCTCATTGCATCAGTGTTTCTGACGCATATGTCTTTTGCGCTGGCAAAGAGGTTTACAATGGGGAAGGAGAAAAAAAAGCAAAAGACTGGCTGGCTGAAATCTAAAGGTACTGTTAGTACTGTTCCTAATTGGCCACACAGGGCGTTTGGAGGATAAACACACAACCGACCACTGCAGCCTGACAAGCAGCAGCATGCTCTTTCCTGAAGGGGACTTGATGGCATATTAAGGCGAAATTCTTTTCTGGTTGATTCTATTTGTGTTTCATATCAAAGCATCAAGCTGTAATCTCCTAAATCTTTGTTAATGCAGGTCTATTAAGAAGCAGCTTTCAAAGGGTACTTCTCCTCTCTGTCTTGACCTTTCTGAACATCTCTGAAATGTACCAGTTGATTCTTCATTTCCAAAGTTCTTTTACATAAGAGCTCTTGGCTCCTGGGACACACAGACTTTTGACTTTGATCAAATATCTTAGACTTGCACTTCATGGTTTCTCGGTCTCCTTGAGACATCTGTTGTCTCCTCGATCTTGCTTCTTGATATGATTAAAGAATGAATGAATTGGAAAAATCCTAAAACTCTATCCACCCTCAGAAAGTTGCCTAAAGCAGGAGTTTCCTTGTGCAGAATGCCTGAGAAAAAAAAAGAAGTAATAATCTTTGGCAGAAGATCAAGTGATATTGAGATCATAACGTAGGAGGGAGACCAGTAGCTCATTCCCCCCTCCCCCAAACCCCGGAAGGAGCCAACAAGCTCTTCTGGCAAAAATCAGCCCTCAACGTGGCTGACTAGGCTCTCCAGTAGCCCTTGCCCACTTCTTCAGCTCGAGCCAGAGGGCTCTTCTCACCCAACCCCACAGGACACTTTTCTTCCCTGGAGGCATGTGTCAAGATCCCTGGACTCTCTGTGTACTGTTCCCTCCAGCTGCCCTGGAATAGTCTTCCTGTCCCTGTTCATCTGGTGACTTTTATCTATCCTATGTAGGTCAGTAGTCCCCAACCTTTTTGGTACCAGAGACTGGGACTGCCTCCTATGAGAATCTAACACCAGATGATCTGAGGTGAAGCCGAGGCGATGATGCTAGCGCTGGGAACTGCTGCAAACATAGATGAAGCTTTGCTCACTGGCCCACCGTTCACCTCCAGCTGTGCAGCCTGGTTCCTCAAGGATAGATACCTGTCTACGCCCCAGGGAGTTGGGGACTCCTGTTGTAACTTTCCCCAGGGCTCCCTGCCCCGACCCCAGCACAGGATGAATTCCCTTGTCGTGATGGTCCTACAGAGGTATCACTTTGCGATGCTTAGGTAGAAGAGGGAAAAAGCCTTCAACCCTCTTAGAGTCTCTCACTGGGCCTGAAAATTATACTGACTGACGGATTGACAGGAGAAAAGGATACAAATTTAAGTGTTACATGATGCTAGAGCCTTCATCAGGAAACAATGACCCAAAGAAATAGACCTGTGTGTTTTTCTGCTGAAGCGTGGTCAAGGAGAACTCGGGTGGGTTGAGAGGGAGGAAAAGATCTAGACTGGGAGAAACTTATCAAGCCCTGTTTATCAGGATTCTTCTTGGTGTTCCTTTGTCCCCAGAGATAAGGTTGCTCTTTTCCTCCTTGTAAGGGTAGGGCACCTCTCACTTGAGGGATTTATGGCCTATTTGGGGGAAGAAGGATTAGGGGTTAGTGACCTACCTGCTTCTGCCTTTTCTTAAAACTTCAGCTTAAAATATTCCATATGCTAAGGTGCCATATTTTAGGGAAGCGTGTCCTGAACCCATCACTAATCAATCGTGTAATTACTTGTGCGAGCGTCTAGTGTCCCATCAGCCCGTGCATTCCGCCGGGGCGGAAGCTGCCGTCCTCGCTTTCATCCCCAGGACCTGGCCCCGCGTCCTGCGTGTGCCCGGGGCGCGGCCACCAGCTGTCAGCAGGTGAAGCGTCCCCGCTCGGGCCTGCCGGTTACGCACTAACTCACACGGCCAGCGTCTATGCAACTCTGCCACGGAGCAGCGCCGGGCCGCGTCCCCAGGACGCGTCCGCAGGCCGAAAAAAGAAAGAAAAAGAGAAAAAATGCGCACTTCTCCCCGCAGAGGGGAAACGCACTCGAGCTGGCCTCGCGGTGCATTCCGATCTCTCAACGAGGGCCCGTCCCTCGCCGAGGCGGGGGCGTGAGCGCGGCAAACCCTTTTCCGGCGAGGGCGTCCTCGGGTGACCCGTCTAGACGCGCCCGGGGGAGAAAAAAGGAGAAAAAAACCGACAGGCGAACCTTCCCCGGAACCCCAAAGCCACCCGGGACGCTCGCGCCGCGCGGGCCCGGCGCGGGGCGGGGTGGGGAGGGGCGCGGCCGGCGGCGCGGCGCCCGGCGCGGGGGGGGAGCGGGGGGGGCCGGGGCGGGGGGGCGGGGGAGGCCGGGGCGGGGCGGGGGGGCCGGGCCGGGCCGGGCCGCGGGGTCCGCCGGCCGGCAGGGGGCGCGCGCGCCCGGGCCCCGGGCCCCGCGCCGCGCCGCGCGCTCGCTTGCCGCCGCGGCACATGTGTTTCTGTTTTGTGCCGGAGCGTTTGTTCTGGAAGCCCGTATTTACATTCCCGGCGTCGGGCGAGGGGCTGCCGCCCGCGCCGGGCCGGGAGGAAGCGGAGGCGCAGGGAGAAGCGCGCGGCGGCGGCGCGCCGGGCCGCCCTGCCGGCCGCTGCGCGTCGCCTCCTCCTCGCTCCGTCCCTCGTCGCCCCGGCCAGGCGGGCGCTGGGAGCCCGAGCCGCCGCCGCCGGGCCGCGGAGCGGGCAAAGTTTGGGGTTGGCTTCTCCTCCCCCCTCCCTGTTTCCATTTCGCGGAGAAAAGGTAAAAGAACCTGAAGAAGTGGGGGGGAGGGGGCTGGGAACGGAATGAATAAAAAGGGGAAGGAAGGCGGATCCACGTGGTTTCACGGGAGACAGACAGAGATCCCATTGTTCAAATCAATAAAAAAAAGAGAGAGAGAGAGGGGGGCCGACCGGGCGGCGCGGGGGGAGCGGGGCGCGCCGCGGCCCGGCCCGGGCTCCTCGGGCCGCGCTCCCGGGCAGCGGCCGGGCCCTGCGGCTCCGCCAAAGTTTCCATCTGCCGTGTCCGCGCGCGCAGGTGTCTGGGGCCGGGGGCCGCTTTCCTCGCCCCCCTCCCCCCTCCGTCGGGGGCGGCCCCCCCGGAGGGGCTCGGCTCCTAGATCCCGGGGTCGGAACCCCCCGGCTGGGGGTGGGGGGGGGGGGAGGACCGCCTATAGTGGGGCGGGGGGGCCCCGAGACAAAAGCAGCAGGTGGGGCGGCCGGGAGCGGGGCGACCCTCCACCCCGCTCCGGAGGCGCCCGGAGGGGGACCTTGGAAGTGCCCCGCAGCGCTCTCGCACCGGCACCTCGGGGTGCGGGGGCCCCTTTCCCTTCCACTTCCCTTTTCCATTTCGGGGAGGGGGAGACCGGGCTGTCATCGCGATGCGATGGACGCGACCCCAACTCCAAGCCCTCCACGGGCCGGGGCGGGGGGGGGGAGGAGGAGAGGCGAGGTCTCCATTTTCCTTTTTTTTCTTCCCTCTCCCTCGGCGGATCACAGTCCGGGCTGCGGGGTGGGGGTGGCCTGGGCTCCCCTTTGCGGGATTCCCCGGGGAGGAGCGGGCGGGGTGGGGGGAGACGGCGCGGCGGGGCCCGGGAGGGGCTGCGATTTCCTCCCGTCTCCCCCCCCCCGCCTCCTGCCCCCTCCCCCCGCGGCCGCGGCTCCGGGGCGGGCAGGGGAGGAAGTGGAGGCCGCGGCCCCGCGCGCCGCCCCTCCCCCGCCCCGCCCCTCCCGGGCCCGCCGAGTGACCCGCGCGCTGTGCCCCGCGGCCCCGCAGGGAGCCCCGCGGCGGAGCCCCGCGGCGCGGCCATGCCCAGGAAGAAGGCGGCGGCGGCGGCCTGGGAGGAGCCGAGCTCGGGCAACGGCACGGCGCGCGCGGGCCCGCGGCGGCGCGGCGGCGGCCGGAAGCGCGAGCGGCCCGCGCGCTGCAGCAGCAGCAGCGGCGGCGGCAGCAGCGCCGATGAGGACGGCCCCGAGCTGGACGGCGCGCCCGGCGCGGGCAAGCGCGCGGCGCGGCCGGCGGCCGCCAGGGCGGGCGGCGCGGCGGCCGTGGTCACGGAGCCGGAGCACACCAAGGAGCGCGTGGTGAGTGCGGGGGGCGCGCCCCGGGCCGGGGGGGCGGGGAGGGCGCCGGTCCCGCCGCGACGCACGACAAAAGGGGGGGTGGGGGAGCCGGCGGCACGCCCGACCCCGCGCGGCCGTTGGGCGTCGGGGCGCGCGGGCCGGGCCGGGCCCCGCGGGGAGGGGAGGGGCGGGGCGGCCGGAGCCCGCGCGAGGGGTCATGGCCCCGCCCCCGGCGCCGCGCGCCCGCCGCCTCCCCTCCCCCCCGCGCCCCGGGGACGGCGACTTGTCCCCCCGGGTAGGAGCGGGGCATCCGAGCCCGCGCGACCCTCCGCGGTCCCCCGGGCCCCCTCGGCGGCCGGGCCGCGCGGGCGCCGCGCGCGAGGGGCTCGCCCCGGGGCCGCGGGGAGCGGCGCCTGGCGCCGGGGCTTTGAGGTTCCCGCCGCCGCGGCTCCGGCGCCCCGGGGGGGCGGGGCCTAGCGTCCGCCGCGCATGCCCCGCGCCGCCGCGGGGGGGGAGTGCGGGGTGCGAGGGCGCATGCTCCGGGGGGAGCCCCCCTCCCCCCGCCCCAGGTCGGAACCCCCCCTTCGGCGGAGAAGTGTTTGGGGCTTTGTTCGCCGCGTGGGGTCCCAAGGCACGAGTGCGGGGGGGTGGTGGCTCCGGGTAGGGCTCCCCCATCCCCCCGGCAGGAAGCCGCCTCTGCGGTCTGAGCGGGTCTGAATCGGGGTCTGAGGCTGCTCCGTGCAGTTGGGCCTTCGCATCAACGTGAAGGTCGTGACCCTCCCCGCTCAGGTGTCGGCAAAAACCTTGCGGTCAGAGATCTCCATCCTCAAAACCGGCCCGTTGGGTCGTGTGGGCCGAGTACTTGGTAGGCACCCCGAGCGCTGGCCAGATGCGCAGTAACCAGCCCCCAAGAGTGAGAGGGTCCACCTGGGGCCCGGAGTCAGACGGAGAATGGGGAGGGCCTTGGCTCCCCCCAGACAGTGCGTCAGCAGCACCAGCGTCCTCTTGCTCAGGGCAGCAGGGGCTGTGGTTAAGTGGATGGAAATAGCGCATTTCTATGTCTACTCTGTAGGTGAGGAAACTGGGGCACAGTTTAAGGACCCAGTCCCAGCCCGCTTGGGGCCGGATTGCCACATGGCCCAGGTGTTTTCTGATGTCGTCCTTACGCCTCTGCACACTGCTGGTGTGAAAGGGCTTGATCACTGTCCCCTCCCCCACCGCCCCAGTGAAAGGGTCAACATGTTAGTGCGGGAGCATGAAGTGAAAGGGACCATGTCACTGAAATGTCTTACCTCGGTTTGGGGGCCAGGCCAGTGCCAGTGGAATGGCCACAGTCTTGAGAAACTGAAGCACAGGAAGTGTTCCTCTGGTCAGTCTGGTTCTCTGTGGGACACTTGCTGTCTTGCCAGTGTGTTAGAGAACTGAAAGGAAGGGCAGGTGGGCTCTGCCTCTGCTGTGTTCACTCCACTGAGCTGACAGCCAGCCCATTAGGGCAGTGGGTTTTGTCAGGAAGTGCTGGGATTCACCCAAGATGGTAGTCACAGAGAGTGTGCAAAGGGACCCCAGGTTTCCCACCAGAAGGTACAGCTGCTTGTCTGATGGGGATGGCCCCGTTCTTAGTCTTAACTGGGAGATCAGGCAGGCGTCAGGTTACTGTTGTTTTACATCTCACTTCCTTTTTAAAGTTCCCGAGGGAAACATGTACATGTATATAGTCATGTCTCTACATCCCTTCTCCCACCTCCTTAAAAAACAAAGAGGGCCTGTAAGCTGTTTCCTCTGCGCTGGTCAGCCCACCATCCCAGGCTCAGGAGACAGGATTCAAAGCATGATGCTCTTTTATGCCTCGTGGGAAGCGCACATCCCAAGTTGTAAGTTTTTATTAGCACCCACTGAGACTGGTCCAGGGGCAAGGCCAGGCCCGTGCTGCCCTATCCCACAGGTCTGGGTCGGCACTGTCCCAGTCTTGCATGGGCCTCCTGTCCAGTATCCTTGGCCCCAGGATTCTGGGCTCCAAGGGAAACACAAGGTCTCTGCCTGTTACGTGTCTTGGGAATCCAGGCTGCTGCCACAGGCCGACAGCAGTGCTTTGCTGGTGTCAGAAAGAGGCTATTGAGCATTTTGCAAGCCTCGCCCCTGTTCCGACCTACATGTATGAAAGCAGCGGCCAGGAGTTTGTCTAAAACCCTGTTGCCTTCAGTTAACTTAAAACTGCAGACGTTGGGCTTGTGAAAGAGGAACCTCAGAGACTTGTATGGTTGAGGGGCAAAGCTGCCTCAACTAAGATGTTTTATACCTCTTTTTCTACACCATTCTTATAAAACGTGCTTATGACGTCAGTCTTGGAAAATGCTCTCTCCACGGACCTCAGGTTCACATATGGTCCTGTCAGATGAGTGTGTTATGGTCCAGGGTCGTTGCAGCCTAAATTCCCTGTAACTTCGTAACCCTGTAGGTAAAGCAAGCAGCCTGGGCGCAGTCCTAGAAGACACACTGACTGTCGCAAGCTGTCCGGGTCTTTATAGTTTTTCCAGTGTTGTGTTGCTGAAGTTTTGTAGACCCACAGACAAATCTGTCCCATCTGAAGGGACCAAGTAAATACAACCAGAAACCAAGCTTGAAGTCTGAGTTGAAAGCCCATCAGGGAATTTTGGTTTGCTGGCGCTCTTCTGAACGGTCTTCCCTCCACCGAGAGCAGTAGTCTTCCAAATGGATGTGTGTTAAAGGTTGACTCTCGGCCTCATAAACATGCTCCTTGTTCTTGGGCAATAATTCAAAACTTGCTTTGGACCAGAAATCCCATTTTGTTGATTGAAGAAGCTCAGTGCATCTTTCTGCCAGGGCAGTTCATCTCAACTCAGCTTACGTGACCAGGTTGTCAGGCAGGAGCAAGGTGAAGTGAAATCCATTCATTCTGTTGGGGGGACTGTTTCGCCAGTATCTCTGGCCTTTAGACAGGCAGTATTGCAGACACTGAGCTCATCTAAAAAAGCAATCTCTTGGCCCATCACTGGGGGCTGGATTCCCCCTGGGAGAGTCGCAGCCCCCACAGCCATCACTGGAGAGCCTGTGCATGGAGCCTCCAGGCATCTGTGGTCTCTCCCATGTTGGGGCCTGATCAGCTATCCAACAGGGACATGCCTGTGACTTAAGTGGTGTCAGTAATTCCACTCCTTAGTTTGTTTTTTATTTCATTGATGATAGAGGGGAGAATTAAATTATAGAGAAATGAAGGTCAAGAACCTACAGCATACATTTGTATAGTTAACAGCACTGAAAGAATCAACTTCCGTCTGATGTGTGAGGCCCGTGACATTAAAAAACCTGAATAACATAACACTTGATACCCTTCGGCGGGACTCGTCTGCTGTCACTCAGCAGACTCAGTTTACCAAGGTTCTTTACGCCTTGTGTCAGAAAGGTTGGATTTTTGTGTAAATGCTTAGCTGGCTTGATGGGCCGGCGTCCACAAGCCGTTGACCATTCGTGCAGATGCTGGCATCTCCAGGTCACAGAGGAGACCCTGCCCCCACCCAGGGTGTTCGCAGCGACTTCCAGCAGAGTCTGGTAGAGCTGCAGGTGCTGCAGTGGCCAGTCAGGCTGGTGAACTGCTGCTGTAGTGACTGCGACATATGGATCCCTGGAGCCTTCTGTCCGCCGGGCCAAGCTGAGACTACCAGGCCTGAAGTGTCTGTCATTCTAGAGCACCCCTGCTCCCCCCCCCCTTTTTTTTTCCATTCTCTGGCCTGGAAGCTCATCCCATGGTGTCTTAGTTCCTTCCCGTGTCTGCCACTTCTCCTCCAGGGAACTTGACAGAACCCACTGACTGCCATTCATTTGTCTCCGGCAGTAGACCTGTAGAATGTTCTAGCCTGGCCTGCCAGTTCAACAAAGAAGGGGAGATAACCAGGGGAAACTCGGCTCCCATTCAAGTAATCTGAGTCTGGGTGCCGCAGGGGTGGACTACCCTCCAATTAAGGTCGTTCTCTAAATAATTTAAGTGCAGCCAAGTCACTCTCCATTCCTGGCTCTTCATTTCCGCTTCACACACTGACTGCCATTGGTGTCCTGTAGCCCAGCGGTCTCCAACCTTTTTGGCATCAGGGACCGGTGCTCCTACGAGAAAACCGATGCCTGATGATGTGCGGTGGAGCTGAGGGGGTGATGCTAATGCTAGGGAGTGGCTGTAAATACAGGCGAAGTTTCCCTCACTTCCCTCACCCACCACTCTTCCTGCTGTGCAGCCCGTTTCTAATGGGCCACAGATCAGTATTGGTCTATGACACAGGGTTTGGGGATGTACACAGACCATCTTCCCCCAGTCATGTAAACGTGGTCAAACAGCAGGCCAGTGTGACAGCATCTGTGCTGTGGGGTGCCCGTGACGTCAGATTTCAGTCACACAGAGGTCCCTAAGAGGAGGTTGATTCATTCATAGTGAAGATGTGTCCGTCTTACAAACGATGTTGCCAAGTGTCCCGCCGGGGCAGTCACTGCATAGAGGTTAGAATGACTGGACCCGGAGCCATTTGGCATTTTTTCCTTTGAGCCTTCCAAGAACAATTCTGTAAACAGAAGGAAACCTCTTTCCTTCTCCTGTCCTGGGAGGAGGATGCACAAGACGAGGGCAGAAGGGAGCTTACTGCCTCCTCTGCCGGTGTGGCTGGGTAGTTGAGAGGTGAATCTTTGACAGTCTGTCTTAAAAGCATATTTGGGCATTTCAGAAATGAAGCAAAGTGCCAAGGTATTAGAGTGAGTGCCACCCAGAATTGGACAGTCGCCTCAAAAATGGCTTATATCCCATTGACAGCCTGAGAGTGTGTGGCCCTAATGACTGTGTTTTGAGGAGGAGGACTGAATCTGTTGCCTGGGAACCACAGCTACCCTCCCCCCATTCCCCAACCTTCCGCTGTGTGGCCCAGCCCCAGGTGGTCCCTTGTTCCAGTCACCACTGTTCCCCATCTCATGGGTCAGCAGTGAAGATGAGCCCATCCAAGGCCACTGGGGTCGGATCTGCCCCACTCGTGCTGTCCTGTCTTCATCCAGTGGAGAAGTGGATCATGGTGCTGTGATGTCTGCCCTACAGAGGCTCTTGGCACAGTGGGCAGCACCCAGAGGAACAGTGGGACAGTGGGACAGTGCTGGAGTAATTACTGGACAGAGGTGACAGGCTCCTAAAGGCTGAAGTCTCTGGAGTGCCACGCTTGTGGGAAAATGTAGACGTGACCCCAAGGGACATCCGGGTGATATGCCGAGCCTCTTGAAAATACCTGAGGATGGGAGGAGTGTCATTTGGCTTGCTTATGTATGTGTGTTTTGCAAAAGATGTTTTAAAGAGAAAGGATAAAAGTGAGCCTGAGCAAAACAAGTGAGCAGCCGGGGCAGGGCTGGGATTAGCCCACGGAAGTGGGCCGACGAGGTGGTAAGTACCTCGGGCCTTTGTCCTGGCTGACGGTGAAGTATTTTTGTTTCCTGCTGTTGGACAGTCTTAGAAAGCTGGACGCAGCATTTCAAGCTAATTCTTCTTTTTCCCCGCTTTCTCTCTATAGAAACTTGAAGGGTCTAAGTGCAAAGGGCAGCTTTTGATATTTGGGGCAACCAACTGGGACTTGATTGGTCGAAAAGAAGTGCCTAAACAACAAGGTATGAGAAACAGTTTCCGAAGTTATAAAAGCTACTATTCACTGCGTGCTTCCTGTATATGGGGTATCCTGTGGGATTCTGGTGACCGTCCCCACCAGGTAGGTATTCTCGTCATTTACAAGAATGTTTAGAGAGACCAGGTAACTTGCCCAAGGTCAAACAGCCTCTCTACTAATGGAACTGGATTTGAACCCTGGTCTTGTGCGAGTCTCTCACTTCACAATTCTGCTTTTAAAAAACCCATTCCATCAAGATTAGAACAATTGAAATAGTAGCCTCAGTTGACACCTTTTCTCCGTCTTCCTTCTCATGTCACTTATCTTCATTAAAATGAAGAGGCTGGTCCTGTGGGATGTCAAAATGTCCTAGACATTTGTCACATGTCAAACTGTTAGACATTTCAGAAGAGTCCACATTTTTTTTTTTTGCAAGCTGCCAAATTGTCGCAGGAGCTGGTTTGACAGAGCAAGTAACAATCTGGAGAGTGGGGGTAGCAGAGAAGTTCTAAAAAGTAACTTTAGTCCCCAAATGCTTTTAGAAAGTTGATGTCTTTCCTCTAGAGAATACGGCCCATCCAAGAGACGTGAGGCTGGCACAGCGCCACACTTTATGGCTTCTTGATTTCATTTGGAAAGATTCCCAAAGTGCTTTCCAACATTGCCCAGTGAGCAAATATTTGCGCCCTGACACTCCCGGGGGCCTCCAGAAGGCCAGTGGAGAGCACCCTCTTCCATGAAAACGGCAGGAGTTGCAGCAGCTCCCACTTGGGGTCCAGCTGAGTTAGAATTGGGTCCGAGCCATTTCCTCCCGCTGTGGAAAAAGGGCCCAGACTTAGCGCCCGAGTCTGCCTGGCACCTGCTGTCGCCAGGAGACCCCTCCTGGCGTGTGATGACCTAAGTCTGCCAGCCCTGTGGCATCTCCTCTCAACCAGCTGCTCTTCTCACGAGGGGCCCACTCCCAGTCACAGACACCCAGGCCCAGAAAGGGGAAGTAAATTCTAGTGGAAAGTGGCAGCAGAGCCTCTCGCTCGGTGTAGGATGAGGCTCAGAAGGTGGCGAAGCCTCCTTGTGAGTTAAAGATGGCTCCCATGCTGTAGTTGAAGAAATTCTGCCCTCATTGGGCCCATTTTTAGAGTGCCTTTTGGTCTTCTCTGATTCCTACCTTTGCTTCCCTGATTTTTCTCCCCCTGAATGGAATTTTATGTGTGCGTGTACATACGTGAATATGTGTGTGTATACACACACATGTTTTTTGTTTTTTGGGTTTTTTTTTTAATTTTAACAGTATTTTTAAATATCTTTTGGCCCTTCATGACCTACCCAGTAGACGTTAAGGGAAGGGAGGCAGGATTTGTTTTTCTGCTTGTGCCAAACGTGAAGGGAAGGATGGCTTCCCCTCCCAACCTAATCTTCCCCAGTTTCTGGCCATCTTTGAGGCGTACCTTCTCTCAGCGAGGGCCGGGAGAGCCCTTGCATGCACATCACCATGGATCTTATAAAACTGGCAGCATGATGCCTTGCTTGTTTGCAGGATGCCACAGGGATTCACGCTCCCTCTCTGGTTAGACCAGGCCACGGGAGTTCACGACCACAGCCTGGCTGAGGGGCTGGGGGCTGTTGGTGGCCTTTGATCTGACTCGGATCACTCTGCCAGGAAAAAGCCTCCCTCTCCCAGGCTGAGGACATCATGGGCACTGGTGTTCATAGAGCTTCTAGAAGGAAGATGCTTTGGCAGATCAGCATCCCCCTGCCCGTGAGACAGGTCCACTTAGCCCAGCTGGGTCAGCCATAGGATCTGTTACCTCCACGGTGTCCATGGTCTTCACACAGATGACACACGTCAGTCATGCTGGCATTCGTTTGGATTTTGTGATAACAGACAGGCCTTGGGTTTTTCTTAAAGAAGTTAATAAAACCTATAAAGGCTGTCATTTTTGGTTTTCCTGTTCCCAAGATATTGGTTTTTCTGTCCACCTCCTGGTAGTAGACAAATGTCTTCAGGTGGAGGAGCTCGGGGCTTTTGCTGTGACATTGACTTGTAGTCCTGAATCCGGGCTGCCCTCCTTTGCCTGACAGGCCCCTTGTCACTAAATGAGAGGACAAGGTTGGCGCCCTTTGTTGATGGGGCATGGGCAGAGTGGAGGTGACCCTGAACACTTTTACAGATTCTTCTCCATGGAGCCAGGAAATTGATGGAGAAATCCGCTTTTCAGTCAGTTCTCACATCTGAATCAACCTGACACAATTGAGTCGGCAGTGGCTGGCATTTTATAATAGTCACCAGAAGCCTAGAAACGTGCTCATATTTCTGTCCTCGAGAGCCCCAATTTGAAAATATTAAGCAAAAAATTGGTCATGCCCCATCCACTAATAGGAAAAAGTGGGGATTTTAAGAAAGCAGTTCCTTCTTCCCTCCCGTGCTCCCACTGATGTTACTGAGTGCTCACCATGCGCCAGGCTTGGGTGAGGCCCCGGATGGCCAGTGCAGAGGCATGTGAATTCAGTAGGGCACGTGCTGTGACAGGTTTGTGGGATGCCGGGGTATGGCGAGCAAAGAGTTAAAAGGGAGTCGTGACAGGGAGGGCCTCCCGGAGGAGGAGAGCTTGACCTGAGGTTTGAAGAACAAGCGGGTCAGGGAGGGGCCTTCTGGGGGAATAAGTTCATGGGCAAAGGCAAGGGGTCATGACCTGGCCAACACGGGGGACCCCTGAGAAAAGAGCAAACCAAATGGTGGGAGATCGGTTGGGGAAGGGGCAGAGGTGTCAGGTGGGGCCCTCACGCCAAGGCCCCGAAGTCCTGCAGGGCAAGCAGTGTCTGGCAGATGGGGGCACACGGAACCCGCACCAAGGGAGCCTGGCAGCGGGGGAGAAGGCGAGGGAGACTCGGGTCCACTGCCGGCTTTTCTGGGTTGGACCCCCACCCCGACAGGGCTGCAGGAGGGGCGGCACCCAGCCTCCTAGCCACCTGGAGGTGGGCATGCCCAGTAGCCATTGAACATGGTCCGAGGTCCACATGGGTTGGGGCCAGAGAAGGCGGTGGAACATCAGTGCCTGTGGCCACTGCGTGGGTGTGCACCAGCTGGGGGTGTTCCATTAGGAGGGGTGCTCTTGTGGGTGTAACATACACAGTGGTCCCTTTGGACTAGTGACTTTTTTGGACTGCTCTTCACCCACCCATCACTGCGGCCATCTGATGTGCACATTTCTCTTTGCAGCTGCCTACCGCAATCTTGGTCAGAATTTGTGGGGGCCCCACAGATATGGGTGCCTGTCGGGGGTCCGGGTGCGGACGGTGGTTTCGGGGTCGTGTGCAGCCCACAGCCTCCTCATCACCACTGAAGGGAAGCTGTGGAGCTGGGGTAAGTACTGAGCTGGAGCTGAGTGCTCAGGCTGAGTTCCGGGGTGACTCATGGAGCCATTCCCCCGTGGGGCTGACTTCTTTCTCGTGTGCCTTCCCTCTGAGGCAGGGCTCCCTTATTCGCAGCCCACATTTCCTCTCCCTGATTCCCACTGATCTCGTCCGCACCCTACAGATACATCACCCTCCTCCACTTTTCTGCCACTTTTTGTCTGTGCGTAGCCCCTAACTCTTTGCATCCTCCTCTTTGAGCGACTTTTCCCTGGACATTCTGATGGAATCTGTGTTTTTCTGATACCGAGGTGCCTAGAACTAAATTTCCTGTTTCAGGCTCGCATCCCCCAGCAGACAGCCCCCCCACACACACACACACCGTCTTGTTTTGCAGCACAGTGTGATGTGAGCCTCTGTCCTTGCCACTTAAATGCCCCTGGCTTTTATAGTGGCCACATCGTGACACCAGCCTCTGTGTCTCTGCAGTCCCGTTCCTCTTTCTGGGGTCACACAGGTCTGCAGGTTTTGCAGCTCGTTATCCTGTTTGTTTCTTCAGACATTCTCTGGTTTACTTTTTCCGAATTTGCATTCCCTGCTAGTGGATTTCCTTACTTGGGTACTTGGCAGGTCCCTGTCCTCATCCTTTAGCTCCCTTCCATTTCAGTGTCCCCTGCAGAGAGCTTCCGTGCGTTGCTGCACATTTCCCTTCCAGATCATTAATCCAGGTATCGGCTAAGGCTCAGTTTAGCCCCACACCCTCCTGGGAGCTATCGGCCGCCTCCTACAGCTGGGTGTGTTGGCATTTGTCCCTGCCCTTTGTTTCTGGTCCTTTGGCTAGCTTTTCGTCCATATGACTGCATTTTTATTTCGGTCTGTTTGAACCATTTTTTTTGCAATTTCATGAGCTGCTGTCTGTACCAGAGTCCAAATATATTAACATCTGTTGTCTTCCCTGCACTCTGCTAATTTTGTAATTCAGTTGGAAAAAAAAGCTAACAAGTGTGTCTGGCCCAAATTTATACTTCGTGGTCTCTTGATGACATTGCCTTGATTTTCATTTTCTCCTGATTGGCACAGAGCTGTGTCCCTCCCCCTCGGCACCCCTCCCACTTAGTGTTCCAGCACCGAGCACAGCAGCCTCTGTCAGCGTGCCGAACTTTAAATGCCTTTTTCCGATCCCTACCGAATCTCACTTCCGTGGTGCTTCTAAAAATGTCCCCTGTGCTGACCCTGTCTGCGGGCAGGGCATGGTTCTAAAGACGTGTCCCCATGAGCAGACTCGGTGCTGCAGGGGTGACCGGCCAGTGGGAGTGTCATGGGTCACTCTGAAAGCTCGGGGGCCTTGTCGAGTGTCTGGAAGCATCAGTGCTACAGCACATCACTCACGGGAGCCTGAACCTGCCAGCCACGCAGGTGCCGAAACCCGCACCCAGCGCTCGTTCCGTGTTTAAAGTGACTCTCGCAGTGAACTTGGGTAGCTAGCGCCTGCCTCTCCTGCCGGAGGACTGAGATCGGAGTACGTGTCCCGGCGTGGTTTTCCTCGGGCAGCCAGAGGCCCTTCGCTTCTCAGGCCCCCTCCAGGACGACGGGTGCTTGTCTTGCTGGCTCTGCTCGCCACGTTTCCCAGGATCTAATGATCAGGGTTTTGTGTGGAGGAGGGTACAGCAGCCCTCTCCCTGAATCACCCTGACGTCCTGGCCTTGTAAAAGTTTCCCAAAATGCTCGGTAGGAGTGTGGGTTTTTTCTCAGATAGAGGGACTTGGTTTTACTTGGGAACTGCGGTAGCCGGTGTTGAAAACTAGGAAAGGCTTCAGGACATCCAGGCTCCTGGCCCCGCAACTCGCCGTGCCCGCGCTGGAGCGGAGGGGCTTTGCCAGAGGGCCTCTGTGTTGCGGGGGACTGGGTGGCCGGGTCACCACCTCAGGCCTCACTGCCACCCGACCCCACAGCCAGTGCAGCTCCGGGGGGGAGGGCTTGTGTTCGGAGCACATCGGTGTTTGTCCTGGGGCTCGTGTTGCTAAGGGCCCTGTGAAGGGTGGTCCGCGGAGGTGGGCTTGGCACTGTTTGGTGAGCATCGTTTATAGGGCAGTAAAAGGAAGAGGAATGACAGGCGAAAACCAAATGGTCCACAGCAGGTGCCCAGAGCACTGAGGTAATTACATTCTTGTGAGGCAGGTGTTGAAACGGTTGCTGTCTTAAAATACATCTCATAGTGAAGGGAATGAGGGAATTGTTGTCTGGCAGGTCCCACGAGAAGTGAGAACTGAGTCTCCGTGAGCCCTTCTGCTTGTATCTGACTTCAGGCCAAGCTGAGCGTTTCGGCCATGCCCCTTGGTTGTACAGAGCTGCCTGCGGCAGGTCCCAGCCGGTGACCCAGAAAAGAGGGTCAGAAAAGTTGACGTAGGCAGCCGGAGGCTGGCTGCCGGTGGAGATGGACATCTCTGGGGACAGTGCCGTGTATCTGATCCTGGTCACCCGACCCAGTGAGGCAGGCCCCAGAAGGCCAGCCATTGCCTGAAAAGCCAGAGCTTTCACCTTATTCTCTTGTTGTTTTAGGGGGCACCTTCTCGGAGACCCAGATTTGCCTGCATTTGAGAGGGTTTCCACTTGCCCCGTGAGGCTGCCCTGGCTGCCGCCCTCTCTGCCTCCCACTTCATCTTGCTCTTGGTCTGCAGGTCGAAATGAGAAGGGACAGCTGGGACATGGCGACACCAAGAGAGTTGAAGCCCCCAGGCTCATTGAGGGTCTCAGCCACGAAGTGATTGTGTCAGCAGCCTGTGGGCGGAACCACACCCTGGCCTTGACAGGTGAGGAATGGCTGGTTTCTTAACGTGACAAAAGGCCAGTTGGTCCACCTTGGGTGGTGGGTTAGTCTTGGCCCTGTGACCTGGTCACAATCAGAAAGATGCCCCAGCGAGCCTCATGGGCAGGGGAGGCTGTGAGTGGGGCAGGGCAGGGCCTCGCCTCTCTGCCGGAGAGCCGTCCACTCCGCCACCTCTTGGAATACTGCCTCATTGGCATCCTTTCTGGCAAAGGAGCTTTTTGTATCATTTCGGAGCCTTTGGTTCCAAATCTGGTTCAGCACCCTCAGTATTATTTTTCCTTTTGTGGTATCGTTCTTTCCTTCCAGAAACGGGCTCCGTGTTTGCATTTGGAGAGAACAAGATGGGGCAGCTGGGCCTCGGCAACCAGACAGACGCGGTCCCGAGTCCCGCACAGGTACCACGCTCCCCGCTCGCCCTCGACAGCCTTTTGTTTCTCCTGGCGTTTGTGCTCCATGTCCTAGGTTGAGATTGTACGGCTCCCTTGATCCCTTGGAAAAATGGAGTCTAGCCGGTTTGGGTGGAATTCATATGCTGTAGTCTTTAAAACAGGTTTCACAGTTGAAAAATATCCTGAAAGCAGTTTTACTTTCTGAATTAAGTAACTTGTCACGGAGGCCTCGTTTCAAGCCAGTCCTATCCCAAAGAAAGTGAGGAATGTTAAATGCATGTGATTTGTCATCATCTGCAAATACTTTGAGATTTGACCTTGTATGAAGGTAAAGGTCGCCTGCCAGGTACTTAGAACGCAAATAGGAGTTTGGTGGTTTCTTTGTCCTAAAAAATTTATGAAAAGTTTGAGGGTAGAATGTACACCTAAGAAATGAACCAGTATAAGGCAGCAGAATGCTAATAAGTGTGTGTGATGAGTGGTTTCATGATGGAGGGAATCGGATTTCTTAAAAGAGATTGGCCAAGCTGTTGTGTGGTTTGAGGATCTTTGAAGTGTTCTCATTTTGTCAGCCATTTGTCCTACAGTGGAATGTCAGGTTTCTAGAGAAGCAAGGACCAGTGGACAGGGTCTGGGGTTCCCTCCCCATCTGTAGTCCCATCTCTGATCTCCACGGTGCTGCTACGAACCCTCTGCCGCTTGTCCGGGCCTTTCCCAGGCCAAGCACTGTGCAATAAATGGCACATTTTCTCATTTCTTTCTCAGATTTGTTTCCAGATCCCATGTTAAGTTACTCAGGTCCTTTGCCGTTTTCTAACTTCCCAATTTTGAAACATTTTTTGTTCACATCTTCAGTTAACACCATTAGTCAAGTATCTCTGTAGACATAATGGAGAACGTACGACAGTTCATTTTATTGGTCCACAGTCACACTTAAAAAACTTGTGTAAGTTGGGCTGAACCCATAACTAAACTGAGATTTGAGGGTGGTTACTTTGTTTTCTTTAACCCTCCTGCCCATACTGGTCAGTGTAATTCAGTGTTCACTGGGCACCAGGACGTGCGAGGCACGGTGTCAGGCGTTGTGATTTGGATTTACAAAGACCTGGGATACGATTTACCTGTCTTTGATCCTGACTCTGCCAGGAATGTGTGGGGGCCAACAGGGTGTTGCTTTATATTCTAAGCTTTTGCCTTCGGAATTACTGAGTCCATTAAATTTCTTTTGTAGCCTAGTAATTGTTTCAACACTAACCATCAGAGAGGTGGAGACTTTTTATCATTGTTTTAAAAAAAAAATTGAAAGTCTCCTGTCTTGTCTTTTCAGATAATGTACAACGGCCAGCCAATTACCAAAGTGGCCTGTGGGGCTGAATTCAGTATGATAATGGACTGCAAAGGAAACCTCTATTCCTTTGGGTGCCCGGAATATGGTCAGCTGGGTATGGAAGTATATTTTTTAAAAGCTCTGTAATCTAACTGTATGTTTAGAACCAGAAGTCGGTGTGGGGCTGCACATGTGTTAGAAGTGTGGGTGATTGATCAGAGATAATAGCTTTGGGCCATTAAGTGGGTCTTAACGTTTGGTGGCCCAGCACGTCACAACTCACAGGGTCGTGGATTTGCCTTAAAGAAAAAATCGGGGCTCCCGTCTGACAAAAGAGTCTTTTCTGCTTTGGGAGTTGGTTCATACATAAAAGAATTTGAAGTGGAAAAAAGAAATCAAACCACCTTCATTTAATCTCACATTTAAAGACTCTCCTTACCAAAAGTGAGAAAATTACGCGAGATTAAGGTTGTTCTGGAAACCCTGGCCTGGCAGTTATTCCCAGTACATACGGGAGGAACCACATGTCAAAAACAAAAACAAAAAAAAAAAGAAGGCCGCCTTTAAAGCGCCTGGGATCCCTTCCCATTTTCATCCCTGAACAGAATGGACTCATCCAGAAGCGCACCTCACTGACTAGAAAAGAAAACCTCGGAAGGTCATTCTCCGCAAGCGGAAAACGCCTCTCGGTCTCCATTTTCTTTTCCCATCCGACTCCAGGGCGCGCTTCCCCTCGCCGGCGCCTTCCCGCCCGCCGCCCCCTCCCTCTCCCCGCTGAGTGGGAGGCGAGGCGTGGGCGCCCTCTGCTGGCTCCCCGTGGCGTGGCGTGGCGCGCCACCCCGGTCCGGGTTGCCGCGGCTCCGCGTCATTAGAGGCAGGCAGATGGAGGGCTACAGAAATAGCACGGGGAGCATCTCGCTGGCCTTGGACGTTAGGGAACAGTGACTTGGTGAAACTAAATATACCGCGAGTCAGAAGTGAATAAGAAAGAACAGCTCCTTACGCACACTGGGTGCCGTTGCCAGGGCGTTGCCAGAGGCTGTTGGAGAAGTGGTTTCCATGGTCACGGGCCCTCCTGCCGTCCCGCCCCGGGCACAGCGAGGGAAGTGCGTTTCTGGTCTGCTCCCGGAAACGTGCGGCCACCCCAGATCCACAGACAGGCAGCTCGTCCTAGCGAGTTGAAAATCGAGTCATCTCGGTGGCGGTCGGTCACGGCTGACGGCTACTAGCAGCTGCCGTGTGCCTGTCACCCTTTAAGTACTTCACGTGGAATCTTACTGCTTAGTTTATGCTCCTTGGAGGTGTTGGGAAATTGGCTTGGTTTTTATCTGTGGAACCCATTGTTCTTCACTCGCCAGCTCACTTTCAGCCCCGTTGTCAACCTCTGACCAAATCCAGAGGGATTCCTTCCAGGGCGGGAACGTGCCTGTGACCTGGGAGAAAGGAATCGCCAGCACACACACTCACCCCGACTCTCCCTCCCGCTGCATTTACTGGGTCAGGCAAGGCAGGGAGAGAACGTGCCGCTCAACTCCGCATTCTGCCAGCCGTAGTGATCGTCTAGGTTACTGTCATGCACAGAAGCGCAAGTCTGAGGTCGGACGTTGCACTCCTGTCCATGGGCCCTTCGCAGGGGCCCCCAAATAGGGTGCTTTGGACTGGTAGCTTCCAACTTTGTTGCCTGCAGCCCAAGTGAGAAGTACATTCTACAGTGCAACCCAGTCTGAACGTAGAAATGCAAAGAATTCTCCCAAAGTAATGTTCTCATAAATGGCATCCTTTGGTGTTTTTTTATTCTGTTCATTTTTAAAAAACAACTGGTTTCAACCCACAAAATCGATTTCATGACCCACTAATTGGGTTGTGCCTCAGATGGGAGAACGCTGCCTTGGTTGACAAGGGGGTCCTGCTGAGGCCTGGCCACCCGGGTTGGGGCAGGTGCGTGGCCCGTCACCATAATGAATGGTGCTCCGACGCGGCCGCTGCTGACCGCTGGCTCTGGTCACTGCAGGACACAACTCGGACGGGAAGTTCATCGCCCGGGCACAGCGGATAGAGTACGACTGCGAGCTGGTGCCCCGGCGAGTGGCCATCTTCATCGAGAAGACGAAAGACGGGCAGATCCTGCCAGTCCCAAACGTGGTCGTGCGCGACGTGGCCTGCGGCGCTAACCACACGGTGAGCTCCAGTGTTTTCTTGCCGCGTGTGCAGGGAGTGGATGTGTCAGCGGCTGTCTTCATGCCTTGCACAGACATTTTGGGTTGGGATCCTACGGTGAGCAGTTTTCCACTTCTTTATGGCTTTCGTCTAATGGAACGACATGGTGTCCTTCTAGCTGGATAGATAACATCCTGGACTAGAGGCGTTGAATGGTTTTTCATCGTCAAGATGGGACGTGTGTATCTCTGTGTCTTAGCTGTCTCCTCGCAGTTGTTTCACTGAGACTGCCTGAGTCAAACACGATTCTCTTCTCTGTTGAGAGAGCGTGGTCCTGGGAGTCCAGAGACCGAGCTGGTGTCCTGGTGGCAGCCGACTGGCTGAGTGACCTCGGCACGGCTCCTCCCCTGGGGTCGTCTTCTCCGTCGGGTGCACAGTGACTCAGACTAGGAAGCGTAAAAGCTGATTTTCACTTCTACAGTCTGGTCAGGGGAGGTGAAGTCAGGTTTTGTGCAGGGTTCTCATGTCGAGTTGTAGTAAGTCGAACCTTCACGTGATCCAAACAGCAAGCATCAAAGATGCTGAGAAGAAAAGGAGATGGAATTTAAATTGTTGAAACGTCAGTGCTCTCTGCGTCAGGGACCAGGTGGCGACCACCTGCGTGTTCGTGGGGGCGTCTAAGTAAGACGAGGCTTGGTCTCGGCTCCGCCGTTCAGTCGGTATCATCATGGGCTGTGGAAGCATCGGCTTGCTCTGCAGACACTTCTTGCCCTTGCAATGAGGGGTGTACCTGTGGCTTTAATAATTAAGACCAGAAAAGAGTGTCCGTGGCAGAGAAAACAACACGTGTCTTCGTGTTGCTGCACCTGCTGTTGTCACCTCGCGCCTTAGGAGGCAGGACTGACCCCGACAGCGTTTCAGCCCCTGGGCCGTTAGCTGCTGCACCAGGTCCCCTCCTGTTGGCAGGCCTGTCCCCACCCGTGTTTTCTTTCCTG
Source organism: Cynopterus sphinx (assembly GCA_030015415.1). Classification (NCBI taxonomy): domain Eukaryota; kingdom Metazoa; phylum Chordata; class Mammalia; order Chiroptera; family Pteropodidae; genus Cynopterus; species Cynopterus sphinx. Next base: position 120,946,528 of record CM057387.1, read on the forward strand.
CAGCTGGTCCTGGACTCCCAGAAGCGCGTCTTCTCCTGGGGCTTCGGCGGCTACGGCCGGCTGGGCCACGCTGAGCAGAAGGACGAGATGGTCCCCCGCCTGGTGAAGCTGTTTGACTTTCCCGGGCGCGGGGCGTCCCAGATCTACGCCGGCTACACCTGCTCCTTCGCCGTCAGTGAAGTGGGTCAGTGGTTTCTCCATCTGGGTCTCTGGAGGAAGGTGTCCAGAACCATTTGTGGTTTCCCCTCCCTGGTACTGTTCTGTGGGAGCCACGTAGCCATCGTCAATGTTCCCAAGACCGAGAGCCTTGATTTCGTTGGCTTCCTCCCAGTGTCCTTTCCAACAGAACACCCCTCTGTTGTCCCGGGAGCTGAGCATCTTGTGTGATGGTCCCTATCCACTTGCCTGTCTTGCTGATGGTACTGGAGATGAGACTCTGTCTCTTGAGATGTCAGCTCACAGAGGGACCACGTTTGTCTTCCTCTAGGCGGTCTGTTTTTCTGGGGGGCCACCAACACGTCCCGTGAATCTACCATGTACCCAAAGGCCGTGCAGGACCTCTGTGGCTGGAGAATCCGGAGCCTGGCTTGTGGGTACGTGACAGTGTTTCCCGGTGCGCCGGATGGGAGTGTGGGGCACACGTGGGAGTTGCCTCTCCCTTGAGGGTTCTGTCCCCATCAGGGCATGGGACACACCAAATCCCAGAGAGGGACTTGTCAAGGGGCTTGACAGGACTAAGAACAGATGATTCTTGTCCCATTGCCTTCACGGAAAGAAAGTCGTTGTGCAGGTCTGGCCTGCTTCGCTCATGTTACAGGCTCAAAATTACGTTTAGTTCCGTTTGTTACTCAGACGCTGGAAAGGAGAAATGATCTCTAAGTCAGGGACTTTTATTTTACTTCGCGGACACTTGGTAAGCTCTCTGGAGTTGGAGGAGCTGACGGCTAGGTTGTGGGGTGGGTGGCTTTAATCTTTTGAAATCTCCAGCCTCACCTGAGTGGTTATCGAGTTCCACCCCTTTTAGAACGAGCTCCCACTTCACCCTGATTCCGTCGCTCCTTTTCCCAGTGCGTGTGCACCCGAAAGTGCTCCCCCCGCTGCCCAAGAGCCCTGGAACCTGGGGTGGAGAGGAGGCGGGAAGGTCGGGGCCCTGTGGTTCCGGGGTCCAGGGCTCAGGCTGCTGGACGTGGTGGTGACGCCTCTGCCTCTTTGCAGGAAGAGCAGCATCATCGTGGCTGCGGACGAGAGCACGATCAGCTGGGGCCCGTCACCCACCTTTGGGGAACTGGTAAGCTGGTGCGGCAGGGGGTGGGACCCAGCTTGTGTCCACTGAAACTGAGCCTGGAAAGCATGTAGACCGTAGAAGGTGTCCTTTACCCTGTGTTAAGGTCTGGAACATTCCCCAGTCTGGGTACGTGAGCTTCTGAGACTCTTCTGTGCCCACGAATTCAGTTGACCCTGGACTGGCTCGGGTTTGAACCGCGTGGGCCCACTTAGACATGGGTGTTTTTTCTATTTCCTGCAGATCTGTTGACCCACACAGTTCAATCCCCTGTCCATGGGTCAGTCCCACAGTTGAGGTTCTGCACATGCAGAGGGCCGACTGGCTACGTGCAGACTTTCACCTGCAGGTGGATCAGTGCCCCGACCCCGCGTCGTTCACGGGTCCCCTGCAACTGTGCGTCCTTTCTGTCCACACTGTAACGTGGACATCGGGAAGTTTCAGGTCTTGCTTCTTACCCTTGCGTCCTGTAACCCACAGTTGTGGAGCTGGGGTGATAGGGACGGGCACGGTTGCTCTTCCCTCTCCGGGGGGGTGTAAATGCCGCGGCCAGTGGAGAGCATGCACCGAGCGTGCTTTTCCCCCTGGGTCCTCGAAGCCTTTTCAGCTCAGTAAGCAGCCTCTGCTGCTCCACATAGCAGTGTGCCATCAGGCCAGCCCCGGGGCATCTGGGGACATTCTCTCTTCATTTCCTAAATAAATTTAAGTCTGCGTTCCCTGCTTTTTATCTCAGTCACGTGAGTGATTACAACCGATGGCCCTCGGTTTCTCACGCGTGCTTGGCCTCCCCCAACCAAATGTCTCTGGTTCTCGGGTTCTGGTGCGGGCGAGTGCTTAACTTTTCACTTCTTCATCGAGAAGAACAGCTTGGCAGTGGCGCCCACCCTGACGGTCCGCCCCTTCTGGTTGCGATTTGATCCTCACCTTGGCTCTTGTGTTTCCTGCTGGGAACGCGGTCTGTCTCCCTTTCCTCCTGTCTCCTGTCGCGGGCGGGAGCCGGCGCGGTGCCAAGGCAAGAGAAGGGCGGGCTTGATCCCGCGAGCAGTCTCCAGGGCAGCTCAGCCGAAGGTGCCTTTTCCTGGGTGCTCCGCACCCGCTTCTGGTCCGGCAGCCTCCGAGGGGGATCCATGTGCCGCAGACGCTGAGGGTGGCCCCTTCGGAGGCGGGCTCGTGCAGAACCTTGAGAAGCCTGAGGATCAGGCCGCTTTGATGGACGGTTCCTAGAGGAGAAGGAGTGTTTTGGGGGGCCCATCAGGACTAGATTCTAAATATCAACTTGAAAACGAGAGGGATATTGGGAACTTCTCACCTCGGGGGTGAGAAGATGGTGCGGTCGTTGGGGAAACCACTCACTATAGGGGATGGAGTGATGCTTCCATACCCACCCTGTCGGCCCCTCTGGGCTGAGCCGAGGGGTCTGTTGACCTGGCAATTGCCCATTCCCATGCCTTTGCACGTGACCCCCCAAGCAGCCCTTGACCAGTCTCTCTCGTCTCTGGTGTCATTACCGTAACAGACGATGGCTATTCGGTCTCCACACCACGGGGTGGGTGGGTAGATGGCCAGCGTTTTTGGTGGCCTTGTACTCCTGAAGGGCTGCAGTTGCCATTTCTTCCTGGGCTCAGGATGGTGTCACCTCACCAGTGCCACTCCCCAGAAGGTACCCGTCATCCCCACAGGCTATAATTTAGCATCTTGGTCTTGCTCACGTTATGGACTGGTCACTTGTGGGCAGCCGCTTAGGTGGGTGAATACTCTGACCTGGCCTGCCCCCGTGTCTCAGTGGGGGCTCGGTCACAGGGGGCCCCGCAGCCTCTGGCTGTGGCTCGGTTAGCGGGTCGCTTTGTCCTATTTCAGACGGTGCCATAGTGATCTCAGTTCCCTGAACATCTCCCTGCTTGCCTCTCCAGGGCTATGGGGACCACAAGCCCAAGTCTTCCACCGCAGCTCAGGAGGTGAAGACATTGGACGGCGTTTTCACAGAGCAGGTGAGCGAGGACCTGTGCCAGGGAGAAGCAGAAGGCGCTGGTAGCAGAGAGCACGTGCTTCGTACCTCACTTTGCCTGTTTGTGGTCTTTGCATGCTGCCTGTGCCGAGTCTTCTGACGACCCCAGCCACGAGCAGGAGAACGCACAGGGGCTCGCTGGCCGGGCTCCAGGGCAAGTGGCTCTCCTGCCCGCCTCGTACCTGCCCTTAAGACTGCACACCCTTGGGGAAGTGGGGCCGGGGACGAGGCCCGAGCCTCTGCTATTACGTCCACTAGGCTGCCACCCATGTCAGCCAAGATGGGATTGTGGTCCAGAGAGGCACAGGGAGTGGGAAGCATGACCCACACGTCCCCGCCAGCCACTGCTGACGGCAGCGGCGAAGCCCTGCTCAGTGGCCTCCTTCCATCCGTCCCGTGGCAGCCCTGAAGGCTTTCGTTGGCAGGGTGTTGGGGACAGGTCGCACTGAGACAGTGGCCTTTCGTACGGGGGTTTTATGTACTTGCCAGGAGTCTTCCATTTCTCTCCTTATTGACCCGGTTTGCCAGCCTCGCTGACTCACGTCCTGTTGTCGCCTTGTGCTTGTCTGCGGCACGCTGAGTGACGCGCCTGCGCACTGAAGTGCCCTCGCACACCCAACGCCGGTTTGTTCCCCCAGGTTGCCATGGGCTACTCACACTCCTTGGTCATCGCGAGAGATGAAAGTGAGACTGAGAAAGAGAAGATCAAGAAACTGCCAGAGTACAACCCCCGCACCCTCTGACTGTCCCGGAGCCTCCACTCCCTTTCGCGGCAGCTGTCATTTCCATGTGCACTGGGACGGGAAGTCAGAACGAGGAATTCAAATGAGCAAAAGTCGGCCGAAGGTGCATTTTTGTTAGACTCCCTGAGGTTCCATTTTATAAGTGATCCAACGTCAACTACCTTTTCTGTACGCTTTCCAAAGTGTTTTTTCTCTCTAAATGTTTAATTAAAATATTTGCTCATAGTTGACTTAACCATTCCTACGAAAGAGGCAGAAACTTTGAGCAATCTAGGTTAAGTTCTTCTCTCCCCCACGCCCCCCGCGACATACTTCTCAAAATTCCCCTTTACAGTAAAGTCACAATTGGCATTGTGATCGGGTGGGTGCTGCCTGGGAGAGTCCCCATTTACTCCAAAAAAACCCACTGCGGGAACCGGCAGCAAGCATCTAGGTAAAGAGGGGCCCTGGGGTGGATCTCCACCCAGAATCACGCCCGCGTGCTTTGGAAGCGTTTGGCTCGTCCTTCCCGCCTTTCCCTGTGGACTGGCTGCAGCAGCCTTTGATCTCTCCTGCGCTTGGCCGCCCGTGAGCCTGCTGCCTCTTGGCTGTGACATTATTAGAATCTACCGTTTCCCCCCTGGCGGGGGCTCTGGGGTCCGCATTTTTAGCCATTTATATCCATTGTAGCTGTAAAGAGGTCCAGGTGAAAACGAGGCGGTCGTGGAGTCGGCGGGGACTCGCGGGATGGGCAGCTGTGGGGACAGACAGTGCGTGTGGTGCGAGAACCGGCTCTGCGTCTCCTGCGGAGCCGGGCCACCTCGCCAGCACTTGCCATGAGAGGTTGATCAGCCAGCAGCAAAAAGTGCATTCCGGTGTCCTTGCAAGGCAGGACCAGCTTCACGTACCAGCCTCATCGCCTTCGTGCTTCTGTCCTTGTCTCCCCTCCACCCCGGCTCGATGCTGCTGGGATGACCCGACGTTTCTGAGACCCGGGTTCCAGCCCTGCTAAGTCCTCTAGTCCCAGTTGCTTGGCTGTGGTACCAAACAGTTGGGATTGTGAAGAAGTCCCTCTTCCCGCCTGTCAGCACAGAGGCTGTGACCGCCACCCAGCTCCCTGCCAAGTGCCCTCTGCCCGAGCCCGTCCCCAGCGTCGCGCTGCTCTGCATGAGTTACGAGGTGCCTTTCCCGGAACCCTCCTCTCACTTGGACCCAAGAGGGGCGACAGCTTTGGCTGGGGCTCTTGGTTTTGAGAGAGTCTGGACTGGTTTGGGTGCTTTAAAATAGGTTTTGTAGTTCAGTGGTGCTTATGGGGGAGATGGGTTAGGACTTCAGAGCGAGCCTTGGGTGGATGAGAAAGTTGAATATTGAGTGGGGCTTTTTCGTTTTTTGCTTTTCTGTTGTTACCACTTGTCATTGTCTTGATGTTAAAATGCCAAAAATGATCTAGTTGTTGCTTTTTCCCCTGCTCCTCTCCCGTTCCTTCTTACAGTGGCTTCTGCCTTTGCAGGGCATGTAAGTCTGTCCTGGCCAGTCCCAAGGCCTGTGTGAGGAGACCGGCCCGCATCCTTCTAAGGTTTAGTCTGACTCCATGCTCATCTCTGCTGTCCTGTGTCCAATCCGTAGTCCAGGGGAGAAGCTTCTGCTACTTCAGAGCTTCTGCTATACTAACCTGATTTTGTCCAAATCACCCCAGAACCACCATCTCGCACTCAAGCTTCCGTATGTGCAGCCCATCAGTTTTCCTGGCCAAGTCTCTTTCCTGTAATGGGGTTAGGCGTGTATGTATGTGCTCCTTGAACCCAAACAACCTCCCTCGGGTCGTGCAGTCACAAAGAGGGTGCAGGGAGCAGTAGCCTGGGTCCTGGCCTCTGCAGGAGCTACCCTTGGCGAAGCAGGGCCTCGATCTTCCAACGGACTAATCTGAAACCCGCCGCCAGCCTTTTCTAGAGCCCCTCACCGGGGACTGGAGCAGGAAAGGGATGTACCTTTCGAGTGAAGCCTGCCCTCTTGTCTCCCACAATCACTCCTTTTGGCTTAGTTTGAAAATGAACTTCCTAATGGGGAAACCCTTTAGAACAAGGAGTCGAGGTGGTGGTCCCGCACTCCGAGAGAAAGGGGCAGAGTGGCCTGAGCTGGGAAGGCTTTGCACTGGCCCTGTGGGGCGTCTGCTGTGCCTTCCAGCTCAGGACGGAGAATTTGGAAGAAGAGGCTTAGGGTGAAGGGGATCCAAGAAGAGGTGGTGATTTGGTGAAGGTGCCTGGTTTAGTGCTATAATTGTCTTATTTTTTTTATATATATATTTCTTGGAGTAAACATTTTAAATAAACGACATCATTGTTTACTCTGTTTTGGCTTTTGCGCTTCCTTTTCAGAACTTAGCACCTCCGTTTTTTTCAACTTGCTGCTCGTGTGCACCTGCCTGCTGCCCCAGCCGAGGCTCCCGCTAAAGGGGGCCGTGCAAGGATGAGCCCCGGGGGTGGGGGTCCGTCCTTTCAGCTTCTCGGCGTAAGCCCCACTGGGCCTGGGAGGTGAGTGGAGCTCCCGACTCCATCCCATGCAGTGCGTGACCCCTGGGCAGGGTCAGCACCTCACTGGCCCGACTCAGAAGTTTTTTAATGCACATCACACTGAGGCTCTGAGAGGATGAGGTCGGGCATGGAAGGCGCCAGAACAGTGATCAGCTTTGTGTGCCCAGAAACATCTGTTGTCGTCCTCCACCTTCCCCGACTTCAAAAGGGAGCCCTGTTGTCGGTAGAGCATGGTCACAAACGGGACCTTCGGCCTGCCCTGGCCTGCTCCGGGCAGTGTGCTGAGCTCCCAGCGTGGGGCGCTGAGGCCCCGCGCAGGTTCCATTCTGCCCAGGTTGACCTGGCAGAGCCCCACCGTGTGCACAGGCCACCAGCCACCAACAGTTAAACACTGCTGACCCCTTTATGGAGTCTCAGATACTGGCTGCTTTATGGCGTCAGACCCGCCCCTCGCCTTGTCCCTATTCCAAGCACCTTGACTGCTCGGAGCCTCCCGCTGGTGGCAAGGGGGCTGGATGAGAGCAGCAGCGGCTACGATGGCTTCTCAGAGCCATTTGGTTTAATAGCATCTCTGTCCCATTGACACTGGGGTGCAGGGGCGTACGCAGACGTGGAAACGAAGCTTGGGGTCTCAGAGTGGGCATTTCCTCTTAGATACCAGGCTTGACTCGTCTACCCGAGCCTACCCCAGTTTGTCCCGCAGAGGCTATCACCTGCAGACCCCAAGGAGCCCAGAGCCTCTACCAGCTGAAGCCAGCTGCTCACGAGGACCCTGCCACCCCTCCTCGGGCAGGCCCAAGGGGAGCCCTCGTCATTACCCCAGTCTGGACCCAGCTTGTCTCAGGTGCTCTAACTAGGGAATTTGAAACTTGATTCCAACCACTTCCCACTACAAAGACATTAACGATGGGAGACAGCGACTCGGCACCAGCCAGGTGCCCTGACCGCACAAGCGAGGCAGCCTGACCTCAGCTGGCCCTGCAGCTCAGCGCTCCGCCCTCAGCTGTCACCCACCCCTGCCCCCAAATGAGGCGGCCACTGCCCAGATGCATTCACAGCCGCTCGCGCTTTAATGGGTAGCTGGTAACCACCTCTCAGCTGACAGTTTCCATCTTTTTCCAAGGGTTTCAAGCTGGTAGCATTTGCCACCCCTCTAGGTTCTGAGGATGGGGGAACGGAGTGAGGAAGGGGCATGGTGTCTCAACTCTCCAGCCCCCCCAAATCAGGCAAAGAATCGGCGCTGTTGCCTGGTGACGACAGGCCATTGGAGCCGGGGCAGGGCTGGCAGCACTAGGCCTGAGTCTGAGGCGTCATCCTCCACCACTTAAAGGCAAAGGGCACCCGGCGGATGTTGGCACAGGCGCAGAAGTCTCCAATTTCAGTCAGGTAGCAGTCAAAGTCGTTAATGAAGGTGCACTCGAAGCCCAGGGGCTCCAGCAACTGGCTGATCTTTTCTTCCAGGCAGCAGGTGCCCTTGATCTGGGGCCCAAAAGGCTTGGGGATGCCCAGGTCCTTGCCCATCACAATCACCCGCAGCTGTCGGAGAGACAGATGGGCAAGGCCTGGACAGGCTGGAGCCGAGGAAAAGCACCCCATCCCTCTAGATAAGGGGTGCTGTTGGCTTCGTTGCGAGGGGAAACCCAGGTGCCTTGGTTGGACTAGACCGGGAATGGCAAGCACACACCAGCAGCGTCCTCCAGGCCCGTGCTGCACCCATCGCGAGGCAGCCTTGGCCAGTCCAACTCCTGCTTGACCCTCCAGTGGCCCCCGTGTGATGCTCAAAGGCAAAACCGAAATCCCGCCTGGCCAAGGTCTGGCTTCACCAACTTCCCCGGTTCCTTCCTCCACTGCATTTCTCATTCTGGCCTCTGGTCCTGTGTCGTCATCTCACTTTCCTCCACTTCCGTCCATCCCTAGCTTTGTCCGTTGACTGCTGTCCATTTCGTTTCTCAACTCTAGTGTCTCTTCCTCCAAGGAGCCTCTACCACCACTGCCCCGACCCGTTCCCAGGGCTGAGGACAGAGTCCTGCTCCGTGCCCAGAGGCCCACACAGGTCCCGTCAAACTAAAAGGTACCCGCATGTCCTTGGTGAAAGGGCCCGTGTCTTTGGGCCTCAGGGGAGAAGTCTGCAAGTGTTTTAAGGCACTGACGAGCTCAAATGTCTCAGTTCATTCTTAGGGCCCACGTGGTAGGTCACGGTTGCATGAGAAAGGTCAGGTGGAGGCCTAGCATACACGCACACACCCCAATTTCCCACCTCTGCTACACAGGAATAGTGTTAACTGATCACTTCTGTGGTCCAGATGCTGCTGCCCTGGTCCCAGGCTCCCTGGACAGGAAGACCCCATCTTTGGAAGCTTCCTTCCCCATGGTCTCAGCCAGCAGAGGCCTAGACCCCTCAACTCTGCTGCTAGCACAGCATCCCTGCCTGTGAGGTGGGCCATGTACTGATGACCCCTGAGGTTGGGGATTAGCCCAGGGCCCAGCCCATGGTCGCTACTCGGCAAGTCGCCCATCCTGGGTCCCACCCACTGCTCCCTCAAGGGGTCCTCTCTCCACCTCGCAGGCTGTGTTCCCACTCCTCGTCCAGCACCGTGTATATCAAGGGACCAGCCAGAGCTGGCTAAACAGCCCCACCCAGGGGACACCCAGCCCGTCCCTGTGCCCCTCACCAGGCTGGGGAAATACGGCCTCGCGTAGAGTTTCTTGGTCTGCTGGCTGGAGGGGACGTTCATCAGCTGCTCCAAGCAGAAGAGCTGTGGGACGTCAATGATGTCCCTCTCCACTAGGCCCAGCTCCCTCCTCAGGACGTCGCGGTTCAGGTTAATGCACTTCTGTGGGGTGGGAAGGGCCAGGAGAGGAGCGAGTTCATCAGGAACCGAGGGTAATGGCTGGAAGCCGCTCCCATCTCTCCATCAGTGTGTGCTGGAGCCTTACGTGGCTTACCAGCCCTCAGAGTGGGCACAAGTCCCTTCTCTCAGGGGAAGTCGGGGTGCCTGGAGCAAAGGCCTGGTCTCGGGAGGCCAGAATCTCACAGCCAGTCAACGGCTGGCGCAGCTACTCGGCCCGATTCTGCTGTAGCATGTGTCCCCTGTGGCCCTCGAGTAGCACAGTGAGTAAAGCATGAACTTGAGGATCCCATGGGTTCAAACCCCAGTCCCCCAACTCATCGACTTAGGCGCATGACCTCACCGATCCCCACTCGCAGACACAAGATGGATTTTACTTCACAGGGTTGTTTCAAGGCTTATAGTAAGGCATCTTGCATGACACTTGGGCATAGTAGTTGCTCAATTAGGGACTCGTTTAGATTGTAGGTGTCTCACCCCCCACTTTCTGGAGAAGGTCCCGCATATCCTTGGCCCCTACCTCCACATAGTCGTTCTGCTTCCTCATGTTTTCATCAGCCAGAAGTTGATTGATGGTCTTGGCCTTCCTCCCTGGAGGAGGAAGGAGAGAACAGGCAGACCTGTAGGCCAGGGAGCGGCAGCATTGTCCAGGATGGCCGACTGGGCGGGTTCTTAGGCCAGTGACTATGGCAGGTGGCCTGACTAGTCTCCAGGGACCCACCTAGGTCAAATGTCACATCGGGGGACTGAACAGGGCCCATGAAAGCCCAGGCAGGACATTAACTGCTACCGGCTGCTCTATCCTTGGTAGGAGGGAGGCAGCAGCCCAGGACAGGTTAGCAGATGCCTTCAGCCCCACTCACCTCTCACCTCACCTGCATTCTATGACCTGGACAACCCGCCTACCTTCTCCCTGTGATTGTGACCAGGTCGTTCAACTTTTCTTTAGTTGCCTCGTGTTTACCACAGGGATGCCCGAGTCAGCTGAGGTAACCGCTTAGCATCATCTAGTGTGTGCTGTGGTTCCTGCTCAGTGCGTGTCACTTTCTGTAAGCGCTTGTAGGGCCATGAGATTCCTAGGCCCTGCCCTGAAGGCTGCTTGAGGAGGGCTGGAGCTGAAATCCTACATTTCTAACAAACTCTGGCCCTCAGACCACACTGAGCAGCAAGGATCTAGAGGACTCCTCAACGCCCCCTCCCTTGAGAACACCATTTAGAGCAGAAATGCTATACAATCTCTGCTGGTCCACTTATGTGTCCCTTAAGGGTAACTGGAAACGCCTGAAGTGAGTCCCAGTGCTCAGGACTTATTCCCTGAATAGTTCCAGACACTGGTGTGTAGCATCTGGTGTTCCCCACGCAAGGAGCCATCCACATGCTAACTGAGGCACATACATTCTAGCAGCCTCTCGGCCATCCCAGAACTTCCGGCCCACCTGCCCGTGTTGTCCTAGCCCCACCAGAATAGCCTTGACCCAGAACAAGGTGTTCTAACATGGTACACGTTATGCTGTCATGCTTCCCTGGGACCCTTTCTACCAGGAAGAACAAGGCGAAACGCCTCCAGAAAGGACACCTGGGGAAGAAGGGACGGGTCTCGCCGTCCTGTTGCGCGGGTTCCCTTACTGTTAGAAAGGAGCTGACCCTCCCTCACATCTTCAAACAGAGGCATGTCTCCGTAGCCTGCCTTCTGTTTCTCCTGGAAGAGTTTGTAGCAGGCACTGGGGCTGGCCAGGAGAAGCCGGAAGCCCTGGGAGACAGAGAACTAGCATCAGACTCCAGCGTCCCCCCTAGAAGCTTCCAAGGATCTCCAAAAGAAGATGGGAGATACCCTCTCCAGTCCCCCACACAGACCTTTTCGCCCTCACTCTTGTCCCGGGTGGGGACAAAGCACATGAACTCGTCCATGTGGCCGGTCATCAGCCAGTCGGAGAAGAGGTCCACAGGGGCCTGGACTTGCTGGGCGTAGAGGAAGTCCCGGAGGCCCTTGCTCATGTCCCGGCCCTCCTTGCTTAAGGGGAGATGGAAGGAACAGCCTTTGAGCCGGCACGGCCCAGGCTGGCCACCAACAATCAGCGTCGGGCTACCTTCGGACACCTGACTGCTCCAGCCACTGGCTCAAGGGGCTGGTCCCCAGGGGACGGGGCGGTTATTAAGAATCCTTCTCTCTGGCCCACTCCAGACTGAGCCAAGTGATTCCAGACAAAGACTGGACCCTGGGACACGAGTTAGCTTAACAGTCACCAAGAAGTCCAGTCACACGTCTTGTGGGAGTGACATCCTGCGGGGTCAATAGGTTAGCCAGATTCGGCATGCTTTAATCCAAAACCTGGAGTCACCAGAGAATGAATCGTTCGTCTACTTTTCCTTCCTTTAGTCTCCTGTGTGAGTCAGAAGACTCAAACATCCTTGAGAGTTTGAGGAATGGTCCAGAGCAGATGACCAGCTGGGTCCCATGAGTCAGGTAGAGCCAGGTGAACTACCAGGATCCCTTTTTTTTTTTTTTAAATATCTCACCATCATCTGGCCTCTGGCCTCACCTGGGGTAAAAGCTGCTGCCAATAAGGATCCTGCCTAGAGGGTATTCTTTCCCTTCGACCTTGACAGGTGGGGACACCATCAGGTTCCCGATGGAATCTATGCTGGCCACCCTGTGGTCCTTGGTGCACTGGATCACGTAGCCAACCCCCGGGCTCTGGAAGGAGACCCGGCCGGCAGGGGTGTTAGAGGGGTGGGCCTCAAGCCCCAGTCGTACCCCAAACCAGACTCTCAGACTCCCAGACCCTCTTCCCCCAGAGGCCACCCAGGCCCTCTCCCTTAGGGCCCCATCACTTCTGGGCAGGGCCCAAGCCTGAGAGGTTGGACCCAGTTCAGTGCAGCCAAACCGAGCCCCCACCAGTGAGTATTTCATGGGGAACTCTTCGAGCTTGTGGACCCGAGGGGTGTCGAGGACCAAGGAAATGGTCTTGTGGGGAGCCTGGGTGTAGCAGAAGGCCATCTCATCCTGGGGAGACAGGAAAAGAAGGTTTGAAGTCTTCTCTCCATCAGCTGCTTCCCTGCCTGCATCCGGTCTGCCAGCCACAACACTCCCTGTACCCAGGCCACCTCCAGACGGGGGGTGCAATGAGAACCCCCTTCTTCCTGCCGACTCCTGCTCAGCCCTCGAAACTCAGCTTAGGCGTGGCCCATCCTTGGGGGCTTTTCCTGACCCGTTACCCTGCTGGTCAAGTTTAAAATGCGGACCACCTAGATTCTTCTCTCATCTCCTGCACCCGATCCACAAACAAGCCTTCTTGGCTTTTTCCCCGAAGTTCGTTGAGTGAAATCACGTGGTTCTATTCAGAGGAGCCACCTAAGTTCCCGCGCGCCCTCCAGCCGGTTTTTCTCCTTTCCTATTCTTGGCCCTTACGGAGACCGACTCCTTCTCAGCTGGAGGCGTCTTTTCAAACCTAAATCAGATCATTCATGCCATCCAGTGTCACCCCATCTTGCTCTAGACTCTTTCTATTCCTTAGCCTAAGAGGTCCCCCCATCCCACCACACACCAAAATGTGGTCCAGCCCACACCTGCCTCTGACCTCCCGGATCTGGCTACACGAGCCTTCGATCTCTCAAATGCCTCCACTAAAGTCATAAAAACAAAGACGCCTCTACTTCGGCTTAGCTTTTCTGGGAAGCCGAGTCTCCCCTGGTGGCGCGTTACCTGGAGCCACCTGCCCAGGCGGCTGGGGTCCTCGTAGACAGAAGCCACCTGGCTGTTACTCTTCTCGCTGAGCTCCATCACCGCGCTCACAAAACCCTGGACCTGCAGCTCCCTGTCACGAGAGACAGGCCGGCTCTGCGAAGGCCTTCGAGGCTCCCCCATGGGTCACGACCTCGCTGGCCAGGAGTAATTATGCCCCTGCCCTCCAAGCTGAGCCGAGTGGCTTTTCCCCCTCCAGTCATGGAGCACAACTTGATAGCCCAGAAAACGTCCTGCCCAGCATCACTCGGCTTGGCTCACAGACGAGCCGGGTCAAGAATTGTTAGTGTCGGTCCCCACTCTGGCAGCCTGGGACCCCGATGTCCTCACGCTGCAGTCACACTCCACGCGTGCCTTCGCACCCTCTACATCAGCTTATCCGGGGGGAGGTAAAGGATTCAAAGCAATCTTGGACCTCACCACTGAGTTCCCACCCTGGCCCGAGCCCCCGCCATGTCTGCCTTGTAGTAGCTGAGCTGGCCTCCTGCCTCCTGTTTGGTTTTCCGCTTGGCTGGAGTGATTGTGCAGACAGGACCCTTGGTGTGGCTTTCCGTGCGTTTTACCTGCCAGGGCCCTTTCTGCCCTTCTCCCTGGGTACGTGGTGACCCAGAGACGGTTCCTGACCTCCCTGCAGTTGGGTGTGACCCTGTGGGCCTCCTTCGGGCCATTGGCATGTGAGCAGAGCTTTTCAGGAAATTCCCAGACTTCAGCAGTGACACGTGGGCAGTTTTCCCCGGACACTGACGCTTCCTTTTTCCCATGGGCCAGGCTTCGGAAGTGCCTGTGCCCAGTTTCCATCGTAAAGATAAGGCTGCCACCCCAGGGGAAAGCACCATCACTCACGAGACTGAAAGGAACCAGCGGCCCTGACTGGCAATGGGAGGACAGTGCCACCCTCCTGCCTGTGGGCATCTAGGGGCAGAAAGTTAACTTTAAACCACTGTATTTAGGTTCTGTTACAATCCTAGAGGCTGTGCCCTGAGGGCCCATGAGGCCCTCCTTCTTGTTTTTGGCCCCATCCTCGTCTCCGTTGTCCTCCCTGCCTCTCACCTGCTTCTTTCCAGCTCTACGGTCCTCCTTTCTGTCTCTAGAACAGACTCTTGCCCTTGCCTCTTTTTCCGCTCTGCTTTATAGCACCTGATGCCACCTGAGGTCATGATGCCTACTTGTCAGTCTCCCCATAAGACCAGGGGAGGAAGCTCGCTCTCACTGCTCCATCCCTCACGTTGTAAGTGCCCAAACTCATATTGTCAACCACTGCAGGGACCAGGCAGCTCAAGTAGAAGGATTTAACACCCCTGGTGGGAAGTCTAGTCTCTACTTGGCTGCCCAGACAGACAGAAAGGGGTACTAGGCAGGGAAGCGGCCTGGCCCGGGCAGCCTGAGGGATTCTCACTTGCACAGGTAGACCTCCAGAGGCATCTGGGTGCTGGGGGTGAAGATGCAAGGAGCCACTCGGAACACGACCGTATCCTTGTGTACCAGGGTCTCTGGGATTGACTGCAATAGAAGAGACGGTCCCATGGTCCCATCAGTGACCTGGTTCCACATCCACCCTCTCTCCTCTCCCCCATCAAGGCCTCCAGATGCTCAGCCCAGCCCACCTCCAGGTTGGACTGTCTTCTGCAGCTCTCTCCCCCAGAGGTGGTGTGAAACCCTAGCTCTACCCATCACCCTTGTCCTCTCTTCTCCTCCTCCCAGATTAGAGATGCCCCTTCCCCAGGGCGGCAGGTCTCCTCGGGGACTCACTGGGTCTTGAGACTCTTCCACCAGGGAGACAGAGTAGGAGATCAGGCCGGAGAAGTCGGCGGACGGGAACTCTATGGCTTCGACGTAGAAGGTCTCCTTCAAGTGGCTCTCGAGCGGGGCAAAGGCGTAGGTGTGCTGGCCGGGCCCCAGCACCAACTCGAAGGTGCTGGAGCCACCTTCTGGGAAGGAGAGGAGGAACAGAGCAGCTGCCACCACACCCGACGGCCCAGGGTGCCGGCTCCTTCCTCACGTGGAAGCCAGGCTGGGAGCTCTCAGGCAGCGGGAGCCCAGCTCGCTTCTGTCTTTACGTGTCTAGTGTTTAGGGACAGGAGCCACTCGCTCGCCCACACACTTCAAGGCCTGTTGCACGCCGGGAGCTGGGACCCAGATAAAAACACCTGCCTTCGAGGCGTTCAGACTGGGGTGAAGACTCACAGGGGGTCATTCTATGCATTGACTAACTTTGGGGGGGGGCATTACATGAAGTAAAGTGTGCGAAGGTGGGCTTGGTGGCCTCACCTGGGAAGTCCCACATGAACTAAGCACCAGGAAGCGTCAGTGGGAACTGTCTGCTGGAGGGATCAGGCTCCACTGAGGGCTTCTGAATGCGAGAAGGTCCTATCGTGGGCTAAGCCTGTTTCCTTCTGTTTTTGTTTGTTTTTGTTTGTTTGTTTGTTTGTTTTTTTAGATCATAGAATACCATGCCCGGAAGAGAGCAGAAGGAAGCTGACCACAGGCCACGGTTGTCCCCAGTTAATTCGATCCCAAATCTGTCCTTTCTCCATCTCCAGAGATCAGCCTGACCCAGGGCCACCAGGCTTCCTCGCCTGGACCACTTCTCCCTACTTGGCCTTCCGGCCGTAGTCCCCCTCCTCCCGACCCCTTCCCCGTGTGGCAGCCACAGTTCTGATGGTGGCTTCTCCGGCTCAAAGCCTGTGGATGAATTCTGATTTCAGAAAATCCCAATCCAGGGTCACCTTGGCCACCGAAGCCCTGAAGGCTCTGGGCACCACATCCTCCCCAGACCTCGTGCATAGCAGGTGCCAACCGCCTTGGTCTCCAGTTCCCCCAGCCTGTCAGCAGATGGCTGCTGTGGCCATGGCCGTCCCCAGGGCACAGGCACAGCACTGGGTCACTGGCCTAGTCTTCTGCACAGTAACGGCCTGAGTTGGGGCCGTGACCTTCCAGATGGATTCTAGCTAAAGGAAAAGCCTCCTCCTAGTCATGGGGAGAGCTGGCTGTGGGCTTGGCCTCAGTCCCTCACCTCGGCTGCTGCTGGCCGTGTATGGGCTGGGCCAGCTGGGCACGCTCCTGGGGACTCCTGCTTGGAGGCTTTTCTGCTGGCCCTAAGCCTGGCCTCGAGGGGTCGGACTAGTAGGGTGGAGTCTTCTACCAGGACCCCCGCAGGTCCCCAACACAGAGGCACAGCCCTTTCCACTCGCTGCAGAGGTTCCGGCCTGCATGCTTGGTGCACGGCGGGCTCCCAACTACAGACCGGCCTGTGGCTGGGCCGCCACTCGGCCCCCCCTACAGCTGCTCCCCGTGGCCGATCCACCGTAAGGTGATTCACCATGGAGTAGTAGGGGCGAGAAGGTGCCAAGTGGTCCTGCGACGAGCCCCTTACCAGCCACCTCAGTGCTCCTGTGGTTGCGCCCTGGGGGGCCTTCTCTCTGGTCTCGTTGCTTGTTTTTAAGCATAACCAGCCCTTCACCTAGGCCAGGCACAGTGGGGAGGCTCGGCTGCAGTCGCCTCCTCACCTCACTTCGCAGCAGGTGCGGGGATTACCATCCCCATCATATAAGTGGTGGAGAAAAGGTGGCAGGAAACCTATGGCCCAGGCACAACATGGTCACCTTTGCCTAGAAGGTCTTTCCTCACAGGGCTGGCCCTGTTCCCACTCAGTTCTCAGGCCGGTTCCCCTGAATTCCCGCCCCCACCCCTGTCCTTGGCTGCCCGTCCATCCCAGAACAGGCCTGACCATGTCTCCAGAGCTGAGCCCCAGGGCACAGAGCAAACACTGACTTGAGCCGTGTTCTCTTTTCCTACCTCCCAGGTACCACGGGGCCTGGAGGTAGGGCAGGTGTCCTATTCTTCTCCAGACCACTTCTTCATTCCTCAAGAATCCTAATCCCTTTGAAAGCCACATCAGATAGTGCCGCATTCCTCGTTGCACGTGACCACCACCCTCACCGTCCTCCACTGACGGTTCTAGTCCTGGCTCGTCTCCACCACCACTGTGGTCAGTGCCATGTACACCACAGACCAGGCCGTCCACACAGTCCGCACTCGTCTTATTTCAATGTGTGGGCGTCCTGCACCATCTCTGGTGCCCCGTTTCAGTGCTCGTGGCCCAGCCATCACCTCCGAATCAGACTTGACAACTTCTTCCTCTTTTTAGCTCATCAATACGCCCAACTCAGTGGTTCATCCCAAGCCCCAAATCTTTCCAGTGCCAGTTCCTTCCCCTCCCTCCCCTTTTCAGCCCCCTCACATTCCCTCACATTCCCAGATCCAGCACGACGCCCACTCCCCAGCACACGTGTCAGCTCCCACATGCTAGACCCTCAACTCCCATCAAACTGAGCCTGTAAGTCTCTGGCATCTGAGCAGCTGGAGAAACCACCTCATGAAGGACCTCGTTTAAGACATGACCAAACCTCAGAGCCAGCCCTCAGTACTCTCCAGCAACACTTGTCTCATCCGTGTCCTTTACCACCCACGTCCTTCCTATATCCTCCGAGTATGACGTCCTCATTCCTACGATCTCCTCCTAGAGCTTTCCCCACTTCCACTGGGACAGTCCCATCTGCAGCCAGATATGCCGTGCGCTACCACCTTCAGATACTAGCCTCCCCCACCCCACCCCACCCCCCCAGAGCGACCCCTACGTGATCTCCCTCTACGTGTTCCTCTTTCTGGGAACTCCCTTCCATGGTCTATGTTCACCTGCCCACGTCAGTCTGGCTTTTATCCCCACTGTTATCATCTCACTAATGCCTTGTTTTGAAAACCAGGCATTACCACGGATCTCATCAGTCTATCAAGTGTCTGCCACGGCTGATCACTGCCTTTGTGACAGCTTCCTTTCACTCTAGCTTTCCATTTCTAAGGTATAGCAAAGGAGGCTGAGAACATGCTTCTAGACTAGCCGTTCTCAAACTTTAGCTCATTCAGAATCACTTGGGTGGCTTTTTAGAACGGCGGGCTGTGTATCCCTGCCCTAGATTTGAGTAATTTTAAGTAAAAAACAAACCAAACAGGTGGGTAGTTTGACACACACGTGATGAAGGGCACCTGTAGCAGGCTCCGAGGACTGCCCAGCATGGAACATACAGCCCAGCCTGCCTCAGAATCGCCTCAAGGGGACAGAGCAGCCTTCGCGGCCTGAACCGGGCTTTGACCCCTAGGTTTCTAAGGCTTATTCTGAGCTCACAAGTAGGAGGGCCACATGCAACCTGGGCTGCCTTTTCTGGCTAGTTCGGCTCTGACCTGTGGTCTGCAGAAGAGATGGAATGGGAGATGCTGAGCTGAGGCCCTCCGAGTTATGCCCTCCATGCGGGAGACAGAGGTGGGCGTGCTAGCACACCTGCTACTGGTTTGGCTTCTCTGAATTCTGGAAACTTAATAGAGTGGGATCTTGGTTAAGAAGATGGATTCTTCTAGAAGTAACTGGGAGAGGAGGTCGTCTAATCTGTATAAGGCCATCGTTATTTCAGTTATCTCGCATTTCTCCTCTTCCAGATGTGAAAATTGTGCAGGATTAGGCACTATCAACACCTATGTTGGAGAAAGTGGCCTAGAGGTACAACTCACCCACGTGTGTAGACACCCTTGGGTGAAGGTGCCAGTCAGACAATCCTAGGAGTATGTCTGGCCACAACAGACCCTGCCTGCACCTCTAGGTCCCAGTGGGATTCGGAAGGTGACCCTGCCGTGTGGGGGTGTGGCCAAAGCTGGAGCTGGTGCATCCACACTCACCTTGGGGCCGGTAGACTCTCGCCTTCTCCGATTCTTCCTCCGAGGTGTGGAGAACCAGTCGGTGGTTCTTTAAAATGCAGGTGGGCCCCTGAAATTTCAGCATCATCTGGGACAGATTCTTTATTTCTGAGCGAGATACAAGGCAGAAGTTCAGGGCTTCTGGAGGCCAGCACTCCAGGGGTGGGGGGGCTTGTATATCGGAGCCTGAGGACCTTTCTCCTCCCTCTCTGGCCCAAGCTGCCCGAGGCCTGCATCATGCCTCGTTCCCTGCATGGCCACAGGCAACTTGCAATCCTCAGGGCCCACTTCACTTTGAGAGAGGATGGCACTCAGCCCACATGGTAGTAAGTAGATGCACCCACAAACACCTAGAACAGGGCCTGGAGGGTCCCCTCCAGCCTTGGGGTGAATCAGGACATCTGTTCTACTGCTAAGACCTAGAAGCTAGGTCCCAACCACAAGTCAGGTCCAGATCCAAGACTGCGTTTGCCCGAGACAGTCCTCGTTCCTGCCCCAGGCTATGAGAGGGTTTTTAGGAAGAGTCTCACGTACCCCTCTGTGTCTTCATTTAATCTTCTCAACCACCTCGTGAGGCCAACTGTATCATGCCCACTTCACAGATGGCAAAACAAGACCAGGATGTTAACATGCTCAAGTTCATAGCCAGGAAATCGAAGTTACCTGACATCAGATCCCATGTTTTCCCATGGGGCCATGTGGCCTCTTTCTTTCCACCTACAAACTTCAAGCCATTGACAAGTGACATCAGCCTGGAATGCCTGTTTGCTGGGGGGTAGGTCAGGAAAGCCCCAGAGTGGGGCATAGCTCAAGGAAGAAAGGTAGTAATTGTCCCAGGTCAGTGACTAGTTCTTTCTTACCCTCTGAAAAGAACACCTTTGTGGTCCTTTTGTCTGTAAGCTGGACCATGTCAGGAGGGCTACAGTTTACAAGCAGGATGGCACCCCAACCACTGGGGCCCCAGATCCAGTTTTTCTGCAAAGAAGACAGGAATGCTGGTTCAGGAAGATGTCAGGTAAACTGTTTCCCAGATGTTCCCCCGCATCAGGGGCAGAACCAAGCCTTTTCTCCAGGGTGACAGGGACCTCTAGATCAGAATTTGCCAACCCAAGTGCCTTATAGCAACACGAAGGTAACACCAGGTAAGTGGGCCAAGAGAAGGGGGGGAGGGTATCTAGAGATAATTATGAGTTTTCTGCCTTATTTGTGTCAAGGGAAGTAGAGACTGAGGCCCAGTAGAGGAGACGTGTCCCACCTGAAGCGGACAGCTGACCTCCTGTTCTAACTGACTATACGACCAGGCTAGGTAGGATCTGAGCGTAGTGTCACCAGACATTTTTGAAAAGGTTGTGGTCTGGATCTGGCTCAGGGGCCCCAGGCCTGCACCCCTCCCCTGGCAGCCTCACCTTAGCCTGTTTGTCACTTGCCATCTCGACTTGCCCACTGCGGTAGATATCCACATCCAGGGAGACCACTGCAACGGGAGGGAAGGATAATAGCTCCCAGGATTGCTGGGGGGAGCCTCAAAGCCGTAGCTAACCCCGCAGGGCTGCCCAAGGCTGGTGTCAGGGCCATCCAGCCTTTGGACACACTGTCATCTCAGCAGAAGGAAGTTCCTCAAAGGCAGACTTTCTTGTGAGCAAGTCTGGAGAGGCCCGAGTGCTCACGTGTCTCCCGTGACCTCTCGAGAATGCATAAAACGAGTTCCCTGCGGTCATGATGCCATTTTGTGCCTGTTGGCCTCTACCCAGGTGGTTCCTCCCTGGAGGAGCCCACTTCCCTGGCCTTCTGGAAAGCTCTCAGCACTCTAAGACATAGGAAGGGCTTGATACATGGCAACCGCAAGCCCCGTTAGAGCTTAAGGCTCCAGGCTCCGCCCCAGTATCACCAGAGTTTCCTCCTACTGTCTTTACCTCCCAGCCACCCCTCCCCGCACCAACGTAAATGACCACCACATGACTTTGTTCATAGCTCTTGTCATCTGACACGCTATTTTGCAACTGGAACGTCAGGGCCTTAGGAGCAAACCTTGGTTGCTGCTGTATAGGTGGTGCCTGGCACAGATGCTCAGGACCAGATGCCTGCTGCAAACCAGGTACTGTGCTCGGGCCTAGGGGTGCAACGGCATGCAGGACAGGCCCTATCTTCTTCAGACGTAAAGGTGTGTGCACGGCACAAGGGGTGAATCAGTAAAACACACAAGTGTCCAATAAAAAAGTGCCTTAGGAGACTAGAAAGTGGATAAAGGGGAGTTGTTTCCGTTTTAGGGGCTCAGAGAGAAGTTTTCCAAGTTGAAATGTGAACAGAGATCCAAAGGAGGCCCAGAAGTGATCTGTGCTAATATCTGGGGCAAAAGCAGAAAGAGTAGGAAGGGGGCAAGTTCAAGAGTCAAAGACACCTAAGCACCCACAGCACGATGAACAAGGGCAGGGGAAACAGGCCATGGGTCAGAGGCAGCGTGGGCTGGCAAGGCGACACTGGCCTTGATCCAAGGATACAGAACCAGCAGGTGCTTTGATCTGAGGAGACATTATCTGGTAACCTTTTACAGGAGACCGAATCAAGACTGGACCTGTAGAAGGGCAGGGATGGAGCTGAGAACCCCACTAGGGGACCTCTGCAGTCACACAGGCAGATGACAGTGGCTCGGAGCAGGCCAAGAGCTTTGAAAGTGGCAAGTGGCTGAATTCCAGCTAAACTCATGGTAGCCACGACGAGATTCACACCAGATTAAGGGTGATGCCGGAATCTGTGGCCTGACCAGCTAGAATATTTACTGTGAATAATTAATAATAAGTGTTTGGGGTAAAGAATATAATTTGGGGTGTGCTAAGTCTGAGACATTGGCAACTTATAAGCTGTGCTGGGTCTGCGAATATCCAAGCCAAGTTGACGGGAGATGCCTGGCTAGCGTTTTGGGAATTGTCATTATTTTGGAGCCGCATGACTGGCTGCCTGAGGCCTGAAGTACTTCGTTGACAGACTTGGGGGATGGGCCCCAAAGGAGGCAGCAAAGGGATCTGAGAAGGAGCAGCCAGCTAGGTAGGGGGAACCGAGAGCAGGGTCCCTGACGTGTTTCACGGGAAACGCATTGAGAAAGGATAAGCAGTTGCCATAAACACAAAGGTAAAGATAGAGTTGACCAGCAGACTTAGGGGAGAAGAAGTTGTTAGGGTCCTAGAAAAAGGCAGTGTTGGTGGTGGGCGTCTCATCTGAGTTTGAGGTTCTAGAGAAAGGGGAGAACTTGAGGATGCAGAGATGACTCCAAAGGAGCAGAGAGGTGGGGAGTGTGAGTTTAGAGAAAGGTTTAAGAGAATTACAGCACAGCTTATTCTTTCATAGGCATAGCTTCTTCCGAAAGGAACCAGAAGAGAAGGGGGAAGGGGGGCAGCTTCCTACAGAGTAAGAATGACTAAGGGAATGTTCTTGAATGAGCGAGAAAGGATCCAGTGTGATAAAATTAACTTTGCGCCAGACACGTCATCCGTTGTGACAGGGGAATGTCAGCACCAGCCACAGGTGGGTGGGTAGATGGGAGCACGTGGAAGTTCCAGTTGCCTCCGTTCTCAGAGACTCATGTCAGCAGTGGGTGAGGGCGGGGCAGAAGTGGCTGAGCTCTGAGGTGGCAGTGAGTGTGTTGAGTGGATCCACTTAGGACACTCGGAAGGCATCTCATTACAGGGAGAGCCCCTTCCTCTGGCTTCAGGCCAAGCCCACCCCTCCCTCAGGGATGGGAACAGCACTCACCAATGCCAGTGAGGTAGAGCTCAGCTGTGGCCATGGGGACCTCCTCATCGGGCTCGTAGTATGAGACCAAGACCTGTGGAGACAGTACCCAGCACCCATGGGAACACTGGAGGACGAGCGGCAGGAGCAGGACCTCGGCCATGTACCCGAGTCTGACCTCTTGACCCTGGTCTCACACATGACAGCTTCTGGTGTCTCATCGTGAGTGGCACAAGGCCCACTGGACTGTAACTAGGACCAGGTCAGAATAACCCATTTAGCATGCCATGCCCACTGCAGGCACGTCCACACTCAGGTCTCACAACAACCCATCCAGGTGGGCTCCACCCCTAGGGGCGGAGGGATCAAGGGACTTGCCCTCTGTCATTCACCCAGAAAGGGGCGGCACAGGATTGAGGATCCAGGCTGCCCGGCTCTGGAGATCCAGCTTGAAACCACGTTCGACACCCTGCCCACTACACCTGCCCGCCTGGGATTCCACCTGAAACCCACGAGGTGGGCAGCGAAGACGTGGAGCCTCCAGTAGGTTGAACTGTTCACTCATGATTGCCAGGTGGGAAGGGGGCTGGGGGCAGCGTGAAAAGGTGAAGAGATTAATACAAATTGGTAGTTACAAAATAATCCCGGGATGCGAAGGACGGCATAGAAACTAGTCAGTGGCACTGTAACAGCTATGTAGAGCGCCAGGTGCGTGTCATTCAGGGGACCACCTTGTTATATGATCAGCCATTATGCTGCTCACCTGAAACTAATACAAAACATTGTCAACTCTAATGGAAAAGTTAAAAAACCTGCTCACGCAGAGGGACATGGGACACACCCAGGGTGCATGGAAAGCCAGAAACTGGAACGGTCTTTCCTGTGTCCCAAACCCTCTGCTTCCAGAGGGGCCTTTATAACTTAGACAAAGACTTGCCCTTCAGCCATCGGCCTTGACCACAAGCCTCCATCACTCAGCACAGAACCCACCACTAGCCAGGACCACGCTTCCACGCACGTGCCCACCACCTGGTCCTAAACGGACGTTTTTGTCCTCCAAGATCAAGCATCTCCGTAGGCCACGCCTGACGGTGCCGGAGGTTGAGACCTGGGCAGAGAATGCTTCTCCTGCCGTCTGGGCTCAGCGGGGACACGTCACAGCTCGAATTCTCACCTGGGAGAGGCGTAGTTCTTACCCTAGTGTGCTACCTGCCTCTTAGGTGAGGGCCTGCCCCGGGCACCCCACGCAGAACGGGTACGAACACCCAGCTGAACCCTCTGCCAACTCACGCAGACCACTCAGGCAGGTTCTGCCGACAGGGGCCCTAGTCCTGAACGTGCTCCATGGGTAGTTCTCATCCTCAGTGTCACAGTGGAGTCACCTGGAGAGCTGTGTGTGATGCCATTAGCTCACCAGGTGGATCTAACTGGTGGGTGTGGCTCAGGTGTTGGGTATTAGAGTCCCTGGTGGTTCTCATTACTCTGCAGAGTGACCTTCATCACTGAACACCCAACCCCGCCCCCTAACGGCCCTGACGGCCTGTTCTGCCAGGTGGAAGTCAACCCCCCCCACCACCACCTGCCACAGGGGCCCCACTGGGAAGACGGCTTACCCAGGAGAAAGGGCACAGACTCACGCTGGCATCCTGGATCTGGCCCCGACTCTAGTGACTCTAGGTCACCCTGTGCCTCACGTTAAACGGGGCAAAGCCAACCTCTTGAGGTGTGACAAAGCACCAGAACGTGCACGTGTTTCACGCACATTAGCTCCAAAGTTTCATGAGGATCGCCGCAGGCAGACGACCAGCCTGAGCCACCAACCTGCGTGAGTTCTGCCAAGACCTTTAGGCCTGACGTTAAAAGCAGCTGTTCTGGAAGCCAGCCCAGCTCACATGGACACCCAGGGGAGACGCACCGGCCTGGGCTTGCACGCCCATGACCGGCCTGGGCAGGGTGCTTCCTCGCCGTGCCTTGGTGTCTTCGTCTCTGAAGTGGGGACATGGAGTGGCGCCCCCCGCCCACGGGTTTGTTGCAAACATTAGAAAGTCTCACACGCGAAACGCTTGGCAGCGAGTTTCACAGACTCATAGCCCACGGGCTGAGTTAGCGCCTCCCGCTCCAGGCCTACCTTGTCCCCATCGAGGGCAGGACTGGGGGACGTCATCTTGACCAGCACATCCACGGGATCGGACAGGGACCACCGGGTCGTGGCAGGGTCCTCGCTGGTCGTTGCTGGGTCTGCGTTGTGGATGTCAACCAAGACCCCCAGCGAGCCGCTGATGGTGCAGGACTCGCCCTTCTGCGGGGCGCACCTGGTTTGCCCGACACGGAGATAGACATAAGGGCACGAGAGTCTCACCTTCTCAGCCTAGGGTGCAGCTCGCATGGTGGGGGTGGCTCTCCATTCTCTCCCCAGGGTGTCAGGCATCCTGGTTTAAGGCCATGGCAGTTTTGGGGTCCTAACATGACTTTGGCTTTACTCCTACCACCCCCTACTCTGAGGCCCACCCCACCCCCCTCCTTGTCCTTCCTCCAATGAGCTCTAGCCTTACCTTCCCACCAATGCTCTAGAAATCACCAAAGTTATGCCTTATTCATAAACCCCCAATGAGGAAAAAGCCACGAGGGATTGCTGTAGGGGAAAACACACAGCCCAGGACTGGGAGGTCTGTCCTGTGACCCTAGGGAAGACCTGGCCTCTTGTGAGTGCAGCCCTTCCCTACTGAGCCTCCAGCATACAGGGGGTCTCCCTTAAGACACAGCCTCACCCCCATTTCACAGGTAAGGGGACCAAAAGAGGGCAGGGCACTTGTTTCTAAGGCCCCACAGCCTGTAAGGGACAGAGGCAGGATTTAGATCTGAATCCTGCAGCATCAGGACTAGAAGGCCCTTAGAGACCCAGATGAGGCTCCTGGAGCTAAGGCAGGATGAAGAGGAAAGATGCAGAGAAGGGAGGAAACCCCAGACCCCCACACAATCCAGGGGTGGCCCCAGGAGGAGAGCCAGGCGCCAACCTCCCTACTCGGACCTGCCTCCCCCTGCCCCTAGCCAGCCCTGGCGGTGCTTCAAGCTGCTCACCTACTGAGATCCAAGCAGATTTCTGTGCCCACCACACAAATGGCATGTTCAGGGCGGTCCAGAGACAGGTGGATGATGCCCTGGAAGGCCATGGTACTGCCCACTAAGCTGACCACCCTCACCCAGCACGGCAGCCTCAGGTGACCCTGGGCCACTCCACTGCCCTCCCCTTTTATGGGCTCTGGGCCTCTCCAGCCCACCCCCTTGTTAAGGAGGCTTCGGCAGCTGCCCAGGAGTGACTGACTTTCTCCATCAAGGCTGCAGAGGAGCAGGTGGGGTCAGAACCGCTCATCCCTCAGTTATCAGGCAGCCAGTACCCCAGACACGAGGCCCATCCGAGGCTGTCTGCTCACGCCTCTGCCCCTCAGCTCCGAGAAAGAGGGCCTCTAGCCTAGCAAGCTGGCCACAGCTCTGGAGAGCGGACTCGTTCGGAAGCTGTCAGGAGCAAGCGTCTGGGTGGCAGCAAGTGGCAGCAGCAGCAGCAGCTCTGGAGCCTCAGTCGTAGGGGCGGGGGTGTTTCAAGAAAATTGATAAGGCGAGCCCTGGAAAGGGCCGAGCCACGGGTTCTCGACGCTCTCGTGGTTGCAGAGATGATCACAGGGGCTCGTTCAAGTAGTAGCTCCTGGACCTGGCTGTAGTGTGGTCCAGAAACCTGGGTTACATCCCCAGGTGAATAGGAGGAGCCGCTTGTCCACCTCTGTGTCACCAGCTCCCAGCAGGGGCTGGGCAAGGGTTGGGGAAGAGAAGAGCAGAGGAGCCTGTGCTGAGTTGAGGCCACCAGCTGCTCCTCATCTCCACTGAGCAAAGAAATGAGAACGTCTGCTCCAGCCCTAGGGACGTACCAGCTAACTTCCAATGGTCCTCATTTTCTGTGTTAGGGGAGCGTTTTGGTTCTCGAATAGGTACCACGTTCATGTGGTCCAAGTTCAAAAGGGGCTTGCAACAAGGCCCCCCTGCCTCTGTCTCTCACCCACTCAATTTCCCTATGTGGAGGCAGCCAGAGGCCTCCATTTCTTCTGTCTTTCCAAAGGAACATTATGCATCACCAAGCAAACCTGGATGTATGTCTTCCCCTCTTTATTTTTACACAAATGATAGTATATGCTGCGTAGCATTCAATACCTAGCTTTGTTCACTTTCACAGTACAACTCAGGTCTTCGTAACAGTACATAGAAAGCATCCTCGTCTTTTTTGTGGCTGTATAGTATTCCACAAGGGCTCTACCATATATATAAAACATCTGTTTTCAGTCTTTTGCCCTGATACTTGATGCTGCGATGAGCAACCTGTGTTAACAGCATGGGGGACGTAAGTTGGGTACGAGGCGAAGAAGACTCCTCGGTCAGCCAGGCTTATTAAATTCAAAATTAACAGTAGAAATATGCCTCCTTGGAGGTTTCCAGAATTCAGCATAACTGTCAGGAGTGGCTTTGTTTTGGGGAGCCCTCAGAGCCAGGGAGTTGGCCAGGAAGATCCTACATTCTCCCTCTGGTTGGGTTGAAAGTGGCAAAATTAATCAGGCAGGAGGTACTCCACACGTGTTTGCTCTCACCACCCACACCTGCCCGCCTACCTGCTCACACAGCCGGCCAGAGATGGGCTGGAGGGAAGGGATTGTAGACTGGGGAGGGGCTGCTGAGGACTGGGCTCGGGGTTCTGGAGCAGAACAGCCTGGGAGCTCTGTCCCTCCCCGCCCTTGGGCAGGGCGGCCTTGTGCCAGGGCTGTGTCTGAGCACTGTGGGGAGGGACCCTTGGTGTCTCAGCATGAAAGGGACTTGGTGGGTTGTAGAGCAGGTCTTGCTCCTACTCCCAGGGGCTCCCTTTTTACCACCAAATCCCCAGCACCCACAAGAGTCCTGGACATAGTAGATGCTCAATAAATTCTTGTGCAGCAAATGACAAAATGGTGCCTAGCCCCTAAAAACATAACCCAGTGGGCATCTAGAAAGCTCTCCAACTAAAACGAGGGGTTTGTAACCAGAAAGCAGCCTCACATGGACACCCACAGCCCCTCGTGTGCTCATACAGTGTGGAAATTCCTCCAACCACTCTTCAGTAATCAAGTCCCACGGCCACTCTAAGTTGCTGTGGAGGATGCTATGGTGCACCACCTGCTCCCCCTGCCCCTTCAGGGCGATGTGCTCGTTCCCCCAAATGCTGGGAGTGGTGGCTTTTAGCAGCTCATGGCAAGTCCTCCTAGAATTCTCTACCACCAGTTCCCAAGGCTGTGCCACCTCCTTGTGGGCAGCGGACAAGGCCAGGCTGCTTGTCTCAATTCAGGAAAACGCCGAGGGCCCATCCCAGCCTCCGAGCATCCCATGGGGTTACCAGAACTCTCTGTGGCCGGTACTTCCCAGCTCATCACCTCCCAGATATGGATCCCAAGAGCACCCCCAAACCTCCTACAGGCGAACCCCCCTCTCAGAATCTGTTTCCAGAAACAGACAGAAACCAGTCACCAATTCAGAAGCTCGAAAATCAAGCCCCACCCTCAAGAAAACCTCCAAACTCGGCTTTATAAAGTTTAAGTCTTTCCCCCTTTTTCACTAGGGTTGCATGTTGGTGCAAAGCTTAGAGCTTCAGAGAGGGGACACTCGGCTCCCTTCTCTCTCTTCTGCCTGCCGCAGCTGGTTGCATAATGACCCCCCAAAGATATCAGGCCCTGACACCTGCCATCTGTGTTATCTCACCTAGAAAGAGCCTTTGCAGCTATGACCAAATTTACAGGTGTGACTGGGTCTTCGAGATGGAGAGATTATCCTGGATTACCTGGGTGGGCCCTAAATGCCACCACAAGTGTCCCATAAGAGACAGAGATCTGACACACACAAGGAGAAAGCCATGTGCCCACGCAGGCAGCCATGGGAGCGACACGGCCACCAGCCAAGGCAAACCCGCAGCCACTGGGAGATGGAAGACGCAAGGAGCGGATTCTCCCCTGGAGCCCCCTGAAAAGACATCGCCTGGCTGACACCTGGATTGCAGCCCAGTCCTGGAGGACTCCTGGCCTCCAGCACTGTGGGAGGATACATTTCTGTCGTTTTGAGCCACTTAGTTGATGGTGATTTGTTACCGCAGCCTCAGAAACTAACCTCAGGCAGCTGGGGAGGGGGGTGGGTTGGGTGTTAGGGAAGAGAGGGCACTGTCACGAGGTGGCCCCAGGCTCTGTGGGGCTGGGAGGACTCAACAGTCAGTGCTTTCTTCCTGGGGGCTTCCCTGGCTCCTTCACAGATGCTCCCCACCCCCCATGAATGGCTGGGGGTGCTCACCTGCATTTACCTCCCCGTAAGATCTGCTTTAGCCTCCAGCTTGTCTGTCAACCTTTCTGCAGCTGCAGGAAGCTGAGGAAACTTCTGCCTGAGGCCGGTGGCTGCTCCAGGCAGCCCTATGGCTCAGGTTTTGGGACGACCTCATACCAACTTCCTCTTGTTCAAGGCGCCCTTTCTGGTCCACAAAAAACGCTGCACATCCTTTGCTCCAGCAAATTCGAGGTGAGGGGAGCAGCTGCTCCTCTTCAGAGAAGCGCTTTTTCACCAGGTTTATGGGGCCTTTTGTCCTTAGGCAGAGGCTTTGCACGTCCATCTTTTCCACACTCCTACTTCTTCACTGTGAAAAGTGTCGCCAAGGGGTTTCCTGAGCATCTCAGGCTCGATGGAAGCAAAATCTAGCCTCAATTTTAAAGATCTTGAGTCATCCTGTTTAATTTTCTACAGCAGAATCTAAGTCCCTCTGTCAGGACCATAAAACATGTAAAAAGGACCCAGAGGGGACTACTGACTTTATTCCACAAAACCCCATGCCTTCTGTTACGCACCACATCCCCACAGGTCACCTACGGCAAGCGGCAACTAAGAGGGACGAGAGCCCACTTTATGGGGCTTTCAAGCTGGTGAACTGGAGATGACAAATGGGTGGGACAAGGGGGCCTCCCTGACACCTGGGCATGTTGACCTAACAGTCAAAGCCTTATGCCCCCCTTAGGCTCTCACATCATCCCTCTGCTGCCTCTTTCTCAAAGGACAACGCGAATGGGGACATGATTCCTGGCACACGCAGGAACGCTGGCCTTCAGCATATCCTGGTGGCACTTACAAGTTGATAACATCCATGGCAATGAGTGAGCGGATAAATGAAAGCATAATACCAGAGATCGCTTCACCTCATGTACAAAGGGATCAGAAAACTTTATTGCAGCTTCTCACAGCGCGACTGAGTCTGCAAAGCCAGGACCAACGCAGAATCTTCGGCGGGAACACAGGCGAAGGAAGCAAGCCACTGTCCAGAGTGCCCCCCCCCCGGGGGGAGCCAGTGTTTCCCCAGGAACTCTTGCTATGCCACACTGCAGGGGACCAGAGCCTCTGGCCAGGACCTCCGCAAGGGAGAGGACACTGGAGCGAGGGATGGGCTCAGGGCACCATGTGCCACCACTTGAAGGAGAAGGGCTGGCGGCGCACGTTGGTGCCACAGTGCACCTCCCCGTGCCGAAGGTGGTAGCTGTAGAAGTCGTCGATGAAGGTGCAGTGGAGGCCCAGCGGCTCCAGCAGCGACCGCACCTTCTCCTCCAGGCAGCAGCGGCCGTTGATGATTGGCCCGAAGGGCTTGGGGATGCCCAGGTACTTGCCCAGCACCAGCATGTTCACCTGCAGAGGTGGGGTGCCAGGTCAGGGGTGGCAGCGTGCAACCTGCATTGCTATCCGCGTGTCCCCTCCCTCTCCTGCCCTTCAGAAACAAAGCCCTACTGCACAGATGAGGAAACTGAGGCCCACACAGGTAACGCAGGCTACCTAAGGCCACCCGGCTCGTAAAGGATTTACACCCAAGTCTGTCCGACTCTGGGGTCCATGCTCCTTCCCCACCCACCACCTTCTTGAAAACTCTGTTAATCGAGCCCAGCTCAGAGGCCCTCACCCTGTGCGAAGCCACCTGTGGCAACCAGTCATTCCTCCTGTTTGTTCCCATAGCTCCTAGCTCAGTGCCTGACACAGAGTAGGCACTTAATAAGCATCTGTCGAATGGCTGAATAAGTGGCCACTTTTGTAGCACTTTCCGTATGTTACGACTTGGGCAGATGACTATTTCCACCAGGCGGCCAGGTGAGATGGAAGGACCCGGATTTCGGCTCCAGGCCAATGTGGGTCTCACAACCAAGTCTGCTACTCAGGAGCTGTGTGACCTTAGACCAGTCACTTCACCCCTCTGAGCCTCATCAGCAGAACCAGCCCAACACGTTCCCGGCGCTATGACAACTAAAAGAGAACACGTATGCAGAGCACTGTGCCAGCACATAGTAGGTACAGAGTCGGTCCCCAGGGCTCACGGATCACGGAAGGGGCCTCTCATTCTCTGTCACCGCATAGGTGCAGCCCGCACTGAGTGGTCTGTGCTCCTCTCTGCCTGCCCCATGCTCACGCCCACACCCCCCACCTCCCACTTCGGGCTCCAGAGATCGTCATGGCTCAAGTTCATTGCCCCCCCGTAGCAATCAGTAAAACAGGAAAGGCAGAGTCAGCCCTCGGCGACACGGATTACTTTGTTCGAGCTGCCTCACCTCCCAGCCTCACCTCCCAGCCATCTGGGAAACCTGGCTGGGCTAAATGGGGAAGGAAATGGATATTTGGGACCGAAGAGTTTTATTCAGGGGGTGAGAGGAGGGTGCCCCCTCCGGCCATGTTTTGGCCAAGGAATCCTTTACCCTAAACAAAACCTTTTGCAGAATTTCAAGGCATAAATTAGAAAAGATCCAAACCATTGGATTTGAAGCACGGCCTGGGAACCCCAGGGTCCCGGGGAACCCAGTTTGAAGGCCACCGTGCTCCCTCCTGAATTCCAGCAGGAGTGGGTGCCTGAAGGGTCCCAGTAGAAATGGGTGAAGTTGCTTCTTGACTTATGGGTATCCTCTGAAGAGACAGAGTAACAGGGCAGAGAAGTGGTGAAAACATAGTAGATGATGTGAGATGATGCTTGGGGTCACAGTTAAAAGTTCTCAGCAAAGCTGGGATCCCCTTCAAACAAGGGAATCCTGCCCAGCCCCCAGTGCCAGCCTCACCCCCGTCCCCCAAAGAGGCCTTCCTGGACCACCCAGTCTGAAAAGGTGCCCCGCTGTTAGCCCCTTCACAGAGCACGACTCGACCTGAGAGAGTCTTATCTGCCCGGCCTCGCTCCCACCTCAGCTCACAGAGAAGCCCCTCCGGGGCAGTGCAGCCTGGTGGTGAGAGCGTGGGCTCTGCAGCTGGACCCCTGGCTCTGGACCCCAGCTCTGAATCCCACCTCCTGCTCTCTGTTGTGTTCTTGCACCAGAGACCTTCCCTTTCTGTGCCTCACCTGTCAAGTGGCAATACTGTCTGCCTCCCAGGGTACCCGTGAGATGCCCACAGGGACTCTGTAACCCCGATGGGGCCATGCACACGAGGAGACAACCAAGTTTCCTGGACCTGCACCCAGAGCCCCGCTGGCCTCTCTGACGCCGGGCCACGGGCAGAGCAAGGTGGCCACCTCCGAAGGCCACTTCCTCACCATGTTTGGGAAAAAGGCTTCGGCCTTGAGGGTCCCCGTGGAGTCTGAATGGAGCTTGAAGAGCTGGGGGATGTCCACAATGTCCTGCTCCGTCAGGCCCAACTCCCGCTTCAGCACCTCCCGGTTCCAGTCGATGCAGCTCTGGGGGAGCGGGCAGGGGAGGGCGGTGGGCAGGGCAGGGGCCAGCATGGGTGGGGTGGGGACTTCCAGGGGAGGGCCAGGGGCAGGGTGTGTGTCCCTCTAGGGGTGGTGAGCGCTCTCCCCGATTCCCAGGGCCATTCCCTGCGGAGCCCACGCAAGGCCCTGCCTCGTGCCTCTGATCTCAGGGGAGGGCCCAGGGGTGGGGGTGTCAGCTCTGCCGGGCTGTGGCATCTCCCCGGTACCCAGGCTGGTACCTCCACATAGGAGTTATGTTCTCTCAATTTCTTGTTTGACAGAATGTCCTTTATTTTCTGCTGCTTTTTTTCTGTCGTGAAGAAAAAGAACAAAACGCGGATGAAGGCAGAGGTCCTTGCCCCTCTTCCCAGCAGATAGGCAGAGACCCAGTTTCCCATCTGCAAAATGGGGGCAGCATTAATTCCTAACTGACACAGGTTCGTTGTGAGCATCCGAGAGGCAGATGCCTTTAACAGAGTATATGATCAGGGTAAGCTCTTATTGCAAGTCTTTCTCTCACTCCCTTGAAGTCTCTTATCTCCATTTACTGAGGAGCAAACAGAGGCCTGATGCCACCACAGAGGCTTCTCCACCTCTGACCCTGGTCCCTGTCTGTGAACTTTATTGAAAAAAATTAATATTTTATTCTGTGTTTCAGCCAGATTGAACTTTTTTTCCAGATCCTCAAACACATCTTGCTTTCTCCTGTCTCTGAGCTTTTGCATTTCCCGGTCTGGAATATCTCCCTGTCTTTCATCCCACCGCCTCATTTGCCTGACCAACTCCTGCTCATCCTCATGCTCCTGCTTGGTCTTTGCCTCCTCCAGGAAGCCTTCCTTGAACTCCTCCCAGACACTTCCCCAAAGCCCCTGTGTGGTAGTTGTTTTCTTGACTCAGTGGCTCTGGACTGTGAGCCCTGAGCGCAGGGGGCTCTGTTCATACAGCATCCCCAGGCTCAAAAGGTATCTGTTGCTGAACGATTCCATCTGGCACTGGGGGACCACATAAAGGCAGAGGAAGGTGCCCGGATGGAAGAACAACTTACTCTTGATCCCTTCGAACAGCAGAGCCTCCCCGTGGCCCTCATTCAGCTGCTCCTGGAAGAGTTTGAAGCAGGACCTGGGGCTGGCCAGAAGCAGCCGGAAGCCCTGGAGGCGGAAACACTGGGGTCAGAGGTCAGCTTTGCCCATGAGGCTCCCAGGGAGGAGGGCTTGGTGGAGGAGGGCGCAGGGGCTCGGACCCAGGCTGGCACCCCCTCCATGCCCCCTCCTGCCGGGCAAGGAAAAATAAAATCATGCACTCCAGCTCAGTCCTCCCAGGCAGAGCACAGGAACCCAGGGACGGCCCCCACACTGCACCTTCTTGTGCGCTGGAACGAAGCTCAGGAACTCGTCCACGTGGCCCACATACAACCAGTCGGAGTAGAGTTTCACGGGGGCCTGCACCTGCTGGGCGGCGAGGAAGTCCTGCAGCGCCTGGTGCATCTCCTGGCTGTCGGCTCTGCCCACACGGGATTAAAAGTGTTGTGGGAGGGGGCGAGGGGGTGACACAGAGGTCTCTAACGGGACTGGGGTGCTCCTCCAGGAAAGGGAATCTGGAGCCTGGGATGATGCCTGTATTATATCTTCTGATGTTTGAGGAATTGAAGAATTTTCAGCCCCGTTTTATTGGGGAAACTGAGGCCTGGAGTCCGTGAGGTAAGTAGGAGCAGAGCTTAGCCTCAGAAATCCCTGCCTGTTGCCTCAGCCTAGACGCTGGGTTGGTGATCTCTTGTTAGCTGTGTGGCCCTGAGGACAGTCCATCGCTCTCTGAGCTTCAGTCGTCCCCAAGGTCCTTTGTGACCTAGCCCTTTGCTCTTTTGCTCCATCTGCTTTAGCCGCTCTGGCCTTCTTGAACGTGCTAAGCTCATTCTTGCCTCAGGGCCTTTGCACATGCTCCTTCATCTGCCAGGAACCCTCTACCCCAGATCTCCACGCAGCCATGGCCTTTTCGTCATCAGGCCTCAACTCAAAAGCCCCCTCCCTGACCAACCTGGTTCCCCTTCCTTCTCTGGCCCTCTCTGGTTTTGTTTTCTTTCCTATTCATAATCATTTACTTTTCTAGTATGTTTCTCCCCCACCGGAATAGTGGCAGGGACTTGTCTGTCATGTTCATGGCTGCATCCCTTCCCAGCTCCTAGCGTAGTGCCTGGCACACAGCAGGTGCTCAGTAAATATTCACGACCAAAAGAATATGTGGCAGAGCTGGAAGTTGAACTTGGGTCTGTTGGGATCCTAAGCCTTGTATTCCTTGCCCTGTACATTGATTCCTCTCACATTCCCATAAAGTTCATGGAGCCCTCTTGGGCTGGGACTAAGTCGGGAAGGCTTCTGCTGCTATTCCATGGCCTCCTTGGGTCCTGGCCACCCCTCTCCGCCCGCCCCTTCCCTCCTCACCTGGGGTAACTGCTGCTCCCAATGAGAATCCTGCCCAGCGGGTACTTCTTCTTCCCAACTGTGACTGGGGGGCTCACTTCCAGATTCCCAAAGGAGTCAAGGTCGGTGACACCCCCCGTTTGGGGCCCTCGAGTCACGTAGCCAAACTCTGGACCCTGAGATGGAAGAAGCACAAGCTGAGAGAGAACTTTCCTGCCTGGTGAAGGGAGGGTGGGGTCCAAGGTTGAGGAGTAATTCTGCCACAGGCGGGAATGCGGTGCCTGTCAGCGGCTGGTGCACAGCAGGTTCCATTGTTATTGCTGGAGTGTTGAAGGGGACGCCAGATCAAGTGGCAGAAAGGGGGCAGCATTTTGGGAGTCTCTAATACATTCCAGCTGCTTCATCCACCTTAACGTGGGCAATAACAACGAATCTATAAAACATCACTTTCATCTTCCTTCTGCAGAGGATTCACTAAGCTCGGAGTGGTGTGTGGCTCCTTCAGGTCCCATAGCCAGTTTGGGGAAGGACCAGGATTTGAGCTGTCTCTACAGCAAGATTTCTTGGTCCACACACCCTGACCAGGGGCCTGGAACAAGCTTCTGGAATGGCTGTGACCTCTCCACACGGATCTCGGTGAGAAGGCGGGGTGGGTGGCACGTCCCTCAGCCCCCGTGTGAGTTTCCTGTGCGGCCATGACAAGTCTGGTGGCTTAAAACAGCACACGTGTGTTCTCCCACGGTGCCGAGGGTCGGAAGTCTGAGGTCAGTTCCTCTGGGCCAAGACCAAAGTGCGTCCAGGCTGGTTCCTGCTGGAGGCTCTGAGGAGAGAATCTATTTCCTGGCCCTTTTCGGCATCTTACGGCCACCTCAGCTGGTGGCCTCCTCCTTCATCTCCAAAGGGCATCACTGCAACCTCTGTTTCCATCATCGCATGTCTTCTGTCACCCTGACCTCCACCCCTCCCTCTTAGAAGGGGTGTTATGATTACATAGAGCTCCCTCCCCCCCCCAGATACTCCAAGATAATCTCCTCCCCTCGAGACCCCTAATTCAATCGCTCCTGCAAAGTCCCTTCAGCATCAGGTTCTGGGGATTAGGACGTGGACATACGTGAGGGGCCATCGTTCAGTCTACCGTACTAGCGCTGGCTTTCTACAAATCCATGGTCTGCATCCTGGGGCTTTGTGGGGGCCACGGACTCCCTGGAAGCAGGTTCCAGATTCTGCCCTTGGGTGCATTTTTCTGAGGAGGTGGGTCGTCTCGGGGTCAGTGATTCCATTCATTTAAAACGCATTCTGTCCCCGTCCCATCCTCCCTATCTACTGAAACCCTATCCCAGCCTGACCTCCGCCCTCACTCTGCCATCAGACTCGCTCTCATCGAGGCCTTCGTGATCACACAGCTACACCCAGCGGGCAAGGCCCGGGCCTCGTCTTCCTCGCCCACCAGCAGCATCTGAGTCAGCGGGTCACCCCCACTCCCTCTGCACACTTTCTGCACTTGGCCCTGGGGACCCAGTACATCCTTGGATCCTACCTCACAGTTGCTCTCGCTCTGTCCCCTGAGCACTGGGGGCCCCAAGGCCCAGTCCTCATCCCCTTGTGTTCTCTAGTTTCCCTTCCTCCTCTGCTGCTCTCGCCCAGTCTCATGCGATGCTGCCCCCGTGCTGACAACCTCACGTTTATATTCCCAGCCTGCTTTCCTCTCCCAAACTCCAGACACAGGTCCACTGCTTGCCCGACTCCCTGCATGGACGTTGACTAAATATCTCCCACTTGCCCCAAACAAAACTGCCGACCCCTCCTCCCCTCCCCTACCCGCTGTTCCTTCCCATCTCGGGAGATGGTGCCTGCCTGTCACAAAGATCAAAGCCCAGTGTCACCTTGGCCCCCTCTCCTTCAGAGCAGTCAGGAAATGCTGTTGGCTCTGCCCTGAAAACATACTGGAATCTGGTCACTGCTCCCCACTCCCCTGCTCCCTGGTCTGCGGCCCCATCATCTTTCAGCTGGTTACTGTATCGGCCTCCTTCCCACTCTCCCCGCTCCTGCCCTTGGTCCTTGCCATGCAGCCTGAGGTTCCCTTTGACACCTCAACCAGATCATAATCCCCCTCTTTTTAAGACCCTGCAATAATTTCGCAGTTTCTCCAATTCTAAACAAATGGCCTTAAAATGGCCAACAAGCCCGCAGGACCTGTCCTCCCACCACACCCATTCCCACCCCCTCTCGGACGGCCTCTCCTTCTGCTTGCTCGCTCTGTCCTACCCCTCCTGGCCTCCTCAGCAGGGAGGCAGCCGATGAAAAATGAATGAGTGGTCAGTGATTTATAGCAAAGGCCTTGAGAAGAAACCAACAGGGTGCTGTAGCCGAGAATGCCAGGGGCTGGGGTGGGGTGTCCTGCAGTGTCAGACTGGCCTCTTGGAGGACAGCACTGAAGCTCAGATCTGAAGGATGAGAAGACGCCAGACACGTAAGCTGGGAAGAGCATCGCAGGCGGAGGGAGTAGCACATGCCAAGGCCACTGGAGGTGAGGACAAGCTGGGTGCATTTGGAGAACAGGAAGGAAGCCAGTGGGGCTGGAGCCAGGTGAGGGACAGAGGGAGTGGCCCACAATGACCCTGGAGAATGAGTGGGGCATTGCCTGGATGAGTTTCACTCTCATTCCAATTCCGCCCCTGAGTGACTGGAGTCAGCATGCCGCAGACATACTCGGCTGCGAGGCCATCACAGCCCAACTCCATTCAGGCTGTTGGTGGCAAAGGCGAGGACACCTGTGCCGAGGTGTCTATCTGTCCATCTGTCCTGCAGGACTCTAGAGGTTTGGCTTGTGACGTCAGAGAATCTCGCCTTTGCCACACTTGGAACATCAAAGTAGGAGACGAGGCCATTGAACGGAGTAGGACTGAAACCAGGAGAGGGCCAAAGTTTCAGTGCCACCTGGCTGCTTTATCCCATTGCTCCTGAAACAGGATTAACCTGATTCTGTGGCCGAGAGACACCGCGAACCCAACAAAATCCCTTCACCGGCACCGCTCAACTCAGGACAGTAAAAAAGACTCGGACAGGAGGCTGAGGTAACTCAGATTTCTTTTCAAAGCCTCCCAGGTGAGCAGGGCCACCTCCCCTCCCCCCGAGGTGCAGGCTCCTTCCTGGCAAGCCCTTCACCACAGCAACCCTTGCACCCCACACTCTTTCCTGCTTTTCCTGGGTGCCTGGAGTCAAGGGGCTGTCGCCTGTGCTCTCTCTGGGAAAGCATGGAGCCAGGCTGGCCTGGTTTGCATCCCAACGTCTCCCTTCCCTTTTTGCATGACCTTCAGGAAGCTGCTTTGCCTCTCTGAACCTCAGTTTCTTCATCTCTAAAATGGGCCTAGTGACCGTATGTTCATTAAATTTGTCGGACAAATCGAGTGGGGCAGTGCACGTAAGCATTTAGCACAGTGACTGACACAGGATGCGTGCTCAGTGAATGTCACGTTATAACCTAAGCTGAGTTTGCAGGGAACCGCCAGGCCAGCCAAGCATAACTTAACAACACATCCCTCCCACCCTAACCCCTGACACACGTAGAATCTTCGGCTGATGAAGTCACATCCAGGAAAGGACAGCTCTGATCCTGAACCTCCCCTCCCCACGTCCCAGATGGAGCACCGCCCCCCAACCCTGAAGGTCAGACTCCACTGAAAGTACAGAGCCTCCAGCTGGACGTTGGAGAAGTTTCCGGTCCAGACCCCACCCTCACCTTGCAGCAAGAGTATCTTCAGTGGAACAAGGATGCCCAAGCCTGACCTGTGTCCTCGGAGGATTAGCTTGAGGACAAGGTGAGCTCACGGCTGGAAAGGGCTTTGGGAAAGACAGAGCTAGATCTCACCATGGTAACAACAGAGATAACGGCCCGCCTGCGTGATCACCGCTCGAGCAGACATTGCACCTTTGGGAGCTGGGCCGCTCAGCAGAGGGAAGGGAGTTGTGGGGAGACAGGCAATGAGGAAGGCGGCCTCAAGGCAAGGGGTGTCAACCACCGGTGCCCCGACCAGCACCTACCAGCAGGGATTTGACGGGAAACTCCTTCAGGCCTCTGTTCCTTGGAGAGTCAAAGACGACGGGCATTGTCTTGTGCGGGGCTTGGATATAGCCAATCTCTATTTCATCCTGGGCAGAGCGAGAGGAGGGGAGGCTGGTACCCATGCCGCCTGGGTCTTGGCATCCAGCACGGGGATTGGCGGCGTGGAACCATCCACATTCTCTTCCCCTTGTGGCCAAGGGTGAATTTGTGTGTGATGGACCCCAGAAGAGGGGCTCAGAGGAAGCGGAGCTTATTAAAGTGCCGTCAAACCCTGGCGTGCCCTTCACTCCCATTCCTGGTGAGGCCCTGGGTGCTGGGGACTCATGGTGAGCCAGCCTCAGGCCCCTGTCCTCCTAGTGAGAGATCCCAGGAGCTGGGGAACTAGCATGTTCGGAGGTGATGAAAGGGGGTGAGGGGTCTGTGGGAACACAGATGGGTGCCTCCTGCTGGGTCTAGGAGCTCTGAGAAGATTTGAGAACTAAGCCCTGCTAAACTGAGGCCTGGAGGCCAGGGGTAGGCATGGTTAGGCTCCAGCCCAGCTTGTAGGGCAGAGTAGGGGAGAGCTTGAAGTGAAGCAGGTGCGAATCCTGCCTGCACTCCTGCAGGCAGATGTGATGATGGACATAAATCACACTAGGCTGGACCATATGAGATTGCCATTCTTATAGGTCGAAAATGGTGGCAGATCAGCCGTTTCACATGGTTCAACCTGATTTAACACAGAGGGGTGATGAGAAAGGGAGAGAGGGCGTTAATGGGGCTTAGAAGTAAAAGGAATGGATACTCCCTGGAGGGATTGGGGACATTTATGAAGGGGGCGCTTTCGAGCTCAGACTGGACATGCATGCTTCAGACCTGGGGCATGGGGACCGGGAGGGCTGTCGGAAGGAACAGCACGGGAAGGGTGAATGGCATGGGAGGCAGAGTCCTGAGGCAAAGCAAGGGTAGAGCAAGGAGGTTCGGCTCAATTCACCAACTGCCCAGTGCCAGGCACTGGGGTGCTGAGCGGAATGAGACCAGGCTCTGCCCCAGGAAGCTCATGCCACATGGGGGAGCCTGCATGGAAACAGATGGTGACACAGTGTGGCCGGTGTGGTGGCAGGCTGGCACTGGGGGCTGGGGGTGGCAGGCTGAGGAGGAGGAGATGGGAGCCATGGAAAGTGCTGGAGGAGGGGTGTGTCCTGGTCTGGTGGCAGAGCCCAGAAAGCCAGCTTGGAGGAAGGGCCACTGGAGGGACCAATTGAGTTCTAGCCCCCTGAGCTTTGAATCATTTCTAGAGGTCGCCCGAGAGTTTTTAGGCAGGAAGGTGGTTTTCACCCTGGTGACTGTGGTAGGCGCTCAGCGGCCTGCGGTAAATGCCAGTTGAATCACCTGCCTGAGTCCTCTTACGTGAGGACCTTCAGGGGCTTCTGACTCTGCCTGTCCAAGGAAGGAGGCCAACGAGGTGACAGGCCGAGCCCCCTGGAGCCTGGGTCCCCAGTGGCCCTTGACCTCAGGGTCATTCCTCCTGAGCGCCCCAGCCTGCTCGCCCCACAGGGCCTCGTACTTGCATCCACTGGTCTTCCATGCTCTCCTCCAAGGAGCAGATGGTCAGCTTGCAGTCGGCCTTCTTGGTCAGAGCAGTCAGTGACTTCACGAAGTCCTCATTTTCAAATATCCTAGAAAGGGCAGAAAAGAAGCTCCTTAGTGTTTTGGACTCAGTGGCCAGTGGCTTTGGCCCGGGAGCAAGCTGGACCCTGCAGGGTTCCTGGGGTGGAGCAGGAACTCAGGCCCGGTTGGGGGGCACACAGTGGGTGCTCAGGAGATGCTTGTGGCCTGAATGGAGATGGCTGGCTCATTGCGTCCCTCTGCTTTTTGCGAGCATTGTCTCACTGAACCCTCGTGACAATCTACGAGAAGAACTAGCAGGTGTCTCCTTCCACCAAGAAGATGGAGTGGGGAGGTCAATGCTCAAGGTCATGCCATCTAAGGACAGCACTGGGATTTGAACCCAGGCCTCTCTGGCTTCCAGCCAGTGTGCTGATCGCCAGGTCACACTTTTACCCTCTGTCCCAGAAGCGATCAGAGGAGGGAGGGAGGACCCCTGAGGCTCCTGCATACGTAACAGGGGCTCTTAGACTGCGGGATGGATGCCCACACTCCCCAGAGTAGCTTGTTACAACGCAGGTGGACCCATCCCCAGAGACAAGACCCAGCTGTCAGAGGCTGGCCAGGAGTGTGCCTTTTGGATGAGTTTCTAGGAGTTTCTGGTGCAGAAATTCCAAGGGCCGCACTCTGAGAAACTCTGCAGGACTGGCTCATGGACTAAGAGCTCTCACCTTGCAGGTCCAGCAAATTCTAGAGGAGCTAACGCAGCCTTCGGCCTGCATCAGGGCAGGACAGACAGCCACAAGAGAAACAGCAACAGTAATGTCCCCCGCCTTTTAATGGCTCCAAACAAGCCACAGGCCCTCAGCAAGTCACAGCAGGGGTTACTTTTCTTTCCCATTCACAGAGCAAGGGCATGGTAGGCCCGTGGCCAGAACCCCGGGCTCCCACTCCCGGTCCAGGGCTCTTCCTGGTGTGTCTGTGCTCTGTGCCCCAGCACTCCGGGCCCCTCACCTGCACACATACACCTCCTGTGCAGGCTGAGTGTTGGGGGTCATGATCCAGGGGGCCACACGGAAGGTCACACTGTCTTGGAACACCAGGGTGTTGGGGAGCTCCTGCAGGGAGAGGGGCAGGGGAGAGGCCATTACAGCAGCCAGGCCCAACCCCTACGGCCCTCCCCGCCCCCGCCCTACTGGGCTCTGCACCGCCCCAGCTGGGCCACTGCCTGGAAGCCCAGGTCTCCCCTCTGCCGCCGTCTTGGCCTACCGGGTCGGACGTGTCCAGCAGGGAGACGGTGAGGGAAATGAGGCCTGGGAAGTTGGCGTCCGGGAAGGCGAGGCCCTCCACGTAAAAGTTTGTGCTGTGCTGGCCGCCCGGAAGCTCCAGGAGGTGCGAGGGCCGCTGGGGCCCCAGGATCGCTTTGCACTCAGAGAGCTGTTTGCCCCCTGGGAGAGAGCAGGGGAGGCTCAGGTCTGCATCTCGACCTTAGAGACCCTGGCTTCTTCCAGGTGCTGTGACGCCTTCCCAGGGCCACCACATGTCACCCCTGAGGGCCCCTCACGGCTAAATCTGATCAAGGCACCCCCTTAAGAGAAAGGGACTAAAACCTCAACTGGGACATCACTGCCCACGCTACCCTGCTGGGGATCCAGAAGTGGGGTGATGGGGGTGCCTGAGCCACTCTCAGCATTACAGAAAGTCCAATATGTTATGGTTCATTCATCATTCATTCATTCATTCATTCATTCCTGAGCACCTGCTCTCAGGGGACACCTAGAGAGACAGTGACTGTCCTGGTCTCCAGGGAGTACAGTCTCCTGGGTAAGTAGGGAGGAGCAAAGACAGTCAAAATGACAGATGGCATTAAGTGTCATGATGGAGGAAAACCCAGGGGGCCAGGGAAGGCTTCCTGGAAGAGGTGATGCCTCAGCAGGAGTTGGCTTGTTGTAAGTCAGATCAAGTTGTGCCTGTGCATAAGACCCTCGCACGGCTTCCCCCATCTCCCTCAGGCTAAGCCAGTCATTCCACGCCTGCCACATCTGGCCCCTGCCCCTCTGCCCTTCCTTCGTTGCTCTCACCGTCCACCTTAACCCTGCCACACCGCACTCCAGCTGCACTGACCGCCCTGCATCCCTCAAACTCGTGATCCTGCCTCAGAGCCTTTGCCCCCGCAGTTCCCTCTGCCTAGAAGGCCCTAACCCTGGGTGTCTGTGAGGCTGTTCCCACACCCCCTTCTGCTCACATGATATTCTGTGGGGGACGTGTTCTCTGACCACCCTTTCCCACACTCCCTGACTCCACCCCTCATCCACGTCCCCTTCCCTGCTGCCTCCTCCCTCGCAGCACTGAGGTGTTTTAGTCAGTTATTTCACACACCATCTCCCCAGACCACTGAGACGAAAGCAACACGAGGACAGGGACTTTGTCATGGTCTTTGCTCTCTGCTCTGTGCCTAGAACCGAGCCTGGCACTCGCTCAGGAGCAGGTGCTCATGAGATGCTGAGAACTTACTGGTGGCTTTGATAGTAGGGAGAACAAACGATAATATAACATGTACGGTCAGCTCAGGGTAAAAAATCCCCTTAAACAGGAGTCCCGTGTGTGTGTGTGTGTGTGTGTGTGTGTGAGAGAGAGAGAGACAGAGACAGAGACAGAGAGAGAGACAGACAGACAGAGACAGAGAGGGACAGACAGAGACAGAGACAGAGACAGAGACATTACAACAGCCTCCGGGAGGGAAGTTGTCTCCCTGTCGGGGCCCGCCAGCTCCAGACATCGTCTCGTCAGTCTGTCTGTATTTTGTCCGTGTGCCCTTTCTAGGAGGCGGTGGCCAGAGACGTTATCCTTCTTGCTCACCATTCTATTCTCGGTTCCTAGACCCTGGCACATAGTAGGTGCTCAGGAATTATTCAGCAAAGGGGATGTGAAGGGGCTGTGCCCACTGAGGGGGCAGGAAGGGAACACCAGAATGGCAGCCAAGGACAACTCACAACTGGCTTGAAACACTCTGACTTTGTCCATCTCAGACTTGGCCACGTGGAGCACCAGCTGGTGCTTAGTGAAGAAATCCCTGGGGGTCTTCGTGCTCAGGGTCACCAGGGACATGTCTTGCAGGTCTGGAACGGGAAGGTGTGGCCTGAGAAGCTGGCCTCTGAGACGCCATCCCACCCACAGACCACTCTGCTGCCCACAGACCGTCCTTTACCATGTTGCCTGGTGTTTGTTTGTTTTTTTTTCTCTCTGCTCTTTCCAGTATTTAAATACTGGTTTTTGGAATTAAATCTAATCAAGTGTATGGTCTTCTCCCAC
The DNA here is from genome assembly GCA_030015415.1 of Cynopterus sphinx. Lineage (NCBI taxonomy): Eukaryota > Metazoa > Chordata > Mammalia > Chiroptera > Pteropodidae > Cynopterus > Cynopterus sphinx. Next base: position 120,990,254 of record CM057387.1, read on the forward strand.
TAAGATGAGCTTAGGATGTCAGCCCAGCAAAGCCAACCACATGCGTTTGTGTCTCTGCTGCCCTAGCAGCTCCCTGAGAAGGCCATGGCCACTGCCCCGGCTGGCCAACCTCACCCCCTTCGCGCCCTCCTCCAGGGCAGGCGAGCAGTGTGTCTCCCACTCCGACCACACCTCAGAAGTGTGCCAGCAGACACCCTCCTCCCACCACCATCCTCGTGCGCCTTCCTGAGCTTGCAGCTTACCAGCCGTGTGACCTAGAGCAAATCCCTTAACTTCCCTATGCCTCAGTGTCCCTATCTGTAAGTGGGGGTGAGGACAGCACATACTTCTGAGACTTGGACTGAAGGATTGGATGAATTAATAATTCTGAAGGGGTCGGGGCGGGACCCAGCATCCGGCAGGGGCTGCTCTGACTTGTTTGGGGCCGTGGCCAGGCTTTCGTTCTGAAATATTTCAGGCCCCAGGTTTGACCCACGAGCAGAAGTTTGGGTTGGGCAGCGGGCTGGGGCATGGAAACTGGAGGAAGCATTAGGACTCATTGTTGGTCCCGGTTCTTCTCTGGCTGCTATGTGGCCTTGGGCAGGTCACTTGCCCTTTCAGGACCTTTGTCCCTTCCTTCTCCTATACAGTGGACACGCTAAGAGGAACACGCCTCCAATCACCCTGCCTTCAGAAGGCAGTTACAAGGCTCAGGACAAAGAGCGTCACGAAAAGATGAAGCTCTAGTGCCCTTAGCTCTCGGGGTCTTTACCTTCTCTGTCAAGCACCTTGTTATCCATGCAGTCCATGATGGAAGACTTGAGATTGTCTTTGTCACAGTTCACCAGCAGGATGGCACCTTGCCCACGAGGGCCCCAGGTCCAGGTCCTCTGTGGACACCCAGCAATGGGGCACACTGAGACACCTGCGTATGTCCCTCCAGCTCCCGAGAAAGCATAGCCCCCTGTCCCCAGCACCTCAGTAGCCTCGTGCAGTTTATACACGTGGCTCCCACGTCAGGTAATTCTTTGGTCCCAAGAGTGGATTTTTGCCTGCCCCAAAACTCATAAGCAAATTCACCAAAAATGCAATTTATCCACTTAAAATAAAAAGAGCCCATGATGGTAAAATGGACTTTTAACAGCTTTGAAAAAACTGTTGTATTGGCAAAGCACACAGAGCTGGATATTTGTGCCAAGTTTCTAATCTAAATAGTATCTCTCATGTGAACTCTTAATTACTCACTCACCAAAGTACGGGCCCTATTCTTAGCAGCCGGTTCCTGTCTGCCCGAAGATTAAAGCAAATTACGCAGCCCCTCCCGGTGGGGCCCTAATAGGGATGACGTCTTCTGTTTGCAGGACAGCATCTGCCCCGGGGAACGGCCGTGCTTTGAGTGGGACGTAAGGTGAATTCCTCTGTCAGAGCCATCATTTTCTCGGCAGCTCTCGTTTGACCCAACAAAGGCATCTTAGTGTTTCGACAGATCGTGTCCTCCTAAAGTGCCCACAGCATCAAGCTGTGCAGGCAGCTTTGGGGTTTCAGGGTCACCCCGAGTTTCATCCATGCACCGCAGTTAAGACGACTCATCGCCTACGCACTCCACCTCTCCCTCTGTAACATGCATTCCTTGTCCCCACCTGCCCTGTGCCATCCCTTCCTTTCTCTATTATGCACCCCACATGGGCAATATCATGGGAATCTCTCCCACTAGTGGTTAAAGCCTGAGGTGGGCCTTTCCATGCCAGAGTCAAGATCCGCCTGCCAATGTTCTCTCTGCTGAGGATTAACAGGGTGACTGGGGTCTCCAGTTTGTAGGCCACCACATTCTCGGAAATCCCAAACAGTAAAGATCTAGTTTTGTAAGAGAGGGGAGATATGTAAACCAAAATGGTGATGGTGGTGATTTTCGTGTCCTTTTTCTCGTTCTGCCCAAATTGTACCTGACAGTTAAGGTGGGCTATGTGACACAGGCCCTGTTCCTCCCAACACCGCCAGGGGACGCCAGAGGAGAAACCAGCGGGGTCACAGGGAGCATTTCGGGTCAGTCAAGGTGGAGCAGTACCTGGTCCTTCCTGGCTTTGGTCGCCTTCACTTTGGGAGAACGCGTGACGTCCGCGGTCAAGGAGATTTCTGAAACCCCACCGAGGAAGAGAAGAGGGTTGGTGAGGGTACAAGTTGGGGGCACTCAACCTGGTCCCGGTGAATCGTCCTTTTCCCAGGAGACTATCTACACCCAGGCTTCTCTCCCCCGCAACTTCAGAGAAGACGCAGGTTCAAAGACACCCCTGTGTCCCCCAAGAAGAAGTCTGAAGTTCAGACAGCAGAGCCGGGGCTTCTGACCACACTTTTTCTCCTTTGGGAGGTAGGGCATGCCACGGCTGTGATGCCAACCAGATCCTACACGTCTGGCCTCCCCCGAGGGCTGCAGAAAGAAATTCTAGCCACCCCGATGGGATGTTTGGTGTGAAGCCCCTAGGAGACACCTTGCCAGGTTCGCAAAGGCCTCTGGTCCCAACTCCAGCCCCTAGTGACCATGGGGTGGAGGACACAGTGGTTGCTCTAACCCCGCCTGGCTCTTCACTATGTGTATTGCAGCTGCACTGGAGACAATCCAGGGTCCCAGACCGAGTAGGAATAGTAAATAAATATACAACTGGGTAGATCACTGAAATGGCAAAAATGGTGAAGACAAGAAGTAAATAATGGAATTTGGGGAACACTGGTCTATATTATACTTTTCTTTAAGGAGTTGTATCAAAAAGGTATGAAGACTCACATATTGAAAATCCATGAACTACTTGCTAAGTTGAGAAACAAAATATTAAGATGAGATTGAAGCTCCTTGCAAACGCCCTCTCTCTCCAGTTGTATTTCTTTGTGTTTCACTGACTGGGAGAGAACATTTATGAACTACCACGTGTGTGACTGGCTAGAAATGGTCCCTTTTCTCTGTTCAGTCTAAATTAAGCCTCAGAGTGTGGTCTCTCCCGGAGGGAGGCCTTGCAGGGCTGTGTGTGTGTTGGAGGAGGAGGGGGCCGATCCGGGATCCTGGTCATCACTTACCCACCCCAGTGAGGTAGACCAGGGCTTGGACCAGGTCAGTCTTGGGTCCGTAGTATGAAATCTGAACCTATAGGACAAACAGCAAACCACTAATGACTTCTCTTAGTCATTCAACAAACACTAACTGGACCCCTGCTAGATGCCAGCTCAGGGCAGGATGCTAAGGAGACATAGATGGGCAAGAAGTGGTCTCTGTCTCTAAAGAGCACCCCGACTGGTGGGAACAGAGGGATAGCAAAACACTCCAGTGATTGTGATGCATAGAAGAGGGTCGTATGGGAGCCCAGAAAGGGAGAGCTTACTCCACCTGGGCGTGCCAGGGAGGTGCACATGAAGTAGATCTTGTAAGAGGAACAGCCAGAGACGTGGTGGAAGAGGTATTAGGTTATAAGCCACAGAAACTCACACTGGCAAGCAGACGGGGTGGAGGAGACCTGAAGAACCAGACCTTGGAAAGGCTGGAGCCCAAGCCCTCCAAGGATCTGGAGAGCAGGAGCTTTGGATAGATGGTCCTCTCTTCAGGGCAGGGCTTATCAAGATTAAGAAGCACCAGCCCCCATTGCCCAGAGTTCAAAATCTGGGAAGAACGCTCTTTAATGCTTCATTCTGGCCAGAGGAGGGTGGAGCATCAGGATGGACATTTCCAAGCAAAATGGCAGAAGCAAGTTCCCCAAAGCAAAATCGAAGAGCTGCCATCGGGAGAAAAGGAGCTCCTCAGGGTTCCCACCAAGGTGTCTGAATCGATCATGTAGAAAGTGGGGATCCAGGGAGATGTCACAGCCCCTGTCACGTTGTGTCTGGCCCATGGCATCCGCCTCCAGTTCACCGCCTGGATCCAAGCTACTCGCTGCACTGTAGCCAGCGGGGTCTTGCTAACACTCAAATGTAGTCACTCCGTGGAGGAAAGGTCTTGGCTTCCTGATGCTTTCACAAAATGAGGTCCCTGATGCCAGACTCCTTAATACTGGCTCCCACTCTCCCCCAACTCTCTGTCCACCCTCCTTTCTTGCTGCAAAGATCTTCCCCAACGTGAGCCTCACCCTCTCCTCACCCAGAGTGTGCACGCAGGCCGCATCCCCTATGTAGAGTTCCCATTCCTCTTTCCCTCTCCTGGGTGGGTCGTCTTTACTATCCTTCAGCTTGCCACTTCTCCCAGGAAGCTGTCCCTGATTGCACCCTCCCCAACTCGCTCTGATACCCAAGCTCTGTGCTCCTCCACAAGGCAACAACTCTCTGTCCCACAGCAGAGCCTGTTTGGCCTGTTCTGCTGGGATGGTCCACATCTCCATGCAAACCCCAAGGGATCCTGTTGATTCTATCTGCAGTCAAAGGGGCTACAGTGGTGAATGGTAGTGCCCCCAAAGGTATGTCTACATCCTAATCTCTGTAACTTGTAAATATGACTTTATTTGGGGAAAAAAAAGGTCTTTGCAGATATAATTAATTAAGGATTTCGAGATGAGATTTTCCTGGATTATCCAGGCAGGCTTTCAATCTAATGACAAGAGTGAGGCAGAGAGAGGTTTGAGAGGAAGAGGCAACGTGACCACGGAGGCAGAGATTAGAGTGACGTGGCCAGAAGTCTAAGAAAGCCAACAGCCACCAGAAGCTGGAAGAGGGGAACTGATTCTCCATGAGATCCTCCCGAAGGAGCATGGCCCTGCCGATACCTCGATTTCAGACTTCAGTCCTCCAGAACTGCTAGAGGATACATTTCTGTTGTTTAAGCCAGTGGTTTGTGATCATTCGTTTCAGCAGTCGTGGGAAACTACACCGGCATGGCCCAGGTCCCCAGGGCTGCCTGGCTGTGGCCTTCGTGGCACTCATCGCCATCTGTAATTGTCTGCCTGTATAGTATCTGGTGCCCTCACCCGTAGGTTGTAAGTGCCATAAAGGCTGCAACCTTACCCGTCTTGTTCATTTCTGTACCTCTAGTGCCTGCAGTGCTTGGCATGTAGTAGGTGATTATTAATTGTTTGCTGAATGAATGAATTTAATCAAATCCCTGCATAAACCCTGGGGTCTCTATATTGTCTATGATGATGCTGTGTCTGGACTAGGCCATCATGAGCTTTTCCGGAGAGAAGGGGGCTCTGACAGGGTTGGGGCTGTGAGTCAGTGCAGGACAGATTTTGATGGCTGACCTGCTGACACCTGCTGTCTCCCTCCCGTGCCACAGCTGCTGTACTTACCTTCTGGTCACTTGTGCTACTGCTGGCAGCTCTCATCCTCAGGCTCACCTCCAGGCCAGGGTCCAGGGGCCACTTAGAGAAACCTGAGGGATTCTTCTTGGCTGGAGGGCTGTGGGCAACATCCACAATCACTCCTGGGGAGGCATTGATACCAAAGGAGGTACAGCCCTTGGGGGCAGAGCTATGGAAGACACAGATGGGGAGGAGAGAGAGACATACAGTGAGACAGGGCTGGCCCACTACTGCTCTCCCCAGCAAATGTGTCAACACTAGATAGAAGCCAGTCTACCCCTGACCGTGGGAGGTTGCCAGGAGGTCATGAGAAACAGAAGGGAAGTCCTCTGCCCTGGACGGCTTACACTGGAACTAGGAAAATTGCAGAGACAGGCACACCAAAGACACACACATGCAGATGTATGCATAGGGCAGTGTGCACCCGGAGGTTTACATTACACACACACACACACACACACACACACACACACACACACACACACACAGCAGTTAAACTGAGGAACACCAAAGACAAAGAGAAGATCTTTAAGGTATCCAGAAAGAAAAGTCAGATCACTTGTGAAAGAGTAACGATTAGCCTGGAAGCAACCTCTCAATAGCAACAATGAAATACAGAATAATGTCTTCAAAATATAATGAAAAAATAACTGTTAGCTTAGAATTGTGTACCTGACAAAAATGTATTTTAATAGAGACGTTTTCAGATGGAGAAAAATTAATATTTTATAACCAGCACACTTTCACCAAAGCAATTTCTGGAGATACACTTTAAGAAGATATCTGAGGCCAGAAGTATGGTCTGAGATGCAAGAAAGAATGTTGAGCAAATAAAATGGTAAAGATTTTGGTATATCTAAAAAAATTTTGTCTACATAAAAAAGATTTAAAATTATTAAAACTGTGGAATTAAATAAAAGAGCAGAATGGAAATTTGGAAGAGCAACAAGAGTCGAAGTATCCTGAGATACTTGTTTGAAGAGGGAATTAATATAACGTTTAATTCTAGATTTTATAGTTAAAATTTAAACATGTTCACAAGAATAATAGAGATGAAGTTTTAAATAAAAAGAACAGAAAAAGTTCATTCAAAAGGCAATGAAAGAGCAAAAGGCAATATAGAATAAAAATTGAACAAATAAAAAAAATTAGATGGTAAAAATAAATCCAAATATATAAAAAAATAAATGTATATGGATTAATGTTACTATTTAAAAGATAATTTTGGATTAGATAAATAAACAAAATTCAGCTATGTGCTATTTATAAGCAACACACCTCAAATACAGAGATCCAGAAAATATTTTTTTTAAAAATACATTAAGCCAATACTAACTAAAAAAGAGCTGAGTTTGGCACATTAATATAAGACAAAAAAAAAAAAAAACCCACACTATTAGCAACAGAGAGGAGCACAACCTAATAGTATAAGCTTAGTTCAACTCACCTTGAAGATACTTTAATGTACATAATGACATAGCCTCGACACAAATAAAGTAAAACTTTGACAGAAATATAGGGAAAAGTTAACAAATGCACCATCATGGTTGAAGATTTCAACTCTTCTTTCTCGATTAAGCAGGCAGAAAACCAGTGACCCAACATGCTTAATTTCCTGGACATACATAAAATTCTGTACCCCGCAACTAGTGAATGTGCATTTTCCCAAGCAAAGTGCACATTGAGCACTAAAAATAATATAACCATGTAATTGGCCATGAAACAAGTTTCAACAAATGGTGAAGGGTAGGTCACCATAGTACTGGTTGATGACATCTAAGAAGTCACTAATCCAACTCAGTCCCGATGAGCCATCTCAGTGGGACCTCCCCCACTGAGTCCTTTCCCCATCACCCCGGCCAAGAGGGATTTCTTCCTCAAAATGAGATTTTCCCTCCCTCTTCTTAGGCACAATAATGGTTCCCTGAAAATGACTACAAACTAATCCCCAAAACCTAAGCATATGTGACCTCACACGGAAAGAGGAACTTGCAAATATGGTTAAGTTAACCATAAGGATCTTGAGCTGGGGAGATTATCCTGAATTATCCAGATGGGCCCAACGTAACTGCAAGGGCTTTAATAAGGGGGAGGCAGGAAGGTCGGAGTGAGAATAAATGGATGATGGAAGCAGAGGCCAGAGTGATGCAATTGCTGGAAGGGGCCATGAGCCAGGAAATGCAGGCGGCCTCGAGGAACTGCAAACGACAAGGAATGGATTCTCTCCAAACCCTCCAGAGAGGAACATGGTCCTGCTGCCACCTTCATTGTAGATCCATGGATTTTATCCCCTCGAGACCCATTTTTGAAGTTTCGATCTTACATCAAATGAATGATGTAAGATCATTCATTTGCATTATTTACACCCCCCCCCCAGGGTTACTAAGATGTAGCCCTTGTGTTATTTGAAGCAACTTTGTGGTAATTTCCTATAGTAGCCACAGGAAAATGACACGCCCGCCCTTTCTGTGCTTCCTCCACGGAAGTTCTCCCATTCTGCCCGAGCCAGGACCCTGCTCTCTCAAGGGATGGGATGGCTGGGTCCCAGAAAGGTGGCGGGTAATCAGAAAACACTGGAACCAAAATCGAGAAATAAGAAAAAAAAAGCAACAAGTTCTCATGGATTCAAGAAAATGCTTTGCCGATTTTTGACGTATCATGTACATATGAATAGCAAAAGGCAAACATATAAAAATGTGTTTTCATATCTTAAGCAGAAAACGTCACGAGGGAGTCTGGTCAAGACATTTACTCAGTCTGCGGCCACGTCGCCCTGAACGAGCCCGATCCTGTCTGATCTCAGAAGCTAAGCAGGGTCTGGCCTGGTGAGTACTTGGATGGGAGACCACCTAGGAAGACCAGGTGCTGTAGGCATTAAGAAATAAAAAATAAGGGATTGTAAACTGACAGGGTCCTTGCAATCTGTGAGGTCAACCAAGGACTGCCTCGCCTAAAAAAAAAAAAAAAAAGACACTAGCTCAACCAGCAGCCACATTTTTTCCCTCCTTCTCTGTCCAGGCATTGAGCATTTAGAATTTTGGTGCCTCCATGACCTTTCAGGTTTGGCACCTTCTGTCCTGATAGGGGTGCCCAGGTTGTCTTGACTTTCATTAAGCTGAAGCCTGCAGGACATGCCTTCATCTTCACAATCATCCTGTGGGTGGGGTATTGTTATTCCTGTTTTACAGATGAGGAAACTGAGGCTCACAGGGACCCAGTGTCCAAGTCACGGGACTGATAATGGCAGGCCCCAGTCCACGTGCAGCCCAGCCTGATGTTACTTCCATTGCATCAGTTCCCTAAGTACGGTGCTCAGGACAGCAGCGCCAAAATCGCCCGGGAATTTGCTAGAGATGCAGAGTCTCGGGTCCCACCCAGACCTGCTGAATGGGAAACGAGAGGCGTGGGGGCCAGCCGTCTGTGTTCTAACACGTCCTCCAGGCGGTTCTGAGGCACACTCAAGTGTGAGAACTACTGCTGTAAAAGACACTGAGACGGGTTTGTTGAATGCCCGTGAGTTCGACTGGAATCTGCGGAAATGATGCACAGGGCATCAGAGTAACTAAAGCCTTACACCACGGGGGTGCACAGCTGTTGCTATTCCCTCAGGTGGAAAAGCCACAGGAGGGGGTGGAATCATCCCAGAGTGAACAGACTCCCTGGGCTGAGGAGAGGAAAGCCGCCCAGGCTCTTATTTGAGTCCCAAAAAGGCGATGACGCTGGACGGCAGCGGGGCAGGGAGTACTGTCATGTTGGCTCTCTCTGCCCCTTGTGGCTACCTCAGCAGGACAGGTCAGCCAGGTGGGTCGGCCACCTGCCGGGGCTTTACAGCCACTGTCTCCAGGCCTCATGGCCTGCGCTTTATAATCTAATCCTCGCCACAACTCAGAGGGGTAGATATTAATTTTCCCCCTTTACAGATGGTAAACTGAGGCCCAGAGACTCTCATAGATTTCTCCACGCTCCCCACTGTCACCCTGAGGGTCTCCACAGAGAAGGAGATGCTGGAGGAAGAGGAGAAGCCCAGGGCTGGCGGCTTCAGAACACCCACTGTCTTCTGTGTTTGGAGCCTCCTAGACCCCCCACACCTGTTCTGGGCCTTTCCCACGCCCTGTAGAAGCTGCATTAGCTCCACAGACCCAGTGGCTATGCCCAGCGAGGCCAACCCCGCGGCCCTTGGAGGCAGTGTGAGCTAGCGAGGCAGGTGGGCTTAGGGTCAGATCTCCTGGCTTTGCCACCTTTAACTTGTGTGACCTCAGGTAGGTGTTTTCACCTCTAGAAGCCTCGGTTTACTCATCTCTAAAATGGGCATGATGGTCATGTTTACCTTGCAGGGTTTCTGTGAGGATTAGAAATCACGATGGAAGGGCACATAGTAGCTGGGGTCATGATACCACCCCGACCCCGGGCACTAGCATCACAGAAAGCCTTCAGTGGGCTCCCGTAGTCGTCTCACGTCCGTGGAACTTAATCTGACTATAAGCAAACGTATTTCCCGTTGCAGGGAGTGCTTTCCACTCACAGACCGAACATCACAAGCGGAGTTTGTAAGAGCCCATCTGGAATGAGTGCCCACGCCTCTGGGGTCTGTCCCTGCCTCTGTGACCTCGTCTGTCTAAACCCCGGGTTTAGAGGGCACAGCCTGAGCAAAGGCGTGGAGGCGTGCGTGTGCTAGCAGAGGGTGCTGGCTCTGGCTGCATTTCGGAAGGAGAATTCAGGCCGCAGTGAGGGTGGTGGCCGTGCAGGAGACGGGACAGAGGTGCTGGCTGGGGACTGCTGTGAAGGGCAGGTAAGAAGCGATGGGAGGGGCTGGTCCAGGGACCGAAGGGGAAACAGGAGGATCCTGGAGCCAGGCTGCCTGGGTTTGAATCCTTCACCTACTAGCTGCGTGGCTTCAGGTGGGTTACTTAACCTCTCAGAACCTCAGTTTCTCCTTCTGTAAAGCGGGAACGACAGCCCTGACTCGTCGTGAGGCTGCTGGGTGAGTTATGTGTAGGAAGAGTGGTGTCGATGTCAGGCATACTGTGTGAGACCTTCGGGGCTTGAATGGCAGGGCTCAGCGTCATGAAGGAGCCCTCGGATGACATAGGCTCTCTCCTTCGCATTTACTCCTCAACCCCTCAGTCTTCTGCCTCCCCTCCGTGTCCTGAGAAGCCACCCAGGCATTTACTGCTGTTCTCACGCTGCCCAGGTTCAGGCAGCAAGGGACACTTTCAAGGAAATGTACCAGGCATTCCTGTGGGTGCCATTCTAGGATGGCAGATGCCCTAGACGAAAAAATGGCCTGGGACAGAGGAAGCCGGGGGCGGCCAGTGCTATTACTAACAACAACGATGACAGCAAGCACGTGCACCCAGCCAGAGCGTTCCTAAGTCATCTCATTTAACACAGGGCCTGGCACGTAGTAGGTATTCAGTGAACAGACGAATGAACGAGCAGCTACCAGGGGTATGCCCAGCACTGTGCTGAGTGCTTCACAAACCTGTTCCTGGTTTCCCACACCTAATCCCTTTAACCACCCTATAAAGTGAGTCTTATTCCCATTTCACGGATGAGGAAATTGAAGCTCAGTCGCCCAAGGCCGCCCAGCTGGCTAGGCCTCCCACCTCAGCCTCTCCCCTGTCAGAGTTGCTTCGTCGCGCCCAGGCTGTTACGCTGCCATGGAGGGAGGCTTGGCTGGGGGTTATGGGGTAACAAACCGTAGCATGAACCAGGTATGGGTCATGAAGTCTGGGGTCTGGCCTTGCTTCCGAGGTACACTTGCTGTGGGATCTTAGGCAGGTCACAGACCCTCTCTGAGCTGTCATTGCCTCAGGTGGTCCTGTTCACCCTGGGATAATTTATTTGCGTTGAGGCCCTAGGAAATCCCCACTTGTACCCGGCAAAGAACCCATTGCCTTGAGTCTGGGCACATCCGGGGCCTGCTCAGGTCTTACCTCTCCAGCTTCTTCCCGGCAGCAGCTACAGAGGCTGGAGCCTGAAGCCTGAGCCGACCACACACCTCCTGTGTCAGCAGAACCTGTTCATCCAGCATCTCTGAACCTGCCCTCCGCCCCCAGGACGTCCCCTGCTCACCCAAAGACATCCAGCTGCGTCTCGGTACCCAGCACACACACAGCATAGGTGGGCTGCTCTGGGGCCACATGGATCACTGTCCCCTGGGCCATCGTCCAGCCAGCTTGTCCCTGCAGCTGCAGGAAGACCCTGGGCTAGTTCCTTTATACCGCGCGGCCGAGGCCATGAGTCAGCACCTGCGGTTTGCAGCTCAGTGGCTTAGCCCATCCCCACTCAGGTCTCAGGTGGGTGCTCTCAGCCTGCCCTGGAGCTGCCCTTCCACCTGATGGATGTCGATGCCAGAATCAGCTGCAGGCGGGCTCTGTCAGCTTCCCAGGAAGGGCAGAGGCCTCAGGAACCCTGGGAGTGGGGGTGCAGGTCTGGGTCCTCATCCCACAGCCTCATCCCTGCCTGGCGCCTTGAACACCTGGATCCAGCCAACTTTGAGTAACTGTCCCAAACAGGGCTGTCAGAGAGAAGGTGAGAAACGCAGGGAGGCTGGGAGATTTTAGGCAAGAGGTCACAGCCTGGGCTACACGTGCGAAGACTAACCTGGCCTGGGACAAGTCTCCCCAGGCTGGGTCACCCACACGACAGACAGCTCACCCGTCGTGGGGTTTTCTGTGTGCTGGGCACCTTTCTCTGCACTTCACATGGAATAACTCGTTAAGTCTGTGAAGTAGGTGCTATTATCATCCCCTCGTTTCATCCTCACGGCAGCTCTCTAACGTCGGTGCCATTATTACTCCCATTTTACAGAAGAAGAAACTGAGGTGTAGCGAGGGCTCCCAGCTCGGAAGTGGTAGAGCCAGGATTCGAACCAAAGGCATTCAGCTCCAGAGTATGTGTTAGCTGCCTGTCCACGTGACACGAGCTTTTCCGACTTTATCACACCTGCTTCTCACTGCAGTACAACGCACATAGGGATTTGTTATTACTACCCATTTTACAGACGGGAAAATAGCGGCTTAGAGAAGAAAGGTGACTTGCTGAAGGTGCCACCGCGAGTGTGTGGCAGAGCTGGAAGCCAGTGTTCCCTGCACACTCCAGGATGCCTGCCTCTGGCCAGGGCCTCTGGGTGTCAGACTGGACATTGCAGGTGGGCCACGCCTGCCAGTGGGACACTCAGTCCACCACAGAGCTGTGTTTGCATCTGGGCCATGGGTGCCAGGCTCTCTCTGCTGGTGGGGTGATGGGTGAGGGGGGTGGATGGATGGTCCCAGCAGGGAACTCCCAGAGGAGGCATGTGTGGGGGTCTGGAGTGAGCAGGGCACGTTCGGGGGTTGGAGATTTGGCGTGCGTGTGCTTTTATCTGCTCTGGCTTTGAAACAAAGAATTCGCCTCATTAGTTAAGAGTCAGGCTGTGGGATTAGGCAGAGCTGAATCCCAGTCCTGCTTCCTGCCAGCATCCCCATGAGGTAGGCCCCAAACTGATGCCCACCTTACAGATGAGGCCACTGAGGCTCAGAGAAGCTAAATAATACGCCCGGGGCCCCACAACTCATTAAGTGGGGATCCAGGATCCAAACCGGTTACTCTGGGCTCAAAGCTCATTTTCTGTGCCAGCAGATGACGCAGCCAGCCCTGGTGCTCTGATGCGTCCACACAACTATGTGCACACAGTAGGTCTTAATAAACCCAATTTCTCTGGCTGGTCATATGATTAGGACTAGTGTGAGCTTCTACTGGTGGCCGGAGGCGGGAGCTGTCAATTGTCGGAGCTGGGAGAGCCCTCAGAGAACACCAAAACCAGTCATTCTGTGGATGGGAAACTGAGGCACAGAGAGAGGGTGTGACATGCCCACTGTCACACAGCCGGCCAGCAGGAAGGCTGGGCTCTACTCCAAATCTTGGGTTTCTTGGGGTACTTTTCTTTTTTCTGTTGTTTTTTTTTTCTTCAGCAATTTGGAGGTTAAATTTGCTGTGAATAAGCCATAAAGAGAATAAATCAAGGCAGTTATATTATTTCGACAAATATCTATTGAGTGCCTACTGTTTGCCGGACTGTTCTAGGCACCAAGGATCCCAAATGAACAAAATAAACAAAATCCTGCCTCCATGGAGGTTTTTTTTTAATAGAGACAGCTAATGTGCACTAAATATAATAAGTGCAGTATACGGCATGTGGGCTTTATGGAAAAATGAACTCCCGACAGTTCTTACCCAGTTTTTCTTTATCATTTTTCCAGAGGTGTAACTTGAACCCAGATTAATTTAATCATCATTTTTTCCAGCACAAAGACTTCCCCTCCTCCCCGCCGGCCTCTCCACAACTTCGAGTAGAAAGCTGGGAGTGTGTTTAGATCATTCAGACTGGCTGAAACCGGCACATCTCCCTCCCTGCTAAGGTGTTGGGCTAAGGGCCTGTGCCTGTAGCAGGTGGGGGGAGGTGCCCTGCCCAGAGCACCTCTCTCCTTTGCAGAAACTTCCAGGCTCTGGAAGCATTCACAGGCACCCAGGACGACATTAGGACCCTAACATGCACCTAGCCCCACCCTGCACCATTTTATTGCACCCACTTGTGTCAACCCCACAACGAAGCGAGGACAGCTGTTTGTCATTGGCAGATGAGCATCAAGTCAGAGCAGAGATGGGAGTTGGGACACAGGTCTGTCTGCATGGAAAGCCCGCAGCCTTCCCCTGTGCCGTCTCGAAGAAAAGGGACCCAGCCAGGTGAAGGTCAGTGCCCCCGCATTCCTTTTCTGGAGCGGGCTCCTACCCTGTCTCTGACCCCAGGTGCCCACATTCCTCCTCCACAGGCTGTTAGTACCACAAAAGCAGTTACTGCCTTTGTTCACGGCCATGCCCCTAGTGCTTAGAATAGCATCGGGCCCACGTTAGGTGCACAGGAAATAGTGTATTTTACTGAACTGAGAGCATCGTTTATTTTAAGACACATCCCTTGCTCCAGCACCATTTTTTGAAAAGACCATTCCCGCCATTCAGTTCCTCCATTGAATTGCTTTAGGAACTTGGTCAAAAACTCAGTTGGCCATATTTGTGGGGGGCTATTTCTGGGTTCTCTATTCTGTTCCGTTGATCTGTGTGTCTATCCAAGCACAGTCTTTATTACTGTAGCCAGCTCTTGAAATTGGGTAGAATAGTTGTTCCCACTTTATTCTTCTTTTTCAGATGTGTTTAAGCTGGTTCTTTTGCCTTTTCTTGCAATTTTAGAAGAATCTTGCATACATCGCCAGAAAATCTTGCTGGGATTCTGATAGTAACTGCATCAAGCCTAGCTACCAATTTGGGGAAGATTGACATCTTATATTGAGTTTACCAATCTATGAACACAATATGTCTCTTTATTTAGATCTTTTACAGCCTTTTGTAGTTTTCAGCATATCGGTCTTATACACCTTTAGGGAGATTTACACCCAAGTATTTCATTTTGAGGAGTGATTGTAAATGATATCATATTTTTAATTTTAGCATCCACGTCATTTAGAGGGGAGATGGTTTATCCAGGTTCAAGTTATGCCTTTTAGTAATTTCTTCATTTGCTCTGAGTCTGGAACCTCCGTGGGGCTGAGGCTAACTTCTTTCAACGAATCGCTCTACTGCCTGGTTGAATTATGATTCTTTCATTCTCTTTCTCTCTGGTTCTAATTATTTAAACCTCATCCAGCTGGGTAATGCAAGGCTCAGGCACTTGTCTGGCACTGCCAGGGATTTGAACGGGGATTCGGAGCAAGGTGGACTCACTGCCCAAGCCTTTCCCCTCCTCCACCGGACTGTTTGGTGCAAAGAGCACTCAGCACACATGTGAGAGGGGCTTGCTTGGTGCCAGCAACATTCGAGTGTCTGGCCTGGCTGGAGGAGAGCGAGGGCCCACCATCTGCGTCCCTCTTTGGGGAGAGGGGGCTTCCTCACTTTGGCAGAGATTAAGTTAACAGGTCAATTCTTCCAATTTGGAGGAAAGCAACCACCCCGTGGTCAAGGTTCTGACCCTACCTGCTGGAAGTAACTCAAAATGCCACCAGAGTTAGAACTTTGCATCCTGCTAATAGAAACCCCCAGAGGAGACCTCATACTTCTCGGGGTAGGATTAATGAGTTTCATAATCTCTTTTCTTAAAATTTATGTGATATTTTCCTCTTCTTATTATAAGTGGGTGATAATAACAAATTTGGGGGGAAAGGCCTAGTTGGAGGAAGACAAAACAAGAGAAAAATATCTCCTGATTTCATCAGTCCCTTCTAGCAAATAATTTTTTCTTCAATTTTTTTTAGATTTAGATTAAAATTTTTTTCATATCTTATGGATTCTTTTTTTTTAATTAAATTTATCAGGGTGACACTGGTTAATAAAATTAAATAGTTTTCAAGCGTACAATTCTTTAATACATCTTTCGTATGTTGCATTGTGTGCTCACATGAGGGATTCTTTACTTATATAACTTTTAATCGTTTTTAAATTTTCCAGTTATTATACCAAAAGTAATTATTATTTTTTAAATAAAAAGATTAACTCTCCCCTTCCATTTCCTCATTCCACTCCCCTCTTATAACCTGTTATCAATTGAGAATAATCCTTCTAGAATTTCTTCTAGATCATTACAAATGAGGAGATTATGCCAAACCTACCATTCTACAACTTTTTCACTTTACAGGTCTCAGACAACATTCCATCTTTCACATATAAATTGGATTTTTTCTTTTTTCATACATTTAAATTTTTTAAAATTCTTCAAAGCAAATCATGCCTAATTTAATTCATTTCTATAGGTAATGATTACTGTGATCACCCCCACTTATTCATTTACCATTTGGCCATTTTACAGATCACTTCCTTTCACAGGCAGAGTTTTTCACTTAACTAAAAGGTATTTGTCACATGATCATAAAGACCTTGCAGATTTCATCTATAGCGTAAAATGGAGATATCATAATTTTCCTACCTATTCCTATGTTTTCATATTTTAACCATGCATGGTGCCCCACCCCCACCTTTTTTTTGTTTTTTGCCATTATGAATCCCGACTAAACATTTGTCTCTGCATAGGGTTACTTCATTGTTAATTTACTAGAGGTAGAATTTCTAATATTTGAAATTGCTCTCCAAAAGATTATCAACTGACATCTATAGCAACGATTTGCGAGACTGCTCATTTCACCCTGGCCTTCCCAGCAATTTGTTTTAGCTTCTGCTATTTTGATGGTGGTATTTTGTGTTTAGTTCCTAATGAGATCAACAAATGCTCCTGATGTCTACCAGCTAGTTGCTGATGTTATTATTGTTTGGGGGCAATTTTGATCAGCAGAGATGTTGGGAGGGCAGGGGCCAGAGCCAGGATCTGAGGCCCTTGCAGGCAATTCGAGACCTCGCAGATTCAATACTTTCCTTTTCCTGGTCGACTGTAATTTTGCATCTCTCTAGCAGCAACTTGAAGCTTGAACGTGGAGCTAGGTTAAAATAACACTTAAACCTAGCATTGGTCTAAAACAACACCCCACATTCTCCTCAGCTAGACTTAGGTGATGACCTTTTCCAGGATTTGTTTGCTCAATAGAGTCACACCCAGCCAGGTGAAGCAGAGGTGCTGGCAGAGCGTGTGGGGTCGAAGGTCGGCATTTCTAGCACTCTTCTTCCCGGTGCTCCAGACCTCACTGTGCATCCCTCATTACTAGGCAGGGTTGCCCAGGAGTCTTCAGCTGTCTCTCAAGGGCTCTGTGGGTTTAGCATGAACATGCCCCTTGGCCCTGTAAAGTCTAGAGTCCAGAAGCCACAATGGAGGATGAAGAAGTGTGGGACCGCCATGTGCCCTCACACTTTAGTGCTCTCATCCGGTTTCTCACTGGCCATGGCCTCAGATGGCCACCATCCCTTCTCTCAACTTACTGAGTGCTCATTGGGTGCCAGGCCCTCTTCTTAGGTCTCAAGGCCTCCAGGCCTCAATTTTTCTGGTATGTTCTGATCTCAAGTATGCTCTCCCAACATAGTGTTTCCTTTAGTACCTTTGTGCAAGAAATGTCATGACCCTGTTGTGGGGTTTGCATCCAATAACCTTGACTACGAGGAGCTAAGCTCTGGGCAGGCTCCAGGCCAAGCTGTTGACATGCATCACTTCACGGGATCCTCACATCAACCCTGCCAGGAAGGGATTATTTAGCTCATTTTGTAGGTGAGGAAACTGAGGCTCAGAGAGGTTGAATAACTACAACAAGATCACACAACCAGTAGTAAAAGAAGTCAGGATTTGAACCCAGATTGAGCAGATTGCAAAGCCTTAACCACAGGCTTTACTGGCCAGTTGGTGAGCAGGAAATAAAAGGCCCAGACTCTCTGGTCTTCTGATTTAGATTCATTCAACAGACATCTGCTGAGCACCCCTCTGAGCCACGCATTGTGCCAGGTATTAGGGACACAGAAGACAGAAGTATCCTTACCTTCGAGAAGCATGACAGAATGGTCAAAGAAACAGAACCAAGAATATATAAACATATGTTCCCATATATATTCAGAGAGAGAGACTTTACGGAATGGGCTCACATGACTGTGGAGGCTGGTGAGTCCAAAGTCTGCAGGGCAGGCAGGCTGGAGACCAGGAGAGAGCTGATGTTGCAGCTTGAGGCTGAAGGCAGTCTGCTGAGGAATTCCCTCTCCCCTGGAGGACATAGTCTCATGTCTCTTAAGGCCTTCAGCTGATTGGATGAGACCCACCCGCAGTATGGAGGGTTTTCAGCTTTACTTAGAATCTACTGAGTTAAATGTTAACCTCACCTAAAAAATACCTTCACAGCAACATCCACACTGGCTGGGGTTTGACCACATGTCTGAGTACCATGGCCTAGCCAACTTGACAAATAAAATCAACCATCACAGAATACGCAGTTTACAGCCCGTGTTCTTACTCTCGTGGGGTTGCTTATCTCTTTCGAGCATTTAAAGAAAGCAATAGAGAGGCCCTTAGCTTTCCTGTCCTTGCAGATGGGGAAACTGAGGCTCAGAGAAGCTGTAACTGGACTAAGGTCATGGGCAAATTGGTTAGAATCAAAAGGAGTTTTCTTTCCTGACTCTCTGCGAGCATTCTTCATCGTCTGGGGCTTCTTAGTTTGGGTCCCCACAGAAGAAGATTCTGAGAAAGGATTTAAAGGGATGTAGTTTATTTGGGAGGTGCAGGATACACCTCCTGGGGGGAGTGGGAAAGTGAGGCAGGGAAGGGAAGAAGCCAGCGAGCTGGTTACCATGGTTACAACTTGTGGGTGACTGATGCTTAGCCCACTGAGGGAGCCCTGGGGAGCGTTGTGGAGCCCAAGCCGAGAGCCAGCCTAGGGGGAGCTGGGTCGTCTATACGCCCATGCCCTTTGCCACTGGCTGAGGGCTGCCCCATTAGTTCCCTGGCATTTTGATCATCGGGCTCTGGTGGCCATGAAATACCCTGGGCAGAGCACAGGTACAGGTGCAGGACTCAGACCCGGTCTTTGTGAACTGACGGGAGGGAGGTGTGGAAATGACAGCACCTGCTCCTGGAGGAGAGGGACATACCCACCGCTTCCAGGAACAAAAGACAGCTGGGGACACTCTTCCCCTGAAAAATGCTTGTGGAGCGATCTGCGTAGTTTGATAGGTTCGTGGACCCTGGAGCTCACCTGGAGACACTGGTTTAACGCCTCTACCTCCGGTGGCTCTCCCTTTCTCATTCCTACACACCCACCCACCCTCCTCCACCAGGAGATGGTCAAGGTTTTATTGACACATAAAGCCCTCTACCCACACACACTCGGACTCTTCCGGAGGCTCAGTGTGGTCTGGTCATCAGTGTGTGGACATCGTGCTCCCCACGGAGCTTTAGGGCTCCAGAGTAGCTGGCCTGCTGACAGCCCATCCTCAGCAGCATCCCCTGGGCTGGGCAAATCCTCTGCCATCTGCCCACTAGAGGCCAAGGTCTCCTCTTGTCCTGGCCAGTGTGAGCCCTGTTGATGAGCATTCCCATGGTGGCTTTCACGTCTGTGTGCATTTCTTCAAACCACATACAGAGAAGTGGGTAAACATAGGATCACTTTAAGGAATGATATTACAGTGAATGCCGTGTAAACAGCACCCAGGTTAAGAAATAGAAAGTCTTTAGTACCTGTGAAGCTCTTTGGGGACACCACCCTCACTATGTCACCCCCACTCCCTGAACTGATGATGATGTGAACTTTTGGCTATCATCAACCCCTTGGTTTTCTTTATGGGTTTTACTTTATTGTTTAGTTTTGTCCGCTTTGGAGCTTTATATAAATGGAAGCTCACTGTCTTCCTTTGTGACTTGATTCTTCACTCAACACTGTGCTCATGAAATTCACTCGTGTTGATGTGTGTGCCATAAATGGGTCATCTTCGTTGCTCTCTAATATTCCATCATATGAATATACAACAATTTCATCTGTGGTCCTACTGGCGATGGGCATTGTTTCCAGATGTTGGATAATTAGACTAATGATGCTATGAATATTCATGTATTTGGGGGTACAGGTGCAAGAGTTTCATTAGGTATATACAGCTGACCCTCTGTATCCATGGATTCTGTATTTGGAGATTCAGCTAACCTTGGATAGAAAATATTCAGAAAAAAATGTCACGTTGTTGCTGATGTGTGTTAGGCCTACGATGGTTGTGTCTGCAACGAACGTGTACAGACTTTTTTTCTTGTCATTATTCCCTAAACAATACAACTATTTATATAGCATTTATACTGCATTAGGTATTACATAGAATCAGAGATGATTTAAAATACATGGGTGGATATACATTGGTTTTATGCCAATACTTCACCATTTTATATATGAGACTTGAGCGTCCTTGGATTTTAGTATTCACAGGGGCCCTGGAATCAATCCCCCACAGATCCAAAGGGTAACTATACCCAGGAGTCCAATTTCTGGCATAGGATATAGGCATTTTCAATTTACTGGGTAATAAACTATTTTTCAAAGTGCCTGTACCAGTTTCCCCATCAACAATTTCTGAGAGGTCTAGGTGTTCCACATTCTTGCTGACAGTTCTACTTTTGTGTTTATTTTTGCCTATCTGGTGAGCATTTATTTTATTTATACTATACTCGTTTATACATATTATTATTTTATTTATATTTTATTTATTTTGCATAATTACAAACACATATCAGATGTATTCCATTGCAGTTTACATCTGACTTTCCTGGTTACTAATGAGGTTGAATATCTTTTCATCTGTTTGTTGGAAATCTGTGTTTCCTATTTTGTGAAAGGCCTATTCACAGTTTTCTTCTATTTTTCTATGGGTGTGTTTCTTTTCTTTTTTTTTCTTATTTTTATTAAATGATAGGCATTGTTTATATATCCTAGATATTAGTCTACAAAGAACAGAATAATATAGGAATGATGAACTTAACTGTATTAAAATTAAGAACTTGTATTTATTAAAAGAGCTTCAGCGAGTAGAAAGATAAGCCACAAATGGGGAGAAAATGACGCATGTAATGCAGGTAAATGGTGACAGAGCAGTATATAGGGTTTATGAACAACTCCTACCGTGCAATAATGAAACCTCTGGCCCTCTGTTCTGTGTCACTGGCCTATTCATCTGTCTCTGCAGAAGCTCTACTTTGTCTTAGCTACGATAGCTTTATAATAAGTATTAACACCTGTAAGAGCAAGTTTGTTCATGTTTTTATCTTCAAGAGTGACTTAGCTGTTCTTGGCTCTTAACACCTCTATACAGATTTAAGAATCGGCTTACAAGTTACACACACACACACCCCTATAGAGATTCTGAGTTTTTATGAATTCATAGGTCTTGGGGAGAATTGACATCTTTTCAATATCAAGCTTGCAATCTATGAATGTGGTCTCTCTCCATTAATTTAGATCCTCCCTGATCTTTTCCAGTATAGTGGTACAGTATATTCCTCGGAGATTTTGTACATCTTTTGCTAGACTGGCTCCTTCATTTTGTGTTTATTTATTTTTTTATTGCTACTGTAAGTGGCCTATTTAATTTTTTAAATTTTCTATTTGCCATTGGTGTGTAGAAATGCAATTGCTTTCTGCATATTGGTTGTATGGTGATGGCCTTGCTAACCCTTTTATTAATTCTTATAGCTTGTTGTTTCTTTTCGATTGTCTATGCATATATCATTTCTTTCCAATCCTTAAAACTTTCATTTCTTTCTCCTGCCTCACTATACTCATGAACTTTCTGTTCAATGCTGACTAGAAGCGATGACAGTGGCACTCTTGTATTGTTCTGACACGAGAAGGAAAGTTTCAACTTTTTATCATTAAGTATGATTTTGACATGGGTTTCTTGTAAATCAATTTTTCTCGAACCCCAGCAGCACTAGAGTTACCCGGAGGGCTTATTAAAACACAGAGTGCCACCTCCGCATTTCTCTTCCCCACACTTGGAGTTTATGATTCAGTAGGTCTAGGTGAGGCCTGAGGGCTTTTATTTCAGACACATTCCCTGGCAAGGCCGATGCTGCTAGCCTGGGGACCACACTTGGAGAACCACTATCATAGATATCCTTCATCAGGTGAAAGAATTTCCTTTCTATTTTTAGCATGAGTTTTAAAAGTCATAAATGAAAATTTAATCAACCGTTTAAGGTGAACTTTCATTCCTCTGGACCAATTTAATTTGTTCTGATATTGTGTAATCTGGTATTGTATCTTTTTTGAATTTAGTTTGCTGAGAGTTTTGCTTAGAAATTTTGTATTTATGGGCTCCTTGCTGTGTCTATGAGTTTCCTTTCTCACGCTGTTCTTGACAAGTACCATACCTAGCTCAGATAAAGGAGTGAAAAAATGGAAGCTATTGTAGTTGTTATTATTGTGTCCTTATAATTGTACTCATCATGCCGTGTTGCCAATGTCTGTTCGCCAGCCTTGCCTCTTCACTAATTTGTGAGCTTCCTAAAGGCATGGTCTCCATCTGCCCATTCACTGCTGTGACCCCAGAATCTACCACTGAGCTGGACATGCAGTGGGAATAATTGTGCTCATATAAAATAGGTATGAGAATCCAATAGCTGCCTTGGAGAGGATGACTAAGACACTAATGCTGTGGGAGCAGAAGGGAAAGAAAGTAAAGAAATGAACATTTGTTGGGTGCTTGCAGTCTGCAAGGCACTGGTCTGGTCCTCAGACCGTTCAGAAAGGTAAGCATCATTCGCATTTTGCAGATGAGTGAGTGCAGGCTCAGCCCCAGAAAATCTCTCATCAGATTTGCTGCTGCAAGGTCGTTAAGGACATTGACCACCCAATGTTTTCTTATAAAGGCCCACATGTGGTGGGAATCATTTGGCATGCTGCGTGCTACCTTTCTTCTGATAAGGAGGATTAGATGGCTAATTCTGTTTCCCTTCTTTGCATGGGCTCCTGGGAAGCTCAGGTCCTAGTTCTGCCCTTAAGTACATTCATTCACTAGTTTGCTTCTTGTGGCATGTATGTTTGTCCTTTTCCCCAGCCTATATTTCCTAGATTTTTCCTGCTTCACTGTCTTTATTTCTCTCTGTTTTTAAGTCATTAGCTTGCTGACTGTTTTCTTATTATAAGTAGCCTCAAATCCCTTGAGGAATGTGTCAGGGGAATTTTTAAAAAAAGGTAAATATAAAGTCTGAGCTGGCTGTCCAGTACCCTCTTGGATAAGTTACTCACATAGAATTCATTTCTGAATAATGCCCTGCCCAGCCCGGCTCAGGTCCCTGCTTGCCAGAGCCCTGGGAATTGCCTGGCATGGCTATAATTCCTGTGATTGAGATGTTTCAGATTAAGATAATTAACACCAAGATGCAGTTTCTCAGGATGCTGAGACTCATTTAAAGACCCAAGGAGGGTTCAAAGAAGAAACTACGGAACTAGCTTTAATGTTGGCCTTGAACTCTTCAAAGAGAGTCTTAGTGGCAGTTTCTTTTCATCCGCTGGCTCATAACAGACACGTCTGTGGAGTACCCACAGTGACGATGCTCACCCTGGGTTTCCCAAGTGTGCATTCCTTTCCAAGAATTTCAAGGGTGACTCCTGCCCTCTGACATTCTATCAGCGACCATCTCAAATCCTTGCCACCAACCTCGTAAGAAAATGCTGGGAACCAGGAGACCAAGGTCTGGTTCCCAGAACTAGGATGATGAACTTGGGAGAACTGGGAGCCTAGCTCATCTCCTACCCTGGCCTAGTGAAAATTTGCCTACTGCTTGTTTGAGCTTCAAGTTGTAGGGGAGTGGTGGCCTCTGGCACATCATAGTGGACAAATGAGAGACACCACAGTCCTCCCAGTGACAGAAAGTGCTCGTACCTGCTGTGTCAATCAAGGCTTTGCTGTAGGCAACTTCTTAAGAAGTCCAAAAGAAACTTTAATTAAAAAAAAAAAAGTTTATCATCAGGAAAAAGTGAGTAAGAGGCTCCTTATGAGGCAGCAGAGAAAATCGAGGCTTCAGAGCCAAGTACGTCTGTCTTGTAGCTCCTTAGGACAAGTTACTCAAGTTACGTCCTCCCATTATGTAGCTGCAGTTTACTGGGTGCCAGGCACTGTGCCAAGCACCTACCCGGACAGCCTCTTACACAGCTCCCAGCGCTACCCCGAAACAGGTACCAGTAGTATCCCCATTTTAGCAGGGAGGAAAGTGAAGTTCAGAGAGGTTAAGTAACCTGCCCAAGGTCACACAGCTAGCAAGTGGGAAAGCTAGGAAGCAACCCCCAGCAGCATGGTCCCACAGCCTTTGCCGCTGATTGCCTGGTGTGTAGTCTGTGCTCAGTAAACATCTAATGAATTAAACGAAAGTGTGCTCAAGGGTTGGCACCTGGTTCCTTTCTCCATCTGTAGAGCTCCTAGTCGTGAACAACAGGTACGTCTAGGTTGGCGGATGGACCTCAACCTACTTCCATGTTGGCACACCAGTTGCTTCATTGCCACAAACAGGGACGTGGGAGAGACAGAGAGAGACACTCAACTGTGAACCTTCACCAGCCGCCAGGCCCTAGAGGAGGGCCTTATTGCCTGTTCCCATTGAAGAAACGCCTGATTCACTAATCTCTGTCCAGGAAACTCTATTTATCGCTGTTCTCAGTCAGCGGGTGACACCCAGAACCGCAGCCCTAGTGGGCTTAGGAGTGGGGCAAGGAGCAGACAGAGAGGAACCTGTAGGGGTTGGGCCTGGCGCTGTGTGACCACAGCTGCGAGAAGGCTGAGTCTGAATCTCTGAGGGTGGGACAACGTGAATGAGTAGAAATGCAACTTGAGCTGAAAACTAAAAGCTGGGGCCTGGGGGGCCTCCTTGGTGAAAGATCTTCTTTCTGGCCTGCTCTCTTTCTCCTCTTGGTTTGAGGTGGCTGGTGGTCAGCCTTCTCCCTTGTCTATAATGTGGACTCGACTCTGGGAGGGGCTGGTTAAGAACCCTGGCTCTGGAGGTCACCTGTCTAAGCTCAAACCTGTCTCCCCACTTAACAGCTCCGTGACCCTGGCAAGTTTCTTCATGTCTTTGTGCCTCGGTTTCCTCATCTATAAAGTGGTGGTAACAATAGTAACTACCTGTTAGCCTATTGTAAAAAGCAAATGAGATCATGTGCATAAAGTGTCCAGCACATGCCCGGCACATGTCTGGCATATGACTCATAGCCACCGTGATCGCACTGCAGCAGATGTGGATGACATTGATTTTGTAGGAAATGACAGTTTTCTCTAACTGTGCAGTCATCCAGAATTCCTTTCCTGCCATCTTCCCCTGCAGCCCCGGTTGCCCTCGCTGACACTCCCGCCCTTGAGGCTGTCGGCCAAGGTACAGGAGACCACAGAGTTGGGCAACTTCCCACCAAGGCCCTGCGGTTACTTATTTCTAATTCTGAATAAGTGTGAGTCAGGCAGACCCAGTGCCATCCAGAGCTGTGAATCCTAAGATAGGCCCTCACTTCCTATCTGGACCTGAGCCTCCTCCTGCGTCTGTCTCAGGCAGCCAAGACCAGCAAGAAATGATCTGAGAGCTGCCAGAGCATCCTTCCCTTCCCTTCCTCTCAAACCTGACCTCTGCCTCTCAAAGGGTCTTTGGTCCTTGTTAGAATGCAGGAATCGGGAGTTTATGTAAAGAGCAGTGGCTTGAGGAGGGTTTGGGAGATGTTACATAACAACAATCCTAGTTTATTGATCATCACCTACTACGTACCAGGCACTGTGCCACTAAGCACCTCCCTTAAATCCCATGCAAGCTCTGTGAGGCGATACAGTTATGATGCCCATTTTGCAGAGGAGAAAACGAAGACTCAGAGAGGCTACGTGCACAGCTGGAAGTGCCAGTTTAGCACTGGATCGTCCCACTCCCAGGCACACGGCCTTTCCATTATGCCGTGTTGCTTTGCCCAGAGGCTGTGGTGTACGTACAGAACTCCTGGGCATGCTCTACCCTATCCTGCCCACCCCCACGTCTTCTTTGCGTCCTGCCTCAGCTACAAGCCCTCTCCTACCTCTGGGCCTCGCACAGCAGGTCCCAAAGCCTGGACTCTTCTTCCCCTGCTTAGTCACAGCTCAGCGTCATCCTACAGTCTTAGCCCAAATGTTGCTTCTCTCAGAAGTGAAGGTTATGGTCCTGTTAAAAGCAGGTCCCTATTCCCTTTATTCCCCGCCCCTCACTTTCTCCACTTCATGGCACTTTCATAATTTTTAGTTATTTGTATTCCTTTACTGGCTATCTGCCTAGATGAAGACTCCTGAGCACAGAGATTTTGCCTGGCAAACGGTAGATCCTCCTTGAAGATTTTTTGAGCGTATGAATGGGGACTGAATAGAGGGTGCAAACAAGTTTTTGCTGGGATATAACTGGCAGCCCAGTAGCCATTGGGCTCTCTCAGGACCCTCACCTTGACCTTCCCAGAGTCCAGGCTGACCTCTGTGTTGAAGGAACCATAGTGTGTTGCAGGGAGAGGGAGTCCCCCACAAGAACCCAGGCCCCATCCTGGTCTCTCTCTTTGGGGGTTTCCAGGCCTGAGACCCAGGCTCTGGAAGGGACCAGGCAGTGCAGCACAGGCAGCTATCTGGGGAGCCAGTGGCCAGTGGAGGTGACTCTGACCTTCAAGCTTGATAAGCAGTCCCCAGTGTTTTTAGGAGCCACGAGCCTGTACCCACAGGGTCCTAGATCTCAGCGCAGCCATGGAAGGAGGGTCCACTGTGTGGGTCCCAGGCCTGGCTGTGATCCAGGCTCGCAGCTAGGAATAGGACCCTGGATTTAGAATGTCTCGTTGGTGTAGTAGGGCTCCTGCGCCTAAAACATGTGCACACAACTCAGCTTATTGTATCACGCACGTGTGGCTGAATGCCACTCTTGCACTCTGATACGTGTGGAGCCATGTGGTCCCCTGGGGCAGGAGGGGAGCACAGGAAGGGGAGCAGAAAAAGAGCAGAAGCAGAAGCGCGCTCCTGGCAATAGAACTGCACCCCCCACAATGAAGTTGGTGCCTGCCGTTTCATTCTCCTGTCGGCCCCTCATGCATTCTTCCAAATGGGGGTCTCACACTGAAACCTTCCCCTCTCCATCAGCTCAGCATCGGCACATTGATAGCATCTTCTTTCTGCTGACTCCGTGACACTTGTCATGCATCCAAGCTGGATTTCAGAGTGGGCCTGTGTGGTCCAGCTCACGGAGGCCAGAAAGCTGAGTCGGGGCCTAGCTGGCTTTGGTAAGCAGAATGATGACCCTCCAAAGATGTCCACGTGCTAATCCCCAGAACCTGTGACCTTACACGGCAAGGGGAATCAAGGTCGTAGACAGAATCAGGTTGTGAATCAGCTGACCCAGAGATGGGAGAGTATCCTGGCTTGTCCAGGTGGGCCCAATGTAACCACGAGGTTCCTCTAAGTGAAAGAGGAGGCAGAAGAACCAGAGAAATAGTTGAAGATGCTACACTGCTGGCTTTGAAGATGTAGGAAGAGACTACAAGCCAAGGAATGCAGGCCATCTCTAGAAGCTGGAACAGGCAAGAAAACAGATTCCCCCCGCCGCCTTCAGAAGGAACTCAGCCCTTCTGACACCTCAGTGGGGGCCCATTGAGACCCATTTCCGATTTCTGACCTTGGGAACTGTAAGGTAATACATTTGGGTTGTTTTAAGCCACTAAGTCTGTGGTCATTTGTTACAGCAGCAGTAGGAAACTAAGACACTAGCTATATATTTCGCTGTGTGGACATGAAAATGCCATGTTCAGTGGCCCCAAAGAGGACTTCTTTTGCTTCCTCTCTGCATTGGCTTAGGTTCCTGGGTCTCCCCTGATGTCTCATCCACAGAAACCTAAAGCACAGGAGACAAAGTAGAGAAGCGAGAAGTTTCCAGGGCTTTCTGCTTCCAGAGCCGTTATGAGAAGGGGGTCTCCTGAGGAAACCCTGTAGCACCTTCTCTAACCACCTGGAAGCAACCCAGGCCTGGGCCAGCCTGTGTGTGTTTCTGTCTTGTGCCTCTGGAGAGAATGGGGGTGGGGGGTTGGAAGGGTGACGAGCAGAGGGAGTAACTTCCTGGGGCCCTGTAGCAAGCCTGCCCGGCCTCTTATGGGGCCAGAGGCCTCCCCATGGGCCGGAAGGAGGTTGCTGCTGAGGGCCTGTGGCAGGCCTTCCTATGCTCCACACACATCGGCTTCCCCCATTGCCACACTCACAACGCAAACCTCTGGCCACAGCCCCGACTCTCACCCTGCCACCCTCACTTGGTCCTGGCAGCCTGGCGTTTGACCCCTGGGCTTGCATTTACATGTCTATATCATCCCAGCCATCCATGCCAGCCCTAACTTGCCCTGTGGCCAAGACGGAACTCACAGTCTTACCAAAATATGGGCTTGTCAACCCCAAATTCTTCAGGGGCCAGGCAAGCAAACGCTTCAGCTGCAAGAAACTCTTCTGTTCTCGCTATTGTGTTCTAATCCCAAAGAAGGGCCAAAATCAGACTCAAACCATTTGTGTTTCTATAGATTTATTAGCCAGTGATGGAAACACGATGGGATCCATACAGAACACATATGTAACTGACACACACCTGAAGAAAACCACCCCCCCTTCCCCACTCCCCCTGCACGCAGAATGGTTCATTCTCAGAGCTGTCCTACTGTAAGCAGTTGAGTGGGGTTCTGGCCCCTGTAGGCACCCCCACTCCTGAGGCATAGCAGGAAATGGAAACGCTGACCAGAGGTCAACAGAAAGCCTTAGACCAATCCTGCCAGGAGCCTCCCCTCCCTCAGAGAGAGGCCCTGAGGGCCAACAAAGCTCCCTGTGCATTATGAAGGATGTCTTCACCCTTGCACCCAGTCTTCCCAACCTCCAGGAATTTCCCAGGCACTTTCATCTCCAAGAAATTCCAAGAGGTTTGCGGACAAAGCCGGACTTCTGAAGTCAGATAATGGAGAATTTATAAGGCTAAGGGACAACTATCATTTCTTCAACATGCACTTCAACAAGCACCTACTATGTTGAAAAGTCATTCCTGCACTGGGTGGGGTAGAGAGTTCAAGTTCAGGTCAGGAGCTTGGCAGCTGGAATGATGCTCCCACCTTGAGCTAAGTGGACCCCCAACTCCTTCCATGCAGAGCAAGAGGTAATCAGACCGAAGCAGAATCATCGGTCCTTCCTCCATTAGGATACACAGGCCAAAAGGGCAGATGAGATGCATGGATGTTGCTAGACCCCAAAGTGAATTTGGCCCCAAATGGAAGATTGGGGCTGGGATGTTTGGAGGAGTCCCCATGAGTCATGTTGATCTACATGAGAGGCCACAAGAAATGAGGTCCTCCTTCTTGGCAGGCCAAGAGGAATCAAGCCTAAGAACCAAATGGGTTGCAGGTGAGGAGTGAACACTTCTAGGAAAAAGGCTTCTGAGAGGGACAGGTCACCCTCAGCATTCCATCTGGAAACTTGGGGGTCCCTCGACTCTTAATATTCAGGGGCCTGTCTTAGTTTCCACCACCTGGGCCAATGTCCCGCCCCAGGAGGAGAACACGGTGGGTGGGACAGGCTCAGGGCACCATGTGCCACCACTTGAAGGAGAAGGGCTGGCGGCGCACGTTGGTGCCACAGTGCACCTCCCCGTGCAGCATGTGGTATGGAGTGAAGTCATCGATGAAGGTGCAGTGGAGGCCCAGCGGCTCCAGTAGTGACCGCACCTTCTCCTCCAGGCAGCAGCGGCCATTGATGATGGGCCCGAAGGGCTTCGGGATGCCCAGGTACTTCCCCAGCACCAGCATGTTCACCTGCAAAGAGGGAGATGCCAGGTCAGGGGCAGCACTTCACTATACCTGGCAGGAAATGGGTTTGTCTCATAGGCAGCCTTGAAAATAGCTACTCGCCCTTTCGTGCAGGAACTTGGGTTGGTAAGACCTCTAGCCAGCTGTGCATTCCCATGGGCGCTTCCACAGAGCTCACAATAATGTACCGCTCTGGTGACTGCCCTCCTTTTCGGTGGATTGTGGCGATTGCCATGCGTGTGCTACAGAATCCCAACCTCCTAGGCTGTAGCTGAGCGGACCAGAGTAGACATCTGACCCAAGCTGGACCAATCAGATTCTCTTTCTTGGGTATTTGAAGCTGATGTGGTAGAAGAGTCAAGTCGATCTCTGCCCATGTATGTATCTATAACATGTGGCCATATTCGCATTTGTCCCCAGGGACAGAGAAGCAAAAGAAGCCAAGCTGAAGGTGTGGGGGATGGGGGGAGGGAAGAGAGAGGAAATGAATAAAAAGATAGACACAGAAACAAGGGACAGTTACAGGCCCTCCTGAAGCCCCCCTCTGTAGGCCTCCGCTTCCATAGCATCCTTATGTTACATCTCCGTCTCTGGCCGAAGCTGGTTTGGGTGGCCCTCTATGTTTCCTGCAAACACAGGAATCTGAACCCATGCTCAAGCTTCTGGGGGCACATACATGATTGCAGGGCAGCCGGAAACATGCAGGAAGGAAGGAGAGTGATGAGAGGCTTCGCCGGTGGGGAAATCGAGGAGGGCAAAAGGTTAGCTAGAAGGGGGAAGGAAAGATGGATAAGAATGAAGCAATGGCGGTGTGGACGGGCTTCCTGCAAGGCTCAGATGATGGGTGAGTTGAGTTCCTCTGGATGATGGGGAGGGGATGGAGGTGGGGAGGGGAGCCCCAGCAGTGCTGCTCAAAGTGTGGCCCTCTGATAGCAGCATCAGTGTTGCTTGGGGGCTGGTTAGAAAGGTAGCAGTGTCTCAGGCCCTACCTCAGACCTGCTGAATCAAACCCCTTGGGTGGGACCCCAGTGGTCCAGGTGTTCCAGAAGCAAGTTCAAGTTTTAAAAGCACCAGAGGAAAAACCCTTGGGGCTTACTCAAAGGCTACTTCTTCCAGGAAGCCCTCTTGGATCTCCAGTTCTGCCTCTTAGGCTAGAAGTGCTTTGATCCACCTTGAAACGGCCACATCACTTTAGCATACAAAATAGATCATTGGGGCAGGTGCTCGGAGAGGGGAAGAGTTTCTCCCTCTCCAGATTAGATGGGAAGCTCCTTGAGAGCGAGGAGCAGCCTTCGCCATCGTTGTATCTCCTACAGGGGATCCTAATCTATGAGGGACGGATGAACAACAGCAAGCCTGAAGAAAGGGAGCAGAACAGCCATCTGAGCCCCGAGCTGATGCTGCAGGCTTCAAATACACAGCCTCACGAAACCATCGGTTCGCTCCGTAAATATCAGGTAGGTCCCTGGGAAGAGGGACGGGGTCTTCCCTGATGGCCCATGAGCAAGGGACTTAGCCAATGTGCATCCATAGTGGCCATAACAGTCAACCAACTAGAGGCCTTACGGCTGGCCCCATGGGACCCCTGATTCTCTCTGTCACCCCACCAGCCAACACAGTCCTAAACACGGCAGTGACCAAGCACCTTGCCCTTCTGGGTAGGAGAGACTAACTTGATGAAACCGTAAGTCACAGATGGTGGCCTCACCAAGTCAGGGAAGAAGGCCACCGCCTTTCTCTTCTCGGTTTTGAAGAGCTGGGGGATGTCCACGATGTCCCGCTCGGTCAGGCCCAGCTCCCGCTTCAGCACCTCCCGGTTCCAGTCGATGCAGCTCTGGGGATGGGGGAGGGGCGATTTGGGGAGACCCTAACAATCTGTGTTGGCGGCCCCAAGGGGTCATGTCTGGTTACGGAGAGGCGGGCTGCCCAAGTACCTATGGATCACATCTCCACGCAAACCTTATCTTTCCGTCCTTTTGTCAAAATACATTTGTCCTGTGTCCCGCTCCTCACGGTCCTAGCCCACTAGCCGGGCTCTGAATGAGAGTGATCCAGAGTGTTCTATCCTTGGTCCACTTTTCTTCTCTAGATCCTTCACTCCCTAGGGGCTCCCCTCCGCTTTCATGATTTAAACACCATCTAGCACTGAGGACTCCCCAGTGGCCATCTCCCACCTGCCTTCCGTCTTCATTCAGGGTCAGCCCCCCCACCTCCTCCAGCCCCCTTCCTCCTCCATGGCACAGTCATTGTCCCTAATCAAATCCTTGTGTGTTTAACCCCCTCCTGGCATTTGCTGCTTGTAGGAGCCTGTGCTGGAGACTCTGTTTGCCCTTCCAGACGCACCCTACCCCTCCTCTGCTCCGTGTCCCGGGAGGCCGGTCCTTGGAACTCTGGTCCCCCACTCCCACTTGTTTCTCATTGGGTTCAGCCAACAGGACATTGGCAGGAAGCGGGGAGCTGGTAGGAGGATTCAGTGGGTATTTGTTCCCCCAGCTCCCTCCCTGCCAGGTGAATGCGGATTGCCCATAAAGGTCGCAGCTCCCATCTGGAAGCCCTCTTTTCACAGTGACCTCTCCAGGCTCCAGTTCGAACTTCCTTCCCTAATTCCTCTGGGCCTAGGGGAGGTGACAGCTCCCCTCTTCCTGGCCTGGGGATACGGCACGGCCCGACCTTGTTGATTTTCTCAAATGCTGCTGCTGCCTTTGTAAATGTTCCCTTGGTTAAACTTTTCTGCAGTTATTCAGCTTGAGGTGCCATATATTTCCTGCTGGGACCTACTGTCACTACGCCCTAACCTCTGCCATGATATAGTGTCAACAGCAGCAGAGGGATTCTTTCAAAGACAGAGTCAAATTAGGTTTCTCCTCAGCTCGAATCCCTCGGTGGCCTCCAAGCTCACTCAGAGCCACATCTAACATCCTACCAATGCCCTACAAGGGCTCACGTGACCCCATTGGCCTCCTGGCTCATCCTCATACACTCCAAGCCCCATTGTTCTGCCTCAGGGCCATCGTTTATGCTTTCTCTCTGCCTGGAAAGTTTGTCCTCCTCACATACACATGGCTTAGCCCTCATTCCTCTCAGGTCAAAGGAGGGGGTTAGAGCCCTTCTGTCTGGGCCTGTTCGTACCTGAGCTTTCATGAGCCATGAGCCTCAGGCTTCCTTTCCCATCCCGTCCCCAGCCATGTCCACCTTCCACTCACAGCCCATGGCCCTTGTACCTGCACAAACTTATTATAGCTGATGAGGTTTTCGTTGGAGAGGACCTGGTTGATGGAGATGGTGTTGACCCGCACGTGACCTGCGAAGGAGATAGAGAGACGTCAAGGGAGCGGCAGGGACAGCACCAGCACTGAGGGCCACCTGCTCTGGGAAGCAGCCAGGCAGAGGCCAAGTTCACAGCTCCTGGTCTTGCTCAGTCAGCAGCTCTCCGGCCTTCGGGCATTGGGAGGCACCACCCAGCAGAGCTCAGCTTGGTCGCTATGCAAGTCTGGGTGTGTGACGAGTGGGAGGGGCAGGGGGCCACCGTGCTATGAACTTTAGACCTTTATTTGAATTCATTGGAACTGGTCATTTCTTTTATTGGTATTTTACCAACCCTGTCCCCCAAGGGCATTGGGTGACGATTCCTCTTCTTTTGCCTAGTGGTGTCAGGGCTGGGCCACCCACCTGCCCACCAGTGCCAGCCCTGGTGGACACCGTTGGACCCTGTCCCTGCCCTCCAAGAGGAGAAGCATGGAGCTCCCCCGAGGCCTGGCTTCCTGTCTGCTTGGTGGGGCCTCTCTGGAGACAGGGCTAGACAGGGAAGGGAGGTTAAAGCCAACAGCCCACAGTCTTCACAGCCGTCATTCATTCAGCTCTTACCACGGGCAGTCCCTGAGCTCATGCTCTGTGTTCAGTACCCCCATTTAACTCTCACTGCAACCCCACAAGGTTGGGTTGCATTGTTATATCTACTTTATACATGAAGAAATTGAGGCTCAGAGATAAAAAAGACTTGACCAAGGACTTACAGCTAGGGAATGGGGGACTTATGACCAAACCCAAGCCCAGTGCTCACAAAGGGCTTTGACCAAAGGGAAAGAGACAGCTCTCCAGACCCAGCTGCCCATCTGCAGGCTGGGCATCCCCTGCACCCCACTGGGGTCAGACAGCTGGGGTCTCGTCCCGGCTCCACTGTGCACTTTCCAGAATTTGGGGGGAACAGCCCTGCTTTAAAATTTGCCATCCCTCTCTCAAGCCATGAAGTGTCTTGCTGTAGGTGAGGGGGGTGAGGGGAGCTGGACAGCTGTGATGAGGGACACAGCACTGGTACCCACCAACAAGCCCTTCGAACAGGAGGGCCCTGCCATGGCCCCACTTCTGCTTTTCCTGGAAGAGCTTGAAGCAGGCACCGGGACTGGCCAGGAGCATCCGGAAGCCCTGTGTGGAGAGAGCAGACTTGGCTGAACTCCCTGGCCTCAGCATGGCTCCCTGGAGCCCATCCCCTGCCCCAGATGCCAGGGACAGTCGTGGCACCTAAATCCTTACCTTCTCATCGGGGGCAGGAACGAAGCTCAGAAACTCATCCACGTGGCCCACGGCCAACCAGTCCACAAACAGCTCCACAGGGGGCTGCACCTTCTGCGCATGAAGGAAGTCCCGCACCACCTGGGTGACCCTGCGGCCGCTCGACCTGCGGCCCAAGGGATTTTTTAAAAAGTTGCTTAACTACAAAGATCTATGCAGAAACGGAATAACAAGAGCTCCAGATTTCTGCAACATCTGCCCAAACACCGAAAACAACAACCCATGCATTGCTTTAGCAAGCAGGAAAGATAATGGATGGATTTTAAAAGTCCACTCAGGGTGAGTGCTCAGTGAGGCAGGTGCAGGACGGGTCAATCATACGAGTCTGAGACGCCACCCCCCAGGTCTCGCCATCTAGGGAAATTCTCAGAGCCGAACCTCAGACCCCATCCTCACATTCTCCGAGGCTGATTTCACCCCTATAGTTCATCCCTCGTGGCCGGGTGGTCCCTCCTTGAGTTTATCTTACATTTCTCTGGCTGCAGCCTCGCCTTCCTGCACATCGGCTGGGAGAGAGATGGACAAGGCCACCCCTGAGGGAACTCCTAGCCCTAGCATTTTATGGTCATTAATTTAAACCCGATTTGTTGTTTTTACTTATTTATTTTTTTGCCCTCTGAGGAAGGATCTAGTGGCTTAGCCCAAACTTCCTCTTTCTGTGGGATCACGTGTTTGAGGGCAGTTAGTCCCTCCAAAGGTTCTTGATTCATCAGTTCTTCGATACCAAGTCTGTTTTAACCGTTTTTGCTGAATTTGGTTGGCTCTATGTCTGGGTCGATTTCACAGCAGATAGCATTCCCATACAATTTCTTTTCTTTTCAGTCAGTTTCCAGGTTTCACGTGACGAATAAGACAACCTACTACTCTGTGTTTGTGTGTGTTACTGTCATCTCACTTTTCATGTCCTTTACCTCCCTCCTCCTGCTCTTAGGAAAAGATCTGATATTAGTCATTTACCCCATAGTATGAACAAGCTTTAACTTAGATGGAATTTCTCCCAGCACTGTTGGGACCTAAAGCTTTTTCTTCTGTAGCTATTCATGGACAGCAAGACCTATTTACTGTCTGAAGCAGAAGACCTAAGTCCAGTCATAACTTTGCTCGTTGTGTGACTTTCCCGGTCGCTCACTTTTCTCTGGGCCAACTTGTAAGCTGAAAGGGTGGGGCCGAATGACCTCTTGGGACCCTGCTCGCTCTAGCCTCCTCAAATTCCCTGAGGGAAGTGTGGACAGTGCCTGGCGGACAGCCTCCCACCCCTGCCACCACCACATCCACGACTACGATTTCAGTCTCCGTCCTTCTGGTTCTCTTTGAGGAGTGGGATGGCCCCACACCACTCCCCAGTCGCCATCACCATCCCCGCCCTCAGCCTCGACCCCGGAACACTGCTCCCTGCTCCCTTCCTCACCCAGGCAGGTTGCCTCCGATGAGGATCCTCCCCAGCGGGTACTCTCTCCCATTGGCCACCACCGGGGGGCTGACCTCCAGGTTCCCGAAGGAGTCCAAGCCGCACACAGAGCTGCCCTGGGGTTCCCGAGTCACGTAGCCAAAATCTGGACCCTGGCAGGAGAAACTGAGTCAGGCTGGTGGAGTAGGTTTGGGGGAGGCCGCTCACCAGGAAGAGCTGGAATGAACTGGCTGTGCTCGGAGCTCCTTAAAGAGGGCCCAGGAAAGGCTGCCCCTTCCTCAGATGGAAATACTGAGCCAAGGCAGGGATCTGACCTCTTTAATGATTCTTGCATTCAGGGGCCCAAACTGGGAAACACACAGGCCCTCTGACCCTGGTGACATGTTAGAACGCGTTATTCCCCGTGGCCCTGGTTGCTCCTGCCCTCCCCATTAGACTCAGAGACCAAGGCCACGGGCATCCCCTTACTCTCTGTTCCACCCTTCTGCCAAGTCCTGCCCAAGGGCAGGTCCCTGGGGACCAAGAGGCTGCTGATGGCTCTCAAGCCTCAGTCTCTCATTTCTGGAAAAGGGGAGGACTCCCGGGGCTACCTCTTAGAAGGAACTTAAGAGATGGGAGCCCCTCCCATCCACGTGATCCAGCGGTCAGTCGGAGGCCTTCCTTCCGTTCTCCATGGCATCAAGAGCGTCTCCTTTCTCTCTTCACGAGGGTTCATCGAGACACGCTCTTTATTTTATTACCGATAATAATCCCAGCTAACTGTGCTGGATGCTCCCCTGGTGTAGGCATAGAGAAGCCTCACAAATACCTGGGGCCAGGGCTATAATATCCTTTTTACTAACGAGGAAACTGAGGCTCAGGGAGGGGAAGTGACTCG
Source organism: Cynopterus sphinx (assembly GCA_030015415.1). Taxonomy (NCBI): domain Eukaryota; kingdom Metazoa; phylum Chordata; class Mammalia; order Chiroptera; family Pteropodidae; genus Cynopterus; species Cynopterus sphinx. The sequence goes on from CM057387.1 coordinate 121,026,584, forward strand.
TGCAAGGTCACGCGGCTGGGTTGTTCTGACTCCAGAGCATGTGTCCTTAACAGCTGAACTGTTCTGCTTCCCCCATCTGGGGCTGCCAGATTTAGTAAATAAAAAGCAGGATGCCTGGTTAACTCTGGACTTCAGCGAAACAACATATTTTAACATCAGCATGTCCCATGCAATGGTTGGGACATCACGCTTATACCTAAGAGACACTCTTTGCTTATCTGAAATTTAAATTTAAGTGGGCATCTCCCATATTTTACCCACTTCTGCCCCCACAGAGCATGCTCACAGTGCTACCCTCTGTATGCCGCACCCCCAGGGTGGCCCTCAGGGCTGGGCTGTGTGGCCTGGGCCACTCACCAGTATCCTTTTGTAGGGGAAGTCCTGCAGTTCTCCGTTCCTCGGGGAGTCGAAGACCACAGGGAAGGTCTTGTGTGGCGCCTGGACGTAGCCCAGCTCCATCTCATCCTGTGAACCAGAGAGATGCCCAGCTGTGGACGGTCAGCAACTTCTCCAGCTTGCTCGGCACTGAGCGCTTCGGGTGGGGACTAGTCACAGGAGTTCTCTGTCTCAGGGAACTTTGCCCTTAGGGGTGAAGGGGCAGGGGTCGTGATGGCTGCTGGCTGGAAGAGGGGCTGGAGCCTCAGAGAGGGGTGTGCTGTTGCCCAGTGTCACACAGTAAGACAGACCAGGAATGAACGAGAACAGGGATGTAACCTTGGGCAGGTATGTCCCAGGCTGGATCAGGAAGGAGTGGATACAGGGAAGGGCACAGGGTCGCCTGAGTTGGACAGGCTGGCTGCTGGGCATCAGCTAGTACCTCCGGCCTCTACGTGTGGTCATGAAGGGTTGATGGCTGGACAGAGCTAAAGGGACCTGAGAGGCACAGATCTGCCTCCTTCTCAGACCCATAAACATGTCCACATTAATCCTGACCCTTCTCGTCCTGGAGGCAAAGACGGCCCAGCGTTGACAAGCTACACCCCCAGCGAGAAGCTCACTACTGTGTGCCTGGCCCTGCCCTTGACAAATATTAACTCCCTTAACGCTCACGCCTATGCGTATCGTTACCTCGTGTCACAGATGAGAAAAACGAGGAACAGAGAGGTCTAGTTATTTGCCCGTGGGCGCACATCTAGTGAGCGGCACAGCAGAATCCAAACTCAGGCCACCTCACTCCAGGGTCTTGCCCTGAAGCGCCTAAGTGGATGACTTCCAGCTGCGAAAGCTCCTTAGCCTGGCTGTCAAGGTCTCCCCCCTCAGTGATCGCTCTTCACAGGACCTTGGCCTTGGCCAAAGACACCTCATGACCTTCTTTCTCATGCCTCCCACCTCCAGCCCTTTGCCAGAACCACCATCTCCTGAGTCCCAGCACGGCCCGAACCAGCTCCTCGGCCCACAGGATTGGCCTGGCTGAGAGCTCCTCGGGTGGGAAGTTGTCAAGGAGAGGGAATGACACGGTGGCAGTGGCACGTGGCCTGCAGTAAGCACTTGCTAAATGGCAAAAACCATTATCCACCCATTTGCCAAATCTGGTCCAGCTTAGACGCCCTTCCTCCTGGCTGCCTTCTCCGATCCCCCAGACAGAAGTGACGTCACCTTCCTCCAAGGCCAGCTAGGACTTCGGCGGTACCCCTGCTCCTTTTTAGACTGTAAGAGGGGATTTTTATCACAATGATTCGCCACGTCATGGCTTCTCAGCCTCGGCACTGTCGACATTTGGGACCAGATAACTCTCTGTTGTGGGGACCGTCCTGTGCACAGTCCGATGTTAGCAGCACCCCTGGCCTCTAACCACTAACAGCCGGTAACACCACCGCTCTCGGTGTGACAAGCAAAGATGTCTCCGGAGACTGCCAAACGTCTCTTGGGGGACAAAACCGCATTCCATTGAGAGCCACTGGTCCAGGCTGCTGAGGCGGGGAGAGTGTGCCCACCCCAGTGCTGAGCCCAGATCCTGGGGGTGAGTGGGTGTTGCATGCAGTGTCAGCATGTACCTGGGGCTTCAGAAAGTTCTGGAGAGAGTGGGCAAGCTCTAGGTCTACAGTTGGAAAGAGCAGTTCCCTGGGGAGGATTATCGCAGCACCAGGTCCTCCTGAATGTCCCAGCAGCGCCCTGGGGGCTCCCCCGGCCGGGCGCTGCCGAGTGGTACCTGGATCCAGCGGTCATTGCGGTTCTCAGCCTGTGGGCAGATGGTCAGCTTGCAGCCGGCCTTCCTGGCCAGCTCCGCCACTGCGTCCACAAAGCACACGTTGTTCCTCACCCTGCGGACATGCCCGGGAGAGTGGCTCAGGATGGGGACGGGCCTGAGGCCAGAGGGATCGCCAGGGTCGGAAGGACGCCCAGGGCCCCCAGACTCACCGGCACACGTACACCTCCAGGGGCGGCAGGGTGCTGGGTGTCATGATCCAGGGCGCCACGCGAAACACCACGGTGTCGGTGAAGATCGGGGACTCGGAGAAATCCTGCAGGGGAGGAACGGTGGGGACAGGGTGCTGGCCTCAGAATCCAGACGCCTGGGCGAGTCAAGGACCCAGTGACCCTGACCAACCACTCTGTCCCTTAGTTTCTAGAGAGGAACCAGCGGGATGGTTGCGAAGCCTGGGGTCTCTCTCACCGGTGGTGCCTGTCTCTCCCAGGAATGGGCCCTTTCGTCACCCCCTCTGCCTGGTCACCCCCTACCTCATTGGAGTCGTCCAACAGGGTGACGTGGAAGGAGACGAGCCCCGTGAAGCCAGCATCAGGGAAGGAGAGGCCCTCCACGAAGAAGCGCTCCTCGCCCCCGTGGGAGCGGGGCACCTCGTAGGACGTCTTGTCTTGGCCCAGCGCGTGCCTGTAGGCCTCGCACGAGTCCTCGGGACCTGGGAGGGGATGGAAGGGGCGGCTGTGACTCCCTGGTGGAGCTGGTGAGCGTGAGGGATGCAGGAGAGCTGTGTGACCTCGCCAAACAATGCAGGCCGCACAATTCCTGCCTCTCACCTCCCTCCTCCCACCTCCCACCTCCCACCTCCCACCTCCCACCGGCAAAGGAAGAAGATGCTTAACACCCAGTGTGGGCACAGCTGCGGGAGGGAGGCAGTGGGGAGGACAAGGTGGCAGCCCCTAACAACGTAATGTCTGCCCCGACCCACCACTGCCACTTCTCAGTATCTTTCCTACAAAACACTAATATGAGGCCGTTCACTGGTTGTTTACGCACTCATTGAACAGATATTTACTGAGCACCTGTTAGGTACCTGGGAGGCACAGCTCTGGACTCAGGATCCAGCCTATAAGCAAGGCCCCTGCCCCCAAGAAACCTATACTGTAGAATCAAACGACCACATGCCGCACAAGGTACAGACCTCCATACCTCGGAATACTATGCAGATGTGGAAAAGAATGAAACAGAACTAAATACATACACAGAAAGCTGTGTCGGGTCTGTAACTCAGTGAGGGAAACAGCTTGCACACCACACACGCACGCACACTCGTTTAGTGAGTATAGAAGAGAGTTGGGAAGAACACGAACCAAGTCGTTAACAGAGGACACACTTTACGAGAAAGGTCCAAGGAGAGGGACAGCGACTCTCAGTTTTTACCCTGCACACTTCTATATGTTTGATCCTTTGAAAAATGAGCAGCTTGTCACTGGGACACAGTTATTTTTTTGAAGGTGTTTCACATTCTTGCTTGTACTTGTGATGATGGCGCTGTGGCGATGTGACGCAATCGATGGGTTTGTTTTTCTTTCTCTTTGGGGAGATGCACACTGAATTTTGTAGGGACAGTATCCGTCTGTGGTGCCTGGGACTGGCTCAGAAATATTTCAGCAAACGGAACGGGATAAGCGAAGCGAAAGAGGCAAAGGGGTGGCTGTTGAACCCAAGTGGTTGACCTCTGGGGGTTTGTTACTCTATTCTCTCTGCTTTCGTGTATGTTTAAAATTTTTGATAATGACAATTTCCAAACATGCTTAAAATGTATTTTAAAAGTTCATCCATCTACTAAAACAAGCTCGGGCCACGGCTGTGCTGGAGATGCCAGCCGACCACTCCCAGAGCATCTGACTCTTCTTGCTCCGGTCCCCAAGGCAGCCCCAGAGCCTGAGGTGGGCCTGCCCACCTGCCCGAGGTGGGGAACCAGGCCCCTGGGCAGTGGGGTGGGGATGAAGGGGTGGGCATGGACTCACCGCAGGCATGGAAGACCTGTGCCCTCTTGGCGTCATAGCTGGAGGTGTGGAGGACAAGTCTGTGGTCATCGAAGAGGGCAGCGGGACCCTGAGTCCGCAGAACCATGACGGACATGTCTTCCAGGTCTGCGGAGCCAGACAGAAACTGTTAGGAAAGGGCCTGGCACCCAGCAGGTGCTCAAATGACGTTAGCACCCTCTGCTCCCCAGGGAGAGGGAGGTGCGTCAGCTCCTTTCCAGAGATGGCAATGAGGACGTGGGGAGGGGCGGCTGCCAGTCCGAGGCAAGTTTTGAGAAACTCGAGGTGTGTCCAGGAGCTGGAACTGTGGCCCTGAGCTCTGCCTGCAGAGTCACCCCTGTGGGTCGGAGTCCCTGCAGGGTACCCGAATGGTGACCCTGGACACCCCAGGACATGAGCTACCCCAGCTCCCCTCACCTTGCAGGCAGCGCACACGCTGGTCACAGTTGTCCTGGCCATCACAGGCCGGATCATCCCTGTCACAGTTCACCAGCAGGATGGCTCCATACCCGCTGGGCCCCCAGACCCACTGGCGCTGCCAACGACAAAGCTGAGCTGGTGATGGGGGCTGGAAGCAGGCCGGTGCCTCCCCCTCCTGCAACCACTTGGCCAGTGGACTCCCTTCCGGTAGGTCTTCCTTGCTCACCCAGCCCACTTTGACTTTCTCCTCTGAACAACCAGTGCATCGAGTACCACCACAATTCAGCCCCAAGTTCTTTAGCCCTTTCCTCCTTTCTACCAGCCCCTCCACCCCCACCCCTGCTGGCCATCACCAGACTGTCCTGTCTATTTGTGAGTCTTTTTTTATTAGTTTGTTCTTTCTGTTCCTTAGATTCCGCATATAAGTGAAATCACGTGGTATTTATCTTCCTCTGACTCATCTCACCCAGCATAATAACCCCTAGGTCCATCCATGCCTTTGCAAATAGTAGGATTTCATTTCTTTTTAATGGCTGAGTAATATTCCATTGTGTATATGAACCATAACCTCTTTATCCGATTATCTGTTGATGGGCATTTAGGTTGCTTCCATACCTTTACTGCTTTGCTTTTAGAGAGAAAGCGTGTCCACCCCTAACCTAGATTAAAAGTCCAGGAAGGCTTTTCCCCACAAAGCAAGGCCTAGCCCAGGGCTGGGCACATGTGTGCTTGATAATTCTTGATGATGACTTTCTCCTAGTGAAAGAAGATCCCCAGCCATGCCTGGCTGGCTCCGCTGACCTTCGCATTGGCGAGGAGGCAGGGGATACCTGTAACGACCTCGTCCTTCTTAACCCCACCTAGAGCAGTTCCAATCCTCACACCCCTTTCTGGTCCCAGGCCAAGATGCCCTACCTTGTCCACGGAGCTCCTGTTCTCCCTGCCCTCACAGTTCAGGTCGCAATCCAGAGCGATGTCTGCAAGGAGAGGGCAGAGGGTAAGTGACAACAGGGTTCCCAGGAGCCCAGCACAGGCCTGTGGCCTCCACCTTCCAGCCTCCATCTCAGGGGCTGGGCAAATGGAAGACACTGTCCAGAGGTGGGGGCATCTGGAGCCTCTCTCCTGGGGCTGGGGAAAGAGGCTTTGGGAAGGAAGCAGTTATGATCAGAGAGGGGTATGGTTGGGGGGACCTTGGGGTGCTGGTCACGCTTAATTCGACCAGAGCGATGACTCCTTCAGTGTTTGCTTTGCAGCAGTTCATTTATGGGTGTGTACATGTGCGTGTGGGTGTGCATAAATAAAGCTCTGTGCACTTTTCTGTACGTGTTTTTTCCCAATGAATGAGGGTATATATGTGTGTTTGGGGAAGGGGAGGGGAAGGAGGGATTTCCAGCCTTGCTCCTAACTAAAGGAAGGTGAATTAAAGCAACCATGAGATGACCAGCCTCTCCGACTGACAAAAGCAAGGAAAGCCGACAGTGCACGGTGTTGGCCGGACACCTCCTTATGTGGCTGGCAGGTATGTAAAGCGATTTTTTTGGAGGGCAATTTGGCAATATCTATCCAAATTTACAATGTACATTTCCTATCCTTCAGCAGTCTGCTTCTAAGAATGCCTCCTGAAGACGGAGCATTTTCAGCTTTCTTGCTAACTGCTCTCCAAATGCTTGAACCAGCGCTAACTCCCACTCACAGTGTGAGAAGCTCCCCAGGTCCACATTCCCGGGAACGCTAAGTTACGCGTCTTTTCATCTGGGATCTGATCACTGGGTCTTTCTCCTCTGCGAATTACTCATTCCTATTTCTTGCTCGTTTCTGTTCATTTTTCTTTTTTTCTGCTTGATTGGGTTTTCCATAATCTCTATGCCTTGAGTCGACCGTATGGATTGCACATTCCTTTTCCCAGTCCAGAGTTGGACTTTCTTCTCAGCCTCTGTTGGATAGGAGTTTTGAATTTTAAAAGCCTAACTTACCAACCTTTCCCCTTATGATCTGTGCTATTGTTTTGCCTTGTTAAAAGAAAAAAACAAACAAACTTTGACCTTGAGTTTACAGAGATTCTCTTCTAAAAGCTTTAAAATTTTGATTTTCACCTTATGACGGTTAGCCCATCTGAAATTAATTTTTGAGTATGGTACGAGACACGGCTCCGAGTTTATTGATTCTCACACTTAACCACATGAGTGTGGATCTGTCAAGCTCTCAGTTTGTTCCGTTCTGTATTCCATCCCGCACCTATTTCCACGCTGCCTTGAATACTCCAGCTTGGAAAGGAGTCTTTCGCACCGTGAATCCTTCCAACTTGTTTTTCCTCAAAATTTTCTTGACTATTCTTGCCCTTTGCTCTTCCACGTGAGTTTTAGGGTCAGCTCTATGAAGCTCTGTTTTAAAGCCATGTTGGATTTGGATGGGCAGATCATTGAATTTAGACTGTTTGATGCTGTCCCAGAGCTGTTAGGTCTCTGTTCTGTTATTTTGTTTCGTTCTTTCTCTTAGTGTTTCAGTTTGGGTAACTGTTGCCCTATCTTCAAGTTCACTGATTCGCTCTTTAGCTGTGTTAAGTCTGCTAATAAACCCACAAAAAGGCATTTTTTATCTGTCTCAGTGATTTTGATTTCTAGCATTTCCATTTGAATCCTTCTTTTACTTTTCATCTCTCTGCTGAAATCCGCTCAGGCATGTCATCCACCTTTTCCTCTAGAGCCTTTAACATATTAATCACAGTTACTTTACATTTTCTGTCTGATAGTTCCAACATCTGTGTCATCTTGCACGAAGTTTATATATCAACTTGGGAAGAATTAGCAGAAAGAAAATTTAAGTTGGAAAAAGCAAAGTCCAGGTCCATGTCTATACATTCTTCCATTTGCTTACAAAATAGGGGATAGAAAGGTATGTATCTGCTTGTGTACACACAGCATGTCTCTAAAAGGATGCTGGGCCTGGGGAAGTGGGAGTCTTGGGGTAGAGGGAACGAGGTTTACTTTTCAATGTACAGTTGACCCTTGAACAACTCAGGGGTTAGGGGTGCTGACCTCCCATGTATAACTGCAGTCAGCCCCCTGCATACTCGGATTCCCAACCGTGAAGCTGACCCTTGAACAACACAGGTTTAAATTGTAGGATCCAGTGAAAATAATCTGCGTCTAAGTGGACACGGGCAGTTCCAACCCACGTTGTCCAAGGGTCAGCTCTTTTGTACTGTTTAGATTTTTTAAGTGTGCATTTCTTACTTTAATTTAAAAAAGAAAACTAGTTGATTTTTGTAAAAAGGCCATCGCTCAGTGCCATTCCCAACCACCCCCAACCTGCTCTTGGCCGAGGCCCCTCGACCACATCTTCGACTTACCAACACAGGTGAGGTAGAGAACCGCGCAGGCCAGGGGCAGGGGCTTACGGCTGGAGTAGTAGGAAATCCGAACCTGCAGAGAGATGGGCCCTAGGTCATGTCAACTGAAGCCAAGAGCTCCCATCCTAAAAGACGAGTCTTGGGATATTTGGCGAGGAGAGGAGGCAGTCTCAGAAATCTCTATGCGCTAAGATTCAGTTTACCAACTCAGCTCTTCCTTTAGCCTTCTCTGTGCCATTTATTTTTCCTTTGCCTCAGTTGACCCACCTGTAAATGGGAACTATCTGTGAGGGATTCTGTGGAGACCTGGGTCCCAGTGTGCCAATGACCACCGTGTAGTTTTGACGAGTCCCCGCTCCCCTTTGGGTCTCAGTCCCGCCATTTGTAAAATGAAGAGTTCAGACGGGGCAGGGTTTAGGGACACCCTTCAAGCCAACCTCCTTATCTGTGTGACTCAGATAGGCCTGGACTTGAGCCCAGCACCTCTGGGTTCTGTGAGCTTGGCTTCAGCCACCTCAGTTTCCACATCTGCAAAATGGGGACACACAGGTTCCTACCTCAGAGGACTGTAGTGCAGCTTAGAAACATGTCATAGGAAGTGCCCAAGAAATATCACCTATTGTTATCAGTGGGAGGTGGCACTGCGTAAGAGCTCAGATTCTGGATGCGCCACGTGTAAACATCCTGGGAAAAGTTACTATCCTCTCTGGGCCTCAGTTTCCTCAGCTGTAAAGTGGGATAATAATAGTTCCTACCCTGTAGGGTTGATTATAGGCTGTAAGGATTAAAGAAGGAATGCATGTGGCAAGCTCAACATGGTGCCTGGCCTACAGCGAGCACCCAATAACTGTCAAAAGTGGGGTTGAAGAAGGTGAGGACCATAAAGCAGTTGGAGGCTGATGAATCAAAGTCACCTTCAACCCATGGCCCTCCACTTGGACATTCCCTCCTGATGTGTGTCCCTCAACTGACTGGCTCTGATATGCTCCTCTCAGCCAGAGGGTTTAGGATATTGCAGAAGCCACTCACTCCTTCATTCTGGGAGCCCCTAAATCCTGTAATTACTGACCCCCATGTGTCAAGCCCCAGCAATGATGCTCACCTCAAACGTACAATTATCTGGATCCTGGCCAAAGGCTGGGGGTATAGTGGGGGTACATCCCAATCCCTGTGGTCCTTGGGCCAAGGAAGTCAGGGTGGGGAGACACCCACATAGCCCCCAGCTCAGCAGGGCAGTCAGAAGGGGCCCCTCACAGGTCGCTGGTCCTCTCGCACTGCCCCAGGGACTCTGACCTGACCCTCACCAACTCTGCTACTCATGTGATTTCAGGTAAACCATGCCCCTTCTTGGTCTCAGTTTCTTTGTCTATAAAATGGGCTCACTGAGTCCTGCCCGACCTGTCTCACAGAGCCCAGCGGAGAGGCTCGGTTCAGAAACTTGCATAGGAACAGGGGCAGGAGCAGTGGAGAGAACCTGCCCCCCGGTGTCAGGCAGGTCCGCGCTGAATTCTAGCTCTCCTCCTGACTATTCTCATGGCCCTGGGACAGTTACCCTGAACCTTGGTAGCCCCACCTGTGAAATGGGGACCAGACCTGCCTCTCAGGGCTGTGGGCTGGATGAGCCCATGGCTTCCCAGTGCCTGGCACATGGTCTGTGCCCTTAAAGGGCCGGTTTCCCAAAACATGGCTCTTGGCATAGAGCGTGAACCCACCACTCCCACACACCAAGTCCTGGTTCCCATCTTTTTAAGGCAGCGTCACCTGTGCCAAGCTCAAGGACCGCCCCATTTCACCCACTTTTTAAATGTCCCTTGACCCGGAGCCAGAACATTGCCTAGAGCCGGGGTTTGTTACACTCACCCTTGCTAGGTGAATGAGCAGCGAGAGGAAAGGAATGGGAGTCATCGTGCCTCTGAGGAGGGCATGGGGACAGGAAGAGAGTGGATGAGGAACAGGCGAGGCAACTCGGGGAAGTGTCACCTTGGAGAAGGGAGGTCTCCTCAGGGAGCAGCATCTCTCCCTTGTCCCTGATCCCTGCTTTCTCTCCTTCATTCAGAGTGACTGTGATCACCTAGTCAACCCTCAGCCTACAGATGGGGAAACTGAGGTCCAACGCAGAAGAACTGGGACAACTCCTCTCACAAGAAGTCTTGAAAAGCAAGAGAAAGAACAGGAGCTGGCTCATGTTTTGCCCCACACCAACGCTAGGAGGAAGGCACCATGATTTTCACCAGATGAGGAAACTGAGGCCTAGGGGGCTGACACGTGTCCCACTTGCCAGAAGACACACATTTTGCGTTTTTAAGTTGCAATGCTGGCTGGCTCCAGAGGCAGGTTACCTTAAACTTTGGGGAAAGAGAGGGTGCTGGGCCTTTGTGGAGCCTGATCACTGCCTCCCCACCCCGCCCGCAGACCAGGGGACCCACTCACATGACTGTCATTGAGGTCATTGCTGGGAGAGTTCATGACCACAATGATCTCCAACCCTGCATCACAGTGCCACCGCCTGGTGTCCGCAGGCTCCCGGCCCCTCTCCATGCTGGGGGAGATGTAGACGTCCACACCAGGGGTCTCAGACACCTCGAACATCTCTGTGCCCTCCGGTACTGACCTGGGAAGAACAGGGAGAGCCGTGGGAAGTGCTAGAGGTGGAAACCCTTGTTCAGATGCTTGAGCTTTGGCTCAAACTCTTGCTTCCTCCAGGAAGCCTTCCCTGACCACCCCAGGCCTCTCGGATCCTCACAGTAAGCTCCTGAGAGTCAAGCCTGGGCCTCATGCAAGCGTTTACACACTCTCACATTCCAAGGCTCTGTGTTCATTAGCATCTCCCTTGCGACTTTCCCAGGCGTTAACTGTAGGGTTAAGAAGTCTGTGAGGTCTTCTGGCCCTAGGACTCCATTTCCTCACTCCAGCCAGTTTGGGAGTCCTGCTAGAAGTCATCCATCTGTTCACCCTCCAATTGCCTATGAGGTGCCCCCTGCACATACGAGCACTGCCAGGCTGCAGCAGACACACCCACCACTCTCCCCAGCCTTTGATCCCCCAGGAGCTGAGGACACAGGGCAGACAGATGAGGCTCAGGGCCACAGGGGCAGGGGTCAGCGGGATCCCAAATAGGGAGAGGCCACTGCGAGCCAGGGGGACGAGGAGGCTTTGCAGAGGAAGCGGCACACACATGCACCTAGGAGATAACAGTAGCTGACACTTTGCGTTTCTTTGTGCGTATTATGTCATTCATTCTCTCAGTAACCCTCTGCAGTAGGTACTATTACTTGTCCCCATTTTACAGATGGGGAAACGGAGGCTAAGTAACCTGTCGAAGGTCATGGAGTTAATAAGTAGCAAGACTTGGACCCAAACCCAGTCTCACCCATTAAGTCCCTGAGAGTAATGACAATGATAGCCAAAACCCTCGAGGCCCCTCCTGCACACTTACCGTGGGAGGCCTGGCTAAGCCCTTCCAAGCACTGGCTCACCTAACGCTCACCGCGGCCCCAGCAGGAGGGGGTTATTACTCCCCTTTACACGTGGAGCAGCTTTGGCCCGGGATGGGCAAGAGACTTCCCTGGGGTGCACAGCTGGTCACCCCACCCCCGGCCCTTTCCATTCCCTGTCCCCACCTGGAGGAGAGCAGACCTCTTCCAAAACGCCCTCCTCACTCCTCCACCAGCATGATTCGGATACTTCTCAATGTGGCTTTTTTTATAAAAAAAAGAGAAATAAACCAAAAATCCAAGTTCTAGCTCCACTAGGCGGGCCCCACCCCAGTGTATAGCTCATGTTCTCACCAGGTGCGAGGGGCTGACGCACCTGTTTCTCCTGCCAGGTTTAGCAAATAAAAACACAGAACGCCCAGTTAGACTTGAATTTCATGTCAACAACAAATAATTGTTTTAGTACGAGTATGTCCCATGCAATATTGGGGACATATACTTACAAATTATTAATTATTTACCTGGGTCTCAGATTTAACTAGGCATCCTAGATTTTATCTGGCATCCCTCCTCCCACAGCCTGTAATTTCCAGGCCTGGTGGTGCCCTCTGTGCTGATGGGCCAGCCCATCAGGGAACATGGAGAATCTGGAGAGGCACAGAAACACAGAGAGACAAAGAGACATGGAGAGTCCCAGAGAGATGAAGAGCCACAAAGACAGAGACATGTGGAGACAGATCTGGGAGGAAGGGCCCCTCTCATACCCAGGGCCCCCTCCCTGCAACTCCTCCCTCAGCCCAACCTCCCTAGCCACCTGGTCTCCAGCACCCTCAGGAGCCTATAAGCTTTCTGTGGAGCTCCCTCCAACCGCAAGCTGCCCTTGGACCCCAGGCATCCACAAGCTAAAGCTGAGCAGCTTTGATTGTCCTTCTGGTATGAAAGCTCCACCCAGTTCCCAGGCCCCAGACGCCCCAGTGTGGGGTATTTTGGCTTCCTGTACCTCCCTGGGCCAGGCCTGTGCAAGGTGTTGGGGAAGCACCCTTGCCTAGGAGGGGCCACGGAAGCCAGGAGGTCAGCAGTGCCAGGACCAGAGTCGGGAGTCGGGCCCTAGACAGGACTGGGCCGCGCCTCAGCCAGCTGACCTTGAATAGATCACTAGCCTCCCTGGGCTCGGTAACCTCGCCTATAAAGTGGGATAATGACCCCCACTTGGCCAACATCACTGGCCACGGTGAGGCGCAAATGTGATAATTGATGGGAAACGCTTGGAAAACCGCCCACCAGGATGGGGGAGGGGATTATTAAGGTAAATTAAGGCACAGAAAGCTGGACGTAGTTTGAGAGGCTGGGCCAGGGCAGCAGTCCCCAGGGACCAGTGCTCCTGTGAGAATCTAAGGCCTGACAACCCGAGGTGGAGCTGAGGCGGTGATGCTGGCGCTGGGGAGCGGCTGCAGATACAGAGGAAGCTTCACTCGCTCGCCCACCACGCACCTCCTGCTGGGCAGCCTGGTTTCTAACAGGCCACTGACCAGTCGGAGTCATGGAGGTTGGGGACTCCTGGGCTAGGGTATCTGGTGAAGGCCTCCCAGAGGAAGGCAGGCGAACCAAAGACAAGGAGGAGACACATCTGAGGGGAAGGCGTTTTCCCTAGGGAGGCTTAGGAGGTCAAGTCTAACTAAACTCAAGCTGCATCACGTTTCCATTTCACTCCTATGTAATCGGGGGCCAGCGATGGTGCTTGAACAGGAGGGCAACGTGATGGAGCTGCGGCAAGGTGGTTAAGCCTGTGGACCCTGTGGATTCTGGGGCTCAAATCTAGGAGTGTGACCTTAAGGGAGTGATGTGGCCTCCCTCTGCCTCAGTGTCAGCATCTGTAAAGTGGGGATAATGAGAAGATTAAAGGAGTGGGTGTGTGTAAACACTCAGGATGAGCGAAAGTCAGGGGCACCTGAACCCATGCCCTCGTTTCACTGCTGCGGAAATGAAGGGACTAGAAGAGAAGGGACTAGAAGATAGGGCTCCAGACTTCCTGGCCGGTGCTCGTACGCCGTCACGGAGGCTGTGTGTTAGGAAGATCAAAGCGGTGGCTGCCGGGAGGAGGCCTGTGCCAGCCACAGGAAGAGCTGGATTTCCCATTTCCTGGAGGACAAGTGGCCAGAGGCTCTGGACGAAGTTATTCCTCCAGCCAAGCCACCGGGAGCTGCCAGCCTGCTGCTCTCGACAGTGCCCCCCAGCCCAGCCCTGGGAGGCGCATGTGGCTTGGGGCCTTGGGTTCTCCCCAGGCAAGGCTGTCCACACACAGGTCAGTCCAAGGTCCTCCCCAGCATCTGGCCTTCCCAGCCAGCCTGGGAGGTGGTGAATGGAGGGTGAAACACAGCAGGGTGGCCAACCGTTCTGGTTTGCCAGGGACAAAGGCGTTTCCTGGGGTGCAGGACTTTCAGTGCTGAAACCTGGAAGGTCTCAGGCAAAGCAGGCCAGCTGGTCACCCTCACCGTGGCCAGCCTCAGACTCACCTGGTGAACATAGTTCTACAGGCGGCACCCCGGAACCTGCATTTAAAAGCATCCCGCTGCACGGTGACGTCTGAGAAACACAGCTAAGGGGAGACCGTCTCGGAAACACTGGAGCCTGGCTCCCTGGGCGCGTGGGGATGACTCCGTGCGAGCCCACCCCCTCCTGGGAACCTAGGGAAGTCAGGGCTTTCCTTGTGTCTTGTGTCTCCCCTTCAATGGTGAGGGGGTGACGGTGACAATGGTGATGCAGGTAGCTCCCATAGCCATATTATCCCCGCTTTACAGATGAGGAAACTGAAGCTCAGAGATGACAGGCTACTGGCCCAAAGTCACACAACTAGCAAACGGCAGAGCCAGGACTGTAGCCAGCTCTGTCCCTACTCCCTTTCAAACCCAAACCCATCCTCTCCCTTCATGGACTCAGGGTCTCAGCCTCTGGGAAAACAGAAAAAGTCCCCTGTGGCTGAAAACACAAAGGTTGACAAGATGACCACCAATGTCCCTACTAAGGCCAGACGGCTGGAACCTGGTGGGGGGCTATACTAGGTGCCCCTCCCCACTAAGCAAGGCTCCCAGATCCCTATTCTGCCAGCCACGCCAAGAGAACCAGGGGCGGGAAATCGCTGCTCCTCCTTAACCCGACATTCTTCCTGCTGCGAGGGGAAATGCGGCCACGCAAACCCGGTGTCTTAAAGCCCAAACGGTTCAAGAGTCGGAGGTGCATCGGCCTCCTGGCCAGGTCTGCACAGGCTGGTCAGGGCTCTCACATCAAAAGCCACTGGACACCGAAGGGGAGCTGCTTTGTCAAATCAGGGAGGGGGACCAGAGGCCTTCGTGAGCAGAGCTTGAAACCCACTGCTCTGTGCCAACCTCTCCAGGGTACGTGTGGGGAGACTGAGGCCCAGGATGGTGCAGAAAGTTGCTCCAGATGACAGAGCATTAAGTGGTGACAGAGCTCAGATGAAACCTCAGGGCCGTCGGTCCCCAAGTGCTCAAGCTTTTTCTCCCCATTAAGCCAACTCTGGTGAGCAAGGGGTGGCATGAGCTGTTTCCCCTTTCACAAAGGACAATATTTCTCAACCCTGGCTGCATGATCAACCCCGGAGCACGGTCCAGCACACCCCTGTATTCCCCTTCTTCCCTTTCCCCCATGAATGGCTGCGCAGAAAAACAAAACTCCCTCACCAAGTCAGAGCCATCTCCCCCTTGACAGATGGCAGGAAGGTGGGGTTTCACCCACGGCCGCAGAAAGAAAGGCCTAGTGGTCTCGCCTGTGCTCATCCTTCGAGGCTCTGCTTGGTGCCCTTCCTCCAAGAAGCCTGCCCTGACTGCTCGGCCTACACTCATTTCTCTTCTCTCATCTCCTCCTTCTCCCAGTAAGGTTCAGAGGTCGCACCCTAGTGATCTTGTACATGGCAGGTTTGGGGACACTTGAGGCTATTCACAGGGCCAGGATAAAGGCTTAAAATGATCACGACGGTGATAATAATGGTGACAGTTACCATTATTGAACGTTCAGCATATTGCCCACACGCTCTACATGTCTGATCTCATTCGATCCTCCCAATAGACCTCCGAAGTAAAGGCCAAATATTTTAATTTGGCCTCATCTATAAAATGGGGAGAATGATAGTATTTGCTTTATAAATTTGTTGTGAGGATTAACTAACGTGTGTAAAGTGCTTAGGGCAGTAACTGGATGGAGCTGGCTCTAAGTATCTCTGCTGGTATCATCATTACTATTATTATTATTATTATTATTATTATTATTATTATATTCCCTCCATCCTACAGATGAAGAAACAGACTCAGAGGGGTTAAGTGACTTTCCCAGGGTCAGACAGCTGCTAAGACGTGGAGCTGGAACTGAGGACCACGCCCACTGCCCCTTCTCTTGCTGGTGCACAGTCTGAGCACCCAGGATAGCTAAATTATGGTATTTCCAGGCCGGAAGAGACCTTAGCAGTAACCGAGTCCCACTCCCACTGCAAGCCAGGAGTCCCTTCCACAGCACCCTGTGAGAAGGTCCAGCTTCTGCTGGAATTCTGACCCGAAGCGTTCTCAGAGGTCAGGGACCATGCCTGCGTGTTCGTTGCCCTCTGTGTCCCCATGCTGGGCACACACTAAACCCAAAAGAAATACCAACGTGATTTGGTCGAGACCCAAGAATCCATAGTTTGAAGGTGCCCCATGCCATCCCACGCACAGCCTCCTCTGTGAAGCCCAACATGGCCCACCCACTCGCATTACCCCAAGATACTGCAGCCTTTGTCTCTCGTGGTCCCATTTTACCCTCCATCCCCTCGAGTAGCTCTGTGGGGAAGGAGCCAGTCCCTTGCTTCCCAGGGCAGGTCAAACTGGAGACACATCTGCCCTACAGGCAGGAGTCAGCTGGGGAAGATGAGTCACCCCAACCGGCACACAGCACTGGAGAAGGGGGTGGCGCCGGACTGCATGGGTACCCCTCCTCCCTCAACACCCCTCTTGGAACAGCCTCTCTGGCTGCCCCCTCTTTTAGAAGCTTCCAAATCCCCTACCCATTCGTCACTGCCCACCCACCCTCTCACCCAGGCTTTAGCTCCCAGTACCTAGCTGGGCTGGGCCTGCTCCAGACTTGGCTCCCTCCCATGACCAGCTCCTCACCCCTTCTCATCTAATACCCTGGGACTAATTCCATCTCTGCTTCCGACTAAGTTCACTGAAATGCTTAAGTTTGACTCCAGGACACTGATTCTCAACTGGGGGCAGTCCCACCCTCAAACCCAGACACATTCGGCAGTGTCCGGAGACACACTTTTGGTTGTCACAAGTGGGAGGTGTGCTCCTGGCATCTAGTGAGTAGAAGTCAGGGACGCTGCTCAACATCTCTCAGTGCATGGGATCCCCCAAGGAATGTCCATGCCCCGTAATGCTGAGGTTGAGAGGCCTGGTCTGAGAAGAAGCTGGGAGAGCTGCAAGGTGGGAACAGCAGCAAGGCTCTGCCTTCTTCCCTCCTAGTCCCTTGATTACCTGTGTCCTCAGGCCCGCCTTAGGAGCTGGGGCCCCTAAAGACTCCCCAAAAGGCTTAGTAGCCAGCTCCCTGGTGGTTCCCAGAGCCCAGCTACTGAAACTCTCCCCAAACTCTTATTTTTTTCCTGGGAGAGTGAGAAGGCAGGGCCTCGGCTCCAGCAGCCAGCTTTAGGGACATGGACATACAAGTAGGGGCATAACGCATGGGCCTTGAATGGCTGGAGAAAACCAGATCCTACCTCCTCACATGGCAGACAGTTGAAATCACAAGAATCACGACTATGAATGGGCTTAAATTCCGGCTTGGCCGCTTAGTAACCTGAGCGAATACATGGCTTGCCCTCCCTGGGCCTCAGTTTCCTCATCTGTCAAATGAGATGACGCTAATGGTAAATTTAGCTCATAGGGTCGTCGTGAAAGTGAAATCCGAGGGTTAGAGTTCAAGGGTTAAGTCCAAGAGCTTTGTCAAGCTCTTAGAACAGTGCTTGGCACCGAGTAAATGCTATCGGAGTGTAAGTAAATTTTAAAAGTATGATTGGCACTCTGTTTTCAGGTTCATAGGCTAGGGGGATAGGGGTGGTGAGGGTGAGGCCAGGAGGAATGGTTTGTCTCTTCCTATTCTTGTGTGCCCAGCCAGGCTCCCAGCCCAGCCTGCAGGGTCCTCTAGACAGAGAAAAGTGCCCAAGCCCCTTCAGCACCCTCCAAGGCCCTACAAGCCTCTGCAAGCCTCTCCACCCTACTTTAGCCTCCCACACTTCAAATCCCCTGGGTAGGGTCTTCAAGAAACCCAACTGTAAAAGGCAGGACCCAAGCTTCTGGCAGGTATTCCAAGGCCGAGGTTCCAGAAAAGGCAGCCAAGCCAGGCCCAAGCCCTAAGGGAGCCCAGAGCAGGTCAGCACCAAGGGCCTGCAAACCCCCAGGCCCCTGTCTCTTACCCATAAATGTCCACGAGGGTCTCCACGCCAGCCACACACACGGCGCTGGTGGGATGCTCCAGGGACACGCGTACTATCCTCTGCAGTGACATGCTGGTGGCTGACTGGGCTTGGGCCACGAAACCCAACACAACTCCACATACCTCTTGGCATGCGGTTTAAAACCCCTGGCCCCACCCCCGCCCCCACCTGGGGTGCTAACTCATTGGCTGCCGTCCTGGAAACCCAGCCCCTTCCCAGAGTCGGGAGCTCGGGGCTGGCTGGGAGAAACCTGACATTTGCATATGAACCTGTTGTTCCCACCTCAGCACTGAAGGGGTTAATGTATGGCTTTAAAGGGGAGCAAGTCGCCACAGGTACCTGGCCAGGCCGGGCACCAGGGCACCAGGGCACCAGGGCCTTGTGGGGCTGCAGAGATGTGAGTTATTGCTCTGCCTTCCTCAAGTTCCACACTCATTCTCCTTATCCCCTTTTCCTGCATTTTCCGAGACAACAGGCTTAAATGGGGAGCTTCTCTACCCTGCGGGGGCAGCTGGTAAAATGCAGATTCCTGGGCCCCGCCTCCAGACTGCTGCAGCGGGTTAGGGGTGCAGCCTGACATCTGCGTTTTTCACGAGCACCCCAAAGCGTTTTGATACACGTTGAGAAACACCAGCCTTTTTTTTAAAAAAGAGCCTGGATTTTAACAGCAGGACTGGATTTCAGCCCTGCCTCAGCTGGGTGGCCTGGGGCAAGTCACTTAATTACTCTGAGCCTCACACTTCGCATCTGATAAATAGTTGTTCTGCAGCTTCAATGGGACGACGTGGGAAGAGGTGTAGTACAGAGCTTGGCATTATTTTATTATGAATGTGGTCGTTATTGTTATTAAATGCCAGAAGTCTCCTCCGGAAGGGTAAGCGATGAGAGTGAAAACGCTCTCCTGCCAGGGGGAGCTTCGACTGTCAGTGTAGGAAGGCTCAGGTGGGGGAACTGAGGCCAGAGGGGGCATTCAGGCACCTGAAACAGCAGGAGCAAGGGTTCTGGGGAGAGGAATCTTGGGTTTCGATCCGGATTCCACCATGCATGACTGTGGTGTGAAGGGTTACATCCCCATCCCCTCTCTCAGGGCCTGGGTTTCCTCATCAGTAGAAAATGTGGCTAACCACCAGCCCTGGCAGAAATAATGGCAGGGACACGCCCTGCCTGGGGAGGTTTAGAAGGTGCTGAATAGAGAGGTCTCCTCCCTTCTCCCTGGCGGTGCTGACGATTTGAGGAGGGAGCAGGACCCTCTTCCCAGCGTCCCCAGCTGAAGCACTTGCACACTTCAAGGATCTCAGCAGGGTTCTAAGACAGGCGCTCCGATGTCTGTTTCTGGGAAGAATGTTCTCAAGGAGACCTGCTGGGCTGCTGCGTCCAATGATAGCTTCACTTTTGGGGCTATAAAATGGCTTAGCATCTAACTCAGTCTGGGTAAGAGTTAGAGCCCAAGAGGAAGTCCCGGGCAGTCTCCTTAACTTGCTCATATGCACAGCTGGGGTGTAGATGCAGAAAGTGGGGGCTTCCCCGGACACTGGCCCACTGAGTTGGGGCAGGACGAGCCTCCTGCTCAGAGCCCTGAACTCCCTTTGGCAGTAGACCCATGCCTTCTTCTCCTCTTTCCAGTTAATATTGGCTTTTCCGAAGAGATCGGCGGTTCATTCAGACTAAAGTGTCAATGACTAATGGCAAAACCTTTTTCTTCTTTGTCCACAACAAAAGCTAAAATAAAGTGAATAAGTGAGTGGGTAACTGTTGAAGGGTACAATCTGAGGTAGCAGCAAGTGTTTAGGATATGAGGCGCAGTATTTTCGGGCCCCTGAAATGAGACCACTGAGGCTGGGTAATATAGTGGCTTTAGAGGCAGGAATGAAGGGAATCATAATGGCCTCTGGCCCTGGGCACCGATCCTGCTGGAGACTCTCCCCCTTCTGCCAATAGGGCCCAGTTTGCCTGTCCTCTGAGAGAGGGAGAAGATAGCCCAGGAAAGGGAGAAGAAATGAAGACATAGGACCCACCTTCCCCCCATAGCTGTCTCAGCAGGGCAATGGGCCAGCCATCCTGCTGAATTAGCCTGCCTGCCCGGGGCTGGTCCTGGGGGCTCTCCCAGCTGGGTGGGAGCTGCCCAGGGCCAACAGAAGTCGAGCCAAGGACCTGATGCATAGGAGGTGACACAGGAAGCCAGGCCCCCTCACTTTTTTCCCTCCTCCCCACAGCCCAACAAAAAGAAGTTAGGGAGGCAGCCACTTGAAGAAATGCATGTCGACATTTTTATTAATCAGAAAAGAGGTGACCAGTCACCCAGAATATTCTCACAGGAGACAGCAGCATCTCCCAACAGCCCCAACAGCCAATTCCAGCACTTGTCACACAGCATCACTCCAGAAGACGTGCTCCCACCCCCATCTCTCTGCGATGCCGCCTCCCCTCTCCATCCTTTTCCTGGTCCAGCCTGGTCCATCACACACCCTTGGTCCCCGAAGAGCTCCTTCTCCTCTTGGCCCAGTCCAGGCGTCCTCATGATTGTAATCAGAGAGTGAGCAGGTTAGACCACGGGCTTGCAAATGGGATTCCAGAGAGCCTTCTGGAAGTTGGGGCGGTGCCCCCACCACCTTAAACCAGAGCAGTCCCATTTTTCTCGGTTTCGTGCGTTGGGTTTCCATGTAAGCTTCTGACTACTAAGTGTTTTAAGGCTAAAAGCGTTGAACGGCTCAGTCTAAGTCTCACGACAATCTAGGACTCACGAGGGGCCACTGAAACCCAGAGGATGAAGGCCAGGGGGCTGAGGTCCTGACATGGCCCCACAGGCGGTGGGGACAGCAGGCCAGCTCCCCAGTGGCCATTCCTATCTGGGCGAGAGGCCCTCTCTTGCCCTTCACTGGCCAAGCCTGTCTGCCTGTGCAGGTCTCAGTGACCTCACCTGGGGCCAGACTATTAACCCCTGTGGCAGCTCCATCTTCCCTTCTATGGGAGGGGACACAGGGCTGCCGCTGGGGTTTACTCACAGGTGAAACCCAAGCTACACACACAGGGTCTCTGGCTTGCTGAGAGAAACCAGGCGGGCCTCCCCTCCCACTGCCTGCAGAAGGAAGGGGAATAATTAGAGGCTATTAAAGGAAATTAAACCCCACCTTCCGAGATAACCTAATGGCCCCCGCACCCTCTTCTAACCTCTGGGCCTCCACTCCCTGCTATATCTGGAACAGGTAGCCGCCTTCGCATCCACGGTCCAGAGTCCAAAGTCCAGGAGCCCTAGGACACAGAAGCCAGGCCCCAGGTTTTGTCCTCTTGCCTCGGCGTTCTCTGCCATCCTGGCCTGCTCCCCTCCTGCCAGGCCTTGCTCTGTGTGCCCTCCCCGGTCTCGCTTTGGCCTCGCAGCATTTTCGAGCAGGAAGCAGCCAGCACTCCTAATTACAGGCCTTTCAGACAGGTAACAAGCACCCTTCTGAAGACAGAGTCAAGTATTAAAGGGTTTTTGTTGCCTTTTCTTTTTTTTTCTTTTTAAAGCAGGCCCTCTGAAGCTGGCTTTTCCTGTCCTTATTTGCCTATGTAAATATGGCTGATGGTGCGGGAGGTCACAGCCTGGGGTCCCCTGCAGGAGCAGATCGTTGGTAGAGGAAAGAAGGTGCCTCGGGTCCCCTGCCTTGTCTTACAAGAGCCACAGGTGGCCTAGACCCAAGGCCTTCACAGCAGAGCCCAGGCCCCCTGGAACCCATTCCTGGTGCAAACCCAAAGGGAGTGTCAGGACTGGGGGGAGAAATCTCAAAGGGGGCACTGCCAAGGCCACGAAATCTCAAACATGCTAGGGCTATCGATCTCCAGAACCTCTGAGAGTGTGGATGAAGGAGAGAGGGAAGAATGAGGACAGTCCTTCTCAAGTTGGGCAGGCAGCGCCAGAGGCAAGGACGCGTGGCATCCATCCCTGTGTCCCTGTGCATACAGTGGCCAGCACGTTTGCAGATGCTCAGGGGGATGTGCCCAAGGCTCTCCAAGAGGATGGATGCCAGGGGGAGCTTCCTCACGCTCACTCGGGCAGGGTTCCTTGGCAAGAGGGCAGAGAAGACGGCAGGCAGGGATTAGGCTCAGGGAACCATGTGCCACCACTTGAAGGCGAAGGGCTTCCGGAGCACGTTGGTGCCACAGTGGATCTCTCCGAGCAGCTTGTGGTAGGACAAGTAGTCATTGATGAAGATGCAGTGGAGGCCCAGAGGCTCCAGGAGCGACCGCACCTTCTCCTCCAGGCAGCAGCGGCCGTTGATGATGGGCCCGAAGGGTTTGGGGATGCCCAGGTACTTGCCTAAAACCACCATGTTGACCTGTAGAAAAGAGAAGGCAACAGGGAGGACCTGGCTGGCTGGGGACACTGTACGCACGGGGGCCCCTTCTAGACTCTGGCTCTGGCAGACCCATCCCCAGGGCCTGTCTCGTCTTTGCCTGCATCACTGGGCCACCAGGGCTGGGGCTCACTCAAGAATGAAGGTCTCCGGAAGCACAGAGGAAATAGACTCATGGTTGAAAGGCAAGATTAATCACAAGCAGGGCTGCTGGTAACGTACACGGTAGCTTTATTCGCATTAAAGTCGCCCCTTCGCCCTCCAACGCTTTCTTCTGTCTATCAGAAACTTGTCATAACCACTGGGTTAGAATGAGATTTTAGCATCACCTCCCAGAAACTGGTACAACAAACGCGCACATCTGCAAGTCTGTGACGTGAGTGTCCTTGGAGGGGCGGTGCACTCCTGCGGTGCACAACTAGCTCAGCTGTCCCTGGAAGCCCCCATAACTGTTACCATTTATTGAGCATCTTCTGTGTGCCAGACACAGCATCGCTAAACCTCAGAGCCTCCCTCTGAGGCTGTAGCAGAGAAGGGGGAGATTAAAATCTGGTTTGGGTCTGATTCACACCAAAACCTGGGCTCTTTATCCTCTGCTAGAATGTAGCACTGCGGCTCCATTGGGGGTTGAGGAGTTGGGGCAACGACCTGGGAGCCCTTGGGGGGCATCTGGTTTATCTCTGGCAGCATCTCTGCTTCCCTGGCTGGGGGCCCTAATGCTGGGGAAGGGTAGAAGGTGTGGAGGTTTCTAAAAGGAAACCTTAGCCCAAGACTGATGGCCAGAAAGCTGCCCTTTGTGTTCAAAAGGGACACTCTGGACCTGCTGTCTGAAGGGCAGTGCTGGGTCATCTGGCTATGGGGTGGGCTGCCCTGGACTCTATGTGCTCACGTTCTCCATGCCCTGATCCCTCACCCTCAATCTGCCCTGCAGGACCATCCAGACTGAGACCAAAATGAAGCTGGAGGGTCCCACAGGGTCAGTCCCACGGCCTTGGCCCTGAGCAACCTAGTTGTCCACAAACGGGCCAGAACATGCTGGGGTGGGAGTGGAGTGCATAGAGAGATGAAGGTCAGGGAGAGGAGGGAGGTTCCAGATTCGGGACCAGAGCCAGCCCAGGGGGGCTTCCTCAGGACACTGAGGCGGGCCCACTGCTCGCTGGAAGACCTCAGGCAAGTCCATCGCTTTCCTCTGAGGGCCTCAGTTTCCCCATATGATGAATAAGGGGGTTGACTGAGCATTCCCCACGGGCCCTTCTAGTGAGGACATCTTTTAGCAGGGCCGGGACTAAGGCTGGGACACTCCCAGAGAGGGGTGTGTGTTGTGGGGGGGGGGCTTCCCTTGAGTGCGGACAAGGCCACAGACCAAGGTGGGATGGCCAAGGTCATGGACCCCAGCCCAGGTCTTCCTCCCAACCCTCAGCCAGAACCAGAGCCAGGTTGCCCCTTAGAGCTTCATTATCTGATACAGTAGCCACTAGCCACCTGTGACTATGGAAATTAAAATTAAATAAAAGTAAAAATTTTGTTCCTCGGCCACACAGGCCACATTTCAAGTGCTCAGTAGCCACACGTGGCTCAGCGGCTCTCATGTCAGACTGAGCAGATCCAGAACATTTCTCTCATCCCACAAAGTCCTAACACACTGCCTTAGAACAGTGTTTCTCGTGCAAGGGCAGGGGACAGGGATGCTGCACCATCCATGATGCACAGGCGGCCCCTTACAATAAAGAACGTATCCAGCCCCAAGTACCAGTAGAGCCAAGGCAGAGATGCCCTGCCTTCGAGCCTCTCCCAGGACCCCCATACCTCTGCCTCCAATCAGCACGTGGACCCTAGCGTTCTCTCCAACCCTCAGTTTGTCCAATGATGAGGCTGAGGAGGGATGGTCTCCCATCCTGAGGGACCACCCCTCACAGCTGCCGACACCCCAGCATCCTTTCCCAGGGGGTTAATGGGCACTCTGAACAGGACCGAGCCGACAGCATCACTCACGCCCCTCCCAGAGGCCACGCCAGTGAGCTCACAATCTGCTCACCTGCTTGTCAGGTGCCCAAGCTAATGACAGCCAAGGAGGCTGCCACCGCCTGACCCACTCGGGAGCCCCAGTGGGGAGCAGAGCAGGCAGCTGAGGCCCAGAAACGGAAGCCCGATACACTTGGAGCCTAACCACGCTTCCTTTGTCCACTTGGGGAAAAAAAGGCCCTGAGTGTGGGGACTGACTGCCTGTGAGCCTTCGATGGCTGGCGGCATCCCTGACCTCTGCCCACTGGATACCAGGAGCACCTCCTTGGTGTGGCACCCCAAAACGCCCTGGGTGGCGATGTTGCCCTGGTTGAAAAGCAGGGGTGGAGATGTTCGCTATCTGGCCACACAGACCCTGGCCAGGTGCTCTGGAGCCCAGCCGATGCCCCACTGGGACCCCACCAGGCCCTAGAGACAGGAAATGCCCGGTCCTCCATCCACACTCTCACCATGTCGGGGAAGAAGGCCTCCGCGTAGGATCCCCTCAGGAGGAAGAGCTGGGGGATGTCCACGATGTCCCGCTCGGTCAGGCCCAACTCCCGCTTCAGCACCTCCCGGTTCCTGTCGATGCAGCTCTGGGGGAGGTGGAGGGGCAGCAAGTGAGTGAGGATCTAACGCTCGCTGAACACCTACTGTGTGCTGGGCACTGAGCAGTACCCTCTTTGCCCTCAGCTCCTTTGATCTTTGTGCCCTTGCTGGCCCCAGATGGGCTCGAGTGACCTGCCCAAGGGCTCACAGCTAGGAAGTGGCAGAACAGGAGCTTCGACTCCGGCAGTTTCTGGTTCCAAAGTCCCTGCCACTACCCTACACTGTCGCAGCCACGGCGTGCCTATGCTCCAGCCCATCTCATGCGTTTGGAAGACGACAGTGCCAGCTCGGCTGGGGAGAAGCGAGGACCCTCTTCAGGCTTACTGAGCCAGATTCTGCCCAGGCCCTGCACCAGGCATCCCCAGGCATTAGCCCGGCCCCTTCCTGAGACCCCGCTCCAGATCTCCTTACAGCCCGGGACCCCAGACCTCACCCCCACAGGGCCCCATTTCTCTACCACACGTCCCTCATCTCAGCAGACTTCCCAGAATTCAGTTTTGCGTTCCAGAAACCCATCATTTCCCCAGAGCAGGGCAAGATCTCCCTCATCAGACTGGCAAGGCCATGTCTCTTTCATCAGACTGTGGGTTCCCAAGGGCAGGGGCGTGGGAACAGGTTTCAGAAGCCGCCAGGACCGCCAGAAACCCACAGCTGAACCCCGCACCTCACTCCAACCCCAGCAGTTCTCTCCGGAGGGTAGGGGACCCCCAAGAGCAAACAGCAGGCCGGCCCCTCACCTGTACATAAAGACTGTCGCTCCGGAGGCTTCTGTCCTCCAGCATTTCATTAATGCTTCTCTTCACCTGGTTTTCTAAGCCTGAAAGAGAAAGGACGGTACAGCGGCCCAGGGAGTACTGCCCAGGGTCACCTCGGGCCTGGGGCTGCATGATCCAACCATGATTTTCCTCCCACCTCAGTGCCAGGGTCTAAAGCCAGGATGGAGAAAGCCAGAGACTGGAAACCCTGATGGGACTAGGCTCTGGCTGCTGGGAAATCCTGGAGATGGGTCACAGACTCCAGGGAAGGAATTCCTGGGCTCAGGGCCTAATAATCACAGTACAGCTACCATTATCCAACACCCACCACGCTCTGGGCCCACTACTGAATTTATTCTTAACCTTTAAAACAATGCTTAGTAGGGTTGATTATCACCCCCAATTTAGAGAAGAGGAAACCGAGTCACTGAGAGGTCCAGAACACACCCGGCATCTCACAGCCAGCAGGGGGCAAGACCAAAACTTGAACCCAGGTCGGTCAGGGCCACAGGCTACTCCACCTCCTTCCCAATGCGCCATTCCTCAGGTGAGGGCACTGAGGTCTGGGGTGGGGAACGGGGCGTGTTCAAGGGGCCAACCAGGCCCTTGGAGGGTCTGTCAGTTCCCAGAAGAGGGTCTACAGAGACCCTGGCCGTCCACCTGGCTTCTCACCCCTGCCTCCTTCAGCATCACCACAGGGCCACCAGGGCATTGCCACTCACCGTCAAACTGGGCCGCCTCCCCATGGCCGTCATCTTTCTTCTCTTGGAACAGTTGGAGGCAGACACTGGGGCTAGCCAGGAGCAGCCGGAAGCCCTGGCACAGAGGGAGGGAGAATGGCTCAGGGCGCAGGTGCCCCCTAGGTGCAGGCAGCCCCAAACTCAGGAGGGCCCTGAGTTCAGAGGCCGGACCAGGAATGGGACTCCCTCTCCCCCCGCACCTCCCCACCAGGCACAAAGAACTAGCAGCAGTTCCCAATCCTCCAAGCTGGTTTATGCCTCCAGGCCTTTGACCGTGACCTTGACCCTGCCTGGAGGCCCCTCCCCACTTTGTCCACCAGGACACCCAGCCTCCCCTCCAGGCTGCTTGCTCCCTGAGGGCTGTGCCCTCCCGAGCCACCTCTGCAAGGTGGTGGAGCCCAGCGGTTAACACGCTGGCCCAGAGCCCGCTGTCTGGGTTTGGGTCTTACCCTACCAGTTAGTTAATTGCCCTTCTGAGCCTCAGTTTCCTCGTCTGTAAAATGAGGACGATGATGATAGTACCCACACCATGGGGAGTAAAGGAATTAAAACATGTATACATAGCAGATGCTCAGTAAATGTTATCGCTTATTGTCAGTGTCATTTCTGGGTCTTGGCCGAGAGGTTTGGATCAGAACAAACACCCAGGAAGTGTGAGGACGAGAGTATGAGTAGTGAGCCCATGAGCGCCCTCCTGACCTGGGCTCTGACCTCCTCCAGGAAGCCCTCGCTGATTAACACACTGACTCTGAGCTCACTGTGGACACAGGCGTTGTTCTGGTTCCAAGTGGCTTTGCCTTGTTTCATCCCATCAGCTCAGGCAGGAGGGGAGGGGACGCACCTTTTGGTCGGAGGTGGGCACAAAGCTCAGGAACTCATCCACGTGGCCCACCGAGAGCCAGTCAGAGTACAGCTCCACAGGTGCCTGCACCTGCTGGGCCTTCAGGAAGTCACGCACCACCTTGGCCATTCGACGCCCACGTGACCTGAGAGAGGGAGAGAGCGGGCATCAGCTCCTGCGACCAATGGGCGTGGGGGTCAGATTCAGGGCCCACATCTCAGAGTCTTTGAGGACGTGGCACACCTGAGGATATGGAATCTGCAGCTAGACAAGTGTCTCAGCTGATTCGTGTTCAAGAGAACCACTGTCCCAGTCACTTGGGGATCACTGTCTGATCCCCAGAAGTTCCCGAAATGAAATCTGGGCATTTTCAAGCCATTCTTTATTAGCAGAGAGAGGGAAGGTGGTGGTGGGGGTGGAGTGGAGAGTGAGGTAGCCTAGAACAGGGAACAGGGAACAGGGGCACAGGAGCTGGTGTCCCAGGACTGTGGGAGGAGATGTTAACCAAAGCTGCTTGTGTATGCAGGGACCCCGACACTGCCCCAGGCAAGGGCTGTGTCCCCACTTCAAAGAGGAGACAGCTGAGGCCTAGAAAGTTCAAGGGGATGACTTGTCCAAAGTCAGAACAATGCATTATGGTTTAGGCACGTTCCACCTTTCCCTGGCACACATGACCAAGTGCAAACACGGACATACATGCTATCTGTATAGAGATTTTTTCCTGCACGAAAAGGGATCACATAATTCTTCTAGCCCAGTTTAAGGACGGATAGATAAACTCCCCAGCCCTAAGCAGAACACAGTCCAGCCCTTCTCTGGCTCCTCCTCTGCCACCACCTGGCCTGTGACACTTCCCTCACATAAATACCTAAATTATCCCGTGGCTTGCCCCTCTCCCCAGGCTCTCTGCTTTCTCCCTTTCTCCTCTACAGTTTAACCAGGGGGAGGCTTTTAAATGTCAGAGCACATCCCTCTTTCAGACAAAACCCTCACATCACTCTCATCTCACATCAAAGTCCTCACAATGACCTAACGGACCCACCACTCCTGGTGACCCTCCTTCTGCCACTCTCCTCTTCATGTGCTCAGTTCCAGCTATGCTGGCCTCCTGCTGTCCCGTGAGCGTACAGGTACATTCCTGCCTCAGGGCCTTTGCACATGCTGTGCCTTCTACCAGGAATTGTCGCCCATTCCCAATATCCCCATGGCTTACTCCCTCACTTTTTTCAAGTTTAATTCAAATGTCACCATCTTTCTCTATGAGGCCTTTGAAAATTGCAACAATCCTTCAACTCCCTTCCCGGCTTTATTTTTCTCTGCAGCATATGGTCACTATTTGGCACACTTGATATTCAAACCCAGACAGTGGGCTCTGGGCCAGCGTGTTAACCGCTGGGCTCCACCACCTTGCAGAGGTGGCTCGGGAGGGCACAGCCCTCAGGGAGCAAGCAGCCTGGAGGGGAGGCTGGGTGTCCTGGTGGACAATGTGGGAGGGACCTCCAGGCAGGGACAAGGTCACGGTCAAAGGCCTGGAGGCATAAACCAGCTTGGAGGATTGGGGAACTGCTGCTAGTTCTTTGTGCCTGATGGGGGGGATATAGGAGGAGAGGGGAGTCCCATTCCTGGTCTGGCCTCTGAACTCGGGGCCCTCCTGAGTTTGGGGCTGCCTGCACCTAGGGAGCACCTGCGCCCTGGCCATTCTCCCTCCCTCTGTGCCAGGGCTTCCGGCTGCTCCTGGCTAGCCCCAGTGTCTGCCTCCAACTGTTCCAAGAGAAGAAAGATGACGGCCATGGGGCAGCGGCCCAGTTTGACGGTGAGTGGCAATGCCCTGGTGGCCCTGTGGTGACGCCAGCCCTGGGCACTGCTGATGCCTTTCCTGGCTGTGCCCTGTTTGTTGGCTGGATTCCCACTAAAATAGAAACCCCAGGCGGGCTGAGAGTTTCTTTTCTGCATCCACTGCTGTAGTCCTAGTTGCTCTTATATATCAGATGTTCAAAAAATATTCGTGAGGGACATTAACGCTTCTGAACACTGTGTGATAGTCCATGGTCTATACAATGAAACTTGTCATAGACAAAGACCAGAGGGAAGACCCGACAAGCACGTGACAACACTGCTTTGATTTTTGAGGCAGGATCGTGGAAAATATTTCCTTTTACTTCTGTTATTTTAATGTAGGGCTGGCAGTGTTTAAAGACTTCTTAGAAAATAGGGAGTTGGTAGAGAAAAGTCAGACTGCAGAAATTGTTCAGGAGAAGAAATGGGCAGGAATCAGAAGCATTTAAGGTTGGGGAAGAGGCAGAGTCCCTCCCAGGGACACTCTGCAGCCCGGAGGCCGGGTGATATCAACGTCACCAGCAGGAGGCAGAATTGCTCAAAGATTGTCTTAAACGTGGGGAGCAGAGCATGGAGAACCCGCAAGAGCAGAGAATGGAAGGAGCATTGTGAGGACCTTCTGTGTGCCTGCTGGAGGCTCCTCATACTAAGTCTCTTGTTTAGTCCTCATGACAACTGCAGGATATTCGTACAGATCACAGGTCCAGGTCGTGCCCTGGGCCCTGTCCCCTTGCTCACTCACCCTGTCCCCTTGCTCACTCTGCTCCAGCCCCACAGGCCTCCTTGCTGTTCCTCTGATGTCTCCAGCACCCTCCTGCCTCAGGGCCTTTGCACTAACTGTTTGCGCTCCCTTGCCCATTCCCCTCCCAAACAGCCACATCTTTTTAACCCCCTCATTTCCTTCACAGCTTTGTTTAAATGGCAACGTCTCACCAAGGCTTTCTTCATCTAACATGCTGGATTGTTCACTTATTGATTATGTTTGCTAATTGTCTGTTCCCTCCTGCTAGAATGTATTAGATCGTCTGTGTTGTTCGCTGCTGAGGTCAGAGGCCAAGACAGGAACACAGGACAGCAGCCTGGGTGTTAAATTTCAGTGTGGAACCCACGGAGGAGACCTGGGTTCTTACTACACTGCTAACTCGCTGTGTGGTCCCAGGTGGTAGCCTCTGAGCCTCAGGGCCCCATCTGTTCACCAAGGGCTTTGTGCCTGGTTTTCAACACAATGGCCAATGGCGTGGGGGCACAGCTGCACTGGAGACCCCACACCTTCCCACCTGGGGTCCTTGCTGCGAGCCTGGGAGCTCCCAGAACATTCCTTTGATCCCAAGCACTGGGCCCCAGACCTGGCATGTGCGAAGTCTCAATAGATATTTACTGAATTGTTAAATGAATGAACGTGTGAGTGCATTCACTTCGCTCTTCTGAGCCTCAGCTTCCTCATCTGTAAAATGGGGTAACACTCCTTTCAACTCCATGAAAGTGTTGTAAAAATTAAGTGAGGACGCCCGGGAGAAGCGTTACATTTGGGGCACGTGGGTCATCAAAAACCTTGACTCATGAGTTCCAACCTGCTTCAAAGCCGATCCGCTAACGGGGAGCCAGCAAAACCATACTCGACGTGAACGCTTTATTCCCGGGAAGGCTGGTTATGTAGCAAGGACAGGGGGTTTTAGTAAGCCCATTTTGCAGATGAGGAAACCAAAGAATATCATGTAAAATATTTTGTTCATTTAATCACGTAACTATTTTGTCCACTGATAGATCCTCAGTGCCTTCAGCAGTGCTTGGCACATAAAAGGCAGGCAATAAACAGTTTTAAATGAATTAACTGAGCACTTAACGATGTGCCAGGCACTGTGGTAAGCCCTGGTTAGGTTATAAACCCCAAACCATGTGATGAGTAAGTGACAGAGCCCGGACTCAAACCCAAGTCCATCATATTCCAAAGTCTGTGCCCCTTCCTCTCAGGTCCCTCTCCATCTCAGAGTGACTGCCTAGAGGCCCCAGGCCCTTCTGCCTTGGTATCCTGACCAGCCACTCACTCAGCCACTCACTCACCTGCAGCCTGTGGTGACCTCTGGGCCCTTGGAGCTATTGCCAGGACAGCGGTTGCTTTGACCTCCTCCTGGGAGAGGTCAGCCATCCATCTCCTTCTCTGCACCAGATTGCACATCTCCTCCCCAACTCTTCCGATTTTTCTAAAGAAGCCAGAAACCTGGCTTTTTATGTGAGGCCTCCTGCTATCTATGTAATTAATGTTGGTAACAAAGCTCATAAAATAGCAGGCAGGCCAACAGACCGCGGGCACTGGTTTTCTCCTAAGATGCCATGGCCTTTCAAATCTAAAGGTTCCAGGTCTCTGAGTCTGTGGTTTTAGGACTCCGTGCAGGAAGTTAAGACCTCTTTTCAGACTGGAGAACTGTGCTCAAGGGGAAGGGGTGTGAGGTCGGATGCTGCAGTTGGCGCTCCATGCCCTCCGCCATGCCCCGGCCCTGGCCTCTCACCTGGAGAAGCTGCTGCCGATGAGGATGCGGCCCAGGGGGTATGCCTTGCCGCCCACGGTGACCGGCGGGCTGACGTCCAGGTTGCCGAAGGAGTCAAGGCCGGAGGCGCCCGCAAATGGGATTTCCCGGGTTACATATCCGAAGTCAGGACCCTGGGGGAGGACCAGCAAGACACAAGACACCCCCCCACCACCACCAAGAAGGAGGTGTCAGAACAAGAAGAGACAGCTCTGGGGGTAGGGAGATGGGGGGATCGGTCCTGGGGGATTCCCACTTCTGGTAAAACAAGCCCTATTCACTTTTCACAGATCACCCCCTACCCTGTTCTCCGAGCATGGTGCAATTACAGTTTGAGCCAATAACAGAACAACAACCGGTAAACCCCCAAACGTTTGGATTAGGCAACACACTTCTAAAAACCCATGGGTCGCAGAAGTGATCACAGTGGAAATCAGACAATATTTTGAAGTGAAGGGTAATGAAAATACAGCCCGTTAACACCGTGTGGGCTAGTGGAGCTGCGGTTCCAGGAAATGCCAGAGCTTTAAACATATGTATTAGGAAGAGAAAGCTTCCTTTTCCAGCTAGGAAAAATACTGGCAATTAAACCCAAAGAAAGTAGAGGGAAGGAAATGGTAAAGATGAAAGGAGAAACCGGTGGAAAATGCCCTGGCCACGGACTCACCCTGCAGGACCCACTGTCACCTCTGCTGGGTCTTATCCCCGGTCCCGCCAGGCTGGGGTGAATGTCCCCTGCTCTGTGCCCTTAAGTTCCTGAGTTTCCCATCACAGCCCCGACCTGGACACTGGGGTTATCCAGGATGTGGGTGGGGTGTAGGGGGCATACACGAGCATTGATCGCATTGACCGTGAGCTTTGGGACCAGCCTAGTTCAGCCTAGCAGTTAGGCACAGAGGTATGGAGGCCGCCTCTCCCGTTGTTCACCTTGGTGCCACCACTAACTAGCTGTGTGGCCCTGGGCCAGTTACTTAACCTCTCTGAGCTTCAGTAAAGAGGGACTTGGGCGTCCTCCTCCGTGGATTAAATGAGTAACCTTGTAAAGTTGGGGGAGTGGCTGGAACTCAGTGCACAGTTGCGAGAGCTGTTCTTGCACGTAGGAGGCTGCACAGTGCCTGGCACACAGTAGGTGTTCAGAAATCTTTGTTACCCGAACAGAGCCCCCTCCCGACCTCAGTTCATGAAAGCAAGAACCTTGAGGTCTCAGTAAGAGTGCATTCCCCCCACCCAAAAGGCAGTTCGGTTTCCCCAGGGCTGACCCCTCTGTTGGCACCCCCTTGGGGGAGAAGGGCCCCCAAGGAGGATTTCGCTGGCCAGCCCCTCCCAAAACACGGGCAATTTGCATGTCACTTGCATAGTTGCCCAAACCTCTCACTCCATCCCTATTTGCCACAGCCCACTGCCTGTGTCCTTTTGTCCCCTAAAGAACCAGGATCAGGCAAAACTGATGAGTTTTTAGGAGGAGCCGCCTAAGGGTTCCCCACTCCATTCTTTGCTACATACCAGGATCTTCTTGGGGAAATCCTTCAGGCCCCTGTCTCGGGGGGAGTCAAAGACCACTGGGAAGCATTTGTGAGGGGCCTCCACGTAGCCAAACTCCATCTCATCCTAGGAGGGGGGAGGAAGAGACCAATGTCACCTCAGAGTGGTTTTTCAAAACAGGATGTGCCCTCGGGATGGGGGGTGGGCAGGGCAGCAGAGCCTCCCCAAAACCTGGGGGGTGTCGGGGCTGGGGGCAGCGGTGAAGGTAAGGCTTTTGAGGACCTCAGCCAGGAGAGGACTGTCTGGCACCAGGGCATTTGGTAGGAAGCGGGAGACAGATGACGCAGGCAGCAGGGAAGTGTTTCCATAAGCTTTACACCCCCCACCCTGAGTCCTGGCACCAGGAGGCCTGGCTTCCTCACGGGAAACTGAGGCCATGAGGAACCTGTGCAGGTTCCCTTTCTCAAAGCCAGGTGAAGGATGGGGCTCAGGCCTCCCAGACCACCCCCACTCTCTTCCAGGATCTGCTCCTGCACCCACCTGGATCCAGCGGTCATTCTGATTTTCAATCCAAGGACAGATGACCAGCTTGCAGTTGGCTTTCCACGCCAGGTCAGACATGTCCTCCAGAAATTTCTCGTTTGAGCCATGAGAGTCTATTACGCTGCAAAACACAAGGATGGGGGAGCGTAATAGCAACCTCTAACTGTGGCCTTGTCCTTAGGGTAGGGAGGCAGGGGACAGATGGGGCAGCCTTGATCCAGTCTGTATTAGGCCCTCTGTGGCCCCTGGATGCAGGGGTTCAAAACAGTCCCTGCCCTAGAGAAGCTCGGGGACTAATGATGGAGAGGGATAATGTCTCCAGATCACATCAGGTGGCAGGTGCAAGGTGAGGGGGGCAAGCCCAGGGCTGCAGAACCCATAGGTAGGGCCCTGAAGCCAGCAGGGGCAGCCGTGGAGCAAGTGACCTTGAGACTGGATCCAATTGGTTAAAGTGGTAGTGAGGGGGCAAGTAGCCCATCAACTCCTGTTCCACACAATTGACCTAAACAAAGGAGCCAGGGTGGGGTTATCTCTGAGTATCTACACACACCTGGACCCAGGTAAGCAGAGCAAACCTGTTTGGCCACACCTTTCTTGGCTTTATGGCTTATGTTCCAAGTCAACTGTGGCCCTTTCCACTTGTCCAGCCTCCGATGCAGGGGCCTGGAGTGGCCTTGCCAACCAAGGCTCATTCAGCCATCCAGGAACCTGACAAGGATTCTGAGAGATGGCAGAAGGACCAGGGACCTGGGATGGGCCAGGGCTCTCAACGGATCCTAGAGGCTGGGTTCCCGTGTTCTCTGCAGGCCCAGAAGCACAGCCTCATCAGAGCGAGGCTAAGTCTCCTGCAGCCACCAGCAGCCTGAACAGGTCCTGGTCCCACAGCCGAGACTAAACCCAAAATATTCTGAGGCTGCTGCAGGCAGGATAGGATAGGGGCCGGGACACTGGAGGGTAAGTCGGTGACCTTAGCCAGCGCCTGAGCTGCTTGAGGCAGGTGGGGCTGACAAGCCCAAACCCACCTGCTGCCGTCCTGTTCCTAGCTTGTGCCCTTGAGTGCCTTCAATGAATCCGTCCCATCTGAACGAGGGGCCAACCCCGAAACAGCGTCCTGTTCCTATCTCTAAGAGTCCAGGGATGGTGGGTGAGCTGCAGGAGTGAGGCCTCACCTGCAGGCATACAGCTTCAAGGGGGGCTGGGTGTTGGGGGTCATGATCCACGGGGCCATGCGAAAGACCACAGTGTCTGTGAAGAGGGGCACTTCGGGCAGTATCTGGGGAGGGGGGGAAATGAGGACTCAGTGGGCCCTGCAGGGAGCCCCATCAGGCCTCAAGACCACACCCCCAGCCCCCAGCCAGCTCAGCTGGAGCCTCCAAAATGGTCCTCCAAGCACTTCAGCCCCTAACCCAGTCCCCAACACAATACATACCTTTGTGTCCACCAGGCTGACACTGAGGGAGACCAGCCCCAAGAAATCAGAGTCAGGGAAGGTGAGCCCCTCCACGTAGAAGCTGATCTTTCGCTCCCCTGGCTGCCGCTCAACTGTGTAGGACTGATGCCGGGGCCCCAGCACCTGCTTGTAGTCTGAGAGGGAATTCCCACCTAGGGGAACCAGAGTCAGCACTGGGGGGCCAGTGCTGGGACAGAGGTGTGGGGCGGTGAGGATGGGAGGCGAGGAAACCAGGGGCAGAGCCACCTCTGTGTGAGATCTCCGGAGGCCCCTCCCCAGCTCTGCCACGCACAAGCTGGGTGGCCTGAGCGTAGTGACAACCTCTCTCAGCCTCCGCTCCTCGTCTGTACAGTGTGGCTAATGTTCTGTCTCTCAGGGGGTCGGTGTAAGCCTTAAGCCAGATAAGGAGATGAAAACATCTGGCACAAAAGGCGAAAACAGCCCAAATAGCCATCAAGTGATGAAAGCACCGTGCCAAGTGAAAGAAGCCAGGCCCAAAAGGCCACGTAGTATATGATTCCACTTATATGAAGTGCCCAGAAGAAGCAAGTCCATAGACATGGAAAGCAGATCAGGAGATGCCAGGGGCTGGGGGAGGGGAATGACTGCTGCCAGTGCAGGGTTTTATTGGGGGATGATGAGAATGTCTTGGAACCAGACGAAGGTGGTGGCTGCACAGCTTTGAGACTGCGCTGAATCCCACTGAATCGTTCGCTTTAAAATAGTTAAATTTATGCAAAAAAAAATTTTTTTTAAGTAAAATGGACTTAAAAAGTGTAGTGGTTCCCCCCTGCCCCCTTTCATCCTCCCCTGAGGGTCGGCTGGGGAATGT
Source organism: Cynopterus sphinx (assembly GCA_030015415.1). NCBI lineage: Eukaryota > Metazoa > Chordata > Mammalia > Chiroptera > Pteropodidae > Cynopterus > Cynopterus sphinx. The sequence continues at coordinate 121,062,398 of CM057387.1, forward strand.
CACACCCTGGCACACTCCTGTCCGCTGCGGGCACGGTCATCAGTGCACTCACGGAGGGAGACTTTGCTCCTGTTCGGGTACCACAGTGGTTTTCAAGCCAGGCCTCTGCCTAAACGGCCACCATCGATGCACCTGAAGGAACATTCTGGTTCCTGCCAGGTTGATTTAGCCAGAACGACAGGTTCTGAGTCAGTCTGAACAGAGGAGGGTGAAGAGGAAGAAGGAAGGGCTAGGAGAGGCCTCTTGCCATGGACGAAAATGAGGGGAGCAGCTCAGGGATGAGGACTGGTACTTTCTTAAGCCACAGACTCTGATTGATTAAATCTCCGGCAGAGCAGTTCCAAGGGCGGCCTGGGCCTCAGCTTCACGAGCTCCTGCCCCACCTCGCCCTGCCTGGACAGTGCTTGTCAGGCATCACGTGGTCAGAGGAGGGAAGAGGGGAGGGGAGGGGATGGGGGCAGTGGAAAGAGGAGGGCCTTCGGCGCTCAGCAGACCTGGGCTTGAAAGCCGGCTCCACCCCCAAGTGGTCGTGCGAGCTTATGACAGCGAATGCGGGCACCTGAGCCTCGGTTTTCCCTCTGTGAAATGGGGCTAGCTATCGAACCTCCCGGGGTGACACATCGTGTCCTGACGGTGTGGCTGCAGTGAGAGTCACAAAAGGTGACGGAAGGAAGGGGGAGATGTGGCCAGGAGAAGCAAGAAAGAGGGTGGGAAGCAGAGGACAGAGCAAGGTGGGACGAGGCCCCACCAGGTCACTCACCCCGGGCACAGAAGACCCCCAGTCTTTTGGAATCTGAATATGACACATTCAAGACCAGCATGTGGCTGTCAAAGAGCTCGTCGGGGCCATCGCAGGTCAGCACCATTGGGGACATGTCCTTCAGGTCTGAAGAGAGTGGCACCCCAGCATCAGGCTCCTCGCCCATCTCCCCAGTGCTTCGCCACCCCGCACCACCACCCTGGACAGCACCACGTGCCCCTGCTGTCACTCACCATCCAGTGATGTCAGCTGGCTGTCGGCGAGGTCGAGGGCCCTGGACGTGACACTATCCCGGTCACAGTTCACCAGCAGGATGGCCCCATAGCCCTCAGGGCCCCAGCGCCAGCTTTTCTGAGGCAAAAAGAAAGGCCTTAGGGTCAGGGGGATCCAGGGGGCTCTACAAGGGGTTCCGGATGTGGCTAAGGCTGGCTGCTTCGGTAGCTTGAAGACTTCTGTATCCTCGGTTTTCTTAAAGATTTAAAGAGGGCCCATAGGTCTGGGGACTGAGCAACAGGTCTCTAAACCCAAAGCCGCTCCATCCTTGTGCAGTGATCACCTGAGCTACCGTACACAGCAGCGCCCGCCGCACAGGAGGAGGAAGGGAGAAACAGCCTTGGCCGGCCTGCTGAGCTTTGGCCCTGCCTGGGGGACAGAGGCCGCCTCGCCCTGACCTCGATGGGACTGGAGGATCCTGGGACACCCTCCCCATCCCAGCACTCCCCTGGGACCCGTCTGCCCACAGTCGTGCAGGCCCTGCAAGGAGGTCTGAGCCGAGGCGGGAGTGATGGCTGGGTCCCTGCCTCTGTGAGACATGCCTCCACTCCATGCCCACAGGACCGGGGGCCACTTTCCCGTTTCACAAAAAGGGGAAAAGAGGCTCTGGGAACTGACTGAGCCCCCAAGTCACACAGATGGGATTCAAACTCAGGGGTAGGGCACCGTACTGGGCTGCCCTGAGCCAGGGCCCAAGGCGTGATCCGAATCGCAGGCCCCACTCACCACCTGGCCCAGGCAGCCTTGGCAGTGAACAACCTGCACAGCCACCCATGGCTTCCCTGCCCCATCTTGCCCCCAAAGCCTTGCGACCCAGGCTTCCTCTCTGGGGTCTTTCCCTGTACACCACATCTTCTACCCTCCTAGGATGGCTTCCAGATACTTCCTGTGAGGGTGATGCCTGAGCCCACCCCACCCTCCTCCTCACTCTTCAGGGTCTACCTGGGACTCTGTACCCAGCCTCCTCCGCCAGAAGCCGCGTCTCCCCCTCGCCTTCATTCAGTCACTCAACAACCTTTTAGGAAGCACCTACCATATTCGAGGTTCCAAACAAAGCCCAGGAAATAGAATAGGCACCAAGTAAAAGAACCCGTCCCGGTTCTGAGGTGGCATAAGAGAGGCCCAGAGAGGGCGAGCGGTTTTTCGGGAGCCACACAGCACGTCCATCGCACAGCGTAAGTTAATACCCACTTGTGCCAATTTGGCAGTCCCCAGGTGGGTTCCCCACACTGTCGGATACCCCAGACCCTAGGAATCCGTCACCCTTCTGGAGGGAGGGTCCACCCCACCCCAGGACCATCCCCAGGTTTGCCTGTCAACCCCGCTGTCTTGGGGTAGCCAGGACAGTCTCACCTTGTCGCCTTGGCCCCTTTCCACGTTGCCCTTGCGGCCTGTGTCAGCATCGAGGGAGATGTCTGAAAAGGGAAGGAAAGAGGCCTCAGGGGCTCACCCAGTCTCATCGTCATGCCCACAACATCCAGGTGGGGGAACGCTTTGCCCTCTCCCCAAGCCCTGTGGCAGTCCCGTGTGGTTCTGGGCGTTGGCGGGACCCGAGTCTTCGGGTCTCGAATTTCTTGCTCATCTACGTGTGCTGAGTTGCTGACTCTTGGTGGCCCTGACCCAGAATGTTGGGGTCTAGGCCTGAGGCCCTGGGTGCTGGTTCCGCAGTTCTCAGAGCCAGCTGCCTAGGGCGCAGGCTGAAGGGGTGTATGGCCATCCAAGGTTTGGTGCCGGATCTTGACATTCCAGTGGGGGTGATAGGTGAGACGCCAGTTGAAGGAGGCCCGTCGTGTAGCTGTTGACACATGGACATTGCAGTTTCTAGGTTCCTGCGGCCCTAAATATCGCTGGGTCTTCATCCCTGAGTTCCGGAGTGGACAGAAGGCCTCTGAAGGAGCCACACCCCTTGATGGTGGAGGAAGCTGGCCATGGGCTGGCACTCAGCACTGCCCAAAAACCCTCAACAGCCAACGTGGAGGGGGAGGGGGTGTGCGGAGAACCAGACAGGTGGCACGTACCAACGCCAGTGAGGTAGAGCACGCTGCGGCCCAGGGCACTGTCCTCATGCTGCCCGAAGTAGGAGACCTTCACCTGTGGGGACACGGTCAGGCCTAAGCCAGCACAGCCGCCCCTTCAGAGGTGGCAGTGGCCGGGGATGTGGCAGTCACCCCCACCTCCCGACAGCCCTGTTGAGAGGCAGGGCAGGCATGAGGACTCCCAGGCTTTCCCTGCTGCCGAGGGTCCACTTTTCCCAGGTTCCCGGCTTGGATTCTGAGCTGCTTTCTCCAGCTAGAGAGGTTGTGGACGCCTCCCTGCCTCCTAGGGCTGGATGGGGTACGGGCAGGCCCCAGAGGGAGCAGCTGCTCCCTCAGGAATCCATGGGGATGAAGGAGAGAAAGAGAGAGAAGGGGCGACTGTCGGCACTTGGACAAGTCACTCAATCTCTCCAGGCCTAGGTTTCTTCACCTGGAGAATGGGAACAATGACCCCCCCAACCCCACAAAACACCCAGGGGTCAGGCGCTTTTCCCATGGTCCCAAACCCATGCCAAGTACCCTACCCAGGCCACCTCCACAGCCCCGGGGTGGCCCCAATGGGCAGAGCCCATCCGTAAAGAGGCCACTCAGGGCCCTGCCTGTAGGATCGTAGCTGGTAGGCAGAGGAAGCAGGGTCTGAGCCCATGGCAGGCTCCAGGACCTCTGCTCGCAAAGGCTGCACAGCCCCTGCTTTGTCCCTGTCCATTCAGTGGTGTGATGGGTGGCTGGGGGCGAGTGAGGAGGGTGTCATCCTCATTCCTTAGGTATGGGAGACACAAGTACATCTCGGTGGTGCTGCGGAGTCCTGCCTACGCGAGAGTGGGGGCTCGTCTGGGACCTGTGCAGGGATGTCTGTGAATCCGAGGGGTGAGCAGGCCGGCTGTGTTTTCGTAGGAGAATCCATCGGCCTGTGTATGTGTGCTGTGGCGCGTTGGGGTGGCCTGTGTGTTTGGGGTTGTATCAGAATGTGCTGCGTGGATGCAGGTGTCGAAAGCTTTGTGGGGTTTGGTGGAGTGGGATGGCACGTGGATGGAGGCATGCTTTAAGGGGCTCTTACCTGCGATGGGGGTGGGGAGATGCAGCCCCTTGCTCTAGGGAGGAGCGTCTTACCTTGACATCATTTAAGTCCTTACTGGCTGCGTCCACAGATACGATCACATCCACATTGGCGCCCAGCGGCCAGCGGGCCTTTCCTCTCGGCTCTGTCACCCGTGCTGGGTCATAGGCCATGGAGATCTCCACCCCAGAGCTCCCGGAGACCTCAAAGGTCTCAGCACCCTTGGGCACAATGCTGACGGAGAAAAGAAAGGGGGAAAGCGTCCAGGTCTCAGGAGAGAGACTACAATGGGGTAGTGGCCGGGGCAGTCAGGCCATGCAAACGGCAGCCCCAAATGCTGGGTTGGGGAGCATCAGAGGGCATGTCACTGGCCAGGAGACCAGCCTAGCTGGGCACCAGGCAACCTGGACTCTACCCCAGCTCTCCACTGACCCCCATGTGACCCACCCTGAGCCCATCAGCCCTGGCCTCAGTCTCCCCACCTGTAACATGATGGGGTTGGAGCAGAACAGAACAAGGCTGTTGAGCTTTGTTTTGGTGGCAGAACCAAAGACATAAGGCAGACCAAGGGGAGCTGGGGATGTGGCTGAGCCACAATGTCTAGGCCACCATTCCAGCAGTGCCCCCAAGCTCCAGAGAGCAGAGAGAGCAACCTCCAGACACCCCGATTCTGCCCCAGGCTTCCCGCTCTGATGCTTTCAACTTTTCTAATCGACAGGAAAGCCACCTGGTCAGTCACATCTCACCACCTCCACTGCCATCCCCACCCCCTGGGATAGCCGGGCAGCCTCCTCACGGGTGCCACCGAGCCCCTTCCAGTCTGTCTGCACACAGCACCCATAAGTCAGAATTGTACTGCTCCTTTTTGTTCAAAAGCAGTGGTTCCCCCAAACTCAGCAAAGTCCCCGCGATGGCATACAAGGCCCCTCCTGATCTTTCCCCATCACCTCCCCGACCTCCTCCTCCCCACTATACTCCCCCTACCCACTCTGCTCCAACCACTCTGATCTTCCCATTTTCCACGAAGCTGCCCTGCCTCAGGGCCTTTGCACTGACTGTTGCCTCGTCATAGAATGCTCTTCCCCTAGATGTCCACAAGGCTCACTCCTTTACTTTATCAGGGCTTGGCTTGAACATCACCTCAGCGAGCCCCGACTCCATCCTCCATCTAATGCTGCACCTTGCCCTGCCTTCTCCCCTCTCTCCCCGTCCTCGTTGCTGTGCTCCGATTCTTAGTCGTGCTGTTGTTTCCTGCCCCCCTCTCCTGCTAGGTCAGCTCCACGAGGGCAGGGAGTGGTGCCTATTTTGCTCGCTGCTGTAGCCCCAGCACCTCTAACAGTACCTGGCACACAGTCAGTGCTCATAAACCCGTGTTAAATAAGCGAATGGATTCAGTTTCCCCCACTCTGCAGGGCAACTCAGGCCCATCTGTACTCAGGGCTTGACTGGGACCCAGTGCATCTTCTCCCTGACCATCCAGAGCATCACATGCCCCTGATACCCCAGAGCCCTGGGGTCCAGAAACAGGGGTCAAGAAGCCCTCAGCCTGCCAGGTGTCACCCGGGGTACTCATCTTCTGGGCTTCCACACTGCTCACACCTCCAGCTGCTCCCAACCACAGCACATAGGGCCCAGCCTTCCCGGGCCATAGGGGAGGGGATGCAAACTCAGGCAATGGGCACCCAGAGCTAAGCCAACAGAGCCTCTGTCAGTGCATCTTGTCCTTCTCCCCTGAGCAAACATGGACTGTGCGCCTCCCTCTGCTGAGCACAGTGCTAAGCCCCAGTGTTCCTGGAGGCCCTGGGCCGTGTGGAGCTCACAGCCTAGAGAGGAAGTCCGACAAGCCAACCACAAGTCGGAGTTTCCCCCTCTCTACGTGTCAGGGCTCTCCGCTGCGGTCCGCCAGGGCAGGGCCATCAGCCCTGAGGTCACCACCCAAAGCACGTCCACTTACAAATGCCCACCCGACTGCAAAGGTGGCAGGGCCGGCGAGGTCCTTCGACATACGTGCCTGCCTCCGTCCTTTCCTGGGCTCCTAAGAACCCACCCAAATATTAAACCCTCTGAGGAAAGCAGACACCCCGCCCTAAACCCCACCGTGGTCCGTCAGCCCACGTCCAACGACTGCCTCCACTGACAACGGGGACGATGGTCGTAGATGCAACAGTCCCAGTTCTGTGCCTGGCTCTCTGATGCCCACCGCAGCCCCACGAGGCAGTTACTGTGCCTCTCACTTTACAGATGAGGATGCGGGGAGAGCGGCCCCAGAGCCTTGCAGGCTGCTGGCCAGGCCCACCTCCCTCCCCCCACACTCATGGCCTCATCGTCCCCAGGAGCCATTATGCCTTCTGGAATCTTCTCATGACCTTACATGACCTTCACCACTGTTTCATTCATTGCCTTAGAAACTCAAGTCTCCCAGACTCCCTTCTAATCTGACCCCGGCTCCCACCCTCCCTGACTCCCAGTCACTCCCGTAAGCCATCATCGCATGGTGGCCTCAACCACGTCCGGGGATTTCCTGGGCCTTCGTGCTCTAACAGACACCTGCTCCTTGCAGCAGACATGGTCTCCCGCAGCCTGCTCAGGGGTGGCTGCTTCTCCCTCGCTCCCTCCTACCACTGGGCCTGGAGGGCGGCAAGGGTCCTCCTTGCTCCTCACTGTCACCTCCACGTCATCGTCACGCTGTCCTCATTCCCTGAGGATGTCAGCTCATGCCGCTATCTCCAGCACTGTTGTCACCATTTCTCATTTCAATAGCCCCATGGGTGACACGCCAGAACCCTGACCCCTCGGTCTCTTGACTTTCTCTATTCCGGGGATCTTGCCCTCCACACGGCCTCAGCCGCCCTCTCCCGGGGGCCAACCCCAGACTTTGTCATTACTAAGAACTGTACCTGCTACAAACCCCCGTGTCAGCAACACACTCTGATGCCACCCTAAGCGGCCAGCTCACTCCGTCTGACACGCCCACCCCCTACCAAGCTGTCAGTTCCACGGGGACCTCTCTACCCGCTTCTCACCAGCCCTCGCTCCCTCCTGTTCTCTCTTCCCTTCACCGGGGCTCTTTTCTCTTTCGTGGTCCCAGAAAGCCATTCCACACGTTTTCCTCTCTCTGGAAACCTCCCTCGCCTGCTCCCCTGTCTCTCTCAGAACTGCAACCTCCCCCTTCCCTCCGCTTCATCTGCTGGCCCAGCCGCCCCTGCGCACACATCCATGCCTGCCCCCCTGGGGCAACGGATGCATGGCCCCGTCCCTCCCTGGGCGCACCCTCCCTACGTAAAGGCATCGCCCCGGCCTTGTCCCCTTCTCCCTCTCTGTCACCGAGCACATGCGTATGCTGTAAACATCACCCTGACCATCCTCCCAGGTCCGCCCACACCGTCGTTTCCTCGGCCAGCATCCCCGCTGTGCCATCTGAACCATGCTGTTGCAAAATCCAAAGGTCCTTTCTCTCCTTCCTCTTGGCGACCTATCAGAGGCATTTGACCCAGATGATCAACGGCCCTTCTACTTTCCCACCTGGCCTCGAGCCTCCCCGCCTCTGTCTGTCTCCTCTGCTGCGTCTTTCTCCCTCCCTGACATCCAGAGGGTCCCAGGTGGTTGAAGACCAGCAGCTGGAGCCAGGGGAGGGCACACATATAAGTTTATCATACATTTCACTGATGTAAATTACAAATAACAGTGCGACGAACATCACTCTTTATTGTAAAATTCTTCGTACAATTGCACCCTCACAGAATGCCTCTCCTGTGACTACAGCCACCATTCCACACACGAAGCCGCATCCCAATCTGCCAACTCTTTCCTCAGTAGGTTGGCTGTCATTAAATCTGATGTGGGATGTGAATGTCGACCGATATTGTCGCTTATGTTCAAGAGTAAAAGGCAAGGGACAAAACGACAACGGCACACTTCGCTCCATCAGTGACGCGAGCGGCTTCTTGGCCAAGTCGGACAACTCTGGAAGAATTTTGTGCTGATCATAATGTGATGGCCGGAACACGACACCCTTGTAAGTTTAATCTGCGTGACCTTTTCTTCATCCCTTTCCGAAGTCTACGCTCCCAAGAGAACAACAAGTGGAGTCCCGCTCTGCAGCCCCGGCCAGTTTCCGTGGCGCAAATACTCCCACGACGGCCCCTCTCAAGCCATCGATGCAACGTCGCCTAACTCAGAGCTCCAAGGAGACACACGGAGGCAGCACCTATTTAACTGTTTCCACCACGCAGAGGAGCTAGGTGACGGTAGGCTGTAGTAAAACAATAAGGACAGGATGCGCTGTGCGTATTTATCGCCTCTGTTTGTAACACGATTTCTCTAATTCTAAGTAGTTTAATTTTAAATCATAGCTGTGTTTGACAGCGGGCTGGAAAACTTCCTAAATAAACGGACGGTCAGGTCCCCAAGGGGACGTACAGCCTTACACAGGGCGACTGTGCATGGGGAAAAGGAAATAATCAGACTTTTCCAGTTTTACTGGACCCTGGCTCTGAACCGACACTCATTTCAAGAGACCCACGCCACCGCTGCGGTCCGCCAGACAGAGCAGAGGCTTATGGTGGTCAGCTGGGCAACGGGTTTAGTCCAGGTCCATCTCATAGGGGGTCCGGTGAGTCCCCAAGCCCATCCTGTGATTTTTCCCCCCAGTTCTGGTATGTGTCATTGGAATAGACACACTCAGCAACGGGCGAGATGTCTCACCAGCACCCTTGGGACTGTGTCCAGCTGGCTCTGACCCGCTTGGCCCCAGGGCTCCATGCTCAGTCCTCTTCTCTCTCTGCCAGGACTCATCCGCTTGGTGATGCCTCATCGATCTACTTTTCCATCTGCAGACTCCCATAGCCTGTCTCCCTTGGGTGTCTAACAGGCATTTTAAGGTGAACGAATCCCAAACCAAACTCCTACTTCTCCTGCTCGTGCCCTGTCCAGACCCGTCCCAGGCAGTCCACAGCTGCCCCACCCCCAGACTCACCCTGGTCTCCCCTTCCCTCTCGCTCACGTCCAGGCCCTCGGCAAACCTTCACCGCGTCCCCAGAAGGCGACGCTCTCACCTCCTCCATGGCTAACCCCGGTCCACGTGGATTTTCATCATAGGCTCCTCTCCTGCTTCCCCTCCTGCTGCCCAGAGTCTGTGTTCAACACAGCAGTGGAGGGATCGTCTTAAAACAAAAGTCACATAATGTCCCTCCTGCTCCGTGACCTTTCCATGGAGCCTCTGGGGTCTGCCCCAGGCTGGCTTCCAGACCCCGAGGCTCCCGTCCCCCTCACTCCTGCACACTCAGCCCCTCGCTCTCTCTCCAGGTGCCCAGCTCACTGCTGCCTTAGGCCCTTAGCATTTGCAGTCCTCTCCTCTCCTCACAGACATCCCCTGGGAGCCGCTCCCTCATGTCCTTCTCAGGAGGTTGTCCCTGACTGCTCCTGTGTGACGTGGATGACACCGTGAACCCCGTGCTCCCTAACCCCATGACCCGGCTTCATTTCAACCCACGGCACTTAGGACCTGACATATGATGTGGATTCGAAGTATTTTCTATTGCCCGTCACTCCCTTTTCTCCCTCTGGAACACAGAAACTTTTTGTGTTTTACTCTCTAACCTAACTGTCTCCTCGACACCCAGCTCAGCCGCTGGCGTGGACCAGGACACCATAAACCCTTGTTTTATGGGTGAAGACAGGGCGTGGACTGGCCTTCCCAGGACTTCCCAGCCGGGAGGTGGCAGAGCTGGGATTGGACTCCAGTCTGCCTGGCCTCAGGGCACCCAGTTGGCAGCAGAAGGGTTTCCAGCTCATGGGAGACCCCCCGCCCCACCCCACCCCGGGGTGCAATCACTGCACATACCCCTGTCGAGGGGTGGGGAAAAGTTGACATTTCAAAATCACAGTCCTGGCCACGCAACCTCCTATTTGGAGTCTTGGTGGAAAATAGTAATAGTAATAACAATAGCAATAATAACGATGATGATGGAAGAAGGGGGGTGGAGAACAGAAACAATGCCTCTGGGACTCTCGGGGCCTTTCAAGCCTGGCCTGCCTTCCTGCCACCCCACCCCCACCTTGCTCAGCTGCTCATATCTCAGTTCATCCCCCTCTAGGGTGCTGGGGTCCTGGCCTCAGCTCCTTTCTCCCTTACAGGTGCCAGGTAAGGACAGGCCTTAGGGAAAGGAGGCTTCTGGTAGGAGACACCTGATGGACAGGCCTGAGGCCCAGGTCTCCCCTATCCTCTGAGGGGGGCCTGACCAAGTCCTGGCCCCGCTGCCTTCAAGGCCCCCATCACCCCCATCCAGGTCATTGTGCTCATGCTGCCTCTCAGGGTGAAAACGGTGCAGGAGAGCTGAGGCCACCCCAGCAGCAGTGTCGGGGCTTCCAGGGAAGGGGCTGCGGTTTCCTGCCCGTGGCCACACCTGGCAGGCTGTGCCAGACAGGCATTTGACCTTCTGAGCTTCGAGGTTCATGCTGCCTTTTCTCAACTCTCAGGCTCCTGGATCTGTGGGTGGGGTTGTGGATTAAGGTCTGATCTTGGGGTGGGGGGCAGACAGGCAGCCATGGGAATTTGGGGTGATCCCCAGGGTGCCCCCAGTGGGGTTCCCTCACCAGCTCTGAGAGGGCCTCTCAATACACGTCTACCCCACCGCTTTGCTTTAGTGGAGTCTCATGGTGCAGCCCCCAGACTCAAACAACCCCCCAATGCCCTGGAAAGTCCCCAAACTCAGTCAGGCAAAGGAAAGGATTTGAAAGCACCCCTTTAGATGAAAGGAGCCACAGTCATTACCACGAGGGAGATGCCCAGGGGGGGTAATCATCCTTATTATCCTTATTATCATCATTTCCAGTGTTATGCTAATGAGCCTGTGCCTTCACTTTGCCCTCCACCCCCCAGTGCCCTTCTTCCATCTCTGCGGTGGGGTAGAGAGGAGGGGGAGGTGTGGGAGGGGGCAATCTTTTACATTCTTGAATGTAAAAGATATAGGATGTAGGATGCAGGCTCTGTGTAGAGTGAGGCCTCAAAACTGGTCACCCAACTGCTCTGAGCCTTGATTTCCCTCTGGCACATGGATTTAACCCAAAGAGCTACTTCCTAGAGCTGATGGGGGACTCCATGAGTTGATGCACTTAAAGTGCTTGGCATATAATAGGCGCCTAAAAAGTGTTAGGTGCCATCGTCCCCGTTCCTTTTACTCTTCCTCCCAAGCAGCCCAGCCCACTCAGGCCAGAGCCCCCTGTCCTTTCCGCTGTCCCCACAGCACTGGTGGATCCTTCCCTGGGGCCCCTCGCAGTCCACCTGTGCCAGACAGAGCAGTGCCCCGCCTGACTCATCCCGCTGGTCCTCACACCCCAAGCCAGAGCAGGCCCGGGGCTCCAGGTTAGAAAGAGGCTGCAGCAAGGAGTCGATCCTCAGAGAGTCTCGCAAGAGGAGGCGCAGGGGGCGGGATGGGGAGTTGCAAATTAACAAAACATCCCCAGCCACGTGCACTGGTGTTGTCGAGGTATGTGAAAGCGTAGGGATGGCATGTTTCACCGGTAATACTGCGGTGGGGTCTATGAGGGTGGCATTTTCAAGCACCTACTACACACGCCAGGTGCATGCTCGACTTTTGGGACCTTTGAGCTCATCTACGCTGCACGACAACCCTCCCAGGTGTGTGTCATTGTCCTCATTTGGCAGATGAAGAAATTCTCTGAGAGGTTAGGTAAGTTCCTGGAGTCAAAGAGCTGGCAAAGGCAGGAGGGAGCAGCAGGTTTGTCTCCTGTCGTGCGCTGTCCTGGCCGATGTTAAAATGAGTGCGTGCACCCTGAGCGTGCCCCGGGCAGGACCAGGAGATGTAGGAACAAAGAAGGAAAGTGCTGAAATTTGCAACACAAACTACTCCATATGCTTCCTTGGGAGCCCGTAGAGGAGGCCGAAGGCAGGAAAGCCATGTCCCTGCCTCCCCTCCATGCACCTGAACCTTGGAGGGGTGAGGCTGGCTCAGGCCGAGGGGGCCGTCTGCGACCTTCTGGTTCCTGCTTGCCCTGAGACATTGACACTGTGGAGTATCTTCATAAGCCTGGGCTCAGAGAGGAGTCCCAAGGGTCATCCGGCTCAACCCCCTGTCAAGCCCGGGACTCCTTGCTTGAATACTTCCAGTGACAGACAGCTCACTACCTCACAGTCCTCTGTGCTTTGACAACTCAGATAATTAGAAAGCTTTTCTTTTCGCTTAGCTGGAAGCTGCCTCCCAGAAGCTTCCACCCACTGGGGCTCTGCAGACCGTATCTTATCTCAAGTTTATCATCTGGTTTCTAGGGAGAGGAGAAACATAGCCATCCTGGCATCTGGAAGCTCCTCCCAGGGTCCACCGGCTCAGGAGAGTGAACTTATATCAGGCCCTCCCAGTCTCCGCTGGCTCCAGCCCAAGAGCAGAGGGTGGGGTCTGAGACGGAGAAGAGAAAGTGGGGGAGGGGGCGGTGGAGGGAAGCTGGAAAGGGCAAAGGGGAGAGGAAGAATCAAAGGAGATGACTGGAACTGATAGGATCGGGAGGTGGAGCACAGGGGAGGGGTGACGGGGGCAGGAGAAGGGAGGAAGGAGTGACTAATAGAAGAGACTTCTCAGCCGGTCTGAAAAAGGCAGGTGACAACAGGGACATCTGTATAATTAAGCAGTGGCTGACCTCTGAGGCCCTCCCTGATGCTGATACCTCACGTCTCAAAACAGACACGCTCGGCCATTGCACATCCACAGGCCGTGGCTCTCGGGCTTCTCGTAGCCCAGTGGGACTTATGGGGGACCCGGCCTTCTTGTCCCCAAGAACCTACCCATTTAAACTTTAACATCACTTCCGATAAAGGAATGCGATGCAGCAATAGGGTGGGGCAAGAAGGAGAGAGGGTTTTCACCCGGCTTGACACCTGTGTCCCAGCCTGGCTGTCAGAACCCATCAGTCACTGCGATTAGTGCCGGTGTCAACCCCGTAATTGTGCCCCACTGGACTTCTGCGCAATTTAAAAGCATTAATTTACTCGATGTAAACATTAGAACATATTTACCACAGGTTTAATAACTCCGTTTTGACATTTCCATTTTTCAAAATATAGGAAACCCCAGAAAAAGGTCAGTGGCCTGGGTCCTCTCTTCGACTCGTCTGAGGCCCTACAGAGACCCTCCCCACTGCGCTCCTTGAATTCTGGCCATTTGGGGTCCAAAGGGTCTCTTTTGCTTTGATGCTCTTTGCAGGGCTGGGGAAGGCTTGAGGTAAATCCAGAAGCATGTCCTCGTCCCTAACTAAGCCAGCCTTCTCCTCCATCTAAGAATAAAGGTCCACTATGGCCTCCAGCCTAGGGCTCTGCTTGTCCCCTCTGGGCAGACAAGGAGGGCCAGGCTGGACCACTGATGGGTTCTCCATGCTACCCAGCCCCTCTTTTTTGGCACGAATCCTCCAGGGCTGCCTCCAAGCAAGGACAGGGACACTAGGGAGGTCCGGCCAGACCCAGGGGGTCAGGGTGGTGAGCTAGCACTTTGGGGTAAGCGGGTAGGATCTACAGCACGTGCCGAGTCAGGGGATTTCTAAGGGTTCCTTAGGTCGGGACACACAATTACCCCAAACACAAATATTTCTCCAAATAACTAGTCCACACTGCCCCTGGGGAAATTAATCACTTCCTGTGATGCCATCGCCTCATGCCCATCTCCACTGGCTCTCCTCGGGGGTTCAGACTCCGGGCAGCTCAGGTGACTGGCACATTTCTTCTGGGGAGCTTCCCCCCTTCTGTTAGCGAGGCTAAATAGAAACCCTTTGCTTGGCCTCAGCTGGCAAGACACCTAGCAATGGGGTATGGGACCCCCACGTTCACTATCAAGGGAGGACAGCCCAGTCCCTGGAGTGAGCTTCAGGCTCCTCTTATAACTAACCCAGGTTGACAATGCCTCACGCTTTCCTCCCACCTGTCTTGACAATGCCACGTCCCCCTTTCTACACCTATGGCAGACGTCACTGTCGGGGCTACTTTTAAACCAACTTGCTACAGAATAAACTTGTTTTCTAGTTTAGAGACAGACGTTCAGTGGCTATGACCCTAGTCACCACCAATGCCCAGGCTGAAGGGCTCCTGGGTGCAGGCCTCTCTAAGTGCTCATTCAGGACCCCGAAACAACACTTCTTTTAAGAATCACCTGGAGCGCAGCGGCTACAGACAACTCGGCCAGCTTCCTCGGTCCCCTCACCTGCACAGGTGTCCACATTTGAGGATGCTAAGCTTCTTGGGGATCCCAAAGGAGTTTACAGGCAGCATCATTCCCATCACATACACCTGATCCTTCCTCTGCTTCCCCCCATATCCCCCCAACATCCTCTGAGGCATGATGGGAAACACAGGCACCGGAGGAAAGGGAACCCACAGAGCCAGCGTTGCTGTGAGCACCTCCCACTCCCAGGGCACCCACCATGCAAGAGGCCCTACACGTGCATGTCTCATTATCTTCCCCCTAACCCATTCAGGTCCATACTGATGTTTCTCCATTAGTCAGATGAGGAAACCGAGGCCCAGAGGAGTGTAGCAGGAACTGAAATGAAAACCAACTCGAGAGTCTGTCCAACTCGAGAGTCTGGGCACTTCGCCTCCACACTGAACTGAAGAGAGGACCAGCTCATCCTGTCAGGGCTCAGAGAGGGCCAGTGACCTGCCCGGGCCAGACAGCAAGTCAGAGGCAGAACTAGGACGTGTACCCACGTCTCCTGGCTCCCAGTCAAATGCTTCTGGCCTCAGCAGCTCTGCGAAGGGCCTAAGGTTCTGAAATTGCCTTCCAGAAACTGCCATGCCCTGGGACGAGAACAGGGGTCTGAAATTGGGAAGGGGGTCCATAAGAGACTGCTTTCCTGCTCTCGGTGTTAGACTAGGGTCACCAGATAAAGTGAAGGATGTCTAGCTAAATTTGAATTTCAGCTAAACAGCAGGGTTTTTTTTTTTAATTCAAGTATATCCCTTTACCCACAGGGGACATGTTCCAAGACCCCCACTGGATGCCTGAAACCATGGATAGTGCTTAGCTATACTGTTTTTTCCTATACATCATCCCTATAATAAAGTTTAATTTATAAATTAGGCACAGTAAGGGAGCAACAGCAATAACTAATAATAAAATAGAACAACTGTCACAAGATATTTGTGTTGAGGAGACGAAGCGAGGTGGATACACTGGACAAAGGGCCGATTCACATCTCGGGAGGGAAGGAGCAGGGCAGTTTGAGATTTTATCACACTACTCAGAATGGCGCACAATTTAAAACGTGTGAATTATGTCTGGAATTTTCCATTTAATATTTTCAGACCATAGTTGACCACGGGTAAACCGAAACTGTGCCTAAGAAGGGGAGGGCTACTGTACTAAAAAAAAATTAGTCACTGTTTCTCTGAAATGCAAACCCTGTGCCAAAAGGGCAGGAGACGGAAATGTAAAGCTCCGCATGGGGAATATAGTCCATGATCGTGTAAGAGCTATGTATGGTGTCAGATGGGCACGAGACTTATCGGGGGGATCATTTCATAAATGTCTAATCACTACGTTGTACACCTGAAGCTAATATGATATTGTATGTCAACTGTAATCGAAAATTTAAAAAATTATTTTTAAAAAATGAGGTAGAAAAAAGTGGGATCCCTGCTGGCCACCTAGTTCTGAGAGAACCAGCCTCACACCAGGGCCCCCAGCATGATTTAGAGCCAAAGTCTGACCTCGGGGCTCCTGGCTCTCCTTCCTCAGCCTTGTCACGGGAGCTCCAGGCCACTGCTCCAGAGAGGGGAAGGGAGGGCTTCAGGTAGAGGCTCACCTGAGGACAGGTGGGAAGCCAGGCCCAGCATCCATTAACCAGACTGAGAAAGCACAGGGGCTGAGACCCAAAAGGGCAGTAGGAGCCCGACCTTAACCTTGTGACAGACCCCTGTCCCCACCTCCCCTGGGAGAGAGCTCCAGCCCCCATCCCTCATCTGCAAGGGCTCCAACCCTATCTGATCCAGCAAGATGGAATCCACAGCCAGTTTGTCAGAGGCAGAACTAACTCCATCAGTGGCTGGGTGGGGAAACTGAGGCTAGGCCAGGTCCCTGGGCATGCCCTCACCTGGGCAGAGCCAGGAAGGACAGGGAGGATCTGGGCCAACTGAAGCCGGTGCTTCTGCTGCCTCTCAGATGTTATCACACCGTCATTACCGCCATCATCATCAGGGCAAACACGAGCCTCAGGTCTCACTGCAAGTTCTTTTCCTTTTTTAACGCATTGACCGGTTCCCCTAACCACTCCCTCCTGATCCCTATCACCTTGGTTAGCCTCCAATGATCAGGTTGCCGCTCACCCCACCCCTCGACCTCAGAGAGATGGTTTGTAGGATAGAAACTGGAGGATGCCCAGTCCTGATCTTGAGCAATAATTCATTCTGATGCTCCACACAAGTTCTACTCAGCTATCCAAACGCAGACCTTGAAGCCTGGCCCCAGGGCTCAGAGCCGGAACCCTTACCCAAGGACTGGACTCCAAGGTCCTGACCCCGGTGCTGAAGCCGGAGCCCCAGGGTGGACCTGATGGCCTAGTTCCTCCCTCCCAGGCTCTACAGCCAGCTGCACCTGCTCTGCTGTCTAAACAGGTACTAGACACCCACCCCATTGCCTGGGGGTCCTCCAGTCTAGTCCAGCCCTCGGCAGCCTGGTGTGCCTCTCCCAGTTCTCACCTGTGAACATCCACATACGTCTCGACTCCCACCACACACACTGCATAGGTGGGCTTCTTCAGGGACAGCCGCACAGCTCTCCGTGGGGCCATCCTGGGCCCCTGGCTCCCGACCTCCACACACCCTGCGTCTCCAGCTTCTCTCCTGGCCACCTCGCTGCGTTCTGATGGGTCAGTGCTTTCCTCCTCCCTTTTAATTTCACCCTGTGGCCTGATTAGTCTGCCTGAGATAAGTCTCCACCTCCTGGCTCCACACCCAGCCCTCCTCACTCAGGTCTGTCAATCTGGAAGGCCAAGGGAGGAGGCTCCAAGGCCTCTCTGGAGGATGGAGAATGGGGCTTTCAGCTGGTGTCCCTGGTGTGGGGCTCAGCTGCCAACAGAAGACTACCAAGCCCCCCATCAGCCTCCACCCCCCTTCCCTAGCCTCGATCCTCAGACTCTTGGTGCCTAAACCCACTACACTGCCGTCGGCGTCCTCTGAACACTGACGACTATGTGCCGGGCATCGGCTAAGCAGTCTGCACATCTTATCCCATACGCTAGGAGATCGGGTAGCATATGAAGCACAGTGCAGTAACACTGCCCGGCCCCAATCCCACTCTGCCTCTTACAGCCTGTGATCTCAGGCACTTACTTCACCCCTCTGTGGCTCCATTTCCACCAGGTAAGGTGACAGCTGTAACCCTGGCCCAGTCCTTTGGATTGATGTGGGGGTTATAGCTACGTGTGAGGGGCTCAGCACAGTGCCTGGCACCTGGCATTCACAGAAGAAATGCTAGTGCTTATTACTAGCATCCCCATTCTCAAGGTCACACTGCTGCTAAGTGGTAGAGCCAGAGCTTGCACCCAGGTCCACCTGACTCATGGCTCTTTATATACCAACCCCCTGCCAAGAAAAGGTAAGGTTATATCCTGGTACCCCAACTTCAGAGATGGCAGAAGCCACCCCAGGCGAGCATCCCTGGCCACCCCGTGGGGAGGGCACGTAAGAAAGAGCTCAGAGCAATGGGCTGATTCGTTTCTGAAAACCCCCTCCTTTCAGCTCTGGCAAATGCTGGCTCCCTCTTGCTCTCAGGGTGTTTGTGGAATTTCATTCATTCGTTCAACAATTTATTGAGCACCTACTCTGTGTTAGGCATTTCTTTAGGCAACGAAGACGCAAAGTGTTGGGGATACAAGGTGATGGGGGCGACACCAGCCACAATCCCTGCTCTGATGGCATTTATATTCTGGGGACGACAGACAAGTTACATAAGTAAAATGTCGATAACATCAGATGGTGCAGTGATGCTCTTCCCCATTATCCGGGTGAGAGATGGTGGTAGCTTGGTCCCTGGAGGTGACAGTGAAGATGGTGAGAAGTGGTTTGCTTTCGAATGAATCTGAAAGATGGAACTGAGAAGGTTTGCTGAGGAGTCGGGGATGACTGGAGTGTTTGAGGCCCCGGTAGCTAGGACAGAGTTGTCATCAGAGAGATGGGGACGGCTGGGGGTGGACGAGCTGGGCAGAAAGGCTGGCTGTTCGTGTTGGACTTGGTAGACATGAAATGTGTATTAGGCCTCTGAGTGGTGACAATGAATTACAGGTGACATGCTCCCTGCACGTGGGGCACTGAGGGTGGTGAGGGAATCACAGACACCCCTCCTCGGCCGCAGGGTCCTCTCGCTGCAAGGAGCCATTGCACAGAGCGGAATAAAGGACGTACAACCAGAACTCTCCTGGCTCGCAGGTCTGGGGCAGGAGGATGGCAAAGGGAGAGATGGAGAAAGGAGAAACACCCCCTGTCTGAGAACTACCAGTCTGATGGGGCAAGAGTGGGAACACAGTCTCCGCCTCCAGGAACCCCCAGCCTGATCAGGGAGATGGGAAACATCAAAATGGCACAAACATTTACTTGGTTACTTTGGGTTTTGAAGATCTCCGGGAATGACCTTTCTGACTTCCAGCATATCTGATTGCAGATATTCTCGATCTACAAAGTTCACTACACCCAAGGTCCAGGCTACCCCGTGGATACGGAACCCAGCAAAACAGCACTCCAGGGATGTGTGGTTTCCACCCTGACCCCACCCCATCAACCAGGGCCGAGCCACTTCGTTCTTATGTAATGTAATGTGGACTGTAAAAAGCATTTTCCCTAAGAGCGCACGGGCATACTCCCATGAAGGAAGGAAGGAAGGAAGGAAGGAAGGAAGGAAGGAAGGAAGGAGGGAAGGAGGGAGGTTGGATGGAGGGTGAGAGGGATGGATGGATGGAGGGAGGGAGGGAGGGTGGGAGGGATGGAGGGAGGGAGGGAGGGATGGACGGAAGATAAAAAGCGAGGAAAAGAGGAGGGCAGTTTAGTGCATGAAGAACTGTGTGCAAAGATGATGACGACAACGGTGATGATGATGGTGACAATGACAAGAATGATGACGATGACGATGAAATGCTAGCAAACACATGCGTAGCCTTTAGCACATGCCAGGCGCTGTTCTAAGCCCCTTCCATGTACTGACTTATCTAACCTTCATGACAACCCCAGGTGGCAGGTAGCAATTAAGCCTGGAATCCCAAGCTCCAACAGACCACAGCACGGGGGTGCAGGAGCTGCTCTGCAGGGCTTGTGGGCAGGACTAGGGCCCCGCCAGGTCACGGTGTCTTAAAAGAAAAGTTCTCAGAGCTGGAAGAAAGAGGGAGGGAATAGCAGAAAGTGGGCAGAGAGGCTGAGGAGGACATCAGTGCATCCCCACTTTACAGACGAAGACACCGAGGCACAGAGAGGCTCAGGGGTCCTCTCAAGACCTGAAGCTGGAAATGGTCCAGCCAGAATTTGAGCCCCGGCCATATGACCCTGGATGCTCGTAATTGTTGACTTCATCGCTGGGAGGTAGAACATCAGGTCCTTGTCCCTCCTTCCTCATGCTTTCGTGTATTGTTTGAAGAGGTTTTGTGAGCAAATATTTGTACTGTTAGAAAAAAGAATCAAGTCTCTCTTTGAGGACAAATAAGAAGAGTTTCCTGCTCTTAGCCTCCCTTCCCCCGCTTTGCTCTCTCTTCCTGCCCCCCTCTCTCTTTCCTCCAGCTCTGAGAACATTTCTTTCAAGACACCGTGACCTGCACAAGCCCCTGCCCTGCCCATAACCGGCACTGGCGTCTCCTGCACACCCAGGCTGTGGTCTGTTTGAGTTTGGGATTCCAGGCTTAGTTGGTCACATCTGGGAGGAGTGGGGGTGGGGGAGCTGGATGACAGCATTGCCCCCTCTCCCTCTGGCAGATAGAACATACCTCTGGGAGGGCCTGCCTGGGATTAGCCTCAAACTATGCAGGGGGAGAGGCCTGCCCGCCGCTGAGTGACCGCGGGACTCTAGCGTGACTCCTGTGCATCCTGAAAACTGCAGCAGGGAGGGTGTGTGGTGCTGGCACTGCTGTGTCTGTCCGGCGCCTCGTTTTCCCCACTCTTCACAGTTTTTTGTTTGTTGTGTGTGTGTTTGTTTGTTTGTTTGTTTGTTTGAGTGCCTACCGTATGCCAGGCATTATTCCTGGCCCTGCGGATACAGCAGTGACTTAGACAAACCAAATCTCTGCCTTCAGGAAGCAAGATACAGAGTAGCAAGAGAGACCGGGAGTAAAGCACCGGATAGAGACTGGGGTGTCAGGAAGGGGCGAGACACGGTGAGGCAGGATAAAGGTGCAGAGCGGATGGGGGTGCCGCTTCGAGGAGGCCGATCAGGCTTCTCTGAGGACGTGATGCAGGAGCAGCTATCTTTCTGTAAAGGAGACTTTGGCAATCTCAAGGCTTCTTCCAACCCGACATAATCTAGGATGCCATTAACTTCAGGGCTCCCAACCCCCCTTAGTGTCCCTATTCCAAAAATGGGGCTGTTGAGCTAAAGCAGGATTTCCGAACTCAGATGCCTTCAGGCGGCAGGCAGACAGCATAAATGTGTGAAGCTGCCAGAGGTGAGACCCTAGGGAGGACTGGTGACTGTGGCAAAGAGGCCTGAGCCTGCTTTGGCCAACTCATTTAAATGCAATGTCTCTTTAAAAAAAAAAAAAAAACTTTGTGTCAGGCAAAACCCATTTGTAGGTCAGACCTGGCCCTTAGGTCATTAGTTTGAGGCCCCAGCATCAACTATTTATGGATTGGTGGGTAAGAAGGGTTGTGGAGGGAATGACTGGTTGGAGAAGTCATTTGATGCACCATCAGGGCAGGGAACTCACCTGCCTCAGGCCTTGCCATCGGTCAGAGTGGGTGCTGCGCTGCCCCCATGATTGCTGACACCAGCTGTGGCCTCTTCCACTCTGGGGGAACCCCTCCCCAACAAACACACACAGCCTGTGCCTGAGCTTGCTGGAGAGAGCCATGGAGGGACCGAAGGAGGACCAGCAGAGCGAGCCCATAGGCCTTTCTCCACCCACAGCACGCCGAGGACCACAGGGACAGTGCCACCTGTTCTCCAGAATCCTCCGCTTCAAGCTGGAAGGGCCCCTAGAGACCATCAGTCCAGCCCTTAATTTTCCAGCTGGGTAAACCAAGGCTCGGAGAAGAACAATGACACACCTGAGGTGACACGGTAATGTCTCAAGAAGCCAAATCTGTATGCAAGGCTTTCATTCCTTTCCTCATTGTCAAAACATCTATTTTGGCACTTTTTGGACACAGGTGCTGCTCTGGGAGTCGGAGTTCTCACCACCTGTTGAGTCTTGTCAGCTTTTTATATCGCCTTGCCTTTCTGGGAGCTCACAGCACACGCCCAACCCCTTCCTGTGACCCTGGCACCCAGGGCAGGATCTTAGACCCCCAGGTAGGTGGAGGAGGGACCTCAGGGGCACTGACTCAGCCATTGGGGGAAAGCGGGGTACCCACCACTTCCTGCAGGGCCAGAACACCTGGGGCTAGTGGCTCTAATAGCAGGAAATGGTGAGGGTCATGAGTCACCCAACTCAGTCCACACAGTCCCCTCAGAGCCCGAAACCCAGGCCCAGGTCTCCACTGGGCACCATGGACCTTCAGGGATCACCAGCTCCTTCCTTCCTCGGCTCTGGAACATCCAAGGCTCAGTGTGGAAGCATCAGCGGCACCAATGATCCGTGTGTGGGGCTGGCCAGGCACAGCACAGGCCTGGGAGGGCTCGTGGTCGGGCAGAGTCAGCCCCACCCCCACAAGGGGTCAACTCAGCAGCCTCCCGAGCACATCACCTCCTTCCCTGCTCCCAACTGGCTTGTTCCCTTCTCTGCAAACAGAGCTGCCTCCACCCCAGGTGCCCAAGTCAGAAACCCAGGCAATGTCTTCAGCCTTCTCCCTCTTTAACCCCCAATATCGAATGGTCACCCCACCTGACCTGTCAGCTCCACCTTCCAAACGTCTCTCAGCCCCATCCATTCCTCTCTGCCCCCACCCTCACCCCCAGAACCGCCCTGGTCCCAGCCGCCACCATCTCTCAGCTGAGACCTGAGCAGACTCCTGGCGTCCCAGTCCTCAGGCCCCTGCACTGTACGTCGCAGGCAGTAGTGATCTGTTGGAAATATGCATCGAACCATGTCACTCCCCTGAAAAGCCTTCTGCAGCTCCCTACAGCCCCAGGATAAAGGAGGGTGGCTGAACAGACAAAGCCTGGATTTGGGAGCCCTGCTGTCTGGGGTTCCAATCCGGGCTTGGCCATGTCTTAGATTTCAGGACCCTGGGCACGTGACTTAACTTCTCGGAGGCTCAGTCTCCTAATTCATAAAATCTGGAATAGTATACAAGTTGTAAATGCCGTGTAAAGTGCCTGGGGCATAGTTGACCCTCAAGAAAGACATTTAGCCTGGTATTCAAGGCCCCTAGGCCTGGCCCCTGAGACACCCCCACAGCTCCCCACTCCCACTTGACTCCGTGCCCAACTTCCATCCTGACCATGTTCCTCTCCCCCCGCCACTTCCCCCACCAAGAACTTGCTCCCTGACCTGGGCTGCCCATCTCCAGCCTTCCTGCCCTCCCTTTGCCTCCCTCACCTTCATTTCTCTTCCTCCAGTGCCCGCTCTACAAGAAGAGGCGATACTTCTACTTCCTTCATGGATGTATTTCCTCATCCTAATGAAAAGATTTGAGACGGCTTACAAAATACACCCTGGGTAAGATTTTAGCTTAAGCAATAAAATTAAGTCAAAGAGGGAAGAAAGAAAGACAAAGACAGGGTGGACATCCTTGCTGGCTGGTAAATTTAGCTGTGAGCTCCCTAGTGGCTCAGGAAAAAAGGGAAATATCGATTCCATGAATCATGGTGCTCAGTTCTTCTAGACCCTGAGAACTGAGGGAAATGCCCCCTACCCCTGGGTGGGATTTAATAGATGGGGCAAGCGTGGGATATTGAACTGAGTGATCCACAACATCCTTATGGTTGGATCTGGCTTGATCCACAGGTATATTTGGGGGGCGGGGTAGTCTATAGAAATATCTGCTTGGTATCCCTCAGACTCTCCTCCATGAGCATTGTTTGTTTTTATCCAAACCTTTGACTAAATAGGGAATGGTGGGGAATTTGGGTATTCCCTCCTGATGTCGCTTCCTTACAGCTGCTAACACATAAGTGCAATATTTTGCAATCTCAGACTACCTGGCTACAGCTGAGATCCCACCGTGAGAATCAGCTTGGTCCAGCACCTTCTACTGGCCAGGGAATCATTCCTGGAGAGGAGGTAGGGATAGTACCTCTGCTGAGCATCACCTAACACAGAGCTGCACATCCGGAAAGCTTGGTCCACCTGCCTCATCGAACACCTGGAGACAAAGAGGCCCAGAGAGAGAGAGAGAGAGAGAGAGAGAGAGAGAGAGAGAGAGAGAGAGACTTGTCTCAACACACACAGCCTCATAGAGGCAATGTGGGGTGAAGGACAGAAAATTGGCCCCAGAGTTAGAAACTTGGATTCTCAGGCCACCTGACGCAGTTTCTTGAACAACTCTCAGCCCCACAAAGGCAGCTCCCCGCAATGGGGACACCCCACCTAGGTCCGGCCGTCTGTCCTGCCCATCTATATTGCTGACAAGCTATGATCTGCCAAGACCCCCAGTGGGAAAAGCATTGGACAGAAGGGCTCAGCATCTTTCCCCGAATTACTCATTCATTTATTCAGCAAACGTTGGAAGTCTAGGGGTTCACATTAAAAACAAATAGAAGAGTAGACACTCAGGACAAACAGAGTGGGGGCTCAAAGCCCACCCGCTCACCCCACCCCTCCAGCAGTCCCTGCCGCGTCATGCAGGAGCTGGTGCTCCACGGATCCTCTCAGAGACTGCTAGCTGGTTTGCCACCAATGACAAGCTCAGAGAGGGCCAGCACTCGAACCAAGGCTACACAACCCATTCCCTTTCCTCTATACCTGGGGAGAAAAGAAGGGACATTGGGGCACAGCGGGTCAGCAGCTGGGCAGGCTGTGCCAATGATGGGCAGAATGGGGGTCCAGGAGGCAGGTCCAGTCATAATTCACTGGCTGTGTGACCACAGACAGCCACTTGACGCCTCTGGGGATATTTTGGTCTCGCCTGCCTATGAGGCTTGCTGCTATGTGCACACCTGGTCCAGGTAGTCAGCCTCACAATATGCCCTTCTTGACCCCTTCCAGGTAGTGGCTGTGCTCATCCCCACTCCACAGATGAAGAAACTGAGGTGATGTTTATAAAGCATCCAGCATGGGCCCAGCCTCTGGTCCCTGAAAGTTCACCTCCTCCAGGAAGCCCTCCCAGATGACTCCCAGGGAGTATTCTGTTCCCTGAAGCAGTCCCCACAGGCTCTGCCCTGGGACACCACCTGCTTTAACCTCTTTCCCCTAGCCACTCTGGCAAGACTACACATTTCAAAGGGACAGGTTGTAGCCAGGCCTTCAGCTCTCAGGATGGGATGGGGGGGCGGGGCAGGTCGGGAAGTTTGTTTAAATGAAATAAAAAAATCTTAGACCCACAGCGGTATGAGAGTTCTCATATGTGCTGAAGGCTGGGGACATGGCTACGAAGGGAAGGGATGGTGAAAATGGAACCCAGCGTTTACTGAGTACCCATCCCACAGCCGGTCAACAGCCCCGTCTAGTTCCCCAGGCTGAGGTTCCAGCCACCCCCTGACAGAGCCCTTGGGATCTCCAGCTTCCATCTCCTGCCCATGGCACTTGGCTAGGCAGCCTCGGGGAGCCCAGGGAGGTCTGGAGCAAAACTCAGGCTTGCTCTCTACCCTAGCCTCACCCAGTGTGTGGTTCAATGAAGCCAGAGGGGCCTCCAGAAAGGAGAGAAAATGGTAGAAGGGGACAGAGAAACTGAATCAGAAAGAAACCGAGTGAAAAACAGAGAGCAATGGACACCAGAAAATAAAACAAAACAAAACAAAAAACCCTAAAACAGAGAACAAGGGAGAGAGTGAGAAAGGGGGAGAGACACAGAGAAAAGTGGGGACAGAGAGACTGAACAAGGTACAGAGAGAGACTGAGGAGGAAAGAGACGAACTAAAAGCGGGAAGGACAGGAACAAGGAGAGAAGAAGGAAAGAGACAGACACTGTGAGGGAGAGCAGGAGAGTCCCATGGGCAGGCCAAGGAGAACCCAGGGCACCGTGAGTGCCCAGAGCCAGTAGGGTCCTTCCTCGAATCCTGCTTCCCCCAGCATCTCTTTCCCCCAGCCTCCTGCTTCCCTCATTCAGACATGCACTGATCACTTACTTTGTGCCTGGCCTGGATGCTGGGGACACACACCCCTCAACACCTCCCAGGTGGTGGCTGTACAAATGGAGAAACTAAGGCTGGGAGCCATCAGGTGACTAAGCCAATTAAACTGGATCTGGCACTGCTAAGGTGCAGACGGGAAGGTCATGGACAGGGAGACTGAGGCCCAGAGAGGAGTGGTGATTGCCTCTGGGTCACACCGCAGTCAGCAGAGCGCTGCCTGGAAGCCAGCTCCCAGCACCTCGCCTGGCTCCAAAGAAAACAAAACAAATCTCACTAAGTGTTTGGCAAAGAGGCTCCAGGTCTTACCAGATGGGCTGTGGCCAACACCTCAGAAGCTGTCAACACCTGCTGTCACGTCCTTCTTGCTTACCGCCTCTCACTGTCTTTTCCGGGAAGGGCAGCTCTGGGGCACCCAAACCCTTTCTCCCCAAGGAACCAGGCCCCCACAGGCGGCATCTCCACCTCCCCACCCCCTGCCCTCCAACCTGGACTGCCACACA
This sequence comes from Cynopterus sphinx, assembly GCA_030015415.1. NCBI lineage: Eukaryota > Metazoa > Chordata > Mammalia > Chiroptera > Pteropodidae > Cynopterus > Cynopterus sphinx. The sequence goes on from CM057387.1 coordinate 121,088,389, forward strand.
GAACTGACGAGAGTCAGCGTACCTGTTGCTACACCCCCAACTCTTGCCGACATCAGCAATGTGTGTCCTCAGGCTCCCCCAAAAGTGCTTGGTTCTCCTGGATGAAGGAGGGAAGACACACACTGAACACCTGCTCTGAGCACTCATCAGAACTCACACGATTTCTTGCACCCTGGCAAGGCTGGTACAGGTGAACAAAGCCCGGCTCAGGGAGGGGCAGATGCTGCCCAGGGTGACCCAGGTCATGCAGGACAATCATCCAGCACCGAGCCCCTGCTTCTGCCATCACTCAGGCTCCCCAGGCTGCCACTCTTGAGGGCTCTGAATTCATCCCTGTCCTGGTCCAAAGGGTGGGCCACCTAGCCTTGCATCCCCTTTCCCTCTTCATATACACCCTGTGCCCCAGGAGATGCTGGGCTGGGAAAAGGGGGACACTCACCGGCTGTGGGACCTCAGACAAATCAGAACCTCTCCTGGGCCATGGACATATCTGCATACGTCGGGGAGCAGAGGATAGTCTGATGGTCTCTGGGGTCCATCGCCTTGCCTTTCCTGACCCTCACCTTGCCCGCATGGCCTCCAGCGTCCGGTGTCCTCACTTTCACTCTCCGAGGAAGCCGTGACACTTTCTAGGATGATTCTAGGATGCCCAGGTCTTCAAGAGACAAATACTCATGGGTCCTGGGGGGTAGGGAACATGAGGGCATGAGTGTGGTCATCTGCCTGGTCCCCCGTCCCCATCTCCTGACTCGGGAAAGCAGAGGGTCGGGGGTGAGAGTGCCCAGTCTGGTGCAGGGTCAGCAGAGGCCATTCGTGAGTGCCCCCCACACACACATCTCCGTAGTGTGGGCTGCGGTACTGCCAGCCTGGCAGGAGCTGGAGACACAGTTCCTGCCGTCATGGCGCTCTAGGGGCTGGGGACATCTCACACAGATACGGAGATTACACCACAGCACATTCCCACGAGTATAGAGAAAGGCCCCCAAATTCCTAGGGCTCCCGGTCCAGCCTGGGATCAGGCCTTTCCTGTGGGAGGTGACACTGGAGAAACGGCACAAAGGCAGAAAAGCATCATATGCCAGGACTGTGTTTCCGACTCCCAAGGCAAACGTGTACCTCACTTCTCTGTCCACCCCCTGGGGAACCTGCTCCAGGGTGTCACAGGGCCTCCTTCCTAGGCCAGCTTCAGAGACAGCAGGAGCTGGCGAGGCCACTTCAGAGATCACAGAACTGAGGCCCTCAGAGGGGACTTGGTTGGCACATGGCAATCCAGGAACAGGGATCTCATCCCTTGCCCAGAACCCTTTGCCTCGCCTTTCTCTGCCTACCGTCACTCTCCTGGACACACTGCCACCCCCCCACCTGCAGGGCCCCGTCATCTGGGCCCATCAGACCTGGCCTCCACCTGGCCCCTTCGCTCTGGCCCCCATCCCACTAACAGCCTCTGGAGTCCCCTTAGGGCTGGTAACCCAACAGGTGGAAGGGAAACCTGGCTTTGCCTGATGTGGCACACTCTGTCCCCGGGACGGGTGAGGACTTCAAAACTGGACCCAGCTTTGCCGAGCATTCCCCAGACCTGACGCCACCCCACTCCACCCTCCGCCTGCGTAACTCACCTCTGCTGAGCACCAAGAACCGGGCTCTGAGGCCAAGAATTCAACAGTGTCCTGGTGGGTCCAGTCATGACACCCCCCTCCAGGCTGGAAACACCCAAACCGGGGAGAGGTCAGCAGGTGAGCACAAGTTCAACCAATGGGGCTTGTGGAGTCAAGGAAACTTCTAGAAGCAGTTGTCACTGCAAAAGGCTTTAGAGACCCAGCCCGAAAAACAAACATGGGGAAACCTTTCTCTTCATTCTGAAGAATGTCCTCTTTATAAACCTTTTGTAAAGAAAATCACGTTAGCTTGGTGAGAGGAACTGGTCCCTCAACCATCACCTTAACTTCCTTCTCATTCTAAATGTCCGTCTCCTCCTCCAGAGGTGAGCTCTCTCCGAGGGCAGGGGGTCCCATCACGCATACTTGGGGACCCAGCACCCAACACACACAAGGCCTGGCCTATTCGTTACTGATGCTCCTGGAATGATGAGCTGATGACTGAGTTAGTTGAACATCCACACCGAAGATGTTCATAATCCGTACATCCGACAAAGCACTGACAACCGGAACATATAAAAATGCCTATAAATCAACGTGGAACCACCAGCCCTGCAAGGAGAGTAGAACTCAAAATTCACACGCCTCCGAGATTAGTCAGGACCTTGAGGGAGATTCCGGCTCGCAGCCAGCTTCCCCCGCTCCGACCCCAGGCCCCTCCGAGGCATGCGGCCTGTGCTTTTCCTGGGGGTAAAATGCGGAAAGTCTCATATAAAGAGCCTGGGAGAAGGATAAAGGGAAGGAGGATGAATGATGCCGGAATAAAGGGCGAAAGGCACAGCCCTTCCCAGCCAGGCCCCAGCCTCGCCCCTGGCTCAGAGCTAACAGTGGGGTGCTCTCTACTCTCAGACGGAGGGGAGGCTCCTAAGAGCACAAGCAGAGTCTCCCCAAGACATAGCCAGGCAGAGTGGAAGGGGCACTGGGCCAAGGGTCAGGAGCCCCGGCCTGGACACCCTGACCTTGGGCATCTTCTCAGTGACTTCAGTCTTTACGTTCATGCAGAGGACTGGGTAGCTGATCCTGGTAGAGCTGTCCAGCTCGGACTCAGTGCGACCAGGCACACACCTCCTGCTGCCCACCCCCCGCCTTTTCCCAGCATCAGCCCAGTGCCCCCAGCCTCAGTGACACCCACCCACCCCCCAGCTGACCCACAGTGAGGCTGATCAGGGCTGGGCTGAGTCTGAGAACCAACCAGCCCCAACCCAGGCCTGAATCACCCAGCCCGACCCTGGCCCTCTGCCCTGGGAGCTCACGGTGTCATCGTGGCCTGACAGGGCGGGCACCTCAATTCAAGACACTGCTTCTCTTTAATGCGTGCTTCCTGCTCCACTTTGCCCAAGTCCACGTGAGGCCTCCTTCCTCCCTGACGTCCAGCACTGGTCCCCAAGTGCCAGCCACACATGACACCTGTGAAGGAGAAAGACAGAGGAGGATTGGGGGAGGGGGGACAGTGTGGAGTGCCAGCCTCAAAGGGGATGCATGGCTCATGCTCTGTGGGATCCCCAGACCAAGGGTGGAGACAACTCCTTGCCCCTCAGGATCTTCCTCTCTGATCCGGGATGCACAGGCCCTACCCTTGCGAAGCTTCCAGTCTGAGGGAGGGACATAGCCCCTGATGACACATCGTCTGGTCTGATGGGGAAACACAGCTCCTACCTTATAGGACTTAAGGGTCAGGCAAGCCCCTCTCCCTCTTTTGCAAATCTGCCCCTCTAATGGGGGATTCCATCTCCGGTTTGATGGAGGGGCCCCCAGGGAACTGTCTTCCTGTGGGTGGAAGGGACCCACTTTCTCTGAAACGCACGCTTGCTCACTTCTGGCAGAGAGCTTTCACACGCTGTCTCCCTTGAGCCTCGCCACCACCCAGGAGCAAGGCCAGACAGGGCCTGGCCTCCCTGTTAGACAATCAGGGAAACTGAGACCCAGAAAATGAGTGACAGGGTCAAGGCCATACATCGAGACAGGGCTAGAGCCCCAGTACCTCCAGACAGAAGGAGGGTCAGAGGGAGGCAGAGAAGAGGGGCAGATGACTCAGGGACCTGGTTTCCTCGGCTCTGGGCCCGGGGAGGCTTGGCCGCTGGGGGACCTTGGCTCCAGTGCCCCTGCGCTGGCCTGATTCAGGGCTGCACAGAGCAGGCCTTTCTCAATCGGTTTGGAAAACACTTTTTATGTGAGGGAGGCCTGCGGCCCTGCCAGGCATTTGGGGGCCCAGTTTATTGATATGGCCCAGGGAGCCGGTGGCACAGCTTTGGCATGCGCCAAGGGACGTGCCTGCTGGGGTGCAGCCCTGGCCCAGGCCACAGCTTCTCTGACAGCCATGGCTTGGTGGAGGCCGGAAATCTCCCAGAGGAGACCCAGGGCTGAGTCGGCCCAAACCCTGCCTTTTATAGAAGGAAATAGTGAGGACCAGAGAAGGGCAATACCTCGCCCAAGGTCACACAGCACATCACCAGCAGGGCCTAGACCTGCCGCCGGGCCCCCTGACCCTTGGCTGCAGCTCTCACCAGCATCAGGCCAGACGTAACAGCTTCTCACCACACCCCTTACGGGACAGCTCAGGATGTCACGAAGATCTTCTGTGTTTGGGATATTTGGGGTTTTGTTTTGAGGCTGGACCCCCCACTCCTAGCTCTGCACCCCCTTTCCCCTGGAACATTCCCTAAGGAGGCTGACCCAGGTCCTGGCCATGGAAGGAATTTGTCAAGATGGAGGACAGGGTCATGGGGGGTCATATCATGCCTCCGCTTAACCCCATGAGCCACCAGGATCCCCTAAGCAGAGGAAAGGCCCGGCTGAGCCAGCTAGAGGAAGGAGAGGCGCCCACCCCTTTTGAGCCCCTCCTGTGTGCCAGCCCAGAGCACAGTGCTCGTTGCAGTCTCACAGCCATGGTGAATCCAGGCACCTACGTGAGAAGAAGTGGATGTCCAGGTTGTCGAGACATCTTGCCCAAGGCCACACAGCACCTACGCGGGGAGCTGGCATTCCAGCCGGCTCCGTCTGCTTCCCAAGCCCACGTTTTACTTCTCCATTATACCCAAACCCTCTGGAACAGCCTCAGGAGATGTCTGCCTCCTTTGGGGAGTGCCCAGAGCCTCCTGTCAACCTCACCCCACTGATTTGGATTTCTGGGGCTGAGCTCTCCTCATGGCTCAAAGCTGGCCTTTCTGTCCCCTCCTCCCCGCAGCTGTAGCCTGGGCTTGAGGGGTTATTGGAGAAGAAGAAATAGGGTCGGCTCCTTTCTTTCTCTCACATCCCACATTCGATCCATCAGTGAACACTGTTGGATCTGCCCCCAGAAGACAGCTTCTATCGGACCCCTTTTACCTGCTCCACTGCTTATGTCTCACCGGGATGATTATCATTGTCTCTAACTGGGCTCTCTGCATCCACCCTTGCCTCCCAGAGAGATTTTGGGGAAATCTCAGGCCAGCTATGGTCTCTCCTCTGCTTAAACTTTCCAGTGACCCCTCATCTCACGCAGATGCATGAGACCCTTTCTTCAACTTTCAAGGTCAACACGATGCTACCTTCCACTTTTCTGAACTCAAATCTCCCCTCACCCCCCCCCCCCCGCCATCTCCCAGCCACCAAGCAGGTCCTCGATCATGCCTATCAAGCTCCTGTCTTTGGGCTTTGCACATTCTGTTTCCCTTCCCAGCTCTCGGGTCCCCCAGATATCCCCACTTATAGTCCCCTCATGTCCTTCAGGTCTTTACTCGAATGTCACTCTGCCAGAGAGGCTTCCTGACTCCTGCATAAACCAGCGACCTTGCCCTTGTGCTATGATGTTAATCACTGTGTCTTGCCACTGCTGGTGTTAGTCTTGATCCCCTGGCTGAGGATGTGCTGGTCAGTCGTCTCCCCTCATTATGGGCTGAGTCGTGTCCCTCGCCATATCCATGTACTGAAGTTCTGACTCCTAGTACCGCAGAATGTGACCTTATCTGGAAACAGAGTCTTTACAGAGATAACCAAGTTAAAACGAGGTTGTTAGGATGGGCCTTACCCCAATATGACTGGCGTTTTCATAACAAAAGGGGAAAATTGCAAACAGCCACACGTACAGAGAGAATGCCCTATGAACACGAAGATGCCCACTTACAAGCCAAGAAAGAGTCCTGGAAGGAACTTTTTCTTCACAGCCCTCAGGAGAAGCCAACCCTGCTGACCATCTCACTTTCAGACTTCCAGCCTCCAGAGACTGAGACAGTAAATCTCTGCTGAAAGCCACTCAGTTGTGGCACTGTTTGTCACGGCAGCCCTCCAAATCTGTACACCACTGTAAAATCACGCCCCTCCCCGCTTTTCCCATCCTCTGCTCATTGGAAGCAAGCCCTTATGTGCGGCCCACACTGTGCTCTCCCTCTGTGAGGGGAGAGCATCTACATAAATCACTTGGAATTCTCATCCATTAACCACATGTGCTTTCGTCATTTGTTCATTGCCTGTTTTCTCTAATCAGATTCTAACTCCCAGGGGCATGGAGTTGGGGCTCCTTGGTTCACCTTCCCGATGGCCCTAGAGCAGAGAGAACTCCCAGCTGTCTGGGCATCGGGGACCCTCCCATGCATTGGAAAGCTCTGGACAGTTGAGCCCAGGGATGTGGAGGTCGTTGGCGCACGTAACCAGCGCTGGGACAGTGGGTCGTGGAGGTAAGAGCCTCAGAGGAGTGTGCGGGGGAGAAAAGACAAGCGAGGCGTGGGGACTGTGTGTGCAGCCACCTCGGCAGAGGACTTTTGCTGGAATGGAAGCAGAGGATCAGGCAGCGTCTGGAAGCATTTGGATTTACTTCAGTCATCTTATTTTTTATTATCTTGATTTTTTTTTAGCTCTTTTTTTCCCCTTTTCTTTTGAATTGAGTTTTCTCTTTATTCTGTGTTCTCCCTCTGTTTGTTGAACTGTTATACCCTCTATTTCTACTCTTTCAGTAGCCACCCTAAAGCAGGGGTCAGCAAACTTTCTACAAAGCGCCCAAAGCCATACTGTCTCTGTAGCGACCACTCAACTCTGCTGTGGTAGCACAGAAGCAGCCATAAATGATGCTTAAAGGGATGGGCTTCGCTGTGTTCCAATAAAACTTTATTGACAAAAACAGGCACTGGGCCTAATTTGACGCAAGGGCCATAGTTGGCAGACCTCTGTCCTCAAGCATCCATTAAAAGTCACTACATTTACTCTGTTCCAAAATGATAGAGCAGCCTTCGAAAGCTTTAAATCTGATCACCCCAAAAAAGACATGACAACCCTTAATTTAAGATTTGAGTTTAACTAGGTTTAGCCACATGTTGGCATGTTTATTACTCACAATTCCCTGTGTCTCAGATTTTCCTTCTAAAACCGTCTTTCGGAAGCACATCCTTTATGATTTCCTCTAATGGGTCTCACTTGGAACTGAACTCTGAGCTTTTCTTGAAATCACTTTAAACTCCAGTTCTGGCCAATGCTATTTTCTCACCACTTTGAAGGTATTTGTTCTACCGCCTCTGGCTTCTACCATCTCTGAAGAAAAGTCAGTTAGCAACCTAATTGCTATTTCTTTGTAGGTGATCTTAATTTTCTAACTGCTTTTACGGTTTTCTTTTTATCTTTGGTATTCTGAAATTTCAATATAATTATCAAGATATGTTTTTTTTTTTCCTGCTTGAGTTTCTAAATCTCTCATTAATTTTGGAAAATTCTCAGTCATTAATTATATCTTTGAAAAATGTTTCTCCCTTGCTCTCCCCAGTGTCCTTTGTAGAACTCTGATCAATTTGTTTTAAACCTTTTCATGCCATCCTTCACATCTCTTACCCATCCTTTCATCATTCCTTTCTCTGCTTTTCTGGGCTGCAATCTGGATATTTATTCAGTAATTTTTCAGTTCACTAATTCTCTTTTCAGCTGTATCTAACCTACTTTGCAACCTATCTAGTATATTTCCCATTTCAATTTTATGTATTTTGTCTCTACAAGTTTAATCTAAGTCTTTCTCAATCTGCCTGATAATGGCCTTTGTAGTTTTTAAATTGACTTCAGTGAATTATAATTTATTGCACAATAATTATATTATATAAAATTTGCATTCAATAAATGCATCTACATTAAGTGTACAGTTTGATGAGTTTTGTCAAATGTATATACTCCCAAAAGCACCATCACCATCCAGGCATAGAACATTTCCATTGTCCCCCAAAGTTCCCTGTGTCCTTTTACTATCAATCCCCTTCACTACTCTCTAATCCGCGTTCTGCCACGTCCATTAATTTTTGCCTGGTCAAACAGTTCATACAAATTAAATCACACAGTTGGCATTCCTTTTTATCTAGATCCCCTCTCTCTCTACGTGTTTATGAGGTTAATTCAGTTAGATGAACGTATTCATGGTTCATTCCTTCTAAGTGGTACTCATTACAGACCACAGTTTGTTCCTCCATCTACGTGTTGATGGACATTTGTGTTGTTTCCAGTTTGGGGCTATTATAAACTGTTCTGAACATTTATAAAGAAGTCTTTTCCAGGACATAGGCTTTCATTTCTTCTTGGAAAACACCTAGGAATTTCTGGCTCATGAGGTTAAATATATGTTTAAGAAACTGTGCATGGTCACTTTTAATAGTCTCTTGTCCCCTATTCATACTTTCAGTTCTTTCTTTTTTGGTTAGATTATTGGGCACACTTACTTCCTAATACGAATGCTTTGATACCAATACTTGGAGTATTTGCAGTCTGATTCTGCTGCTTGTTCTATTAAAACTTGCTCATGGAATCTTGGGTTTTGTGTTCTTTTTAAATTTTTCATTGCAAGCTCATGATTATTGGAACTCTATCTGTGGGGATTTTATAAGGTTTTGACTGCTATTTTGCCTCCAGAAAGCATTTTAGTTTGTTTTGTGCTGGACACCTGGGAGCATTACTCACCAGGAACGACTTTAAAGTAAATTCTCAGCCTGAGGTTTCTGGACCAAGCAAGAAGTAGAAATGTGGGCTCTGATCTCACTGAGGGGCCTCAGAGAAGAGTTTTTTCCCTCCCCATCCTGAGTCAAAGCCAAGACCAACCATTTGTCTTGCCATCTCTTTTTCAAAAACAGATATTTTTCAAGTTTACCCTTTCACTAAAGATGTTACCTGCAGAGGTTCTGACTCTCTGGGGGACCTCAGGCCCATTCTCTACCTGGCTGGGACTTGGGCTATGTCTCTGTGAAAAGCAAAGCTCCACATTGCTGGTCCGGGAGGGAGATGCAAAAGGGAAAATAGCCACTTGGAAAACATTTTAATAGTTTCTTCTAACATCAGGCATATACTTAACACACGACCCAGAGATCTCACTCCCAGCTCCTTACCCGAGTGAAATGAAAACCTCCATGCACACCATAACCTGTACACAATATTCATAACAGCTTCATTCATAATCACTCAAAACTGCAAACAACCCAGCAGTCTTTCAACCATTTCATGAATAATCAAACCGGTACATCGACACCATGGCAGAAACTACTGACACATGCAACAGTGCAAATGAACTTTGAGTGCATTCTAAGTAAAAAGAGCCAGATACAAAAAGCAACATAATGTATGATTCCACGTACATGTCCTCCTGGAAAAGGCAAATCTAGAGGAACAGAAAACAGATTAGCGACTCAAAGAACTTTATACTCAAAAGGGTGCATTTCAACCTCTGTAAATTTGGCCTCAATTTAAAAACCAACAAAGCTCTGGTTTATGGGGATCATTTAGGGGACCCGCTATTCAGGGCTCAGTTACCTCTCCTGATCTGAGTACACATTTGTCTTTGTTTATTATTTTTATTATTATTTTTTGCTTTTGAGTGCTTCCTCTACTTTTTTGCCATCTCAGTCACACATTTTAAACATTCTTCTAGCTCTCTTGTCCCAAGCTCCAGCCTAATGAAGGAGACACCACCTTTATCCTCAAAGGACTCTTAGTCCACTGGAGGAAGACGGAACAGGCCGGCAAGAAAGCGCCTCCTCCCAAGCATCCGTGGGTAGCAGCTCCCCCCCAGGCGTTCTGGGGCTTCCTGGGCCTCCAAGACCACATCACTTTTTCATAATGACAATAATAGCTGTAATTAACTGGCACAAAAATGTAATACACAGTAGGCAGCTGCCTGGGCTCACAGCCAGGGAGGCGGCACTGCATGACTCACAGCCCTGCTGCTGGTAACAGCAGGGCAGCCGGAGGGCACGTGGCCTGACCGGGCTGCACTGGAGACATGCAGATGCCCCTGTCACAGGCGGGCATGGAGGTACAGGACTCTGGAGAAGAATCTGGCTCAGTCCTGGTCAGCGTCCAGGGGATGCCAGGGCCTGTGCTCCCTGAGACCAGAGGCTTAGGGTGGCTGCCCTCAGAGGAAAGCTGTTTTTCTCCAAACCCTTCTTAGTGCCCTCCTGCTCTGACAGAGGCTGCAGCTCTGGAGCCAAAGGTTTGGGAGCAGCTTTGCAGAGGACAGAGCCTCCCAGTCCTGGCGGCTCTCATGTTGATGCCAGCCTAGCACTCTCCCCTACACCCATTCCCCACCACTGAGGCCAATCCTGATCACTCCCTTCAAAACCTCACTCCCGTCTTTCCTCTGCTCAGTCCCCCTGGGCCAGGGCTCTGCTTCCTTCATTCTCTCAAGAAACACTGAGCACCTACTATGTACCTGGTTCTGAGCTGACCCTGGGGCATTACAGGTGGCCTGGCACAGCCATGCCCCAGGAGTTCAGTCTAGAAAAGGCGGTGGGCAAACTGGTAATGACGGTGGTGGTGGCGGTGGTGGTGACAATTTGTTGAGGGCTTATTACGTGCCCAGCACCGTGCTAAGCACTTGAGACTCATTAATTCATAATTGTCATAACAGCCCCATGAGCTAATGGTAATTATTTTAATAATGGGTAATATTCACGACTTACTAAGTGCCAGGCACTTTTCTAAATGCTTTACGAAGGTTAACCCATTCAAGGAGGGTATTCTTACTGTCCCTGTTTTTACAGATGAGGAAACTGAGGCATAGAGATGTTTAATTACTTGCCCGAGACCACATAGCCAGTAACCGGCAGAGCAAAATGCATTTGCTATGATGGGTAAAGGCAGGAGGTGCTATGGAGCACAGAAGAGATAAGAGTCCATTCCTCCTGCACAGATCAAGGAAGACTTCACGGAGGAGGTGACTTTTAAGCCAAGTCTTAAGGAATTAGTAGGGGTTTGCCAGGCACACATGAGGGTAGTGGAGCAAAGGCTCAGAAGTGCATCTGGGGACAGGGTGTGGCTAGTACAGCTAGAGGGCTGGATGGGAACACTCAGGATAGAGAACTGGGAAGAGGCGAGGTCACAAAGGGCTCTGGGGGCCAATGCTGAGGGACCTGGACTGGTCCCAAAAGCAACCGGAGGCTGCATTCCCCTCTTTTCTGAACAGCTGCAACTAACTCTCCTACTGGGTGCAAAAGAGATAAACCTTCCTCATACCAGTCCCGCTCAGCAGCACCCCCTGCCCCAAGAAGACTGGGGCACTGCCTTCCACCCCCTTCTTGTTACACCCCAAAAGTGTCCTTGGCAGCCCTCAGCCACACCACTGCCACCTCTAACATTGTACCCACATCAGCATATGGGTTCCATCCCACCGCCACGCCCCCTGTACCTTGTTCCCCCTACCAAATGCCCTCCATTTTCCCACCCACTTGACCACAACCTGTTCCTCCCCTGGGATTGGCTCAGGGACCCACTCCTCCAGAAAGCCCTCCCGGATCACTCTAACCCAGGTGAGTTTCCATCTTAACGCTTCCCTGTCACGTAGCACTTGGGATCCACGTCATGGCTGGAATCATGGACTCTGAGTTCACTTCTTATCTGTCCTGTCTCCTCAGCTAGAATATAAGATCCTTAAGGGCCAAGACTGGACCCTAAAATGAAATGTAAAAGGTAGGTGCTGATTTCCAAATGCTACGTACCAGGCCACCAGCTAACTGCATGAGCCTGTGGTCTGTGCTCACTCAGTCCCAGCATCAGCTTGCAACTTGAGGAAACTGAGTCTCAGAGAGGTGGAGGGATTCCTCCATGGTTGGTCACACCATTAGGATTTGACCCCAAGCCTGCCTGACTCCCAGCTCCTTATAAGCAGCTGCTTCTCGCGTGTCCCCCAGATCCCACGCTCTGCAGGTAGAGGCACAGAGCAGGTGCTCAGTGAGGAGTCGGGAGACTGATCCAAAGCCTGGTCCAACCCTAGGAGTCACCCTCAGAACGGCATCCTGCCCACCTCTGCTCCTTCAGATGGAGTCCTCCTGAAAGGTCACTGGCTGCCCTCCTGGTTACTGCTATGGGCAATCGTCGACAACAACACTGGGGTCTGGGTGGACCACAAGTCCCCAGGAGCTGAAGGCTGAGACTCATGAGTTCTGAGCTCCTCCACCAGAGTCTGGCCTGGACTGAAAGGCCATGGGCGGGAATCTGAACCAAGACCCAGAAGAAACTAGCAGGGTGACATGTGTAAATTCATGTCACCTTGCCCTGCCAAAAAAAAAAAAAAATTGCAGCCAGATAATAACAATCCCAGTCAACATGGACTGGGCACTGACTGCGTGCCAGGTGCTAGGCCCCTCACAGGCATTTCTCATTTCTCCTCCCAACAACTTACAGTCAGTACCACGGCCAGCCCTCGTGCAGATGAGGACACTTTCATGCATTTATTCCACCATCCAGTCAGCCATATTTATCTAACCAAGAATGTATGGAGCCCCTACTAAGTGCCAAGCTGGAGTCCAGAACGGGGTGCAAGAATGTGCAGCAGATACACAACCCCAGCTCTCTAGAGCATTCCATCTGAGAGATGCCTGGCTTTGGGTCTCAGACACAACACCCCTGGGTGGGGAATGCAAAGGCCTCACTAATTACTGAGTGTGGGGAAAGGAAAATAGTGTAGCACGTCAGAACAGGGCATGAGGAACTGTGGTGAGCATCACGATTATTTATCCTGTCACGTTGCACTGGGGACAACCCAGAAGGACAGGCCCACGAGCAACTAGACATGCACCCTGGGAACTGCTCTCACAGAGAGAGGGCTGAGTAGTGCTGCGTGGCCCCCATCCCTGGCACCCTGCCAAGGGCACAGAAAGGGGGGTAACAGTCAGAGAGGCAGGAGGAGAACAAGGAAACTGCCATGTCATCCAACCCAGGGAGGGAGCAGGTCATAAAGTCAAAGCCACTATGTGGTCAAGGACTGATGTTTGGCTGTGACAGCAAGGACTTCCTCACGAGGGGCTCTTTGGGGGCACTGAGAGCTGAGAAGGTGTGAGGATTGGAGCCAGCGGGGGTGGGAACCAGAGGAGGGGTCTTCAGCTCCACATTTCCCAGATGAAGGGTTTCTGGTAGGTCTATGTCCTGAGACGTCTGAGCCATGGAGGGACAGAGATGTCCAGAGCCCTCCCTTCCCCCATGCCATTAGCAGATAGAGAACCTGAGGCCCAGAGAGGAAAAGGAGTGGCCCAGCGTCACATAGCAAGCGGGAGAGGGGAGCATCCCATGGAGATGGTGGAGCTGGTCCATGCACGACGCTATGGGGTAGCTTCTGAGTCACCAGGTCCCACACACCGGGCTATGTGGCTTCCTCATGAAGTCCCATCATGTCCTCGTGACTGAGCACCCAGCAGTTACTCACAGGCTTGTTACAGAGGCTGGAAAGATGGGGGAAGGAAGAAGGAGAGACTGGCCTTGGCCTTGGCTTTGGCCTCTGACCAACTTCCTGCTCCGACTTCTTCCCTTCTTTGGCCTCATCTCACCATTGTTTCTTCTTTCCTGGGGCCTCTGTTGGCATCCAAGCTCCTCAGTGTGGGGAGCAAGCACCAGGGTTGAGCCTCCCTCACTAGTCCGAGCTCCCTGGGACTTCCACCCTCCGACTAGAAGTTCTGCCTGGACAGAAGCCACACCTGCCCATCAAACTGGGGGATTCTTCAAGGTGGACCTATATTCTCCCCATCCCCAGGGAACTCCCTGGTCCCCAGGCTCTGAGGGATGGCCAGCCCTGGTAAACTTATCCTCTCTTCGTGAGGTCTGTTTGGAGGCAGCCTCTGCAGGGTCTCATCCTGCAGAAGGCCTCAGGCTGAGGGACAACCTCCAGGCTCACACTGACCTGGGTTTGCATCCCACTTCGCCACCTCCCAGCCCTGAGACCGCAGGCCATTTACTTAACCTCCCCGAGCCTCTATCTCCACATCTATAAAACCCAGACAGTAACAGCCACCTGCCTCGTGGGCCTGGTGAGAAGTGAATGACATAATGTTTGTCAAGTGCTTAATGCGAGGCTCCACACACGGTGAGTGTGCCACAAATGGGCACAATTATCATCGTTCCAGAAAGAATCACGAGAGATGATCACACCTCAGAGGGGCCCGGCGCACTGCAATTCACAAAGCACTTCCATCGCCGGTCGCACGGGAGCCTCCGTGAGGTGACATGGGTGGAGGTTCTCAGCAGGGGCTCCGAGGTCCAGGCTCCTCGCCTGGCATCGCCGAGGCCATCCTCCTGGCTCTGGCCTCGTAACCCTGACCCACGAGTTGACAGTATCTGTGCCGCATCTGAGCATCTACAAGCTGGTGCCTAGAGCACCTCACTGAACCTCTCTCTGGGCCTTAGTTTCTTCATCTATAAAATGGGGATAATGGCAGCACCTCTCTCGCAGGTCTGCTGTGAAGAGTAAACGATGCTATGCACGTACAGGGTATAGAACACCCTCTGGCAGAGTCGGTCCTTTCTACTTACGTGTTCGCTGAGGTCATTATTTAATGAGCACCTACTATGTACTGGGTGTTTCACTTAAAATATCACATTTAATCCTCTTGACAGTATTATTTCCATTTTACAGCATGAGGGAACTGGCTTGGAGTGTCCCTACATTCTGAGATGTCCTCCACTGAGGAGAAGGGTCACCAGATGCTAGGTATGAGGACATGGCCTTGGGCAAGGCAGCTAGCTCCCTTCACCTGAGGGCAATTCTTAGAGCTGTCAGCCATCAGTATGCCCCAAAGCTGGAAAATGTGCTTCAGGAATGTTTTGTTGTTTTTTTGTTTGTTTGTTTGTTTTGGGGGGGGGGGTTGGTGGAGTGAGCATCTGGGCAACAACAGAAACATCCATCATAAAGAGTTTAAATGACTTCCCAGCTAGAAAGTGGCAAATCCAGAATTTAAACCCAGATCAGAGCCTCGTTCTTCCTTCTATCAGACAGAGAAGAACAAAACACATAAAAATGCAATCAGCAATTAGAGGGCAGAACAATTTCACTGACTGAAAGTATAAAAAGGAATACTAAAACCCAGCCGCTGCTAGGTGCCCCTACCCCAGATCCACTCGTCCCTTTAATAGTAAAAGCTTTAGCCGGACGCATGGTCACACAGCTCAAGGCTGCTTTACCCAGCGTCCCTTGAAACTGATGCCACCATGTGACCAAGATGTGTACGTCCAAGTCATATAGTAGGAAGTAATAGATGCAACTTTTGGATTCTGGCCTTAAAAAACAAACGGAAGAAACCTGCCCTCCTTTTTCCCTTTCTCCCTTCTCCTTAGACGGAATACGGACGGAATGAAGGAACCTGGGGCAGCAGTAGGATCAGATCAAGAGGTGGAAGCTGAGTGTTGAGGAGGGCAGAGCGACAAGACAGGAAGAGCCTGGGACCCAACCTGTCAGTCACTCCTACACGGTGTATGTTCTGCCCGTCCCTCTCTTCTCCCGTGAAAGCCACTGTTTTTCTGGCCTTTGTTAAGGCTACAAAGCCTGTGTGCCAACTGATACCAAGCAGGGTGGCCCCATCCAAAGGTAACCCATGTGATCATTCGATGTCCCTCCTTTGATTCTTTTCCCTGCGTATATCAATTTGTAAATGATGCTCCCCTATCCACAGGGCCGCATGCGTTTAAATACGCAGCGGGTGTGGATTTACCAGGTATGCAAGAGATACAACTTCTTTTCTGTGGTTTATGCCTCAAGCTCTCTGTTTCCTGCTGGTGGAAACCTAAACTGGCCAATGGGTAACCTTGGCCATTGCAGATGAATTTCAGCCAATTAGGATTTGTTTGTCTTGAGCAAATCAGGATGAGTTGCATCAATTTAGGGCTTTTCCTCTCCAACCCTCACCCCTTCCTGCCTGCCTGCCTGCCTGCCTTCCTTCCTTCCTTCCTTCCTTCTCATTAGTTAATAATTTAAATATAGCATCCCAACATCACTGACCGGGCTGGCCATCCGACATATGGACATCCTGCCACACAGCTCATGGCCCTCCTGAGGAATATGCACCCCTCCTTGGTTTCCAGCTGCGGGGTCTCAGCTGCCCTGGCCCAGTGCCACCTTGATAGGACCCCATAGTGCCACACACACCTTCCTCCGGTGTTCTGGCTTTTCCACACCCCAGCTGAGGTTGGAAAATTCAGGGCCCTGCCTGGCAACCCTCCCATCCTCACTGTTTCCCAGGTTCAGAGTCACGTTCTCTCTGTTCCTGGATCCCCAAACTTCTGTGGTTTCACCTCCGGCTCCGAGCAACGCTCTGGGGTGTGTGGGGGAGGGGCGCTGCAATCTGTCAGTTTTCTTCTGAATCGCTCCGCCTTTTACAGTGCCACCGTCTCGCTGCTTTGGAGGCAAGTGGCCTCTCAAATGCAGGGACTCAGGAGCTTGCCAGGAAGCAGTGTAGGACAAGCTCTCTTTTTAAGAGATGCCGTCAACCCCTCCCACACACTTCCACTGGCACAGAGGACAGATCACAGAAAAACACGGTCCCCAGCAAGTCTGAGTTGAAAAGTGACTTGGAAAAGTTGGACTCTGTATGTGAAGATGTCTGAGAAATATCTCAACCAGTTTACTTATATTTCACTTAATATTGAACATTATATTTTCCTTTTAACCCTTTTCCCTTGAGAATACTTGCCTGGGGTGCTCGCAGCGGCAGCATTTACCCCAAGATAACTCACAGATTACAGTCCCGACTTTACCCCCAACGTCTGCCATGAAATACCTCGCTTTTCTTATTCTTTTCGCATCGCTCCAGTATATTGATAATCTTTGGAAACAAACGACACCGTTCTATTTGTAGTGTTTTGTTTGTAGTAGTTCAATCACTGAAAATGTCAAATACTAGAAAACGTGGCAATCCTACGCATGATGCTAAATGAATGCTGGCAGCCAGCTGCACTTTTTTTCCTAAACAGACTGACTTATGGTAAAGGATGTTGCCTAAAAGAGCTCTTTCAGAGAGAATAAAGTAAAAATCCTACTGAGAGGAAAGCATTGCATCTTAGCTTAATTGGTGGCCTCTTTTCTTTATTTATGGTATAGAAAATATTGGTTTGTGTCAATTGATGAAAATCTTAGATAAATTTCGGTTAATTCTAATATTCTTCCCATTTGGCAGATGAGGAAACTGAGGCCCAGAGTAGTGAAGTCAAGGTCATGTGACTAGTAAATGGAGGAGATGAGACTTGAATAGAGCAGCCTGCACCCTAACCACAAGGCTATTCTGCCTCTGTGAGGCATCCTTCCCTTTCCCCCCATCCACTTTTGTCTTCGTGGTCTTATTTGTTGTTCACAAGTCTCTCTGAAGGAAGACAAAGAACCAGGTGAGGACTATGCCTGTTTTACAGTTAAGGAAACTGAGACCAAGGAGGGAAAGGCATCTTGGCCCTCGTGACCTGGCTAGGGAACAGTGGATGGAGGTCTAGAGACTCCCCACACTCCCACGCCGCCCTCTATGTGTACACACACAACGTGCACACCCAAGTGTGCAGAAACACCCAACCGCATGAACAGAGAGCGGAGCCGGCCTCACCTCCTCCCCATGGCTCCATCCCAGAACGCGAAAATCATTACCGGGTGCTCACGCTCTGCCTCCCGCCCCGGGCCGCAGTGCCAGGCAGCCGGAGGGGAAAGTGGAACCGCAAAGCAGTGATTAACTCCCCGCCACTATTATCCGCGGTAATTTTGGGAAAGCCTGTTCGCTCCTGGAGCCAGAAAGAACATCAAACGCGCCTCCTAAGTGCACGAGAAGGACATCAGGCCCATTAACCAAAAGGGGTAGAGAGAGCTGAAGGCTCCAGGTTCAAGTTCCAGCTCCTTCCAGCACTGTATGGCCTTGGAAATGTCACTACCCATCTGTGACCAGTTGGGGAGACCCCTCTGAAGGCATTAGCAACTTTAATTATAAAAACAACAACTTCTTAGACTTGAGGAACCCTGAATCCTTTGGGTCAAGGCCCACATCTGTCTTGCCCATCATTAGATCCCCCAGCAGAAGGCATGGCACATAGAAGGCGCTTAATACATAATCGCTGCATGATTGGATGGCCACCCCTTTCTGTTTACTCCAACTTTACAAACCTCTCTCATTTAATTGCATAATGCTGGGATTAGTACCTCCACTTCACAGACGAGGAAATGCAGGCTCAGAGAGGCTGGGACAACGTACAAGCTTGTGACGTGAATTTCCATGCGCTAATACTCCCTGGCTTTATCCTGCCTAACCTTCATTTTCTTCTCCCTAATTCTTTTTCATTTGAACCTCCCCCCCACACACACACATATAAGCATCATCATATCCATAGACACAAACGTGCCCGTTGCTCTAAAAGAGCAAAACTGTGCGTCCTCACTAAGGGGACATGATGATGACTGAAAGGCGCATACCATAGACTCCCCAGCATTCATTCTCCCTTCCTAATGGGACCCTGAATTTGCCAACCTGGTGCTTTAGGAGAAATTGACCCCCACTCCCAGCTTCAGAGGCAGGTGCTAACTGGCTTAAGTCATTCATCTTGTCCCATCCTTCCAGCCATAGTGTCAATTGGGAGATGGACAGATGACCCAAGGCAGGCCAATGGGAGCCAACAAACCCCACTCCAGAACTTTTTTGAGCCACCAAAAAAGTGAACTTTCTCTTCTCCACTGCATTTGTACCTAGAAACAGAGTCCCAGAAACTTCTTGAGCCATCTTAGGAACACGAGGGGAAAGACTGACTGAGAACGAAGCTATCACTGAGGCAGCAGAACTGAGCTCCTGGATCAAGCTCTACCTGAAGGTTACTTACTGGCTCTTCAGTATCACAACCAAATGAGTTCCTTTCATGAGTCAAGTTGGGTTTTCTACAACTCGTACCTGCTGAAAAGTAACCTAACATGTATAAACAGTTTCAACAGTATCCCCATGATTAACACAGGGCTGTTTTTGTAGGATTCTCATAACCCCAGTTGTTACTGAGGTAGGTAGATTGCAGGAGGGCAAGAGGCAGGGACTGCTACTCATCCTCTAGCTCCACCCACACTGCCACTTCTCTCCAGTTTTCTCTGAATAATGACCTCAAGGCTATACCCCCAAATGCAAATCTAGGGTGAAGCCCCAAAGGCTGCTGGGTAAATGTGGAGAGGTTGCTGAAGCACCCACAGTGGAGGAAACTGGCCAGGGCCAGGCCAGTCTCCCCAATCTCATCAGAAAGGAGCCGCACCTCACATACAAGCTCCCGTCTCTCAGCAGCCTCCATAGAAAGACTGACTTTCCGTGACACTTGAGCATTTTCACTTCTCCATCCCACCTTTGGCATTTCTGTCCTCCAACTGATCACACCTACTGAGCACCTAGCTACTAAGACGTCTTAGTTTATAAAACAATTTGTTAATTTAGAAGTTTCCTGAAACCTTTGAGTGAACTTCACCCAGTTACAACCAGAGCAGCAGAGGAGTATGATGGGAGAAGTCACTGGGATTGGGGTCTAGGGGCTGGGTTCAAGTCCTGGCTCTGCTGCTTCTGGGCTGTGTGATTTGGGGCAGATCACTTAAGCCCTCTGTGCTAAGCAAAATAATAATTCCCTAAACATGTCCACATCCTAATCCCCAGAACCTGTGACCATGGTCAAAAGGATGTTGCAGATGTGATTAAAATTAGGGATCTTGTGATGGGGAGATTATCCTGGATTATCCATGGGCACAGTCTCATCACGCAAGTCCTTCAAAGTGGAGAGTCTTTCCTGGCTGTGGTCAGAGGGAGTCGTGACAACAGAAGGGTCAGAGGGATCCAACATTGCTGCCTTTGAAGCTGGAGGAAGGAGGCCATAAGCCAATAAATGGGGGTTGCCTTTAGAAACTAGAATAAACAAGGACATGGATTCTCTCCAGAACCTCCTGGAAGGAATGCAGCCCTGGGGACAATTTGATTTTGCCCAGGGAGACTCATGAATGTAGGAATTCTGACCCCCAGAAATAGGAGATAACAAATCTGTATCATTCAGCCACCAACTTTGTGGCGATTTGTCACAGCAGCCATAGAAAATGGATATAAACACTGGGCCTCTGTTTCCTCGTTTGGGAACTGACCTCCACAGCCTCCTGAGAGAACCAGAACTTGAGAGCCCCACCCCAAAACCACAAAGTCCACCGTTCAAATCCAGACCATGGGGGCCTCGCTCCTCTGTAGCCAGGCCCAGCAAAGGGCTCAGCCCCCGCTCGCCCCCTGGGAAGCCTGTTCCCCACCTCCGTGAGGTATCTCAGCCTGGCATCACTCCAACCCTTCTTTTTCAGTAGCTTTGATCTTGAGCGGGGTCACCTGGCTGGGCCAAAGCATTAAGGATTGAGGCAGAATGTTGGGAGGGGCGGGAAGACATGAGCAAGGCCCAGGTTCTGGTCCAGAAACCAGGTGCAACCTGAGTGTTGGAGGAAGGATACAGGCCCCAGGAGGCTCAGCTCCGTGGGGCCATCCACTTCTAACGTGCAGGTCCCAGAACATCAGTTACCCTCGCTGACCCTCAGTCTCCCCATCTGAAAAACGGGGAAGAAGACTTCTAGAAATAGCTGGCCCCCATTCCCACACTTAGGGAAGCGCAGATTTCTTCACAAGCTAAGGGGTCGGGGTATGTAAGGGGTTTGGGGCAGGGCAATCGCGCCTCCAGCCGGCTCTCACTTGTCCCGGCTTGTGATTAGACAGGGGTGCCGCCTGCTCCCTAAAAGCTGGGGCACCCATGCCGACGGTCCCGCTCGGTTTAGTCACTAATGCGCTCGCCGCCCTCCCTAATCTGGGGCTCACGCCTCGCGGAACCCACGCTGCGGGCTCACTCACTCCCGGGCCAGGCCGGGCTCGCTCGCCACGGGTCAGAGCCCGGTCGGGCAGGCCTCTCTGCCCGGCTCATGGGGTTCATCCCTTCCCACCCCAAATGGCAAACTGCAGCACCTGATCTCCGCTCCACCTCACCCCAACCCATCCCGCAGGCCAGAGCGGGAAGGGGCCCCGCAGTTTGGGTCCAGGCCCACATCCCCGTGTCCCAGATGGGAAAACTGAGGCCCAGAAGGAAGGAACGTGCCCAGAGCTGGCAGAACTGGACTTCGCTGTGGAAGCTCTGATCACCTGACTGTCATTGCCTGTTCCTGTCTAGATTTAAGCCAGGGCCTGGCCTGTAGTAGATGCTGAGTGAACCAGCACTCGTGGCAGACATTTCTAATTGATCACAGCACAGTCTCCTGCTGAACATGCCTCAGCCACGAATATATAACACCAAGGTGCCAGGGAAGATGCAACGCCTTGTTCTCCCTGGACTCAGGTAGCTCAGGCTCTGTCCAGCTCTGCCATTCAGCTCAGTATCTTCTCATACTCCCGGCATCCCCATCCCTGTGGTTTCTCTGCTCCAGGAAAGGATCCTCCCCTAGGACAGATGAGACTGTTGGGCCAAGCGGGAGAGCCACAGGACAGAGCCTTTTTCTGCCTCTGTCCTTGTGGTGCAGTAGAAGGAGACTTGGCAAACCAGCCTCCCCCTACCCCCCAGCAAAGACCTGCTCCCCCAGGCAGCACCTCCTAACAGGGCTGCTTCCCTGCCCTTCCCTCTAGAGGCTCAGTATTACTCATCGCACATCCACCCCGTCCCCAGCAGGACCACGTTAGCTGAGGCTAAAGTTGGAAAAGGAAAGAAGTCCCAGAAGCAATGGGGTCAGCCAGAGAAGACTCCCATGGAACTGTAGTTTTCCCATATCCATCGTCTCGTCGCATCCCTCCAAGCCGTTGCACATGCATTTCCCTCCCCTGTGACTGCCTTGCGGCCCCTCTGTCTGATGAACTCCTTCCTATTCATTCCTCCAAACCCCATTCAGATGTCATCGCCTTCAGGAAGCCTTCCTTGTCCTCCCTCTAGGCAGCCACCACTTCTTCTGGGGTACAGTGTCTATGCTTTGTGCACACACATCATTAGGGATTTGTGTACTTGTTTCTCTCCCTCTCCGAACTGTAAACTCCTTATTCCATCAGAGCCTTGGCACAGAAAGAGAACTCACTAAACATCTGTGGACCTGTTGCTCCAACTCCAAACCTGTCACCCCGAAAAGCTTAAAATACCCCAAGCTTATGAGCGAGGTGCTAATGTCATTATCCCCAATTTGCAGGTGACTCAGCCCAAAGAGACATGCCAAAAAGTTACCTGCTCACGCTACGAGCTAAGTCAAGGCAAGGATCTGGTAGTCCAAGCTCCTCAGCATTCCGAGGAGAGGAAATGGTCCCTCCCTTGGATTCTGCGTATGAGCTGGCCAGTTAGTATTTTTTCACGGTTTATATTCCAAGGCTGGTGCAGTTAATCCAAGAGGTTAAAGCTAAGTACTCACGCTACCGTAGCCAAAAGTTTGCATCATTTGTTTCAGCAACCGCCTCTTCAATCAAAAGACAACGTGCCAATAGCCTTACTAAGCAAAGAGCTCTCACAAAAAATAAAATTAATAACTCAGAAAAATAGGTAGAAGTCACAAAGAAGTAAGCCACATAATCTATAACCAACTTGAGAATTATTCATTAAGTAACTACTGTATGTCAGGCGCTGTTCTAGACCTTGGAGGTGCATGGCGAACAGGACAAGCTCCTCACCCTCGTGGAATGACCTAGTGAACAGAGACAGGCAACGAACTAACAGGCAAACATGTATCTCGTACAGCTGGCAGTGACAGGTACTACGCGGCAAAGTAAATAGGGTGACGTGATAAAGGTAACAGCGCTACTCCGGGTGGGAAGGCCAGGAAAGTCCTCTCAAGGAGGAGATGTCGATATCCAAATGACAAGGAGAGGACAGTCATGTAGCGGTCAGGGGGAAAAGCAGGGAGGTAGTGCCAAGTCTCCGAGTAGGAAAGAGCCTGAATGTTCGAGAAGCCAAAAGAAGACCAATGTGGCTAGAGAGAAGTGAGCGAGGAGGAAAGTGTAGACCAGGGAGGGGCCAGGACGTGCAGGGCTCGGTGAGCCAGGCGGAGAGATGAGAGCTGAGTGAGGTGGGAAGTCACTGGGAGGTTTTAAGCAGCAGAGTGACGTGATCTGGTTGCATTTTTAGATGATCACGTTGGCAGCTGCCTGGAGTTGACAAAAGTGGGGCCAGCACAGAAGCAAGGAGTCCGGCTGGATCCAGGAGGCACCTGCCTGGACCCGGGGCGGAACGGATGAGGGCTTGGAGTGATGTGGATGCACCAGGGGAAGGGAGAGGTGTAGGGATTCAGGATGCTTCGGGAATAATTAACACGGAATAGCTGATAAGGGACTGGACTGGAGATGAGGAGAAAAGTCAGGGCACCACACATATTTGGCCTTGAACTCTGGGCAGATAGTGGTGCTTTTTCTTAGGTGGGAAAATGGAGGAGCTGAAGCTGGTTTGGACAGAAGTTTTAAAATAAGAGTGATAGCTAAATTTACTGAGCTTTTTCTCTGTGCCTGGCGTGTTTTATTTCAGGGGCTTTCATCCTCAGCACCACTGATATTGCGGGGCCAGATAACTCTTGTTGTGGGGCTGTCTTGTTCATTGTAAGATGTTTAGTAACATTCCTGGCCTCTACCTAGATGCAGTGGTCACACACACACACACACACACACACACACACACAGACGTTGCGCAGTGGTCCCTGGGGGGAAACCGCGGCTGGTTGAGAATACTTCTCCACATAGATACTCTCATATAAGCCTTACAAGCACCTTATGAGGTCGGTCTGGTCATCATCCCCATCTTACAGATGAGGAAACTGTCCCTGAGCTTGGGGCTGTCTGGTGCTCCCTCGTGATTAGGCTTGTGTGATGCACTTGGCATAATCATATTCATGCTTCTCTTCCCTCTGCCTAGAATGCTGGTTTCCTGGCTTTTCAGCTGCTTTCTCCTCCTCCTCTTTTGAGTCTCACTTTTAACGCCGCCTCTTCCAAGGAGCCTTCCTTGGGCATCCTATGTAAATAAGTCTCTTCTATTTTCTCTTCTATTTTCTATTCGATTATTTCCTTCCTAGCACTTCTACTAACCCCCTCTTATTTTATTTATACATGAGTTTGCTCACTTATCATATGTCTGTTTGCACAAAGGAAGCTCTATCTAAGCAGTGATGACTCTGGCTGACCTGCTCTTTGCTTTCTCATCCCACAGCCTAACACGATGCCTAGCATACAGTACGTGCTCAGTAAATATTTGTCGAACAAATAAATAGTGATAGCGAATAAAAGCAAGTTGCATAATAAGACACAGGCTATCGGTGTGATCCTGTTTTTGTTGGAAAAATTCATACGTGATTATATTCGTATTGGGGACACTCTAGAAAGATTGACATGTAAGGGCTAAAGGGGAGAAAGGTTGTGGGGGGGTGAGCTTTCACTTTTGTACATTATACAGTTCTGTGTTGTCTGATTTTTTTCCAACAAACATGTACTATCTTTGCGATAGTCATTTTTAAATGTTTCTTAAAATAAAACAGCGTGTTCCCCCTGAGAGGTGTTCCCCAACCGGGTCTCCCTCCTCCAGTCCCTTCTTGGGAACAGTTTATGCTGAGCTGGGCAGGATTGAGGCACCCTCAAGGCCAAGGGTTCACCCTTCCCCACTCTCCACAGATGCTGTGGGTTAATTATCATGTGGCTAAATGTGCCAGACCCACCCCTTGGAACATTATGGACTCCTCACATGTCCAGACTGCGCACCACCCCTCTGCCAACAACACCTTTCTCTGTCTTCTGCCAGGCAAACTCCGACTTGCCCTTCAGGCTCCAGTTCAAACACCGCCTCCTCTGGGAAGCCATCCCAAAGTCTCACCTGATGCTCCTTCCTTGGCATTCCATCCCTGCTCTAGCGGGTACTGAGTCAGAACCTGTGTCAGCGTCCCCACTTGGAGGTCCTTGAAGCCAGAACCCGACCCTACTTAATTCCAGATCACAAGGTTTGGCACAGTGTAGGGGTCTGCCAGCATCCGTGAGACTATGATAGGTCGCATATCAGCGTAAAGGTAGGGTACGGTCTCTGACTCTTCACACAGTCCACCTGATGGCCGGCACAGTACCCAGCAGCAGGTGCATCCCCGGGTTCAGAACTAGGTACTCAGTAGGCTTCACTGAATGAACAGGTGTGTTTTTGGTAATAATGATTAACTGTGTCCTCAAAAGGATGGGCAGAGGACGTCACCCTAAAAAAGCAGACTTGAATTTCTCCCATAACTCAAGAGCCAGGTGCAGTGCCCTTATGGAAAAACCCCATTCCCTTCCCAGGGAGCTCTGCAACCATAAGTAAGCATCCACGTCACTCTCAGGAGAGACGATTGGTCACGGGGCCTGAGCATCTCCACGTCTTCGTGCTGGGTTTGCCCAAAACGCAAAGTTCCGACTGCTCTTTACCAGGCCGTCTTTCAGGGCTGGGCTTGAAGCAAGCAACCTGGAGGGGTGGGGTGACGGTGACTTGCTCCTTCGCTGGCTGTAAAAAGCGTGCATCTCTCAGACCCAGGTGTTTCTCCCCTGAGGTGTGTGCCCCTTCCACTTCCTCTTGGGCCCTTTCCGCAGCCCGCCAACCTGGTGATTCTCCATCTAAACTGCTCCTCCTAGACCCACCTCTCTCCTCCCTTCCTCCAACCAGCTCTCACTGGGAAGGAACCAATAAAACCATTGACTCTTGGATGTCCAGCTCTGATAATACTGTCAGAGCAACCTAACCCTGGAGATATTGACCCACAAAAGGCAGGCCAATGGCTCAATCCACTGTTCCCCAATGTGTCAAAAAGGCCACTAGTGGGACCCCAGATGCCTTTTAGGTGGTGCAGTATCAGGTAGCATCGAATCCCACCCTGCAAGGTATTCCTTTCAGCGTTCTCTGTCATTCTTTCTGATTATCTCCAGGAGGAAGCCTCAGGTCGGTGCTAGTCTTTCCTTGAACACTTGTCAATCTCCCTCCCTCGCGAAGAGAAATCAAGTCTCAGGCTGTCAGAACCTCTGCCAGGCCCATGTCTCTGGCTCAACTTTCATAAAAACGATTTTACTTTCCTTATGGATATTTTATAGGAAACGACTGAGGGCAAGTGACACTGGTTTTCCATTTATGGCAGTAAAATGAATTTTCCTTCTTGAAGAACCTAAAGTCTAAAAAGTGAGGTAGCTTAAAGACAAAATACTAAGTAATTAACAATTCAAGTAGAACATGGCCACGCAGAGGTTGGAGAGAGGGAACCATGCCACAGTTCAGGGTTTGGTATCACGGGTGGTGGAGGTTCAGGTCTACAGGGATGGAGGTCGGAGTTATTTGGGCAGCAACTCCTCCAGTCCCTCCAGTCGGTCTCACCCTGGCCCTTAACCATTTTCCGATCCATCTGGGCCCTGCTGGTCTCCGAGTGTCCAGTTGACCTCCATGTAAGAGATTCTCTGCCTGAACCATTAAGATAGGACCGCTACAGCGAATGGCCCCTCGGACCCCATTTCACAGCTCGGGCAACTAGGATCGGCCTAAGAGGTGCAAAGCTGTCTCACCACTGAGGGGCATCAATGAGCTTCGGCCCCCGACACCCACAAGTGTAAATGGTGAAGGGTTCCTTTTTGGGACACGGTCCTGAAACCCCGTCCTGTCCCTGAGATGACCTGGGAGCTGACCTGGGCCACAGCATCCCAGCCAGACGTTCCAGCACAAGGACTTCCTCTCTGCCCGGAATGACGCCAGCAAAGTGGCATCCGAGGTGGCGGGAATTCTTCCCTGCTCACCTGGATGCAGACCAACTCCCCTAGCGCAAACAGACTAAAAGTCAATTCACCCAGGGACCAATTCTCCAAGGAAGTCATTTAACCAAATTGTGGAGAAATGGGATGTTTTAGACCAGGGGTCAGCAAACGACAGCTCACGGGCCAAATCTGGCCCACTGCTTGTTTTTCTACCGCCCGCAAGCTAAGGTGGCTTTAACGTTTTTAAGTGGTCAGAGGAAAAAAGTTGAAGAATATACCACGACATGTGAAAATTAAATGAAATTCAGTTTCCAAGGCCACAAATCAGGTTTCACTGGAGCACGGCTACACCTCTCCATTACCTACCATCCACGGGCTCTCACCCTGCAACTGCAGAGTCCAGTAGTTGTGCCAGAGATTCATCACCCTCATCCCTTTGCACGGCTGCTCAGCCCACGACAAACCGCAGTGGCACCTCTGTAAGTCGACTGCATGTCTGTCACCGTGGAGCAGCCTTCATTCCTTACTCCTGCTGCACATCCATCACGTCGAACAAGAAAAGCGGACTTCGAATGTTGCACTGTTTTTATTGCAACATGAAACTTGCCATTTTAACCATTTTTAAATGGCTCCGTGGCCTTAAATACATTCACATGTGTTATGCCCTCCATCTCCAGAACTCTCCATCTTACAAAACTGAAACTCTGTCCTCATGAACCAGTAACTCCCCGTTTATGCCTCCCCCATCCCCTGGCAGCCACCATTCTACCTTCTGTCTCTATGAATCTGACTGCCATAGGTGCTATATGCATGGAATCATACTCTGTGGTTCTGGCTTATTGCACTTAAAGTCCTCCGGGTTCACCCATGTTGCAGCATGCATCAGGATTCCCTTTTTAAGGCTGAATACTTTTCCATTGAATGTATATGCTACGCTTTGTTCACCCCTTCGTCCGTTGGTGGTCAAATGTTGCCCTTGGAAGGTGCAGTGGGATGTGTACTGTTTTATTATCGAATTAGACAGCAAAGCGTTGGGCTTATCATGCAAGGACACTGTATCTGTGCTAAAAGAATACAATCTAGGTCTTTGTCCACAGAGCCTAAAACAGTCACTATCTGATTCTGTGAAGAAGGTTGGCCGCCCCCTGATTTTGGTTAATCCTGGCTTCGCGGTGGCCATGGGACTGGACCCCAAGTCTGATTTCATTCCAGGCAGATGTCAGCATGGTTTTTATTCCAAATACGAGCTCTAGAGCTCAACCTTTTATCTGGAACTTTGCGTGGGCTTCCCACAAATGCACTTGACTCTTCCCTCTTAACTGTGCCGACAGGAACCCTGTGCCAGGCCCAGAGCCAACCCTGGCCCCCACGCCCGCCCCCACGCCAGTCCTGTCCTTTCTCGCCCAGCCAGTCATTCTGCAAATGTTTCCTGTTCCTCTTCTGTACCCAGCCCTCGGGAAGTTGACATTCGAGGTGGGGGAGGGTGGTACTTAGGCACCAGACCCGTCCCTGCCTCCCCCACCCACACGCTCAGCATCTTCCTGAAATTAATCATAAAATCTGCAAATTACAGGGTCTGAAACACAAAGTCTCCTCGGTAGGTGTGAATTATAGAACCTTCAAGGTTTAAGCTCTTGGGTTAGTAGACGCTTAGAATGGAAGAAATGCAGGACATAAGACAATTAAAATGTTAAGATTAGGGGATCTTTGATTGCTATATTGTCAAAAATAAAACCCCCTAAAAAGTGAAAAGAGTGGACTTGTTTAATCTGAGTACATGAGAGCTGCAGATTCTTAGACGACGGAATATCAGAGTGTTCTGGCGGAAGGGACCTTCTCCATGGTCAGGAACCCACTTCTTCCCTGGGCAGGAATCCCTCCCCAGCCCCAGCAGCCTCTTCTCCCTGCCTGATTTCGGTCCCAGGGTCTCAGCCCAGTCACACTGTGAGCTTACACACACTCAGCCCGGCCTCCCACCCACCTCCATGCACCCTCTGAAGACACCCAGAGCTCTTCCTGTCCTCAAGCATCGAGCACATGGTCTCCTCTGCCCAGCCAGTCCTTCTCCTCCCACCTCACCTCCCCTCTCTACTTCTCCCTATCGACAGACTAGTCACCCATCATAGGTGTCCCCCAAACATCACCTCCCTCAGAATGTGCCCCTTCGTTCCCCTGGGCAGAAGTCACAGACCCCTCTACCCTGAGGTTTAACCTCAAGCCAACAAGTCACTTTAATGCTCAGAGCTTCAGTCTCAACATCGGCAAAATGGGAAGAATGAATGAACTACCCGTCCCCATACACACACACACAGGGTTGTCACGGGAACAAAATTAGAGAACACAGGAAACGTGTAGCCCAGTCCCGGGCCCATAACATACGCTGAAGGTCCCAGGGGACCCTCTGGCTTGTGAGCCCATGCTGGGGGCTCCATGCACACCGCCTCCTTGGGTGGATGCCGAATCAATTGAACATGGTGTTGACCTTGAGCCCAGGAAGAAGGGGCATGTGCACCTGGCAGGGAGGTGCCGACTCGGGAGACTCTGACAGAGGATGGACTGCCTTTGCCAGGAACCATTTAGATGGCGGCAGAAGATGGGGGTCAAGTGCAGGGTGAGGCCAGCACATGATTTCACCCCAGCACTGGAAGAATGACGGGTTAGGAGGGAAGAGCTGGAGCAGGAGGGAGGAGTGTTTCATGTTGGTCTAGCTAGAGATTCCTGGGGACACATCTCCCCTTTCTAAACCAGTGTTGCAACTGGACTGGCCTTTGTGGCTCTTATTACAACCACTAGTCACCCTTCAGCGATAACCATTGGGAAACTTTGAAAAAAACTGATTTATTACTTTGAGGACCTGGCAATTACAGGGCACACCTGGGGCCACACAGCGAGATCGCGGGTACAGACACACACAGGCCTGCGTTCTGCTCTCTTTGGGGTCAAAGTCGAGGGTGGTGACCTAGGGTTTCTCAGGCTCACTATTAATGGATTTAAAACATAAGAGGGGATATTTAAAGCATGGAAAGAGAAAAAGAACTAGTAGCCCAAACGGTCAGTTATTGAAACCAACCAAGATTTCTAAAACTGAGGCTTCAGTGCTGGGAGGTGGCCTGTCCCTTTAACTGGTCGTGTGGCCAGCCACATGTTACTTGAAGACAGCCTCTCCAATGAAGCTTGAGTCAGGCACCACATTACAACGAAGAGAAAACCCAACAGTCAGGGGGTCATTCATCGAGCCTGGTGGGCGGTTAAATGACCCCAGCAAGCAATAACACAGCGATAATAACAAGCTAAACCAACTAAATTTGTCAACAATGTGACAATTTTTGGCCTGTAATAATGGCGATGTTTCTACCTAAAATCTGCAATGGCAAGCTACTGGGAGGAGTAAATAAATGAATACAATGTCCTTGACCAGGGTCTGGCACATAGTAAGTGCTCAATAAATAGTAGCTCATCTTATTTAATCGTCCTCCTTATTCTCCTGTAGCAGATGAAACCACTGAGGCTCAAAGGGATTAAGCAGCTTATCCAAGGCTGCCCAGCTGGTGGGCAGTGAGCAAAGATTCTAACCCAGATGCAAATCCACTGCTCTCTGGAGCAGGTGGGACAGAGAACAAAGGCCAAGTCTATGCAGCTCAGGCCTCCCTCCCACACCTGCCAGCAGAACCCCAGGAGCAGGGGCCCAAGTTACCCCAGTTCCATTAACCGTCTACTGGGGCCTCCACCCACTTTCACTCCCTCCCCATGGGGGCCTGAATCACAACCACCTGAGAGGCATGTGACAATGGAGGAGCATGGAGCTGAGGGTGGGGGGATCAGGCATCCGTCAGGCAGAGGGAAGAAAAGAGAGTGGGGCCACCGTCAGACCAGACTCAGCTTTCTTTCCCAGCACAAAAGACACGACTGACTCACCTGTGTGTGGGACACTGGAAGAGTGTGTGTGCGGGTGCATGCACACCTGTGTGACGATGAGGGTTGCCTCGTGGGTGCAGGGACTGGGCGGATGGGGGCACAAGCACGTACGTGAGCCTGCGCGTGAGAACGGTGATGGAGGTGCGCGTTTTTCACGCGTGCTCCGCGTGTGTGTTTGCAGGTCGCTGAGACAGGCAGGTTCTGGAGAAGAAGGCCTGAGTCTGACCTTGACTCTGCACCCTGCCAACTGTGTGACCTTGGGCAAGTTACTGTCAAATGAAGCCCAGCAAACCCAGACTCAGTGAGGAGACACGGTGTTCATAAGGGTCACTGCTGTGGGGGCAAAGGGACAACAGCACTAAGGAGAATGCTCTGACCAGAAATTCTCTGAGCATCTCAAGAGCCGGGCAAAAAAAAAATAAAATAAAAAAAGAAAAAAAGGTTTTCTTTGATAGGAGTAAACAAGGCTAGAAAAAATCAATGTGAGCAAGCGGGGTGGAAGCATAAGTGATCAAAAGGTAGATCAGAGGCTATTTTACCCTGCGGCCCCCATATTTTCAGGATGGGCTGTCTGCGGGCTCAGGCTGAGCCTGGGGTTCAGGGGCCTGGAGGAAAGAGAGGAGCTTCGATGTTAGCCAGCATTTTGTTCTCATTGATGAGTGAGGACAAGCAGTTCGGCTAGTCATTTATCAGGCGAGGAATAAAGGTTTGGAGGGTCTGTGCCTGGCCTTGGCATAGGAGAAGCAGGAGAGGGCAACGGGGAGCCTCAACTCTCAAGGGTGGGGCATTTCTTAACCTTCACTGTCAGGCTCACAGGGCTCAGGTAAATTCACCACTGTCATCACCTCACCTTCCATGCCTCAGTTTCCCCTTCAGCAATGGGAGGGTAGTAGTAGCCCCCACCTCTCAAGTAAGCCTGAGAGCACTCAATGAGTTCATCCTTGCAAAAACCTTAAAACAGTGCCCAGCACAAAGCAGGTGCTTAACACTTCATCTTCTCGCTATGCAGGGACAAGGTCTCCGACCTCACCTGTCATTAAATGATTACTGAGCACTTCTGGACTCCGCGCCAGGCGCTGGGGACAGAGATGAATTAGTGGTCCCTGAACTCCAGGAGCTAACTGCCAGAGAGGGGCAGGCCCTGCCATTCACACTCACGCACACACACACGTGCACACACACTCTCTTTCATTCCCAGAGTTCTCACACACGAGCCTAGCCTACCTCAAGCCCAGGAACCCACATCAGCTCCCCAAAAGCCTACCTGTGCATTCAGCTTCTAATTTTTAAGAATTATTTTATTTTTCAATTACAGTTGACATTCACTATCACACTAGTTTCAGGCGTATAGCATAGAGGTTAGACCTTTATATGACTTATGAAGTGATTCCCCTGCTT
The DNA here is from genome assembly GCA_030015415.1 of Cynopterus sphinx. Lineage (NCBI taxonomy): Eukaryota > Metazoa > Chordata > Mammalia > Chiroptera > Pteropodidae > Cynopterus > Cynopterus sphinx. Next base: position 121,120,250 of record CM057387.1, read on the forward strand.
AGCCTGGTAACCAGCCAGCACCACACGTTTTTATTACAATCTCACTGACCACATTCTCTCCCCTGTACTTTACATTCTAATTGTGAGGGCGCGAGGAAATCATTGATGGATTTTGACTTGTGATTTTCAAGTTGAAATCTTACTAAGTTGGTCAACAGTATTGGAAAAGTTATGGGGATTTAGACGCGCCATATGTGAAAGCGTAAGCTGTTAGAATTCTGAGAACTATTTTCAGTGCTCGAAAAAGTTCTGTTTGTCATGAAGGCAAGTGAAGCATTTAAAACAGAAACCCAATGTGTCAACGCAGCTTCAAATGTTTAAACCTGTTTAATGAACCCAGATCGTAAACAAACATTCATCCGCTCTCTCTTGAAAATGATTTTAAAAGTGGCTACGTTCATCACAAAACGATTTCTAACCTGAACTCGAAGGCCGAAGCGGGGTAGTTGAATCTGTAACTATGATCCATTGAACATTAATGTTACTGTTTGAAAACCAAAGGAGACTCAGAATAATCTTTTCTAGGCAGAAAAGCCACCTTTAAGGGCCCCAAAACTTCACACTGACACTCGTATAACAACAGCTATGGAAATTAAAAGCAGGTCGCCCACTGCCACGTTCCCAGTGACTGAAGTCCACCTGGCATGGGACTGTCTGGGTGAAATGGGTGACCCCACGCCAGGCCCTGGGTCTCTGGACGCTCCCATCCCCTTCTCTGGTCAGCCCAGCCTCCTGACCAGGCTTTTGGCTCCCGCCCTCACGGGCAGCGGCTGTTGCCAGTTCCTGCCTATCAGTAACAACAACGACTAATCTCTGAGGACCTACTATGTGCCGGGGTTTTATGAGCTTTATCTTAGAACAATCACGTGAAGGCGATGCTCTCATCACTCACATTTTACGGGTGGGAGAATCGAAAGGTATCCATCCACACAGAAAGGTAAAGGCAGCGTGGGGATTCAAATCCAGACCCGCCCAACTCCAGGCCTCTCCTGGCTGTGAGGTGCTCTTCCCTGAAGAACAGAACCCATCTAGCTGACTCTCAGAGCCAAGACCCTTCTTTCTCCCTTCTTTGAGCGCTAAATGAGTGTTTTTGTGTGTGTCAGTGACGCTGCCTGCTGGAAGCTGAGCACATAGCACAGCCATGCACAGCCGCTCAGGAGCTCACCTGAGGTTTCCTCCCAGGGGAGGTATAGAAAGGGCTCCAAGCTCCAAGATTTCTAGGACCAGGCCCCAGAAAGTTCCTTTAGGACTTCGCCTCTCTCTAAGGTCAGTTCCACTGGGCTTTTATCACCAGTCACCTAGAGCACAGCCTCCCACCTGTTCTCAGGAATTCACCATCACCAGCAGCTAGAGAGATCCTACCTTCCAGAGGCTCCTACCAACAAAATAATCCAGCCACAACACTCTGGCCTGGCACTCCAGTTCTCCCTGGCTTAGGCCCAGTCCATTTTCTTGGTCCTGCCCCCAAAATATCCCCCCACTTTTTGAGCTTCCACATTCCTCTTCCTGGACTATGCTCTGCCTCCTGTCAGGAATGCCCTCCCTCACCTCTGTTTGTCAAACTCCTACCCATCCTTCGAAGGTGAGCCCAAAGGCCACCTCTTCCATGAAGCCTTCCCTTCTTTCCTTACCTTGAATTAACTTTTCTCTCCTCTGTTGAAATAAAGGCCGAACACAGCAACCAGGCTTCCAATAACACGTGTATCTTTCCGGAGGCTTTCTCTAAAGAAGGCAACAGATCAAGAGGACTGGGAAGTTACCCCAACCCCTGCCCAGGTGCACCCCTAGACCCATAACTCAGTTGGAGGATGGAGGATGAGCACCCAGCTTCCTCACCCCAGGGCTGGGATAACTCTGAGTTCAGGCCTCACGTTGCCTCCTAGAGACCCTGTAGGAGTCAAGCTGCAGGTGCCCGCGCAGTGAACCACTTGATACTCCTCTCCTTATTGACACCCTAACCTTCGCTGCCTCGATTCCTCCCTCCCCTGCTGGTGTTTCCCAGGCCCGTCTCTCAAATAAGCAACGTGGGCCAAACTCCCATCACAGGGTCCGCTTCACACTAAGCCTGTGTTTTCCCTGCACCTCCATGGTGTTTGTCGGGTGCCTTTGCCATAGCACTGGTCAGCAGAGGCCCTGAGTGATGACCATTAAAGCCGGAGGCAAGATGAATCAAGCCCCTTCTGTGTGCCTGGCCCTTTCTATGTATTAGTGTGTTTAAAGCTCATGACGACCTGGGAAGTAGGTGCCATGGAGACCCCTATTTCACAGGTGAAAAAACAACAAGGTTTGTTAAATGACTTGTCCAAGGTCTCAAAATCCAGCAAGTGTCAAGGCTGGGGTTTAAATCCCAGAGGACTGATTCTACAGATGGGGAGACTGGCACCACCTCGTGGGGTGTCGCAGAAGTGAGTGGTTATGTCACCTGCCTCCCAGGTAGTCGTAAATGCCTAAGAGGTGATCTTCTTGGAAAAGAATGTGTGTGTCTGGGCACGCATGCACACATTGGTGTGTCACCCATGCTCCGTTGCTCACAAGGCAGATGTGTCTCATGGATCAATGCCCCTCCTCCTGCCCAGCCCAACGCCTGGCACAGCTCAGCATTTGTTTAAGTGCTCGTTAGAACAAATCGACAACCCAGACTCACAGGACCGAGGCATTAAGGCAACAGGACGGGCACAGAGGCTGAGGCTTGGAGGACCCAGCTGTGTTACTAACAGGCTGTGTGTCCTTGGGCAGGTTGCTACCCTTTTCTGGGTCTCATTCCCTGCTCCCTGGGTGCCCCCTCTGTCCAGGGAGAGGGGGGAACCTGAAGTCATGCAAACGGAATCCCTGAACCCTGACCCCAACCACCTGGGGGGAAGAAGTCCCCAAAGCTAGAGGAAAGTGCTAAGTCAAGTGGGACAGAGACGAAGGCATCCTCACCTCTTAGGATCATGCCCGCCAGTACCTCGCGTCTCCCTGCTTCTAAAGTGGGGATCTGGTGCCACCGCGTGGCCACCTCTTCCACCTGCCACCTCCTTTTCTGTATCTTCGTGCCTTCTGGAAACTCCGCAGCCATTTCACTCTCTTCACTAAATATTTATCTGCTACTCCCCGGCACCAAGGCTCAGCCCAGGAGGGACAATCGTGGGCAAGGTGGCCTAACGGCTTAGAGGAGTCTGAACCAGCACTTCCAACAGAAACATAATGCAAGCCACAAATGCACACCTCGCGTGTACTTTTACAGTTTCTAGTAGCCACTTTTTTCAAACAAATAGGTAAAATTAATTTAAATACATTTTAATTTAGCCCGATTAACCCAAAACACTATCATTACAACATGTAGTCAATATTTTTTTAATTACCTTCTTTTTTGCATGCGAAGCCTTGGAGACCTGAGTGTGTTTTACACTTCCCGGGCATCTGAGTTTGGACCAGCCACCGTCCAAGTGCTCGATAGCCCCGCATGGCAGTGGCTACCGACCCCGTAGGAGAGCACAGAGCTTACTCTGGCCCCTTGGGAGCCCTTCAGATATTTGGCCCATTACGTCTTCTTAAGGATTCACCTTTTCAGCTTTGCTTTGGGGGCATAAAGTACTTGAGAATTTAAGTTTTGTCCTCCCTTTGAGCTGGGTTTGAATCTCGGTGACGAAGAATAAGAAGCTGAAAAAGTCATTTTACCCTTTGAAATGTGAAATGAGGGTAATGAAGGTGCTTACCTCTGGTTCATTGTAGCCAATAGCCCGGCAGGGAGTGAATGCTCTATAAATGGTGACCTAATGAACCCAAGCCTAGCCCGCTTTTTGGCACTGTGATGGTTAATCTTATGTGTCAACTTGTCCGGGCTGTGGCACCCAGTTGTTTAGACAAACACCAGACGGGGTGTTGCTGTGAAAGTGTTTTTTAGCTGTGATTAACATTTGAGTCGGCAGACTGAGTAAAGCTGATAGCCCCCCTACTGTGGGTGGGCCTTGTGCAATCAGTCAAAGGCCTTACCAGCAGAGACTGAGGCTTCCAGAAGAAGAAATTCTGCCTCAAGAATGCAACATAGAAACTCTACCTGAGTTCCCAGCCTGCAGATTTCAGACTCAAGACTTGGACATCGACTCCTCCCTAATTTCCAGCCAGATGGGGAGGTGAGAGGGGGCGAGCAGAAAGAGAGAGAGAGAGCTCCATTTCTGTAGATGATGGTAGCGATAGTAGCCCTAAAGGCTATGAAGAGTGGAGTGCAGAACAGAAGGCCCCTCGCAAGTTCTGAATAGTATAGGATCAGAGGTAGAGGAACTACATGGCTCAAGCTTCTGCATAAATGTAACAGGCCGGCTCTTCCCTCCCTCTAAGTGAAATGTGTTGCAGGACAGAGGGCTGAGGCAGAAGTGGCATTGACGCCTCCATCCCAGAGCCTCTCCTTCACCAGCTGGCCAGAGAACCCTGGGATCAAGGGGTGGGCTTTGCGGGGAGAACAAGGATGTGAGGGAGCAGAGAAAGGCTGGGGTGTGGGGCCCTGCTCCTGAGAGCAGGCCCACCGGGGAGGTCCCTGGCTACTTTCAGGATGGATGGCCCAGACCCCCATCACCTTCCCACTCTGGCCTCCTATCGGAATTCCTGTCAAATTCAGCTCCACGTGGCAGACACTGATTTTCCTAAAGCACGTGTGGACAAAAAAGGGGCCAGACAAGCTTCGAGTATGGGGGGACCTGCAAATGCAGAGATTGAAAATTACCACATAGGATGGTCTGAACACGAAAATTCCTAACTAAAAGCAGGTCATGGTGGGGAGTCATGTAGGCCCGCAGGCCCATAGGCCCGTAGCTTCCTTGACATAGGTCAGGCTTTACCTGAAGTGAGCTCGTCTATTGTCTTTTTGCATCTAAGGTAACATACCTTGGAAATATCAGACGAATCTTATTAACAGACCCCTCAGGGACCAACTGCCACATCAGATTACGAGGCCACAGAGCCCTTCATTGTTATCTTGTTCCCCCAGATGCGGTCTATGTGCTGTAAACATCTATTACTACGTATACAATATAACAGAAGTGTTTCTCTATTTTGCCTTTTTATCCAATCTCAGAGATGCTCCCACCCCGCTTTGCTTTCATCCACCCCCTTAATCTACCACCAATAGATTTCATGTAACCCTCCTGTTGTCTCCTCCTGTGATTCTAATATAGAAAATAAGCTGCAAAATTGCTATTTTCCAGAGCATTTTCTCAATCCGTTGAGATTTTGCTTTCTGGCAATTGTCCTCAGTTTAGCTCAAATAAACTCATAAAAATTCTCTACAGGTTTGGATATTTCCTACATCGACACACACATCGCATGTGTCATCGCCACGTTTTGAGGTCCTTCCAAGGGTTTCCTGGGACCTTAAGATAAAGCCAAAAGTCCTTCACATGACTTCGAGCCACTGTGTGACCTGGCCATGACCAGGCCAGCGTCTCCTCCACTCCCCTACCTCATGGCCCTCCACCCTGCTCTCCTACCCCTAGCTCTGGCTAGATGGAATTCACTGGCCCTTGCACTTGCACTTCCCTGTCTCTGAAACACTTGCAGCCAGCCCACCCTTCCAGTCTCACCTTGGACATGCAGCTCCATCCCTTCATTCTACATGATAGGCCTGCTCCCCACCTCTGGACCCCCAAGGCCTTAGACAACTGCCTTCGTCTCCAGTGGCTTTGGGGGATCCCAGTGATAATCACAGGACCCTCCCCTGTGCCTGCTCTCCCCCTCCCAAAAGTTGCTACTGCTTTACTACGGCCTGTTTTCAAGCCTGGCACATAGTGGTGCTGACTGAATATCGTTTCCTTTATTTGCTGTCTGGCTGGGTGACCTTAAATAATCTCTTCCCCTTTATGAGTGTCCTTGGCTAATTAGAACCTTGCTTCGATGTGCAGACTCTGAAGTTCTGGACAATATGAAAGGGGATAAGGATGGCAGCCCAGGAATGCACACTCGTGGCACATTGCGAAGGTTTTTTAAGTATGTTATAAAATAGCATGTGTGACCTGAAGCCTATTTTTTCTAAAATTTAAAATAACTGTGTATACATGTAGAAAATAACTACCATCTATTGGGACTTGAGTCTGTGTTGGACCCTGATACATGGTGTACCATCTCGTTACTCCTTACCACCCTGCCGGTGTAGCTGTCCCTCAGTTATCCGCGGTTTCACTTTCCATGGTTTCCATTACCCATGGTGAGCCATGGTCCAAAACTATTAAATGGGAAATTCCAGAAATAGACAATTCATAAGTTTTCAATTGTGTGCCATTCTGAGTAGGAAGGGAGAGCAGTTTGCCACCTCCAAATATGCCTTTTTCAGAATATTATTTTAGCTGGTTATTTTAAAAAAAAACGATAGACTCCGGAAAAAACTTTGACCTTCTCCCTAACTGCCTAAAAAAATTTAAATGAGGACCTGCTCCAGAAAGGGAGCTACCATCCTAGATAACTATAGTTTCATATGAACTCACGTGTGATAGACCGGGAGAAACCTAACAGGGCCCATTTGACCAAAATCCTGTGTCCCATCGTTAAAGATGGCCCAGCAAACACTTATGTACTGAACATTTGCCTTCCTGCCCCTCAAAGTCCCAAACCACCACCCTCCTTTCTCTGTAGCTCAAGGTGGCATATATTGATTTGTCTTGGGGCCCCATATTCTTATGGAACCCCCATATGTACATATATAATTAACTGGTTATATTCTCCTGTTAATCTGTCTTATGTCAATTTGGTTATTAAACCAGAAGAACTAAGAGAGAAAAGGAGAACTTTTCTGCTGCCCACCCCACCCCCAGTAGCATGAAATCCCACACCATCCCACTCCATCCTGCCTGGGACGTGCATCATCCCTTTGCCCAGCATGTCCACACTGTCTACGCCACCTGCCCGTTAGTCAGTAGCCATGTCACTCATCAGATGGACTGTCACATGTCACTTACGTTCAAGTCACACTTATTTTACTTAATAATGACACATTCCCGTAACTTTTATTATAGTATATTGTTATAATTGTTCTATTTTATTACTTGTTGTTACTCTCTTACTGTGTATAATGTATAAATTAAACTTTAGCATAAGGATGTACGTAAAGGAAAAATCATAGTATATAAAAGAGAGAGTTCTACTGTCCCCGTTTTCAGGTATCCACTGCGGGTCTTGGGACATAATCCCCATGGATGAGGGAGGATTACTGTCCTATCTGGAGGAAAAAATCGAGGTCCAGAGAGGTTCCCCAGCCAGTTGAGGGTCAGAGCTGGACTTGGCCCTTGGCTTGCCAAGTCCAAAGGCCATGTAAGCTCTTCACCACCCAGCGGGTATCTGCCTCTGTGCAAATTGGGGATAATAATAGCTCCCACCTCATAGGGTTGTTGGGAGGATTAAATGAGCTAAGAAGTGTGAAGCCCTTAGATCAGCCCCTGGCACCACCTCCAGGCTCACCCACAGCAGGATCGGATGCCTCTGGGCCGTCCCGTGAGGTCGTAGTCAAAAAATTTTAACGGTGACTGTCTCGGCTAGATTGTTTTTAATTTTCCACAATTTAAAATTCAGGCGTTATTTGAATGTCTTTTTTTTTTTTTCTTTTTAATTCTTGCACATACGATGCCCTCAGTGAGCTGTGATTCTTCTCAAGGCAGACCCAGGAGATCTCTGAGTCACCTTCCAGGTTTCTCCAAGGCCTGGCACAGAGAGACCCCAGACCCCCAGTAAAGAATCAGAGCAGAAAACAGCTCAGATGAGCCCCTCCCAGCCCAGGTTCTCTGGCAGGAGCCAGAGATGGGGGTTTGGGATGCAGGTCAGTGCCAAAGCTAAGCCTGCCCTTGGCTGGCATGCCCCAGAAGGCACAGTGAGATGCCTTGGGGCTTTTCTGGGCCCCAAGGGAGCAATGAGAGCAGGCTGAGACCTCCGGCCCTGAATCCACCAACAGCTGTGACCACTTCAGCTATTTTAAACTCTTGGGCATCAGGAGGCTCCCATCACAGCAACGAAGCCCTGTGGCCCAACATTGCCAGCCCTGAGCCCGAGGCAGGAGCCCTGCATGTGGCTCACAGCTCAGCCAGGTCCAGGTTGGATGGTTAAAGAAAGGGAATTTCATTTACTGAGCACTTGCTTTGTTGCAGGCATTTTCTTTATGTCATCTCATTTGATATCACCCTTTTACCTTTGCTGAGAGATCAGCTGTTCACAGATGACAAAAATGAGGCTCCGAATGGCGGCGCAAGTTGTTCAAGGCTCCATAAAAGCAGGGCTGGGTCCAGAACTTGGGTGTCCTCATCTGCCAATCGAGACAACATTTTTCCTCTGCTTTTCCCCACTTTGTCCCCTGGCCCTTCTTCCATGGCCACACAAGTTCCTATCCTGGCTCTGACATTCTTAGGAGCTGTGGAACTGAGGGTGAATTTCTTAACCTTTCTGCAGCTCACTTTCTTCCTCTGTAAAGTGGCAGATCTCATTCTAACGCATGAAAAGTGCCACTGCAGCAGTGCCTGGCATGTAGACGGAATGCAAGGAGGGCCCGCTCTTATTCCCCCCCCCCTACCCCGCAATCATTGCCTTCTTCCCAGCTTTATCACCCCCTGCTCCCGTTGTGACCTGCCTGGGGCCTCAATGGGGGTTCAGTGCTCCTCCCCACACTCTGGGACCCTGTTTCCCAGCGGGTAAAATAAGGTGTCATGCTCTATGATCCCCAGGAAGGTGGTAACCCTGGCACGTACTGAGTATCTGCCACTTTAGAGGCTCAAAAATAATTCCTGGCAGAGGGGTGCCCAGACTAGAGCCCACCTCAGGGACCTCGAAGTCAGCCCTGAGCCACACCAGTCCTTTTCCTCTTCAGCAAGTGGCCACTGGAGGGCTGATTAAATGATGCACTCGGTGGTGGCCTGGAGCCAATCAGAAATTACCAGCACCTCTCTGGGTCTGTGTGCCTTTTGGGACAGATGCCTCCAAGCCAGACAGGCTTTTCCCCTTCCCCGCCCACATTCTTCCCAGGTCCTGGCCACCTAGGAGCAGGTGGGCTCGCCACCATCTCCTAACTTGGGCTGCCTTGAGAAACCTGAAGACAGGGGCCTGAGTGTCTCAGCTCTGGGCACTTCTGACCCTCGTGCTCAGGCACACCCCTCCCCCATTCTCAAACATGCATTCCCCTCCTACCCCACCCCTCACCCCCAGCCTTCCCTCTGCCCATTCACTCCCCAGTTCCTGTCCCCAACCACTTACTCACACTTGGCTGAATCATCTGGGATAGGGGTAGGGACTGGTTTAGGCCCCCCACTGGATATCCTTTAGCACCCGAACCTCCCCAAGGCACAAACTGATGCTGCACTGGCACCCTCCAAGGCCCTCCTTCACCCAGTAGCCAAGGCCAAAACGGTGCCCCTCACTGTGCCTCTGCTGAAACATCAATATTTCAGTCCACAAACACTGTCAGATCAGTCCCTTTCTCTCCGGCCCTCTCAGGCAGCCCCAGCAGGGGTCTTCAGTGACCCTCCCTGATGGGGGCCACCTCCATCCATAGCAGCCAGAATGACCAGAATGACTACATCCACTTCCACACCTGACCACTCCTGAGGAAGACGAGTCGAGGCCCCCATGGCCCACCTACCAAGGCCCCGGCTTGGCATTCGGGCCATGCGGGAGCCGGGTTCCACTCCCTCCTCACCCCCACCTCCCTCTGGCAGTACCCGTGTGAGTGCTGGGGGCTGAGGAGGCGTCAGGCTGTCCTGGGCTTCCTGGCTTTGCCCAGACAGCGTCCTCTCTCCCCTTCCCCTTGGTCTGCAAACGCCCCTGATTCCGGCTCAGGCCGGGGACACCGGGATCGCTGACAGCACCCACTCCCTCGGGGCCGCCACCACGTCCTGTCCTCAGGCCTCCGGCAGCTCCACGTTTGCTTATCTGACCCCGCAAGGCTGGGGGCGCCCGGGGGGGGGAGTCCCCCGAAAGTATGTTGAATCAACGAACAAAAAAAGAGAAAAAGAGAGAGAGATGTCCTCACCCTGGCCACGGCGGGGGCCCGGCAGGGCCGAGGGCGTGGTCAGCCCCGCCCCGCCCCGCCCAGGCCCCGCCCCCCGCCGCGGCCGATAAGGGCGCGGGGCGCGGGCGGGCGCCAGCCCCGGGGCCGGCTCACCTGCGGCAGGTGCCGGCGCCGCGGGAGGATGCCGCGCGCGCGCACGGTCCGCCTGCTGCACGGCAGCCGCGCCGAGGCGGTCTACGTGCTGGGCACGCACCTCTGGACCGACGTGTACAGGTGAGCGGCCCCCCCCCGCACACCCGCCTCCGCGCCCCCGCCCCGCCCCCGCCCCGGGAGATCGCGGCGGCGGAGACCCCCAGACCCTCCCGGGACCGGGGGCGCGGACAGGCTCCCTCCAGCCCCAACGCCCCTCCGCCCGGGGGGCCTCCCGCGCGCAGAAACCTGACGGCCCCCCCCGTGGGTCAGCCTCTCCGAAATCGGGGACTCCCCCGCCCCCGGCCCAGGCACGCTGACTCGGCCCCAGCTCCCTCGCCACCCCTTGCCCAGGCCCCCCTCCCCCGCACCCTCAGTCGTCCAGCCGCCGGGCCTTCCGCGGCGCCCTCAGCACCCCCTCGGCTTCCCCGCCAGCCTCTCCCCTTTCACTTCCCCCCTCGCCCCCCCCCCCGAAACGCCCTTCTTCCTCATGCCTTCCCCTCCCCCGCGGACCCTCCGGGCTCAGCACCCACCCCACCCGACTCCCAGATCCCCAGATCCGCCCTGGGGGGTGCTCAGGCTCCGATTTCGCCCCCTGGGGGCTGGTGCTGCTGCTGGTGGCCCGTCCCCAGACACTGGCTGTGAGCTCCATGTCCCCAAATGCCGTCCTTCGACTTCACCCCGGGGTCAGCTGAGGGTGCCGAGATTGCGGGGTCTTTGTCAGAAGAGCGCCCCTGAGTCAGCACCCCGTTCCCCCCACCCTTCTTCTGTCCACAAACTTGGCGGGGTGTGGGATTTCTGAGATGGTGGGGTGTGGGGTGGGCGGATGGAGGACCCCACCACTATCCCCCAGCCCCCAGGAAGCAAGCAGCCCAGTCCAGGGATCCATCTCCCTACAGAGTGCAGTGCAGGCCTGTGACTGGTGTAGATGAAGCGGTGGAGGGAGTCGGGGTGGGATTGTGCAGCCCCCTCTATCCCAGACATGAAGTGTTCCCCACTGCCAGGCTGGGAGGGGTCTGTGCTGAGAGGGGGGAGCATGCAGGACTGGGCTGGGACCTCATAACTCGCCTGGGTTCCCTAACCTCTCTGAGCTGGGGGTACCAATGTGGCTTATGGCTCCCCAAATCATTGTCATCTGGAGCGCCCTGCCTCTCTCAGGCCCCCACCAAACCCCGTCCCTGTGTCTTCCCACACCCTCCCCAGCCCATTCTTTCTGTCCTCTTCAGTGGCCCTGGCAACCCTGCCCAGCCAGTCTCCTGCCACCTACTCAGCAGGCACTGGCCACGAGGATACCATCAACCCCCAGCCTCCTTCCCAGAGGACAAAGGGCTCTGTTGCCTGCAGACCAGATACCCTCTCCACTCATCTGCCCCTGGCCTCAGTTGCCCCACACATAAATCTCAGGGGCGGTTTCTGAGGGTTATAACTCGGCAGTGGAGTGTGGTCCAGTCCTCAGCAGTCTGGGTGAGCTCCCCTCCTTTCCCCACCCCCAGTCCCTAACTGGGCACTGCCAGGGAGCAGGCCAGGAGCCAGGAGGCTCAAGCCTCTAAGCCTCAGCTGTCACCATACCCGCCTGTTTATTCACTGAGGCACTTTTTGTGCAGCCTAAAAGACTAGCATGGTACCTCCGGGGAAGGGGGTGGTAAAAAGGGGGCCATACTCAGTCCTCCTGCCCTCTCTCTGTCCTGGCAGAGCAAGACCCAGCCCAATTGGAGGCAAGGAGTGTGGGAGGTGTGGACTCATCCTCCCTCTGGCAGGGGGCAGAGGTGTGATGATCCCCTTTGTCCTTTCTCAAGAAATCAGCCACAGCCACAGTGACCCACACCTCCCACCTGCACTGCACTTAAAATTCTCCACCATCCCCAAGAGAAGTAGTATAGTCAGACCAGTGCCGGCCAACAGAAATGGAATGCAAGCCACCTGTGTGATTTAAATTTTTCTGGTAGCCACATTTTTAAAGTTAAAATAAACAGGTGTGATTAATTTTAATAATATACTTTATTTAACTCAAAATATTAGCATTTTAATCTATGATCGATATAAAATTATTTCTAAGATAGTTTACATATCTTTTTTCATATTAAGTCTTTGCAATTCGGTGTGTAAATCATCTCAGACTGGACTCACCGCATTTCAGATGCTCAATAGCCACCTGTAGCCAGTGGCCACTGCACCGAACAGTGCAGGTCTCAAGCAGGGTTTCTCATCCTTGGCACGATCCCAGTGTGGGCCACACAGTTCTGTGCTGTGGGGGCCAGTCCTGTGCATTGTAGGATGGTTAGCAGCCTCCCTGGCTTGTGGCTGGGCTGCTCCTGCTGCTGTTACTCTTAATGTTTGTAGTGGTGAAGGCTCCTGTCAGCATTAATAGCAGCAGGAGCCACTAGTGAACACTTAACCAAGTGCATCATCTCCTGTCGTCCTCACCATAGACCTTGGAGGTTCTGCTGGGATCAACCCGTTTTGGAGATGAGGAAAGTGAGGCTCAGAGGAGTGATGCCATTTGCCTGATGTCATACAGGACTCAGTTTCCAGTTCTGTGTGACTCAGAACTCATACTGTTAACCTCCACTCTATCCTGTGTGACCCCAAAACTAGCAGGTTGAACTGGATGACCCTCTCCGCTTGTATCCCTTCTACCCTCCACCTGGGCCACGAGCCCACTGCCCCCAAAGGCTTTACCCACCCCCCATTTGAGCCTCTATTTCCCACTGAGTCCTTCCCTACCCAGCCACGAGTCCTGACTCAAGACCCCATGTGATATTCCCCAGGGTCTCCAAAGAAACACCAAGGAACAAGGCCTAGTGGACCCTGGGCCAGTTACTTAGGGACTGGTATGTAGACCCCTCACTCCTTCTGAGTCATTGAGGTGAGAGAACAGGACTCAACACCCACCCCCTTTCCCAAGGGCTCTGGGCCTCCTCTCCTGAGATGCACACATCCCTTCCCTCTCCTCCAGACACAACAGGGGCCTCACCCACCCCATCCCCAGCAGACCCTGTGGTCCAACCACCCTCTCCCAGCAAAACTGTCTCTTTGTGGCTGGATGCCCTACCCTGACACATTCTGAGCACTAGTCTCCAGCAAGCTACGAGCAGATACACAGAAAAAAGGAAGTGGCATTTTTTTTCTGGAGATTTACATTGAGATAGTTCTTAGAGGTGCTTGCTATTTCCTTCTCCTACTTTCACTTGTGCTTAAGCATCTTCAGTCCTGCCCGTGTACACCTTATCCACGCAATCTTCCCCATGGTCTCTTTACTCAGCAGTCGCTTCTTCACTGGGGCTGGCCTGGGTCCCAGTCTGATTCCGGCTTGAATTTGGAGAGGAGGCACGGAGTGAGTGGTGCCTCGGGTTGCTTTCACCCTCACCTCTGGTGAGTGATGTATGTATTCCCTGCACTGGAGCCAGGGACACTGCAGGATCTGCAGGGATTAGAGAAAGGAAAGCCTCAGAGTGAAGTAATGGGGTGATCACACTGCCCGACTCCCCCACTGACCCGCAAACCAACTGTGGGAACAGCTTCTCCTGTCCCTCCTTCAGTCTATGCATCTGTCCAGGGAGCAGGTGTCCCCTTGTCCCTGGTGGAGAGAGGTCGGGATCCATATCCTGAGATTTGCAGGAGCTTCAGGGCAGAGATGATGTTTAGAATTGTCTCTTGCCTCTGCAGAGCTGTCTCCTGGTTATATCTGACCTCATGATGAGCCTCTGAGGTGGGAGCTGGGGTATTCCCTGCCCCCTTACCTGGGAAACCCCAAGGCAGAAGCTTACCCATCACTCTGACAGGAGATAGGAAGGGAGTGCCAGGGCAGGAGTTCCTAGACATCAGCACAGGAAAATGCTAGGAAAGCCAGAAACAGTGCGGCATGTGTCACATCTCAGGGAAGAGCCTGGAAAATCTAAATTTACTCCCCTCTTACTCCCTCGACTCCCTCCTAGACTTCCTCTCTCTGTCTCTTGGTTGGTGTGAGTATTTTAGAAAGGATCATTAGGACAAAGGCCAGAGTGAGTCTGCAATCCAGCCTGAAGCAACGAGGACTTGGGGTGCCTTGGTCTCCCCTTCCCCTAGAATGCCAGGCTCCCGCTCTCTGATCCATCTCCTGCTGACTCCCCTACACACACTCCACTCCAGCCACACTGGCTTTGGAATGCTGTTGGCCCTTGGAAACACCAAGTTCATGTTCACTTCAGGGCCTTTGCAGGTGCCCTACCTCTGGAGCACTACCCCCTAGACCTCTGCAAGGCTGACATTCACCCGTCAAGTCTCAGCTCAAATGTCATCTCCTCCACACAGGTTTCCTGACCACCCCCATTTCACAGTGCCCTGCCCTGAGCCCCAGGCCCTCTCTGTCTCATCTCAGTTTTTTTCCTTTGCAAATATTATTATTGCTTACTTAATCCTAGCTGAGATTTATCGACCATTTATTCTGTACCAGGCAGCCTCCTTAGCGCCTTTGCATGTTCATCTCACGTGTATCTAATAATTTACATGTGTTTAAACCTCACAACAACTTTATGAATTGGGTGCTATTATTGTCCCCCTTTACAGCTGGGGAAAATGGGGTAAGGAATGCTTGTCCAAGATGATGACACAGTCAGTTAATGGTGGCGGTGCAAAGCCCAGGCCCCTGACCGGCCAGGCTACCTTTGGGGACTTGTGTTTTAGGCGTGTCCTCCTCCACATTCTCTGCCTTGTTTCCATGCCCTTCCAGCCTTCGAGTCAATGAAGAGCTCCTTGATTGAGAGAATGAATGAATGATATGGCCTGTGATGCACGTGGCCTAGCCTATCACTGGGCTGAGCCCTCCAATTGCAGCCTCAAGGGACAGGCACTGTTGGATGGGCCAGTGGAAGGTCAAGGGCATGTGGCCGAGCTTGGCCAGAGCAGCACTTCTCCTGAGAGAATGATGAGGAGGAATCAGGCCTGGTCAGGTGGCCACATAAATTAGAACAGCTCCCAGAGCCCTCAGCCCTAAAAAGGAGACCTTGCCAGGAACTGCTCCAGGGCTCAGGTTTCAAACTCCTTCTCAGGGAGTGGCAAGGTTCTAAGAAGGACCTGGCACCCTGTGGTTCGAGCCCATGGCCTCCTGCACCACTGGGGTCCCAAAGAGCCTTCCTTTCCTCCCTGCAGAGTCCTGAGTCAGGGTCAGAGCCTGGTGGCAGGGGTTCACCCCAGCACTCACTCCTGCTAGCTGGGCAGGCATGCCCATTACATTTCAGGGGGGGCAAGTTTTAAGAGGCGGCTCTCTCCTGCCCAGCTATGCCAGTCCCTGTGCCCAGGGGCTTTGGTCTGAGCCTGCTTATCTCAGTCATTCACCCAAAAGCCCAGAGCAGAAAGCCAGCCTTTGCTGTCAGCTTTCTGGCCTCCTGGCCCCGTCTTGAGAAATAGTAGAGGGCTCTAGAGGTTACTAAGAGCTTCTCATTTGATCCTTTCCTGAGCCAGGCTTGCCACTTAGCCACCCCCCACCAGGTGTCCCTTCCTGAAAGACCTTTAGAGAGGACTATAACCCATAGATCCTCTCCCAAGCAGGGAGCAGCGAGGCTCAGAGTTCACCTCACGTTCTGCCGTTACTGTCCCTGGGACTTAGAGCAAGTGCTCACCTTCTGTGGGTCTCAACATGCTCATCTGTAAGACGGCATGGCATTTAGACAGGCCTCATGGGGTTATCAAAAGGGAGGACCGAGATCGGGTGGGCCCAGGGCTTAGAACAGTACCTGGCACCTAATTCTCAGTAAGTAGTTGTCACGCATTAGTATTGAGTTTATTATATGTTATTAAAACAAATAGTAATGAGACGTGGCCTCCAAGAGTTTATAATGCTCACGGAAGAGAAATGTTGAACACTTGTTAAGTGTTGCTTGAGGCACTAGCAAAGGGAAGAAGAGATGAGTCCTGAACAATGGGATCAGGGAAGACTTCCTAAGGAGCTGGCAACCAAGCTGAAGGATGGACAGGGATTCCCAGTGTGACCAGGACATGCTCCACAGGAGCAAATGTCCCCAGCAAGTAAGATAGGACACAGGAGGCAGAAAGGGCTTTAAATGCCAGGCTCAGGCGATGGACTTTGTTCTATAGGCAGTGGGGAGTCAGTGAAGGTGTCTGGGAGAGAGTGACCATAGATTAGGTTGTTTCTTCCTTAAGGAGAGGACCTGGGGCAGCTGGAGGCACTGGTGCCTAGTGAGGGGGACTGCTGAGGTTCCCAGGCAGAAAAGGAGGCTGGCTGAACAAAGGGACTTAGTTGCCTCTACCCACCCCTGTCTGGGAGCAGTCACCTGCCTCAGAAGTCCAGCCACCACGCCAGCTGTGAGGCCTCGCTTTCCTCCTCTTATACCTCACCTGGAGGTGCTCACCTAGGGTCAAATGCCAGGCTGGCACCCACAACCCCCCTGCAAAGACCTGAGGACAGGATGTCACGCCCAGGCTGCTGGGAGCCGGAGTTGCCACGGGGCTGAGCCCCAGCCGGTGCCAGCAAGGCTCAGGGATGGTGGAAGAGCTGAGAGAGCCAGAGGCAGGCGAGGAGCAGGCACCTCATGCCTTCAAGTCTGGGACTGTGAGGCCAGGCTGGTGACCTTCCCCACTGACTGAGCAAGACCAAAGAGGCTGGGTGGCTCCCCAGCACTTGTGGAGCTAGGCAGATGTTAAGTCACAAAGCCCAGAATTCCCTTGGAGTGGACTGGGTGAACATCCCTCTTCTACATCTGATGTCACTTTCCAGTCTTACTCAAGTTTCCTTTGTTTGAAACCAACTGACTGGCCATTTCTCTCCATTTCTATGGCCACCACCTGGTCCCAGACCACGCTCCTCACTCACCAGGACAGCTACAGTCACCTTCTCCCTGGTTCCCCTACTCCCAGTATTGCTCCCCTGAAATCCTTTCCCCACTCTGCACCCTGGGTCATCTGTCTACCGTGCAGAAATGACGATGCCACTCCCTGCCTAGAAAGCTTCAATGCTCTCAGGTGCAAGGCCAGCTCCTCGCCAGGATCCGGATCCTCCCTTCCCACCCTCCCCTCCCCTCCCCCTCACAGACTCCAGCCATGCAAACCTCCTTCCGATTTCTCCAATGTGCTAGGCAAACGTCTACCTCAAGACATCACCCCCATCTGTTCCTGCCACTTGGAAATCTCTGCTCCTCTTCCTGCCCTCACTTTGTTCAATTCACTGGTTCTCAAATTGTGGTCCCCAGATCAGCGGCATCAGCATCACTTGGGAGCTTGTTAGAAATGCATCTTCTCATTCACAGTGTATATGTATATCAAGTCATCACATGGGACACTTCGAATATATACAATTTTATGTGTTAATTGTTTCTCAAAATTTGGGGGAAGAAAGAAATATAGTCACTGGCCACAGCCCAGCCCACCTGAATCAAAGACAGTGGCCACCAACTAGTATCTTAGGTTCTCCAGTGATGCTGATATATGCTCAAATTAAGAGCCACTGGTCTAATTAAGTCTTGTCTATCTTTCAGAGTGGAAAGTTTAGACTTTAACTCAAATGCTACTTCCTCTAGGAAGCCTTCCTTGACTCCCAGATCAGGGCCTCATGTCACCCTATACCTCTCCTTTATAGCAATTCCCACAACTGTAATCACACAATTAATCGTGTAATTCATTGGAAATTCCACTAGAATATGTGCTCCATGGGCCCAGGAAATACATTTTTCACCAACCTACCCCCAGCACTCAGAACTGTACCTGGCACATAATAAGTGCTCAAGAAATACACGTGAAGTGAATAATTAATGGCATAAGCAAAGCCCTCCTCTTCCAGCAAACATTTATATTCACTGTATGCCCATACTAGGCCCGGTGGTGAAACAAGAAAAGACAGTCCCTACCTCCCAGGAGCTAAATGCCAAAGGGGAAAAATAAACATGGGTACAAATCAACTGAGTTTGGTCTTCAAATAGGGATGGATAGTTGCCAGGCAGAGAAGTCAGAGAAAAGTATGACAGGAGGAACTACATGTGCAAAATTCACAGTGAGATGGAACAATGCAGGGATTTGAGAGGATGGAAGGAGTTGCAGAAAATGAGGCTGGAGAGTCAAACCGAGATGTCACTGGGTGACGACTAGGCTGAAGAGTTTGGATTTTATCGTATGGATGGACACTGAGGGACCCCTGAATAATTTCAATCAGACACGTCACCTGATCCTTTCTCTCTCTTTTTTTTTTTTTTTAATCAAATAGAGTTTGGGAAACCAAGAAGGATGGATTCATTTATCCATTTATTCCCGAAGTACATATTGAGTTTGGCCATGTGCTGGGTGCAGAGACACAATGGAGGGCAGAGCAGGTGTGATTACAGGAACTGGCATCCACCCTATCTTTGCCTCTTTTTCATAGCAGGAGATCATAGACACCACCGCCCCCACACCAGTTTCTTGCCTTTGATACTGTCCTGGGCCCCTCCCTGCAGCCTCCAGGGACAACAGAGGTGCCCACAGCCTCTGGCTCTCAGGTTTCTGCGGGGGATTCTGTGAAGTTCTTCCTGGGGAGGGAGGCAGCCAACAGGAACTGCAGAGGACAATGGGTGCCTTTGTTGCTTCTGCCAGAGCCGCTCCAAGAATAGCTGTTTGCTCAGCTCCAAGCAGGGCTGGTGCTGGGGTAGTAGGTGGGTGTGGGGCTCCAGTGTGGGCCAGGCATTAACCCCCTGGGTCTCTGGGGCCTCCTCCAGTTTCTCACTGGCCTGGAGGAAGGAAAGTGGCAGGAAGCATCACTTACAGCACTATTCAGGTCCAGGTCCCAAACAATCATCCTGCCCTGTGAGCATTTCTAAACAAAATTGCATGCAGAAACCCAATATATAAAACCAGATAAAATAAACATGGCTCTAGTTAGAGAAGGGGGATCCAGCAGAGAGATCCCCAGATTTTTAGTGCCTTCTCCCCACCCCTTTGCCCAGGACCTGCCCCCTCTGTGCTCTACAGACTCCAGCTACCTCTGACCTGGTCCCATCCTCTCATTTGGTACTCGATGACATGGAGAGAGGAGAAGCCTTTTGCCCAAGGCCACCAAGCAGGTTGATTGTCAAAGCCAAGACTTGGCCTAGAGAATTGTTCCCCAGACCTGAGCCCACAATTGCCACAATTACCAAAACCATATTCCACTTGTTGTACTATTAACATTTTTCTTTAAATCAACTCACATTTTCCTCCTAACTCTATGTTAAATGGATATTTTACATCCTTATCATAAATGGCAAGTCTTTATTAGTTGCTGTAAAAAAAAGATAACATTTAATAAACACATAAATCTTTTAAACTGTTTGTCCATGTGACACCTAAAAACATCTTAAGGTGTACCCACTCCCACCTTTGGGAAATGCTGCCTGATGCTCAGCTCCACATTCAAGTCCCCTTCAACAAGTCAGTGGCAAATTGGGTTTGAACCCTGATCTTCTGCACATGTACCGTCTACTCCAGGGGTTTTGCTTCTCTTATTAATGGATGTGGACAGAGGGCAGCAGGCCGTAGCCAGCAGGGGTCCAGCCTCAGATGAGCCCATGTTCCTTGCGATAGACTGAGGAGTTTAGAAGGGGGAAGATGGACAGTCATTTGAAAGGCCCTATGCTCGTTTATGGAGTTCCTTTCCTAGCACTGGGCCTGAACTACTGGACACTTCCTCTCCTGCCAATGCCTGGGACCAGTGGCCTTTACCAGTGGCCTCTGCAATTTGTGGCCTGGGTCAGAGAGATCCGACAGGTGGCCTCAACAGACTCATCCTCATGGCCTGGGCCACCCCAGGCCTTGAAGTACCAGACTGTGCTGTGGAACATCTAGACCTCTGGGCTAGCAGCATCGGCACTTTCCAGAAACATGATAGAAATGCCAATCCTCAGACCCAACTCCAGACCTACTGAATCTGAAACTCTGGGGAGGGACCCAGCCATCAGTGTCATGACAAGCCCTCCACGTGGCATTGCTCTTGCTGCTGACCTTTGACAGCCACTGGTCCAAACCTCTCATTCAACCCTGGCCACTGTTCACACCTTCAGCTGCCCCAGCCATACCTCAGTCCTGCCAGCCAGACTCCCTGGGGATGGGCTTCACAAAGCTGTAGCCTTAAAATAAACCCGGAAGATTTAAGCAGCATCCCTGAGGATTCTCCAGCCATAGTGGAGAATTATTCTGGAACCCAGGAGCACCAGGCTCTCAAAATAGAGGATATGCCTTTGAGGCAGACACTTGTACCTATGTCTTAGTCCCAAATCCCATGAGAATCCCACCTAAATCCCTCTGAGCCCTCATTGGGAACCTTCAGACCATGGGCTGGATTTAGCAAAACCATCAGCCTTGGGCACCTTCCTCTCATGGTATCCCTGTCCTTCCTGTTACCTCCCGTTAAGCCAGTGTCTTAGGCAACTTGAGCAGCTATAACAAAATAACATAGGCTGGGCGACCTAAAAGCAGAAATTTATTTCTCACAGCTCTGGAGGCTGGAAGTCTGCAATCAGGGTGATGATATGATCAGGTCTGGTTAGGGCTCTCTCATTGGCTTGCAGCCAGCCACCTTCTCGCTGTGCGCTCACATGGCCTTCCTCGGTGTGCATGGAGATTCATTCTCTCTCTCTCTCTCTCTCGCTCTCGCTCTCGCTCTCTCTCTCTCCCTCTCTCTCTCCCCACCCCCACTCTCTCTCTCCTTCTAAGACAACAAGTCTATCAGATTAGGACCTCACTCTCATTTAACCTTAATCATCTTCTAAAAACCCTATCTTCAGATACAATCACATTGGGGGTTAGGGCTTTAATGCATGAGTTTAGGGGGAGACAAACAGTCCATTGCAGTCAGATCAAACAGTTCCCTGCACTGATAGATTTTCAAGAATTCCAGAAGTATTTCCTTTCTAGAACCCCAAGGAATGACTCTCAAAGTAAGGAACTCCAAGCCATGAAAGCTATGACAGGGGAGAGGGATCTCTGTGACAGGCCAGCCCACCCGTGCCCCTCTAGAACCCGAGTTCCAGGTTCCATCCCTATGCAAACCCAGCACTTTGACAACCGCCTCCTGGTCCCCAGCCAAGTTTTCCTGGCCTCCAGGCAAGACACTAGACAGGGGTTGGGGGACAGAGTTCTAGTCCTAGTGCTGCCTTTGGAGCAAACTCATTCCTCTGTCTGGGCCCTAGTTATCCCCCCTTATGGTACCACATGACTCCCAAAGCTGACTGCCCAACAGAAGCACAAGGAAGCCCGTTAAGAATTCAGATCTCCCAGCCCCACTCAAACATTCTGACTCAGTAAGTACCAGACTGGCTCAGGAATCTGTATTTTTAATGACCCTCCTCATTACCAAGTGATTGTGGTACAGCTGGGATGACCTAGGAGAGCCCTTGCAGCCTCGCCCCTCCAGCAGTCTCCTCCTGAAGCACCTTTTCCCACCTGTCCCAAGAATCCTCACGATCCATTCTCTTTCCTCCCTACAGTGCAGCCCCAGCTGGGGCCCAAACCTTCAGCCTGAAGCACTCGGAGCACGTGCAAGTAGAGGTGGTGTGTGATGGGCAGGCTGAAGAGGTTGTCACCAGCAGCAAAAAGCGCTGGCCTCTCTCTCCCAGCACCACACTGCGGCTCACCATGAGCCAGGCGAGCACCGAGGCCAGCAGTGACAAGGTACCATGGCTGAGGAAGTCTGCCTCCACAGGCCACCAGAGCAAGGGGCCATGGAATCAAGACAGGCTAGGCCAGCACTGTCCAATAGAAACAGAATGTGAGCCACAGGTGTCGTTTTCAATTTCCCAGTAGCCACATTGAAAGAGGAAAAAGAAACAGGTGGACTTAATTTTAATAATATATTTTACTTAATCTATATATCCAAATGTTAACATTTCAATACCTCAGCACAAAAAAATTTAATGAAGTATCTTACTATTTTCATACCGAGGCTAAATCTGCTGTGCGTTTCATACTTACAGCATACCTCGATTTGAACTTGCCACATTTCAAGTGCTTAATAACCACCTCTGGCTCACAGTTATTGTATAAGATGGCTCAGTGTTAGACCACAGGATGATAGTTTCGTGGAAGGTTGAAACCGTGAGCTGCTGAATGATGAAATATTAGAATCCTTGGAAGTGAAAGCCACCGACATCCTGGTTTTCATTGTGTATAAATGGGGTGCTGGGCGCCCATGCAGCAGATTGATTTGCCCAAGTGGTACGGCCAACACTAGACTCTCTCTTCACTGGGTTCTCCAATTATGAACTTCATGTTCCCTGTGGCAGTGATAGTGTGGGCATCACTAGCCAAAGGAAACAACCTCAGCCCCACTCGCTAGTTGCTTAGTGGGAGCTAGACATACACTTTGGCAGATATGGGGACCCCCACAGGCAGTAGAATACACAAGGGGGCACTGGTAGGCAGATGGCACCCTGAATGCACTCTGAGAAGAAGGGAGTCCCCTATCTAGTTCAATAATCTGAGGAAAGCAGCCCACCAACCCAGGAGTGCTTCCTGGAGGAGAGGGTTCAGTTGTTCAGAGAAAGTTGGCTTGACAGGCTGTGAGGTATGAGGCAGGGAAGGTCATCGCTGCAGATTTTCCCACCTGTGATCTGTGATCTCTGCTCTTCTCTCCCTACCTCTGCACTCCCCCCCACCAAGGTCACCGTGAACTACTATGAGCAGGAGGGGAACATGCCCATCGACCAGGCTGGGCTCTTCCTTACGGCCATTGGTGAGTTGACGAGGCTGTAGCCTGGGTATCTTCATCCCCCGGGGCCTGGCATTGCTGCCCTTCTCAGTGGCACTTGGGCTGTTTTCAATGCTGCAGACCTGGCAATCGGAGCTTCCTCTAAATAATGCAGGACAGAGCGATGCCACAGGTGCCCAGGCCCTTCTCTCCTAGGGTGGGGGATATCCTGTGGGAAGAGGGGTGCCCTGGTTTGCCAGTGACTCACCCAGTGTCAGGGTCCCTGTCACAAGCTCTGTGGGTCATGGAGAAGTAAGCAAAGCCTGTTCCTCCCCACTTCTCCCCTGCAACCTGGAGAAGAGCTTGCCTCTCATAGTAAAGCAAATGTCTTGCCCACAAAGCTTGTGCTGTGTCCTCGACAACCTTAGCTACCCCCTTGTCCTCTCTACACCTAGATAGAGATGCAGCCTGGGTCCTTAACTCACCTCGTTCATTTAACTTAAGAAGGCAGTAGGCCCAGGGAAGTTAGGGAGCTCATTCAAAGTCACACAGCAACTCGGTGCCAGGTGGAGTCCAGAACTCAAGATCATTTCCCCCCAGGTTCTTTCCATTGCATAGCATTACCCTGCCCTGGGTGCCAGACTGGGGGGTGGGTGGGGATGGAGCCCAGCCTGGCTCAGCAAGGCCCAAGGATGTGGTCTTCTGAACTTCAGTCACTCAGCTCTTCTGCACTTGAGGGGTGTGTGTGTGTGTGTGTGTGTGTGTGTGTGTGTGTGTGTGTGTGTGTGATTTTAGTCATATAATGTGATTATATTTCAGAGGCTCATTTGTCCACCCAGCCTCCTTTAACACAGAGTTGCTACATTGTAGGGTGAGGGAACTACCAGTTGTTGAGAGTCAACTATGTATCGAGGGCTTTAAAGATAATAAGATATATCTTCCATTTATTGAACACGTGCTCTGTGTCTAGGACTATGTTGGTGCTTGGGGTGGGGATGGAGAAACACCTGACATTTATTGAGCACCTACAGTATGCCAGGCTCCAATACCAGATGTCTTACTCTCATGACCTCAATCTATTCTTACCGCTATTCCAAGGATAGGCGTTACTACTGTGCACATTTTACAGATGAGAAAACCAAGGCTTATAAACCAGTAAAAACAAACAAAAACTTGCCTGAGGCCACACACCTTGGTGGTTTAATAGGACACCAAGTCATTTCAGTTACCTCTCATATTCTCTGGGGGTGTGGAAACTCCCCTTTCCAAAAAACAGCTAAGTCCCAAGCCTGCCCTCTCTCCCTCCCCAGCCCTGTGCTCTTAGCCTCTGAAACAGGCTCCGCAGCAATGCTCTCTGCTTCTCAGCTGTCCCCACATGGGCTTGGTTACTGGTCACCCTGTTCATCTTTCTTCAATAACGGGGTGCCCAGCCCTGGAGCAGGGTCCTTGGGAAAACCTCAAGGGACCTTGAGTGATGGAAACCAAAGCCTACCTACTTGCAGCTGAGGGCTGGCACGTGTGCAGATCTCGCAGGCACACAGGGCCCCCAGTTTGTCTCAGGTGACCGTCGCTGAGGAAACCTAATCCCACAGAGACAGGACACCTGAGGACATAAATAGGAAAGGCAGCGGCCAGAGGCCTGTGACATGAGGGTGATCCCAGAGCTGACAGCGCCACTAACGAGACTCGCACTGAAGCAAGGCAGTCTTAAGATAGACGGGAAACAATGCACTCTAAAGAAGCAGGACCAGACTTTCCCCTAGATGATGGCAAAGCACGTACATGTTTGGTACCCAGAAGGCACCAAACATGCCTGTGGTGAATGGCCAGGCTCACCTTTCTGAGCTTCTAAGGTCGCGCTTTCACAGAACAATTATTTATTTAACCGCCACAAGTTTCAGTTATTTAGGTTCCACAGGCCAGTAAAATATTCTCACCGTCACCACCGCTACCCCAAAAAGAGACTGATATCTTTGATGCTTGGCCAAAAAAAAAAAAAAAAAGACAAAATAATTTGTCATCAATTATCATCATCATTTTAACATCCAAACACTTAAAAATTTGGCAGGGCGTAACCTCAGAATAAAAGATAGTCATTTACATGCAGAAATAAAACTTAATGAAACACTCACCCTGCTGAACTAATGGTTCCTGTTTCATGGGGATCCCTGGTGGAAATTTGGTTTCCCTTGGTACCTACTGGTATAGCTGACCTTTCTACACTTCATCTTCCCCCAGTACCCGAGCACCACGTCCTAAATAGTCACCCAGGGACAGCACCTCAGAGGCAGGAACACCCTGAATGTCCCAAGATGGTGGGGCTGCCCCCGCAAGGACATATCTGAGCCCATCTCACCTTAGTTCTGTCCTGAGCCCACAGAAAGAACCCTGGCATCATTAGACAGAAATAAGGCTAAGTTCTGGCTCTGTCCCCTCCAACCACATCATGACCCTCACCCCTCTGAGCCTCGGTTTCTTCATCTGCTAAATGGGGTCACAATGTACCCTTGCACAGTGCTTACGAGGATTCGATGGGATGGTGTATGCAAAGGCTGGCATGAAGTAGGTGCTCAGCTGATGCTCTCCGCTGGGTGAAGCTGAAGAATCTTACTGTCCCTCAGACTTCCTCTAGGGATTTGAGAACAGACCTGTGGTGCCCTTGGCCAAATCAGATTCTGAGTCTTGGTCCCAATCCTGCCAAATCCTTTTTGTGTGACCTTGACAAGTAGCCTAGCCCCTCTAAGACCTCCATTTCTCCCAGCTATAAAACAGGGTCTCAGCTCATTGGTCCCTGAGGTCCTTGAAGACTCTAAAAAAAGCTGATATGCAAACCCTCCCCTCTAAGGGTGAAAATAGTGGTGGGAGAGGAGGAAGGCCTGGAGTCTCACCCTCTTTGCTGTAGTCCCAGGTACATGAGCCTTGAGAGTTTTTAGCATCAACCTGGAGGCCTCATTCCTTATTTCCCCTCCCCAGAGCCTAGATCTAGGTTGTAGGGGAGAGAATCCTTCCCTACCACACCCCCGGCTGCCCAGTAAGACAAGAAGGCCAGGCACCCTGTCACTGTTCGTGGCAGCCCACCAAAATGCTTATGGTTCTGTGTCCAGACTCTGAGGCCTCAGTGGCTGCATTCTCAGGGCAGACTGCCTTAGACCCAATATGACATTTCCCATTAATCTGCCCCACACCCCAGGCGCCACCTGACACCTTGAGGCTATTCCCGGAAGCTGAGGTGGGACTCAGAGACTCTGAGAAATGTCTTCTGGAACCCAGAGGCCCTGAAACAGATGCCCCCTCCCTCCTCCCCAAGGCAGAGCCATCCCAGGAGGGCGGAGCTCTGAGCAGGTCACAGCAGTCCTGCTCTCCATCCGATCATCCCATCCGAATCTAGTTAAACTGGACACTGGGAGAAGCTTTGAAAGGGAGAAGTTCTCTAGAGATGGCTTATAGCTTGAGGAGGTCCCCAGAGAGGGAGGAGGAGCAAGATCATTCAGTTGACTGTGAAGATGGCTCCTTGGTTATAAGAGAGATGATGTAAAGCTCTGGGGGAGATAGGAAGGTGGGTGATATGAGAGCCCAATCACAGTGCCCGAATTGCATATTAAGGAGTCAATAAACCCCCCGCCCCAAGTTTCATAAATCAAGAAAGAGCAATAAGCATGTTATTTACTGCTACGGAGATTGCTTCAGGTGGGTGAGGGGCAGGCCTGATGGTGAGCTGCAGTTGCTTTAGAAGCTGTTTCTTTGGTACCATTTGGTTTCTTTTGAACTGTGTGCAAGTGTTACATTTGTAAGTCTGTAAATTTAAGTCACTCGTAATGAAGTAAAGCACAGTAAAGTGCTTTATGATTTATCTCCTGTGACTCAGTGCTCTCATCAACACGCCACAGGAGCCGAGAAGTGGTGCCACCTCACAGCCAGGAGATGAAGGCAACAGGGCTGCCTGCTCCTCTGGGAATGATCTTCAGGGAGCAAGTCTTGGGTGTTTGAAGGCAGGCGTGGCTCTTGGAAACAGCCCAGGGCAAAGGTCAGCCTGAGTCAGTAGAGAGAACAGCCAAGAGCAGGGGTCTGAAGTCAGAGGCTGACAGGACACCTGGCTCTGTACACTCTGGGGACTTCCTAGTGACTTCCCTGCTTGGGGCATGGGTTTGCTCGTCTATATGGTAGGGTGGCCCGGTAGGGGATAATAACCCCCTCCTCCTGGAGTGATTGATGGGAAAACTTTCAGGGAAGGTGCCTACTGCTGACGGAGTGACGCTACACACAGGAGAGGTTGTCATCTTGAAAGGCGGAGCGTGATTCCTTAAGGAAGCTGGGCCTGCAGTTGGTTCCCAGGGAGGAGCTTCGGGAAACTGACCTCTCTGAATCGGTGGCGAGTGTCCGGCTGGAAAGTTTGTGGGAACCCAACTCAATGCTGTTGTTCATCTGAGTCTTCAGCCCCTTTAATAGAAGCTGATATGTGGCCTTCCCTGCTTTCTTCCTAAAATCCTGACCCAGCCCCCACCTCTCAGATTATCAGCCCAATCTGCTGACAAGAGTCTGGGGTTTCTCGCTGTAAAATGGGAAAAGCAATTTATCTCATAGCACTGGGGATTCCTCAAGAGCAGATACTGTGCCCTGATGGCCCATGAAGGTCCCCATGCCCAGTATGGTACCTGGGACACAACGCATGCTAAACAGTGACTTGCTGAGTGATTGGGATCCCAGGAGGCGTGTATGTAATTATGCCTTACAGTGTCTTACCAACATTGGGGCTTCAGAGGTGGGACAGTGAGTGTCACTTCTCCCAAGGTCCAGGTGCCTTTAAGGCCTCCTGCCTCCTTCTAGGCCAGAAAAGTCACATTCAGTGTTGAGAGGGAATCGGACTATGGGCAAACAGAGGGCTTGAACATAATCCCCAGACTCAGAGGAAGCCGCAAGGGAGGGGTGACATCAGTGCCCTTCCCGAGCCAGGACCCTCCTCCCCACCCAGTCCAGGGAGAGGGCATGCCTGCCAAGGGGACTGACCAGGAATTCATTCATTTCCACCCAACTCCCATCTCAGTCCAAGTCACGCCCAGCGTGAGGCCGAGCCCGCTGGGCACTTCCTAGGCCTGGACCCAGCTCATCTCATTCTGTGCGATGCTCCCATCACCTTCCCAACAACTCCCCTGCCCTGTCCTGTTAGTTTCTGACTCAGGGGGTCATTTTGCTTCCTGGGGACATTCGACACTATCTGGAGACATTTTGGTTATCACAACTGGGGGGGCGGGTGTTATTGGCATCCAGGGACTCGAGACCAGGGAGACTGCTAAACATCCTACAGCGCCAGGCTGGCCCCCTCGACACAGAAGTAGCCAGCTCAAAATGTTCGTAGTGCCCACAACTGCAATTAGTGCAACTCCTCTAACTGGAAAGGGCCCCATTTTTCATGCAGGTAAAGAGACTGGAACTCAGAGAGGCTGTCTAAACTGCTCAAAGTCGCACAGCTTATGAGACCAGAGTCCGGGTTCCAACCCGGCACTGTCTGTTGCTGAATCTTGAGCTCGTTTCGCTGCCCCACACAGACTCCATGAAGCCTGTCCCCACGGCAGGCCTAACTAAAATACTGAAAGTCCCTTTCCCAGGGGAAAGGATAAAGAGGGACCTGGCTCTGGTTCCTCTATCTAGCAGCCTGTCTTCCTGGGCACCCTCAAATCAAGAAGGGTTGGAGACCCAGCTTCCCACCTAGTGTAAAGCCCTCGGTCTTTAGAGGTGGGATCTAGACCACCAAGAATTCTGGGAGATGCACATACTCAAACACATGTGAACACGTGCCCAGGGCAGGCTGAGAAAGACAGTTCAGGAACCCCATGACGGTTTTCAAAACATGACCTTCGAATCGGACCAACTGCAGCGTGTGCCCCTGTGTGACCCTGGGCAGTGAAATGGCCTCTCTGAACTGAGGCTCCCAGATCTGTACAGTGAGGCTCATCCCCAACCTCCCAGAATTGACCGAGGAAAGAGGAAATGGTGGGGGATCCGGATATGCCTGACAAAGCTTCTCAAAGCCATAAGCTGTAGTCGGCAGCATCTGCGGTGTTCCCCATCGGGCAGAGGGGCGTTGAGGCAGGGGGTTGTATAAGATGACCTCAACAAGGCCCTCTCATTCCAGGGACCAAACAAACAGGTGAGCTGCACCCTAATCCCACAGCTCTTCCCGTCCCTGCCCCACTCTGTCTGGCAGGCTCAGCAACTCACTCTTGTGTCTGTCCCCAGAGATCTCCCTGGATGTGGATGCAGACCGGGACGGTGTGGTGGAGAAGAACAACCCAAGAAAGGTACCTATCTTCTAGGGCAGATGGCCCTGAACGTGGGGGCTTCCGGGGCAGGGCTCCGGGCTGGATCCTGCATGCAGCCGTGGTCTTCCTAGCAAGCACAGGCAGCTCTGTCCCAGATGAAGAGACTGTGGCCCGAGACAGGCCCCCAGACACACAGCACAGCGTGACCAGCCAAGCTCTTTATGGGGACAACCACAGAGCAGGTTCCCAAGTCTGTTTCCCCGCAGACAGGATGGGAACCCCCATTTCATAAGAGTTGTTGGAAAGTATCACCAAAGTATTTGCTCTTATTATTTTGCCTTTAAAAAAAAAAGAGAGTGAGATCATCAGGAGCAGAGGTTGCATTAACCACCCTCGGTTCAAGTCACGTGATCTTTAGTGGTGCATGCACAACCCGTTTTATTTATTTATTCATTCATTTATTCATTATCCATTAGTCCCTCCATTCGTTCTCTTTTCCTGCAATCCTGCTCTCATTCTGCTCTTCCACAAAGGACCGTTTTAACGGGTCTAATGTGTCTCTTTCTGTTCTGATGATTCTTGAGAACTTGTGGTCTGGTTGATGAGCGTGTACTTTTAACGTGCAGATAGCTTTATGTTCTCAATCTCATCTTGTTCCATACTTTTCCCTCAACCCAGTTTGTGAGCTCCACTGGCCTCATTCTGGGTACATCCAGGATGTTGCTTCTACTTTTTATAACTATTTAAAGCCTGGTTTAAATTATATGTAGATAGATACTTAAAAAGTGAAATAAATATAGCCCAGTGAGAAGCCTTGGGCCTAGCAGCTGACCCCAGACTCTCTGCATGACACCAAGGGGGCCTCAGGCCTATCAGGGAGCCCCTTGTCCCAGGCTCCTCAGTGAGGCTCTGCCCTGGTCCAGCCTTCCTGAGGTAGCCGAGCCAGCCCCACATCTACATCCTCTGTGTTGGTAGCTGAGCCACATAATGGACTCCATGGAGGCCTCTGAGGCATCCAACCTCCCCTGAGGAGCTCTGCAGCCTTGGTGAAGTCACACAGTCCCTATGGGCCTGAACTTACCCAGACATCCTCCATGTAAGCCAGTGACGTTTAGTATTTTCTTCATCATCCCATAAATGTTTGTTGGGCATCTTTTATATTCCAGGACTTGGGCAGGCTCTGAGGACACAGAAAGAATGAAAGAAACGCAGCTCTGCCCCTCAGGGACCCCACAACCCAGTGGGAGTATGGGGGAAGACCCACGTTAACTAAAGAATGACGTAGGTGGCTGTTTCATCACAGCTGTCCTGAGTCTGCCCCCAAAAAGGACGTGTACAGTGCCATAATGCCATAAGTGTAAACCCAGGGAAGCTGCTCTGGTCAAGAGAATCGGAATGGCTTCCTGGAAGAAGGGATGGTTTTGCTGTGACCAGAAGGTGGAGTGGCATTGGCCATGTGAAGGGAGACAGGACAGCTTCCCGGCAGAGGGTCCCATGCTGGTGAAGGCCAGAGAGCTTGGAATCTCTGGGAAGCAGAAAGGCAGCCAGTGTTGGGGGTGCTGAGTGAGTGAGGGGGAGGCGAAGGGAACAGATGGAGACCTGGGCAGGTCTCACTGGGCTTCGCAGACCACAGCGGAGACTGGGCTTTATCCTAAGTCAACAGGGAGCCCCTGATGGGGCTGAAGGCAGGAGGCAACGTGATCTGGCTGGAGTTCGTTCTAAATCACTATGGCTACAGTGTAGGAGAGGATCGCCTTGCAGGGCCCATCTAGAGCAGCCCGAGGATGTCTGGAAACAGTTGGGTGTCTTTGCATCCAGGTGTCTTCCCCTGAGCCCCTCGGAGGACGTAAGAGCCTGTTGTGGAATGTCTCTCTGCCCATTTCTCTGGCCACCCCCCATCTCCCTGCCCCCACCTCACCCAGGTGCAGGCACGCCAGACCTGGGGCTCGTGAATGCCCTGTCAACCTTCCAGTCTCTGTGTTTCTGCCACCATCCGTCCCCCTCCTGACTTTCTTTGGTGCTTACCTCGACCCTCTCTGGACATTAGATGTGGGATTCATGTTTGCCAGGTCACAGCTGCCCCAAGGGGTGGTGGCTGCTCTTTATTCTCATTTTAGGGATGTCTCTCTGATGTCCTGTGAGGTCTGCACGGGGGCTGGAATATCTGCCAGAAGGTAGAGAAGGGGGCATTGACCTCTCCCCCTGCCAACACAGGCATCCTGGACCTGGGGCCCCGAGGGCCAGGGGGCCATCCTGCTGGTGAACTGTGACCGAGACATACCCTGGTTGTCCAAGGAGGACTGCAGAGACGAGAAGGTCTACAGCAAGGAAGGTACCCGCAGGACCCGCACTTGGGCTGGGGGCAGGGCACAGCAGAGCAGCAGAAGCCCTCATGCTGAGTCCTGGGCTGGGGGTGACGCAGGAGTGACCCTGAGTCTCCTGGGCATGCCGGACTCAAATATCCATTCTTTCTAAAAACAGAAGACAAAATATTAACATGGTTCGGTTGGAACCAAGTCGTTTAAGAAGTTATGCATGCATAGAGAAACAAGTGGAAGGAGAATCCCAAAACCATGCAGGTCATCTGCGGTTTTTATGCTTTTCTGTCATTTCCGTGATACACGCGTGTGGGTTTTCACTGTCCCGATTATACGAGTGACAGCCGTTTGTAAGCCAGCGTTCCAGCCGCAGGCTCTTAACGCTGACTCCTCGTACGTCCGGCCCTCAGACCTCAAGGACATGTCCCAGATGATCCTGCGGACCAAAGGCCCAGACCGCCTCCCCGCCGGGCACGAGATGGTCCTCTACATCTCCATGTCGGACTCGGACAAAGTGGGCGTGTTCTACGTGGAGAGTGAGTGACCCCGGCGCAGCCCCCCGCCCCTCTGACTCATTCAGGGCTCACCCAGCACCCCCACTGCGGCCCAGCTCTGCCCTCAAGGCTCCCCAGACCCCTCCCCTTTGTGGCCTTGGCCCCCACAGCTGCAGGCGCTGGAGAGGGCCAGGACTGGCCTTGAGAAAAGTAACCAGGACCGCTGTGGTCCTGTGAAGTCAGGAGGCCCCACAGGACAGATCTCTCCTCTGGCAAAGGGGTCAGTAGTGACGCGGGTTTATGTAGAACCCAGAAGCTCTTCTTCCCCCGCACCAGGGCAGGAAGGGCTTTTGAGGTCCACCTTCTCCAGAGTCATGACCCCTTCAAGATACCTGAACCAGGTCCCAACCCCCACCCTCACCCCCCAGGTGTTTTCTGCCCATCTCAGACTTTCTGGAGCTGAGAACTGCATCTGACTTTTAAAGAGCCCCTGAGGAGGATGCTACAGGCACCTGGAGGAGCTGACCCCTTGCTCCTCTCGATGGTGACAGCATCCCAGGCCCCCACTGTGTGGGGAACGTGCCTCAGCCTCAGAGCTTGTCCTGGCAGCTGCATGCTCTCGTCCTTTCTATGTATCAAGCCCCCTCAGTGTCGGGTGCTGCTCTCAGAGCTGGGGTCCCTGCGGTGAACTCTGCCATCACACCCTGCCCCGGGGAGGTGACGATATAGTGAGGGAGACATAGTAAGCAGCATGATTGGAGGAATTGACACAGACCACATAACAGAGTGGCAGGAGCAGCGATGAGGTGCCGCTAGCCTGGGTGGTGCACAAAGGCCTCTCTGAGGTGACGTTCGAGCTAAGACTCAAACCAACAGTGAGAAGGAGCCGTCCATTCATGAGCTGAGGGAGGAGTGATCGAAGCAGAGAGAACAGCATGTACACATCACGGAGGAGGGAACCAACCTGGAGGAGCAGAAGGAAAACCAGAGTGGAAGGACGTGTTGGAGTCAAGGTCAGCGAACCAGGCAGGGGCCAGGGCATGCGGAGAAGGCTTAGCTTTTATTCTCAGGGCAGTGGAAAGCCATCAGAGGGTTTTAAGCAAGGGACTGTCAAGATCTGATTTATGTGTTAAAATGCTCTCTAAGCAAAATAGTTAGCTTTGCAATTTGCTGTGTGTGCAGGGGGGTGCTTCCCCTGTGTGCCCAGCTGTCGGGGGGCCCAGGATCCCTGGCCTTGCTCTGGGGCCCACCTCCGGACAGCCCCACCTCTAACAGTCGCCATGAGGAGTTGGCCACCGGGCCCTGGACCCTCACTTCAGAGAGTGATTCAGCTGGGACAGCAGTGGACAGCTGCCACTTGAACTCAATCCTCCTCTGATCCGCCCTGGGCACAGGCAGTGACCTCACACAGGTTGGAATGTCCCCAGAGTCTGGCCAGCTCTGCTGCCCCAGGGGGCCGGAGATGTTGATGTTTACCCCCATCCTGGCCAAGGTTGCCACGGGGAAGGGAGAAGATGTGGCTGCAAGCAGGGGTGGGAGAGGTACAGACAGGGCCTTCACCTGGGCTTCTTAATCATGGCACTGAACTGTGGCATGTGACCTGTAGCTAATAGTGACGCCTGATGCTATCCAGAGAGTTCTTTTTATTCGTGGCAGTGGATTGAGGTCTGACCCTGTAATCACATCCCTCCCCGTCACTTGCCATCTGAGATGGGTTCTGAGCAGACAAGGAAGAGAGAAACCGCCACTGCAGGTGCTTTGAGACACTGGTCGCCGGTCGGTCTTGTCTGGGCTGCCACCCTGCATGGGAGGGAGGGGGCGTTACTGATGCTGCAATGATCCCAGAATAGTCAGTTTCCCACCAAATGGAGCATCCTGGATGGATACTCTTTGTCACACGAAAGGGCAGGAAGAAAAGTAATCAATCTGTGGCACAGTTTCTTTTTCTTCTGTGCGAACATTTGGGACTTGGTCAAATCCGAGTATATGTGAATGCGTGATGTTACACGAATGTCATGGGTCACCTGTGTGTGCCCACCAAGGTCAGGGGCCTGGGCTGGAGGCCAAGGGACCCCCAGAAGAAGCTCTGGAGCTCAGGAAGTGCAGACCCTGGATCTGGGCAAGTCTCCTCACAAGCCCATGCCTTGGGCTCCTCGTCTGTGATGTGACGTGGGGATAACGAGAGACCCGACCGTCCCGCTGGTGATAGGGATTAAAGAGGAATGTGTATCAGGCGCTCAGCACAGCCGCCAACCCATGGAATGCTCTCTGTAGATGGCACTTGTCACTTTTCTTGGGATTTCTACTGTGACCATTCATTAAAATCATGGAAGTGGACAGAAGTCTTCAGCACCGTTGGGAAGACCCAAGTGTCTGTGCTCAGCCTCAGCTGCTGCCCCAGGAACCCAGAGTTGGGTCTGACCTCTTCCTGCAAGGATACAAGGACTAGCTTGTCCCAGGCAGCCCAGGACTTTCCTGAGTTCAGCACTGAAAATCCCTCATCCAGGAACCCCCTCAGCCTTGGGCAAACCAGGACTGTCGGTCACACAACCTTATCACAGCATCTCCTTGGGAGGTGGAAAGGCTCCAATGCGACCAGACGGGTTATGCCCAACCACACCACGTGCCAGATGGAGCTGGTCCCTGGGGCTGCAGAGCGGTCAGGGTGGCCGGCGGGCCTGGCCCCAGGCACGTGGGCCGCTCAATAGAGGGGCATTGTTGGTTCCACAGGGAAAGCCAGCCATGCCCGGGTGGGTCTGCACCCAGCTGGGCATGGAGAACAGAGAAGGCAGGCTCCCCAGGACAGTGGCTAGATTGTTCCCACCGAGGAACAGATCTGCCTGGAGCTGGCCCAAGCCATCAGAAAGAAAGACACGTAAACTGCAAGCCACAGGAGGGGGAAAACTGCATGCAGATGGGCAAGATCATGTCCTTCCACCTGATCCAGCTCCCCTGGCCCGACCCCTGCCCTTCCCCAGGCCCTGGCAGAGCCCCCAGCCACCTACAGCCCCTGGGGAAGCTTTGGAGCTTTCTGCAAACACAGTTGGCTTCTAGGCCTGAGATCTCTGCTCCGAGTGTCAGTTCAAGTGCAGCCTGAGCATGTGGGCATGGGAGGCCCTGAGTACCTGGGGGAGAATTTCTTAAGTTAGAAGAACCATGTAGATCTACTCAGTGATTGGGACACAGGGCTCATGCTATGATTTCTGAGTGAGAGGGACTTCACCATCTGTGGCAGACTGTGAAGAGAGCCTGGGAACATCCAATGCCTCATCTCTTGGGCCCACCCAAGGGAAGGTGACGGGAGGTATTATTTCTTTGCCTTCTGTTCAGAAGCCAATCAATAAAAAGGCCGTGAGCTTTTCAGTAAGGGGTGTGATCTCATAGTTGTAACACCAACAGGCCTCAGCTGTGTTACTGATGGCTTCCCATGGCTGCCAAGTTTGCCAAAGTTACCGATGCTGTGTCATTTTATCTTGCAGTGACCCTGTGGCATAGGTATTGTTGTCCCCCATTTAACAGATGCGTAAGCAGAGGCGTGGGGAGGTTAAGTGGGTTCCCTGAGGTTTCGCAGCTTATAAAGACAGTGGTATTCAAGCCCAGGTCCCTCTGACTCTGGGAGCCATAACCACTGAGTGACCAGCCCTCAGTAAGTTATGTGACTGAGGTCCACTGAACACGTGGTCTTACGTGAGGAGCCATCCGAGCCTGGGCTTGGCTGGTTCCTCCATTCATTTTGCAAGTTTCGATCATGCACCTTCTTCATGCCAGGACCATTCCGGTTACATGCTCTAACTCTTGGGGGACTGGTTACTAACCACTACCGTTGTTGACAACAGTGCTAAGCTGAGCCTGATTCTGCCCTTCTAGCTCTGCAGGGCATAAAGAAACTCCTGGAACTACATAGGGTCCTACCTGCATGCCTTTGCCAATGCAAGTATCTCCTCTCCTCACTGCACCCCATCTCTGCCACCCTGAACGCCATCTCTGAGGCTGCCCCTCTGCTCAGATGCTTCCCATCCTGCCTCCTTCCCCTGCCCTTCCCACCCCAGTAACCCCGTGGATCACTCACCCCGTAGCTCTGTTATGACGTTTCCCACCTCCACGCTATCTTATCATCAGCCGAGTGCTGCTCTGAGGCAGAGGTGCTGTGTCTTGACCGCCTCTGTCTCCCCCAAAGTCCTTGCCCATGCAGCTCACAGAGCAGGAATTCAATGTGTGTGCTCTGAATTTGCCTGAAAATCCTTTAGGGAGGGATGTGGACCGTTGGTTCATTCAACAACATTTATGAAACCCGTTGGCCGGATCAGGCCTGGGCCCAGCTGGGCCTGTCTCTGCTCCCACACAGGTGACAGCCTCTCGGGGCCAACAAGTAAACCCTGAGATCAGACCCATTTAGAAAAGCTGTGATGGGGAAGGACGGGGGCTGCGGAAGCTCCAAACAGAGCCCCTGGCTTGGTCTCTGGAGGATCTGGGCACAATTCCCAGAAGCAACACAAATTAAGACCTGAAATAAGGAGGGAGACAACTATTTGAAGCCGAAGGAGCAGCAGTGTGAAGAGCTGGGAGGTTTCAGAGGGGCAGGTGCTCTGCAGAAACCCACCCTTCCTCCCAGCCACGAAAATGGACAGCCGGAGACCCACGCGTGGGTCCCTGTGCCAGCACGGCTCCCATGGTATGGAGGGGAATATTTGGTACAAATAGGCGCCTGGGTGTTTAATTTATGTAAAGGGGAGGGGAGTTTGGAGTTCAGAATTAGTCATGAATTTAAGTCCCAGCTCAGCCACTTACTGGCTGTGTGACCTCGAACAAGCCAATTTCTCCTTTCTGGGACTCGGTTTCCTCATCTTTCCTGGACACCATTAGCTGCTCAGTCTTTCTCTGTCATCATTTCATGTGTGCCGTTCCTGGGAGAGTTAGCTCATTTTATAGACGAGGAAACCAGAAGCCAGAGAGGTCGTCTGGTTCGGTGCCACACGGCCAGCGTGCAGCTGGGACAATGACCAGGCCATGGCCCTTCTGGTGGCATTTTCTGCTTGTGCTTTTCTCTCTTCATCTAGAAGACAAGTTACTTTGCCATCTTGTCCCCCAACAGTGACCCCACCCCACTGACCTCTTCCTGGTGGGGGTAGGAGCCTGACATTGGTCCTTCTCCCCTCAGACCCGTTCTTCGGCCAACGTTATATCCACATCCTGGGCCGACAGAAGCTGTACCACGTGGTCAAGTACACGGGTGGCTCCGCAGAGCTGCTCTTCTTCGTGGAAGGCCTCCGGTTCCCCGACGAGGGCTTCTCAGGCCTGGTCTCCATCCACGTCAGCCTGCTGGAGTATATGGCCGAGGTGAGGGCTCCAGCTCTGTGAGGGGCTGTCCCGGGTACCAAATGGGGTTCCTACTAGAGGGTCCCTCCCAGAAGCCCCCACAATGCTCCACTCCTCTCAAAGCACCAAATGGGCTTGGAGACCTAGAAGCCCCCACCACCCACCTTCAGGTGAGGCTGTGTCCACTTCAGATTGATGAGAACAGGCTCTGGAGTCAGACTACCTGGGTTCAAGCTCATGAGGCACTGGGAGAATGAATAGATTTCCTGTGCCTTAGTTTCCCCATCTGCAAAACAGAAACGACCAACCTCCAGCTTCCTAGGGTGGTCATGAGCATCTAAACTTGTAAGAACTTATTCACAAAGCACACTTAAGTCCATGATAAAAGAGAACAGCAGAAAAGGCACAGCTATCAGCGTACAGTAGGAAGGGGACTTCAGCTCCCACTAGCACGTGGGGCAGCCTGGCCATCGGGTCTCTCAGACTGGCTCCTCCATAGGCACCCACAGAGGCTCAAAAGGCAGAGCCGGGCAAGAAAGGCCAGCCCTGCCTATAGTCCCACCCCCAACCTCCCTGCCAAGGGCAGGGGCCAGTTTCCTATAGCTAAGCAGTCCCCAACTCTTTGGCACCAGGGACCAGTGCTATGAGAATCTAGTGCCTGGTGATCCGAGGTGGAGCTGAGGCGGTGATGCTGGTGCTGGGGAGCGACTGCAGATACAGAGGAAGCTTCGCTCACTCGCCCACTGCTCACCTCTTGCTGTGCAGCCTGGTTCCTAACAGGCCACACACGGGTACCTGTCCATGGCCCAGGGGTTGGGGACCCTTCCTATAGCTTTTCAAAGTCAGTTGTGCAAAGGAACGCTGGAATCATATCACATTTTCCCTCAAGTTCCAGGCACACTTCCTGAACCTTTCTGGAAAGAAAAAAACAATCTAGACATAGCAAAATTTCCCCAAACGACTTGAAGAAAAGAAAAGGGCAAGGTACCCAGAGCAGAAACAGAAGGCCCAAGGCTGGCTCAGCCATCATGTGGGCTGATTTCAGGAGGAGAACTTCGATGGGGCAAGGTCAGAAAGCGGTCCAGAGTGTGGGCTCAACAGCCAGCCCACCTGGGTTTAAATCCGGGCTCTACCACTTACTAACCATGTGACCTTCAACAGTTATGTAAGAGTTCTATGACTCAGAAGTCTGTGACTCAGTTTCCCCCTCTGTAAAACAAGGAGTAGGATGTATCTACTCGCTGGGGTAAAGCAGAAATAAATTGGTACATATAAAACACCACAGGACCTGGCACACAGTAAGTGCTCAATAAATGTCCTATTGTTATCAGCTTCACCCATTTTGGAGGGCAGGAGTAAAAAGCACCCTGATGAGACTGTTGATGCCCTTTCATTCTCTCCCATGCCCAGGACATTCCCCTGACACCCATCTTTACGGACACTGTGGTGTTCCGGATTGCCCCGTGGATCATGACCCCCAACATCCTGCCTCCCGTGTCGGTGTACGTGTGCTGGTAAGCGGGGTCACATGACAGAACGGGGCAGTGTGGCAGAGTGGCTGACGCTGGGGCTTTAGGGCAGACAGACCTGACTTCAGATCTCGGCTCTGTCACTTACTAGATGTGTGTGACCTTAAGCAACTCACTTGGCCTCTCTGGGCCTCCATTTCTCTGAAATGCTGATGTCACAGAGTCACTGTAAAGATGAAATGAGACAAAGCAGGCAGAG
This sequence comes from Cynopterus sphinx, assembly GCA_030015415.1. Taxonomy (NCBI): domain Eukaryota; kingdom Metazoa; phylum Chordata; class Mammalia; order Chiroptera; family Pteropodidae; genus Cynopterus; species Cynopterus sphinx. The sequence continues at coordinate 121,159,129 of CM057387.1, forward strand.
TATTTATCCAAGGTCCTGGCGTAGAGTTTGTGTGCTCTAAAAATAAGTTTCCATTTCTTTTCTTATTCTTGGCCCATACCATGGAGTTGGGAACTTCCTATGCAATAGATGTTTATCTCATTCATTCAGCAAATTTTTATCAAATGCCTATTATGTGCTAGACAGCCTCAGCAAGATGAGAAGCAGGGGAAAGCAGTGCCTGCGGGTGGATGCTGGTCACACCAAAAGGACCCCTGAAGTCCTGGCCCACCCCCTGTCTCCATGCCAGGCTTACCGCCTCTCTGGAAATATGGGGAGTCAGAGATGTAAGGCCTTGGGGCAGCGGGGGGTGAGTGTTCCCTTCTTTGTTTTATTTTTTCACCACATGAGTGGGTGAGTCTACTTGGCCCTTGACTCTAGCTGTAGGCTCATCTGCCCAACACAGCCCAGAGGGGCCAGTTGCTATTGTCACCTCAGTGGGTCGGCCCTCGTCCCTCCTCACCCTTTCTCCTGGCCTCTCCGTCTTCCCTCAACTTCCCAGCATGAAGGACAATTACCTGTTCCTGAAAGAGGTGAAGAACCTGGTCGAGAAAACCAACTGCGAACTGAAAGTCTGCTTCCAGTACATAAACCGAGGCGACCGCTGGATCCAGGTGAGAAACCCCAGGCTGGGAAGGACATGGCCCAGGCGAGAAGAGTCACTTAAATTCCATACCCTGGCACCCAGCAGCTCCGTGTGTGGGAATTCTGCTTTCAGCTCCTACGTGCACATGGGCTCAGAGACATCAGTGTATCAGGCAGTTCACAGCAGCGTCGCTTCACTTGGTAGCAAAAGACTGTGAAACAACCCAAATGTCCATCTTCAGGTGGCTGGGTCAGCACATGATGGGTCAGTAGGAGTGTGCACAGACTGTCTGTGGAGGGATCAATAGAAACCACAGCCGTCGCTTGCTGTGGAGATGGAGAACTGTGGGAGGCTGACCAGACTCGCTGGCAGCCCTCTGGGCTCATCTCATGGCTCTTTTTCATGCCCCTGCAGGATGAAATCGAGTTTGGCTACATCGAGGCTCCCCACAAAGGCTTCCCCGTGGTGCTGGACTCCCCCCGAGATGGAAACCTGAAGGAATTTCCAGTGAAGCAGCTCCTGGTGAGATGATGAGGGCCCCCTTGAGATGGGGAGGGAGGGACACAGTCCTAGGGACCCTACCAGGACAAAGAGGTCGGGAAAACTTGGGCACCCTTGATAAATTACTCTGTGGCCCAGGACCTCTGTCTTCTCACCCGCGAAATGGGTCGGTTGGAATAGTGATCTCTTAGGTTTTTTCCTGCTCTGATAACTGATGCTTTTCCAAAACATGGAGAATTCTCTCATGGAAACTGTGGGAGACAAAGGCAGGGCAGGGACCCTGATTCCTGACACTGCCCCACCTCTAACTTGCAGCAAAATAGGTTTCAAAAAGGAAAATTATAGGTAAGCAATCATCAAAATCATGATTCCAACCTTAAAGCTCATTAAAGCTGTGGTTTTCAGCATATGTGTTTTTTTAAAGCAACCTGACCACGCCCTCCCCATGCCAGAGGCCGTTTCCACTCCTCTTTCATGCCCTTCACAGGACATCAGGGCTACTCAGAGGTGACCTCTTGCCAGGTCCACACCCGCTTCTTGAGAACACTCACTAACCAAGTCCCCTCATCACAGGGAGATGGTGGAGCCCATGGTGTGAGCACAAAGCTCAGGAAGGTCAGGCAGACTTGGCCTTGAGTCCTAGTTCCACCCTTTAGCATCAGTGTGACCTTGGGCAAGCAACCCAACCTCTGCAAGCCTCAGCTTGCTTACCTGTAAAATAGAGGTAGAAACGGAATCATCCCACAAGGTCATTGTGAAGATCAAAGGTGTCTGTAAGGCATCCGTTCCATGCCTGCTGTATTGACCACTATTAGCTGTCGTTGTGATTATCACTGCACAGCCCTGGACACTATCCTTAGTGAAGACTGACCACTTCCTCCAGCACTAGGAGGGATAAAGTCACCAGCAGCGGCTGCCCCAGACATGAGCACCAAGACCTCCCAGATCCAGCTCTCGCTCTTCCCGGGTCACCATCTGCCTTCAGTATCCCAGGCTGGCCTGCTTCCAAGGCCCTGGGCTGCACGGTTTTTGGAGGCCTGTGCCAAGCCCGGCTTTGTGCTGCGTGCCTGCCTGCCTGCCTGTGTGAGGCCATAAAGCCTCAGCTGCCCCGGCCTCATGCAGATTGCACCTTGCCATCTGGGGCTTCCAGGCGAGGAAGTGCTAAGCTTCAGCCGTCTACCTCATTTGCCACAGCTGTCCCTGGAGCCTCTCCACTGGGCGAGGATAAGCCACACTTCTTCCCACTCCATGTTTTTTTTTTTTTAACAAGGATTTTTGTCAGCCAAGATTAGTCCCAACCCCACTGCAGGGCCCCAAGAAAGGTCCCTACTTTTGTTACCAAAAAATCATAAAAGGAACCTTAAAATTCAGGGGGTCACAAGGGTTATATGAACTGGGGATCACTGGGGTTGGGCCAACTCCAATCTGTTGGATCTTTGTGCTAAGGATTCTGAGCTCAGTGAACAAATGTGGTTGGCTGGGATGTCCTATACGTTACATATCTGTCGTTTCTGCATGTATCGGTCAGCTTTCTCTAGGTAAGGCCTCAGTAACAAACATCCCCCAAATCTCAAGGCTTGACAACAGCGAAGGTCCACTTCTTGCTTATACTCATGGTGACTGCTGGTTGGTCGTCTGCAGCTCAGTTTCCTCATGCCTCCTCATTCGAGAGCTCAGGCTGCAGGAGCAGTCCCTGTCTGGGAAGTGCCATTCTCCTCGCACAAGGAGAGAAGAAAGACAGTTGACATATACTGTGAATATTATGGCTTCTACTCTGAACTGGCATGAGCAAATTCTGCTCACATTTCACTGGCCAAAGCAAGTCGCATGACCAAGTCTGATATTGGGCAGGGAGGAAAATTCCTTCTCCAGGGAGATATCGGAAGTCACCCAGCAATAGCGAAACTCTCTTACTGGGAAGGGGGTAGCCAGTCTCTGGGAATAATAATACTCTCCACCACCCTGCCTCAGGTCACTTAACCCCACACTTCTTCGACAGATGGGGAAACTGAGAGTCAGAGGTATGAAGAGACGAGTGATTACATCCATAGCACAAACTGAGGACTTGTTCTGAACTCACCAATGGGTCTCTGTGTTGGGGAGAGAGTTAGAGGCCTATGCAGAGGCTCAGATGCACACACACACACACACACACACACACACACACACTCATACCCACATTCACACCAACGTGCTCACACACTCAGCCTCCCCATGCCAGGCCCTGCCCACAGTGCCAGACCACAGGTGGCCAAAGAGTGGCCATCAGAATGTGGGTAGGTTGGGGCTAAGGACTCCTGGCTGCAGGAGACTAATGACAAGTGTGTGCCCCCTACCTAGGGTCCAGATTTCGGCTACGTGAACCGGGAGCCCCTCTTTGAACCTGTCACCAGCCTTGATTCCTTTGGGAACCTGGAGGTCAGTCCCCCAGTGACTGTGAATGGCAAGACATACCCCCTGGGCCGGATCCTCATCGGAAGCAGCTTTCCTCTGTAAGAGAAGCCAGTGTGGGGCTGGGGGCATGGGCGTGAGGCGGTTACTGTGTCTCTTTGGGAGCGGCCTTGGTTGCTCATATGCAGAGCGATTGGCTTAGAGGATTAACCGCTCCCACTACACTCAGATAAGATACAGACACTCGCGAAAAGAAAACCAAGTTAGCCTTCACATCTTAATATAAATTAGGATTGACTATAAAACTAAATAACTCTCTTCTCGAAATAGGAGGGTATATAATGACATTATAAACCAGGTAGGGAAAGGATAAAAGAGTCCGGAGAAAGAATACTGTGAGAGGATGAGTAGGAGCTTACCGACAAATCCCCAGGGTGCCCACACACAAAAGTGGCATGAGATGACATAGCCTTGTCACAAAGCATGAGTCCTTGGCTTCATGGCCTGTTTACAGCATCATAATTCCATCCCCAGATAACTTGTCAATGAAGAGGCAGATTCTTCCTCAGACAGGGCTGGGGAGAGAGTATTGTGGTCCCCACTTCACAAAAGGGCTGCCAGGAACCCACACAAATGAGAGCGACCAGGACTTGGGCACCAAGTCCCCTGAGCCACATGGAATGCTTGACCTTCATAGTGGGGACCGCTGACACTATCGATGACCATTTCCCCCCTTCTCCCTCCTTCTCCCTTCATTCAGCAGCCACCCATCTATTCAGCAGATATTGCCCAAGCACCACCCAAGTGCCGAGCCCTGTGTCAGGCATGGGGTTCCAAACATGAGGCCCAGCCCCCAACTGCAAGGGGATGGTGATGATCGCAGACATGAAACGGGATGTACAGTAATAGAAAGCATGGTAGAGAGCCAGAGAAATCAAAGGAGGGGTCGCTAGCCCCTGTGGGGAACTCAGGGGGGACTTCTAGAGACAAATACGAATTGAGCGGCTTCTCTGTGCCAGACATTGTTCTTGGCTCTGGGGATATGGCACTGAGCAAAGCAGATGAAATCTCAGCTCTCAGGTGGTTTTCAGTTAGGGTGGGGGGAGTACAGAAAATAAACATGAAAGCAAGAACATAAATAAGATGCTTCTGGGTGCTCATAAATGGAATGAAGAAGATAAAATAGGATTATATGACAAAGAGTGGTGGGGCAGGGTTACCTTGACTTGTGGTTTTGAGAAAGCGACTTTGGAATTGAGGCTTGGATGATGAGAAGGAGGAAGTCAAAAGATTGAAAGAAAAGAGCATTCCTAATAAAAAGAACAGAAAGAGCAAAGCCTCCAGGTGGTAACAGGCTTAGCAGGTGGCTGGAACAAACAGAGCAAAATGGAAGGAAGAGAGAGATGAGGTAGGAATGCCAGGTGGGGTCAGATCACAGAGGAATTTGTTGTTTACTTGAATTATATTCGAAGGGTAATGGGGAGATTGAAGACCTCAGAGGACCTGAAAGTTACAAAAGGCTTCCTGGAGGAGGTGTGACTTGAATTGATTAAAAATGAAGTTGAGTAGAAGTTAATGAAGCAAAGAGGCACAGGGGCTAGGGCAGTTTTTAGAACCATGCCTATGCCCTAGTCCCCTCCAGAAATCCAAGAAGGACCCCTGAACACAGAAGCCCCTCACACCCACTGGCACCCTTGGGGGCTGAAGGCTGGGTGGGCTCCATGCCTTTCACACAGGCCGTGGCAGCAGCTAACGTCTCCCTCTTTCCACTTGGGCTCAGATGCCTTCCTGTGATTTCTTTGCTGCTGCTGCCCTGGTTTCAGGCTGGATTCCAGAGGCTGCAGGCCCTCTGGTGAGACAGGCACGGTGGGCGACCTTCTGAAAAGCTGCCTCCTCCTCGACCCTGCCCCAGGTCCGGCGGTCGAAGGATGACCAAGGTGGTGCAAGACTTCCTGCAGGCCCAGCAGGTGCAGGCACCTGTGGAGCTCTACTCGGACTGGCTGACCGTGGGCCACGTGGACGAGTTCATGACCTTCATCCCCATCCCGGGCACAGAGGTGAGCTGACTCCTGAGGCTGGAGTGAGTAGGATAGTGGAATGAATGGGATAGTCCTGTTAGTCCTTGTCCGCAGAGGGTGTGACCTGGAGGAACTGGACTGCATAAAGGAAGGAGAAAGCAAGCTGGAGCCAGTGTGTGTGTTGTCGCTGTAGCATATAAATTTTTAACCCAACATATTCAAAATATTAGCATTTCAACAGGGAACCGATATAAAAATTATTGAGAGATTTTACATTCTTTTTTTCATGCTTTTACATTTTTTTTTTTTCATAAGTCTTTAAAATCTGGTATGTATTTTGCTCTTAACGGCACATCTCAGTTCAGACTGGCCACAATTCAAGTGTCTAGTAATCACACAGGGTAGATGGCTACTACCTTGGCCGAAATGCTCTGTGGAGCGTGGGGTAAGGACCTCTGGAGAGAGGTTCTTTCATTTTCTAAAGTGAAAGGAATGGCAGCAACTTTATACCCTGGAAATTTTGTGCAAACGGCCCAGCCTCTCAGCAACTTGGAGAAGCTCCTCCCCTCTGTCCAAGGCCACCTTTGACTCGATGGCACTGCTGAGGTAGAGGCATTTCTCTTACAGGAAGGCTGAGAAACAGTCCTCTGAAACCCTGCCAGGCAGCTTTTGCCACTTGGTGCAAGGAGGCTCGATATGTTGTGCAGACCGGGCTCTGGGTCTCAGGGGTCCCTTGTGCTCTGTGGTCACATCCCCTATGCTGACACTGTCCCTCTGGGATGGTCTCTTGCAGCAATTCCGGATGCTCATGGCCAGCACCTCAGCCTGCTACAAGCTCTTCCGAGAGAAGCAGAAGGAAGGCCATGGGGAGGCCATCATGTTCAAAGGTGAGTGCCCACAGAGGCCTGGGGAGCTGAACCCCCAGAGAGACCCTCAAGAGGATGGGGCAGATGAGCACTTTGTCTTGGGCACCCAGCTCCACCTCCCTGGGTGTCTGGTCTGCCCCAGGGAAGCAGCCCTAGACTCTTGTGACCCTTGCTGTGGCCAGCTGGACCATGGAGCTGCCCACTGCGCCTGATGATCATCAACAGGGCCACATGCTGCTTGAGGACCTAGTGTATACTTTAAATGACACTAGACCTAGAGGAGAAGCAAATGGTTCAAAACTGACATCCAATCTGCATTTAAGGAGCTTGTGTTTTAGAAGGGAGAGAGAGAAATACACGTAATACAGTTAGGGACAGGAAGAAAAGTGGGAGTCAACAGACATGACAGCCAGACACCAGTACTGTCAGTCCCAGCGTGAGAAATTACCTGCGTAACTGAGACACTCACAAAATTAGGACAGATATAGATGGGAATGAGCTTTGCTCTTAAATTAATCATGGAAGGAGGGAAGGCTGATCAGGTGAAGACAACGAGCCAGGTTAGAGAGGCCACGACAGTTTCTTCTGTTCTTAAATTACTTTTTTATCACTTTCAGGTTGGTTTCTCCAATCTATCTACATCCAAAAGTCTGGTTGATACTTAACACAAAGTACTGCCCTCCATATCCAAAGGCAGTGCTTCTGACAGTGACTGGTATCTAAGACAGAAAGGGCCAATTTAAGACCACTGTCCTTTTTTTCAGTTCCTCACCGATGAGAAGTTTTATCTTGGATTGGCAGCTGGAAGCTACTTTCTGTATTAAACATACCTCCAAAGCTATCCATAGGATCTAGGAACCATTAGCTTCGTACCAATAAGTCCAAGTGGTGTTGTGGAGATAGCTCAGGTACAGGGTTTGACAGCCCCAATCTCTTTGCCACTAACAAGCTACAAGACTGGCAAATGCAATGGAGCAGCAGAGCCTTCCCTGATTGGGCTGTGCCGCTCGCTGTGAGACCCTGAACAAGTCATGTCACTTCTCCATGCCTCGGTTTCCTCATTTTTAATGCTAGCAGCTACCTCATAGAAACGTGGGGCAGATTCCTGAGTTAATCCATGTAAAACACCTAAGGGAGTGCCTATCACATAGTAGGTGCTTGGTGAGTGTTAGGTGTCACTAATCAAGGCCAAAACCATGTGGGCCATCACGGTGGAATAGGAGGCAGATGCTAGCAGTCCAGGGCCAAGCTGAGGCAGGTCTGGAAAACAGGAAGTCGACACCTCTGGGCATCCTGCTTCTGACATACTCAGCCTGATCAGCTGCTCATCCTTAGAAGCAGGGTCCAGGTGGAAGACTCAGATAGCTAATTGTGCCACCCCATCATCTGGCCAGAGAGCAAGGCAGCTGCCACCCCTTCCCAGGTGACATGGCCAACCCTGGAGAAAGGAGTATATGTTGCCCTCCGCAGGCAGAGAGGGCCTTGTCTCCCTGGGGTTGCCCTCCTGTGCCCCAGCCTGCTCCCAACCCCATCTCCTTCATCCTAGCAGTTAGCCCAGAAGCTGGCTCACCTTGGCAGAGGGGAGCACCCAGGCTGGGTACCTAAGGCTAGACTGTCCCCCGTCCTCTGACCCCCACAGGCCTGGGCGGGATGAGCAGCAAGCGAATCACCATCAACAAGATTCTGTCCAATGAGAGCCTCGTGCAGGAGAACCAGTACTTCCAGGTGAGGGCGGGGTAGGGGGCCAACTGCTGAGGGGCCCAGGGGGCTGGGGCAGAGGGTTCCTGGGAAGGACGTTGCTGTGCCCAAAGTCACTTCTTACAACCCTGGGGCTTCCATAGGGAATGGCCTATGACAGAGGGAAGGACTTTAATGAGCACTGGGTTCCCCCTACCTGATTTATTCCTGTGCTAAAGCTAAGGCCTAAACAGGTAATAAGTGACAAAAGCGGGACGTGCAGGTTGGCAAAGCTAGAAGCAGGCAGGGGACCTGTGAAGGAAAGTGTATCAGACAATGCCAAAGAGCCAAGGGCTGAGTAAGGGTAGAGCCCATAAATAGGATGAAAACTACAGCCCAGCTCTCCTGAAAAATGCGTATGTGAATACATTCCTAAATTTCTATTTGCTTTAGAGGATCAGAGATCTCTGAAATTTTCCATCTATAAATGGATTTTACCTTCTGAGTCCATAAATCACAAAGATATATCCAAAGTGAGGTCGACAGCGTCATATTTACTTGATTTAAATCTCTCTTTATTTGCATGGGCATATTTAAGGTACCGTGAGCACGCAAAGACCCAGGGAAAGGTCACGAGAATGAAAATCGACTTCCCTAAGTGGAGAGCAGGGAAAAACTGAAGAAAGGCTGGTCACTTTGGTCTGGTAATTCGTAGATCTTATCAAGGGAAACTTATATAGGACACATGACTGCAGGATGAAATGGAGCCCTGTGCCTCTTGGCAGGCGCCAAAGAATTATTCAGGGTAAAGGGGACAATAGTCATGGGTACGAGTACGTGAATGCTACGAGGTACAGGCAATTACTTCACATACTTGACCAGGTGAGGACAACAACCCGTTCCAGGAACCAGCCCATAATGGAAGGCAAGGGAGGGGTGCTGATTCACGTCAGAATGAACATTGATTATGATCAGACAGCCTCTAAGCGGGTTTTGCAGGAAGCGATCTCTGTTCTGGCCCAGGTCCAGCTCGTGGGTCCAGCAGCAGTCATGTCACAGAATGGTCTCTCCACCACAAGTACCAAGCTTAAAAAGGCAAAAAAAAACTGGAAAACTCAAACTGATTTAAACAAAGGCATGATTGGCTCATATGCGTGGGAAGCCCACTTTGGATTTCAGGCACAGATTGATCAGGGCTCCAGTTCCATGGCTCTGCAGTTCTTGGGGTCTGGAGGGACCCTCCGGGGTAGGAACACAGCTGCTATAGTTCAAGGTGTCACATCCACCCAGCATACCTCCCACAAAGAGAGAGGTCTCATATGCCCCCAACAATTAAACAAAAACCTTGCATTTCATTCTGACTGTGCTAACCTGAACCAGTTACCATACAGCGTTGCCTGAAACCTGGTTAACTGCCCATCTCTGAACCAATCACTAGGGCAAGGAGACAGGGGCAAGAGTCTACTAATTAGCTCTCACCAGATGGCAGGGTGTGGTGAATCCAACCCCACAAAGTGCTCCTGCTTTACAGGGGGTGGGTGGGATGGATGCCGGAGAAGCGACTGCAGCGTGTCCCACAGTTCACAAAATGCTTCACTGGCTCCTGGAAAGTTGATTTTGTTATAGCTATCTGCTCCATGGTCATTTTTTGGCATCTGGTAGCTCTGAGGTTAAACCGTAGTAGGACCTTGGGCAACTAAGGATACCATGTCTTCAGCTTCCTCACGTCTAATAAGGGATAATAATAGTGTCTGTCCTGGAGTTGAGGCTTAAATAAGTAATACCTGTAAAGCACTTAGGACATGTGTACCCTTAGGGCACTTGTACATGTCAGCTTTTAGTATTAATCAAAATCATGGTCACTGTTATTCTCACCTCAGGGAGTGGCCTGAAGATTCAATGAGGTGCTGTGTAGCAAACACCTAGCACAGGGTCTGGCTCATAGTATTATTTCTGTGACCTTCTCTCTTCTCTTACTGCCATCACTGAGCCCTGGGGAGAGGGGCCCTGGAGAGGTGTCAGGTGTGCCAGATGAGCACTGGAAGTTTCCCAGGAGCACTGGGGCCCTGGGTCTGAGGCTGCAGAGATGAGTGCAGTTGACAAAGGGGACACAGGTGTCCCCTCACTTTCCTGCCCTCCTTCCTTGCCCCTCTCCCAGCGCTGCCTGGACTGGAACCGTGACATCCTCAAGAAGGAACTGGGGCTGACAGAGCAGGACATCATCGATCTGCCCGCTCTGTTCAAGATGGATGAGGACCGCCAAGCCAGAGCCTACTTCCCAAACATGGTGAGGTGCCGTGGACCCCAAACCTCATCCAGGCCAATCAGGGAGCAGCCAGATCCAGAAGGACCCTCTGAGGGGGGATGTGCTTATGCTAGCAGCCTCATTGGGGTCCTGGAGAATGCTTTACCCTAACAGAGAGGAAAGGGCTGTGAGTCAACAAGGCCTTGTGGATGGGAGGGATTCTTATCATAGAAGAGAGTCTTCTATGAGATAGGAAGAGGTTAGAATATACACACATGGATGCACATACATACACATGTAGCATGTACACAAAGACACGTGTGCACATGCACGTGCTCAGGTGCACATGCACGTGCATACACAGTCAGAGGCAGGTTGCCTGCTTTTCTACTTCAGCTCTGCTGGTATGACTTGCTTAGGCCCCTCTGTGCCTCAGTTTCCTCAGTAAAGTGGGGATAAATCACAACACCTACTCCCTAGTGTTGCAGGGAGGGTCAAATGAGTTTAGAACAGGACCAGGCGCTTAGTAGGTGCTCACTAAACAGATGCTGTTGCCCGGCCCTCATCACAGGTGAACATGATTGTGCTGGGCAAGGACCTGGGCATCCCCAAGCCCTTCGGGCCCCAGGTGGAGGAGGTGTGCTGCCTGGAGACGCACGTGCGCTCCCTGCTGGAGCCCCTGGGCCTCTACTGCACCTTCATCGATGACATTTCGGCCTACCACAAGTTTCTGGGGGAGGTGCACTGTGGCACCAACGTCCGCAGGAAGCCCTTCACCTTCAAGTGGTGGCACATGGTGCCCTGACCAGCAGAGGTTGCTGTGTGTGGTCTCAGCCTGTCAACAACCAATGCTGTGGCTGGACCGGCCCTTGTGGTTCTTATGATCGCAAGACACCCTTCAGCAATAACCATCAGGAAACTTTGAAACAAAACACAAAGGTTTTATTCCTTACAGGACCTGGAAATTACACAACACACCTGAGGCCACGCAGCAAGGTCGCAGGTAGAGAGAGTGAGTGCACACGTGCACAGGCCTGGGGTTCTGCTTTTACTGGGGTCGAGGGTGGGAGCTTAGTGTTTCTCGGGCTCACTCTTTATTGGCAGATTTAAAATATAAGAGTGGGAATTTGGAGTGTGGGAAGAGAAAAACTGAGTTGCCCAAATGGTCAGTTATGGAAATCCACCCAGATTTCTAAAATCAAAGAGCTTGGTGAGGAGGGGAGGGAATGGGGGACGATTGCTGCGCGGCCTGGCTCTTTATCTGGTCGTGTGGCTGGCAGTGAGTGTACTGGAGATAGTGTCTCGGGAGTGGATGCCATCTTTGGAGGGGACGCCTCAGCAATCACAGCTTCAGTCGGGCACCTGCACTGCAAAAAGAGGAAGCCAGCTCCCAGGACTGCACTACTACAGAGGAACTCCTCTCCTGCCCTCCTTTCTCCAGACTCCCTGTACCCCCACCTTTCCCCTGCCTGATGTGGACTGGAAGACCTCCCACTGGGACACCATTCCCCAAAGAAGCCTTAGTCTCTGGTCCAAAATTGAATGACGTGAGAAGGGGAAGAGGTTCTGGGCTCACCGGTTTTCCCATGTAGCCATGCCCTGAAGGTCATGGTAGATCACGTGCAAAGGGACCCTGGGACCCCAACGTACCTGGAACTGCCATCATCATTTCAAATTCACTTCCTTTGGGGGATCGAGGTAGCAACCCCAATTATTCATTCCTTACCAGCCTTTCTCAAATCCCCTTGGCTTTCTCTCTGCAGAGTAGACGCTAATGGCTAGCCTTCCCACTCCCCAAGGGTCCAATAATGTAGCTTAGAACCGGTCCCTGGAAACAGATTTTAACAGAGCAGCCTTCTCAGTATGTAAAGATGCCCCGGGGTCAGCCATACCCATCTTCTCCTCCCTGGTCCTCCATTTTAGGGCCAGTCCCTGACCTCCCTCTTCTCACGGTGTCTCGACATCCTATTCCCAGCTCTCCAGGCAGCTAGCCCTTCTCCCAGTATATAATTAAAGACCTATCCCTCCTCCTCAGAAATCAGACCCAACCCATAAGGATGCTGGCCTGGCCTCCAGCTGGAACAGCCAATTCTGGGCCAGCTGCTGGCCTTAGAGATGGATTGATTATCCCATTGAAGTTCACGAGGCATGCTGAAGACCCTCTCATTTGAGGTAACCAGATTAATTCCCTGGCTTCAACTGAAAAGTCTCAGCTTCAACTAAAAGAAGTTCCATTAGGGCCAGCTGATGTCAAAAAAGTAGATGAATTATAGTTCCACAGTGAGGATTAAAAAGAACCGGTTTATAACCAATGAAAAGGTTATAAATTTACATTCTTGGGCAAATGCAATTTTCTTTTTTTCTTTCATTCAGTCATTCAACAAACATTTGTTGTGTGCCTAAGTGCCAGGCGCAGTGCTGGGATCTGAGGATACTGTGGTTAGCAGCAGGCTGGACCTGGTCTCTGCCTCCTGGAGCTGGTCCATTTCCAACATGCAACACCCACATTTAAATGGCCAGTATTCGCCCTGCAGTGGTGTGCTCTTTAGAAATGCCAAGCTGCAATATTCAAAAAGTGCACAGAGCACAGAGCTTCCTGAAGGTCACTGTCTCGGTGAAATGGGAAGCGGGGTGTTCATTAAACAGACCTCCTTCCAGTCTAGCTGGGCCACGACCACCCAAGACAGACCCCAGAGCCTTTAGAAGCTGTCGTGCCCCTTGTGGAGACAGTGGCCCCTACTTTTGGGGACAAAGCCCCAGATCTTCTCTCCAACCCTAGAGCTGGAGACACCAAGTGCCTATTTGAGAATGTTTTTCTGGAGACTTAGTTTGTCATGTGTGTGTGTTTGGTTAATGTGGGTTTTCAGGCTTTCTTTCATTTTTTTTCTAGTCTATTTTAAGGGGAAGTAGCACCTCCCATGTAGAGACAGTGTGTGTTTATAGATTTTTCTAAAGCTCTTCCCATCGATAAGTCAGTAGTTCCTGATAATTCTAGAGCCCCCGGGACTGAGATACCCATTCCCATCTTGCTTGCCCACTTCTAGATGTGGGCTCCCCTTCTCCCCCTGCCCCTGGACTCATTGCTCTTCCCTACCCCCCACTTCCTATAAATGTAGGCCTAGAATACACTTCTGTATTGCAAAACTCAGAAAAGTTCCTGTTTCAATCTTTATTTTGAAATATTTCATGTAAGAGGGCAGGGATGTCATGGAGATAACACAGCTTCAACTTTCTGGACAAGATACCGTGATAAAGATCGAAAGATGTGTGAGGAAGATTAAACAACAGTAAAATAAACGGTCAAAAGGGAAGTCATGTCTATTGGTGTGATGTTCATTGCTGCTTCATGGACACAGCCTGGAGTGATGAAGATCACACACTGGCCCTCTGTTGGTCCTACAGCCCCTGCTCTTCCGGGCACAGGGTCAGGGCTCTCAGCAAGGGTGTCTCAAGGGTTTGGAATCCCACACACACTCAGTAGATGTGTATTACATGGCCACCACCCGAGGTGAAGACTCATACCCACCACGAAGTCTGACTGTGTGTTTCTGGTGGGCTTCCCCAGAAGCAGACCCTGAGTTGAGCATTTAGGAACAAGTGATTTATTAAGGAAGTGCCTCGAGGAGGAACCTGGAAGGGAGTGGAGGGAGCAGGATAGAAAAGGGAAGAAGCCAAATGAGAGTGTGATTTCAGGTCCAGCCTTGGACTCATCACTGGAGTGTGGTAGATCAGAATTGTCGCGTCTGGAGGTAGAGTTTTGTACACTTGCACTAATCAGTCACTGACTATGGAGACTTTGGCTCTCTGAATGGGCATGGGGACACCAGTAACCCACGGATGGGTAATTATCTAAAGAGGATCACAGCAATGTATCTATTAGCAATAAAGTCACAGGAGCTGGGGACGGGCATCAACAGTGTCCACTATCCTGAGTAATATCATGTCCTTATAACATGGAATTGTTATACATAGGTATTTGTGATTTGACTCATGGTATAAAATTCCATACAACATAACCATGGTCTAACATAGGCTTTATGAACCAACTCCTAAGTCCCTAAAGTACAGCTACCTAATTGGTTGCTGAGCCTAAAAGCCACATCCAGTCTCTTTGGGATATACCTGGGGATATACCCAGAAGCCCCACCTTGGGCTTCTGGACTGATGTTTTGGTGCAGTCATTTTAAGGGATCACTGCAAAATGATAACTACTAGTTTCCGAGATTTAACTCATAAGTCCAGCCCTCTAAAGTCATTCCCCCCTCTTTTGTGCCCAACTAATGTGGCTCAAGCCACAGCTAGGCCAATCTTCAATGGGATTTCTTGACCTACCTATTTCTGAGACTTCCCCCAAAGGTGTTAAATCCATTCTGATGGTATTTTCACATCTTGGCCAATCACCCACCTCAGGATAGCTGAAGGTCACCTTGAGACTTCTAGAACAGTACTTTCCAATAGAAATATATTGCAAGCCATATATGTAATTTTAAACTTCCTGGTAGCCGCATTTTAAAAAGTAAAAAAAAAGGTGAAGTTAATTTTAATGTTTTCTTTAACCCCATATATCCAGATAATTGTCATTTCAAAATGTGATAAAACTTTTTAAATATTAATGAAATATTTTACATTCTCTTTGATGGCAAATCTTTGAAAGCTGATATATATGTTATACTTTTATCAGATCTCTATTCAGACTAGGCACATTATAACTGCCCAATAGCCACAGTAGCTACCATATTGAAAGGCGTAGTTCTAGAATCTTCTCTGCCAGGCTCAGCCCCAGTGGTAGAAATAGGCACATTTTTTAAATCCTCAGAGTCCACAGCAAGTCTGGCCGCATTAGTTAACAAGTTTATTATTATAATACCAAAAAGAGAAGCATAAAATAAACACTGGCCCTCCCTGGCCCTGGTGTTCAGTGCCTTGCCCTGCCCGCTTCAGGAGGTCCTCTTGCCTGAACCGTGACTGCTGCCCCATTACCAGGTCTGGCCTCTCTGTCAGCAAGGGGAGTGCCTTGAGCCAGGTCAAGGTGGGAACCCTACAAGTCCCTTGGAAAACATAACTCCCTCACCTCTAGCTTCCTACCTCTCACCCTTCCCTGGGACACAACCTGTTTCTGCATTTTAATGTAAGATGCTGTCTTTGGATCCCAGGTGAGGAGAATCGAGGTCCTCATTATCCCAGCTCCTTCATTCCAGATCTGAGCCATACCGTGGAATAACCAAAAGCCCATGGCAGTGGGGTCCTCCCCTCCAAACAAAAGAGCAACCAGAGATGAATTCTGCTTCTCCAGCAGGACTTATCCAGGATCCTTACCTAAGAGGCATTAGGCCCAGGGGACTGATGGCAATGTTATTATTGGTAACTAAACATATAGTGAGAAACAGCATGTGGAATCTACTTCAGCTGGACAGCCAGAAAAAGGACATGCCCAGGCAGAAAGCTCAGTTCTGCTACATTATCTCAAGCCTGGCTGATATGAGAAGTCTGCTTTTTCATTTGTGCTTCATCCCCCGGCCAGCTGGGCTCCTTTTCATCCCTGATCTCTGAGAAAGCAAAGGGCTAGTATTCTCTAGCTAGCCTCAGAGCAAACTGCCAGGTTCGAGTCAAGCCTGCTTTGCCTCAGCTCCTCACACCCCACAAGCTAAGGCCCACTTTATCATGGTATAC
The DNA here is from genome assembly GCA_030015415.1 of Cynopterus sphinx. Classification (NCBI taxonomy): domain Eukaryota; kingdom Metazoa; phylum Chordata; class Mammalia; order Chiroptera; family Pteropodidae; genus Cynopterus; species Cynopterus sphinx. The sequence continues at coordinate 121,175,101 of CM057387.1, forward strand.
CCCAAGATGGCTCTCTAAGAACAGTCTCAGACCGGCATTTCAGGGTCCTATTCACACACTACTGTGCTATTGAAGAGATACATTCAACCTGTTAAAGGCATGTTTTGTTTTCCTCCTGATGGCAATTCCTGACACTTCGTGGGTCAGTGCTCAGCAAATATGTTTTGGATGAAAGAATGAAATATCTGTTCAGCCAGACAATGGAAGCGGAAATATCAGCCCAATCAGATGTGAGGCAATAATAGCCACCATTTCTTAAACACTGACCATATGCCAGGCACCTGCCAGGTTGAACTATCTAAAATGCCATTTTGAAGATTAGAACGGTCAGAGTCGAATTCATATAGTTCAGCATAATATTTTACATTAATCATCACATTTAATTCTCACAACAAAGTTGTGGGGTTATTACCTCCACTTTATAGATAAGGAAACTGAAGCTCAGAAATGCATTGACTTGCTCAAAGTTATACAGAGGAATATATGGGATTCATACCCAGGTGGTTGGACTCCAGAACCCAACCACTAAACCCCTGCTCTTGACAACTTAAGTTATTTCAGAAATAACTTCCTAACCCAAGTTCAATCAATCATCATTCTTTTATTCATAAATGTTGCCTTTACAACAGTCATTTTTAAGTATACTAAATGTCCTATTAGAACCTTACGATAAGAAAACCCCACAACCTGCAAGCAAGGTGTCTAGAGATTATAAGATTCCTACAAACTCCTCAAAAGCAACAGAGCTCAGAGAGAAATGACCTCTACCTAGCATAGCACAGGTGCTCTAAGTTTAAGCTCAGAGTAAGATGGCATCTATTCCCTGAAAATTAAATTATATTCATTTATCCTCCCATTCATTCTTTTTCTCTGTTTTTCCTATAAGCATCTATTGGATGAAATATCCAAAAGATTATATCATTTTTCATTTAAACCACAGTGAAAGGAGGCATGACAAATAATCCCACCAAGATAGCAGATGAAAACCAGAACTACACTGGGCAAACCAGGATATCTGTTCTCCCTGGAAAACCCTATGCATAAGACATAATCTCAGCCCTTAAGAGACTGACAGCTGAAGCAGGAAGAGAGACAGGAGAGCTAAGAGGCAGACTGAGGGAGTAGGCACTTGATAAATATTGAATAAGGTAGAAATGAATAAGGTAGAAAAAGCTGTAGTTTCACACACACACACACACACACACACACACACACACACACACAGACACACACATTTCTGGCTGGAAGAGTGACCAGGGGTAGCCTCAATGTTTATTTGGGCTAGAATGAATGACTGTTGAATGAATTCAGAACGAATGACTGGGGAGAGAAGGGAGGAAAGTCTGCCGAGCCAAGCAGAGATACAAAGGGCTGACAGTTTGAGAAATGGTGATCGTAGACTGAAGCCATGCTGGAAATACGAGGGTTTGAGCAATGGGGATGCCCTGAAGGTTTGGAGCAGCTGCAGTCACATGACCAATTCTGTATTTTAGAAAAGGACAGTAATGTGTATTTCTGCATTGCTATTAAGCTAATAGGAAAAAAAATTTTTTTAAGAAACTACCTGAAAAATGATCAAACCATAGTACGTTCCTACATTTAAATATTTTGCACATAAAATGAAATAGATCTACACATGCTGACATGGAAAGAGCTCCAAGACAGCACTTGATGTTATTATTTAAAAAAAAAAAAAAAGAACATCAAGCAAAGCCATGGATTTTGTAGAAACATACATATGTATACACATGCAAAGAAAAAGATATGGAAGAAGCAATCCCATGAAACTGACAACAGTGATTACTTCTGGGAAAGAAAGTATGGCAGAGGGGATTTAAATTTCATCTATGTTGCTTGAAATTTTTACATAAAGAGAATTTAATTACTTATGTATTTTGAAATAATTGTTTAAAGCTGCCTGGAAGCCTTTGCATCTTATTTATGCTGAAGTTTTTCTATCCTGATTAGCATAATTTCTTTTCTCTAATAAGTCACATTTCTCCTGTACCTCTTTTCTTTCCCCAGCAGGGCTTCCCACTACCCATTTAAGGCTGATAGCGCCTCACAGAAACTAATTCATTTCCTTCCCCCCTGTGAGATGTCTATCATTCTTTATCCCTGGTTTACACAACAGGAAACTAATGCACAAAGAGGTTAAGCAATTTGCTCCACGTCACACAGTAAATGGCTGATATAACAGAATTTGAACCCCAAAGGCCTGCACACCTAACCACTCCACCTCCCTGCCTCTCTAGAAGGGTGACTTGCTTTTAATCTTCTGCATCCCTCTGACTTGTTTGGTTGCCAGTGAGTTGATAAGTAATCACTAAAAATGAATATTCACCCCATTCCTTTTCTCCATTTCATTACATGTCTCTGTCTCTGATAGAAAGGGGGTGCTCCAAATTCAGATTCAGCTGGAAAGGGAGTTTTATCACATACTCTGTTTACAAAGCACATACCCACACACCCAGAGAACCAAATTAACTGCTAATTTGAGAATATGCTGGTGATGTGGCAGGCAGATGGGAGTGACACAGAGGTTAGAGGGTGGTTGAGATGTAACTGCGTGGGGGGAGCGGGGGCATGCTATAGGCCTCAGCAACGTGACAGTCCCCAGAAGGCCTTGGGCCACTTGCTAAGTCCCAGCAGCTGAGCTGACTTCATCTGTGTGACACTCGGTCCCATCTGGAGCGGGAGTGGCTCGTGACTTTTGTTCCGGGAGTTCCATAGAGGCTGCTTGTGAAATTGGAGAAGCCTATAGCATATGATTGTCCCCATCCCACTCAGAGAGAATATTTTGAGAAGTCTAATTATATGTTAGGGTTTAGAGGGAAGAGGGCTTAAATGAGCCCTTTCTAAGGGCAGGTTGGAAAGGGCTGTTAGGGAGCCCTGGCAGTTCCATGGGGTGAGAGCACCGTCTGCAGGTGGACCAGAGTGACTGCAGCCACTGCATTCCCATTGACCTGGGCCTGCCCACAGCATGGTGGTCTCCCTAATGAAGATGCTGACCTCCTAACTGTGTGACTTAGGGTGAGTTGTTGATCCTCCTAAGGCTCAGTTGCCTCAGCTGTAAATGAAGGACAAATATCTCTGCTTCGTGGGAGTCGCTGTAATGATTAGAGAGAGAAAACGTACCCAAAGTGCACCGCAGAGGGCCTGATACGTGCTAAGTCCTCCAACGGTGGCAGTTATCATCAGCATTAGCAGCACAGCCTCATCATCACTGTCACTGGCATCTTGAACAATAATAAAGATGACCACTGAGTGTCTGGCAGAGGGAGAAGGGCTTCTCTGAGAGCAAGCACAGACAGGGTTGGTGCAGAGACCCAAGGAGATCTGCACCAGGTGGCAGAGAGCATGTTGATGTGGCAACTATGTCAATGCTAGTAGGTTGTTTTCATCCTCTCTTCTCCCTAGAGCCCCACAGTGCTGAATTTCTCTGCTCCTTGGAAGAAAAATCCCCCAGCCAGAGAGCTGGGACGTTCTTGGAGGAGACAAAAAGTTTGCAAATCTCAGTGGTGGCGGGCGTGCTTGCATTGATTCACAAAAGGGACTTTTCTACAGCTGATGGGAAGGAAGGCAGCTTTGTCTCCAGTCATGACTCAGTCCCCAGTCTCACTGACAGTCTCCTGCTTTTCCCCTCCCTGTAGCTCAGGGGGCTGGACCAGGTGGAGGTCTGGGCTGTGATCACCACCATCCCCTTCCTCCTCCATTCTTGCCCACACAGGCTTACTCCTTCCTTTAGCCTGGTCCCTGAAAAAGCACCCGACCCCTTGATGTATCCTAAAACTTCTTTAATGCTAATAACTCTTAAGGAAACAAGTAGGGGTTAGCAAGACTAAGATAAGATGGAGACGTTACAAAAAATAATCTAGAAAGCATAGCCTCCGGTCTTCACCAGGACAAAGAGAAACCGAAGTGATTGCTCTCAGTTTCATTGAACGACTCAGTCCTCTAGTCTTTCTTGGAAAATACTGTCTTTACTTAAAACTTTTATATTTTATTCATCGTGGATTTTTTCATTTTTATTTTTTACTGCTGCATTAAAATATTATTTAATTGTCTACAGCCATGCCACCCTGAACAAACCTGATCTCATCTGATCTCGGAAGCTAAGCAGGGTTGGGCATGGTTAGTACTTGGATGGGAGACCACCTAGGAAGACCAGGTGCTATAGGTATTAGATAGATAGATGATAGATAGATAGATAGATAGATAGATAGATAGATAGATAGATAAAGAGATTGTGAACTGACAAGATCCTTGCAATCTGTGAGGTCAACCAAGGGTTGCCTCGCTAAATAAATAAACAAACAAACAAATATTTAATGAATGAGTTTTTCTGACCCTCTTAAATTCTGTTCTCTCTCCTTGCCCTAGTCCTGGCCCAGATACTAAAGCTGCCTGAACTCCACTGGGCTCCCTCCTCCCCTACCACTCACCCCCACCCCCAGTCTCTCTTTTAACCTTCTACAAGGAACAGAGACAGCTCATCTTGTGTTTGTATTTATTTCTTCATTCAACCAACCAGTGTTGACTGCATATTCACTACCTGCTAGGTCCCAAGCTGTCTTTGGAAACAAAGGTCAATTTGTTCATTCGTTGAGTATTTATTGGTCCCCTGCTGTGTGCCAGTCACTGTGTCAGGCTCTCAAGACATGACAGTGAACAAGACAGACATAGTTCTTGACCTCTGCTGTGGGAGGTTCAGACAAAAACTATATCCATAAAGAATTAAAAACAAACTTGCAGATAGCAATAAGTCCTATGAAGAACATAAAGTGAATGGGCCATACCCTCAAAATGCCCTCAGTCTGTGGAGACAGACATTTAAGTGAGCAATTGTTAAACCAGGTGTTATGTTCATTGATGCCAGATACAAAGGATGTTTTCATGGGGGTGGTGAAGGAGTCATTTCCTACTTAAAGAGAAAGTTGGAACGGAATCCTAAATGATGAGGAATTGGCCATGTGGGAAAAGAGGAAAGAATATTCCAGATCCAAGACCTGGAGCTGAGGAACAAGGAAGGGGACAGAGCAGTTTTTATCACAGGAAGAGATGAGAGTGGAAGAGCCCATGGGTGGGCCAGTCTTGGAAGTCTGAGAGGCTATGCTGGGAGTTGGTGGTTGACTTGATGTGACAGGGGAAAAGTCAAGGACCACACCAGATTTCTGGCTTAAAGATTGGGTAGATGGGAGTGCCAATAAGAGAGAAGCTGTGGACTCCTCAGGCAACATGTACAATTGGGAGCAGGTTGAGTTTTAGAGGCCACAGGGACACACCGATGGAGATGCTTAGGAGACAGCTGGACAAAGAGAGAGTATCAGCCAGGGACATGGAACAGAGCTGCAGCCCATCGGTCAAAAAAGCGAATGAAATCCTGCATTTTGGATGAAAAGTCCTCTGAGTTCCACCAGAGAGATTAACTGGAGTGAGGTGGGGTTTTGTCAGAGGCAAATAAATATCCCAGGCAATAAAATCATCTGATATTGCCCCCTAAATCCAATCCTCCTTAGCCCTCTGGCTGCAGAGTATCCAGCCAGCTTGCCTTAAATCACAGGACACTAGAAATATTGATTGTGCAAATGACAGTTGATATAATTATTTTTAGTTTTAATTTTTCATTCTAGACTTGATTCCCAGCCTTTAGGGAAGAAAGAGCTTATCTGAAACAAGATTTCCACCCAAGATTGCTCATCTTTCTCATTATGCAAAGACTAAGAAAGTCTGTAGAATGGGGACAGTTATTCCAACTCAAAATGGTGGTTACGAGGACTAACGTAGACCGTTTATATAAACATATTTGTAAGTGATGAGGTTCAGCATAAACTTAAAGTATGTAGCAGACTAGTGAAGAGCATACTTCAATAGCTAAACCAATGGAAACAAACCAAATAACCTTGGGTACTATCATGAGGACACCTTGGGAAGATATGTCAGTGGCAGGCCATGAAAACCTCTAAGTCCTTCAGTAGCTCTGCCTTTCTGGAATCTCAAAGTTCAGGGCGGAGGTAGAGCTGCCCAGGAATTTATTCCTCCATAACTTTGAGCTCTCCAAATCCCCCATGAAGCCCGGGAATGATGTGACTGTGGGGCACATGGGCCCATTGGCACCAAGAGCCCCTCCATAAATCAAGGTTTCAATTCTGCTGGCCTCAGACTGCTTTTTCCAAGGTGACCTAAGCAAAGTAAAAGGATAGCCACTTATCTAGGAGTGGCATGTGACTTTAAGAATGTTAGGAGGTCCAAGTCAGTAGAAACATGTCCCTTGGAGAGAGGGGACACTCTTTCTTCATCTCAAAAGACAATTCATCCAGGAGGAGTTAGAAGAAGAGTGACTGTGTTGCCACGATTTCAGGCAATTTGGGTGCCCCAAGAGGCCCCTTGGGGCAGACTCAAAGAAGCCCTACTCCAGAGCTGGGTCAGCTCCAATGGAAAGTCAAGATGACCTCAGCCCTGTCACCAGTCATTTCCAATGCAGCCCCCTAAGACAGCCAGGTGAATCACAGAATCTTAAATCAGGTGGCCCATCACCCTGATGATAGAAGCAAGGAAACTATAGGGCAGAGATGAGGATGACTTGTCCAAGGTCACCAGCCTTGAGGGGAAGATTCAAGGTTAGACCCCGGGGAACCAGGCTATTTCTCATGGCCTCACTACACACCTCCTTCATGAGGCCACATGTATTCAATTTTCAGCCCAAGACTCCAGGAACTTAGCCCTACCCAATCGATTCGGCCATCTTAATTTCTACAGTAGCTTCTAAATGAGCTATGAGTATGAAAGCAAAGAACATAAAAAGGCGCCCTTCGTCTGTCAAAACAAGTGGGCACAGAAGAAATACCATTCCTGATAAACACAGGCACCTGTGAAGTTAGCTACCTATATAAATACCTGAGTGACTTAAGAACCTGGGTGACTTGGAGGACTGAGGCCACACCCCGCCCAAGGTAATCTAGTCCCCAGAATGAGGCAGGCTCCAAGATGAAACCATGGGAGGGTCTGAAAAAAGCAGCTGAGATGACTAAAATGGAGACTTTAAAAATAAAGACGCAACTCTCTCCAGAGGCTGTTGTGGGAATTAGGTGAGATGATGGATCGGAATGCTTGGCATTCAGTAGGCATTCAAGAAATGGTTCCTAACGCTAAATTTGGGTGGCCCAAGAGGCCCCTTGGGCCAGACTCAAAGGAGCCCTACTCCAGAGCTGGGTCAGCCCCCATGAAAAGCCACCAAAGCCTGGGTTCCCTTCTCACTCCGACTTGACAGGTCGGAGCTTAGTGTATCGTCATTGCACAGTCACTTGCCTCTTAGAGAGTAAATTCAGTGAGGACGATGCCTGTGCCTGGCACACAGCAACGCTCCATACAGATTTTCGAATGAGTGAATGAATGAATGAATGAATGAATGAATGAATGAATGAATGAATATATGAATGACTGAATACCACCTTCGCCCGTCAACTTTAAAATCCCTCGGTGCATTCACCAGCCCGCCCCCCCCATTTCCCCGGGGATGAGGGGTTTCTCTGGCCGCGGGACTCGGGACTCCCAGTGCTGACACCTGGCCAGTCTCGGGCAAACCGCACTGTCTGATCAATGTCGAATTTTGAAGCCACTAAGCGGCAAAGACGAACGATGGCGCGGACGGATTTTCGGGGTGGAAGGGGCTCGAATCGGGACTGGATGCAGATCGGTGGCTCCGCCCCCTCACGCTCTTGAGCACGCCCCTTTGTGCCGCCCCTCCCTCTGTGGCTCCGCCCCTTCGGGGAAGGTCACCTTAGAAACGCGGGCGGCCCACTGGGCATGCGCAGGAGTCCCGCGCGACTGCGCATGCTCGCGTCGGCTGGCCCCGCCTCCCCTCCTTCCGCCCCGGAAACCGGAAGTCGCCTCTCCCCCGGCGGTTGCGACGCGGTTAGCGGATCCTGACTGGGCGCCGCCTCCGCGCCGAGGTGCCCCACGCGACGCCCGCGGAGAGTGACCTCGGGGTGACGGGTGGAGCTGGGCGTCAGCAGCCAACATGGCCGCGGTGGTCGCAGTCTCCTTGAGGCGCCGGTTCCCGGCCCCGGCCTTCGGCGGGGCCTGCCTGCAGGTGAGCTCCGAGGTCGCCGCGGGAGGACAGTCCTTGAAGGTCACGGCGACAGCCCGGAGCGGGAGGTGGGGGGGGGCCGCGCAGGAGGCTGAGGGGACGCAGGGCCAGGCCCCCGGGAGGCGGAGGCCCGCCCTCCCCCGCGCAGGGACAGCCGAGGCCGGGCCCGGAGCATCCCTGTCGCCTGCCTCCGGCTCCTTTGGCTGCGGTCTGCGTCGGCGAGGGCGCAGGCAAGTTTAAGAAATAAGTTTTAAAAAAAAAAAAGGGAAAAACGATCAGGGAGGGGACTTTGACTCGCCCAAGGTCACATGGCAAGGGACTGGTGGAAGCAGAACTCGAATCGGAACCCTTGTCCTGTCACCAGGCTGTCGCCTGCGGGGTAGGAACTGGGGCGAGAGGTCCCGCCTCCAGGGCGCTCGGTTGGGGCCTCAGGAGAGAGGGGCCTGACCGGGATTGGTAAGGAAAGGGCAGGCGAGTTGTTGGGGACAGGGCAGGGGAAGGGAGAAATGGAGGGAAATCCACTCGGCCCCCTGGAGGATTGGGACCCGCTTCCCAGCGGAGGGCTGCGGGAGAGACTGGGCTCCTTACAGCGGTGTCACCCTCTCAGCGTCCCTGTCTGCAAAGGGCGCATAATACTACGGACCCCACAGAGTCTGGGCATGGGTCACACAGGTACAGAGCTCGGTGGTGCCACTCTTAGTTTTATTGTTCAAGGTGCAGTAGGTGTTCAGTAGGTATCCCCACACCTCTTGGTATTTTCAGGAAACCACGCTTCTGATACCATTCAAAATGGGCATGTTTAGGAGGGGAAGGAAAATAGCCATTGCACACATAGGGTACTAAGAATTTACCAATCCCTGTCAAATCAGTTTCCTTCTCTGGGCTCCTCGACAACAAAGTGGGCGGGCTGGAATTCTTACCTCCTGTTCAGCTGGAATTCTTACCTCCTGTTCTGAGATTTGAAAACGGAAGCCCCCAAAAGAAATGTTTTTACTTGCTCAATTTTGAGATTTTTCATGGCCAAGAACTGGTAGATCCAGTACCTAAACCCATTTTTTTAATATAATATGTGAAAAACTTCTAACACAGATCTGGGTACATGGTGGGTGTACAAGAAGTATTAGTGCCTCTCCCCTGTTGCCCTTTCATGAGACTCATTTGTAAGTACCTCCTCTGGCCACAAACAGTGCCTATGGCCTATTTTCTAGTGCTGGTTCTTTTCCAGTATTCTGTATATGAACTTGGACCAGTATTTTATAGTCTTTCTGAGAAGGGGAAATAAGGGAAGACAACTGCCTACCAGAGCCTCAAGCTGTGTCTTCTGAACATGAAATTGATGATTAATAATGACCTCGTTTACCAGTTTCTTTTGTAGTTGTTGAGTAAGCAGTTAAGTTATGTGAATCCCACCAATGAGAGTTGAGTTCTAAGGCTCAGGTCCCTCTTCCAAGTATTAATTGTAGAGAAGGTTAGTTTCAAAGTCCAATGTTGTAATTCTAGGGCCCCCTGAGGGCAGAGAAATAGAGGAGTCCCTCCTCCTTCCTTCTTGTAGGACAGTTCATTCATACAGTAGTCACCTCAAAAGAATTCAGTAATGAGCTTAGCGTATTACCTGCAGGTAATATGTAGATTCCTAGGACTCTAGGACATGGTAAGGTTTCTCTTCTGAATTCCTTTTATGCATTAGTCTGCACCACCAAACATAGTTCTGCCTGTGAGTATTTAACTGTAATGTATCAACTGTTTGTGTTGCCTTACTTTTTCATCTAGACTATGAACTCCTTTAGGGTAAGCACCACCTACTTTCAGTTTTCTCTCTCATTGTTCCTAGTACTGGCAAGGCTTAGGGTACTTATCTGCCAATCAGAATAACACAAGAACTAATTATGTCACCAAAAAAAAATCAAATTATTTCCTGAGCTATATCTACTATAAGCTACTATAAATTAACCTTCCAGTTAATTTATGAGATAGATTTTTAAATTCCCTACTGTTTAACAAAAGAAATTGAATCATAGAGGTTAGATAATTTGCCAAAGAACACACAGTAAGTGGTAGATCTTGGATTTGAACCAGTGCCACTCACACATTTCAGAAACAAGCCTGCATCTTCTGTTTTACTCAGATTTATACAGACCTCCTTGCTGTCCTCCTCTCCATTTCCACACCTTTTCTCTTGCCTCCAAATCTGTATCTGCTTTATTTAACTCCAAGCCTATTGTTTAAGGAAGTTTTTTTAAAGGAATACCAAGCAGCTTTCAGCATGATCCCAAAGTCACTCTCCTCATCCTCAGTTTAAATTGTTGATTACCTTCTGTAAATTATAAAGTATGAAGTTAATCTCATCCAAGATTTCCTAGAAAGGTAAACTTAGCTTTGCATACTCAGTAGTTTTATAGATTGAGGTAGAAATGAGTTTGAAGGACCCTCCATCATAGGTTTATAGCAAATTGCTGGACAGGCAACAAAGATCAAAAGAACTCAAACTTTTGCCTACCTCCCGCTTTTCCCCATATATTCTCCTTTTCTTCCTGGTACTGTGGAAAAATTGGCAGCACTCCTACTGGCTAACCCTTTGCTCGTGCTCTACATCCCATCACTTATTCAAAGATAGCTCTCCAATAATTCCTCTCCTCTGCATTATCAGTTTTTCCTTCTCTGCCAGATGAGCAGCAGCAGCACACAAAGGTGCTGTAATTTCATATTTAAAAAAAAATCCATATCCACCTACTACCCCATTTCTCTACTTATTTTTTTAGTAAAACTTCTCATGAGATCTCTAAACTCACTGTCCAAATTTCATCTCCCATTTTCTCTTGTACCTGTTAACAGCCTGGCTCTTCCTCCTCATCGCCTCACTGAAACCCTTCATCTGTACCTCGGTTTTGTTAAATCCAATGGTCATTTCTCAATTCTCATGATAATTTTCTCTCTGAAGCATTTGTCATTTGTCACACTTTTTTCACCTGACTTCCAAGTCTCCGGATTTTCCCTCTTACACATTGGCTATTCTTTCTCTTTTTTGCTCGTTTCTCCTTATCACCCCAAACTAAACCATGGGGCGCAGTTCTTAGTCCTCTTTTTTATAATTTGGTAGTGTAAAGCTAGCCTGTCACTGTACTTTAGGAATATCCTCAGGTTGTAGTGATGTAAAGCGTAGGTAAATCAGTTTGATACTGAGAGAGTCTTCTGTGCCAGATGGGGTCAGTGGAACCGGAAACAAATTTCCAAAGTCAGAATGTTGAGTTCTCGCTTCTACACCCTCTCCGTGTTAAGTTAACCTCTTTTACATGAACACCATAAGGTTCCTTAACCTGGCCACCTCTCTCGCATGCAGTAGCCAAACCCACGATGCCATGACAATCCCCCCTGTTCCTCTTTATCTCCATCTTAATTTCTAATTCCTACTGATCCTCGGGCCACCTTTACTCCCTCCTGACACTTAACTACAGAGGTGATCTCTGCCTCACCATCCAGGTTCTCCTCAATATTTCCCATCAGTCCATCCCACATCCCTGTTCATGGAGCAGCATTGACAATGTCAATGTTCTGTTTCTGGCCCTGTCGGAAGGACGCAGGGTGGGAGGCTTGTGGGACAGGGTTTATGTCTTCAGTAGCATACAGTGACGTCCGAGGCCTTCACACCCACTCACCCTCACGACTCCCCCAGAGCAACTTCAAGTCCTGCCAGCTCCTTTCATCGTGAGTGCCCTGTACAGGTGTGCCATTTTTTTATCTTTCATACCATATTTTTACCATAGCTTTTCCATGTTTGATATATTTAGATACACAAGTACTTACCATTGTGTGACAGTTGCCTACAGCATTAAGTACAGTGACATGCTGTGCGGACTTATAGCCAGGAGCAGCAGACTAGACCATACAGCCTAGGTGTCCAGTAGGCTGTCGCACCTGGGTTTGTGTAAGTGTGCTCTGTGATGTTCGCACAATGTAGTCACCTGGCGATGCATTTCTCTTTAAGTGGCACATGACTTATACATTAAAAGTGTTGACTTTTACTATAATGAATTATACCGCACAAAACCTCACCAAAACCAAAACAAGAAAGATTGTGGGACACTAAGCAAGTAAGGCTGCTGGAGCCAAGATGTTCCTGAATCCTTTCTTTTCACTTTCTCTACTTACTCTTAAATGCCACAAGGTGGCAGTAGCCAAATGGTCCTGTCATTTTACAAAATGGAGTCCCTAGTGGATGTGTTCTAAAAATGATTTTCCTTTTATTTATAATCTTAACCAGCTTGGTGATAAGGTAAACTATGACTCTCACTTTCTTCTTATATTTTCTACTTTCATTCTGAGAGCTGGTACATTTCAGCTTCACTTAATTTGGGGTTCTTTTTGCCAGCAAGTGACAAACATCATTACATGTCTTAAAATTACTCGCCTGACCTTCAGAGATTTGACTTTAACATTTTATAAGAGAATTAGCTAGCCTGGAATATGGTCTGATTTTTTTTTTCTATATACAAATTGAGGGTTAAGCTTATAATTGCTATTCGGACTGACGGGATCATCCCCTCAGCAGGACTTCGACTGGTCTCCACCTTGTTTCCTCTGCCCAAATGAAACAGGACTGCGAGGACTGTGGAATGGGAACAGTTTAGCTGTTGACTTAGCATTATGAGTAAATGCCATATACAGAGCAGAGTTTTTGTTTTGTCAATGGTTTGATAAAGGTTGCATTATTCAGCCTTTTAAGATACACTTAAACTGCATTTTAACATTAGTAAAATCCTCAGGTTTTGCTCTTTTTGCCAGTCTTTCCTAACCATGGGTTGAACTGCAGCATGCAAAGCCCCGGACCAGGTATACTGGGATATGTAAAGTATAACCTACCCCACACTGTAATGGTTGATTTTACCACCGTGTCAGCTTGCCTGGGCCATTGGGAGCCCTGGTAATTGATCAAACGTTATTCTGTGTATTTCTGTAAGGTGTTTTTGGATGAGTTTAACATTTACACTAGTAAACTGAGTGGTGCAGATTGTTCTCCCTAACATGGATGAGTCTTATTCACTCATTCACTCAGTCGAAGGGCTGATTAGAACAAAGGCTGACACTTCTCCATATTAGAGAGAATTCCTCCTGCCTGGATGCTTTTAGATTGGGGCATTGTTTGTTTGTTTGTTTGTTTCCTGCCTTTGGATTTGTACTGAAACATCAATTCTTCCTGGGCCTTAAGCCTGCCAGTCTTTGGACTATAACTGCACCATTAGCTCCCCTGGTTCACAGCCCTTTACCTTGGACAGGATTCACATTATGGGCCCTCCTAGGTTGCCAGCTTGCCAACTGCAGGTCATGGGACTTGTTATTGTCTCCATAATCATGTGAACATAATATCTGTGTATATGTGTATATATATGTACACAGCGTTGGTCCTGCTTCTCTGGAGAACTCTGACTAATACACATGCCCTCAAGTAGTTTAGGACATAAAGAAGAGACCTGAGAATATTTGCAAATAAATAGGATAGTACCATGTTTAGGAATATGGGTTCTGGAGTCAGACAGACCTGGATTCCAGTTCTGGCTCCATTCATCAGCCCAGAGTCATGGGCCCATCACTTATCTCTGAGCCTGGCTTTTCTCATCTTTAAAATGCTTCAGTGGAGTTATTCATATATAAAGCATTTAACACAGTGTCTGGCAATAATAACTAGTGGCTTTAAAAATGAGTGTGAATTTAAATATAAAACATTTTCTTTTTGAGCAAAAGCACCATTTTGGCAAATATGTTCTTATGGGTAAGCTGTTCTGGTTGAAGGAGAGTGGGAGGTCAGAGGCCCACCCTTTTGACCTGACCCTCTGACAGCAGCCTCTGAGATGGCACTCCAGGATCCCTGAGCTGGCTGTGTGAAACCCGCTGACAGAGGCTGTAAGTGCCCAGGAGATAGAATAGAATCATCATAGAGCCCAAGACTCAGCTGTTTGTTAGTTCCCTAAATTTATTTTAAGATACAGTATTCTTTATCTTCTTTCCTACTGTATGTAGTGCTATGGCCTAAGTATGTCCCTCCAGAATTCATACGTGGAAGCCCTAATCTTCAATGTGATGGTACTTGAAGATGGGGACTTCAAGAGGACATCAGGGTTAGGTTAGCCTGAGGGTAGGGCCCTTAGGATGGAATCACTGCCCTTATAAAAAGAAGAGACATGAGCTCTCTGTCGCCGCCACATAAGGATATGGCCAAGAGGCGGCTGTCTGCAACAAGAGGATCCTCACCAGATACTATATCTGCCAACACCTTGAACTTGGACTTCTCAGCCTATAAAACTGTGAGAAATAAATGTTTGTTGTTTAAGCCACCCAATCTTTAGTATTTTGTTACAGCAGCACAAACTGACGCTGACACCTAATCTGAAAACACCAGCATCTCATTTTGACAACTGCAGTGGCTTTCTGGACTTACATTATTGGCTCTGGTTTCCCCAAATGTCTGTCATCTGAAAATTTGCCCTTTGTAATCCTTGATATTCTTCTTAAAAATAAAAATGATTATGTCACCCACCTGATAAAAATGTTTTTTCTGCCTCTCATTGCTCTTAAGATAAAACAAAATTTATAGATCTTTCTTGATTTCCCCACATCTGCCGCTCGTCCATCCTTAATTAAGTCACTCTACCTCATACTGGGCTTCTCTCAATTCCTCACGGATGCACTATGCTCATCCCCATCCATGCCTCTACACGTGTTGTTCCCTCAGCTTACACCCCTCGTCCCCTTTCCTGATGCCTATTCGTCAGGCTTAGGTTAAATATATTTATGGGACTTCCCTTGTTCTTACATGAGTGTAAGTCTGCCATATTCTTCCCTCTTTACACTTTACTGTGACTATTTAATTCCTCTCTTGTTCACTGCAGTGTAGATTCTTTGAGGGCAAAGGCTTTGTCTGCTTTACTAAGTGCCCTCTCACCAGCCCCAGCACCATGTCTGGCATGTTAGTTAAATACTTAATGTTTGTTTCTTAAATATTGGATGACAGCCTTTCCCAAGAAGACTGTGTGTCAGTAATGCATGGGTTTGTATCTAGTATTACAGCTTATAGTGCAGCTAAATAAAAGGATTTCTTTTGCATTTTAAATAATTTGATTCTTGTGAACTTTTTAAATTTCAGGCCTGCCGAGGGGCCCAGACAGCTGCAGCCACAGCTCCCCGAATCAAGAAATTTGCCATCTACCGATGGGACCCAGATAAGACTGGAGATAAACCTCATATGCAAACTTATGAAATTGATTTGAATAAGTAAGTATCTCCGTGAAAGCTAGGTATTTGATAAATAAAGATGAGCTTTTCATCTGATTCAGGGACATGCTTTTCACATCCTTGGAAGGGTTAAAAACAGATCATCCAATGGCTCTGGAATGTATCATCTCTTTTTAAAACAAGAATGAGGTAGGCACCTAATCCAAAAAGGTAATACCAAAAAGTATAACTTGTAAAATACCTTTATTCCCCCAAATCAAAGTGTGATGAATTTCTAGGAATAATGGTAAAGTTGGCTTTATGCAGAATATTTGAAGTCATTTAACACATCATCAATCTAAATGTATTGAATGTTTTCATGTTAATTTTATGTGTCTGGACCTATATATTCTGTAATGATGATAAACACCATAAACCTGGCTGAAATGGTGATAGGACAAGATAGGGATATAGTTAAAGTATTAAAAGCTATACCTACATATCAGTTTTCTATTTCTGTTGTCACAACCGCAAACTTAGTGGCTTAACATAGATAAATAGCTCTGTTATAGTTCTGGAGGTCAGAAGTCTAGTGAAGGTCTCATCCAGTTAAAGTTAGGCTGTTAGCAGGCTGTGCTCCCTTACAGAGACTAAGAATTCGTTTTCTGTTTTTTGAGCTATTGGCAGAATTCAGTTTCTCATGGCTGTGAGACCAACCAAGGTCCCTATTTTTTGTCAGCTATGAGCCGAGAGGGCTGTTCCCAGCGTTGAGAGGCTGCCACAGTCCTTTGCCTGGAGTTCCCGTCTTCAGAGCCAGCAACAGCAGGGCAAGACCTTCCCCTCATATCTCTCTAGAACCACCCTTTTTCCATCTTCCACTTGTAAAGATCTCCACAGATAGCTAAAGTAGATAAGACTGTAGGGTCATCTTTTGTTATAAATAACACATTATTTTTGTTCCCAGTCCTGAAATAGTTTCAAATAAATAATGATGAAAAAGATATCCTTTGTTATTTATAACAAACTCCTTTCCACCACATCTGAGTTTATGTCAATGGGGTGATTTTTAGAAAGCCCCTTGGTAACCACAGACTGAGGGCTGGTCGCCAGGGGAACCAACTGATAGAGTTGAAACTTTCGGCCCCCACCCCTCACCTGGGAGTGGAGAAGGGCTAGAGGTGAATCACTTGCTAATGGCCAGTGATTACATAGGTCATCAATCATGCCTGTGTAATGGAGCCTCCATAAAAGTCCCTGGCATGTGGGATTTAGAGAGCTCGGGTTGGTAAGCTCATGGGGGTGTTGGGAGGATGGCCCACCCGGAGAGGGCATGGAAGGCCTCTGCTCCCCTTCCCATGTACCTTTCCCTTTGCATCTGCCATTTAGCTATTCCAGAGTTGTACCCTTTTATAATAAACCAGCAATCTAGTAAGTAAACTGTTTTTCTGAATTCTATGAGCCGCTGTAGCAAATTATCAAACCCAAGAAGGAGAGTCATGAAAACCTCCCATTCATAGCCAGTTGACCTGGCCTTGCAGTTGGCATCTGAAGAGGGAGGGGAATAGTGTTGTAGGACAGTTCTTAACCTCTGGGATCTGATGTTCTCTTCAGGTCAGTAGTGTCAGAATTGAGTTACAGTATGGGACACCCTACTGGTTTTGCAGAATTGCTTAGCATGGGAAAAACACCCACATATTTGATGATCAGAAGTGTCCAAAGTAAAGTATGAGGAGTAATAGCAGAGTAGAGAAAAGCAGGATGATAGGCTCAGATCTTTAAAGAAATGAACACTCCCTGCAGGCACAAATTTTCATTTGTTTTGTTCTCTGGTGTATCTCCAGCACCTAGAACGGAGAAGATTTTAAATAAATAATTGGTGAGTGAAGAAAAATTAATGAATTTATGACAAATATTCAACCACTGTAGTATTCGAAGATCTCAAATTAAAACACTGGCTATAGTAAGACTTCTCTAGTCTCAGAATGGCAGAGGTTTTTTTAAGGTTACAGTTCCCACTGTTAACAAAAGTACAGTGAAAAGGGTGTTGGCATGTTGCTCATAGAAATACGGGTAATGCAGATGTGTTAACTAACCTTATTGTAGTAATCATTGTGCAGTATATACATATATCAGATTATGTCATATGCCTTAAACTTATATAGTATTGTTTGTCAGTTTTATCTCTATAAAGCTGAGAGGAAAATATAGATAATGCTAAAGGATATTTGGGAAGGGGGCATTTTTTAAAATCCCATACATAGAAAAATACTGAGAGGAATGGGGGTGGCAACCAGGAAATAGATTTGTTGAGCACTTATCTATGTGCCAGGTTCTATAAAAATCACATTTTTATTTAATATTTATAATCATGTGGTACAAATAATAACCTTATTTACAGATAAACTGAAGCTCAGAGAGAATTAGCCACTTCCATAGAATCACAGTCTCCATGAAGATAATCATAATTAAAAATGTATGTGGCAGACATTGCTCTAAGTGTCTTATTTCTGCATGTGGTCATTCACCTGCAGATCCTGTGAGATGTAGTTGTTGCCCTCTGTGCTTTATAGATGGGAAGCAGATTAAGTGATTTCCCTGTAACCTGGTAAGTGTCCAAGGCAGGATTCATACCAGGTTCTCGGATGCCAGGCGGGCACCATAGGTGCCAGGCCCAGGGCTGCTGCCCCTGACCCCACATCGCGGCCCCCACATGCCTGGCCCCCACGTGCTCGGAACACTCTCAGAGCTTTGGACTTGGGGACCGTGGGTGGTGTATTTTCTTTTATTCTATGTACCACATTTTCTGTTAATGGTTTAAGCATTATTATCATTTACTAACCATCTAAATCTACTTATTGTGTGGATACTAAAAATAGAACTAAAATTTGAAATAAACTATTTGAGAAAGCTTTCCAAGAGCTTTAGAAGAAAAAAAAAACTGCCAGTATATGGAAGTTGTTTCCTAATTTAAATATCTTACTTTTTTAGCTTTCCATTTCCTAGGAATGTATATTCAATGTGATCATCAAAATAGAACTCTACAGTACTTAAAATGTGTAAGAATGCAAAAATGAAACTATGAGGAAAATTTTGAATGTGACCTGAGAAGTCCAAATGGATAAAAAGAGCAGCTAATATAGGCAGGTGTGATGAAAGTATGGGGAGGTTGAACTTCACATAAATAAGACTGAGGTTCTTTTTGTTGTTTTTGGTTTTGGTTAGATGTGGCCCCATGGTGTTGGATGCTTTAATCAAGATTAAGAATGAAATCGATTCTACCCTGACCTTCCGAAGATCATGCAGAGAAGGTAAGCATTTCCTTCCCTGATAGGTCCCGAACGCTTATGTTCTGGTTCCCAAGAGACCTAGGCTGGCCAGAACTGACGGAAATACCGAGACAACAGCTGCAGTGCTCTGCCGGGTGACCTTGATATACACTTTCTTTTCTTGGGTAAATGTGTCAGAAATTTGCACCGTGGTACAAGTTCTGGTTTCTGAGTTTACTTCCCTTCAGGAGCTTCCTATCACATGGTTGCTGCATCTAGCAGTCCCTGAGAGCTGCTGTTTCTTTCGAGGACCAGCTCTGGTCCTCTGGCTAGCCGCCACCACACTACTGAGCTCATTTATTAGCAGAGCAGCAGAGAGTGTGTAGCTGGTACTTACACACACTTAACATTCATCCAAAGGGGAGGCATTTGGACCCCCCTCCTGCTCCCAGCGTTGCATGGGCACAGAGCAGGTGCTCAGTAGGAATGTTCTGGATGGCAACAGCATTTCCCACAGTATGCTGCTAGTGCCACCTGAACTGATTTCATGCAATTTGCAAACCAGCATTTTTTACTTTAGTAGTTATGCATTTATTTTACATTTTAGAAAAATATAAATGACTACTGACAGTGTAACGGTGAAAATTGGTTTTTAAATATGAATGTAAATAAAAATTATTTATTTAAAGAAAATTCCTAAAGAACATTCAGGTGGTTCTCAGAGGTGGCAAAAGTCACACAGGTACTATGAAGGCGGACTGGCCCTGATGGCCATAAGCACAGTGTGTGCCAGGCTGATTCTGTGCACTTTACGTGAGAGAGACAGATGCTACTGCTATTTACACTTAATGTACAAATAAAGAAACTGAGGCCCAGGGAGGTTAAGGACTTAGAAAAGGACACATAGATAGTGAATTGGAGTCAGCCAGAGTTCCAGAATTGCACTTGCAGGCAGTGCAGTCTTGCCAGGCTTGGGAAACCCAGGACAAACCCCAAACAGTGTATGTAGCCTGGGCTGAGACCAAGGGCTGGGGTTAACTATCTTCTTAAAATAACCGCCCATGAAAGGAAAAGTCACTATAGATTATGGTTCATCGCTTTTTGTGTTCTGCTGTGCATGTCGAGCATTTAAAGGCCTGTTCCTAAAACATCTGTTTTGATTCAGCTAATCTTACAGGATTGGATCAAATGCTGACAGATATTGTGATAGTTCATCTGAGTCCTGCTGTTCAGGGAACATTCTGCTGTGATTAAACACCAACCTTCCCCCACATAAGTCCTGGCAACGCACGAAATATAGATGCTTTTCAGTAACCTTTCCCCATAAGACTCTTTCAGAGCCAAGAACATAAGGTGCGGTCCATCTGGACTTAAGTATATCAGGCAGAATGACAGCATTGCCACTCCTTTTGTTCCTCTATTGTTTGTTGGGAGAATTTCCAGGGGAGCCTTCTTAAGAGAAGATTTATTGGATTTATTTTTTAAATTGTACACATTTCTTATAAAAGCGCACTGCTCTGGTTGAATGCCAGGCATACGTAAATATGTTGGTAATACTCGTCTCTTGAGGAACTTTGAGAGTATTTGCTTAAGACAGTTCTGTTATATTCTTGTTAAGATTTACAGGAGGGTAGAGTCTTAGAAAAGTGATAACCCAGTGCAGGTTTCACAAGCAATCACATTTCTCTGGCCTAATCTTCAAAAAACCACTTCAGGGAAGTGGTACCAGAGGTTGAGATTGCACAGTAATTTTTAAACTCTGAAATCCCTAGGACATGAGTCCAGGCTAAGAAAATTCTCATTTCAATTCCTTGGTCAACATCCTATTTTTGCTTGGTTTACTTTGCTTTTCTTTGGTTTCACATTAGTTCATTCTTCTCCTTTGGAAAGTTAGTGCTCAGGCAGCATTTGCGGGTTTCGTATGCCCAGGGCAACCACTAAGCTGCTTTTTCTGTGGAGACAATAGAAGAGCTGCCTCCCGGATCCAAGCATCAGCCTGAACCCTGGTTCCGGTTTGCCTTGAGCATACTTGCTAGCGCCTGTAGCTGCAGCGCTTCCCCTAGGATGACTCACGGAATTCAGTTCTAGTATACTGACCGTTTTTGGAGACAAATGACATCATTGTATTTATAGCGTTCTGTTTTTAGTAGTTCAGTCGCTGAAAATGTCAAATTCTAGGAAACGTAGCATTCCTGCATATGAGTTAAATGAACACTGGCAGTAAACCATTTTTTTTTTCTCTAAATGGGAAAAGAATTATGATAACAAAGAATTTTTTTGGTTTTTTGTTTTTGTTTTTTTGTTTTTTGGTATTTTTTGTAGTTGACATTCAGTATTTATATTAGTCACAGGTGCACAGCATAGTGGTTATAATTTATGAAGCGAACCCCCAATCACCCTACGACCCACCTGACATCATGCATAGTCATTACAATATTATTGACTATATTCCCTATGCTGTGTTTTACATTCCTGTGACTGCTTTGTAACTACTAATTTGTAATTCTAAATCCCTTCACCTTTTTCACCCAGCCCCTCCTCAGCCCCCTCCCATCTGGTAACCATAAGATTGTTCTCGATATCTGTGAGTCTGTTTGTTTTGTTGTTTATATTGTCCTTTAAATTCCACATATGAGATCATATGATATTTGTCTTTCTCTGTCTGACTTATTTCACTTAGTGTAATACTCTCTAAGTCCATTTATGTAAAGATGACGATGACAATATTGATTTGCTTTTGGCTTTTGTATCTCTTAGAGTTGGAGTTCAAATAACAGTGACTTAAAAAACACACACACAGGCTGATTTTTCTCTCAAAATACATGAAGCATGGAGTTAGGGCTGGTGTTGGGAACTCCGTGATGCCAGCAGCATCCCAAGCTCCTTCTGTCCTTCTCCAGTGCCATACAACCTCCGGTGGCCTCATGATCACAAATGGTTTTTGGAACTACAGCTGTTAGATCTATATTCTAGGCAAGAAGAAGGAGGGAAAGAAGAAAAGGCAACAGCCCCCTCTGCCACATGTATTGCCTGTCAATGCTGTTCCCGATGATAGAGTAACAACAATCCAGAAAAAAGAATTCGAAGTCGGTGACTCTGAATCTGGGTAAGGAAGTGTTAAGTATATTTTCTCTCTCAGGGATCTGTGGCTCTTGTGCAATGAACATCAATGGAGGCAACACGCTGGCTTGCACCAAAAGGATCGACACCAACCTCAACAAAGTCTCAAAAATCTATCCTCTTCCACATATGTATGTGATAAAAGATCTTGTTCCTGTGAGTGTCTGCATCCATCCCTCCCTCCCTCCCTCCCAACCCCTTATTTTTTTTAGGGGGAGAGGTTTATGCACGTTATGCTATTAGTTCTTGAGGGCAGGCTTTTTTCCTGTCTAGATTTAACTAAGCAAATTGAATGTTGGAGGATAAACACACCTAGAGCATCCTCCGGCAGCTCATTTGGTAAAGACTGGGAATAAGAGGGCACAGAATTGTAGAGTTGGAACAGTCCCAGGAGTGAAGAATTTGGCCATAATTACAAAGAGTTCATGTGGAAAATAACCAATTGGGAAAGCAGCATTCATTGTGCTCTAACCCCTACCTCCTTGCCCTTGACCATGTTCACTGATGAGACATTTTTCAAGGACAAGTGGGATTGGAGGGTTTCTCAAGGGGGAGAAGCAGAGATTTCCTAACTGCACTTAATATTATGACCTTTTCTCCTTTCAGAATCTTTGCACATGTCCCTGCCAAAGGCAGAGAGTCTGACTTCTGACTGTCATATGACAGAAAATTAGACTGTGCCCAAGAAATGGGGTAAAGAAGAAAGCTAGGAGGTAATAGTGGAACCTGACCCTTTTCTTTTTCCTCTTAATCTCAGGATTTGAGCAACTTCTATGCTCAGTACAAATCCATTGAGCCTTATTTGAAGAAGAAGGATGAATCCCAGGAAGGCAAGCAGCAGTATCTGCAGTCCATAGAAGATCGGGAGAAACTGGTCATTACCCCATTTGTTGTCTTGATTTGAGGACTCTCGTTGCAAAGATATTTGCCGGGAACTATGGGTTGAAGAGATGGGTGGGAGGTGGCAGCTTGAGCGAATGCAGACCGTTTAGCATATTCTGGGAGGGAACTTCCTCTCAGGGTGGGCAGTGTGAACACAGGAAGAACCCAGAGGAGCACAGGGAGCTGGAGTGGTACCCTGCCCTAACGGGCAGATCATGACCATGTTGCCAGATATTTGTCTTTTTCTAAGGAAACCAATGTGTAAACTGCCCCCTCTATGAAAGTTGGCAGCTGAATCTGAGTTGCTCTTTACTACTAGGCAAATAAAACACATGCTGGCCATTTGGGTCCTGCTGTCACCACCCTGTTTCTTAGATGAGAGTGAAATAGTTAATGGGAGAACTGAGACTAGAACCTTGATGTTCTTTGCTGATACCATGCATCTGTGACTGCCTCCTCTTTTGGAGTTTCACTTCCTGTGGACAGGCTAGAAAGTCTTTGAAAGTGAAGAAGTCATTACCAACTTTTTAGTCTCCTTTTGCACTGCTTTACCTCCTCTAAGAAGTCTCTGATTTGCACACTCACTCCCTATACTCTTAGTGTCCTTATGGAGCGGAAGAGGTGGGAAGGGGACCAAATGGAAGTGGGTCCCAACCACATGCCTGCACAAGGTCAAGGACTTGTGCTGTCTGATGGTCACCACTTCATGTGTTCCTCCAACACAGCACTTACCCAAGAGAATCACTCACATTCCGGTCCCTGAGCAGACAGCACACGACAAAGGTGGAGGCTGTGCCTTCTCTCTGGATCGTGTTATTCTAGCTTACACTTTGCTTCCATATGCGCATGTATTAACCATTCCCACAGTTGTGGAACAGTGAGGTTATTTACAAACTTTTACCGTTAAAAATAAGTCGAGGTAAACATCTTTATCCTCCAAGTTCTATTCAGAAAATTCTAATTCCTTGTTACAGATTTTTCTACAAATAGACTAAAGAATGCAACCGTCATTAAGGCTCTTCGCTTCAGTTGTCTTAGGCTTTCTAGGCCAGTGGGACCAGTTTACACTACTTGTCTGCCTGAACAAAACAGAGTTGTCAAAGACTCGTTGTTACAGTCATAACCATCAACTCTGTGTCATCTGTCATCAGCTGCCACTTCAGATGTCAACGTGCCCCTCTGTTTTTCAGCTTTTAATCAGTTTCTGTTGTTCCCAAAATCTGACAATCCAGTTTTGTCAAACTGGTCAGGCAGATAAAGGCAGAGTGGCCGGTGTTAAGGAGCAGGGATTCCAGAGTCAGGCCACCTGGGGTCCCATACCAGCTCTGCTACTTGCAGCTGCGTGACCCTGAGCAAATGCCCTAACCTCTTGAGCATCAGTTCTTTACCTATATGGGAATCTAATAGTACTCACCCCATAGGATTATTGTGATAATCAGATGAGGTGAAGTCAGTAAAGCACCAGTGCTCAGCGTATGCTGGCTCTTATTTAGGACGATGTTCTCGTAGAAAACCTGAGTTCTCTTCTGCTGGGCCCCGGGGGAAGCTGCTGTAGACTGCTAGCTGCCTCGGCACCCGGGGCCTTTTTAGTCTCAGACTGCATTCTAGGTGGTAAGTTTTTATACAAGTGAAAGGTTCTTGATTAAAGGATAAATACATAGTACTTGGACTTAAGAACCCTGGGCTCTAATCCAGCAGATGTTTACATTTCAGTTCCAAGATCTTTTTTACAAATCTGGTAAATCTATGCAAACGACTCCTAGGACTTTGCCAAGAAAACTCACATGCAAGTAGGCGCTTTGTTCATGCCCCGACCCCAGACATCCCATTCAGTCAACTAAAGATGTGACAGGCTCTTCAGTCGCCTGGTCCTGACCACCTTTCTTTTCTCCCCATGCAGGATGGGCTCTACGAGTGCATCCTCTGTGCCTGCTGCAGCACCAGCTGCCCTAGCTACTGGTGGAATGGAGACAAATATTTGGGGCCTGCGGTTCTTATGCAGGTAAGGTGCGCCGTCATTGCTTTAAGTTTAAACTCAAGTATCCAGAAATCCCAGAGGACAACATATTGTTGGAGACCAGACATTCTAAGGGGCAACGACTTCATTTGCATCCATGACGATGGGTCACTGTTGCATTGTCTTCGCTTGGCTTTCAGTAAATCTAGGGCTTCATCTGGAGAGGCCTTCAGTTCACTGTGGTGAGGGCCATGCCTCGGTGGTGGCATACTGATCGGCAAACCATGCCTTGCAGATGTTTAAATGTGTTTCCTGTACAGCTGGCTCTACCTACCCACTTGCCTACTGAGCCCAAACTCACCTGTCATGGTTCCCCATCTCCCTCTCTCGGGGATTTTTAACGTGCAAGCAGAGGGAGAGAAGGGTCTTTGAGGGGCAACTGCCCAGATGTCAGGTTAGAGATTGTTCCCAGGCTCAGGGAAGGCTGGAGTAGTGGGTATGGGGTCACTTAGAGCAGTGCTTCTTCCTTCTTGCCTTGCACTATATGAAAGTCACTGACTTGTTCCCAGAAACTTACACATTTTAGATTTGTGGTCAGTGCTTTCCACAGACTCTTAAGCAACTCACAGAAACAACTTCTATTTCTCACTTTTTCACAAAAAAAATGACATGGCTGTGTGGCCATGCAGCGGTATTGATTCCCAGCCATGTTACAGATTGAATAATGAGGTACATTCATAGTTGGCACTTGAACCAATGACCCAAGTTATCAGGAAACACAAAGTCCTCTTGGCGACACTGCTAGAGCCAGCCCCGTCACCAGGAGGTTAGTCGATTTCAGCTGGCTGGTCACAGGCTGCTGATAGATACACTAATTAAAGGAATCAATACATGGAACGAATGTTATCTCTAGACGGGCCTGTTGAGTAGTCAGTTTACTCAAAGACAATGGGTAGGTGCTATGAAGACAAATAGTCATGTGACACTGTCCCTTCACTAATTCGTAACCTGGGAAGGAAGCGATTGAGCAACTTGAAATAATTAGAAGACGAGGCTTGATCATATTTAATTAAGCTCCAGGGTACCACCAGGTGCAGCATGGGGCTCATTTCTCAGGAGTTAAAGAGCTGGGAGCCTTTCCTTGAAAGGTGGTGAGAATTAAATTGTGGGGAAACGCGATGACCCAGCTGAGAGAACCCCCTTTCTCCTGCGCTCCTGGAGCTTTGAGTTACACCAGAGCTGCTCTGGCCAGTTGAGCTGGCAGCTCAGCTCATCGGCCCCTGGCTTCCCAGGCCTATCGCTGGATGATCGACTCCAGAGACGACTTCACGGAGGAGCGCCTGGCCAAGCTGCAGGACCCCTTCTCTCTCTATCGCTGCCACACCATCATGAACTGCACACGGACCTGCCCCAAGGTACATTCTGCCGGCCCTCAGCTCTGCCTCAGAACCGAGATGTCAGGCGTGGCGTGTGCGGAGCAAACTTAGTCATACAAGGTGGAGGGAAACCAGTTTCTTCCACACACCTCTGAGAACTTGTTTATGCTGATTTTCTGATCGTGATGATTTAGCAGTAATGGTAACGTCTGATTTTGGCACCGGCGGTAGTCAGGGGAAGGGACACTCTTTCCTGGGTATCTTTGGGCATTCAGAGAACATGGCCCAGGCCTGGGCTGCCTGTTGCAGTGAGCCACTTCAGCAGGAATAAAATAAGATGGGGCCCTTGCCAGAGAGAGCTTACCGCTTTTAAATGTAGGAAAGCAGAGACAGAAGAGAGCCCTCAGCCCACACCCCTGGATTTTACAGGACCTGATTTGCATTCACTCTGCTTTGGCACTGTACCAGCTGGGGGAGGAGTTTCACCCAAGGGCATGGACTTCTTCCATCCCATTTTACTTATTTGGTATTGATTCTCTTCTTTTTTTCAAGGGGCTGAATCCAGGGAAAGCTATTGCTGAAATCAAGAAAATGATGGCAACCTACAAGGAGAAGAAAGCATCCGCTTAATTGTTCTCACGCCAAACGTGACTTGCAACCAGCTCAGCTGGACATAATTTATATCTAATTTGGGTTCCTTCAGGTCTTCACTTTCCATGAATACAGCATGTATAATAAAACTTTTAAGAAATTAATAAATGTTATTCTACTTTATTAACAAAAAAAGCAAGCCTGTTCCTTTTACTTGCTGCAAAGGAATGTGAAGGTACCAGAAGGGAAGGAGTCCTTGTCCTTAAAAAGGGGTCAGGGTTCCAGAACCGAGCCATGGGGGAAAGGGTACAGTGGGTACAGGCTTGGAGCTGGTGTCAGGTGAGACCTGGGGTTTGTTCCCACCTTTGCCATTTACTGGCCAGACAACCTCGGACAAGTTCCTGCTCTTCGCTACCCCATTTGCCCATCTGTAAAATGGGAGTCATGATTGGGCCTGCCTCACACGCATGGTGTGAGAATACCTGGTACTGACTCAGTGCTCAGTAAATGCTACTTTATCATCATACAGCATCCCAGTCTCACCTTTCAACATTAGAATTATTTAAAACCAATTGGCCTTTTTTTATCTCACTGAGTCAAGGTTTGAGATTCTTCCAACACAGAGCAATGACCCAGATAGCTGTGAACTTGAGTTAGCTCCGCAAATGACCTCAAAGGACCTCTCAGAGCAAGCATAAATTCCCACCATTGCTGCCTTGGCTCTGACACTTAGTACAGAAGGAGTAACCCTCATGGAAAAAACAAACTGCAAAAGTATGTCGAGGAAAAAGTGGAAGCCCCCCCCCAAAAAACCCAAGTCCTACATCCCCTGTTAAGTTTATAATGACCATTATGTCACTGCAAATGTGTGGCATGCATAAAATTTTTTCCCCTCAAAAATAGAATATAATCTGTTAGCTTTCTATTCCATTTTTGATTGCAAAATACAAAAATTTACCATCTTAGCTATTGTATTTCGGTGACATTAAGTACACACTTCCATTATTGCGCAACCATCACCACCCCCCCTCTCCAGAATGCTTCATCTTGCAAAACTGAAAGTAACCCCATTAAACAAAAACTCATTCCCCCTCTCCCAGCCCCTGGCAACCACCCTTCTACTTTCTGTTTCTGGGACTTGGACTACTTCCTATTAAGTGGAATCATACAGTATTTGTCTTCTCATAACAATTGTTTTCAGTAAGCATAAAGTTCTCAAGCTTCATCCATGTTGTAACATCAGAATTCCCTTTGAGGACGAAAATGGGGTTCTATGGAAGGTCACCTTACAGGGCGATCTGATCATAAATTCCTAAGTGCGCCAGTCATGGTGAGTAGTCACACCCCAGGCCTAGGACTTCTTTAGTAAAAGGTTTATTATCTTTGCCTTGAGCGAAGCCCTGACCATTGTTTCTGTGCTTCTACTCTGGGTTAACGCGCCTTCGAAAGGCCCCTTTCAGACTCTCCTTATAAAGCCTGACCACCCTCACGGTGCACATAACCACTGTCCCGCCTTCATGTTGTCTTCCTTAATGTCCCCTCCTTAATCTCAGATGCACAGAAGAAACTGCAACCTGTTTTTCTCTGAAGCACCTATCTCAGTCAGATCTTGTTTCATCTGTTTGACTCAAAACAATCCTCTACAGGTTTGGACATTCTGGCATGGACACCTTCCTTTTTAAGGCTGAATGATATTCCATAGTGTGTGTGGGTGTACCCATCACGTTTTGTTTATCCGTTCAATTGATGGATGTGTGTTTGCAAAATGTGTTTTCTACCGTGGCCTTTTTAACCACTGGTTAAGTGCTCTGTGGTGTGTGTGCACAACTTATTCAACCATCTCCCTGCTGTTTCACATTCAGACAGGCCCAATTGTCACTCCAGAATATCCAGTCTGCTTTTGTAACAGTGATAAATCATCCAGGAAACATCGGCTTCCTGTGTCGTAAGGCGGGGGGCTGAAAAAAATGTCTGAGTTACTGAGGATGAACCTTAATGAGCATGTCTGGCTTTTAAAAGAGCCCATTCAAAGGCACTGCTCTCCAGCATCTTGAGAGGCGAGGTGTTTGTGTAAAGATGAACAAGATCTGTTCCCTGCCACCTAGGAGCCAAGGTCACTAAGAGAAAAGGAACAAGCATTGAATTACTAGAAATTGAGAGACCAGGGTCTTTGCCCTTAGGTATGACACCTCGGAATTCACCACCACCTCAGTAAGACCACACAGCACACCGTCCACAACTGCTCAAATTCAGAAAAGAGAACTGAAAAAGCCTCAGGCAGACCCCACGTCACGTGTATGGAGGGCAGTAGAGCAAGTCAGCTGCAGGAAGATTACATTCCTTGGATTCACAGATAATATGACGTGGCTCTAGATCTGTAGGAAAAGTCGGGGGTTTTCTCATGAATAATTCAATAGTTTGTAAAGAAGCTTGCGCATCCCCAGCCACTGATGAGAGACAGGGTGTAGCTGGGGTGATGCCACTTCAAAGCGTCTTCATTTGATGTCAAGTTTGCAATTGTAGGTCAATCACTCTCACTCCATTTACACTCCAGCAAAATTGAGATATGCTCTCAACCGAGAGTTTAATTAACTGCCTGTTTAATCTTCCATTGGATCGCAGGCAAGTATTCTATTTCAACTGTCACAAAGACTCTTCTAATAAAACTGCCAACCTGACCAGAAAAACCGCATTTTATCCTTTATGCTGCTTCCAGTGACCCGTGTTCAGACAACGAACCTTCACACGAAAGTAATCAATCCATCCTGTGGAACGCTTCGAGTCTCTCTCACATCGAAGCCAGGCATCTCTTCCTACCTGGCCCTTGGGCAGGTTGTTGAACCTGTGTGCCTCTGTTTTCCTATCTGTAAAGTGGGAATTAATAACACTCACCTCTCAGAATCGTGGTTGAAATCTAAATAAAAATAAATGCGAGTTGGCATAAAACAAAACCAAAAAAAGGAAATACGTAACGTGACGGAATCCTTTCACAGGGTACAGGAATATCAAATCATCATGGCATACATACACTTTAAACATCTTAAAATTTTATTTGTCAGTTATACCTCATAAGGCTGAAAATTTTAAATAAATAAATACTTAACATACTAATTAAAAAAAAAAATAAGTGTGAAAAGCACCTAGTCTGCTTTTCAAGAACAAGTGCTCCATAAACTCAGTTTAATTGTTTTGTCTCGAATGTCCACTGTGTGAAAAGCCTTCTGCTGACTGACGGCTGTGGGTGTACGAAGGAGATTAATTCCCAGCCCTCTGGACTTGACAATTTGGTGTATTTTTGTCATGACTGACCAGTGTTAGAGAACTCCTGCTCAGAGGATGATTTTTTCTGTGCAAGGTTATAATAATGCTCATTTTTCATCTCTCAGGGCACAGGGACTGCTCAGTGCAGGGAGGGAATGCCCTGACTGACTCCCTTCTCTTCTGGCCCCTTCTCTTCCTTGCCCAGGAAACTACAAGACAAATTGCTGAAACTCCACTTTATGTGTCTAGACAGCCATAAACTGGTCATGGGGTTTGTCACTAGGTAAGAAAACCCCTTTTGTTGCAAAAATCTAGTGAAATGTCAAGAAATCGAGAAGTGAAGCAGCACCCTAGAATAAACCAGTCCAAATTAGTGACTTCTCAAGCCTTTTGCCTGGCATATTATGTCCTTCCCATGCGCCCCCAAGGGAGCAGCAGCCCTGGAAGGGAAGTTCTCCCATTGGCCCTGACCCACAGGTGACTGGAGCCCAGCCCGCAGACCGCCGGATCACCACACAGTGAGAGCTACTTCTGCAAAGGTAACCTCAGCAGACAGCAGGGCTTCCACATCCTCTGCGGTTTGGAAGAAAGCTTCCTCTGGCCTCCTGCCCTGTCAAGGTGATGGGGCTGAGAGACGGAACCAGCTCCTTTCCAGATGGCTCGGAGGATAGAGCCTCTTGAATGCCAAGCAGCAGTGACAGTGCGAAGAATGAGGGCCCCAGGCTGGTGATGCAGCTCCCTAGCCCACTGCTTTGATGCATCTTCTAGCCCAGTGCCAGGATCTAAAAAAGTCATTGGCTCTACCAAGCACCTGCTACATTACTTCATCCTCGCAACAGTTTTCATTTTACCAGTGAAGAGAGAGGCTCAGAGAGGGAAGTGACCTTTTTCGGCTCACACAGCCAGAAAGCAGCTGTTGCACATGTAAATCTAGATCTCTCCAGTGCCAGAGCTCAGCCCCTTGCCACTGTACCACACTGCCTCTTGGCAAGGCCATCTGAGCAAGCCATTCTCCTAAGCCAAATCACCCCACCTGCTGTGGGGATCTGAGTTCCCCTGGTTAAGTGGTCTGCCAAGCATTGGGCTAAGCCCTAGGGGAGGAAATTGACTCTGAGAAGGTTAGTAGATTGTCCCCACTGAAAATGTCATCTGCAGATGAAACAGGTCTTCTCACCTAAATTGAGTGAAGTCCATTCAGATCATCCCACCACCCCCACCACACCCTGGGTGGTCAAGCTGGTCCACCAGCAGCCTTCCCCAGCTCAGTAAATGGCTCTACTGTCCCTCAGCTGCTCAGTCCAAAAACTTGGGGGCCATCTTCGTTTCTACACATTCCTGCACCTCCACATCCCATCCATCAGCAAGTCCTGCCAACATTTATTCCTTTACCAAATTTATTTACTGAGTCCTCGATATGTATCAGGTATAGCCAAAGACTTTCCCTGCTTCCCTTTCTACCATTACTTTCTATCGCAGCTCTGTCTCCTTCCAGTAATTTCCTCAATAGGTTATTGTGGGAGTTTTCCTTGGCTTGCCTTTGGTTACTTTCACGTGTTTCGTTCATCCTCATCTTCCCAGCTCCTAGAACTACCCCCAGCCCTCCATAAATTCATAGTGGATGAGACAGTGGATTGGGTCCAGGCCTATCTTTGCCTAATGTGATCCTTCCCTGGTTTGCCCCAAAGCTGGGGTCTCTGATTCACCCTCCACCTTTGGGAGTCCTTAGTACAAATGCCACTGACCCTGGGTCAAGAGAACACTGTCTGTGCCTGTCACTATGGAGCAATGTGATGAATGCTACAAACAAGTATGAGGTCTCTGGTGCCTTTCAGGGGCCTCCATGCATCCCACTTGTGCAGTGGTGTCACATGAGTCATGAGTCATGCTGTGAGGCATCTGAAGGCTGCGTTGTGCCTTTGCTATTTCTCCGGCATTTTAGAGGCCTCCTGTGCATCACCTTAGTCGCCCTGTGTCCACACATATCTCCGCAGGGGCCTATCTGACTGTGTTGCTCTGGGCAGGTGTGCCTTCCTTCTTTGACATTTACTGAGCAGTGACAGGCGCTGTCCCGAGTGCTTCACAACAACCTTATGAAACAGGCATTGCTAATGTCATTGCCACCCTATAGGTTAAGAAATGAGTCTCGCCCCCAAATTTTTTTAATTAAAGAATTTAAAAAGAAGAAATGAGTCCCAGAGAGGTTAACTGACTCGCCCATGGTCACACAGTCTGGAAGAGATGGAGGCCCCCTTGAACCAGCACGCATATGGTAGGCAGCGGACGCTGACTCCAAACGTAGCATGTGTCTGCTGGGTGGATGGGGGTGGTCACATCTGTGTTTCTGAGTGTCTTACCACTGTGTCTGTGTGTGTCGTCTCTCAGTGTCACCTGCGTGAGTCTGCGTGTGTGAATCTGTGTGCTCCTGCATCTACCCTGGGAGTCTGTGTCTACGTGTGTGTGAGGCTGCTGTGTACCTGTGTACCTGTGTGCCAGATCTGTCCTGTTTCCCTGCGACCCCCTCTGTTTGTCTATCTGAGAGCTGCTGGATCGGTACCTCTGTGTCACACTTCTGTGTGCGAATTGACATGGGCTGGGAGATGGGTTAGGCACTGTGTTTGCGTGTCTGAGTTCACGTGTCTGAGGGTTGTCCTCTCTGATTTCCGGAGGGTCGCACCTCTGCCTGTCTGTCTGTCTGCGGGTGGTCCCGTCGGATTCCCTGAGCGCCCGGGCCTGTGTGCCAGTGTGTGTGTCCGAGGACCGGCCCAGCTCCGCCTCTGCGGGCGCGGCGCGGACTACAAGTCCCGGCAGCCCCCGCGGCGCGGCGGCGGGCGGCGTGGGGCCGCAGTGGGCGGGGCTAGGGCGGGGGCGGGGCTCGGAGCGCTCGGGGCCCGACTGCGGCATCGTCCCCGGCCCGTCCGCCGCCGCCGCCGCCGCCGCCGCCGCACCTGTCCGCGCCCCTCGCGCC
The DNA here is from genome assembly GCA_030015415.1 of Cynopterus sphinx. Lineage (NCBI taxonomy): Eukaryota > Metazoa > Chordata > Mammalia > Chiroptera > Pteropodidae > Cynopterus > Cynopterus sphinx. The sequence goes on from CM057387.1 coordinate 121,207,811, forward strand.
CGCGCCCCGCCCTCCGCCTCGTGCCCCCGCCGCGGGGCTTCGCGACGCCCGGGCCCGGGCCTCGGGCCGCAGCGCGGGGCCGGCGATGAGCGCGAGGGGCCAGCATGAGCGCAGGTGAGTGCGCGGCGCCCGCGGGGAGCCCCGAGCCGGGGAGCGACCCTGGGCCATCCCCGCGCCCGCCCCGGCCCTGGGGGGGGGGGGAAGCCGCTGACCCCGTGCACGGGGCCGCTGGGGGCCGCAGCGATGGGGGTCGGGGGGAGCCCCCGGGCGCGCCCCCGCCGGGGTGACGGGTGCCCAGCTGGGAGAGGTGCAGGCCGCAGCGTCCGGCCTCTGGGCTGGTTTTTCTTCGTGGCCGAATTCATGGATGCGAGTGGAGAAGCCAGGGCTCCTGAGCTCCTGGGTCGAAGTGTCCTGGGGCAGAACACGCCACCCTGATCCCCTGCCTCAGGCCCGCAGCACCCAGGTGCCAAGGACCACACCTTCCAGGTTCCCATCCCAGGCCAGGTGTCCCAGCCCCATCCATCCTTTCTAGAGTCTAATTTAAAACTTACCTGCTGTGAATGGAGCCAATAGACCTATCTAGGAGGGTCTCATCTCCGTTTGGGTCACTCAGACCCTAAACTTCAGCTAAGGGCCCACCAGGGCTTGAGCACCCTCTCTGCAGCTGCAGACCCCTCCTCAATTCAGGTCTCTCCTTCCCCACCAGCCCCCCTAGTCCCAACTCTCCAAAGTCTGGAGTTCACCCAGAGTGAGGGAGGGAAAAGGCTTGGGAAAAGTGTCCCCTGGACTCCAGATCTAAGAATCAGGATGCTACTGGCAAACCATTCCTCATCTCCCTACCCTGGCAGAGTGGAGGAGCCCCTGGTCACTGGGGTAACCACAGCCAGGGAGGAGGCACCACTGCGGCTCTACTGCTGCCCTGGGCAGCTGCCAGGTCCCCGGCAGGAAGCCAGGGCTTCCGCAGGAAACAAGAGGTCCCCAAGCGTCTGACTGCAGCCCCTCTGCTCTGCAGTGCTGATAGCACTGCCCCAGGGCCATGGAATCAGGCTGGGTTCAGGTCTAGTCTTGATCACTCACAGCTGTGTGACTTTGGACATATTAATCAACCTGTTTGTACCTCATTTTAAATGGGGGTGCTAATCTGTGCTTTTCATGGAGTGGCTGTGAGGATGATTGGAGAGGAATGTGTTTGTTCAGACCCACTTATTTCCAGCTTCTCCACCTTCAAGCTGTACGATCTGGGCAAGAGACTTGGAAGCTTTGTTTCTCAGTTTCCCTGGCTGTAAAGTGGCGATAATAGTAGTTCCTCCCTCAGAGGGTTATGCATGAAGATCAGTTGTTTTTGTTTAGAAGAGCAACACAGTCATCATGAAAGTATTCTGATTCCATGCAGCCTGTGTGTGCCTGTTCTGGGCTGGCCTGATCTGTTGGTACAGGAGAGATCAGACTCACGCTGCCTTCCTGTGCCATCGCTGGGGAGACTGAGATGTAGAAAGAGATAAACAAGCACATCAGAGTGTTTTGATGGGTGTCCTGAAGGGGAGAGTGCCTGGGCATGACCCTCACAAGAGATTGGACTTTTCCACAGATGTGACTTCCTCCTGCAGGCTCCTCTCCCTTCCTTCTTCCCAAAGGTGACTGGGAGAGAGTCCCTGTAAAATGACAGGTGTGTAATAGACACAAGAAAGAACTTCCCACTGGGAACTTCGTTTAGATCCTGGAGGAAGTGAGCAAGTGAGGGTGGTACAAGATGGTCACTGGCAGGGCCCTTCAAAAAGGGGCTCGCACCTCTGTACCTCACAGCTGACTGACCCAGAGGCAGGAGATGGATACAGGGACTCGGAGCACCCTCGCTTCCATGCTGTTATGTCAGACATGCATCCATCCATCCAGTAAATGGTTCCTAAGCTCCAGCCGTGTGCCAGGCACTGTGAGCAGGACAGGCAGAGACACCCGTGCAAGCCTGATGTCATGATGGGTATTGGTGGAGTGAAATGGGCAGAGAGCACTGTGGAGTAAGACAGGTTCTTTCCAGCTGCGAGACAGGTCAGTGGGCAAACTGCCTCTCTGAGGCTTAGCTTTTTTCAGTTGTAAAATGGAAGACGTTGAAGGATTGTTACAGGATGAAATCAAATCAGCACGAGCGAAGTGACAGCTGAGGTCAACCCAGCACCCTGCAGGCTTCTTTCTCATCCCCAGCCAGCTGCGTGCCAGAGGGTTTTAAGGCACTGGGAGGAAGCTGTTGAGTGCAAGCGGGAACAGTGGCACAGCTGTGGGTTTTCTGGCAGAGTGACAGGAACGTAGAGGGGAGCCTGAGAAATGGGTCAGGGCAGAGCCATGCCTCCTTGGCAGGGAGCCAGCAGCCAAGTGCTGGTGCAGGCCCAGACTTCTGGAACTTCAGACACCGCAGGCAGCTGTGACTCACGCTGCCTCCTGTACCAGCTGCTTCAGGGTTATGATCCTAGAAATAAGAAATGGAAGCTCAGAGAGGTGAAAGCATTTGCTTCAAAATAGCTTGTCGTAAGAACCAGGAGCACAGTTACTGATGGAGACAACAGCGATGGTGGTGGTGCTTCGGTTAAGAGCATGGACCCTAGAGCCACACGGCTTGCTGGCTGCATGGCCTTTGGCCACTTACTTCACCTTTCTGGGCTTCAGTTTCTCAATTTTTAAAACAGGGATGAAAGTAGCACCCGCTTCATAGGAATAGATGAGTGAACGTATGCAAAGCCCTTGGAGCAGGGCCTGGGCTGTGTCGGCCCCATATGACCTTAGGTGCTCTTTCCCCTTACATTATAGAAATGTCCAGAGAACAGCCATGAGGTGTGAGAAACCACCTACCCCACTCAGAGTTGGTGTCCAGGGTGGGGGAGGGACTCTGACACGGAAGACTCCAGGGTCAGCTGGGACTGTGGCCCTTTGAAGTGGGGCAATAATAGGGCTGTGGCTTGTTGGTGGCCAAGGCCCTGAGAACCCAGCATTGCCAGACTGTGTGAGTTGTCCTGAGTGCCTGCTCGTCTGCCTCCCAGGCCGAGAGCCAGCCCGAGTTTCCCCTTGGGCTCCCCAGAGAGCAGAGGGGCCTCAGCTGTCGTCTGTGAGCTGGCCTCAGGAAGGGAAGGAAATGGTGCCAAGACAGGCTTTAGTCACAAGCCGGAGTGGGGTGGAGCCAGAGAGTGAAAAGGACCACTGCAGGGGACCGGGGCTGAGGTCTCTGTGAGCCCCAGGGAAGACGGCTGGCCTGCCCTCCTGCTACTGGCCAGAGACCCCGGTGGTTGAGGCTTTGTGTGTGTGTGTGTGTGTGTGTGTGTGTGTGTGTGTGTGTGTGTGTCTTCCTGGAGCTGGTGGCTCCATTTGTTTCGAGAGTCACCTGAGTGGGTGGGGAGGGATTAGTTGTTGGGCTTTGGCTAAGTCAGTTTTGTAGTCATCATGTTGAGACAGGCTTCTGGAGGTGCAGGGCCTGTGCCCTGTTCTCTGAAAGTGTTCACATGGGCCCTAAAAGCATAGAGTTCCCAGCTCCACCATTTACTGGGGGATCGTCATGCCTCTGTGCCTCAGCTCCCTTATTTGTAAAATGAGAAAAATGCGTCTCCTCATCGTGGTGCTGGAGGGTTAAAGAAATGAGCTGATTCGTGTAAAGGCTTAGAGTGGATCTTGTCACCTGGGAAGTGCTTAATGCATGTTGGCTGCTCTTGTTATGGTCAGAACCGCAGTCATTGTTATCCTCATCATGATGCAAGGAGACGTGGGGGGCTGGGATAGGAGAGAACAGAATGCCTAATGCAATGGGGACACATGGCCCCCCATCCTCAGAGTGTTCCCAAGTGGCCGAGGGATTAAAACCCACCCGCCTGGGCTTGCATCCCAGCGCGACCATGGACTCCATCTGTGTAAGTTACTTAACCTCGCTGAGCTTCGTTTTCTCCTATACAAGGGGGTAATGACTGTGTTTGCTTGGCAGGGTTATTGCGTTGACCATGTAAAAAGGCCAGGAGCAGAGCCCGCACTCAGGGGCCTCGGGAAAGGTTGGCTCTTATGGTCACGTCGGGCTAAGGAAGCCGCCGAAGCCCGATGTTTGGGATGGGCCAGCGGAGGGGCTGGGATGCTGCGACAGTGCCGGCTGCCTGGGACACCCTGATCTCTTCAAGCAGGCCTCTGCAGGGCTCTGTTTGGGGAGGGGAAGGAAGGGAGCCCAGATAATCATCAGAATGCTTCCTGCGCCCCTTAGTGAGCTTTTCCATAGGATCTCGTCTGGGTCTGGGGAGGGGCCTGTGCACATTCAAGTCTGACAGGTGCTCAGATGGTCCGGGGACCACAGTTAGAGAAGCCCTGGCAGAGGCTGCCCAAGGGTAAGAGCAGTGATCCCCGTCCCCACCCCCAGGTTCCCAGAATACCCATGTCTGCCTGCCCTGCTGGGACCACAGCTCCGCAGTCGAGGAGGCAGAAGAATAAGGAATTTCGGCAACAGAGCCGCCTGATGCTGTTCCCTGAGCCTCGGTTTACCCATCTGTAAAATGGGGCTGACAGTAGGGCCTTCCTCCTGGTAACTAATTGTCCAGCTGGGCCCTAGCCCATAGCAGCTTCTTTCCACAGGCCTGGGGCCTTGCTCAGCTCACCCCTCTTCCCCTGCCCTTCCCCAGTGGCTGGGTTCCTCCCTCCCCATCACCCCCGTTTCACTTTAGGAGTGGGGCTGTTCTGTGCACGGGGCTGAACATGGATAAGCAGCCGACCTGCCCTCAGGGTGGGGCCTGGATGGGAAAAGGGACACAGAGCTCCTGGGAAGCTAACAGCTGGACGAGTGAGCGCTGTGGAAGCTCAGAGTGCTCCCCAGGCCCCGTCCCCGAGTCTGGACCCACGCCCAGTCCCAAGTCACTGGACACACAGGGAAGCGAGACGCTGAGTGAGAACCAACAGACCAGCCGGATGACAGGCCCGGGAAGACTTGAGCTACGGGAGCGCTCCCACCAGCTGACACATGACGGTGCTCAGTGCGTTTAAAGACATAAAAGAAAGAAGAGGCCCCCCCCCACCAATGGCCTTTGTTTCCCTGTCCACAGACAGCAGCCCTCTCGTGGGCAACACGCCCGCCAGTTATGGGACCCTGACGATAGAGACGTCTCTAGATCCCCTCAGCTCCTCAGTTTCATCCGTGGTACGTGGGCAGGGGACAGGGGACGGGCAGGGGAAGCCCGGGGGGGACTAAGAGCCCCCAGCCTCCGCCTGCAGCCGCCGCCCGCCCCCAGCTGGCCCTGTCTCGCCTGCCTTCCCAGAGGCTCAGCGGCTACTGTGGCAGTCCGTGGAGGGTTATCGGCTATCACGTCGCGGTCTGGATGATGGCCGGGATCCCCTGGCTGCTGTTCCGGTGGAAGCCGGCCTGGGGGGTGCGGCTGCGGCTCCGGCCGTGCAGCCTGGCCCGCGCCGAAACACTCGTCATCGAAATAAGAGACAAAGAGGTGAGAGGCCGAGCAGGGGCTGGAGAGGGGTGGCTGGGGCCGTGGGGGCTGCTCAGGCGCTCAGCCCGTCCTGGCTGCTTCCCGTGGGCCTCACCCAGGTGTTCTCCTCCCTGGACCTCAGCTTTTGCCCCTGAGCTGTGGGCAGAAGGGGCAGGTTGGGTGGTTCCTGAGGAGGTCGCCCAGATCCTTGCTCCCTGCCTTCTCTAGCAGGGGTCACCTGGCTGTGGGCAGGGGCCTGGGAGTGGAGGGGTCTCTTCCAGGACTGAGTCCACACCCCCACGTTCCAGGATAGTTCGTGGCAGCTCTACACTGTCCAGGTGCAGACCGAGGCCATCAGCGAGGGCAGGTGAGGCAGCCCCGTCACCCCTTTCCAGAACCCACATGGGTTCTGACCCTGGTGCCTCCCATCCCGGAGAGGGAAGGTGGCTCTGGGGATGAGGAGGCGCTGGGGCAGCTCCCAGAGCTCCATACTAACCCCCACGTCCCTCCCCAGCCTGGGGCTGCCCCCACAGGCCCAGGCAGAGGACGGCCCGAGCCAGGCCGCTGTGGGGGCAGTGCCAGAGGGTACGTGGAAGGACACCGCCCAGCTGACCAGGAATGAAGAGGCGATGAGTGGACAGGTGGGTTCTGGACAAGTCCTTGTCCCTCTCTGGGTCTTCGTTTCACACTGGACAGTGAGCGTTGGGGGCGGGCTCCATGTTCTCCAGGCACCTCTGGTTCTGTTGTCACGAGCCTCCAGGGCGCTGGCTGACCCCCTTTACTTGCCAAGCCTCTCCCGCCTCTTTCCTGTGACACTGGTCCCTGCCCCCCACGCGCCCACACTCCTCACGGGCCTGCCGCAAGCCAGCCTCTCTGTCCCCGGCAGCAGGTGCTGCGGTACTACCTCTTCCAGGGCCGGCGCTACGTCTGGATCGAGACCCAGCAGGCCTTCTGCCAAGTCGGGTAAGGGGACGGGGCCGTGTGGCTCACGCCACCTTCCACAGCAGTGCCATGTTGGGCGGAAGAGGCCCTGCCTGGGCTCCCCTCTCAGCTCTGTCCCCTGGCCGTGGGCAAGTCACTGAGCCTCTCCAGGCCTTGGGGTTCTCTGTAAATAGGGCATGAAGAGAGCCCCTGCCTCCCGGGGTTATTTTGAGGGTGAAATACATGAGCTTCTTGTACAGCTTGGCATAACCTCTAAAGTGAGCTAGGAGCACCGCTGTGAGCCTGTAGGCCATCTGTTTGGGGTCTGGTCCCTGCTCTGCCACCTACTAAGGGCTTGATAAATGTGAGCTCACAACAGATCTGAGTTCGAGCCCCAAGAAGCAGATCTCAAGATAGGGATTCAAGTGCAGGGGGTTGTGTGGAGGGCGAACCCAGGCACCACGGGGGAAGTGTGGCAGGAAGGGCAGGCACCTGGAGCTCAGTCCCCTTGGGGATCTCCGAGCATGTGTAGAGCACAGAGCTCGGGAAGCCCTCACCCACGGTGAGGAGGCCGGGGTGCCTGTCACCTCCCTACCGTTCATTGTTGGCTGTGGGCTGCTCCCGGGGACGTGAACTCTTCTGTGCTCTGCTGGCAGAGCGAGTTCCCAGAGCCAGGAGGAGCCCTCAGGTAAAGACAGGTGTTTGCAGTCAGCTTCTGCGTCCTGCAGAGGTGAGTGCCAACCGGGTGTGGGAGTGGCACCAGCAGCCTCTGTTACGTAAGAACAGCACAAATGGTTGACGCGTTCGGCGCTTAGTAAGTGCCAGGCTCTGCCCAGACACTTTGTATGGCTTATCAGTCGGTCCCCCTGGAGCCCTGTGAGTGAGTAGGTGATGTCACCATCCTCCGACTGCAGATGAGGCACGGAGAGCTTAAGTGACTCACCTAAGGCAGCGTCGTTGCTGTTGTCACTGTTATCGTCCTCTCTCATTCCTCCTGCCTCACTAAGATGGTTTGGGGCCCAATGAGAGGAGCCAGAGGAGGAAGTTAAGCCCAGAGTTAGTGAAGGGCATGCTCTCTCCCGGGAGCTTAGTGTGGCAGACGTGGGCCAGAAGGGGTGGGGGATGCAGAGCTCAGGCCCTGTCACCCGTACAAGTGCCCCTCTCCCACCCGCCTCAGCCTGCTGGACCAAGGCCGTACCTGTGCCGACATCCACCACTCCCGCTCCGGCCTCTGCCTCCAGGACCAAACTGTAAGGTGGGTGTTGCTGGACCAGAGGTGCCCGGAGAGCTGGCGACCTCTGTCTTGCCCCCGCAGGTGTTGCCTTCTTCCAATCACCTGCCTTCTCTGGGCCTCGATTTCCCCAACTGTAAAACAGGGAGCTCGATCACCCCTGGAGGGCCCAGCTGCCCCCTCCATCTGATGGCTTCGCCTTTTCTCCTCGTACAGGAAGACCATCTACGGCCCCAACGTGATCAGTGTACCAGTCAAGTCCTATCCCCAGCTGCTGGTGGACGAGGTAGGGCTGTCCCTGGGCCTCGCCCAGGTATGGCCTGGACTGGCCATGAGTCTTGGCCAGGGGCTCGCCTTCTGGGCCACTTTATAGTGGTAGTTCAGACCAGCTGCCCCTCCCAGGGTAGAGTCATCTCAGACCCAACCCCGGTCAGCACAGGGAGAGGAATTGGAGGTCTGGTCCAGACTGGGGACTAGAGGCCAAGAGGTGAACCTACACAGCCTGGGCGCCTGCTCTGTGCCAGGGGCCGTGCTCCCGAGTGCAGGTCCTTTCTGTGCTCCATCCCCTTTCATCCTCCCGACAGCTTCACGAATATGGACTAGGAATAGGGACACCGTTCACCCACACGTGAGGAAGCCGAGCTTGAGAAGTGGGACGTGGCACGGCAAAGGCCTCAGAGATAAAGGGAAGCCAGGGGCCCAGACACGTCTAGGGTAGACCGTGACCATCACAGGGCAGACTGAGCCAGGGCAGACACTCGTGAAAGGAGAGGAGGAGGCCTTGGAGTCGGCCACCGGGCGCTGTGTGGTTTTAGGCGAGTGACTTAACCCTTCTGTGCCTTAGTCTTCTTAACTGTACACTGGATCTGATGGCAGCATCTGCCTTGTGGGATCGTCCTCATCATTGTATGACACTTAGGTGACGTGCATCTCAGGGCCTGGCATGTAAATGCTCGTGTCCTCTTTAGACCAAAGAACATGGGGACTCAAGGAACATCTGGATGGGACTAACCGGGAGAAGGGCCTGGCTGTAGTCCTGTGGCTGGGCTGCCCCGGCGGCCACGGGCCCTGACGCTGCCTCCTGCCCTTCCAGGCACTGAACCCCTACTACGGGTTCCAGGCCTTCAGCATCGGGCTGTGGCTGGCAGACCACTACTACTGGTATGCCCTGTGCATCTTCCTCATCTCCTCTGTCTCCATCTGCCTGTCACTGTACAGGACCAAAAAGGTGGGTGACGTGAGGGGGGCCAGGTGGGGCCAGTGGTGGGTTCCCCGAGGGGGCCTCCACCTACCCACTCCCAACTTGTCCCCCTACCCACAGCAAAGCCAGACGCTGAGGGACATGGTCAAGCTGTCTGTGCGGGTATGCGTGTGCCGGCCTGGGGGAGGTGAGAACTGGGCAAGGGAGGGAGGCCGGGGGAGGTGGCTGGGGCACCCGGGCCAGACTGAGGTTCCTGCTTACCTGCAGAGGAGTGGGTTGACTCCAGCGAGCTGGTGCCCGGAGACTGCCTGGTGCTGCCCCAGGAGGGTGGGCCGATGCCCTGCGACGCTGCCCTGGTGGCCGGTGAATGCATGGTCAACGAGAGCTCTCTGACAGGTCATTCCCAGCCCCTGGTCTGCGGCCTCCTGCGCTTCCTCCCCGCCAGCAAGCCCGCCCCCGAGCCTCACATCAGAACTTTTAATTTGATTTTCTTTTCCTCTTGTTCTCAGCTAACAGTCCTGGCTTCCGCTCTCACTAACCCCACACCCCTTGGGCCCTCCACTCTGCCAGGCAGGGGGTCAGGGCTTTACAGAGGTCATGACCTCTCGTGTCGATATCTTTATCCGTTTGAATCATAAAAACAATGCAGCTTGCTGTAAAGTAATGCCTGCAGGAGAAGATCGGCCCCCAGCCTCTGCCCCCTGCTGTGTGCATGCCCGAGCGTGCACACAGCTCTGGCTCCCCCAGAGAGGGCTCCTGGTGATGGCCGGCACACACCTGCTTGTGTCTTTGTCCTCCCTGAGCCTCAGAGTCCCTCTTCGTGAATTGGGGGCAGCGATTTCTTCATACATGGTTATAAGAGTTACAGGAGACCTGGGGCTTGTGAAACAATTCTCTGCGTAACTCTTGATCTTGTTGGCGGGAGAGAGTGGCACAGAGGCCCTTAAGGGTCTCACATCACGTCCCTCCAGGGGAGAGCGTTCCAGTGCTGAAGACAGCCCTGCCGGAGGGGCTGGTGCCCTACTGCCCCGAGACCCACCGGCGGCACACGCTGTTCTGTGGGACGCTCGTCTTGCAGGCCCGGGCCTTCGCAGGACCCCACGTCCTGGCAGTGGTGACCCGGACAGGTAGGAGTCAGGAGAGCAGGGAGGGATGCTGGGCCTAGCGCCTAGAGGGGTGGTGACATGGGGAAGGACAGGACCCACCTCTGCCACTGCCGTGCTGTGGGACCTCGGGCCCATCCCACCCCAGGCTGGAGTAGGCGGGGAAGTGACAAGCAGGAAAGAGCCCACCCTCTGGGAAGGGGCCGTACTGGTATGCCCTGTGCATCTTCCTCGGGCCCATCCCACCCCAGGCTGGAGTGGGCAGGGAAGTGACAAGCAGGAAAGAGCCCACCCTCTGTACAGGAATGCCCCTGTCCGCGCAGTTTGACTTGACCCATAGTCAGCTGAGGTCCAAAAATGTTGAACGGAAAACTCCAGAAATACATAATTCGTAAGTTTGAAGTTGCACGCTGTTCTGAGTAGCGTGATGAGATCTCGCCATCCCGCTCTGTCCCCCTGGGGACAGGAACATCACTTTGTCTAGTGCGTCCACCCTGTACGTGCTCCCCACCCATTAGTCACGGACGCCGTTTTGGTTACCACATCGACTGCTGTGACCCTCACAGTGCTGTGGTCAGGTCACCCTTGTTTTACTTAACAATGGCCCCAGCATGCAGGGTCGCGGTGCTGGCGGTTCAGGGATGCCGGAGAAGCTGTGAGGTGCCTCCTCTCGGTGAAGAGGCGGGTTCGTGTGTACAGGGGTCAGCGTTCTCCGTCTCCTCAGACACCAGTGGGGGTCTTCGAATGTGTCCCCCTCAGAGGAGGGGCACTGCTGTGCAGCTCTCACAGGTCCTCGCCACGTGGGGATGTGTCCCAGGATCTGACTCACTCAGTTTTTACCAAACCCTGCGAGGGCCGGGCGAGGGTTGTGGGCCGTCACGTGTGACCCAAACTGGGTGATCTTAACCCAGAGCATCACGTCTTGCCACCCCAGAGGTACACGTGGGGTGCGTCGGGTTGAGGAGACCTGTCTTGGCCCTTGGCATCCCCTGCCTCAGTGTCCCCATCTCCCAGGGTTCTGCACGGCTAAAGGGGGCCTGGTAAGCTCCATCTTGCATCCCCGGCCTGTCAGCTTCAAGTTCTACAAACACAGCATGAAGTTCGTGGCCGCCCTCTCTGTCCTGGGTGAGTGTCCCCGCACCCGCTCTGCCGGCGGCCCCCCGGGCCCCGCCCCCAACCCTGACGAGTTCCGCGCTGTCTCCCCAGCTCTCCTCGGCACCATCTACAGCATCTTCATCCTGTACCGCAACCGGGTACGCCCTGGGGTGGGCTGGGGGCTGCTGGCGGGAGTCCAGGGCCCACCCAGCCTGGCCCTTGGCCTTCACGGTGCCTCCCGCCAGGTGCCTGTGAACGAGATCGTGGTCCGGGCCCTGGACCTGGTGACGGTGGTGGTGCCGCCCGCCCTGCCGGCTGCCATGACCGTGTGCACGCTCTACGCCCAGAGCCGGCTGCGGAGCCAGGGCATCTTCTGCATCCACCCGCTGCGCATCAACCTGGGGGGCAAGCTCCGGCTCGTGTGCTTCGACAAGGTGGGGGCCGCGGGCGGGGCTCAGCCGTGGGCACCTCGGCCAGGCCTCCGCACCTGCCTTCACGCAGCAGCGCCGGCTGAGGGCCTGCTGGACGTCACGGCCTGTCGGGGCGGAAACACCCAGAGGAACTGTCCCCCAAGCCCCACCCGCCTCAGGCTCCCATCTGGCAGATGACGTCCAAAATCATTCATTCATTTTCTCAAGAACCACTGAGGGCCTGCTGAGTACCCGGTGCTGCCCGCAGCACTGGGGGCCCCTCAGTGACCCACACAGAGGTGTCCCCGGGCATGGATGTGTGTGTGAACCGAACAGATGTAGTGAACTGGATGTTAGGAAGGAAGGGAATGGGGTACGTGGTGGGTGGCACATGGCCGTCACCCCTAGAAGGCAGAGGTGGCTCCTCTGAACAGGTCCCTGGGTGACCTCAGTGCGGGGTCGGCCACATCGAGATGTCACGGGGCTAGGGTGTTGAGGGGTGTGGGTGAGGAACCGCGTCACTCCTTAGAGGAGCAGGCCATGCGCCTGGGGTCAGAGGAGCAGGCCATGCGCCTGGGGTCTGAGGAGCAGCGGGCGCGGCAGAGGCTGGAAGCTCTGGTGAGGAGTTGAGATGTTATTCTGAGGGCAGTGGGGGCTGCAGAGAAGTTTCAAAAGGAAAGGGTGGGGCACGGTCAGATTCAGGGGCTCCCAGGCTAGCAGGGAAGCCAGACGTGTAACCGGGTGACTGGCATGCGTGTGGGAAGCGCGTTCTTCCGCTCGTTCGCTCTTTCAGTCAGTCATTTACCGGTCACATCGAGTGCAGGCGCTCTCCTCGGTACCTCAGTGAACAGACGATGGGGTAGCAAAGAGGCCATGAGTGGGAGCCCAAAGCAAGGACCACCTGACCCAACTGTGGGGTTAAGGGAGACTTCCTAGAGGACATGCCGCCCCACAAAGAAACCCCAGGGGTTGGGGAGGGCCAGCTGGCGGAGGGACCCACATGTGCAAAGGCCCAGAGGCAAGAGAGGACCTCTTCCGACTCCAGCCTTGGCTCCTGGGGCTCCCAGGGGACCCTTGTGGGCTGGGGTGTGGGCACCCAACCCAGCAGGGCACAGCTCGTCCCAGGCTCATCACCGGCCCGCCCCTTGCCCCCTGCAGACAGGCACCCTCACTGAGGATGGCTTGGATGTGATGGGTGTGGTGCCCCTGCAGGGGCAGGCCTTCCTGCCATTGGTCCCAGAGCCCCGCCTCCTGCCCACGGGGCCCCTGCTCCGAGCACTGGCCACCTGCCACGCCCTCAGCCGGCTCCAGGACACCCCAGTGGGCGACCCCATGGACCTCAAGATGGTGGAATCTACTGGCTGGGTGAGGAGGCCGAGCAGGTCAGCCCCCTGCCTCTGGGCGGCTGGGCCCTAACTTAAACCCACCTGGTCTTCATTCTAGGACTTCCAGGGTGGTCTCTGGTATGCCCACCATCAGTCCTAACTGGCCACGGCCACGTGCTGAATGCCTACCGTGTGCCAGCCTTCTGGGGCATATTTCTCGTCTCACGTGCTCCACCCCATGGCCCTAGAAAGGAAGCTTAAAACCTGCTTCATAGGAAACTGAGGCTAGGGGAGATTTGGGATAACTTGTCCAAGGTCACCCAGCAGCTTCTAAGCGGTCAAGCCAGAGTCTGAACTCGGGCCCACCCGACCCCAAAGCCCACATTCCTCCTGTTCTAGCCAGTCCCCCGTTAAGGACGTCATTCATAAGTCTAACCTGAATCTCTCCTGCTGCCTTTCTCTATGGGCCAAGGACGGCTGCCCCAGGCCAAGCCAGTGCTCAGCCCCTCGGGTACCAACCTTGTCTGCCTGCCTCCCAGGTTCTGGAGGAGGGGCCGGCTGCAGACCCGGCATTGGGGACCCAGGTCTTGGCAGTGATGAGACCCCCGGTTCAGGAGCCCCAGTTTCCGGGCATGGTGAGCCAAGGGTGTGCCTGTGGGGTACGGGGTGTGGGGAGGGCTCCCCAGGCCGGCCCCTCAGCTGCCTCTCCGACCCTGCAGGAGGAGCCCCCACGGCCAGTCAGCATCCTCTGCCGCTTCCCCTTCTCATCTGCCCTGCAGCGCATGAACGTGGTGGTGGCCTGGCCAGGGGCCACTCAGCCCGAGGCCTACATCAAGGGCTCCCCTGAGCTGGTGGCAGGCCTCTGCAACCCCGAGACAGGTGAAGGGGGCAGGCCCCAGAGTCCGCTGAGTGGCATTGGCACAGTGGGGTGGGTACCCGTCTCAGTGACACCTGTTCCTGCATGGCAGTGCCCACCAACTTCGCCCAGATGCTGCAGAGCTACACCGCCACCGGCTACCGCGTCGTGGCCCTCGCTGGCAAGCCTCTGCCCATTGCACCCAGCCTGGAAGCAGCGCAGCAGCTGACCAGGTGGGCCCTGGGGACCAAGCCTCAGGCCCAGGCGTGGGCAGAGGGAGGGCCGTGTGCAGGTATAGCCCAGGACAGGGGAATGGACTTCGTGAACCCTGGCCCACCCCACAGGGACACCGTGGAGCGGGAGCTGAGCCTCCTGGGGCTGCTGGTCATGAGGAACCTGCTGAAGCCGCAGACGGCACCAGTCATCCGGGCTCTGAGGAGGACCCGCATCCGCACCGTCATGGTGACAGGTACCAGCGGGTCTGGTTAGGAGGGCAGAGTCTGCCCCCTCCAGGGCACAGGGAGCGTCTCTCCCCAGGGCATCTCCCAAGGCCCTGCTTCAGGCCAGGTCCTTGTCAGACATGTCATGCGTCCTCACAGTATCCCTCCCAAGCGATCCTTGTCTGACGGATGAGGAAGGTGGGGCTCGGGGGAGTAGAGTGAATTCTGGAGAGCCCAGGGGTGATGTCAGACAGCCTGGGTCGCAGCCTGACGACTCACCTGCTGGATGACCTCTCCAAGGTCTCGTCCCCACTCTGAGAAAGGGGGGACCTTTCATCAGCCGCAAAGGTCGTGACAGTTTCATGGAGCAAGGAAAGATTCTAGCTGCACGGGCTGACGTGGAGGAGCTCGGGTCTGTGTCCTCCTTGTCCCCTCCACCCCTCCACACACACACACACACTCAGCAAAGTTCTGGAGCACTAAATGGTATATGTGGAACTCGAACCCAGGCCCCCAAGGTTCAGACACTGAAAACCTGCCCTGCGCTCAGCCAGTCACGGCACACGGGTCTGTCCCGCCTCACTCTGCCCATCTATAAGCGTCAGGGTGAGGCTGGCCCCCCTGGATAGCCGCTGGACCCTGACCTTGCCCCATGTCCCCCAGGGGACAACCTGCAGACGGCGGTCACTGTGGCCCAGAACTGCGGCATGGTGGACCCCCAGGAGCGTCTGGTCACTATCCATGCCACACCCCCTGAGGGGGGCCAGCCCGCCTCCCTTGAGTTCTTGCCAGTGGAGTCCTCTGCAGCCGTGAACGGGGCTAAGGTGAGGCTGACCCCAAGTACCTGTTACATACCCCACCAGTGATCCCACCTGCGTGTCACCTGAGCCTGGCCCCAGCTCTCTGGGGTGAGCAGAGAGAGCTGAGCTGAGCTTCCTGGGCCCCCAGGATCCTGGCCAGGCTGCAAAGTACACCATGGAGCCAGAGCCCCGATCCAGCCACCTGGCCCTCAGTGGGTCCACCTTTGCTGTCCTCACGAAGTACTTCCCCAGGCTGCTGCCCAAGGTAGGGCTGCCCCAAGCCTCCCTGGTCACCCCACCCCGACCCCTGCTCTCTCCCTACTCTTGGCTTCCCTACCCCACCCTGCATCTGCCTCAGCTCCCCCCACCTCTGTGCTCCCAGGTCCTGGTCCAGGGCACTGTCTTTGCCCGCATGGCTCCCGACCAGAAGACGGAGCTGGTACGTGAGCTGCAGAAGCTTCAGTGAGTATACGTGGGCAGGGGGCCTGTGGGCCAGGCTGGTCCCCGAGTCCCTGTCTCCCGCCACCTGCCGTGGCAGTCGGGATCCAGCCATCCCCGCGTTCTGCCAGCAAGCCCCTGAGGTGGGTGGGCCGGAGGTGCCTCGCACGCTCAGAGCCAGGCCGTGACTCTGGGCCACGCCTGCCCACTCCCCCGTGTCAGGTACTGCGTGGGCATGTGCGGGGACGGTGCCAATGACTGCGGGGCCCTGAAGGCTGCGGACGTGGGCATCTCACTCTCCCAGGCCGAGGCCTCGGTGGTCTCACCCTTCACCTCGAGCGTGGCCAGCATTGAGTGTGTGCCCATGGTCATCAGGTGAGGCGGGCAGGGGGCCGGTGGGCAAGGCCTGGCCTGCCTGCCAGCCTCGGCTCCCTAATGCCTGTGCCCTGCCACCCAGGGAAGGCCGCTGTTCCCTCGACACGTCCTTCAGTGTCTTCAAGTACATGGCCCTGTACAGCCTGACCCAGTTCATCTCCGTCCTGATCCTCTACACGGTGGGTGTCCGCAGAGCTCTCTGCACAGAGCCAGGCCCAGGGGCGCCGACACTCGGCGGCATGGTAGGGAGCCAGGCAGGTTCTGGGATAGATGTGGTGCCTCCCATCTTGCTCTGCCACTCTCTAGCCATGTGGCTTAGGCAACTCCCGAACCTCGGAGGCCAGGCTTGGAGGATATGGTGAAAGCACTGAGCAGAGGCTCCAGGTCCTTAGAAGCAGGAGAGCTGCCCTGAGCCAGTGTTTCATCCCTCTGCCCCGGGGGCGCCCCGTGTGCAAGGGACACTGAGGCAGAGCCCAGGCAGAGGGGATGGAGGTGCGGGTAGGACAGACCCAGGGCCCCTGCCCTTTGCGTGGCTCCACCTGTTTCCTCATTCAGGGGGCATCTCACCCCCTTTGCCCTGAGCATGCGCCACTGGCCCCCACAGAAAGCAGTGACGCCTGCAGCAGTGCAGATCATATACCAGAGTCTGTCCCTGTGTCCCCCTCAGGTATAGGGCGTCCTGGGGGCCGGAACTGTGTCCCCCATTAGCCTAGGGGCTCCACAAGGCAGAGCCTAAGCCTCCCCTCGGGCTGGGTGTCCCCTGCAGGTAGGGGGAGCCTGCCGCATCCGCTTCAGGCCTCCCAGGGTCAGCAGGGATGCCTCTCAGACGGGGAGAGCGGCTCCCTAAGGGCACGGCGGTGCCTCCCCTGTCAGACTAGAAGCTGTCTTTCCCTCCCTCCCCTGCCGGCAGATCAATACCAACCTGGGCGACTTGCAGTTCTTGGCCATCGACCTGGTCATCACCACCACAGTGGCCGTGCTCATGAGCCGCACGGGGCCAGCGCTGGTGCTGGGGCAGGCGCGGCCACCAGGGGCCCTGCTCAGCATGCCTGTGCTGAGCAGCCTGCTGCTGCAGGTGGCCCTGGTGGCCGCTGTGCAGCTAGGGGGCTACTTCCTGACTGTGGCCCAGCCGTGGTGAGTAGGGAGCCCACCCCCGAATCCCACCGTTGCCCTGTCCCCTGCGCCCTCATTCCCTGATCCCCGGTCCCCACACCGCCAGGTTCGTGCCTCTGAACAGGACGGTGCCCGCACCGGACAACCTGCCCAACTACGAGAACACGGTGGTCTTTTCCCTGTCCAGCTTCCAGTACCTCATCCTGGCCGCAGCTGTGTCCAAGGGGGCGCCCTTCCGCCAGCCGCTGTACACCAACGGTGCTGCTGTGTGGGGGCTGGTGTGGGGGGCTGGTGCCTGTGGGGTTCCCACCAGGCTTGTGTCTGAGTGCATGGGGTCCCCCTGGCCTGACATACTCTCTCACCCCCAGTGCCCTTCCTGGTGGCCCTGGCACTCTTGGGCTGCATCCTGGTGGGCCTCCTCCTGGTCCCCGGCCTCCTGCAGGGGCCACTGGCTCTGAGAAACATCACTGACACCTGCTTCAAGCTGCTGCTGCTGGGCCTGGTTGCCTCCAACTTCGTGGGGGCCTTCATGCTGGAGGTGGGGCCCACCCCAGGTCGGGGTGGGGGGCTTTCTGACTCTGCCACAGCTGCCTCCTCGGTACCATTCCTGTCCTCTGCAGAGCATGCTGGACCAGTGCCTCCCAGCCTGTCTGCGGTGGCTCAGGCCCAAACGGGCTTCCAAGAAGCGTTTCAAACAGCTGGAGCAGGAGCTGGCCGAGCAGCCCTGGCCCCCGCCCCCCCAGCCCAGGAGGTAGTGCCCCCTGTCTGGAACACTGGACCCTGGATCTTCCTGCCCCTGAGCCACCGACCGGGCCCCGTCTCCAGAGACACCACCACCATCACTCCCACAGCCCTGAGGCTGGCGGTCGTCACGCGCCCGCCCCAAGTCTGCCTGGCCCAGCCTTGCTTGCCCCACCTGGGGAAATGCTAACTAACTGCTGCTGTCCCTTCTTCAGACACCCCGCATAGAGACAGCAGCCACCAACTCAACTCATAGCCGCTGTCAGTGTAGCAAATAAAGTCACTATTTTCCTGGCTCAGCCGTGCCTGTCTCCTACCTGGTACCACTGAGCTGGGTGCCCTCCTGGCACCCCGTAATTTTTCAGGTCGTGTTAGACAGTTCCCCTCTCTGGGCCTCCGTTTCTTCATCCGATGGTGATATTTCCAGGTTGAGTATGTGCCTGGCGCTCTACTGAGCATTTCATAGCATTGTCATTTAATCTTTACAGCTGTGGCTTGCTATCCCCACTTTACAGATGCGGAAACTGGGGCTTAGTTTACACAAGTAGTCAGAGGTGAGGCCAGATTGCTTCGACTCCAATATCCACGCTCTTGACCTTCCCTCCCTCCTGTGAGGGCAGGAAGACAGAGGACTTGCCTCATACAAATGCCAACACCTAGGAGGCGTCTAACTGGGGCAGTTCCCTCCTTTTCCCCCCACCCCCCACATCGCAGGATGTGTTTATGGTTATGGTCCAGTTCCTTCCTCAGATGAAAGTCCAGGCTCTGAGCCCACATCTCCCAGGCAAAACCACGTGCATTGCCCCCCGGGAAGGGTGGGCACTTCTGGCCTCACCCACCAGCAGGACACTGGCCAAGCCCTATGCTGTAGATGCAGCTCAGTCATCTGGCCTGTCTGAGCCGGGCAGGGGAGGATAAGAAACAAAGGCTGGTTCCTGCCCTTCAGAAGCCCCACCAGCCTCATTACTGGAAGCCCTGGCACCATCCCCAGGCCTGCCCTCGTCGGAGCTCAGTAAATGTTGACTCAAACTGAGGAGAAGGGAGGGACGTGGGATGTGAAAAAGTAACTGGTAACATCAGGGGCATCCACAGAGCTGCACTGGGCACTGAGCCATAAGCCAGCAACAGTTCAAGGTGGCATTTGCTGTTGAAAGGGAGGCTGGAGGACACAGGGAGAGGCCTGGATTCAAATCCCTCTTCTACCTTTGGCCGATTATTCATGCATTTAGTGGGCAGTCATGTGCCAGGCACAAGGGCTACACTGGTGAACAAGAAATGGCCTCTTCCTCTGCCTGTGTGCAGCTTGTAACTTGGTGTGAGAGACAAGCAGGGAAAGCAATTTCCAAGGACAGAGAAGAGCACCCACACCCACTACCCCCTCCCAGAATAGCTGCCACCTCTGCTTCAGCGCCTGTAGGCCAGGGGAGCCGGTAGAATCAGCAGAGAGGATCTGGGAGCCAGGACACCAGGATTAGCAGCTTTGTGGCCTCAGTTTTCCACTTTTATTCAGCATATGGGATGAGGTTTCTGCCAGGTGGTTTTCTCTCCTACCCTAGTGAGATTGCTCCCGGCAGCAGTGAAGGGCTAAGGGAGGGCACAGGACTGGGCCAGTCCTCAGAGCCCATAGCACTCCAGGTGCCAAAAGTCCCTGCTATTCTGTGATAGACACTGGACTGGCATATATTCATGTCCATTTAACAAACCAGCACTGGGGAACAAATGATGCATGGGACATACAGTAGTCCCCCACTTATCCACAGGGACACATTTCGAGATCCCCAATGGATGCCTGAAAACTGCAGCTAGTACCAAACCCTATCATACTGTTTTTACCTACACATACATACCTATGCCAACATTTAATTTATAAATTAGGCACAGTAAGAGATCAATGACAATAAAATAGGACAATTATAACAATATAGTACAAGTTATGTGGATATGGCATTAGTAACTAAGTAAGGGTTACTTGAATCCAAGCTCTGTAATACCGTTAAGTCGATATGATAACCCAGATTGCTAAGTGCCTACGGGCGGGTATGGCGGACAGAGGGATGATTCATGTCCGGGCTGGATGGAGCGAGGTGGTTCGAGATTTCATCACTACTCAGAACAGTCTGCAATTTAAAACTTATGAATTGTTTATTTCTGGAATTTTCTATTTAATAGTTTCAGACCGTAGTCTACCATGGATAACCGAAACTGTGGAAAATTAAGCCACCGATAAGGGTGGACTGCTGTATTTAGTCCCTGTCTAATAGAATAGGGGGCATGACTGCGGGTAGGAGATCCGATGGTGAGGGCCTGAATCAAGGGGCTTCCCAATCTCTGCCCAGTTTGAGCCCCCCACCTCAAGCCTAGGCTCCCGTGACCAGGCAGGGCTGAGGACTGCCCCCAGAGGCAGGGGACCAGCACCGCATCCAGCCAATGTTTCCTGGGAGAATCAAGTGGACATTCATTCATTTATTCATTCCACAAATGTTTACTGAAGAGCTGCCCTGAGCCTGGCACTGTGCCTAATGAGCAAAAACAAACCTTGTCCCTGTTTTCATGTGAGTGACAGGCTCATTGGGGGAGAGGGACAGGGTTCAAATGGTCCCACAGACATAGGGCAGCATGACAGCTGTGAGCAGTAAAGCAGAAGATGCTTAGCGTGACAGGGAGAAAGGGAAGGCTCTTCTGGGGAGGGGAGGGTTTAATCCATAAGGAGAAGGAGGTGGACCTCGCCAGTGTTCCCGGAGGAAGGAGAAAGCTGGAGCAAAGGCCCTGTAGCAGCAGAGGAAGGGGTTTAGTGAGAGACTGCCGAAAAGGCCACGCGGCTGCAGGAGGACCAGGCAAGGAAAGATGAGGCAGAGCCAGACCATGAAGGGCCCTTGGGGGCCACAGAGGAGCTTAGCCTTGATCCTAGCTGCCATGGGAAACCAGTTAAAGTCTTCAAGCAGAGGGTCAAGCAGGTTCTGAGGTGGGGAGGGCAGGGCAGGGCCTACTTGGGAAGGCTCAGATTGGAGGTCAGTACAGAGTTCAGGTGAAGGATGGTGGTGGCTGACACCAAGGTGGGGACAAGTGGACAGACTCAAAAGATTTTGGGGGCAGAATCAGTGGCCGGGTCCTAGACTGGATGCAAGGGCAGGTGGCAGGGGAAGTAATGGAAGGATGGTGGGACCACCCACCCAGTGGGGACGCCTTTGAGGGCCAGGTCTGGGGCGGGTGTCAGGGTCTGGAGTTAGAGAATGTGTTGGATCTGATGTGCCTGGGGGACATCCGTGTCCCCGTAGACTAGGGCTCTGGGGCTGGACAAAATGTCCCAGGCCAGAGATGGGTACGGAGACCTGGAGAGGCTGGGGGCGGGGGTAACGCCAGGCCCGGGAGGGGGTCCCGGAGGCCGGGAGAAGCCGGGGCACCCAGAGGCTCGCTCCCAGGGGAGTGGCCGCGGCCGACCTGCCTCTCCGAGCCTCGGTTTCCCTCCCTGCCAAACGAGGTGACGCCTGCGGCCGGCGGGACGGGGAGAGGGGGCGATGCGCTCCGTGGCCCCCCCCCCCCCGTCCCAGGGCCGCCCCAGGAGCGGGCCGAGGCCCCGCGGGCGCGCGTTAGGACCCAGCGGCTCCAGGCCGGAGGCGGGCGCCGGCCGGGGGGCGGGGGGGGGGCCCGGAGGGGGCCCCGCGGCGGGCACAGGGGCGGCCGGACTCGCAGCGGGCGGCGGAGCGGCCCGGCCAGGTAGGCGCGGGCGCGGGCAGGGCCGGGGCGTCTCGGGGTCCCCCCCGCCCCGAGGCCTGGGGCGCGGAGCCCTCCGGGTCCTGACCCCCGGGGCGGGGGCTGCCGCGGCCCCCGGACCCGAGCCGAGGCCGAGGGGCACTCGGAAGGTGTGGGGTCGCCTTGGGGGGGGGCACGCGTGCGGGGGCAGCCGGGGTGAGGGGCGCCGGGGGGGGGGCCGCGACCTTTGTTCTCCCGGAGGCGGGGACGCGGGGACCGGGACGCGACGGACAAAGACGGGCCGGAGGCCGGAGGTGGGCCCGGCTGTGCCGCCCGCAGCATCGGGCTTCCTCCCGCCCGGCCCGGCCTCTGGCTGAGCAGGCCTCGCCGGACCCCTCCCCAGGTCCTCGGCTGCGGACGGGGTGGCCAGCCTCCCGGGCAGGTCCCCGCCTCCCCCACGCTCCCCCAGATCCGTGCTCCAGAAGCGCCTGGAGGTGTCCCCTGGTGCTAGTCATGTCCGCAGCCACACCCCTCGCCCTGGGTCCCCTCCAGCCAGGGAGCCTGGGCTTGGGTGCCAGACCTGGGGCGGCAAAGACTCCTCGCAGGAGGCTGAGAGGCCAAGGAAGGGGCTTTGAGGACAGACAGAGGCCACTCCCCACAGGCAGCCCCCAAGCCCCTGAGGCCCCCTCGCAGGGCCTCCTCCAGAGTGGTGACAGTTCCAAGAAGCCTGGCTGCACCCAGCCTGCGGGGACAAGAATGGGACAGTGAGGCTCTGTGGGGAGTTGCGCTAGCCTGGAGGCCAAGGGTTTTCAGAATGGGGATGCGGGGAGCCCAATGTCCTCCGCCTCTGGGGCAGCTCGGGTCATGAGTCTCATCTCCCTCACCCACTCCACTGCGCCTCCATCTCCTCACCCACCTCATCAGACTGCAGTGAGGGTGGATGCACAAGATGGGCAGGGGGTTCACAGAAGTCTCAAGATTGGGAGCAGGAGGGAAAGAAGCCCCTGTTTCTGCCCCTTTCCTCCCCCTCCCCTTTCCTCCCTCTCCCTAGATTCCCCAGGGGGGATGTGGCCAAGGTTTTCAGTTAGCTGTCTGGAAGAACTCTTTGTTGTGGCAGGGAGTGGGGCCTCCTGGATAAATGAGCCCGTGGGCTGTCTCCCAGCCCTCCCAGCAGAAGGCTGACAGTCTGAAGCTGCCTTCCATTGAGCTGGGACTGGACGTGGGGGCCTGTAGACTCGGCCAAGTCCACTGTGGGGCCAAAGACTGGAGGCTGGACGCAACCCAGAGTTCTTGAGCTTCAAGAGCCTGGTGAAAGCTATGGACCACTGCCCTGTCCCCCCCAAATTACTTACACAACACTTGTTGTACAACGTTAGGGGTTTCAGCACTCCTGGGCTGGTGACACATGGTCCCCTCCAGCACTGCCCTCTTAGGAGCCAGAGAAGCCCTCATTAGACTCCACCCTAAGTGCTTCCTGCTGCTGCAGACAAATAGACCACAGTCTCGTGAGTCTGATGGACAGCCAGGTCTTGGGAGGCCTGGCAGTAGAGGAATCTTCTGGGGGTGGGAGCCCTGCCCAGGCCTGGTTCCCTCAGGGGCCCCTGGGGTCTGAGCATGCATGCGGTTTCCTGCTGAGCAAGATGCTCAAGGCCCAGGGGCTAATCAGGAGCAGGTGGTGGGTTTGGCAGACAGTGCTGAGTCTAGGCTGTGATGTTGGCTGGACAGGGCTGGGGTCCCAGGGATGGGCCTAGGGTCAGGCATTCGCATGATCAGTGCATTAGACACCTGGGGAGGTGCTAAACCAAAGGGTGGGCATGGTAGTGGGCAAAGAGTAGGGTCAGGGGATTAGAAATGGTGGGGGATTCGACATGTTCTCTTACTGAGCAGGGCACAGTAGTCTGTCCATTTTTCAAGATCAGCCCTGGAGCCAAGCTGGAGGCTTTTTCCCTTGGGACCTGAACACTCAGAGGGCCATCGAGGACAGCCGATGTCCCTCCAAAGTGGTTCTCCCTCCAGAATTCCAGGCCCCTCATATTCTTGGCTTCTATTCCAAGTGCCTCTTCCTCCAGGCTGACTTCAGGGGAGCAGAGGTGGGTTCAGCAGTCTTGGATTAGTGGACCGGGGTTGCAGGTTGCCCCTTCCTCTTCCTCCAGCTGTCCTCTGACATCAGCCCAGCCTGCCTCACTGTGTAGAGATGAGAGCTGCCTACCTCTTCCTGTTATTCCTGCCTGGTGAGTGGCTCCTGGGGATGCGGGGAGCTCCCCTTATGCAGGTGAGGGTAAGGTTTTTTGGGGAGGGAGCTGGCAGTGAGCTCCCTGGATCTCAGGGCCTCCCGCCTCCTGGACCACAAACTTGACTGGCCAACTACTCCCAAAGCCAGAGGCATTTCCTAGACCCTTACCCCAACCATCCACAGCAGCAGGTAGGCAGGATTCTGGAGAGTGGGCACCAGAAGTCTATGCTTTTCCTCTTATCGGCTGATGTGCAGAAATAGGGGGGCACCCAAAGCAAGGAGTCTGGAGGCCTGGGTTTTAGACCTATTTGGGGCCCCAGCACCCTATACCATCTTGATCTTAGAGGGTCCCTGTTGGTTTAGAGAGGAGTTATGAATGGGGATCAAAAGGCCCTGCCAGGTTGAACATGCATTTGGTTAGCAGCTATTTGTTGAGCTCCTACTATGTGCCAGGCACTGCGCTAGGCCTCGGCTACAGCGAAAAACCAGGCAGACAAATCTCTGCCCTCCTGGTGCCGCCAGTAGTCTAGGGAAGGGAGGCCTATGTTATCAAGTAGACATGATGACTGTCTGATTGTACTGAGTGCTATGATGGAAATAAACGGGAGGATGAGATGGAGAGGGTGGGCGGGCCAGCAAGAGCCTGTGAGGGGAGCTGAAATTGCAGTTGAAACCTGAAGGAGGAGAAGACGACTGGGATTATGGGCCCAAGGGGATCAAGTGCAAAAGCCCTGGGGCAGGCAGGAGCATGCCAACTTCCAGGAACAGCCAGGAGACCAACGTTGAGGAGATAGCCAGGATGACGTCAGTGAAGTGACAGAGGACCAGGAAGTGTAAGAGCCTTTATGCTAGAGGAAGGAGTTTGGATCCTGTGGGTCTGAGTGTCTTAGAGATTTGCAGGCCTGCTGGACCTCCATCTACCCTCCCCGGAAATGCCTCGGGCATCTTAGAGCACCTTCTCATGCTTTGCCTTCCCTCAGCAGGCCTTCTGGCTCAGGGGCAATATGACCTGGACCCTTTGCCGCCATTCCCAGACCATATCCAGTACACCCACTACAGTGACCAGATCGGTAAGGCCTTGTTCACCACCCCCGGCCCTCTCAGGCCTCCCCAGCCCTGCTATGTCATCAAGGCCTGGCTCCTCAGAAGTGCACGGCTCAGCTGGGGACCAGTGGGGTAGGGTGATGGGATTTGCAGAGGAGATGGTCCCTGGCTCAGTTTTAACCTCCTTTGCCCCTGGGGATGAGAGCTTGCCTGACTCCCAGCAATTCGATGTTCATCTTTGTTTTCAGACAACCCGGACTACTATGATTATCAAGGTAAAGCTGGGGTTGGGGGGCAGATAGGATGGGCGGGCATCTGGGTGGGGGCACCCATGGCGACCTGGGAGGTCAGGGAAATAAGTAGACCCCCTTATCATGTCCTGTTCCAGAGGCGACACCTCGGCCCTCCGAGGAGCAGTTCCAGTTCCAGTCCCAACAGCAAGTTCAACAGGAAGTCATCCCAGCCCCCACCTTTGGTAAGCTACAAGCTTCTGTCAACCCTGGGAGTGGGGTTTTTGTGCCAGGGCTGAGGAAGGTGACCCCATCCTGCCCTGAATAGACCCCTCTCAAAGATCTCTACTCCCCCTCTCCCAACACCAGAGCCAGGAAATGCAGAGACGGAGCCCACGGAGCCCGGGCCCCTGGGTAAGAGCTTCCCTGACAGCTGGAGAAACAAGCATGGCCCCGAAAGTTGGGGTGGAGTGGGGTGCAGCCCTGAAAGTTGGGGTGGAGTGGGGTGCAGCCCTGAAAGTTGGGGTGGAGTGGGGTGCAGCCCTGGTAGAACAGACAGCCAGGCCTTTCACTCTTGCTGGGGGAGGCGGTGGGGTTGGGGGCTTGCAGATGTGCCCATTTAGGCCGGCAGCTCCAGGGCCTCATAGGCAGCTCCAGGAGATCCCTCTCTGCCCCTTGGGCCTGGCAGGAGGCTGAGTTGGCTGCAGCCTTGGGAGGGGCCCTCTACTCCCAGACACTGGGGAGGGGCAGGGAGCATGCTGGGGGCTTCCTGCCAGCGGTGGTGCTAGGGCAGGCCAGGCTGGATGCGGCGGGAAGCCCAGGCTGGCTCAGCCGGCCCCATGCTGCTCCAGCCAACAGCCTGAGAGAGACTGTGAGGCAGGGTGTGCTCCCGTACGGTCGCTGTGGGCTTCTGTGACTGTGTGTGTGTGGATGTGTGTCTGAATCCATGTGTGTTTCAGTGAAGCTGGCAAGTGCGCTTGTGACTTTGTGTAGCTATAAAATTCCAGCCCCAGAACGCTGCGTGTGCCTATGTTGGGCATATGTGTGTATGTGTGTGTCCGGGCTGGATCAAGGGTGCAGGGTGTACCTAGATCCCAAAATGAGATCCGGTCTCCAGTGAGCAAGGTTGGAGGCCGCCCCCCCAACCCTGGGCCCCAAGCTGCACCCCCATTCTGATTCTGCCTGTCATCCAGACTGCCGTGAGGAGCAGTACCCATGCACCCGCCTCTATTCCATACACAAGCCCTGCAAACAGTGTCTCAACGAGGTCTGCTTCTACAGGTGAGCACAGGCAGGGCCCGGGGGGTGGGGCTGCCTCGGGGGAGCGGGACAGCTCCAGCCAGCCCAGGTGGGGTTTGGAGGAAGATCATGAATCCTGCAGTTGAGGGCACCTCTGGTTCAGCCCTGGCTTGGAGGCTGGGACTCCCAGGCTGTGATGCCAGGTCCTACCCCAGGCTCTCCCAGTGGAGCTGGCTAAGGGTGACACTGACACCTCCCCTGACCCCATCCCCACAGCCTCCGCCGAATGTACGTCATCAACAAGGAGATCTGCGTCCGCACAGTTTGTGCCCATGAGGAGCTCCTCCGAGGTAGGAAGCCTCCACCCCGCAGACTTCTCCCTGCCCCTGCCCATCATTATCCACCCACCTGATGTTTATTTATGTGTGATGTGCCTGGGGCCACTTCCAGGGGATCCTGACATCAGGATCACCAGGGTTGAGGATGGGGGAGCAGTTCCCATCACCCATCCCTAACCCTGACCCCAACTCCTTCCTGCCCTTCCCCCAACAGCTGACCTGTGTCGGGACAAGTTCTCCAAATGTGGTGTGATGGCCAGCAGCGGCCTGTGCCAATCGGTGGCAGCCTCCTGTGCTAGGAGCTGCGGGGGCTGCTAGGGTGGAGCTGGCACCCCAAACCTCGGCCCCTCCTTGGATCCGGGGCCCTCAGGCCCTGCCTGACCTGGTGCTTTTCTCCCTCCCAACATTTCTTTTATTCTGTAAAAAGTTAGTGGACTGTGGCTCTGGGGGTTGTCTCAGGCCCCTCCCCCAACCTGTGGCCACCTCTGGGGTGCAATGGGGACGCCCCACTGCCAGGTCTTTGCCCCCAGGTGGGGGGCATCCCAGGCCTTTCTGTGGGACCAGGGCCTCCAATGTGCCTTCTCAGTCCCTCTGAGGACAGTCTCTCCCCCAGCCCCCTGAGGTAGGCTATGCCCCTCGCCCCAGCTGGTCTGTTTGGATTTCCTACAGTCCCTGGGCATAGACCACCTCTGTTTTATACAAAATTAAAAATAAGTTTTTACAAAAGATTCAGAGTCAGTCACTTTTCCAGAGCAGAACACAGAGGGGTGGCGAGGTGCCTCCAGTGCTGCCTGTTGAGATGACCTGTGACCCCTGCAGTCCCAGCCCTGCCTCTCCACCCACCAGCATCAGCTCTGAGTACTAGAAAGATGGGTCGTGACAGCTGCTTCGGGCTGTGGGTGGGGTGTGTGTGCGTGCTCATTGTGTGTCTGTGTTGCAGGGTTACACTGTAAATAGAAATTTCAGGGACACAGCTTTCTCACTGTCAGGGCACGAGACCCCGTCATCACAGGGGTCAAGACAGAAGACCCACCTGTGTGGAAGCATGAGCTTGTGCATAGGGTGTCAGGCAGGAGGTCAAGGCAGGTGGACTCAGATCAGAGCTTTGTGGGGGGAGGAGAGGTCTGGTGTGGTTGAGAGAGCAGAAGGGGGCAAGCCATATAACACCTCCCCCTGGCCGGCATGCAGGGACCAGGCTCTGCATGAGTGCTCCGCACGGTCACGTTTAACCTTCCGAAAAGGCCTGTGCAGTGGGCACAGTAAATTTCCCCATCTCGCAGACAGGGAGACTAAGTCTAGAGGCATTAAGTAACCCACTCGGGGCCCCGGCTAGAATTGGCAGAGCTGGCGCAGAACCTGACTCCACAGATTCCAGTAATTCCTACTTGCAAACACGCTGATCGAACACCTTCCATGTGTATTCCCTTGTAACCACCCTGGGGTGGGCGGGGGCAGCTTCCCATTTTACAGATGAGCAAAACAAGGCCCTGACAGGCTACACAGCTTTGCCCAAGCTCATTCAGCAAGGCCAGGGCAAGACCCCATGTGCACCGCACCCCCAGGCCTGCATTTGTTCACTGCGCTGCCTGTCACTACCCAGAGGTTGGGTTCTGTTCTGAGAGGCCAGGGGATGGGCCAAGAAAGCTCCAAGCTTCAACAGCTCCTTCTATTAAATGGACCTTGGAGGCCTCCCCACCCGGACATCTGGAGGCCGGTAAGTTCCACAGGCCTTTCTAATGCCTCCCCACTCCCTGAGCCCCTCACTGGGGGACCCCACCTGTCTCCCAGGTGGAGGGGCACACTGAGAGTTAAAGGGACACATCTGTACAAAATCATTTTTAGAAAACAGTGACTTATTACAAAAACAACACTGAACAGTTAACATGGTAAAAAGGTATAAAAATACAGGGACTCTGAACTCCAAAGAGTTCCTGACAAACACTCTGAACTAAGGCGGCGAGATCTCCGGGAAGCCAGGGCAGTGCCGGAGCCTCCGACCCTCGTCCTAGGCTTGGGCACTACTTCATCTTTCCCATGAGCCGGAAACAAGGGCTTTGGCTCCTGGCTCTGGCTCAGTCACTCAGGAAGGATCCTGTACAATCTGGAGCAGCTCATCCGGGGACTGAGGTGGGGCCCACAGACGGCAGGTGGCTCTGATGATACCAGGGAACCACTGTGGGTCTGGCCTGGCACTGGAGTCTCACCTCTCAAAACTTGCCAACCCAGACCCTTTTCACCCCAAACCAAGCTCTGGTGGCCCCGGCAGGCCCAGGCTCTGCGTGGATTGTGCTGGAGAGGCCTCTCTCCTCCCTGACCACAGGGCTGCCTGTTCTTTAGGGTACCAGCCAGGAAGGGGTTCACTTCTCTGTGGGGCCAGAGGCAGGAGAGAAGGATGCTGAACTCCTTCGAAGCTCCTGCTGCAACTGTCCCTTCAGAGTAGACACCTGGAGAAGAAAGAGAAGGTAGAGCCAGCCCGGGCAGCCCAGGTCCTCAGCCTGACTTCACAGAAAGGCGGGTAATTGCAGCTGGGACCCCAGAAGGAACCCAATGCTGCCTGCTGCAGGAAAAACAGGTTACTAAGGACCAGGGTATCTATCTTCTTCCCTTCTTCTGTTCCATGGTACAGTCAGGTGTACTCTGACTGCTCAGCGTCAACTTGGGGGCCACCCTATCCCCACTCTCATCACTGATAGGCCTGGCACTGGCCTGACTCCAGGGGTGGACCTGTGACCCAGGCTTGTCCTATCAGAGCAGCCTTGCCCTGCAGACATGATCGGGTCAGGATGGTCAGGAAGGGGCCTGGGATCAATGCTGGCCAATGAGGAGCATCCCTGGGACTTTTGCTCTTGCTCAGTAAAAGGGCCCCTCTCTCCCTGGGGACTGAGGATTGTTAGGATAACCTGAGGCTGAAGCTACTGAGGCTACCCATGCTGCCCAGGGAGAGGGCCTGCCTGGGCATGGAACCAGAGGACAGCAGACTGTTACAGTGACATCACTTGAGCCTATGTCCAGCCATGGTTGACACCGGCAGAGATCCACTGGACCATTTCAGTTATGAGTGCCACTGACTGCTTATACCCAAGAGGTCACACCCAACCCTCACCCCCTTCTCCCCTCCCCTTCACCCTCTTCTAGGTTCACACTTCCATCCTGGCCTAGCTTCCCAAGGTGGGAGTCCTGCTGGTTCCCAGCAGGGGAGGGGCTGGAGCCCAGCCGGGCCTGAGTACCTGCTCCTCCAGCCCACGCACCCTCTGCCGGTGGGCCCGCTCCCGAGCCTCCAGGGTGCGTTCCGTCTGCACCTGGGCACTGCGCAGGCGCTCCACCTCCTGCTGCAGCTCCAGCTGTTGCTGCTCCTCTTCCAGCTGGGCTGGGCTGTGGTCCTGCTCTAGCACCACCACCTGGGCCTGCCGGAGAAGCCACTAGTCAGGGGTCTGGCCCCCGTGTGTGTGCACGTGAGCATATGCACAAGGGGGTGTTAGGCACCTCCCCGGAGCCGGAACCTAAAGGCTCCTTGGGGCAAAACCAGTGCAGGCAGTGAATTCAGGAGAGATCCTTGCTTGTCCCTGACCCCCTGCCCTCCTGGCCTGCAGATTAGGGTACCTAGATAGATGCACGCACGCACGCGCGCGCACGCACACACACACACACACACACACACACACACACACACTCAAAATCAGGCCCATACACACACAGGCACACAGCAAACGTGAACACTCGTGCGAAAAGCCCAATACCTCCTACACACGTCTGCACACATACAGACATCTGTACGTACTCATGCCTCTCCATGTCCACAACATTACGTGCACGCGCAGGCTCCCACGCTAACTGGCTGTTAGCATTTCTTTTCTCTCCACTCTGGGGAGGACCCCCCTCAGGGATCTTTGGGCTGACCCCTCCAGAGTCTCTGCTCATAGGTTGTGAGGCTGAGGGCACTGGGCCGGCTGAACTATCAGTAACTCTTGGGACTACCTGCCACTCAGCCTGGAGTTGGGGGTGGGGGCCAGGGCTAGGGAGAGAGGGGATCCAGGGCTGGGTGGGCAGGGGCGGGACCTCCAGCAGCTGGATCTGCCTCTGGGCCTCAGCCAGCTCCAGCTCTGCGCCCGTGAGTGTGCGGTCCAGGCGGCCCTTCTCTGCATTTAGCCGCACTGTATCCTCATGGCTGCGCAGCTTCTCCCGCTCCACCTAGGCAGGGAGAGCAGGAGGGGAGCAGGGTGCCCAAGAGGGAGGAAGGTCCCAGGATGGGGAAGGGGCTCAGGGTGGGGTGTTGCTTAGAGGCAGCAGGACCAGGGGCCAGGGGGAACCTGAGGCCCCCAGGCCCTAGGGACATGCATTCGAGACCAGCATGGCTAGGACCCAGAGGAGGTGAGGGGAGGGCCCTGAGGAGCAGCCCACCTTGTCCAGTGTCTTCTTGAGGGCCACCCGGTCCTTCTCCAACCGTAGGGCTGAGCGCTCCACCTCCCGCTTCTCAGCCTCCAGCTGAGCCAGTGCATGCTGCAGGCTGCCCAGACGCTCCTGCAGCAGCTGCCGCTCGTCCTGCAGCTTCTGGACCATGTGCATAGCCGTGGCCTCCGCTTCCTGTCGCTGCCGCAGCACCTGCAGCAGAAGCCGGCAAGTCCCTCATCACTCCGGGCCTCGCTGTGTGCACCTGAAGCTTGGGGAGCGCAGTACCAGCCTACCACGCCCACTCACGCAGCTGGGCGACTGTGAGGCCGCACTAGGGAACTGTCACCTGAGGCCAAGCGGCTCTCCTCTCTGGGCCTCAGTTTCTCCATCTCTATAATGGAAGTACCATGTTTCTTTTCATTCCTGGGCTCGTGGATTGTGGGGGTCCCTCCTCCCAGGAGCTGATCCTGGGTTTGGGATGAGGCTGAGATAGAGGGGAAGGTCCCCGCCCCACCCCTCACCTCCTGCAGCTGCTGCAGCTGGCCCTCCGCCTCCACCCGCTGCAGCTCCAGGTCCGCCAGCTCACCCCGCAGCGTCTGCACCTGCTCGCCCAGGGCGCTGCTCTGCTTCCGGGCCTCAGATAGCGCCTGCCGAGCAGCCTCCAGCCGTTCCTGGGGACAGAGGCTGATGGTGCCAGGCTGGCCTGGGAGCCCAGAGGCAAAGAGCTCTCTTCTACTCTGTATCTTGGGCCAGGTTCACAGCCCGTAAAACTGGTAGTCACTTCATCCGGGGGGTGAGCCACACAGCAGGCCTGGCCCACAGCCTACCCACTGACTGCATAAAGTGAGGACCCCTCACACCCCAACTCTCCCCCATTAACCTTACACCTGGATCCCTCAAGCCTGTATTAGTAGGCTGTTCTTTCGTACCCCACCCTCCAGACCCTCCTTTAATTGGGTGATATTCTCATTAGGCCCACCCCTCCCTCATTAATTGGTTCTTTAGGGCTTTTAACACTGTCCCATTGGCTGGCTCTCTACCACCTCCAAGCACACTCTATTGACTAACTCTCTCTCTGGGTCCACCCCGCAGCCAGACCCTGGGATCCCCATACCTGGAGCACTTGGCGGTCATGTTCACAGGCAGTCAGGGCCTTCTGCAGTTGCAGATTCTTGTCCTGGGTGCTGGTGAGGCTGGCGCTGTTCTGGGCTAGGGCCTCTGTAAGGCCCTTCACCTTGTCACGCAGGGCCCCCTCACTCTCCTCCACCTTGGCCAGGGCCCCATTCAGCCGCTCCACAGTCAGCTGCAGAGTCCCTGCCTTCATCTCACTGTCTGCCACCTGGAAGGAGGGCAGACAGGATGGTGAAGGCGCTCTGCCCTTGCTGTGGCCTCTAGAAGAAAGGTCCAACCCAGGCCAAGAGAAGCCCTTCCCTCTCTCTAGGCCTTCATCACCAATATTTATTGTTCCTATGCTCTCCTACTGGCTCAGCCTACTGCCACCTAGGCCCCATCTCACTGCTGCCCTCACTGAGAGTACCATCAATCAGCCTTGCTGTCTCAGACCCCGTGGTCTCCTGCATTCTCATTCCCCTCTCCTCCCTGTTACAGCGGAGAAAGAGTATCTACTACAACCCTGGAATTTTCTACATTGCTGACTTTGCTGTGTGACTGTGCAGGGCCAGCAGAATTTCTGAACATTCTAGTTAGAGACGAGCTTCCTGGCAGCCAAGGCAAAAAGGAAAATGAGCAGAATCTACAAATCTAACTTGTTCCACATGCTTCCTTTGAGTGCAGATTCTGTCATTCTCATTTCAGCTCTGCCTCTTATTAACTATGTGATCTTAGGAGATGACATCACTTCCCTGA
Organism: Cynopterus sphinx; assembly: GCA_030015415.1. NCBI lineage: Eukaryota > Metazoa > Chordata > Mammalia > Chiroptera > Pteropodidae > Cynopterus > Cynopterus sphinx. Next base: position 121,240,318 of record CM057387.1, read on the forward strand.
GCCTTCATTCATCCATCTGTGAAATGAGGATGATGCTAATATTTGCCTTACAGGACCACTGGGAGGATTGTCACCCCTGTAAAGCACTTGGCAATGGGCCCACCAATGAGGAACCTTCAAGTAGGGGAGGGGACCCACCTGTCGCTGCAGGGAGTCCACCCGATCCTGGAGGGCCTGGGCCTGGGCCTCACGGTCGCTCAGGCCCAGGCGGCTACGCTGCAGCTCCCCCTCGAGTGAGCGTCGCTGCAGCTCGAGCTTGATGGTGCGGCTCTCCGAGGCATCCAGCACCTCCTTCAGGCGCCGCTTGTCGCTCTCCAGCTTCACCTCATTGGTCTTCATCTTGCTGATTTTTTCCTGTGGGTAGGGGTGGGCTCAGGCCCCAGGTGTCCAGCCCATCCCACACTTCCCGCATCGCTCGGAACTCTTCAAAGAAAGTGAGGACCAGTCCAGATACTGCGTGCGTGACCCAAGCTGAGTCAGGCAGGAGCCCTGGGCTCCACTGGGGTTTTCGGGGCTGATGATCTTCCCCTCCGGGGCTACGTGCAGTCAGACAATGGAGGTGGCTTGGGAAGTAGGGACAGGGCAGCAAGATAGACTGGGGTCCTTCTGTCCCCGATACCATCCTAAAGACAGGGCAGGTCAAGGGGGTATTCTTACAACAGCACCCCCAGGCCTGGCCCCTTTCCCACCTCCTCAGAGCACCAGGCAGCCCCCACTCTGGCTCCCGCCCAGCTTTGTTCCTGGCCTCCTCCCGCAGCCCCTGTGGCTGGGCCCAGGGCCAGAGCTGGAGCCGCAGACACAACAACCAGCTCAAGCCCGGCCTAGAGCCAGAAGAACAGGGCGGGCTGTGGGAGTAGTAATGGAGGGCCAGGGGAGGAAAGGGGACAGGAATGGAGGGATCTGTGGCTACAGGAAGGGCTTGTCTTTGGCAACCTGGACTGTCCCCACCAGGGCCTGTGCTTCCTGCCCCAGGCACGCGTGCGTGCACACACACAGAGGTATATACAGATGTTCTCCAAATACATGAAAAACCACCAGGATACCACTCATATGTCTCTGTGGAGTTGAAGGAAACAAAGGTCCCTAAGAACCGGCCATGTCTGAAATACTGATCGGCATCATCTCGATGAGATAATTATCAGTTTCCCCCTTTTACAGATAAAGGAAATGAGATTCAGGCTGCCTAATGAGCAAGAGGGCCAGGCTTAAACCCCGGTCTGTCATGTTCAAAAGCCCAACTCTTCCTTCTGCAGCCAGCCTAGTGTCCTTGGCACAGAACGAGATGGTGGACTCTGAACATGCTTTTGGAGAGGCCCATAGACTGGTCACTTCAGTAGGTGCTGAGACCGAGGCTGACAGAAACAGAGATGCACACAGTAGGCCTTACAAATACCCATTCAGGCATGCAGATCCCCCCGCTTGCCCCTACCTGGCTGGCCCGGAGCTCGTTCTCGGTGGCCTGCAGGCTCCTCTCCAGGGTGGCCACCTGGTCCAGCGCGGCCCGGCGCTCCCGCTCGCTGCGCCGCACGCTCTCCTCCTGCAGTGCCAGCTCCGCCTGGGCCCCACTCAGCCGCCCATCCACACTGCGCCGGGCTGTGGCCCCCACCCCGGGAATCAGGCCTGGCCAGGCACAGCCCCGAGGCCTGAACCAGGCCCCAAAAGACCCTGGCTGCCCTCCACCCACCATGGGGTCTGCCTCTCTGAGTCCTTGAGGGTCTGTGGGTCTGGACATGGGATAGAGCAGACCAGGGAGGGTCCTCTAGAGGAGACATGACCACACATCTCAGGTTACAGATTCATGAGCTGCTCTGAGCAATCCCATAGCCTCCCACCTTAGCTGCTAAGAGCAGGAGACAGCAAAGACCCAGGGGATCAGACTCACCTTCCTCACTCTGGGCCACAGCCTTCTGCAGCTGCCTTGCCCGTGACATTGCGCTGTCCTTCTCAGCCTCCATCTCATCTAGCTGGTGACTCAGGGCACTCGTCTGGGCTCGAAGTTCATCCTGTGGCCCCAAGGTTGAGGAAAAGGGAAGATCCCTGTTCTGACAACCTGCAGAGGGCCCTCAGCGACCCAGGTCCCTGTCCAGCCACTCACACCCAGCCTCACCCGTTCCCTCTGGGCGCTCCGCAGTTCCTGCAGGACCTCCCGGAGGGCCCCCCGCACCGACTCTGGGTCAAGGTCTGGAGACGCTGGGGAGGTAGCAGTTCCTGGGGATGGTGGCTCAGATCCAGGGCTGCGTTCTAAGGGGCTGGGGCTGCTGAGCCCTTCCCTACTTCCTAGAGGAAGAAACATGCTCAGGGATGCAGGACCCACTGGCCTCTCCTGCCAGGATGGTGTCTGCAAGCTCTTAATGCATTTCCCCTATCCCTGCTGTGCCCGCATGAGCTTCCCACAGCACACATTGGGTCCCCTCACCCTCCTGCTTCACTCTGCACCAGCCCCCAGTCCTCAGAGCCAAGCCAAACTTAGAGGCCATGTTGTATACCCTGGCATCAGCCTTTCACCCTTTACAAGCTAGTCACTCCACATCACCTTCAGCTCCCATGTTCTAGAACACTCCCTCTTCCATTACTAGGGGCTTCAATTTGGTTGGCCCATTCTTTTAGGCCTAAATGTAAGGACCACTCCCCAGAGATCTCCCTGGCCCTAGGCTGCAGTGGGGTGAGCTCATCCTACCTTCATGGGGCTCCAATGTATGCTTCCCTCACCCCGGACCACGAACACCATGAGGGCTTTATCCTCAGGGCCCAGTCCAAGGGTTGACACCCCATCACCTCAATGCCTCCCGGTACTGAGTGCTGATACCGGGCCAATGATTGGCCTACATCACCTCATTTCATCCTCACAGTAATTCCCTGAGAGGTAAGGACCAATTCCTCCCTTCACAGGCTGTGCAGATGTGAAACTGGGAAGACAATGAGCGACAGAAGCAGGAGGAGGCAGGGTGGAGAGACAGGACAGCTCCTAGATGTCAATATCGGAGCTGTATGACGGGGTTCAGCCTGTTGGTATCCTCCTGCCCTTTGCCAAGGGACACCCAAACTATCTGACAGTTCCATAGCGTCCAAAGGACCCACAGCAGGACATCTACCCACTGTTGTTGGGGCTTCCATCCCCTCAGAGTAAAAACCAGCATTCTTGTAGTGGCCTGCAAGGACTACTTGAGCAGGTCCTTTGTCCTCATGTCCTCGCCTCCCATTCCTTTTCCCTTGCTTGCTATTCTCCAGCTGCTCACAGGACAGTTGCTTCTACTTATCCTGAGTCTCTTCTCCCATTCTTCCTTTTCCTACTACCTCTTCACTGGGGCTCTCCCTGTCCCCCCACAAACACTCCAGGCCCCGCCCCTGCCTTGTTTAAAACTTTTTTTGTGATAAAATAGATATATGCCTTTCTAATCATCTTTAAGTGTAAGATTTAGTGGCATTAATTATATGCCACTAAATGGTTGCAACATTGTTATGCAACCATTGTTGCTATTTCCAAATCTTTTCATCACCCTTATTTGTAGGTCAAATTGTGTCTCCCCAAAGTTCACACATTGACTGCCCTAACTGCCCTAACTGCCAGTACCTCAGTATGTGACTTTGTTTAACAGGATCATTGCAGATGTCATTACTCAAGACGAGGTCATATCAGAATATGGTGGGTCCGACTCTAATATGATAGATGTCATTATAAAAAGGGGAAATCTGGACCAGGCTTGGAACAGGTCCTCCCCCAGCACCTTCAGATGGAGCACGGCCCTGTCCACACCTTGACCTCAGACCTCTGGCCTCCAGAACCATGAGACATAAATTTCTGTTGTTTAAAACACTGTTTATGGTACTGTTATGGCAGCCCCGGCCAACTAACATCCTTTCAAATGGAAACCTGTATCCATTAAGAGATCTCTGCCATCTTCCCCCTCTCCTGACCCCTCATAACTTCTACTTTGTCTCTATGAATTTGTCTATTTTAGACATTTCACGTAAGTGGAATCATACTATATTTGTCCTTTTGTGACTGGCTTATTTCACTTAGCATGTTGTCAAGGTTCATCCATGTTGTAGCACGTGTCAGAATGGCATTCCTTTTTAAGGCTGAACACTATTCCTTTGCCTGGATACATCACATTTTTGTTTATCCATTTCATCTGTGGATGGACACTGGTTGCTTCCACCTTTTGGCTACTGTGAAAATGCTGCTATGAACTCTGAGGTACAAGTATGTGCCTGCTTTCAATTCTTTTGGGTATATACCCAGGGGTGGAATTCTTGGGTCATATGGTAACTCTATATTTAACTTTCTGAGGAATTACCAAACTATTTTCCACAGTGGCTGTACCATTTTACATTCTCCCAGCAATGTCCCTTGGCTTATTTCTCCTTACTTATTTCCAACCCTTACCACCACCCAATACATCCTGCATTTCATTTATATATCATGTTTCTTGTCTGCTACTCCCATGACTAGACTACCAACACCACAACAGACATGCTTATCAGTTTTGTTTAATGCTCCATCCCTAGTGCTTAAATTGTATTTGGCACATAGTAGGAGCTCAGTAAACATTAACTGAATGAATAAATGTGATCCTGGGGCTAAATCTGTGGAATTGAAAAGGCAATGACTTGATATCCCATAGTAGGTTTCCCACAGATTTAAGGTTCTTTTCTAAGCCCTAGGAATCAAGATGGGATTGTCAGGCTGAGACAGGATGAACGCTCCCTAAAGGGGTGCTCACACCCCCACCCCCACTCAGAAACACAGGGCTGATTTTTCCAGCGCCATCCACTGGGCCTTGGGAGCAGGTGGGGCTGGGAGGATTTCTGAAGGAGTTCCTGGAAGGAGTCTTGAGCTGGGTGGATGTGGGGGTCTGGAAGGATGTGGGGCTCAGAGGCCTTGGTATGGAGGGGTGTAGAGCTAGGGGTGGTAGACAGAAGAGAATGGGGTGCTCAAAGCCTGGGAGGAGTTAGGAGCATCGAGAAGGGGCGTCCTCCACCCCCTTTAAGAAGCGAGGTTTGAAACATAAATTAAAAATTAAAATTAAAACACAGCGACCCTGGCAGGGGCGGAGAGGGAGTCTTACATCAGGGGAGCGGCCCAGCAAAGGGCGGGCTCTTCAGAGGGCAGGCTTTGAGGCTGCTCATCCGAGGGGCGGGCTCGTGGGCTGACCTGGGGCGGGGACCCCGGGCCCCCCTCCCTCCCGCTCACCTCCGGCGCCGCCGGGGGAGCCGGGGCGCGGCCGCGGGGCGGGGCTGGGCGCGCGGCCCAGGCCCAGGCCGCGGCGCAGGGCGGAGCGCAGGCCGCCCAGCTGGGCCTCGGCCGCGCGCCGCTGCGCGTCCCCGCGGGCCAGCTCGGCCTCCAGGCCCTGCGCCCGGCCCTCGGCCGCGCTCAGCCGCAGCCCCAGCTCGGCAGCCTCGGCCCGCGCCGCCTCCAGCTTCCGCTCCAGGCCGCGCGCGCGCTCCAGCTGCTGCCTCTCGGCGCCGCGCGCCTCCTCCAGGGAGCCCTGCAGGCCCCGCTCGCGGGCGCGGAACTCCCCGTCCAGTTCCTGCAGCTTCCGCTGGGCTCCCTGGAGCTGGGGGCCCGGGAAGGGGGGTCAGTCGGCAAGGCCCCCCCACCCCGACCCCGACCCGACCCCGACCCGACTCCACCGCCTCCCAGGCCCAGCCCGGAGCCCACCCTCCCCGTGCACCTCAGCGGTTTCCCCCACGCGGGCAAGGAATCCCCGTGGGAGTGTGGGAGGAAGCTATCAGAAGGTGTTTCTCCCCTCCCTCTGTGTGTACGTCTTATGATGTACACAGTTTGTTAGGAATAAACTAACAGCTAAAGCTTCCACTCGGAAGACGTCGGTGCCAGGCACTAAGTACCCCCCCAGCCCCCGCATTAAACCCCTCTAATTATCACTATGAATCATCTCCATTCGACAAACGAGGAAACTGACGCATGGAGCAGTTAAACCGCTTACCCAAGGCCACACAACTAGTAAAGCCAGAGCTAGGATTCAAAGCCAGGCAATCTGGCTTCAAAGGCCGTTACCTTAACCACCAGGCTGCACTGCCTCTGAGTGCACAAAATTTATCAATAAATCATGTAATGGGGGCCTGTACTAAGACATTATTTACTGATGGAGTCCATGATCACACACCCGTCTGGTTTAGAGAACGAGTCAACTTCTCCCAGCCATCAGTTTCACTGGGAGCCACCATCTACTAGACACCACATAGGTACCAGGGCCTGCCGAGGCTCTGTATACCTCCGCTGCTGTGCCAGCCCCTATCCCATGAGTGCTCTGAAGCACAGAGAGTTTATGTGACTTAGTCAAGGTCATGCCATAGATTTGATGCAGTAAAACAGCCAGAAAAGGCAGAGTGGAAAGAGTGCAGGCTTTGGGGTCTGAAAGACCTGTTGTGTGACCTTGAGTAGATCCCTTGACCTCTCTTGACCTCAGTGCCTGGCTCTCTCTATAAAACGGGGCTAGCTGTACCTACCTGATGAAGCTGCCAGGAGAATCAAACAAGGTTATAGCTACAGATCTCCCCCCATCCCTCCCTCCTCTACTACACAGTCCTTGCAGCTGTTATTACTGTTACATCTGGGGAAGAATATCAAGGAGTAGGGACAGTGACAAGTGGAGTGGTCTGTCACAATGACTCCAGCATTGGGAGTCCCCGCCTGCTTTTCCCTAAAGGAAGGAGAGAGGTACAGAGCACCCTAACTGCCTCCTAGGACCACCTTCCCCCAGGCAGCTTGCCCACCCTCATATTTACCTCCTGCCGCATGGCCTCCAGGCTGGCCTCGCCCTTCAGCAGCTTCTGTCTGAGGCCCAGGGCCTCCCGACGGCCCTCCTTTTCTGCTCGGTCACCCAGTGCCAGGCGACCCTGAAGCTCCACTAGCTCCCTACCCAGCCTGGCATTCTCACTGTCCAGCATCTTCATCTGTAGAAAGAACAAACATAGGACTTAGGACCCATTCTCAGCAGCCACAGGCCCCTCTAGCCCTGGGTGTTGGGGAATGGCTGCCGGCTCTGACAGAATCCAGCTCAGCTGTGCCTCTACACGCTGCCCAGTCCATGCCTGGCACAGGAGGCACCCAGGCACACTGGTCTAGGGATATGTACATCGAACACCATTCCAGATCTACTGGAAGCCCAAGATAACTACCAGACTCAAGCCATGCCAGGCACCTGGGCACCAATGACCTCAGTTTACCATCTGATCATAATTACCTATTACAAGGATCGGGGGAAGGAGGGCAGAACCCCATCAGACCAGGAATTCTGCAAGGCAGAAACCACAGCTCCCTGGGTCACCATTCACCTGTGTAATGCCTAACTATCATGAAATGCTCACCATGTGTCCTGTTCTAAGCACTTTACCCATATTAACTTGTTTAATCTCCATGTAACTTATATGGGGTAGTTACTAACATTCCTCTACTTAAAAGATGAGAAAATTGAAGCTCAGAGAGGAAAAGTGACTTGCTTAAAGTCACACAGACCCCAAGCAGCAGACTGGGATTGGATCTCTGACAAGTGGAATGCAAAGGTGTGTTCTAAGCCCCTGTTTCCTCATAGGAGTAGGTAGGGGGTAAGGCCTACCTACTCCACAGCGCTATAGCGAGGGGAACATGAGATCATGCTAAGACAGTCAAAGAACCCAGAAAAAGCCACAAATTTCAGGGAGTCATGTGCTTCCAGGACATCGCCCAATAGGAAGGGCCTGGGTAGAGGGGGCTGTGCTGGGTGGTAGAGAGGGTTCGCTATTCAGGCTGTGTGATATCATCTCTGGGGGAGGCCCAAAATGAGCCTAGGCCCAAAATGGGTCTGAATGGGGCTGTTTCTGTTCTGTAAGTCTTCCAAAATGGAAAAGCCTGCACCCATGGTGTCCAGGGCGGTGCCCAGTATGCAGAAGGCGCTTGTTAAATGCTTGCTCTTGGTGATGAGTTTGGAGATCATTTAGTTCAGGGTTCAGCAAGGTACAAGTCCACCAGCTGCCTGCTTCTGCAAGGCCTTGCACTAAGGATGATTTTTACCTTTTTAAATAGTTAGAAATGGTTCATTTTAAAAAGACAGTTGAGAGGAAATCAAAAGAACAGTATTTTTGACACGTAAAAATTATATAAAATTCAAATCTCAGCATCCATACAAAATTTTAATGGGACACACTCCCACTCATTTATGTGCTGTTTAGGCTTGCGTTCTCACTGCAATGGCAGAGCCGAGCAGTTGTGACAGAGACAGTATGGCCCATGAAGCTGAAAATATTTACTACTGGGATCTTCACAAAAGGTTTGCCAGCTCCCAGTCTAGTTCACGGGATCTGCATCTCTTGTTCACAGATTCCTTTGAGATCTGGATAAATACTCCAGACCTTCTCCTTGGAAAAATGTGAATCATATGTACACAAATGTATACGCGCACACACATGCACACACGTGCAGACATACTTCTGCACATGGTTTCAGGGGTTCAAGGACTCAGAGGCCGCCCATTAAGACCAAAGTTAGGTAAGAAGCCTTGTTATAGTTCAAGCCTGTGGTTTTACATATGGGGGGCATTGGCTCCAGAAAGAGGGTGCTACTGGCCCAGGGGCACACACAGCAAGTGCCCAGGGAGGGTGTAGCACTGGGTACCTGACGCCGGAGCTCCTGCAGCTCCCTCCGAGCCTCTAGCCGCGAGCGCTCCACCTCCTGCAGCCCAGCTCGCAGCTCTCCAGCCTCCTTGCCCACGGCTGCCCGTGCCTCCTCCAGGAGTGCCAGCTTCTGCTCCTTGTCCTCATTGGCAAGCTTCAGGCTGGAGGGGGCAGGGGGCAGAGGTCAGAGGTAGCCCCAGGTCCTGGGGAGAGTACAGTGTGTGGCTCTGCACAGAAGCCCCTTCCGCTAACATGGGGAATGCGTCAGACCACGTCTTGGCTGGGAGGTGTCCTGAGTGCTGCTTGCCCATGTGGCCCTCTCCTGACTTGACCTCACCAGGGTTGGAGGCCAGGCCCTCGGCTGGGACAGGTGGACCCAGGTGGACCAGTGACTCAGGGTGGGGGTGTGTGCACTAGTATCCAGAAAGGTACCAGTAGGTGGGGTCGGAGTCTGGACCCAACGCTACCTGCTGTCACTTTTCCCTTTCCTTCAGGTAGGAAAAATGACTTAAACTGACCCAAATGCCAGGCCTCAGTTAAAGGGCAGAGATTCCACACCTGTGCCATTTCCCCTGCACCTTGCGGGATAAAGTTAGCTTCTAGGGGACCAAATCCAGTGCGAAGGACAGGGCTTGGCAAGGGACTCGGGGCGGGTCCGCCCACATCGCCCCACCTGATGCGCTCGCTCTCAGCCTTCTTCACAGCAGCCCGCAGCTCCTCGTTGGACCGCCGCAGCGCCTCGCGCTCCTTGGTGCCCTCACTCAGGCTGCGCCGCAGCTCACCCAGCTCCTGGCGCTGGGCCTCGCGGCCGTCCTGGCTCTCACGCGCCTTGCGCTGGGCCTCCAGCACCTCCCGCCGCAGCCCGTCGCGGGCATCCTCCAGCAGGCGCAGCTGAGTCCGAAGCTCCTCCGCCTGAGGGGACAGTGGGGTGGCACAGGACATGGGTCGGGCCCCACTCCAGCTGGGCCGTGGTGGAAACCAGCCCATGCCCACATCCCTGGCCACAGGGAGCCCAACCCATTGCTCTGCATCCATTCAGACCACAGGTGTGAGTTTTATGATTTGGGGCAAACTGTGCTGGAGTCAGAGGTGTTTGGGTCTGAAATAATCGATCATGATGATCCTATGAAGACACCACGAGGGCAGGTACCCCACCAGCAACTCCTTGAGCACCCTGAGTCCCCCATTCATACAACAGGTACTTAATAAATGCTTGCTGTGTCCTTTCCCAGTTAGCCATTCCTTTATCTATGAATGCAGGGATGAATCTTAACACTCTTCTCGGTCCCCCACTGGTCCAGGCCGCCAGCAGCATTGAGGGGGTGATGCCTGGAAAGAGGGTGAGGCGGATGGCTCACCTCGCGCATGCAGGATTCCCGCTGCCTGCCCAGGTCTCGGGCCTGCTCTTGCAGCCTCTTCACCTCGTGGGCATGGGCGGTGGCAGCTTCCTCTAGCTGGGCCCGTAGGTCCCTCACCTCAGATGTCAGGGTGTTCACAGTGCTCTAGGACAGACGGGCTCTTCAGATGGTGCTGTGCCCCCATTCTCATCTCCCCACCAATCCCTCACTGCTCCCAACAGGCCCAGCTGAACTGTTTACTTTCAGCTCCAAACATGGCCCCTTCGGCTGGCTGACCCAACCCTCTGTGATCCCTCGATGTCTAGCAAATGCAGTCCACAGAGCTGGTCTCTCCTCCAGACTAGGGGATTTACCAGGGCAGAGCTGTGCCACGTCTCTCAGATGGGAACTCCCAGGTGAAGGCTGAAGCTCCCCACATAGCCTGGATGCTTCCCCAGGGCAGAGCCATGCCTCCCCCTCAGACATGGGGCTCCTCCAGGAAGGCTGTGTCCCCCAGCTCAGATGGAGGCCCCCCTGCCCAGTCTGCCCTACCCGGTCCTGCTCCTGCCGGCTCTGAGCATCTCGCTTCTGTCGCTCCATCTCCAGGGAGATGGTGGCCAGGCTGTGTCGTGTACCCATCAACTTCTCTGACAATGCCGTCTTCTCAGACTCCTTCAGGGACAGGGCCTGGGAGAAGCAGGGAGCAAAGGGTGTGGAGAGTTGGTTGGTCTTGGGGACATGCCTGGGCCACCACAGGTGGACACAAGGCAGAGGTGCAGGTTCACCGCCTCTGCAGCCTGAGAAAGGTACAATGGTAATGATAACTAGACACAGAAACAATTTATAGATCTCATTAACTTGCCACAACAACCCTGAAGCAGGGCCCTCCATTATTCCCATTTTACAGGTGAGGAAACCGAGGCTCGAAGAGGTAAAGTGGCTTGCCCAGGGTGACCCAGCTGGTGAGGAGAGGGACACAGTCTGACCTGTCTCCATGACATTATCGGAAAGTCAGGAGTTAGTTCTTTTTGAGGAGGGTCAACTGATACATGTTGGCAACACGGGACTGCTCAGGTGGTAGTCACAGTCATAGGGACTCCACACCCAGCCCAGAATGGGAGGAGAAATGGAAGAATGTGGGACAATGTTCCTGGAACCAGTGCTCATGGTGTCACACCTGTGGCTACCACCCTGCAAGGTCCCAATGTGCGCCAGGCATGGTATGCTAAAGATGGGTCTTAGCGATGCTTCACAAACATCCCTGGAATGTCCCCATCCTGCAGGTAGGGAAACTGAGGCCCAGAGAGGGAATCGTAGCTGCTAGGTGGCTGAGCAGGAACCAATCTCAGAACAGGGGCTGGTCAGGCAGCAGTGGGGGCCACACGAACCTGCTGCTTCTCGCTCTCGGCCAGGAGGAGGCCCTCATCACGCTCTTGCTGCAGGGCGGCAATCTCCTCGCTCAGCTCTTCCTTCTCAGCCTCCAGCCGGGCCAGGAGCTCCTCCTGCTCTCGCTGCAGCTGACTCTGCAGCTGGGACCGCTCTGCCTCCAGCTCCCGCCATGCCGCCTCCTGGGGGCAAGCCCGGGCACATGTGACCCACGAGGCTGGGCCCAGTCTGCCCCTTGCCAACCTCTGGGCAGCAAGGGCTACCTGTATCCCAGAGTCTGAGAGATAGGTGACCAGGTAACTACAAGGTGGGATGGACGATAAAGGCTGTGACAGGGACACACCAGGGCTGTGGGAGCCGCTAGGAGCAGCAGCCCTGGTCTGCAGGTCAGAGAACATGCCCTGGAAGAGAGACAAGCAGCTGTCAGCCAGGAAAAAGAGAAAAAGAACCTCAAGGCCAAAGGACAGTCCCAGAGATGGCCTGGAGGGGAGAGGAAACACGATGTACAGGGAAATCATAATATTTAAGGGTCACTGGAGCTTAGACTGCAAGGGGGCCATGGTAAGCAATGGGGCCAGAGTCATGAGCAGCAACCAGGCTTTGTGGGCTATGCGAAGGTGACCTGATTCTGAGGACAGTCACGGCATCAGGGAAGCTGAGGAAGAGGCACCAGGATTGGGGATAGGGCTAGAGCGGAGCTGGGCTGGCTGTGAGGAATGAAGGGAGTTTGGGGTCTGGGAACAGCAAAGTAGCAGGAAAGAGTATGGATCTGGTGACACCGAGAGGACAAGTCAGGTGGGGCAGGGGCATTCCTTTATCTTGCTCCCTGGCCACTGGGTAGGTGGGTGGAACCCACAGGCAGGGTCTGAGGGTGATGCCTGGCCCCAGCTTCAGTCCCTGGCAATTTTGTGAAACTTCAGATGCTTCACTGCCACCTGCTGGAGAAGTGTGACACCATCTACCTAAATCCAAGACTACAGGGTGATGGCGCCTCCTGGAGTCAACCAGCAACAGCCGGAACCTCTGCCAGGGGCAGCCCTGTCCAACACGGGTGACTCAGGTCCCCTACCCTGAGGCCCACTCTGGAGAATGTCCTAGTGCCATGATAATAGTAACCAGCATTTATGGCGCATTGACAAAGGGCCAGTCACTCTACTAAGAGCTTTACGTGGATTACCTTCTCTCATCCTCATGACACCCAACACTGTCATTATCATCTCCATTGTTACCGGGGGAAACGAAGACGCAGAGACCTTAGATAACATAACCAGTCTGCGGCCGAGATCAGGTCCAGACCTAGGCACTGCAACTCCAGAGCCAATGTTCTCAGACAGTTCGGTTCTGTCTTCTGGTGACTTGGCCCCTCACCTGTCTCATATGTTCGGGTCCCAGGGTGATCTTTCATATGCAAACAGTACTTCTTAGCAGACAGAAGTGCTTTCCTACTATACATTAGGTCAGCAATTCCCAAATATGGTTGTGGATCCCCTGTATCAGGATCACCAGGGCTGGACCAGATTTGGGCCTGAGAATCTGCATGTGTGATAAGGAGTCCCCAGTGGATCCTCCCAGTTGTCCCCGGGGCCCCTGGAACAGACACGAAGTTCCATTTCACAGATGGGGAGACGGAGGCAAACTGAGAAGGATCACACCCCCAAGGTCACGGAGGAGACAGTGGCCCAGAGCCCCGCCCGCCCTGACCCAGACCCCCGAACCTTCTCTCTCTGGAGTCGCTGCAAGTCCTCCTCGTGGGCTGCCCGCTGTGCACGCAGAGAAGCCTGGGCCTCCCGCTCAGCCTGCACCAGTTTCTGGGCCATCAGCTCCTTGTCCAGAGCCGCCTTTTCCTCTGCCGCTGTCATCTGCTGTCGCAGGCTGGCCAGCTCCCCTGTGCCGAGGGAATGGGGAAAAGTAACAGGCTTGGGTCAGAACCTCTCTGTGGGCCAAAAGACTCAGGCTAGGTGAACCCTGCGGGCAAAATCCCAGAGGGGAACGGGGCCCACCTGGTACCTAGGCTGGGTTCCCTTGGAGAATCTTCTTGCCCTCTTGGGCTCAGTTTCCCCCTCTGCTGCCTGAGCTCTGTCCCCCTCCCTCCCTACCTGAAATGGCATCAAAGGGATGAAATGACTGATGAAGAGCACCCCCCCAAATGGGGAAGATAGCAAAAACACAATAACCTCCATTATTGATGGACTGCTTACTGTGGGTCAGGCACCTGGCTGAGCACTTGACAGAATCTCATCACAGCTTCACAACACGCCAGGCTAGCTGATCTCATCCCCAATTTACAGAGATGGAAATGGAGGCTCAGAGGAGACGGGTCATCTCCCAGAGCAGCCCAGCTTTCCATAAAGCATCTCCTTTAATGACTGACTGCCATAAACAAACTTGGTGGACTATTACCTGTCAGCACTAATGGAGCAGACCACTGAGAGGGCACACCCCACTGTGGACAACCTAAACGCCATCTCCTGGGTTGGAAACCCAGAGACTGTCAGCATTTCCCTTCCTGGTTCTGCCTGGCTCAGGTGGACATGGACAGGAAAAGTAACTTCATGGTCCAAGGAGGTGCTGAGTAAATGTTGAGTGAGAAGAACCCCCGAGTTCAGAAACATGGTGGGGCACGTGGAGAGAGGCGGGGCTGGAATTGTGGGGCCCAGAAAGTCCATCGGAGAAGCAGCGATGGCTCCATAGAGAACTCAGAACTCGCTAAGCTCCCTGACGAGAATAAGCAGCAGCCACTGTTGGCTGGGCCAGGCACTGTGCCAAGGTCCTCACATGCTTTCCTCACCGCGTCTTAGCAACAGCCTCAGAAGGTCGCCTCTAACTGTCAGATGAGGAATCTATGGCCCAGAGAGGGAAGGGGCTTGCTCAAGAAAGCTCAGATCTAAGTGGCAGCTGCAGGACTGGAACCAAGGTCAGCCAGACTCCAAAGCCAGAGCTCCAAATTTCTAATTTCTATGAGACCCCAGAGCTCAACAGGTTACAGTATGGGCTGGAGCCTGGGGTTCGACACCCATCCCTGGGCCCCCCATACCAGTCAAGGTCTCCTTGGCCAGCAGCAGGGCCTGCCCATCAGCTTCCAGCTGCTCCCGACGGGCTTCGAGCTGCGCCAGCTGCCGCTGCACCTCGAACAAGCTGCCCTCCAGGGCTTCCTTCTCCAAGCTGCAGCACGCACAATCCCTCAGGCCTGGGGACTCAGCCTCTCGGGCCCCAGGAGACTGTGGATCGTAGGGTGTGGCCATCCCTGGGCCAGGTGCCAGCCTACCTGCCCAGCCAAGCCCACGCTCCCTGGGGAAGCCCGAACCATGGCAAAGATGCACTGGCCACCTGGTACCTTAGTAACCATGCCTGTGGGCCCATGCCAGGGTGTGGCTGGTCACAGTGTGGCCCCAGGAAGACCCCCTCAGGGTGGGCTGGACAGAGGGAGCCCAAGGCCTTACCGCAGGCGTGTGGCCTCCTCCGACAGGGTCCGGCCCTCACGTTCAGCCGCCGCCAGCTGTACCGCCAGGCCGGCCCGCTCCTTGGCCAGAGCCTCCTTCTCCCGGGCCGCCCGCTCCTGCGCCTCCACCTGCCGCTGCGTCTCCCGCCGTGCCTGCTCCAGCTCCTGCTCCCGCCCGCTCAGCTGCCGGGAAAGCTGGCCCCCACCCAGGCACTCTCAGAATCCCCCAAGCTGCTCATCATGCAGCACCCCAACCCTGGGCCTGACCCGGGTCTGACCCGGCCCTGGCCTGGCAGGCAGGAGACCCGGGTTCAAACCCAGGCTCTGCCCTGATGTGATGTGTGTGTTTGGACCAATCACAGCCTTCTCTGAACCCATGATGCACACACGTGCAACGATGAGGGTCCTCACTCAGTCTGGGTTGTAACAGAACCCTTTCTATAACCCAAAACTCCCCGAGAAGCTGAATACACAAAACAGATTGAAGGAGAGCTGCTTTGCAGGCCTCAGATTAGGGACTGAAGCCCTGCTCCCTGCACCCCATGGCCCATCCCCTAGAGGCCCCTGCCAGGAACCCAGGCTCTTCAGGACAGACACCTGGATTCCTGAACACAGGGCTATGATGCCCCAATAAGTCAGATTCTAATTCTAAAATTCTCTACCTGACACATATCAGTAACCTATTCAGCTGCCAAGTGCTTACAGGGGTGTCCTCTTCAGAATAGCCCTTTGTGAAAAGAATGATTAGCCCCATGTTACAGATGGGGTGACTGAGGCATGGGGAGGAATAGCTTGACCAAGGTCCCCAGCTAGCAGAGGCGGGGCTGAATTTAAACACCGATTCAGGCTCTGAGCCTGTGAGTTACCCCAGGACAGGGTGCAGGAGTCTGGGAGCCTAGAACCCTTCCCCCACCTGTTTCCCATCCCCCACATACACCCACCTGGGCCAGATGCTCCTGCAGCCGGCAGCGCTCCTGGAGCAGTGTGGGGACCTGGTGCTCCAGGGCTTCCCGGGCCTGCTCTGCCACCCGCAGAGAGCCTTCCAGGCCCTGCCTATCCACCTCCTGCTCCAGCCGCAGCTGTTCCAGCCGCTCATGTTCCTCCCGCGCCAAGGTGGCCTCCTGCTCCACCCGCCGCTGCTGGCTCAGCAGGGCAGCCTTCTCCTCCTCCAGCTGTGGGGGCCCGGTGGGGGCGGAGGTAGGTGAGCAGATCAGCACAGCTCTTCCACCCAGGGAAGGAGGTCCCACCCAAGACCAAGGACCACCCATCCACCTATCACAGCCAGCCCAGGGGAGGCTCCCTGAGGATAAGGGATGGTGCCTCGGGTATGTGGACACTGAGGAGTGCAGAGAAGGCAAGAGGGCCCAGGGAGAGTCTTTTCTCTCAGACCATGAGAGGACAGACAGACAGATGGAGTGAGAGAGAGAAGGACAGAGACAGAAAGAGGCAGGGGCCAAGATGGATAGGAACAGGGACAGATGTGCACAAGGAGATGTGCGAGGAGGCAGGGCATGGGCTGAAGCTGGGCCCGGGATGCCTCAGTGGGGTCTGAGTGGGGAGCACAGGTGGGTGTGTTGGCACACAGCGTACCTGGGCAACGAGGTGGTTCAGACCCAGCTTGTCCTGGGCAAGACTCTCGTTGAGGGCGCTCAGCTTGGACAAGGAATCGCGTAGAGAGGCCTCCTCTACCCTCAGCTTGGTCATTGACAGCTCAAGCTCCACGCGGCCAGCCTCAGCCTGCAGGGTCAGGACCAGGGTGGCCAGAGGCGATCAGACAGGAGAGAGGGAGTGAGAAGGGGAGAGACGGGAAAAGACGTGCAAAGATATGGAGAGGCAAGGAAAGATAAGGAGAAAGGCAGAGAGATGGGGAGAGGCAGGAGGGTGGGGAGAAACAAGAGGCATGGAGAGGCAGGACCCTCAGAGATGGGGCAGGGGACGAGGGAGACACAAGATAAGATAAATCAATCACTGCAGAAGCCCTGTGCCTGTGAAGCTACTTTAAAAAAAGCTGCACACCACAGAGCTGGACAGGGCAGGGCCAGAGGGCAGGGGTCCCCCAGAGTGGGGCCTAGGGTTGGCATTGCTCAGGGCCAAGGCTACAGGGAGTGGGGCAGGCACCAAAGACTGTGCCCCCAACTCTCACAGACTCCAGGATCCACATCCAGAGATGGCACTGAATGACCTGAACTATAGACACTGCCCCAGGAGCAACTGGAAAGGCAGGGACATGGCCACTAGAAGAGGTCAATTCACTTATGGCCGGGATGACAGGTCACTCTGGGATCTGGGTCAAAAGTCAGCCTGAGTCCAAAAGGAAGGGGTCAGTCTGTGACCAGGATCAGAGGTCAGCCTGAAATATAGGTCAGTCTGTGGCAAGAGTGAGAAGGCCTGGGGCTGAGGACAGGGATGGGTTTGTGGCTGTGCAGCAAACGGACCCACCTTGGCCAGTGCTTCGGCCACCTCGGCCTTCTCAGCCTGCAGCATGTCCCGTTGCAGTGTGGCGCAGTTCAGAGCTTCCCTCACCTCCACCAGCTCCTTCGTCAGCCCTGAGCGCTTCACTTCCAACTGCTCCAGCTGTCTGTGGCTGTGGGACAGAGGGCGGGGAGTGCCCCACATCACCTCCCTGCTCTGAGTCTCCTGCAGCCAGAAAACCTGGGGCAGGCCAGGGGTCAGGCCCGAGGCAGGAGCCCTGGGATCACGAGCCTCACGCACAAGGACCGCCAGGGCCACCACCTGTGCCTCTGGGCCTCACCTGCAAAATGGGTAACACCTGCCTTGTGAAGCTGTTGTAAAGATACATGACTCATTGTATATGAGGAGCTTAAAACAGTGCCTGACATATCTGCCCCAGGGCCTCCAGAAGCAAGAATGATATCCACTACCACAACATACTACACATGGTTGTGACTTAAGTCTCATAGAAGTTCGCAGAGCAGTGGTTAGGAGGTTAACTCTTCAGAGGGAGGGCAGAATGCTTGGGTTCGAATCCTGGCTCCTCCACTAACTAGCTGTTACCTTGGGGAAGTTACATGACCTCTCTGTACCTCAGTTCCACTATCCATAAAATGGAGCTAATAACAGGTCCTACATCATAGAGTTATCAGAAGGACAATCCAATTGCTGAAAATGGTGTCTGGCACTTAGTAATTTTACTACTATTGGTGCTGTAACTTTAATTTAAAAATATATTAATATTACCACTATCATTTTAATTATTGTTGTCATTATCATCCACACTCTACCTCCTAGCAACTCTCTGATCCCAGATAAGTGACCGTACCTCCCTGAGCCTCGGTTTACCAAAATGGGGCTGATTAGAAGACCTGACATTAGAGGGACACCATGAGGCCTCAAGACAGTAGGTGGCCCAGGAGACAACAGGTGTTCCCTAGCACCCAGGGACACTATCAGGAGCCAAGGCCCATTCTATTGGCCCTGGCAGGGAAAAGCTACTCACCTACGCTCCAGCTCCCTGCGTGTCCGCGTGCTGTCCTGCACTGTGTCCTCCCGCTCTTCCTCCAGTTGGTCTCGCTGGCGCCGCAGCTCCTCCTGCGTCATCTGCAGCCTCTCCCGCTCCTGCCGTAGCTCCTCAGCCTGCTGCTGGGCTGCCTGCAGGCTGTGGGCCAGGCTGTCCTTCTCTCTGCAAGACAAGGGGAAGGGATGCTGAAGAGAATGCTGGATGCTGCTCCCACCAGGGAAGATGCCCCTGCTGTCATCCTAGATAGGAGCCATAGCCTCTGTCCTCTAAAACACCTGCTCCAGGAAGCCCTCCCTGTCCCTGACCATGGCCAACTCATTTCATCCACATCTCCCGGGAGCTGCCACTTCCCGGCAGAGGGAACCTGCCTTTTTTTCTCTCTCAACCTGGGCACTTGGAAGCCCAGTGAAATAGCTGGTGACACTGGCATTGTCTCCAGTGTGCCACCAGGTTGAAGAGGCCAGGCTGGGCCATGTGGGAAATTTTGTTGCCAACTCTGCTAGTCCATGTGACTGGGAAATGCCATTATAGCAGCCCCCGCCCCTCAACTCTGGGAGGCCAAATACAGCTGGATCTGTCCAGATTCCTTGGCTTCCTGCTGCAAAAGCCAGCAGCACATGGTAGTTAGAGCAGGACAGGGAGGAGGCAGCAACTGGGAACTCTGATGCTTTGCAGAGTGTTGTAATTTTCCCAACTCCAGCAGCCACCAAGTATGGACCAGGTAGGGGTGGGGAGGATCTGTAATGCCTCCTTCCAAGCCAGCTGGGGTTTCCAGCTCGGGCTTAGGGCTGATTGCTGTCATATCCTCTACTGCTCTGCCTCTTCCTTCGAAGTGGCAACCCATAAGCATTCTAGATACAAAGACTAGCAGGAGGTGGGAAAAAGCATACAATATGATATTAAGTAAAAATAGCAGAATGTGCAATGAGGTGTTTGTTCGCTATGAATGCAACTACATAAAAAGCCCTTCTCCCTCTAAGGCATGGGAAGCATTTGTTTTGCCATCAGATGGAGCTGAATTCCAATTCCTATCCCTGGCCACATCGCTGTGTGAGCCTGGACCAGCCTCTCAACCTCAGGACAGTAACGGTTCTGAGTCTGGTGGGAAGATTAATTGAGATAATTACATGCAAAGTATTTAGCAATGAGCCTGGCACACAGTAGGTGCAAAGGAAACATTCGCTACCTCGTCAGGAAACATAAATGGAAGCTAAATCAATGCGTTAACAGTGGTTAGGATGGGTAGGTGAGGCTGTGAGGAGGTCCCGCTTTTTTACTTGCCCTCCATTTTTCAAACTTATTATTATTAAGAGAAACACCAAGATACAACAACAAAAGTAAAAAACAAAACAAACAAACAAAAAAACAGGGAGCCGAGAGTGGGTAATTTTTCTCAAAAACCTTTAAGAAAGAGTCTCAAGTAAGAGCACCACCAACTCTTTGAGATGAGCACTTGAAATGTGGCTAGTGCAACTGAGGAACTGAATTTTCATTTTTAAAATGTTTATCTGATTTAAACTTTAACAAACACACACGGCTTGTTAGGACCACACCAGTGCAGATCCACAAGCTCACAGCTCGGGCTGACATTATGCCCAGATGCTGATTCCTCTCCAGTGCCCCCACTCTGACCGCCCCGGCACCTGCTCAGGAGGTCAACACTGCTCCGCAGACGCTGGGCCTCACGCTGGGCATCCTCCTGGGCCTGAGTGGCCCCATCAGTCTTGTCCCGCAGACGCTGCAGCTTTTCCTCTAGGGCACGGCGCTCACCCTCACTGTCACTAAGCTGCTTCCGTAGCGTACCCAAAAGGTCCTGGCTGGCCTCATAGCGTCCACGCATGTCCTGTGGCATAGGAATCACTGAGTCTGGGGGAACCCTAAGAAGCCCCCAGAGCTCCCTGGCTACTCTCTGCTGGTTCCAGGGATGTATACCAGCCTACTCTGTGGCCTAGACTTGGGGCAGCACTGGGGCCAAACTAGGTTTCCACTCCTCTCACCATCCTTCTGAGCTCTCTGCCAGGGCTCTGAGCCTCCATCTCCTGGGGTCCCTGGCAACCCCAACCTAAGCCCCAGGATGCCAGACACTCCCTCTCCTGGTTCTAACCCCAGGGCTCATCCCCTTTGCATCCTGGTTCTGATTCTACTCCCGGACTCCTCTCTGCCCTTAGTTCCCAGACTCCTCTCGTCCTAGGCAGACTCCTCCTCCCAGGCTTTTCCCAGGGTTCTAGTTCTGTCTGTCTTGCCAGGGAACCCCATCATCCTTTCTATACCAAGCTCCTCCCTTCCCAGGCTCCGCCCCCAGCTACCCAAGCGCCTCCCACTCAGCTCAGATTCGCCCCAGAACTCTCAACCACCTCCATGGATCTGACTCAGGTGCCCGTTCTCTGGGCTGACTCCACCCTGGGATGCTCAGGCTCCTTCCCCCGGACCCTGTCTCCGCTCCTAGGACCCTGGTTCCGCTACTGGGCTGCCCAAGCTCCTCCCCAGGACTTTGGCTCCACCCCAGGATGCCCAGGCCCTGCCCCAGACCCCTGGCTCCGCCCCTACTCTGTCCAAGACCCTCCCCCCGAGCCCTCTCACCCCCCCCCCCACCTGGAGCTGGAGCTGGCGCTTATGCAGGGCAGAATGGATCAGGGCGAGCATGGAGGAGTCTGAGCAGGCCGGGGACGGGCCTCGGCGTGGGGAGCGGCCGCGGCCGGGTGAGGAGCGTCGCGATGGGGACGGAGTCCGGGGCCCCGAGAGGCCCCGCAGGCTGCCGTCGGACGCGTCAGCCGTATGCTCGGAGCCGCTGAGCTGGATGCCGCTCTCCATGTCCGACAGGACCGCCTGAAGGTGGCGTGGGGAGGCAGGAGGAGGAGGGCGGCCGCAAGGTTAGTGGGGTAAGGAAGCCCAAGCCGGTGATGGAGCCGACAGGGCGGCGAGGCCAGCCGCACCCCCAAGTCTGCAGCACGCTCCAAGCTGCCTCCCTACAAGCCTTCCTGATTCCAGCTGCACCAGCTCCTGGGCCCCACAGGCCTGCCAGGCGAAGCCTCCCATTGACTCATTCAGCCTTTCCCACAGATGAGCCTGGAATGTGCAGTGCCACTCGCAGGCTGAGGCCCCAGGTTACCCCGACCGCCTGCAGTTCAGCTCAAGGCCACCAGAGGATGTGGTGGCCTGCAGACTGCCTGGCCTTGACCTGCCCAGGGCTCCCTCCCACCTCACACCTGTGCCAGGTCCCTCAGGGTCTGCTGCAGCCCCTCTCCCTCCTCTGTCTCCAGGGCCGCCTGCTCCTGGAGCCGCAGGGATTCCTGGAGTGGCGTTGGGGAGACAAAGAAAGGGTGGTCAGGGTCTCTGCCCTAGTCTGAAACTCCACTCATCTCCCTCTCTGGCCCCCCACCCATGGGTGGCCATGCCCAGAGGCCAGCCATATGGTAGACCCCACAGCAGCCCCAGTGTCCTCATTGCAGACTAGGTCCAGAGAAGTACAGTGTCCTGCCCTAGGGTCACATAGCCTGTTGGAGGAGAAATGGACATAGAACTGGGCCTGGCCCCATACAGAAGGATGCTTGACCCAGGCACTACCCTTGATGTGTGTCCATCTGGTGGAGAGGCAGCTGAGTGCCAAAGGAAAGAGCCCTAGGCTGGCAGAGCACAGGTATGGGTTTATCCTGACTCCCCAGCTTGCTGGCTCTGAGACTCTGGACAAGTATTTCCCCCTGGGCCCTGGTTTCCTCATCTGTGTAATGGGAATCATGCTACAGGGCTGCTGGGAGGATGAAATGGGATAAAAGAGGTGAAGGTGTTCACACTAAGCCTGACATATACTCAATGCTCAATTAATGAAGGGTAAAACAGTCTGAGTGATACTTGGGGGTGGCCCAAGCAGCCCATTCCTCAGCCTGTGTCCACAGATCTGGTCAGTGCCCCCATCCTGCCCTGCTACATCTCAGGGGCAGCTGCATCTCACCAGCGCCTCGAGCTTCTCACTGAGGGCCTTGTTGACCTGATCCTTCTCCAGATTCTGGTTCTGAAGACACTCTACTGTCATGGCCAGCTCTGTCACTCTGGGGGAGGGGGGAGCAAAAGAGTAAATGGGAGGCCCACTCCATCTTCTCCTCAAACACTCCAGCTCTGTATCCTTCATGATTCTCCAAACCCCCAGGCAGGGACCTTAGGGTTCATCTCTCTAGCTGTGTGACCTTGAGCAAGTCACTTCTCTCTGGGCCTCATACTTTCTCATCTATAAATGAGAATGAGGTTGCCACCCACTTTATCTCATGGGAAAGCACTCCACGACTTTTCTAGGTCACAGGAGCTTGGAGCAAAACTCCTGGCATCAGAGGTTGAATTTCTCATGATATGTGCTGGGCAATAGCACTCTGGGCCTCAGTCTCCCCGTCTGCCAAATGGGCTGCCTGAGAAGACTGGCTGAGCTCATGCAGGGGCAGGAGCAGGGACAATCCCACTGAACAGACCCCCCTCCTTCCCACATCTCCAAGTGCACACTCTGCAGGGAAGCCTGTCTCGAGTGGTACCTACCAGACACCCACCTGGCATTGAGGTCGGCCTTGTCCAGGTTGCTTTGCATCTGCAGCTGGGCCAGGCTCTTCTCCTGCAGCATCTTATCCTGCAGCTGCTCCTCCAGCTGGGCCTGCAGCAGTGCCTGCTTCTCCAGGGCTGCCTCGGCCCGACTCTCAGCCATCCGCAGGCCTGCGCTCAGCCCAAGGCCTGTCTCCTGGATGGCTCTCGAAGTCCGTGCCAACTCCCCTCCCAGCTGCAGGAGGTCCCTGGTGGAGAGAACACAAGACAGGGATGGGATGGGATGGGGAGAATTGATTCCCAAGTGTCAGTCAACTACACTGAGAAAAAGTCACAAGTCCCACAATGCAGTGTAGGTGAGGCTATGGGGAAACAAGCCCACCCTATAGTTACCAGAAGGTAACCACAAAATTATAAATGGATCAGCTCTTTGACCCACCAACTCTACCTCTAAGAATTTATCCTGCAGAGATGCCCTAACGCTTGGAAAAAAACCTGTGTATAAGGTAAGGTGAACTACTGTGGCACTGCTCAGGTAAGAAATACTGGCGGCAACCCAAATGGCTATCAAAAGGGGCTTCTATTAAATAAATGATGATATAGCTGCTCAGTGGAATACTCTGTAGCCAAGAAAAATGAATAGGGAAGCTCTTCAGAGCCTAAAATGGAGCCACCTCCCAGTTACGAGGTGAAGAAAGTATGTTCAAGAACCACAAAGATGAAATTCTACCAAGAATATGTAAACCCATCTGTGACATTGATGAGTCAATTGGAAATTTGGATACTGGTTGAATATTTGATGATTTTAAATAAAGATCATTAATTTAAAATTTTTTTAATGTAAAAAAGAAAACAAATTAGGTCTCCCCGCCTTTGTGCTTTCCCCACGCTTCACCTGCTCAAAAATCAGGCAGGACCAAGCTCCCCTGTTGTAGCGGGACTTTGAGGGGGTCTCCCTTCCAACCTGACCTCTCCTCACCTGCTTTTCACCCCAACCCTACCTGCTGCTGTTTTCTCCTCCCTCTAAGCCTTTACTCAGGCTGTCCTTTCTGGCTGGAGTGTTTTTCTAACCTCCCTATCATCCTTCTGAACATCTAAGTTGTTCTCTCTGTTCCACTTTCATGTCACTAACCACTCACTTCCTCAGTCCAGAATTTTTTGGGGTGTCTCTATCTTTTCATCACTAGAGGTGGTGAGGTCCTTGATAACAGAAGCTGAATATTGTAGTGGAGTAATAGCAGGAGCTGTATATCCTGTAAGTAAGGGAAAGTCACTCTGCCTCTCTGAGCCTCAGTGTCCTCATCTGTAAAATGGGAACTATCACAGCTCCTACCTGAGAGGGGCACTATGGATATGAGATGAAATAAAACGTATCAAAAAACAAGCTCAGAGTAAACAGCTAGTAAAGGCTGGTTCCCCCCAACATGGCAAGGGTTCATTATTACTAGTTGCCTCTGTATCGCCATGGACCTGCACACAGTAGGAGTACTGGGTGGAGTTGAGCTGATTTCAACTTAAAAGCGGGGTTGCCTCCCAGCTGCTGCAGCAGCGTCTCCCCAAGCGGCCCCCTGTGCCAGCCAGGCCTCACCTCTCGGTGGACATCTTCATCTCGCTGATCAGCCTCCGGACCCCTACAACCTGCCTCCAGAGGAGGAGCAGGCGGCTGTGCTCGCTGCTGAAGTAGGCGTTGAAAGACTGGAGGGAAGACAGGCTGCGTGAGGGGTTACAGGGAGGGCTGCCCGCTTCCTCCCCAAGTCCCACCTTCCTGAGAAGTACTATCACCCAAGCAGGGCATCTTCCCATGGCTCTCTGGGCCTGTGCACAGGGCTAAGTGAGAGCTGTCCCTCTCACACTCCCAAGCATCTGTCCGGAACAGCGAACTGGGGTTTGATGCCTTTACCAGCTGAAAGAGGCAGCTTGGAAGAGCAGAATGTGCCTGGACCTGGGTTTGCATCCCAGCTACCAGCTATGTGGCTGTGGGCTGGTTACTTAATTTTTTTTTCAAAACAGGATGACAGCACCCACCACATACAGTTATTATGAGGATTAGAGGAGAAAATGCACACCTGGCATGTACCACCTGCTAAACAAGGCTGGCTGTTATTATCACAGTTTACTTCTCCCAAAGGGCTCATCTGGCCAGGAGGGCCCTCCCGCTCCTTCTCCCAAAGTCTCAGTTCTCACCACTATACAAAGGCGCTTCCCCTCAGGTCAAGCTGGCCTCATGAGGCCCCACTGGCCTCCCAGCAGCCCTGGGCCTACCTCCTCCTCACGCCTCCACGCAGCCTCCCGCTGTTCCAGCTCCTTGCGGCTGCGTGTCCAGTCACTGGTCACCTTACGTATGTCTTCACTCAGAGCCTGGTTGGCCGAGCTTGCCTGGTCCAGCTGCTCTCGGAGCATAGCGTTCACCTGGGCCAGGCTGGCACTCCTGGGTGGCACAAAAAGGGACCAGTGGGCACACGCCGGAGAGGACCATCCTGCTAGCCACGACCCCTCCTTGCTGCTCCCACCTCTGCTGCTCCTCCTCCAGGCGGATGAGGGTACTCTCCAGGTCTCGGCTGTGCTCTGTGTCCTGAGCGGGAGAAGTGGGGCATCAGGTTGGGCACGCGGAGGGAAGGGCCTGCCCTGCCCCACCCTGGCACCCACCCTCAGCCGCTGCTGCTCCAGCTCTGTGGATCTCTCCAGGAGCTGCTGCTCCAGATCTGAGCACTTCTTCTTATACTGGAGAATCTGGAGATGGGTAACGAACAGTTAGCCCTAGGTCACGGGGGCAGGGCAAAATGAGCAAGCACATGGGTAGGCAGGAGCAGGAGTGGGTGGCCCTGACCTTGGCCTGCAGCCGCTGCACAAGCTGGGCCTGCCGCTGCTGGCCCTCCTGGTAGGCCTGCAGCTTGCGCCGGTAGGAGGCCTGCTCCTCCTGCAGCTGCCTGCGCAGCTCCACGCTCTGCCGCGCCAGCCCCCTGGGCTCCTGCGTTTCCAGCTCCCCGGACTCCAGCCGCACAGCCTGCTCCAGCTGCAGGGAAGGGCCCTGGGTGAGAGTCTTGGGCCCCCTGGGTAGGCAGGCACAGGCCTCTACAGGGGGCGCCAGGCTGGGCCCAGACCCACAATGCCTTGCATGTGGGCAAGCCCAGGATGCAGCGCACGTATACACAGGCTAATGCAGCCGTGCATGGACAGACAGGCATGCACGGACAGACAGGGTGTGCATGAACACATGCAGGTGGGCCCACAAACATCTGCACACAAAATGGACAGATGTGCCTGGGGGTAAACCTTAGGGGCCCTGGGCGCACTGTGAGCCCCTCCTCCAAAACAACTAACCCCACTGTGGCTGATATTATTAGAAGCACGCCTACGTGTCCCCACCCCCACCCGAAGTGAGCTCAGGAAAGCCTGAATGTTTATTCTCTTTTGTGTCTTAGCCCTAAACAGTGTTAGTGGCCTGTCTGTTGAGATCACGAATCAATAGCATGAACACATGTGAATACATTCAGACAGGGGCATCTAGACAAGCATGTACACCTGAGCTGAGACATGCACACACATAAGGCACATGGGTGGTGTCAAACATCCCCAGGGTGACACATACCAACTCCCGGCCTGCCCCCGCTCCCCACATATACAGTGCCCAGATTTGTAAGAGGTGCACACAGATGTTCTGAGACAGTGTGGCTTATTAATACCCTCTCTGTCCCAGCACAGCCTCGGACTCCCCCTTCCCCCTGACCTCATGGAAACCCTCTGCTGTCAGTACCCTTCCTCCACCCCCAGGCAGCTCGCAGCCCCTTCATCATCAGACCCTGGAGGCACGGGTAGGATGCCTGCCTCTGGCTGTCCCCACTAACCTTGGAATCCCTTCACCCCCTTAAGCACCTGCTAGTCCCAGGGGCTTCCTCAGCCTCCTCCACCTATAGGGGAGGCCGGTGAAGGTGAGCAGGACTAACAGAGGAATGACAGTGCCCAGGCAGAACCCAAGGGACGACAGCCCAGCTCAGCGGACTCTGACACTAGCCCACATTCACCATCTATCTCCCCAGCGCCTGACCCGTTACAGCCCAGGCAGGGCATTCACACACCCAGCCAGGCTGAGTCCCAAGGAAGCCAACGGCGGGGCAGCTGCTCTCACTCGTGCTCATAACAGGGCCAGGCCAGGTTAGTGACAGGCGCAGGTTCCGTCCCGGCCTGCACCGACCCAGTACACCCAGGAGATGCTCGACGAGCCACTGAGAAAACTGACAACAGCTTCATCTCTACCTCCCACCCAACCTCCCCAGGGACAGTGCCTGGGGGCAGGGTGACTGTGGCCACGGGGGTGCCACTCACCGGGAGGGGCTGGTGTGGGCTGCTTGCGGGCTTCACCTCATTTGGGGGGAACACGGTCTGAAGGCGTGGGGGGAGGCGGGATGTAGGGGACTGCCTGGTCGTGACCAGCGTTGGCAAGGAGTCCACATAATCTGGGTGATGGGCAGTGTCCACAGTTGAGCGTGCTGGCAGTGGCACTGAGGTGCTGTGTGTGTCGTGCATCGAAGCAGGAATACCTCACAGGTGTGAGTGGGCAGTGTTTTGTCCTTTGTCTCCACTTGGGACCCTGTGTGTTTATGTCCGGGCCTCCATGGGGACCTGAGTGAGGTAGCATCTGTGGTTGCGGTCACAGATCTATGCTGCGGTGCAGGCGTTAGGTACGTCTGTGTGTACCCATGTGTTCATGTGTTTGTATATCTGTTTACACAACCATAAATGGGTGAGTATGGGGAGTGTGCATGGGCCCTGGGTGTCATCTGTGGGGTGTGTTGATGACTCTATGCACCCATGGATACTTTTATCTGGCTGCGTGTATGTATGCGACAAGGGACAATGTTATGTCGTCTATGGAACTGGTATATCATAGTGGTGTGACTGGGTGTCTAGGTGACACATTCCATGCCTGCATGGGATGGTGTGGTGTCTGGCTGTGACACTTCTGCTGTGCCCTGTCCGTCAATCTTAGTGCATCCCTCTGGTGAATTTGTGTTTCTGTGTGGTGTGTTTTGTGCATCTGCGTCTGTGTGTGTGCGGTTTGCCTGTGGCCTGTGCCCTGTGTGTTTTGCACAGCTGTTTAACCAGGTGCTATTTGCTTCTAGGATTAAGAGGGGTTCAGGCAATCACTGGGTGCTCCGCCTGCTTCCCCAGTGTCCCAGCCAGGCCCAGGCCACTCCCAGCCACACCTCACCCCTTTCCACAAACTTCTCCCCTCACAAAACAGCCTTTCAATTTTACTTGTAATTCAAAAGGGAAGGCAGGTGCCACCAAGCCAGGGATGAAAGAAGTTTATTGTCTCCCTTAGCAACCGCTGCCCTAGTACCATTATTATTCAAGTCACTCAGTCCGGGTTGCCATGGACACGGGGAGCCCAGGGGGTCTGTCCTACGGAGCCAAGGGGGCAGGGTCACTCCCTCCTCCTAATCCCAAATGCCTCGCCCAACACCTGCTCCTCAGAGACAGGAAGAAGTGGGGGTGTCACGGAGACCCTGAAGACCTCTCTCTGAACTAGGAGGTGGCCCGTTGGGAGCCCTGGCCTCAGTTTCTCCACATGCAATCAACAGAACACAGATCCTGACCTGCCCCCATTCTGTTTTCCTAGGAATACTGTGGGGTTTAAAGGGTCAGAACAACCTCTCTGTCTCCAACCTAGCCCACATGCAACCGTTATGGCCACAAAGGCAGGCCCTGCCACCTGCAGCACACAGACAAGTGTGCAATAGGAAGAAATAGTGCCACAGGACTGCAGAGCCCAGACCAGGAGCCTCATCCCAGCCCCACCACTGACCTTGGGCCTACCATGCCCACATCTGCAAGGGGCTCCAGGCTCCAATATTCTCTGTGGACTGCCCTGCTCCCCCCAAAAAGGCCTGGGGGTCATTTTCACCCAATCCCTGCCTCCAGGTGTGGCCATGCTGACACCTTCTCAGACAGAGCACAAACACCAGGCTCTCTCTACACGCTATTCAGGGGCCTCCCCAGCCACAGGAGGGAATTTTCTAGACTTGACACAGCCCCCTGCCGTACCACTGTGTCATAGAAAAGGGACCTGTCACCTCTTACATCTTTTTCCCTCCCCCTGCCAGCTGGAGGGGCAGTGCTGGCTTCATTGTCCATCAGGAACTGGCATTGAAGAGGCAGCCCCCCACTATGAGCCTGGAACTGTGCCAGGGGCCAAAAGATGAGAGGCCGAAACTGGACAGAGGCTGGCTCAGGCCCCATCACGACCGACTGTGGAACTCGGGCCGGCTGGCCCTCCACACACAAACCCTGGAAAAACTAGCTGTGTAATGTCCCCACTGCCAGGGGCCACTGTGGGCCCCCCACCCTGCTCCTCTGCAAGTCTCAACAAGTTGGAGGCTTGTCCGGGCGGGCGGATCCCAGGACATGGGCACAACCCACAACCACACAACTGCATCTCCCTCTATCCAACAAGGACTTGCAAGCCTCTGCACAGACAGGCTGGCTCAGGGGTCCGTGACTAACCCTGGCTCTGCCAGTACCGCAGAAGAGACCTTTTCCCAGCGTGTGGGCCTGCCCTGGCTGTCTCCCTGCCCTCGCAGCAGGGGATCCCCTGGCCCAGCTCTCAGCCTCCAGCCAGCACCCACCCTCTCGCTGACCGCATTGTACTTGATGGCCAGCTCGTCGCGCTCGGCACGGCTCTGGGCCAGCAGGTCCTCCACACGGGACAGCTCCTGCTGCAGCAGCTGGTTTTCCTCCTGCAGCGACATCACCGATGCCATCTCTGCGGCCGGCTGCAGGGCTGAGAGGAACAGCGGGTACATGATTGGCTTCTACCTGGGTCCAGGGGACATCCTTCCCCTGCAGATACCCTACCCATGATGGAAGGCAGGAGCTTGGGTGGGAGTGGATGCAGCACCAGACCCCACACTGGAGCTGGAGAACAGGGAGCTGGGCAAAGTGACAGGCTTGGGGCTAGACTTAGAGAGGACACAGCAACAGCTGAAGTGTGGCCCCAGCAGTCCCAGGAGGCACAGGAAGGACGCTTGGTCTAGGAATCAGGAGGCTAGGCCCCAAGTTCTCGCTCCTTCCTTCTCTAATTACTACCCCTCTCTGGTCCTCGGTTTTGCTAATCTGTAAAATGGGTGGAACCATAACCAGACCCTGCCAGGGGAGCAAGAAAGCCTCACTTAGGCAAAGGGCTTTGCATAACTTCTGATGCCAGTGCTCAGGACAGCGTTGGTCAGGTTGTGAAGAGAAAGAGAAAGAAGAAAAGAAAAAGAAAAGCCAGAGGAAAAAGTATTAGTGTCTCGCCTATCCTATGGGCTCCCTTCTACCTGGGACAACTGGACACATACCACGAGCCTCTAGGCTCTTCCAGCCTGGGCAAAGGTTCTTAAGGTCCCTGTCTGGGGTTCCCGAGGGCCCCAACATCCCTGATCTCCCAAGGAGGCTGAGGCTGGACAAGAGCTATGACAGGAGCACCAAAAACACACCCAGGAGAGCTGCAAACGTGCCAGCTGTGACTGTGTGCCCTCTTCACATACTTGGTCATGGGTGCCACCCACTAGGAGAAGCAAGGACCCATCAGCCTTCCTGCCTGGGTGGGACGCGAACAACACACCCCAAGGGCTGCTAAGCTGAACTGCCCCCTGTACACTCCCCCACCCTCACCCCATAATCTCAGGTTCAGCCAGCTCACGCTTTCCCCTGGAGGGAATGGGTGTTTGGGTTTTAAGTCTGGGCAGATTACACCGCTGAGCCTCCCTTTCCTCATCTGCAAAACGGGTCCCTATATCAAAGGCTCTTCCTGCCTCCCAGTGAGGGTTCAAGAAATGGAAACTGCAATCATCATCATCATCATGACTGCTAAGGAGCGGGATGTGAGTAGAGGTGACAGAGAGAGGTGGTACCTGGGCTTTCAGGCTGGGAGAGGTTGCGGGTGACAATCTCCCTGATGCGGGCGGACAGGTGGCTAGGCTGACAGTCCTGGGCCGGGTCCTGCACACCAAGGGCCGTCTCCAGGCCCGGCCCCAGGACACTGCTCTCCAGTGTCTGTGGGGAAAGAGAAAGGATCTGTGGGGGACCTGAGTCCCTGGCCTGGGTGGGCAGGAGCAAAGTCCTGCCACCCAAGAGGTACATGCCCTGGAGACGGTCAGGAAACCCGCACATGGAGGGAAGCCTGAGAGTCAGAATGCCCCACAGAAGGGCACTTTTGTGTGTCGCCTGCTGGGGAAGGAGGCCCCATCAAGAACCAGAGAACCAAACCCCACAGCCCACTCATAAACCCCAAAAGGGCAACACAGAGTGCTGGGGTCTCCAATCTAGGATCCCACGGTGCCAGCAGAGGTCACCCCAACTCTCAAATCTGGGAGTAGGGACCCCCGCCCTCCACAAAGCACTGGGATAAGGGACCCACAGTAGTTGAGCCCTGTGCACCCCTATACCCCAAGTCTGGCTGGGAGTTGCAAACTGGGGTCCCTGTGCACCTCACCACCACACCTCTCTCACCACTCGACCCCCAAAATCCATCCACTCCTCACTCAGTCTTTCCAGAGCAGCTGGACGCAGTGGGCACAACCCCCAGGACCCACCTGGATAACCGTCTCCAGGGCCAACTGGGCCTCCAACGACCCCTCCAGCCCCAAGCTCATGGGGGAAGGCTGCAGCTACCCCTCAACAGGCCCTCTTTCGGGGCCCCAAGCCTAGCTCAGTCCTCACAGCCAGAATGCTGTGCTGAGCACTGGGCAGATTAGGCTTAAATCCGGCGGCGTCCACATGTGACCACAGAGGTGGGAGGGGAAGGGGATGGGAAAGCAGAGGGGAGGGGAGAGAGGCAGAGGGGAAGAGAGGGTCGGATATAGAGGGGGAGGGGAGTAGAATGAGGAAGAGGTCAGAAAGAAAGGGAAGGGGCAGAAAGAAAGGAATAGGATAGAGGAGGGGGATGGAAGGAAGTAGGGACCTGGAGGCAGAGGACCCTCCCAACACACACACACACACACACACACACACACACACACACACACACACACACACACACACACACACACACACACTGTCCCACTCTCCCCAACTGCTGGGTCCTAGAGCCCTCCAAGCTCAGGGCATGGGGTCAGCATCCAGGAAACAGGAAAGGCCAGTCTTCAAAAGTAAAGAATGTATTTACAGGGTGTTAGGTGACTTTTCCCATATCCAGTGCAGGGCAAAGAACACAGGCTGTAGAATCCCCCTCACCAACGCCCCCCAACAAAGCAACTTTGCCTCCCTGAGCCTCAGTGTCCTAGTATAAGATACAGATAAACTTGGCACCCATTTCATGGACTAGTCCGGGGGATGAAGCAAAATTCTGTGTGTGCATAGAGAGCGTGTGACTTAGCGCTGGATTCACAGTGAACATCTAGTAAATACTGATTTCGTTCACTTGAAAATCTGAAATGTACTATGCCACGTGTTGGCAGTATGTTCTTGGACAAGTTACCTCCCTGAGTCTCAGTCTCCTCATCTCTAAAATGGGACTAATAGCACCTACCACAACGTTGTGAAGATTAAATGGGTTCAAAGGCATGGGGGTTTAGAACCATGGCTGGCATGACAGTCAGCAGCTAGAGGATGGCAACTGCTGTCATTAGCATCATGTGTCTCGGTTCCTGCTACATCTTAGCCCTCGACCTCAGGGTGCCCTCTGCTCTAAGTGCCATGTCCATAGGAGGCATATGTTCATTTTCTCATTAAATCCTCATCTCAACCCATTTCCAGATGAGAAAACGAAGGCGCAGAGAGGTGTGGCTCTTACTTATTCAAGGTGGTAGGTCCAGAACTCATTCCACTTAGGCAGGCCGCCTTCCAAGATCACCTCAGGTCAAGGCTAGGGCGTTTATACTCCAAGCTTCTACCACTGTGTCTAGGTCAGACCCAAGAATGCAGCAGGTGCTGCACAAATGTACATCAATTCAGCCTGGACCCCTCACCCCCAACTAAGGAATCTGTTCTGCAAATGGAAAACCATGAAACACAGCACACCAGGCCGAAAAGGTAAGTGCAATCAAGTTGCAATAGCACTCAGATTTAGGCAAAACTAAACTCAGCCAAAGGTAGAGTTTTTGCCACCACAAAATCCTGGAACCCCCATTTTCCCACCTCCTAACGGCCTCCACTAATGCCTCTACAGGCTGTACACCAACACCAGAGCAAGGGGGAGGCCCCAAACAGCCCTGAGCCAAGATCTCTACCCCTGCTTGCCCAGCTTGGCAGAGAGGGGGCCCGTGAAGTGTTTGGGAAACTGAACTGACTTATTTGGTGCCTTCCCCCAGCCAGTGCCCTAAGGGACGGGGGAAGAGAGCAGGATGCCAGGACCATGGACACTGGGTGACACCAACCCTTGGTTCTGCCCACGAGTTCTCCCCCTAGAGTCCTACTGGGTTCTATAGGTCCCAGTAAATCATATCTACACCCTGTGTGTGTGCAGTTCTTCAACATCTGCAGCTTCCATCCAATTCTCAAAACAATGATGGAATTCCCACAGGAAAGGTCTGGATGTTACAGTTTCGGCATCTGACTGCCGGGACTCCAAATATAGCATGCCTCCCACCAGCTGTGTGACCCTGGGCCAGTTTCCTCATCTGTAAAATGGGCTAATAATGGTGCCTGCTTCTATCATGAGGATTAAATATGATCTACACTTAGCTATGTACCTCGCTATGGTGTGGCAGAAACTGCTATGTGTCCAAAAACATTTCTGACTTTTCTTAGAAAAATGGCTAGAAGCCATTTCCCAGACTCCCTGGCAGTCAGATATTGCTATGTGATCAAGTCCTAGCCAGCAGAATGAAGACAGAATGAATATGTGCCACTTTAGACCTGGCCCATAAAAAGCTCCCTGGAGGAACTGTTTATCCCTTGCCTGTCCATTAGCTGGAAGTAACACTAAGGTCCTGGGTGATGCCAAGGCCATAAGCTGGAAGAGTTTTGGGTCACTTTGTTGAAAAGCCAAACACCCGACAGGGCTGGCTATGAATGAGAAATGAACTTCTGTTCTGTCAAGCCTCAGATTTCTGGGCTTCACTGTCACATCAGCTAGTATTACCTTACTCGCCACACGCTGTTAAATAGTGGGTAAGTGTTGGCTGTGATTAGTGTTATCATCATTATCACTAGTAGATAGTAGATCAGCTCTTTCCAGTACCTAATCTAGAACCCCGTGCCTGGTACCCAGTAGACCCTCAGCCATTGATTGCTGGGATAGTGGCAGGAACAAGCCAAAATTCCTCAGATTACTCATGAAGTTTCAAACATACCAAGCTGCTCTTGCCCATTTATCTCTTCTTTATTCTCCAGTTACTGACTAGAAATTATAATAAAAATATTGCACCAGCCATGAACCAGGCTCTGTACCCAAAACTTGGCGTCTGCACCTTATCTATTTTAACCTTCTTATCCCTGTGATGTGGTACTGTTCTACCCACTTTGCAGGTGACAATTCTAAGGCTCAGTGAAGTTAAATAACTTGTTCGGTCACCCAGCCACGAAGGGCTGAAGCCACAGGTTAGACCCTGGTACGTCTTGTCCTAAAGTGCTAGACAAAAACAGCAATGGCTACCATTGTATTGTGCTTGCTCTGTGCCAGGCACCAGCCTAGGTGTGTAATAATGTATTATATAAACCACTGCCATCTCTTGCTTGGACTGCTGAGATGGCTCCTCATGGGTCTCCCGGCTTCCCCAACTTGTTTCCCACCCCAGCCTATTCTCACACAGTCAAGATCACATCCTGCTTTTGTTACAACTTTGTCCCCTGCTGCCTCCTATCACGCTCAAAATAAAATTCTAAGTCCTGCTACAGTGCACGAGGCCTGCCTGATCTGCCCCCACCATCTCTCCCATCTCATCACTTTCCCTCTCCCCCTTGTTGCCTGAGCCGCAGCCCTGCTGGCCTTCTTGATCCTCAAACACACCAGGCACACTCCCACCTCAGGGATTTTGCACCCCCATTTTCTCCACCTGGAATGTTCTCCCTGCTTCCTTTCACAGCTAACTCCCACTTGTCAACCAGATCTTGGCTCCAAAATGTCACCTCTAAGAGAGCGAACCCTGACCTCCAGCTAAAGTGGGCCCAGCCACTATCATTCACTATCTTCACCAACACGAATGTGGCCTGTCTCCTCCAATGGCAGGGACCAAGTCGGCCTTGTTTACTGCAGCCTCCATGGTGCCTAAGGCCCAAAAGCACCATGAACAGCTGTTAAGCAAATGAATGGATGGATGAATGAATGAATGAATGAATGCTAAGAGACAAGTAATAGTATAGGAAACTAAATGAAAAAGATAGAATAGAAACAATACCCCTGGGCTTTGGCGGAGGCACACTGGTAAGTCTTGGCCGCAGATGTTACCCACAGACTGGAATCTGGGTGAACACATCCAGAAACAGTGGCATCCCAGGAGTTCAGAATAAAAACCTGGCAGTGCGCTCCACAGGAGACTCTGGATGGGAGGGTGCCTAGTCTCCAAGGGCTGACCCCCATCCCCAGGACATGGGAGAAAGTCAGAGATCTAAGGGGTTCTGGCTTCAGAGGTCTTTCCGAACCCTGCTTCGGACCGAGGAGCCCAGTCAGGCTGGCCGGAGCCTCTGGTCTGCTTCTGGGTTGTGTATTAAGCACCTGCTGTGAGCTCAGCTAGGAAAATAGGAAATCTCAGAGGAAAACAGACAGACAAAGGGCACTTTCACGGAACCCTCCCCCCAATGTCCCATTCGCCCAGAGAAGTCACGGAGAGGGCTGGGGTCAGAATGCCGCCCAGAGAGAGCCCCGTCCCCTGGACTATGCATAACAATCAGGAGGGAGCAGTTCAGAAGGCCCACCCCAGAGCCGGGCCCAGGCGCCTCAGGCTGCACCCGAGGGCCCAAGTCCCAGCACAGGCTGTGCCATCTTGGGCAACGGAATGAACCGCTCTGGGCCTCAGTTTCCCCGTCAGTAAAACGGTGCAACTCTGCGCCGAAGGCGGACGCATCGCGCAGGAGCAGGGCAGGGCCGGCGCCCGGCCGCCCGCGGGAGCCTCGGACGGGGCTCTGCTGGCGGGGGCGGCGATGGGGAAGGGCCTCCCGCTGCAGCGCAGTCCGGGGTCCCCCGTGGGAGAGGGGCGCGCCCGTCCGGCGCCTGCAGGCCCCAGCGCCCGGGCCGGCCCCCGCCTCCTGCAGCAGGACGCCACAGGATGTCCGCAGGGCCCGCGGGCGCGCTCCCGCCTCCGGCCAGCGGCGGGGGTGCAGGGACGGCGCCCCGAGCGCCCCCGCGGCCCGGGACGCGGCGAGGGCCCGCCCCCGCGCGCGCCCGCCTTCCCGCCCTCCGCGTGCGGCCGCCTCGGACCCGCGGTCGGCGCCGCGCGCCCCGCCGCCGCCGCCTCTGCCCGAGCGCGTCCCGCGTGCCCGAGGCCCCCGCCCGCGGGGGCGCGCGCCGCCGGCCTCCTACCTCCGCGCGCCGCCGCCGCCGCCGCCGCCGAGGCCAGGTGGGCGGGGCCTGCGGGCCGGGGCGGGGCCAGTACCCTGGGGGCGGGGCCTGCGTCCTCCCCACGGAGGGCCAGCCCCAGGGCGGGGCGGGGCCAGCGGTCAAGGGGCGGGGCGGGGGCGGGGCCTGCATCTGCCCCGCAGAGGGCGCACCCCGGGGCCTGGGCGGAGCCAGCTGCAGGGGGCTAGGCCTGCGCCGCCCCGCCCCGGAGCAGGGGCGGGGCGAGCTGGAAGGGGCGGGGCCAGTGGGCCGGGGGCGGGGCCGCGGACAGCTCTCCCGGGGGTCCTGCGCGCTGAGCGCTGCCGAGGGCCCCGCGCAGGGTGAAGGGTCTTTGCGCACCGTCGCGTTTACTGCTCCGGACAACCCTGCCACCAGGGATTATCCGCTTCTTTTGCATGGACGGGACACTGAAGAGGAAGCAAGTCGTGCAAGGTCCCGCAGCTGCAAATGCCTAATCGGGACCCAGAGCTAGCTGCTGAGCCCCACTGCGGCCTCGCCTTGTGCTCCCAGGCCGCAAAGGCCTTAAACTCCTAAGATCTGGCCCAACCAGCCCAAGGGCACATTGCCACCGCCCCGTCAGAGCCCACCCATTATAGCAATACCGAGGCTTCAAGGACTGGACCTGTGGGGAGAATGTCTTTGTCTTCCTGATTGTCCAGCAACCTTGGATGAGATACTATGGCCTCAGTTTGTTCAACTATAAAATGGTGGACCCCCATGGGCTGCCCATTCCTTCTCACACACTTATGCCTCCCCAACCTGGGGTGAGAGAAGACCATGGAGGACACCATGCTTTGGAGACTGAACAGCGACTACCTGTCCTCGTTTCTATTGTAGCAATACTTTAGGCTCCATCTGCCTCCTGCCCTTGAAGGCATGGGATCAAATCATCCATTTAAAAGGGGAGTCTGGTCTGAAACTCCAGGTGAGGGAGGGGTGTGCTTTGTTTGAAAAAGCATGTTGAATTTTATGATTTTATATTTGGAAAACAGTAAATACCCAGAAAGAAAAGCAGCAGGCCTGCAGCTGATGGTTCTGCATTTCCACCTGCTGGGAGGGGAGGAGTGGGAGTTTATCTCCATCCAAGAGGAACCTGGGTTTCAGATCTGAGAATCCACTGCAGAGGCTACTGATGTGCCCATTAGGCTCTGTCCCCTGGGGATGGTGCAGGCAAAGCGGAGGCCCCAGCCAGGACTGAGAGCTGTTGGTGAAAGGAGATTTGGGTCAATTCCTGGGATTTAGGGTGAGGAGGGGTGCAAAGGGCAGTTTTCTTGAGGTGTTCCTGGCCCAGAGTGCTAACTTCTGCCGGTAAGCACAGGTGCCCCAGCATGGTCCAGATCTCTGTCACCCTGTCTGGAGTCCCCAGACCTGCTGGGTTCCTACCCAGGTCCTGAGGAACTCATGACCTCACAGTTCACTTCGGATCCTGCCTGTCCCTGTGGAGCCCTCACTCCAGGGTTCCTCACAGCACCAGAGTCTGACTCAGGCCCCTGTCCTTGCCCCTCCCTCCAGGAGACCTGTCTGATCCCCAGCCTTCTTGCCCCTCTCGACTGGTGACTAGGCCCTGCACCTCACAGGCAGCCTACACTGTCTGTGTACTGTACTGTGCTGGATGCTTCCTCTTATATTTTCTCATTCTGTCTTCAGTCCCCTCTGAACACTTCTGTGAAGCAGGATCAAGGCTGCAAAGCAGGTTCTAGAATTATTTCCATTTTACGGATGAGGAGACTGAGACTCAGAGAGAGCCAGTCACTCACCCAAGGACACACAGCCCGAGGTTCAGTGGCTTCCAAGCCCACACCCTTTCCTCTATACCATGCTGCCTCATGCAAGGTTTTGGGAAGGTGGCAGACAGAGCCCCTCTCCTCAAACCTCTTACCCCGCCGTGCACAGGAGCCTGCCGTCAGGAGGCACATACTTACATCAGTCTCCTCAGGAGGCGTCTGGCTCCCCTCTCTGTGACTCTCTGGGTCCCCTGCTGTGCTCAGTGGTTTTGCTCAGTTTTGCCTGGCCTGTGGTCATTTGAATCCCCAGGGTTAATGCTCACCAGTCACCCTGCCCCATTACCAGGTGATACACAGTCCAGTGACCCCAGGACCAACCACCAGAAGGGAGTTGTACCTGGTGCTCACCTGCTCACTGTAGAGGGTTCTAGATCTGCAACTCAAGTAACTGGGAAACAAGCGACTGAGTTACCACCCCCAAGTCGCTAAGGCCAAGCACCTGCCCAGTCCGGGTGCTAGGCTGGCTGGACTCTGTCCACCACCAGCCAAACCATATTAACCAAGAGGCACAGGAACAGGTGTTACAGTTAACTGGTTTCGCTAAATATCTTTTAGTTAACTTGAAAAGTCTATCATGCCTGACTTTAATAGCAAAAAATTAGAAAAAACAAAATGTCCATCAGTAGGGGACTAGCACATGTCAGGGGTTGTTCATTTAATGGAATACAAACGAAGTCATTCAGAATGTTACAGAAGAACATTCAGTGACTGGAGAAAAGATATTAAGTGTAAGGTTTCAGAACAGTAGGACAGAATAAGCCCATATTTGTAAAAGAAAAAACATTCATTTTTAATAGTTATTTCT
Source organism: Cynopterus sphinx (assembly GCA_030015415.1). NCBI lineage: Eukaryota > Metazoa > Chordata > Mammalia > Chiroptera > Pteropodidae > Cynopterus > Cynopterus sphinx. The sequence goes on from CM057387.1 coordinate 121,279,155, forward strand.
TATATGTGGATATCATAGGAAAAAGATGAGAAGTCACTAAAATGTTTACCATGCTATATACCTTTGGGTGTTGGTATGCCAGACGACCTTCCAAATGTAGATTTCTTTTGTTCTTTGAAAAGATGGTACTTTTACGTGGTTCCAATTCAAATAGTAAAGAAAGTTATAAGAAGTCTTTCTCTCATCCCTCCCAGTCACCCCATCTCACCCTGCAAGCAATCTGTGAGGCACTGTTTCCTGTATATTTTTCAGATATTTTATGTAAAGTACGTATTTTTCCCTTCCCACCTTTTTATGAAAAGAGAACATATTATATCTTATTCTGTACCTTGCTGCCTGTCCTGGATATAGCTTAGCAACCATGCCTTGTCAGCATATAAAGAGCTTTTTTATTCTTTGTACTGCCCACCGTCAAGTACCTCGTATTCCAATGTACAGATGTACCCCAATGTGTATGACCCAACACTGAGTGATGGCATTGTAGTGGGTAGACTCCAATGAAAAGATATGTTCAAATCCTAACCCCCAATACCTGTGAATGTGACCTCACTTGGGAATAGGACCTTTGAAGATGTAACTAGTTAAGGATTTTGAGATGAAATCATCCTAGATTTAGGATCCACCTAAATCCAATGCAGGGTGTCCTTACAAGAGGAGAGGACACACACAGAGACACAGGGAGGTGGCCATGTAAAGCCGGAAGAGGAAGAGATTCTTCCTCAAAGCCTTTGGAAGGAGCATGGCCTGCTGACTGACATCTTAATTTCAGACTTCCGGCCACCAGAACTGGAAGAGAATACATTTCTGTTGTTTTAAGCTCCCCAGTTTGTGGTGACTTGTTACAGTAGCCACAGGAAACTAATAGGGAAGTGGAGCTCTAAGACAGTGCTCCATGATCGTTCCCCGGTGTCCATGCCTTTGTGTAATCCCCTCACCCAAGTGTGGGCAGGACCTGCAATTTGCTCCAGTAGAACCCAGCCAAGGTGACAGGACGTGCTTCTCAGATCAAGGCTGTGACTCGTCTTGCTGACACTCTTGCTTTCTCACTTTGATGAAGCAAACTGCCAAGTTGTGGGCTATGGAGAGGCTCACGTGGCCAGTAAATGAGTGACCTCTGTCCAACAGCCAACAAGGAATGGAATCCCCACCTAAGTAAACTCGGAAGTGGATCCTCCCGTTATGCCATAGGATGACACTGCAGCTCCAACAGATACTTCGACTGCAGGCTGTGAGGAATGTGGAACCACCATGCAGAAGAGCACCTGGACTCCCAACTCACAGAAACCGAAGAACAATACATGTGTGTTGTTTTAAGCTGCTGTTTGGGGTGATACACAGCAGTAGAAAACGATGCAGGATTGTAGGCTACTTCTAACCTTTTGCTATGAGAATATTACAGATGATTGTTGATAATCTTTGTTTTTGTTTTCTTATTTACATCAATCATATCAGTAATCAGGAAGAAAACCTTAAAGTATCTGCACTCAAGTTGCAGTGTGGAAACACAGGTCTTCTCCCTACTCTAGACCATCCTGCCCATGGAGGATGGCATCTTCCAGTCATTTCCTGCTCAGTCACTAGTTACTGAGCACCTACTGAGTGCCCATGATGCATTTCAGTGGCTTCTAATCACCTATGGAATGAAGCCCCTCACCTGGCCTGGCAATGCCTACCATATTGTCTTTAATCCAGGTGGGGGGAATGGGAACTGCCCTATATTAAGTAGGCTGTTGTGCCAGCCCTGTAGGCAGCACCACTCAAGGAGATCAACTTGATTAAAAGCGTGGATGCTGGAGCCAGACTGCCTGATTTTGAATCCCAGCTCTGCCACTTAGCAACTATGTGACTTTGGGCAAATTATGTAATCTCACTGTCCTTCAGTCTCATCATTTATTTGTAAAACTAGGACGAGAACCTACCTTATCGGGCTGTTGGCATGATCAGATGAGTTTTATGTTAAGTGTATAGAGCAGGGCCTAGCAGAATGTAAACATTACTTAAAAGCTACTATCAACATAAAGGGGAAAGTAAGGCCCAAAAGAGTATAAGTGACCTCCCAAGGCCATACAGCCATTAAATCTGTCCAGATTCCTTTCTCACACTGACTCCCACCTCAAATACCCTTCACTTGCCTCTCGTATTAGCTACTTATTGCTGCAGAACAATATTACTACACATTTGGCAGCTTAAAGCAATTTAACTACCTCAGTTCCCATGGCTCAGGATTCTGGGCACAGTTTAACTGGGTCCTGGGCAGTTGCAGTCAAAATGTTGGCCGGGGGTGGGGTTCTTCATCTGAAGGATCAACTGGGGAAGGATCAGCTTCCAGGTCAGGTGGGTTTTGGCAGTATTTAGTTCCCTGAGGACTGCTGGATTAAGAGCCTCAGCTTCTGGCTGGCTGTCAGCCTGCTCTTGCCCCTTGACCCTCCGATTAGGGCAGATCACACGTGGAAATTTGCTTCTTTAAAGACAGCACGGCAGATGTTGCAATCTCATGTAGTTATGGAAGCAACGCCTTGTCATCTTTGCCTTTTTGTATTGGTTAGAAGTCACAGGTCTAGCCTACAAAGGAGGGGGATTACACAAGGGTATGAACACCAGAAGGTGGGGATTGTGGAGGCCACCTTGGTTGGAGTCTGTCTGCTGCACCTCCTAGTATCCAAATCCTCCCACTGTATGTATAGAGGTGCTCAGGCCTCACAACCCCCAAACCCAATGCCCACCTCCTACCACCATTTTAGCCAAACATCACTCCCGCCGATTTGGAAACTGCTGGCAACAGTGTAATTGAAGATGCTGGGCCTGGTATGGGGGGCTGTTCCTAGGGACCCTGGTCCCATAACAGTTTTTTTTCACTTGGGATTCTAGTTGGTGATGGACAGTACCAGTTGCCCTTGCCCCCTCAGACTCAAGGTGCTTTTCAGGTTTCATTCTTAATGGCTGTTTCCTTGTCAGCTGCCTCATCATCATGAGTAATGGTCCTGGGTATGTTACCTGACTGTAGTTAACTGTTAGTTAAACTATAGGATGGGCACTTGCTAGCGTTTTATATGCCTCATCTGAGTGACACCTGCATTAAGGCGCCTGCGGTCATACATCTAACCAGGAGATAGCCATGATTCCAAGCCCAGGTCTGTCTCCAGAACCCAAGTGCTTAGTTCTGATAATACATACTTCTAATTAACGGATTTCTCTAAGTCTAAGCTTCATTTCCAGCTTCCAAGCACTTAGAAAAAATATGAAAAGTAATGGGAAATAAAACACTTCCTCCTCCTGGGAATCCTGATGCAATTTCCTCATCCTTATTCAATGGGCACAAGGATCCTCAATTCTAATTTGCTTTGTCTCCTCTACACTGTTTACCAGCAAGAGTGCTTATTTCTATAATCAATGATAACCACTGCAGCTTTCTTACAGGACCCTCAGGCAAGAGGACTGCTGTGGCCTTTTTATTTTTTGGCCTGTGTGCCTGTCTGCTCTTATACTAGGGAGATGCTTCTATAGGAAAGTCTGGTAAGAGGTGGGGCCCCCTCCCATGTGAGAAGGAGCTCAGAACATCTCAGAATGGTAAAAGGCTGTGTGTACTCTTCTAGCTGTACAGAAGTTATTGGTTGCCTTACAGAAAAAGGGCCAAATTCTCTTATTTTGGCCAATCTTACACCAAGGCCCAGAGTTTAAATCTGTACACATGAACAGTGGTGAGAGGTGGCTGAGAGTCCAGTTGTGGCATCCTGGAGGTTTCAGGGGCTATGCTGCTAAAAACATGTTCATTTTTGACGTATACTGACAGAAGTAAAAATATTTATTTTTTAATCTTAGAAATCTGGTCCCACAAAAAGGCCAATACTTTTTTTAGTTCATCGTCTTGACTCTTCGAAAAAGAAATCTTTCAGTTAAGAGGTAAAAAACGTTGACAGAAGCAATTTTAGACGTATGCTAAGGTAAAATGATTTCTTATAAACCAGTAATACAGGCAACCTTAGACTCCAGTTCACTTAGAGCTGTCTGTCATGGACAGTCCCTGAAGGAAAAGAGAGAGAAGTTACCTGCAAACAAGGCACTTCAGAAATCCCCAAGAAAACACCCGTCCACCAGGAATTGCACTGTCTGAGCCCAGGGCTGCCAGTGGACAGCAAGGTCGAACTCCTGCCTCCAGGAGGACAGCTTCCACTTCCCTGCTCAGACGCTGTCCACCTGGCTTCCAGCACCTGCCTTGGTCCTGCACTGCCTACCTGTCCCACAAGGCAGGGAAATCAGGCTACGTGGCCGACATGAACATCGCTTCCTGAAGCGCAGAGAAGCGCCTGCAGTCGACAGTGAGGAATGCTTTCAGAGGACCTCGTTGGGGCATACTGCAGAAACTGTCCCATTAGCAGAGAGAACGAGTATAGGGCAGAATGGCACATGAGCTAAGCAGATGTTAAATGTTTTTAAAAAGCGAGTTAACAATCCCAATTCCCCTTCTGATTTGTCTGCTCAAGCTGCAGCCTATAAACCTGCAAGAAATCAGGAAGGAAGCCCTCCTCTGAAGGTGCCTTGACTGAAGCGCCTACTGCCAGTGACAGTGCAGAAAGCCCCCACTTGTGAACTGTGATCACGTGACACCTGTAATGGCTGAGAAGGGCTGATGCAAATCCAGGCAGCATACTCCACTCCTCTGTTTGCTTTGGGGGGCTTGTGTTTAATATGGGTCATTGTGATGGAAGTAGTCTCAGAGTCTCATGTCAAGAGGACAGACAGGGTAGGGATCCTGGAGCTCTTCTTCTCCCGTGTTCTGGCTGCACACTTGAATCCCAGGAAATGGTGTAACATGGTGCCAATTTACTGCCCACCATGCCCAGTCTGTCAAGAGAATCAGGCGAGGAGGAAAGGAGAGTCGTGCCTCAAACAGAGGCTAACCGAGAAGTACTTTAGCTTCCTTCCTTTGGCCCAGATGAAGCAGCTCCATTCCAGCAGTTGTGTGAGGATAAGAAGAGTTGTGCTCGGGTCAGAACTGGACCCAGCCTGTGCCTGGCTGAGTCTGGCTGGAAGTCGACCTATAAAGAGAAAATAGGGAGGGATGGAAGGGTTTAGATGCTTGAAAATAAAAGAAGATAACAGGTGGTTTCTATTTGAACAAAAAAAGCTACAAGAAGTCAGCCCCAGAATATTCTAGAGCAGAGGTCAGCAAACTACGGCCCAAGGACCAAAACTAGCCCTCTAGCTGTTCTTGTAAATGTTTTATTGGTACACAGCTTTGCTCATTCATTTACAAATTGTCTGTGGCTGCTTCTGAGCCACAATAGAGGAACTGAGTAGCTGGAGCAGAGACCATATGACCTGCAAAGTCTAAACTATTTGCCATCTGGTCCTTTATAGAATGTGTGCTGACTCTTATCCTAGAGCCTGTCCACATAAACAATGCGGTAACAGGATTTTATCATCTTTTCACCATGACCCCAGGAAAGACTTAAAATTGTATGGAGCCAGAGAAGGCCAGAGACCATGTCTCAGAGGACTCATAAAGATGAGCCAAGGCCAGAACCCAAGCTAACTCTCAGTCCCGTGTTCTGGGGTAGCTAGCTGTGGACAGGGGAGGAAGGAGGTGCTTAGGACAAGCCAAAGCACTTGCTAAGGTGGTTTAAAGACCACAAAGAGTGTTTGAGGTGGCTCCAGGCCACCTAGCAGTGGAGAGCAACAGAAACCTTCATGGAGAGAAGCATGTCACCTGAGCAGGCACTCTGGGGCTCTATGCTCTGGCTGGCCTGGGGATGTCCAAACGGAGGGGAGGCACCTGGAGCAATCCCAGGTTTCTAGAGAAACAGCCCTGGTCCAAGTCCCACCACAGAGAATGTGACCCTCACCCTGTGGATTTTGTAAAGTCTCCCCAGATGTCAGCGGTGGCAGTAGTGGCAGGCTTGGGCTGCGGCCAGGACATAGTGGCACCTCCTGCTAATGTCCCCGAGTCCAATGGGTGGGAAGAGAAGACGAGACAGGAGTCAGATGGCTGTTTTTGATTGTCTCAGTAACCCTGAGATCAGTCTTATGATTCCAGGTGGCTGAGAAAGACAACACTCAGAGACATGCTTTGGGGCAACAAACACCAGCAAGGTACCACACATTTCTACCATAATCACAAGAAAACAGAGAAAGCCATGTACAGGTGGAGGGGAGGGGTGCTCATGAGGGTGAGTCATGTGTCATCTATCACACATACCTGAAGCTGACCCTGTTTTTAACAGTTTATCTTCGAAATCTGTTTAAAATTTACTATCTCCTGCTCTGGCTTCCAGCCCACCAAAACTGCAAGGTCATCTTCATATAAAGCCCTCAATCCAGTATCCAGGTCAACCAGCAAAGAAAATTATGTGCCAGACACGTCCCTAGTCCTAGAAGCCAATTTGGCTAGGGGTCGGGAAGAGCCTTCCAGATGGAAGCTGGTGTCTGCGTAGCTCTTCACCAAGGTGGGTGGCATGATAGGATTGCAGTGCTGGCTTTTTGTGCTTTTCTGGCACCTCCCCCAGTACTGCCAACTGTCCCTTTGAAGGCCCTGGCCTGCCACCCTCTGCCTTCCTACTCAATAGCTATTTCTAATCTGCTCTGGACTGGGAGACCAGATAAAACTCAAGCCCTCAATGGTTCAGTTTTACTGTTCACCAAGTGCTTAATATCTATTATCTCATTGGAACCTCTCAGCACAATCCCTGGGGGAGGATAGGCGAGGACTTAGGTCACTTAAGTTTCAGTTTCCTTATCTCTAAAATGGAGACAAGAACAGTGGCTATTTCATATGCCTGTCTGAGGTTTAAATGTGAATTTACGTGGAATGCTTAAAACAGGCTCAGCACTTACTGATGATGATATTAAAACGAGGGCTAACAAATGTGAGCACTTAAAATGTTCTGGGGTGTCATTCATAAAGGCTAAACGTGGGTGACCTCATTTGATCCTCATAAGAAACGTACATTGCAGGTATCATTACTATCCCTATCCTACAGATGAGAAAACTGAGGCACAGAGAAGTGGCAATTGTCTGAATATCACACAACCGGTAAGCTAGAATTTAAACTCAGCCAGTCTGGTTTTGGGGTATACAGTAAGTGCTCAATAAATATTAGCAAGTCCTGACTCTCATCGGATACCATTTTGTTTGTAGACATGCTAATTGTCTGTCTTGTATATTAGAATATAAGCCTTTGAGAGTAGGGACTTGGTGCTATACTTGGGAGTATCCCCAGGGCCTAAAATGCCATATGGCACACAGTGTGCCCTCCATATTGTCTGTTAAAAATGCACCAGCAACCAAGATGGCATAAGACAGTGGCTCTCAGACCTCAGGGAACATACAAATGTTAAAAATGCAGATTCCTGCCCTCAGCCCAAGTGACGCCCAGGCAGGTGGTCCTATGATCTCGCTCTGAGAACCAATGTTTAAAGAACAATTCCAGGGGCAGGGGGACATGCTGTCTGCTACTCTTGCCACCCTCCTGGGCTGGGGTGCTCCCCACGTGGTTGAGGCTTGAATCCCAACCTCCACATAGGGAGCCAATGCCCACAGCCCTTAGATGGAAAAAAAGTAGGCTTCTTGCCTCGATCCTGCCCCCAATAACCTTGGTGAGTGCTGTGTGGAGAAAGTGGGCTGTTGGCCATCCCCCAGTCTGGGGAAGGCTAGGCACATCGGGCTGGACCATCAGGCAGGGAGGGGAGATCAAGGGAATGGGATGGCATCCCACTCTATCAGAGGCTGGCACAGGCACTAACATCTAAAATTCTGGGGTCTCTAAAAGGCATTTTTTATATCCTGGAACAAGCACCACACAGCTTGCTAGGGGCTAACCCACAGTTGCTCAGCACCCCGATGCCTTACTGAGGGGCTTGCTCCAAACTAAATCTCCATTTTATTTCCCATCACTCACCCTGGCATAGTTATGCTGCATCTATCTCCCCAAATACACCAGGTGTTTAAGTCTGAGCCCTGTTCAGCTGTTCCGAGTAACAAGCGAACCCTGTCTCAATCTCTGTCCTTCAAGGCCTAGCTCAATGCCATCTCTTTCATGAAGCCTCCCCTGATTGTGACCACTGATGGTGAGTCTGGTCCTCATACAATTGGTCTTTGTGCCCATGACTCAAAGTGTCCTGTGAACAGTGAGCATATCTCCATCACCCACTCACTCAAACACCCACTACGCAGCCTCTGGGAACCAGGAACCTACATGCTGACTTCACAGCAACAAATGAGTCAAAATCTCTGCCCATCATTGAAGGGGTAAGTGGTGGGCATCAGGGAGACAGAGCGACCCCTTACTCAGTGTGGGCAGGATCAGCTTTTGTGGCACTCACCTTCCAGTCTGTCACACACAGGACAGATGGATAGGAGAGGAGGGACAGCCATGGGGCCCCAGCTGCCAGGGGGAAGAGGAACCCACAGGTGCAGACTTAGCAACAGTACACCAGTACTCTGATCCTTTCCTCCCTGAGCACTGACCTGAACCGGGAGCAGCCGCTGGCTGGACAAGGGACCCCCCCACAGACAAATGCTCGCCGGGGGGAGGAATCAGGGTGGAGGTTTTCCCCCCTGGGGGAGGCGGGAGCAGGCTCAGTCCTCCTGTGCTGGCGGGCCGGGCTCGGGGAGTCCCAGCTGCTCCTTCTTTCTTCTTCACGTTCTAGGGAGGGGAGGAATGTAAACCAGTCAGTTCTGCTGGAGTGCCACTCTTATCACAAAAACCCATGCGGATGGCCAAGGTGACCCTGGGCCCAAAAGATGGTCAAGAGTCATCCAGCACTTTCATTGTTACGAGCTGTATTCAATGCCTCATGATTCTAAAACTATCACAAATACATTTAATTTTAAAACCCAGCATCTGACTTCATTAATCATCAGGGAAATGCAGACAAACCTAGAATGATATAGTGTTACATGCCCACCAGAACAGCTAAAACACAGAATATCAGTACTGACAAGGGTATGGAGCAACTGGGACACTCATACTCTGCTGCCTGAAGTGTCAACTGGGGAAACGACTTTGAAAAATGGTTTGAAAGAAACTAGAAAGCTGGACACAGAAACTGATGGCCCTGTAATTTCCCTCCTAGATACAGACCCAACAGAAGTGCACACGCTGAAAGCCACGTGCTAGGACACTGATGGCAGGCAGCGTTAGTAACAGCCCCAACTGGAAACAACCCAAACGCCCACCAGCAAGTACATGGGTAAATAACTGGATACATTCTCACAATGGCACACGCCACCGCAACGAGAATGAATGAATGACAAGCAACGACGTGGATGCTCTCACAAGTGCTACACCAGTGAAAGAAAGAAATCATACACAGAAGAGCAGGAAGTGTATGATTCGATTAATAAAAGCTGAAAACAACATCTAGGGTATTCAAAGTTAGGACAGTGGTTACATGAGGCAGGCAGTGACTAGACAGGAGCAGAGAGCGGCTTCCCCAGAGCTGCTAATCTGCTTCTGAGCAGGGGCTTAGCTTGTGGGTGAGTTCAGTTTTAAAAAAAGTCACTGAGTCCTGCATTTGTAATTTGTGCACTCTTCTGTATGCGTGTTATACTTGCATGAAATATGAAAAGAATAAAAATCTGAACACCAAGCATGAGCCAGAAACCAGCACCAGCTACAAATATGAAGATGACCTGATTCTCTACTCTTAAGGAAAGCAGCAGCTTAATCAAATGCTAAGACTAAGCCCCAAGTCCAAAGCTCCCAAAGAGCTCCATGTGAGTCCAGCTGTGCTGGTTATTTCTAGCTCTAAGACCCTGGCAAGTCCCGTAACTTCTCCAAGCCTCAATTTCCTCACCTGTAAAAGGGGAGCACATTTAATTCACATGAGAAACACTACCTGGCACACAGCTGATGCTCAGTAAATGTTAGTTTCCTCCCAGCAAGAGAAAGAATCACATCCCAACCAGTCCACTGGGAGTGACCTGCTTTTTTCTTTAAGGGCCAGCTGGCCAACTTCAAGGTCTCAAATCATCGCTAGCATGAAGTAGAAAAGAGGAGAAAGAAATAGTGAGTAAAGAGGAAGAGCATTATTTTAGGGTTACAAAGATTCTTCAAAAAACAAATCCACTATGGTCATGCCACCCTGAATGTGCCTGATCTCTTCTGATCTAGGAAGCTAAGCAGGGTTGGGCCTGGTTAGTAACTGGATGGGAGACCACCTTGGAATATCAGGTGTTGTAGGCATTAAAAAAAAATCCATTTGGTCCTTGGTTCCCCCAAATCAGTTAAACTCCATCCTACACAAGGTGAAGGCCAAGTCTTGACAATCCAGCCAGTCCAACCTTTTCCTCTTCTCACAGGAGCTAACAGGGAAAGCCAGAGGCAGGGTAGCTCAGGACGAAGACACAGGGAGGCAGACCACCACCACCAGCAGACGCTGTCCATGACTCCCCATGCCCACTCTGATCCCTTCCTCCCACAGCACTCCCAAATCTTCCTCTCAAGGCACAAGGCCAAGACGCCTCGGGGTGGGCACTGACCCCCACTCTAACAGCCAGGACAGAATCACCAGCAGTGGCAGCAAGTGACTGATGTTCCTTCCCAACTCAGAGGCTTTGCACATGTTATTCCTTTGTTTGAACCACCCTCTGACCTTTCTTCTCTTCCTTACAGGTCACTTCTTCCAGGAAGCCTTCCTTGGTTTACCTAACTCTGGGCTGCATGCCTTTCCTCTATGAACTTGGCACTGAGGATATCCCTAGGTTACAGAACCTCTTCTGTCATGTTGTAATCACATCTTGACTTGCCCATCACCACCAAACTCTGAATTCTAGAACAGCAGGGCCCTCTTGTTCACCCCAATGTGGTACTGGCACAAGGAAGCTATTCAATAAACATCTGCTGAGCTGCGGGAACCCGCTCTGCCCCAAGAAAGAGTGATGGGCTTGAGGCTGGATTTGGTATGATGGCCATAGGTATCACCTTACTGCGGCCAACACATCCACGTGAGGGTGGTACTCACTGCAATGTTGAGCTTGATGGTCTGACCCTCCTTGAAGCCTAGGTCCAGTTTGGGGCCTTGGTCTGGGTTCTGGGCTTGTTTTGCAAATTCGCACTGCTGCTTGACCCACCTGGGGAGAAAAAGACAAAGGCGAGGAAGAGACCAGCTGCCCTGCATTAGCACACTCACTTCACTCCCTGCCATCAGTTTGGAATGAGACTTGTGGCATCAGATGGCAGAGGAGCACAGGCTTGGGAATTAGGCCTGAATTTAAATCCTGCCTCTGACACTTTAGCTGCATGCCTATCAGTTTCCTCATTAGTAACATGGGAGGACCGTTCTGTATGTCTTAAAGCCCGCCATACCAATTAAATGAGATCACTTATGTAGAAGCTCCTAAGACTGGTCTTCAGTGACTCTGAGAAGCTGGCTCTCTAGCACCTGACATGAACGCTAACATGAGGTCTGGCCTTAGTCCTGCACCATAGGCTCAGAGGGTACACAGTGAGATGAGACAAATGCTCAGGAAGAAGAGAGCAACACAAAAGTCTCCCACCCTCCATAAAGCATCTAGCCAGAAGCCACTTGGGGCAAGGGCACCAAGATGGGGAAGTGCCACAGGCACCCATGTAAGCAGCTGCCCACTCTCCACTTGCTGGAAGCCAGAGGTGGAGGCCTGCAGATAGCAGGGGAGCAGCCTTTCCTGCCCTGCCTATTAGCTCCAGAAAGGACCAACAGGGCACCTGCTTCATGGGCTGGGAATCAGGGAACAGAAGAACAGGCCCCCAAAGGCCACAGGAGCCTGACAAGGACTCTGGCTGCTCTGGAGCCTGGTAAGGAAAGAGATGTGATCCTTTAAAGGCTGGGCCAGCTGATGAGGGCGGTAAAGTCAGGCCTCAGGAAAAGGAGGTGACTTCAAAGTTGAGATGAGGACTAGCAGATGGGGACCAGCAGAGCACGGAGAAGGCAGCTGCCCCAAAGAACAAGTGGGTTTTCCTGAGGCTCTGCTAGAAGACAAACCACACAGCTGGGTGTCCTAAGCTGGGAAACCATTCTGTCCAGGGAAAAGGAAGAGCCATGAGCATGTGTGTCTTGGAACCACTCACTTGAAATGGTCCTGCAATGCAACATTGAAGTCAAAGGCATCACCTCGGTCCCCGAAGCCAATTCCAATAAACGCCCGTCGCCCTGGGGGACAACACATGGTCAGTCTCACCTTCCAGAAGCAGAGAAACCTTTCACGTGAGGAGGAAGCACCAAGACCCTGGCGTACCATTTCCATCTTCAATGCGGATAACGAAGTACCTGCTGGAATCTGTCACACTCTCCACAGCTGTGCCAGGAAATTGATCCACTGGGGCCTGAGCAAAGAGCTCCCCTGAAAGCACAAGTCAGGATGAGCCCTGAGACCCCTCAGCCTGATATTTCTATCATACGACTGGGGCCTTTTTCCTGTGAGGCAGATGGGCAAACCTTACCCTGGGTTCAAATCAAAACCATTCTGGCTGGAGAGAAGACACAGGAATATAACCAAAGAAAGGTTACAGTCAGAGGTGGCTTACAGTTTTTAACATTTTTAATTTATCTGCCTAATATTTCAAAGTCAAATTACATGTTAAATAATCCAGATTCCTGGTTTCTCTTAAAATCAAAAGCTCTGGCAATGCTTTTGGGGCCTCCAACCCCAAATGAATATGATAGACTGGAGCTGATGGCCATGTATGCCACCTGTCTTACCCATTCACGTTACCTGCCTCCACCCTGGGGGCCCAGAAGCAGGCAGGTCCAGGTATATCATATCTTCAGAAAAGGCCTGGTACCTGGGGTGGGACTACAGAGGAGCCAATGAACCCCAGTGGAAAGGAGGGAGAAAGTTTTTGCACCCACAGAAGGACCTGAAGCAGCTTTATTTACTCTCAGACTGGTTTAAAAGGAGCCCCTGTGACATGCATCCCCTTGTCCACTGTGACTCTCCAGGGTGCAGTGCAACACACACTTCTGTGAGCATTCACCACTGCCATCATTTTCTCATATGCTGATCTTTGTCGGTGCTTATTTAACTAAATATTTTCCACTGAAACCTGGAGTTCAGATGTGACTTTGCAATCCAAGGCTGAAGTGAATAAAAATCGGTGGCCCTAGAGTCCACAGCCTCTTGTTAATTTGTCTGCCTCGCTAGTTTGGTACCTGGGGATCTGGGACTCATTTGTATGCCTTCAACCTAAAGCAGTGGTTCTCAATCAAGGGTGATTTTGCTGCCCCACCCTCTAAGGGACATCTGGCAATGTCTGGAGACATTTTTGGTTTCACAGTGACTGGCAACTGAGAGGCAAACATCACCCAGTGCACATGACCCCGAGCTAAGAGATTAGGTGGTCGCCTTAAAGTCAGCTCCTAAGGTCCCCAGAAAACAGGTGTTGCCATTCCCCTGTGACAATACCTTGGACATCCCAGCAAATCCCACAGCCAGAATTCTCTGGCCTAGCCAGGGCAGCTGTCTCTTGCAACTCCCCCACAGACAATACTCACCCTGTCAACCCAATGCTCTAGAACAAATCAAGGCTTTGGATCACCTTATAGTTCACAAAGCAACTGGATGGGTTTTCAACAACCTGGTGAACCAGGAACTAATGTGATCCCCATTTAGACAAAAAGGAAGCCAAGGCACCAGAAGTCATGTGGCTTGCCTAAGGTTCCACAGCTCAGACAAAAACGACACAGTTCTAAGAAATTCATCTGCTTGTGACTCTCTGCACTTTGTTTCGCCTCACAAAGAAAAATTTCTGCATAGTAGAAAAACAGACGACTGAATGCCGAGGCAATTCACTAGGCAGGAACTGTGCCCAAACCCTGCTTTGGGGGCCAGGGCTATTCCAGGTCGTGCTGCCCGCCACAGCTCACCCAGAGGCACTGGTGGCCTTCCAAAGAGATTTCCCCCAAAGTGACATCTGCCAGTTGACCTCAACACAGCCCAGCATGGCTCACCCTTTCACCAAAGACAAAGCTAAGTAGGACAGTTTCCAGCTCTTTCAGTTAACAGGCGTGGTCAATCTGGGGAGTTACCAGTTGGGCAATACATAGAATTCCCAAGAACCCAAGCTCAGCAGCCGAGTGCTGTGTGTCGTCACCCAACTTGTTTCAAGACAACTTCCGGGGCTTCCCACTTGGGACCAACCCACAGGCCTCCTCTCCTTGAGCTCTAAAATGAGTATTTTCTTAAGAAATGCCCCAAAGAACTGATGTTTGACAGGAAATATCGCTTTAACACCTGGGAAAGTGGTTGCTACAACTAAAGGTCGGGGAAATGAAGGCTGCTTAAAGGTACATTCAGGTCTTCAATTTCCAGGACAGGTGTCCATGACCCCGGAGAGGCCTGGCCAGGCCTAAGCTGCCTCTCCCTTTCCAGAGTGGGAGGCATGGCCCTTCAGCCCCATACTAGCTTCCCTGCCTTTACCTGAGGTCCTGTCCTCCAGCTTGATGTAGGCCACCTGCCCTTTTGCAGTGATCCGCAGCCGGCCACTCCATGATGGCTGGTCCAGCTGCCACTCCGCAGCCCTAAAGGGACAAAAACCACTGAGGACCTGCCAGAGACTCCCGCTCCATTACTCCAACGCTGGGGATGGGGAGCGCATGTGGCTGCCTGCTCTAGGCCAGGGGTTGGCGAACTTTCTCTGAAAAGGGCCACACGATCTCTGTCACCATCACTCACTCTGTCGCTGTACAGTGAGAGCAGCTACAGATAGTACGTGAATGTGTTGGTGTTTTAAGTATTTTAACCAAATAGTTCCTACTGAGTGTGGCTGTATTTCAGTGAAACTTTATGAACTCTGAAAACCGAATTTCATAGAATTTTTCACATCATGAAATACTCTTATTTAAAAACGTAAATACCATGTTTAGCTTGTGAGCCATACAAACGCAGTGGGTTGTAGTTTGCTGACCCCACTTCTACATTACAGAGTCCTTCTCTGAAGTAGGACTTCCAGATTTTTTTGTTTGTTTTGCAGAGGAAGCTGCTCCTGGGGCCTGTTGTTTGTTCAAGACACTGCCAGGCTGCGGTGGTCAGAGTGACCATTTGGGACCACTGAGACCATCTTAAAAGAGAGGGGAGCAGTCATTAGTAGAGAAAGGGAAAGCAATGGTACACATGAGAAAAGTGAGTGGGTGTTCAAGAAACATTTTCAAAAGTATCCTAAGCAGGAAAAAAAAAACAAAACAGGCAACCATGGACCTATCACAATGGCCTTCACTCTTTTAAAGCAATAACTTCACAGTTTAGTTCTAAAAAGCAGCTCGGTAAATCCCCACACTGGGTGTTTCCAAGAGACTTTTCTTGGAAGTCCCCAAGCATATGCCAGGACTCTGAGAGACACCGTAACTGTGGACACAGGTTGTTTGGAAGGGCGCACAAATGCAGATTTTCACTTCACAAGTCAGCAGACGCAGTTTCAGTTCCTCTTACTGAGGCAACATGCCTTAGATTCAGGCTAAGCAGAGCTCTGAGGTTGAAGTGCAGGGGCTGATAGTTTCTGCTATGCCAGACCGGCCAGCCAGGCCTTACACTTGGTAACCTTGCTCTCTGGGGGTCCAAGAGGAGCCCAACCCATCCTTACTGACGGGGTTGGAGGTAGGTGACTGCCCATTCCGGGTTTGGTGCCCCATCTCCAGTATGATAATGAAAAGCAAATGTGTGTTTGCTATTGTTACTTTCACACTATTTTAAAATTATGTTCTGGATGTAGGAGGTGTTCAGTAAAATCTCTGTCCATTACAAAACCAGCTATGAACCCACGTTAACCCAACTGGACATTGACAAGAGGCCAGATCTGTGGACCCTCCATCATTCCTATGGTGCAGGCCAATCCTGTATTTCCAAATAACTTGAACAAACATTGCCTTCAAGAGCCACCCTGCTCCCTGTTCCGGCCCAGCGGCACAAAACAGCCATAGGCCAGGCTGTCCGTATCAGGTGCATCTTTTCCCTTTTAATGCTTTCGTCTTCTCTCCATAGGTAATACATACACATGGTAACAAAATGCAAACAGTACGAAAAGGTACACAGGGAAAGGCAGTCCCTTTCAACCCCCGTCCCCTCCCGTGGGAGTTTCCTGTGTTCCCCTCCAGATATTCTGCAAGTATGTGTTTATTCTCCCCCAGGAACATTCTCACCAGAGAAATGGGGATGGATGGATTCCTCCTAACTGCCACAGGCACTGATAAGGTATCAGACAGTGCACGCGCAGGGAGCCGGGCGGGGAGGTGACCCTGGCTTCCGCCCTCAGCTCAACACTGACGGCTCCCAACTCCCCGGGACCGGTCCTTTCTGGCCGGTTCTGGGCTCCTCCCCCCCCCCGGGATTTCCGCCGGTGACAGGTGCCCTCCCGCGTCAGGCTTTTCCAGGATCCCGTCAAGGCCGGTTAGCTCTCAAGGGAAAAAGGTGTGTGTCACCCTCCCCCCGCTCCCCACCACGTTCGGGGTGCCTGGCAGCGACGCGGGCTCCCCAAGCGCTAGACGCCGCGTTAACGCCCTCCCCGCGGCCGCGTCGGACCGGGGCGGCCCAAAGTCTGGGCTCCCCGCCCTGCTCGGGCCACGAGCCGGGGGCAGCCGCGGCCTGACCTCCCCGCTCGCCCCTCCACTGGCCGTGGCCGTCCTCGGCTCCCACGGTGGGCGTGCCGGGGGGGCGGGGAAGGGGTGCAGCCGGGACCGGCCTGGCCCGGCGGCGGCGGCGGCGTCACCTGTAGCCTCGGTTGGTGGCCCGCGGCGGGATGCGGTAGACGTGGACCTCCGGCTTGACGCACAGCACCGACTCGTACTCGGCCTCCTCCATCGCGGCGCCCCGAGCCCCCCGACTTCCGGTTCCCTCCCGCCCGGGGGGGGAGGAGGGACCGGAAGCGGGGAGGAGGGACCGGAAGCGGCGTGCGACTCTATGACCCGCGTCGGGCTAGAGCGGCGGCGCGCGGGCTTCAGCGCGTCGTCGCCCGCGCGCTCGCCCTCTGCTGGCCGCCCTGGCTCAAGACACGCGGCGGTGGAGCCCAGAAATCCCCTCGAGGAGGACCAGGGCTCCCTGGGGGCGTCCCCTCCCGCAAGGTCTCAGGGGCTGCAGAAAAAAAGTCAATGCAGACTCCACCTTGGGTCGTGGGTCAGCCCCCATCGCCTCCACAGTTACACCTGGGGCCCAGCTGGCTGAGACTCAAAGCCACTTCCACAGCTCACCCCCAAGTCTCAGCCTTTCTTCCCCTGCTCCAGCATGTCCTTCCTTCTCCTGACTCGGTCAGACTTGACCGAGCCTTCTTCTCCTAAAGAAATCCTTACCTGACCCACCACGCTCAATGGGATGCCCCTACCCTGACACCCTTATCCTAACCTGCCACATGTCCAGGCCCCACGTGGCCTAGACTCAACAAAGAGCCACAGTCAAAGAAGCGACGTTTAATAACACGAGTGTGACACCGAACAAAACAACTTTACTTAAAATGGAGTCAGGAGGCCAGGAGAAGGAGCTCTCACAAACTACCATTCCACCTCAATTAGGAACTCCCACAGGAAGAGACTACCTTGCATTCCCAACAAGTATCTCTGCTACTCCAGCAGGAGGAAGATGTTTCTCCTTCCTCAGCAACAAGCTCAGCCAATGGAAAGCCATCACCACCCTAAACTCTGCTTTCTTCTGGTTGATGTGCCCCTTCCCAACTTCCTCCTATTTTTTCCTGTAAAGTTTTTCTCACTTGTTTGCTGGACTTGCCATAGTTTTTGCTATAGCATGCTTGTTCTGCCTTGCAATTATCTGCTATTCCTGAATGAATCCAATTTTTGCTGGTAAAAATAACTGACCATTTTCAGGTCAACATAAGTAATTTAAAAAGAATCCTAGTCTTACCTTGATTTTTCTCACAGAATGTTATAGGAGATACAAGGCCTGGCCATAGTCAGATTCTCAAGAATCCTTCTCATTCTCTCATTCATTCCATGAATATTTATTGCATGTTTATAGTGTGTCAGGTCCAATGTGTGGCACAGAGAATCCCAAATCTCTTATGCACTGAGTACTCTAAAATTTTCTCCATCCCCCTCCCTTTCCCCTCTCCTTTCTCCTCTCTTTACTCACTCTATATAAGCTCTTTGTTATAAGAATAATCTAATCTCTCAAGATTTTGTTATTGTGGTGAATAAACATTACTATTTTAACCATTTTTAAGTCTACAATCCAGTAAAATTAAGTACATTTACAAGGTTTTATAACTATCCACTATCTATTTCCAGAGCTTTTCATCATTTCAAACAGAAATTCTATACCCATTAATCAACAACATCTATTTCCCACTCCCCCCACCCCCGGCTCGTGGTAACCTCTAAACCTCTATTCTACTCTATGTCTATAAATTTGCGTAGTCTAGAGATCTCGTATAAGTGGAATCATACAATATTTGTCCTTTGTGTCTGGCGTATTTCACTTAGTATAATGTTTACAAAGTTCATCCATGGCGTAGCATGTTTATCCATTCATCTGTTGATGGACATTTGAGTTATTTCTACCTTTTGGCTATTGTGAACAAAGCTGTGATGAACATCAGCATACAAGTACCTGTTCAAGTTCTTGTTTTTGATTCTCTTGAGTATATATCTAGAAGTGGACTAGCTGGGCTATATGATAATCCTATGTTTAGCTTTTTGAGAAACCACCAAACTGTTTTCCATAGCAGCTGCACCACTGTACATTCTGAAGCAGCAAACAAGAATTCCAATTTTCCTCATCTTTATCAATACTTATTTTCCATTTTCTTTGATAGTAGCCATCCTGGAGGTGTGAAGTTAACCTCTCTTTATGTGAATTGACTTAACTTCTAAATTCGGTTTTGCTCATTACCCCGATTCTCCAAAGCAAAGAAAAAATTGAGAAATGATCCAAAATAATTCTTTGGTCTTGTCTCTCATTTTCCTAAAGTCCTGGATTGGCAAAGGCAGAACTCTCCTTAGAAGGTAGTGGGGGGAGAGGTACTTACTGTTCCACATGGACAATCTTATTGCCTCATATTCTCATCATTCTCTTTATATGTCTGCTTTCACACTAGACTGTGAGCTTCTTGAATGCAGGACCCTGCTCTTGTCACCTGTGGACTGCTGTTTCAGCAGCACAGGGCCTGGCACAGAATAAGTGCTTAGTGAGTGAATAAATAAATGTGTGCTCAGTTGGCTGCATCCCAGAGCCAAGTGGCAATTTGGGGATGGGCCACTGTGTTTTCTCTTTCACACTCTGACCCCTTACATTATTATGTGCTGAACAACACAGAGGAAAATGGGGTACCTCAGGACCCACTGAGTCAGAGAATCTTCTGTCTGGAAGAGCATCTAGGATCAGCTCTCAAGAGCTCAACTTTGGGGTAGTGTCTGCCATCAGCACCTGGTTCCATCACTTCTGCTCTGGAAGCCAAGCACTGTGAAGGTAGCCCATGGTTACTGTTCTGGGCCTTGCCGTGTGGCTGCCACAGGTAGGAAACCTTCCTCCCCTGAACCTTGAAAGGAATCATCACTCTGTGCCAAGGGCAGCCAGGTCTTATAATGTGTTCAGGGCACTTTCAGTTCAGTCTAATAAAGATGGCATTGAGCACCTACCAGATGCCAGGAGCCAGATGCTGGGGCCACAAAGAGGAGACTAACCCTGCTCTGCCTTCATGGAGCTCACAAACCAGAGGAGACAGACAGGAAAAGACCTCGTTGTGATTCACCTCGCTGCTTTCTTGTAGGTCCAGGGACAAGGTGAGGGTTTGAAGTGAGCAACTTTCCTTGATGGCCTCTAGAAATATATATCATAGGTCACTTATCTTTCTCTGCTGTATTTTCCAACCATTGTAGACATTTATAAGAGAGGTTTTCCCATTTCTCAGATGGGAAAAGCTTGGCATTAACAAAAGAGTACTCAATACCAAATGATCTTGAAAAAAAAAAAAGTTGATATGTGGAATCTAGACAGACAAAACAAACAAACAAAAAAAACAAAACAGAAACAGGTGGATAGACACAGCGAACAAACTGATGGTTGCCAGAGAGGAGGGAGGTGGGGGCATGGGTAAAAGAGCAAAGGAGAATGAGAAGTACAAAGCTCCAGTTATTTTAAAAAAGTCTCATGAATATAACATACAGCACAGAGAAGATAGTCAATATTATTGTAATAACTGCACGGTGATAGATGGTTACTAGGTTTATTGTGCTGATCACATCATAAGGAATATAAATGTTGATCACTATTATGTACACCTGAAACTAATAAAATATTGAATGTCAACTATATTTTAACTAAAAAGAAAAAAAAAAGAACAAAATTAAAGGACTCACACTTCCTGATTCCAAAACTTACTAAAAAGCTACAATGATCCAGTAATCAATAAAGTCTAGTACTGGCAGAAGGATAGACATATAGATCAATGGAATAGAAAAAAACTCTCACATTGGTAGTCAGATACTTTTCATAAACATGCTAAGAAAATTCAATAGAGAAAGAATAGTTTTTTCAATAAATGATGCTTGGATGAGATATCCACATAAAAAAGAATGAAACTTAACCCCTACCTAACATCGTATACAAAAGTTAATTCAAAATGGATAATAGACCTAAATATAAGAGCTAAAACTGTACAACTCTTAGAAGAAAATGTAGACATAAATCTTCATGACCTTGGATTTATGTGATAATCAAAAAAATCTAATGGATTCTTAGATATGGCACTAAAAGCAGAAGCAACAAAGAAAAAAGACAGGTAAGTGGGAACTTAACAAAATTTTAAACTTTTGTGCTTCAAAGGACAAAAGAGTGAAAATATTATTCACATAATGTGAAAAATTAGCAAATTATCTGACAAGACATATCTAAAATATACCAAAAACCCTTATCATTACATAATAAAAAGACAAATAATCTAATTTATAAATGGACAATGGACCTGAATAGACATTTTTCCAAAGAAGATATACAAACAGCCAATAAGCACTGGAAAAGGTGCTCAGTATCATTAGCAGTAAGAGAAATGCAAATCAAAACCACAACGAGATGCCACTTTACCCCCACACCCACTAGGATGGCTAGAATTGTTTTCAAAAGTGGATGATAACACATGTTGGTGAGGATGTGGAAAAACTGGAACCCTCATTCACTGCTGGTGGGAATGTAAAGTGATGCAGCCGCTTCGAAAAACGGTGTCTGGCAATTACTCAGGAGGCTAAACATAGAGCTACCATATGGCCCAGCAATTCCAATCCTAGGTATATATGTACCCCCCAAAATGAAAACATGTTCATACAAAAATTTGTACGCAGATGCTTATAGCAGCATTATTCATAACCCTGCTAGGGTTGGGGTCTTCCTCTTCTTGTCCAGATTCTCACAGTTAGTAAGCTCCTGACGGGGACAAAGAGGGGGCTGGATGCCCTCAGGAGCCTCTACTCCTTTAAAAACTTCAGCTTGTGGAATATTGGGGCCTGAGAGTTCTGAGGCTGAAACTGAGCTTTCTGAGGTAGAAAGAGTGAACAATGGGGGGCGTGTCTGAGGGGTCTGGTGGGGGGAGGTTTCTCCCAGATGGGTTATCCACCCTTGGAGCGGGAATGCTTAGGGAGCCCTAATGGGAGAGAGGCAGGGAGAAGAGAGGGGCTCCAAGGGAAAAAAGAGGGACCTGGTCCCAGTGCTGCCTTCTCCGAGCCAAGTGAGAGCCTAGGTCCTTTGGGAGACTGGAGCTGCCACCCGGGTTGGGGAGGGGTCACCTGGGAGCATTGTGGGGGTGCAGGCCTAACTGCAGGAAGGACTAGAGGATAGGCAAGGGTGGGAGGAAAGAAGGAGGAAGGAGGGATCTTGGTCAGGAGCTGTTAGGGACACCTTTTCTGTGCTCCTGGTAGACTGCGAGAGCCATCAGAACACCTAGTGTATCCCCAAGGCCTGATACTGTACCCAGCACGGGCATGTGTCTGTTGGACAATTGTTGATTGCGTGAGTAACTGAATGAACAGCTTCTTTGGAGGCAAGGTAATACGGAGAGAGAGACAAGGAGTCCTGGGCGTCACCCAGGTCTGGGTTTGAATCCACTTCCTCTGTAGGCCAACCATGTGGTGTCAGATAAGGCACTGGGCTACTTTCAGCCTCGGTTTCCTTATCTTTAAAACAGGGCCAAACCCACTGACCTCACAGGGTGGTTAGGCGAATGCCTTTTGCAAGTATGGCCAGCAAATAGAAGGTTCCTCCATGGATGTTGGCTGGCCTGCCATGACTTAAAGTGGAAGAAGCACTGTCAAGAGTTTCAAGGTCACACAGTCTCTCTGAGGGGTAGAATTTACCCCTAGCAACTAGTTAATCCTGAAAAGGGGTCTGTGATGTACTCGTAGAAATGGTGCTGACATTCCCTCAAAGGAATTAAGAGGCTAGAGAGAGGGCTGAGGTGGTTGGAAGCTTGGAGAAAAGTGGGAGCTTGAAGGGTGGGGGTGAGGGGTTTTGAAGAGACAGAGAAGTGGGAGGAGGGCCCAGAACCTGGGGGTCTGTGACATTAGGATTGCAGGAGTCTGCACAGATTAAAGCAGGTTTGTGTAGGGGATGGTGGTACAGCAGAATGTAAGGTTAGATGGGTGAGGCAGGAGAGAAAACTTAGAAGGGCTTTAGAAAGGACCGTGTCCAGGGCAGGGTGGGTGTGCTTCAGTGAACTATGTATTGCCATTGGAGACCTTAGGATTCCTCCGACAGATGTCCCCAACTCCTGTTCCTTAGCCCCAAGAAGAACTTGGAGGTTTTCATCTATAGCAGCAGCAACTGTGATGTTCTTGGGAGTCTCTTTAAAATGCACGTTAGTGTATTAAAGACTCTGAGAAGTCCTGCAGGGAAAGAGTCTGTTTAATTTTAACTGAGCACACCCCAAACACATGTGGCCTCAGAACCTGTTTTTTTGTGGTGCACCTCGTAGATCAAATATTCCAAAGAACACCCGTTCGGAAATGCTGCTGTAGGGGAAAGTGCATGGGTTTGGCATCCCACAGAGGCATGGTTCAATTCCTGCTCTGGGGCCTAGTCCGTGATGGACCTCTCAGTCATTGTGGGAATTAGAAAACGTTTGTGGGTAAATTGCATGCGGCCACTGGCACTCTGGTTTTGCTGCGTTCCCTTCCTGTGCCAGGCCTGGCCCTGCCTCTTACCCTGAGCCAGGCTACCTGTATTACAGGCTCCACGTGAACTGCTGGAGAAGTGGTTAGGTAATGGACTTGGTGAAATTTTGACTGGACTTCTCCTGTGGTACCGTCGTTGGCCCTGGCACAGTGAACAACAGAAACGCCCAGATGTACACAGAGGGTAGGATCAAGTCTCCAGGGGCTCAGCTGAGTCCTGGCCTTAGGACCACCAGCAACACGATTGATGCTGAGCCCACCACATCAGAAGTCAGCCAGGTAGGAACCTGAGCCTCATTTTCTGACACATCCACTTCCAAGGAACTCTTTCCCCTCCCCTACCCAGGCTTTCTCCCCAACTGCTCTAATTAACACCCAAAACCCATTTCAAACTGAATTAGACAGGAAAGAGAACACATCAGCTCGGATAACTGACAAATCTACCTGTAGACTTCAGGTATGGCTGGATCAAGGTGCTAAATGAGTGTCTCTTGACTCTGCCTTCCTCTGTGCCATTCCCAAGCACGCTCTCCCTGCAAGATGGTAAGGATTGCCTTGGCCATTCTGGGCGTACATCTACCTAGCTTACATCCTCTGACTTAGCATCCCCAGCAGGCAGAGAGCTTTTTTGCAATTGCTGACAAAAGTCTGGTATCACTGTTATTGGCCCGGACTATGGTCACATACTCATCTCTGAACCAGTCACCACGGCAGGGCAGAGTGGCCTGGATCTCTTGGTATGATGGAGCCAGAGGTGGTACTCAGTTGGTTCCACTGAGCCCCAATAGCCAATTAGAGAAGGAAAGGTTTTAATGAAAAGAATGCTGGCTTCTGTTACCAGCCAGATATTGGGGAAGCAAAAGAATAGCCTAGTTATTCTACCAGGTACCTCCCCTGGCCTCCAGCTTCCCTTATAACGTTTATTCCCCTGACAGCTGCTCAAGGCTTCCATCTACGCCCCTCTCTAGCCCCCATCTTAAGTCTCCCTCACACTTATCAGCCTCTTCCCATCAATTTTTTTTAAGTGCCAAGTGCCATGAACTGAGAAGCACAGAGAAAACCTTCTCCCCAGAGCCAAAAAATGTCACCATAAAAAAGCCAGCATTCCCTTGGGTTGAGTATCACTCTCTCCCTACAGCCTCTATTATAAATCATGGAGTCCCGTGGGGGCAGGGAGAGGCCTGAAGAAAGAATCTTGAAGAGAGGCTGGGGCAAACTTTCAAAGCTTCCTTTGCCCACCCATTCATTGTCTTCAACAAGGTAGTCATGGAGTCCAGTCTCACCATTCAGCCAGCTGTGTGACCTTGGGCATGTCACTGCACCCCTTTAAGCCTCATTACTCATGTGCATCATGGTGAGAACTGAAATCCCGGAGGCACGTGACACAGGCCCTGCCTCCCAGCAGGTGTCCTCAGTATTGGCTGGCATCGGAATCTGACATTATTACCATTATTGTCAGGTGATAGGGCCAGGTTGTCTGGCGTTCGCTGACTCAGGTGAGGCTTGGAGCTGGCTCTAAGTTATTGGCTCAAGGTCGCCTTGCTAGGGAGTGGTGGACTAAAACGGGTGATCACGACCCAGTTCCAGAGCCTGAGCTCTGAAGCAGTGGAAGTTGTTTGTGGAAGCCTCTCTTGGACTTCATGAGCGTCTTGAGGTCCCCAGGGTGCTGGCCCAGCTACTACTCGGGACTCCTGGTTCATGCCACAGCTGTGGGTGCCGACCGACAGCTGCTCACCTGGGCCAGGCCCTGCGCCGCAGCCTCTCTCTCCTGCCTCTTGTCTCATCCTCACCTCTCTCCAAAACTTTCCCCAGCTGGGCACAGGGTCTCCCTCTATGTGAGGCTAAAATAACGCCCAGGAGTGAGGGGAACATTCCAGAATGAGGTGTCGGCGCTACGGGCATTTTTGTTCCAGGTTGTGCTTCCAGATGCCATAGGGAAGGGGAATGGGAAGGAGCCCACATCAGCCACAGAAAGGCCAGAGAAGGAGCCGGGACAAGGAGAAGCATCAGAGGAGGGGCCTCCGGAGCTCAGGACCCAGGAGCAGAGGCATCCGGCAGACCCAGGGTGAGCTGGGGGCTTTCCAGAGGGCAGGTCTAGGAGAGAACACCCCATGACCCACCTGGCGGGGAAAGAGAGGACAGAGGACTCCCAGACCAAGGTGGACCCTCCCAGCCTCAGCACCTGAGCATCTCTCACTGCACAAATATTGCTAAATAATTATTCATATCAGTCTTTGCCTGAGCTTCCCTACTGGACCACAAGCTTCTGTTTTGTGTCTTATTCAGCCTCAAATCTCTCCTGCCTGGAACTCTGCCTGGCACACAGTAGATGCTCCATAAATATGCATTAACTGAATTAATAGAAGAATGAACAAAAGAGAGGCTGAAAGACACCGAAGCACATATTGACATGAAATGATTGTTATTATTTTTGGAATATTGTGCATATTTTGAAATTTGTCTGCAGTGAGAATGCATTCTTTTTAAAAAGAGAAATCAAAAGAGAGCCAGAGAGAGGCAAAGTGAAAGACTTGGGAAGTAGCAATAGAAAAGGCTATTCCTATTTAAATAGAAATTTAAATTTGGTTATGACCAAAAACCTCTAAATAACCTCCTCTGCATGAAAAGGTAAAGGGACTCAATCAAAGCCAGGTTTGAGTGTCGCAAGACAGGTACCACATACCATGCTGGCAATTTGTTTAAACTGACTGAAAGCTGTCTTTACCTTGTTCCATTTCTAGAAATATGCCCTAAAGAAATAATTAGAGATTCAGGCCAAGTTTATGCAGACAGATTTTCACTGTAATATTATTTTAAACACTAAAAAAATTGGAAATGCCAGTGTGCCCTAAATGCCTACAGTTAACTAAATTATGATTATAAAATATGGAGTTTTACACTTATGTTAAAAAGCATGTTTACGAAAGATTTTTGGCATGGGATAAATTTAGACTAGAATGTTAAATGAAAAAAAGATTGCAAAATTGTCTATGCAATGTCATTTTAAATATGTAAAATTATGCAAGTACTTCAGGATGGTAATTAAGTAAATCTCCGTTACAAATATGCATGTACATCCATAGGGAGAAGCCTGGGGGAAGTAAGTACTCCCAGAATACTAAAGCGAGATGGATAGACAGATTCAAATTCTAAATCAGTTCTCTGATTTTTCTTTTTTGCTAAAAAAAAACAATAAATAATAATAAAAATCTTAAATCCTAACTCCTCTAAACATGGACATCAAAGTGTCTGTAATTTGGGGAATTCATGTCAGCCCTTCATTTGTTCTCTCAGGCATTAAGTATGCGCCTACAGTGTGCCTCCTCCTGCACAGGTAGCTCTGGGAACTACGAAGGAGTAGAGTATAAAACTATTTCCCAGTCCAGGAGCTGAGGTGTCCCTTTGTCTGTTCTCCCCAGGAAGAAGCAGTCATTTTGGTCCCCTCAGGAAGAGCCTGAGGTGCTGCAAGCAGGCCAGGATCAGGCCAAGCCAGGAAGTGAACTGGGGGTGCTGCCTTCCAGGGTCCCCGCAGCACATGGTCTGCAGCAGCAGAGGTCAGGAAAGGAGAATGAGAACCAGCAGGGGAGACAGCAGAACCCAGGGATGGTGGAGGCTCAGACCCCCGAGAGCTGCCAGGTAATGCTGGAGAAGACCTGGGCGAGAGGGCATAGCTGACTGATGGGGGAGACAAAGGAGCACCCCCATGCACCCCATTCTGGAGCACTTGTGTCTGCTTCTCTCTGTGCCCTGGAGACGTCAAGCACACAATCTGTGCAGGTCACTGGGATAGTCTGGGTAGTCTTGATTGTCCAGAGCAAGCCTTTCAAGCTCCTTTTCAGAGTGAGTGCCCCACGGAATGTCAGCGGGCGCTGGAGGCAGGGAGGAGGTCGGGGCCAGGGTTCTGATACAATTAAAATTGGGACGTGCTGGGTTTAACGAAGCTCAAACAGGTTTCTTTAGGCCAGGACATCCTAGAAACTGTCTTAGCTGGTGAGCTTTATGGGACCTTGCAAGAGACAATTAGAGTACGGTGCCTTCTCTAACTTATTTGACTACCAAATACCTTTGTTCCGGTGTTTATTTTAACACTTCGTGTTTTTAGACAGCTTCGGTGGGGTATAATTGACATACACTTGCATGTGCTTCAAGTGTATAATTTGATGTTTTGGACATATGTGTATATATATCCGTGAAACCATCACCACAATCAGGGAAATGAACATATCCATCACTTCTCCAAAGCTTCCTTGTGCCGCTTTATCATTCCTTCTCCCACCTGCCTTCCACCCCCAAGCAGTCATTGATCTGCATTCGTTCTGTCACGATAGATTTCATGTTTCCTAGAATTTTACACAAATGAGAGCATACTTTATTTGTTCTTTGTGACTGGCTTCTTTCACTCAGCATGATTATTTGGAGATTCATCTGTGTTACTGTGTGGATCAATACTTCATTCTTTTCGTTGCTGAGTAACATTCCATTCCATGGACATATCACAATTTCTTCAACCCTGCACCTGTTGATGGACATTTGGTTTGTTCCCACTTTTTGGCTATTATAAATAAAACTTTCATGTCTATATGGCCACAGGTTTTCACTTCCCTTGAACAAATAAACGACTATGAGTGAAGTGGATCATATAGTATGTGTATGATTAACTTATTAAAAACTGCCTAATTTTTCCCCATTCGCAGTGTATGAGAATTCCATTTGCTCCACAGTCTCCCCTCAAATTGGTATGGTTCATCTTTTTAATTTTAAGCCTTCTAATAGGTGTGTAGTGTGTGGTGGAATCTCGTGGTCTTTATTTTCATTTCCCTAATGACTAGTGATGATGAGCATATTTTCATGTGCTTATAGGCCATTTATATATCTTTTTTTTGGAGAAGTGTCTATTCAAATAATTTGCCTATTTTTTTAGTTGCGTTAGCCATCTTATTTTTAAGTTATGAGAGTTCTTTACATATTCCAGATATCAGACTCTTACCAGATAGATGATATATAAATTTTTTATTCTACTCTCTGAACTGTCTTTTCACTTTCTGACTTTTTTTCAATTGGGTTGTTTGTTTTCTTATTACTGACCTTTGAGAATTATTATATATTCTGAATACAAGTTCTATATCATATATGTAATTTGCAAATGTCTTCTCCTGGTCTGTGAGCTGTCTTTTCCATTCTCTTAACAGTGACTTTCAAAGAACAAAAGTTCTGAATTTTGATGAAATCTGATTTATCAATTTTTCTTTATGGCTTACATGTTTGGTGTTACTTCTTAGAAATGTTTACTTAACCCAAGGTCACATAAAAATTTTTCCTATGTTTTTTTCAAGTTTTATAGTCTCAGGTTTCATATTTAGGTTTATGATCCATCTTGGTGTGAGTGTTGGATCAAAGTTCATTTTTTGCATATGGCTATTTAATCATTCCAGCACCATTTGTTGAAGATTATCCTTTCTCTGCTGAATTTTCAGCTTTGTTGAAAATCGGCTGACCATGTAAGTGTGAGTCTATTTCTGGACTCTCTAGTTTGTTCCATTCACCTATTTATCTATCTTTATTCCAACACCACACTGTCTTTTTTATAGTAGCTTTACAATAAATCTTGAAATCAGTTAGTGCAAAAATCCTCCTTTAAGAAATGTCATGAAGAATTCTTATTCATTGAAATATCCCTTGGGGAATCCCATTTACTGAGGACCATCTCATTTTCTCCAGGTTCCCAGTCTACCTCTACAGTGGAGCAGTGATCATGACTTTGGGGTAGGCTATGCCTCCTATGGGCCTCAATTTCCTCATCCCTCAAAATAGGGCCACCAAGCTGTGCTACCTTGTAGGGGTGCTGGGAGAACTCAGTAAGATGATGCTCGCAGTGTCTGGACCAGAGTAATCAGGTGACAACTGGTCTCCAGGTGAGTATTGAGGTTCACTTGGGAGCCAGGATGAGGCTCCCCATTTTGGTGTCCTTCTCCTCAGCAGGGCCCAGAGTGGCAGCCCATCCCAGGTCACCAGGCGGCGAATAAGTCAGATATAATGCAATCGACAGAGTCTTCTTCCACCTTGGACAGCTATGGACAGCAACTGGAAGACAAGTCCCCCAAGGAGATAGGCACTCACCACATTATGCCCCAGGGGGTTTCGCCAGAGTCTGACCTAGGGGGACCTGAGGACAGTTTCCAGGATGCAATGCCCCTAATTCCTATGATAACTTCAGAAAAAAAGATGGCCGACTCCTTCCCACCATCCACGCCAGGACTTAACATACCCCAAGAAGGGTAAGTCATCCTCTGATGCCACTCCCCACCCTACTTCCTGACCCCAACAGGATTGCTCTTCTGCTAAGTTACAGGTGGGGTAAATTCTAGTTCTGACTGCTCCTGACCTGGTGTACGACTGTAGGCAAGTCCCTATATGGGGACATGAGGGAATGAGGAGCCCCTCTGAGATTAGAAGGCTAAGGAGATGAGGCTGGCGTGGTGGACCTGAGTGTCCTGGGAGCTGAGAGAAGGTGGGTGCAAGGGGTAATGCTTGATCTGAGCCCTTCCCCCTTGGGGGTCTCTCCTTCATTTAGGGGCAAGGCTATGGAGACCAATCCAGTACATGAGCGTGTTCCTTCACGAGTAAGTAGAGCCATAGTGGGAATGGGGATGGGGATGGGAAGATTCAGGAGGAGAAATGGGGCAGTATTTGGAGTCAAACCGGGGAAAGTATAAGTGTGTGCCTCGGTTTGTGTGAGTGTGCACAGGTATGTGTATGCATATATGTGTGTGTTTGCCCATATGCATGTATTATGCACGTGTGTGCATCTTGGGTGGGGGTCAAGGATGCTCTCACATTCTGGAGCCCTTAGGTTCATCCCAGGTAGTGATATCAGCATGGATGTCTTCCACTCATTTGCTCTCAGTCACAGCACACAAACCAAAGCTTCCCTACCTCCACCAGCTCTGCCACTTTCTAGTTCTTTGACTTGACTGGGCAGCTTATGAATACACTGTCCTTCTTCTGGATTCACTGGTCAAACCCCGACCTTGGCTAAACCCAGCCACCCACTTACCCTCCACCTGCACCTGAGCAGGTCAACACGACTGGAGAGAAACCCTGTCTGGTTGATGGGTTTCACTTTGAAGCAATGACTGCTGCTGTCAGAAGCTCCTGGCAGTCCTCTGCTGTTCCCTGGCCATGATGTTCCCCACCCCCGCTCCAAAATGTCATTTCACAACAGCACTGTCCATGCCTTGCATCTGGGTTGATGATCTGGCCTCATGAATCACTAAAAGGTGAGAAGCAATAGACAAGAACCAGCACTGCATCTTCCCACCCCAACTCTACCACCCCTACTTTCACCTGGTTACAGTAGAAGCCATGAACGTGGGTCTCTGTCCCCATCGACTGCCGGCCCCCTACTTATTCATTAGATCTCCTTTTCTACCTTTTCTCTCCCTTATGATCAATCTCCATTTCTACAGGATCAGTTCATTAGCATACAAACCTGGGTTAATATCTACCACATTAGAAACCAAACACAAACACCTCCCTTGGCCCACACTCCCCTCCAGTTACTGACTGTGAGTACATGTTGTATGGGTGGATGAAAGATGGGTCTGAAGGCCAAAGGGAGCCACTGCAGGCTCAGGAGAAGCAGGGCAGTGGCAAGAGAAGAGCTACACAGAGGTCAGTCCAACTGCATACTCAGGACATAAGGTGCCAGGGAGAAGGGGCTCTGGGAAGGCAAGAGGGAGCAATGAAGATGTGGAAGGGTTGAAAAGGGCAAGGAAAGATGTCGGGGCCTTGGCACCATCCTTTACCTGAGCTGAGCGCCTGCCAAGAGCCAAGCTCAGAGCTGAGTCTCAGAATATTCGAGGAAGTTCTGGGACCCCTACCCTCCTGGGACTCAGAATCTGGATTTGAGATGGGACCATGGGCCCTAGGACCTTGGCAGCCTGGAGGACCATGGTGGAGGTGATGATAGACTGTGCTCATGGCTGCCACCTGGGGTCCCCACCTGGAACCTTTCCCAGAACAATGGGGCGTAGGAGTTCCAAAATTGTTTCTGTTGTTTGCATTAAACAGAAACTGAGCATTGGCTCTTAATTCAGAAGAACAGTCAACAGAGTCTTTGGCAAGGGGGGAAAGTTTAGTCTCCCTTCTGGGCTGCAGAATTATCAACTACAACTATTTCAACACTACTGTTTGCTGAACACTTTGTACTAAGTGCTTTATTCACATTATCTTGCCGCTTTGATGTCACTGAGAAAAGTGACATAATTGAAATCGTTGGTTAATTTACTGAGGACAATGCACCAGTCATGACATTGGGGACTTAATGCTGAATGGAGCTTACAATCGAGTTGGGAGAGAGACCATTAAAACATGAATAAACAACTTGTTTCTCTGTAGATAGCAATAATGCAAGTCAGGCTAGACAAGGGGACGGACTTGGAGGCAGATGATGGATTCTCTGACAGAGTGCTCAGCAGTCTAGGAGATAACATTTAGGTCGAGACCTGAATGATAGAAAGGCCTGAGCCATGCACAGATCTCGGAGAACATTCTGGGCAGAGCCAGCAGCTGTGGCAAGGCCCTGACAGACATGAGCTTGTTCAGACCAAGCCCAGCAGGAAGGCCAGAGTGGAGGAAGGAAGCTAGGGCGGGAAAGGATGGAACATGAAGTCAGAGACATGGTAGGGGCGAATCACCCAAGACCTTGAAGTTCAGGGTGAGGGTTCAGAATTTGATTTGAAGTCTATGCTAAGCCATTGAAGTTTTAAGCAAGAGCATGGGATGAGCTGATAAACTGGAAACACTGATGTAGCGCTAGGTGGATCATGAACTTGGGTGGGGGCCAAGGGCAGAGAACATGGCAGTGCACTGGACAAGAGATGGTAGTATGACTTAGTAGAAGCAGAAATGGAAGATGTCTATGGCTTTGACATGGATTTTAGAGCAGGTGGTGTCAACAGGACTTGCTGATGGGCTGCATGGCGGGATGTAAGGTGGAGAAAGAGGAATCAAAAGGGCTTCTAGGTCTGGGGCCCAAGGAACAGGTGATGCATGCTGTTGACCAAGGTGGTGACACTGGGGAAGGAGAGGATGCAGGAACCTAAGGTCTGTGTTGGTCATGTTCTAGACACCCAAGAAGAAATGTCAAGGAGGACAAGTGGAGTTAGGAAGGACAGAGAAGTCAGGATTGGAGATGTAAATGTGAGGAAAATGGAGACAACCTCTAGGAAGGGAGTGAACACAGAGCAGGAAAGAGTCTGAGGACAAATCACTGGGTCTCCACAACATTTGGAAATGGAGTAAGAGCAAGGAAGAGCCAGCGAAGGAGG
The DNA here is from genome assembly GCA_030015415.1 of Cynopterus sphinx. Lineage (NCBI taxonomy): Eukaryota > Metazoa > Chordata > Mammalia > Chiroptera > Pteropodidae > Cynopterus > Cynopterus sphinx. The sequence continues at coordinate 121,311,557 of CM057387.1, forward strand.
CCAGGGAGGAGCAGCCAATGAGAGAGTGGGAGTCTAGAGAAAAAGCATTTCCATCCAGAAGGGTGGGGTTGTCATCTCTGCCTATCGCTGCTGAGAGATGGGCTCTGGGGAGAGCAGAGACCTGACCGTGGCCTTGTGAGAGTGGCTTTGGGGAGTGGCAGGTAGAAACCTGATTGAGATGGGAGGACAGTGGAGATGGAGGGGCAGCCAAGTCTTTCAAGGAATTTGGCTTTGAAAGAAGAATGGAGAACGGGGATAGAAGACGGAGGGGTTTGTAGTGTCAGGAGAGTTTTTTTTTTTTTCTTTTAAAGAAGAAAGATAATGGGCCATGTCTGCCTGCTGATGGGAGTCATCTAGCAGGGAAAGTAGAGCTGATACTTTAAGAGGAGACAGTGTTTGGCAAGAGCTGCATCTTTGATTGGGAGGGAAGCCTGGGCTGGAGCCTGCATGGCATGGCCTGGCTGGAGGTGGGCTGGGGACCGCCCATCCCTGTAATGGGAGAGACAGATGCACGAGGTGGCTGGATTTGCTGAACGAATGAGTGGGAACTTGTTGAGTCCTTACTATGTGTCGGTGGCTGGGTAGATATGGGTAGAAGAGGCAGACAAGGTCCTGCCCTCATGAAGCTTATCTCCAGTCAGACAAGCAAACAAAGGGCGTGGACAGGCCACTACAGGCTGTGCGGATTGCAGTGGAGGAAATGAATGAATGGTGGGACCCAGGGTAACTCACTCAAGACCACAGCTCAGAAAGCTGGGAGGTGGCAGAGCCCACCCAGGTCAAGTGTTGAGGAGGACATGGGGGTGGGGCCTAGTGGGATGCATGTGAAATTTGGGGGATGTGCTCCAGGGGCCCAGAGAGGAAGGGGCAATGTGAGGATCCCTTGGAGAGTGGGTGGCAGGAAGAAACTTTGTGGGACAGTCTGGCTGGCTGGAGGCCACCCCGATTCCCTACACCTGTGCTGTCCCCAGGAGGTGAGGGACACCGGAGAAAGGAGGGAGCTGGACTGTGCCCAGAAGCAGCCTCAGGAGCTCACAGTGGCTGCAGGAGTCCAGAACCAGGGCTTCATGAAGTGCTTGCTGGAAGTGGAGGAGGAGGAGGCCACGCAGCGGAGGGCCACCAAGGCCCGGGCCCTGCCAAGCAGGAAGTCCCCCCGAGTCCTGATCCCTGTGCCCACCGCAGCACTGCTTGGCAGCTCAGCCCCAAGCCTGCCTCAGACCCCCGCCTCAGTCCCTGCCATGGCCCCATCCTGGGCCCGGCCGCCAGCCCCTGGGCCAATCCCTGCCCCTGTGGGAGCCCCGGTCCCAGCCTCTGTACCCGCCACTGTCCTGCAAGCGTCTGCCCCGGACCTGGGCTGGAGGAGGACAGAACTCTTGCACCAGAGCAGCGAGAGGAACCTGAGCAGTGCCAAGGCACGGTAGGAGCCGCCCCCAAAAGTGTGTACAGGATCGGAGCTTGTGTCCCCATGTCCCCGTCAGCTCTCTCCCAAACTCTGTCCCTGTCACTGTACCTGTCTGTCTGCTCCCACATCCCCATTTCCATCTCTGCTCACGTCTGCGTCCTCCCTATCTTTCTCAGCTCTCTATTCCCAAATCTAAGCTCCCTTTCCATTCCTGACCCCTTTTCTCTTTCTAACCTGCCACATGGTGTCTCTCCTCTGTCTCCCTTCATCTCTGCCTCGCTCCTCCCTTCCTGTCTGGGTCACTCCACCTCTCTTGACCTCTCAGAGTCTCCGCCAGGGTCCTTCCCATGATGTCCTCTGCCCCAGCTACCCCCTCACCCTCCTCTAGCTATTGGTGGCAGCCTTGTGCACCCTGGGCCTGGGTTCTGTCCTCTGCAGGCAGGAGCTGGAAGAACGCAGCCTCCTAAAGTTATCTCCGAACTGGGAGGAGCGAACGGAGGAGCACCTTACCCTGAAGCAAGAGGAAGGTGAGGCCGGCCTGGCCAGGGAGGCCCCTCACAGGGGCAGGCAGAACCCTCAATCTTTTGGGATTCATAGACCTGGGACAGGGGTTGGTTTACAGAGCCCACCACAGCCCTGAGTAGTGCACCCAGTGAGTGGGATTATCCGGTTAGGGGACAGTGTAGGGTAGGAGGCTGACCCAAGCTCACACACAGCGGGGTTGGGAGCCAGAACTCATGCTAGGTCCTGTCCCTTGGGTCTGGTTCTCTCCTCAGTTCCAGGGCTGCCTCTCTGAGTAATTGAAGCAAGTTTGCAGAGCACTTCAGGTTTGGGGGGTGTCTCTGCCTCTCCCCACCCGAGCCTACTTTATTGGTCCTCTTTAGAAGCAGCCTGGCTAGAAGGAAGAGCACCAGGGCCTCCCTGCCTGTCCTGGGTCACCCTTTAACAGGACTGCCTGCCCTGGATGGGTCCCCATTTCCCACTGTATCCCACCCCAACTCAAAAATGTAAAAGTCCTGAACACCCACCCTGGCGTGAGGCGCTGGGAACTTTGCTTTCCATCGTCCTTGGGGCTGGACCCTGTGACTCCTTGTGCCTGCACTGGGAGGAGGAGCAATTGCTGCTTCCTGTGGGCTCCAGAGGTTGTCTACTCAGCCATAGTGCACACTGCCAGCCTGGCCACACCACACCGTGGCCCTAAAGTGTGGGTGTGCATCCTCCTCCACCCTTCACTCCTCCCAAACTCTGGGACCCTCTGGGCCACAGTGGCCCCATCTTGGGCCTTCTCCAAATACACTCTCTAGCTCCCCATTACTCCATCTTTGAAGTTCATTCCTTTCAGCATTAAAACTCTCTAGCCATTTTAGCCCCACCTCCTTGAGCAGAGTTCATGGACAACATGCCATTTTGGCTTAGAAACCCAGGGTTCCCACCATGACCCTCAGCCCTGAGCGGTGAGGAAAGAGTTGGCTACCCTGCTCTGAGGGTTCAAACCACCAAGCATTTGGGAGGATCAGATCTGTTTTTGAGGGTGGTTCTGTTTGTTTTTTTTCCTTTTCCACGGTGCCTGCTCACAGCACATCACCACTTAATACAACCCCAATCCTAGCCTTTTCCCTTCCCCACATTTCAGTTCTGTGTGTCAGAGGCTTACAGACGTAGTCTGTTGTGTGCCAGGCCCTTAATGAATACAACCACTCTTGGAGGGTGCATTGTTGATATGTCCATTTTACAGGTAAGGAAATCGAGGCCCAGAGAAGTACAGTGACTTGCCCCTGGCAACCCTATTAGTTTGCTCAGGCTGCCCTAGCAGAGTACCACAAAGTGGGTGGCTTAACATTTATTTCCTCATAGTTCTGGAGGCTAGAAGTCCAAGATCAAGGTGGTGGCATGTTTGCTTTCTCCTGAGGCCTCTGTCCTTGGCTTGCAGATGGCCGCCTCCTCCCTGTCCCTCACATGGTCTTTCCTCGGTGCTTGCGTATCTCTGGTATCTCTTTGTGTGTCCAAATTGCCTTTTCTTGTAAGGACACCAGTCAGATTGGACTAGGGGCCTCCCCAGCGGCTTCATTTGGACTTAATCACCTCTTAAAGGCCCTCTCTAAAGTCAAACAAGGTGCTGGGGGTGAGGGCTTTAACGTATGAATTGGGGGTAGGGGACACAATTCAGCCCATAACAGCAGCCCAACTTGTTATTAATGGCAGAGCCGGCCTTCTCGCTACGTCTATTGATTCTAACCCACATTTTGCTATGGCCTGAGAAACCAGACACCACACATGGTATGACTAACTGGCTCTGCTCTGGGAATTTCTCAGCTTCCTTCACGGTCCTCTGCTCTGGTCCAGACAACTGAAGCTATCCTAGAAGCCATTTCCATGCTGATAAGTGACCACAGATCACCAAAGTCTTGGACCTGGAGTCAGAAAGACCTGTCTTGTCATCTAACCTCTGAGCCTCAGTTTCCCCATCTTTACAAAAGGAACAAGCATTCTTCTACTTTACTGTTAATTCTTTAACGAGGCTGTTGTAAGGATTAAGTGAGAGCATGGCTATAAAGAGCTCAGCACTGTGCTTGGCACATGGGGGGGGGCTAAGGTGGGTGTGCCCCTGGTGCGAAGTGAAGGTTGCTAATTAACTTAGCGTTTGCCCCGCAGCTGAGCCTTCAGCCTGACCTTGCATGGAGAGTGAAGTGCAAAGAGAGGGCCACACTCCTCCACTTTCACTCTTTTAGTTCCTTTGCCCCTCTGCCAGGCCATGGTGGTTGAGGACACTGGGCAGGAGGAGGGTGGTTGGGGGGATCGAGCGAATGGTGGAAACAAGCAATGTTGCTTCCTCACATACCCTACTGCCTACCCCAGCCTTCCGCAGTTACTTCGAGATCTTCAATGGCCACGGCAAGGTGGACGCACACAGCCTGGAGAACATCCTGCTCCTTGTGGGCATCTCCCTGACGCCGGCCCAGGTGGAGGATGCCCTGATGAGCGCTGACATTGATGGTGAGAGGCCGAGGCTTCATTTGGAGTCCTGTGCAGGGCCAGCTTCGCAGACTGTAGAAGGCCTGCCCTTGGTTTAATGCTCTGCTGTTGCAGGCTAGAAATTCTTAATGATTTTTTCTCTGTTTTCATTTTGCACTGGACCCCACTGGTCTTGGGCCTAAAAGTTAATGCTCTCTGAGCACCTATTTAGTGCTAGATTCTAGGGACTGAGAGGTGACCAAAATCTACCTCCTGACCCCAAGATGTAGGTGATCTCTGAGATCCTTTCCTCTTAGTTCCTTGTGTGTGCTTCATCATATATCCCCCCATGACTTGGTCACTCATTTTACCAGCTGTATGACCTCGGTCAAGCCACTGATGTTCACCAGGCCTGTACCTATCTCACCAGGCTGCTAAAAAGATTAAATGAGATGATCCAGGCAAAGCATTGAGCACAACTGGTATACAGAATGCATCCAGGAGACATTATTCACCCACTAACTATTAAATGCCTACTGTGTGCCCATCCCTGTGCTGACCACGGAGAATGAAGAAATGTGTAAGATCCACATGACCTGCACTTGAGGTGTTCACACAGACAGTGACAGAAGTAAGAGTCACCAAAGGAAGTTGTGATTAAGGTGGCTTAAAGGAAGGGATCAGGAAAGAAGACTTCCTGGAGGAGGTGATGCCTGAGCCAAACTGTGAAAGATTAGGCAGGAGTTAGGAGGGGAGAGAAGAGGAGGATGTTCCTGGTGGTGGAAATAACCTAGACAAAGGGAAGATGGTTCAGGGCAAGTGGAATCACGTTCTGCTGCCTTCATCACTGCTCACGTGCAAATCCTCAACCACGAGGCAGGAACTGACCCCAGCTCTTTCCCACTGTGACCCTAGGCAACAGCCTTCCTTTCTCTGAACCTCAAACTTCATCTGTGACATGGGGCTAAGAGTTTTTAGCACCCTCAGAGTGTGGTTTTAGGGATTCGAGACCATTCATTCATTTGTCAAGTAGTTTGGAGAACATTTGCTAAGACCTGCCCATCTTAAGCCCTGAGGATCCAGAGCAGAACAAAACAGACCCACTTTCTGCCTCCGAGAACCTCCATTCAATTCCACACTTGATCTTAGCCAAAAGGCCAAGAAGAGAGAAATTCCAGATCTTCCAAGTGTGTGGTTCAAGTACAGAGGTTTTATGAGAGTGTTTGATGGGGTTCTGACCTGGGCTGGTCTGACTTCTCTGAGGAAGCAGTGTGAAGGGGGAAGAGTTGTTAGTGAAGGAGGTGGAGGGTGTCGGAGAGGATTCTAGAAGAGGAAGTAGCATGCGCCAAGGCCTTTAACAGAGAAGATCGTGGTCTCTGGTGGAAGAGCAGGTCAGTTGGGGGAACTTGACACCAGGTGAGGCTGGAGACAGGTAACAGGCAGGTCTAGCAGGGCCTTGAAGGCCAAAGCGTGAATCTGTTGTGCACAAAGGTGTTCTCCTGCAGCGACAAGCACACAGTAATAATGACAGTTGCTGACACTTAATGAGCACGCATCACATCATGGCCCTGTTCTCAGCGCTTTGTCTCATTTTATCTCCCATGAGATAGGCATAATGGTTACCCTCACCCTATCTATACATGGGAACACTAAGGCTGAGTGTGGTTAAGAGACTTTGCCATGATTACACGGATAGTAAGTAATGGACCTGGGATATGAACCCAGACGGCTGCTTCTAGGCCTCAAGTTCTGGGAACTTCTAGCCCAGGAGATTTTAATTTTCACCTTCTGCTTTCCTGTGTGCACTCTGCTTTCTGCACTGACTATGCGATAATTTTATAATCAAACCCAGTGAGTAAACACTAATAACCATGTCTGGGTTGCACTGCCCCAACCAGATTGGGGAGGCCCCCTGGCCCACCCTGTATTCTTCTGGCCTCCACAGGAGATGGCTATGTGGGCTTCAAAGACTTCTTGGCTGTGATGACGGACACCAGGCGCTTCTTCTGCTCTGTGGGTAAGCAGGACCGAACCCAGGACTGGGGGGAGGGGCCAGGTGACTGGGGAGGGGCCAGGTGGCTACGTCAGGGGCAGCAGGGCTACCAAATGGTAATGGCAGCCACCATCCCATGTCCCCAGAACAGAATACCCTGACGGACATGGCTCCCCCGAACCCCCACACTCTGCTCTTTGAGATCCTGTCCCTGCTGGTGGAGATGCTGGCCTTACCTGAAGCAGCCTTAGAGGAGATCACCAAGTGAGTGGGGCCAATTGTTGCGGGTGGAAGGGGGATGTGCAGGTTGTGGACACAAAGGTAGAGCCTTGTGTTTTGGCAGCCAAGGCCTTTTAATAGGTAGGACTTTTAGTGGCAGGTGAAAGAAACCCTAATAAAACTGGCTTGAGTAAAAAAGGAATGTACTGGCTTACTTAACTGGTCAGGGCCTCAGAAATGGCTGGATCCAGGAGACCAGGTGATACCACTAAGGCTTTCTCTCGCCTGCTCGTTTCTGTTCATTGGCTTCAAGCTCAGCCAGGCTCGTCTCACAGTGAGAAGGATGGCCAGTGGCAGCCCCATACTCACACCCTCCTGGTTTAGCAATCTCAGCAGCGAGAGAAATTTTTTCTTGCAGCACCCATGTAGCAATCCCAGAAAAAAGAATGTGATGGAGCCTGCCTATGCCAGAGAGCACAAGAGTTGGCCTGGTTTAGTGGTTCATCTAAGGAAGAGATGGCTAAATACAAAAACGACATGAACACTCGAGGGTCAGAGAAGCAAAGGGTGAGAGCAGAATGGCCCCGTTGGTCTGTGCATCACACAGAGGCTTGTCCTTGCCATTCAGTAACTTAGATCATTTTTTACCACGAACCCGGTCTTTTCTGCATGGGGTGAGGATGGAGGGTCAGAGGTTACAGGTTGCTCCGGAAACATCGACTTAGCAACCCCAGACAGAAAAATCTACTCAACTCCCAGCATCTATAAATCACTCTAAGTATATATAACTCTAAAGAACATGAGTTGTTTTTTTCTGGTATCTATCCATCCCTCTATTTATTCATCAGTCCATGCTGTTTTTTATTCATTTCAAAGTAAATTATAGTCATTTCCCTCTAAATGCTTCAGTATTACATCTCATTCATAAAGATCAATATTTGCTTAGATCTTTTTGTTCTTTCTTGAGGTATAATTTATAGTCAGTGAAAGGCACAGGTCATCACTGTGTCTCAACAAATGCCCACACCCCAGCAAGCTGAACCCCTCTCAAGACATTTAAAACTATACCATTGTTGCAGAAAGGGCCCTCACGACCCTTCCCCGTTGGTCCATGAACCCATCCCTGCTCAGGCAAGCCCTCTTCTAATTTTTTTTCTATCACAGACGTTTTTTTGCCTGTTTTCCAACCTCATATAAATGGCAACATACAGAATGTAGTCTTTTCTGTCCAGCTTCTCTCACTCAGCATAACGGTTTTGAGATTCGTCTGCATTTCTATAGGCATCAATAGTCCATTCCTTTTTGTTGCTGAGTTGTATTTCATCATATGAATGTGCCACCGTTTGTTCCTTCTTTCTCATACTGATGAACTTCTGAGCTGCTCCCAGTTTGGGGTTATAATGAATAGAGCTGCTATTAACATCTTCGTGCAAGCCTTTTTGTGGACGTGTATTTTTGTCTTCTTAGATAAATACCCAGAAGTGGAATTGCTGGGTCATAGGGTAAGTGAACGTTCACTTACAAGAAACCACCTGACTTTTTTACAAGTGGTTGTACCACTTATGCTTCCACCGACGATATAAAACAGTTCCAGTTGCTCCACATCTGGTGAAAATTCGGTACTGTCAGTCTTACCAATTTTAGTCATTCCAATGGATATGTAGTGGTTTTGCTTTTTTTTTTTTAACTCACATTTGTTTGTATTCCTGAATACTTTGGTTAGCTTTCCGTATTTTTGAACTTTATGTGAGTGGGCTCATACTGTAAGTTTTGTTAACTTGCTTTTTCTCATCTAAGTTACGTTTTTGTGATATATCCATGTCGTGCATAGCTGTAGACATGTACCATTTTGATTAAAATATATGGGCAGACTAAAGGAAGGGTTTTTTTTAATAAGGTTTGTTTGTACAGAGTATTCTCAGCCAAGACTTCCCGTCTCATGATAAGAATGTTTCTTCCTTCTGGTACAGATAGGGCATCTTTCACAGGGGAATTTTATCTTCTGCTTTTAGAGAAAAAAAAAAAAAAGTGAAAATGCCTTCTTGCATCTATTCTTTTTTAAGTGCTTTTAACTCAAAATAACCAATATGGCAACGTGGCCTATTTGGGAATGACGTGTCCCAAATGCCTTCGTTCCATCTGAAACTTCCTAGAAGTTTTATATGTTAAAAGCTAAGTTGGTAGGGGTAGAGAGAAATTCAAGTTAGAAGTTGTGAAGTAAGAGCTCTGTTAAAAGGGGAGAAAAACATAGATTGGAACAAGCAGAAAGGAACAAATCTGAACACATTGTCCCATATTTTACTGGATCCGTCTCTTTGTCCTAAGAAAGGGTCAGTTCAGTTAGACAGTTGTGGTTCACTTTAGGGGCTGGTGGCGGAATGGGGAGTGGGGAGTGGGGCATCACCCTGGTCTGGTCTCTATGTGGTGCGAGCAATCAAGCATTTAATGAGGGATGACGAAAAGAGAAATAGAGGTTAATGGTTAGAACAAATTGCAAACTCAGTTTTCGAGTGCAAAGGGCAGTTGGTCAAGGAGACTTCTACACGTTGGGCTCAAAGCATCTCTAACGGTGAAGTGAAGACAACAGCCAGGGGCAATCTGACAATTTTCTGGCTTGTAGTTTGAATGTCTTTGGTGATGTGTCTGTGTGACTGGATGTTCCATGCAGCTGTAGGCACGAAGGTTGTTTATATATGATCCATTGTGTGGATTTTTTTTTTTTTAAGTTTCTATTAAGCCATTCAGCTTTAGCTTGCAGGGCTTTGAGAAAAGGGTAGTCTTAGTTTTTCGTGAAGCCAACTTGGGAGGAATGGAGAAAAAACAGAACCATTAATTCCTGATGAAATGCACAGAATGGCAGAGGACAGCTTGTAAAGAGGACAAAAAACTCAGAGTTAGTGAACATGGCACGGCTCCCGACAACCCACAAAGGCATGTTATTGTTTTTATTGAAACAGAATTTTTTTTCTCTACCATCATCCCCATTTTTACCAAAGATAATCAGACTAATTTGTTTGTAAATATGTCTAATCTCATTAAAGTTGGCTTGATGATTTACATAACTGTAGCAAAAAGAAGTGATTGATTGTATAGGTTCTGCTTGAGTCTGTTCTGCTGGGATTTTTAACAAGGAATCTTGGATTGAACTTTTAAAAGCCTCTCAAGGTTAAGAAGCCTTCATTATTCTCAGTGGTCTTATTTACTTGTATTTGTCAACATAAGAAATGTCCAAACCTGTAGAAAAATTTTATGTGAGTTTATTAGAGTCAAACTGATGATCTGTGCTGGGGAGCAAGGTCTCAGATGCTCCACAGAATAATAGTTTTTTGCAACTTCTTTTATGCATTTGAAATTAAGGAAAGGACATAAGGAAGATTACATGGAGATAGGAGAGAGTGAGGCAGGAATTGGCTCTCATGAGGTTGGTTATGTCTTAGTAGGAGGGGTCAGAAAGGGCGGTTCACTCTTTAGAGTACCCCAGGCAGCTCTTTCTCTGCATAGCTCCCATCTCTCCGGTATTGATACACTAATTAATCCCAGTGGCTTCCATCTTCCTAAGCACCAAAGTCTGTCTCCTTACCTCAGTGAGTCTACTGTGTTCTGCCTGGGAGACCACTTTCTGACTGCAGTCCAGAGAGTACCCCCCAAAAATCCTAGGGAGATCATAAGGCTCATCTCAGTGGTGTCTTTCTATGGCCTTGTGCTGCCTTGTCCTATATCTGACAGCAGTTTTACATATTTTGTTGATGTATTTAATTATTTATGACATTAGGACAAGTTTGGCACCGCTTGCTCCATCAACAGAATCCAACAGGATTCTGTTTGTTTGCATTTTTTCCTCCCTCTTCTTTAGTTTGGATGATTTCTATTGATCTGTCAAGTTTACTAATTCTTTTTTTCTGCTGTCTCCAGTCTGATGTTAAGCCCATTCAGTGACTTTTTCATTTCAGTTATTATCATTTTTGTTCTCGAATTTCCATTTGTTTCATGTTTATAGTTTCTCTGTTCATTCTCCGAGATCACATTTTCCTTTAATAGCTCCTTTAAAGCTGTTGTCTACTAAATCCAACATCTGGGCCACCTCAGGATTGCCTTTTATAATTTTTTTCCATACTATGGGACACATTTTCTTGTTTATTTACATATCTGATGACTTTTTATTGTGTCCTGGACATTTTGGATGATATAGTTTAGAGACTGGATTCTGTTATCTCACTGGATGACTGTTAATTTTTGTTCTTGAAGGCAGTTCAATTACTGGCTGATCATCTTGAATTTGTAAGCTTCGTTTTTTAGTGTCCTAAACCCTCTAACTTGTTCAGACTCAACTTGCAAATTCTTTTTCTTATGTGGATTTTAGTTTTAGGGAAGGTCTGAAGTAGGCAAAGGTTGGCAAACTATGAACTATAGGCCCCATAGAGCCTGCTGGTTTTATTGATAAACTTTTATCAGAACACAGTCACGCCCCTTCATTTACATATTGTCTAAGGATTCTTCCACGCTACAATGGCAGAGCTGAGTCGTTATTTATAATAACTTCTGTGGTGGTGAAATTTCTCTCTCCTTGTAGTTATATCGGAATTTGCTTTGTATTTCACGTTTAGAACTTTGTATTCTGATGAATTGAACATTTTATCATAGTAATCATTTGTGTCTCTAATAATGCTTTCTGTCTTAAGCCCAGTTTTTAAAATATTAATAAGGCTCTATCAATTTTCTTTTGCTTAGTAGTCAACCGATATAACTTTCTTTATCCTTTGAGTTAATTTTAAAGAGTTTAAATCAAAGTAATACATGCACATTATTTAAAAAGCCAAATAATCCGTAAAAGTTTATAATAAACACTAGCAGTTCCCTACCCCACTGCTTAGCACATACCCCATTCTGTCAAGTCTACCTTCCAAAGGCAAACCCTTTTGACTTGCTCTTTTCTTCTAAATAATATGCATGTACTACGATAGTTTGGTTAGCAATTTTTAGACTTGTACCTATCAGTTTCCCATGATGGTAAGAATTTAGCTGTCTGAGACAACTGTCCCTTGAGCTCCCCCTTCCCCATTCCAATATATTATTATTTTTGACTAAATAAGTATTTGGAGTTATTATTATTATGGCTATGCAATGATTCATAGCTGAACACTTGAATGTTCAAGTGTTTCAAAAGGAAATGGTTTCATTTCCTTTTTTTAAATTTTTAATTTCCTAAAGTGGGTAATTGCCTGAATATTTTTTCTTTGTCTTCATTTTTGCTCCTCCCTAGAGTTTCTTTTTCTTGGAGGCATGTTCTCAATAATTCCATTCTCCTTGTTTTGGGATTGCTTTTTTTAGGCCTGCTGCAGAGCTAATGTCTGGGGACTCTGTTGTCATCCCATTGTTTCTTCCTTTCCTCTGATTAGGATTCTGTTTGCTGAATCACAGGTCTAACTCTTCCTTGGTTTGTTTGCTTTGCTTTTTAAAAAAGGGGGGTGGGGGTGGGGAAGAGCATGTTTCTCTGTAGGTTTTTTTGGGTTAGAAAGGCAGGAATTCAACATGAGGTACTGAAATTCTGGTTTTCAAAATATCTGTCTTTTAAGCTACAGTGATCTGATCTAAACTGGTCATTCCATATGGCAAGTGCATTGCCATTATGGGGTCTCTCTCCATCTTCCTTTACATTCGCCTCTCTCCTGTGTTACATCTTATTTTCTGGATGTACATCTTCCTTTTCTTCTTTAGTTTAGGTCCCTGTTTTGGAGAAACATGCTCTCCATTAGCTTCTTGAGAAAGGATGCATGGGAGGTGAAATTTTTGAGATTTTGATGTTTATTCTATCATCAAATTTACTGAATAGGTCAGCTGGATGTATTAAGGATTAAACCCCAATGTATTATAGTTCAAACAAGATAGTTTATTTTTCTCTTATACTGACAGTCTAGAGGAAGCAGGCAGAAAGACAGAGTGGCCCCAAGCACCCAGTTTTTTTCCAATTCATTGTTCTCTGGGTCAATCCTAAGTCAACTTACCAGCAACAAACCTAATTCAAGCCCACAGGAAGGGGAGAGGTGAAAAGCAAACAATTTTCATTGTGACCAGGAAAATTGCACACACTGCTCCTGTCCTATTAGCTAGCCCCTGTGGGTGAAGTTTGCTAGTCCATCTTTTTATTTAGTGTGTTGGGTCTAGATTCAATCTCCATGTGGAGGCTCTGGTGCTCATTTTCCATTTTCTGTGTGTGAAGCCCAACAAAACACAACATTCCAGGCCCCAAGAACAGGCACAGGCCCTGGCAGAACCATCGGCTTAAGCCCTAGGGGTTTCCCAACATGCTGAGTGCATGCCCAGCCCGTATCACTGCCTACCAAGCCCCAGGTGGTCCGGCCCTGCCATCTCACTGCCCACATCTCCCCTTCTACTTCACACACCAGGCTCAAGCCCCACCGGCTCCTTGCTCTTCCTCGAGTTCACCAAGCTCCTTGCAACCTCCTGGCCTTTTCTCATGCCATTCACTCTGCCTGAAGACACTTCCTCCAGAAGTATCCATTTGGCTTGCTTCCTCCCCTCATTCTGCTCAAAAGCCACCACTTCCCAGACTTTTGCTTATTATCATGAGCAAAATGACCCCTCATCACTACCCCGTACCCAGCTTTCACTTTCCGTCAGAGCACTCACTACTACTGACATGGTATTGTATTTTATTTATTTGTTCATGGTCTGACTCTCCCACTGGATATGTGCCTAGGTAGTTGATTCAAAAAGGGATTCCAGGGACTGGAAGTGGGGACGAGATGTGAACAGCAAAGGAGGAGGAGCCAATCAATGTGCTATTGAGTCAACCACCCCCAGGATCTTCTGAGGAGACTGAACGGTGGCTCAGAACTCTGTTAGGGGAAGAAAGTGAGAAACCTGTACATTTCAGCTGCTGGCTCCTTTGCTCAAGGGTAGCCCCCTCCAGCTGTTTAATTCCCCTGCAATTCTGGTTTGCACACGGGTCAGAGAAACTCTGGGGCAAGAAGCAAGAGGGTCTGGCCCGAGGTGAGACCATGTTAAGTGATCCCTGTGCAAAGATGGTGGAAGCCCATCTGTAAGTCTGTAAGATGGTGGAAGCCAGCAACCACGTGGAAGTGGTTGCTGTGGCAGTGGCTACAGTGAGAGGTGGGGCTGATTGACTAGGATATGGGACCTTATAAGGATATATGCCCAGCACCGCTTTTTTCCAAGCACAGAGGAGCCAGCACAGAGTAAAAACTCCATAAATATTTGTTGAATGAGTGGATGGTGCTGCAGTCTAGTGGATAAAAGGCAAGTTGTGATGAGTTAAAAGAAAGTGAGACGTGGATTACGATGGAGTAAGTACAGGTTGCCAGGAGGCCCGCAGTGGGAGCCTAGCTCCTCCGCGAGAGGAGAGAGGACTTTCTGGAGGATAGCCCTTAAGCCAAAATCTGGAAGATGAGCAGGAGTTAATTGCACAGCAGACTTACAAAACACTTGCATGTCTAAGTAAATATATCAGTGTTATCAGTGAGGAAAATTATAGGTTAACATTTACCAAGTTCTTTCCATGGGCCACACTTTGCCGAGTGCTTAATTAGCCTTGTTATTTAACCCTTTAATACACAGACTGTTTGATCGATTTTACCCAGGGGAAATCTGAAGCTCAGAGAAGTCAAGTGACTTGCAGTGAAAAAGAGGAGATAACCATTTCCCTCCATTTTACATAGGGGTGACTGAGGCCCAAAGCAGAACAATGGCTTGCCCATGGTCACAGGAAGTTAATGGCAGAGCTGGGACTGAAACCCAGGTCTCCCAACTCCTGGGCTTGTGTCCCTGCTCTAGAACTGGCCAAAGCAGGCATTCAGGAAGAGTGAGGCAGGAGGGTGTTACACCTGGCCACGCTGAGCTGGGTGGGCACTGCCTCCCCAGCTATTACCAGAAGAAGCTGAAGGAAGGCACCTGCAAGACCCGAGAGATGGAACTGACCACAGGCCAGCTGCGGTCCCGGAAGAAGCTTCTCCACAACCCACAGCAGGCGGACGCTTTGGAAATCCCAGAACGAAGGGTCCTCAGGATTCTGAGCCGTCTGAAGCAGCAAAACTATGGTGAGGGCCCTGGCATGGTGGGGACTCTGGTCTGCCCACGTGCCCTTTTTCCCTGGGCTGACACAGCCAGGCCCAAGAACTAAGAAATACGGTTTCCCACTTTGGGCTTAACTGTGTCCATCAGTCAATACGCTGATGACCCCTGCCCCATCTCCAGACCATTGACAGAGGCCTTCTGCACGAACTCTTCACAGTGCCTTCACCCTAAGCACTGATAGGTCCCAAAAGCGTGGACTGAGAAGGGAGGGTGATCAGCACTCCCGCTTATTTGAGCACCCCCTGGGGTCTCTCGTTGTGCTAGGTCCTTTGCGGATGTGCTAGAATTTAATCCTCATAATCATGTATTTACCCCATTGTACGAATGAGAAAACTGAAACTGGGTAAGTTTAAGCAACTTGCCCAAGGCCCACAACCAGCATGTCAGAAAGGGCAGTTTATACCCAGATCTGACTCCAAAACCTGTGCTCTTACCACTGGCAAGGTGACCTCCCCATGATAGTAGGTACCACTCTTTAGATGCCTACTATGTACCAAGTGATGGGGGGCTAGGGGCTTTCCAGTCTAGAGTGTGCCTACCAGACTTACCCAGGACCTATCACAAAAGATATTGGCTCCTTAAGCTGCTGTTAGCCCTTTTGCTGTGCTCAGCATTCACCAGGGCGTTCTGCATATACTATTAGTCCCCATCCACTGTGAGGTGGGTACCACTGTAATCTCTAGCTTATATAGAGGCTTAGGGAGGTACAGGAAATTGCCCAAACCCACCCAGCTCATTACGTGGCCAGCCAGTTATCACTTGGGTCTGCCTCCTCCCAATGCTGGGCATGCTCTTAAGCATTCCCCTCTCCTTCCTCCTTCTCCCTTGCCAGCTGCCAATCTGCAGAGCCCCTATGCCCAGGTGCCCTGCATCCCACTCTGCCCGAGGCTGGACAAAAAGACGGTCCGCCGGAAGCAGAACAGCCACTACGTGGACCAGTGCACGCCCACCAGCCTGAGTCCCGACATCCATAGCTTCTTCGTCCACTCAGGATCTCAAGGAAGCAGGTGGGTGCCCATCCCCACCCCAGGCCCATCCATCTCCTTCCTCATGAGGCCCATGGCCTAACCTGAGGGGAATCCATTCTTCCAAACAATGATGCCTGGGAGGCTGTTGCTCCAGGTAGAGAAAAAGAGAAAGAAGAGGCTTAATCTTTGTTGAGGGCCTTTGTACCAAGTAGATTAAGTCAGGGTGCTTGCTTACGCCTTCCTGTGCCCAGGACGCAGGGTGGCACTACTCTCAGGGCCTTTGCCCGAGTCTGATTCCATGTTAGTGTTGGGAAGCAGGATTAGTGGCTAGGTAGAGGGAAGCTTCCCCTGCATCCCTCTCTCAGCACTTTGGGATAAAAGAACACCTGACTGGGAACCAGGCCGAGTCTGACTGCTGGCTCCATCACTTCCCAGGGATGGCCCCCTCTCATGGGCACCTGTGGATGGCTCACTTCCTCCCACTCTTTTCCCTACCTCTCTCCTTAGGGAACACAGCTCTGACAGCCGAAAGTGGCTCAGCTCTGTGCCGGCTCGGACCCACTGACCCTGCAGAGCAGCTCTAGGCAGCTGTTTGAAGCCTGTGGACAAAGGTCATCAGGCAGAGAATGCTGCTGGGTTTTGCCTTTGTGGCCTGGTAAGCCAGTAAATACCAAAAACCTCAGCTTGTGCCTGATGCTGGGACCCCTATCCTCTGGGCACCCATCTGCTCCCTTGAGATTCTGGTGGCAGGGAAGACCCCATCCCCAGGTCTCTACCCCTCCATTTGTCTCTCAGGGTACAGAGCCTTAGCCTGTCAGGCTTGGGAAGCCCTGAAGCAAAATGCACCTCAAAACCCGTCCAGGGTGAGGGTTTCTGCTAGAGGTGGCCCTGGGTGCAAAGTCTTGACCTCCTGCGCACTCTCGAACCAGGAGCCCCGCGAGGGCGGGAATTCTCTCCCCACTTGCTCAAAGGGAATAATGACCCTAAGGGAAGTGCCCGCACAAGACCCTGACTCGGAGTTGGAGCAGACTCCACAGAGGGCAGAAAGAGCCACAGACAAGCTTTCACCAACAGCCCCAGGTCCTAGAGGTCCCCTTCCCCTGGAGCCTAAAGGTGTGGGGGTTTGCCCCTCGACCTTCACACCCCCCCAGGCCTACGTGTCTAACAGAATGAGCCCCTTTCTGGGCTAAGCAGAGGTAGCTCCCCAGTGGTTACACAAGCAGTCACAGCAAGAGGTTAGGAGGCCAGGAACTGAAATGAGGACAAGGCTCTGACAAGTTTAAAACATGTATTTAAAATACAATTTATAAAATGCTTAATCTGCCGACTCAGGAGCCCGCGGGGCGGGGCGGGGCAGGGTGGGCAGCTGCCCGCTATACCAGCAGAGCAGGACTGCAGGGGTGCAGCCCCCCTCCCGTGCCCTTCTGTTCAGACACCCAAAGGGCCCATGTGCACCCTTGGGATCACATGGCCAGAAAACAGGACCCCAGAGGTTTCCAGAGTCTCTGCTTACCAGGGAGGCTGGGGCAGCCCTGCCAGCCCATCCCTGAGCAGAGCATCCCCAGATGGGGCAGAGCAGGGTATGGCTGGGCTGGACAGAGCAGGGCGGGGCAGTGGGTTCTAGAAGGGGGCTGATGGTAGCAGATAGGGTGTTACCTCCTGCCTGCAGGTGGGGAGCACCCTGATTGAGTGGGCTGAGGAGGGTTGGTCACCAGGCCCGGACCCCCAGCTCCTTTGGTTATAGGCTGACATCAGAGTAGTGGCTCATGGGAAGCGGTTAGCTGGAAGGTCTGAGGCCTGGCTCATGGGGTCAGGGAGGAGCTGGGGGAAGGGGTCAGTACCATGAAGGCATTTAAAGGGGCAGCAGCCTCAGGTTTCTGGCCCCCTCCCCATCCCCCTGGGGTTTTCCAAGCCAAAGCCTGCAGCTTACTTAAAAAAAAAAAAGTTTTAAAAAAGCACTTAGGAAAGTTACAGACAACTACCAAAAAAAAAAAAAAAAAATCAACAAAAACACACACACACACACAAAATCCAAACCGTTTTCCCATCTCCCCTCCCGCCTCCCCCCAACACAATAGTTTCCTGTTTCC